>JACSVZ010000007.1:5237698-6672698 GCA_014706295.1 Lycocorax pyrrhopterus obiensis
AATGGAAGCAAACAATCTAAACCCTTCACAAGAATGCAGGTTCTGGGAAAGGCAGTGATACCTCTAGCAATTCCAGAAATTATCTCTCTCTATACAACAGGGGGCTATTTAACAAAAATTCTTCCTTCCTAAAAGGGGATCTGCCATGCAACTTATATTTTAAAGATGCTCTTCTATGGTTTTATTAAAAACATCACTGTATTTACTCATCTGCAATTATAATGATCTACAAATCATTATAGCATCACAAAAGACAAAAAAAATATTTCCTTCACAGTCCTCAAAAACTTTAGAAGTTAATAACTTTTAAAATAATCCTCAAACATTTCAGTTTTCAAAAATGTATTGCCAATCTTATAAGACAATTTGTTCTAAAAGCTAAGGTCAATACATCAGTGGTGTGGTGTTATGTTCTTCCTAAACTAGAACATCAAGATGTGGACTCTTTAGAAAGACTCATAACCAGAAGACAAAGAAATCTAATATTTGTATTTTTGTAGTCAGGTCATATAAAATCAAAAATCATTTGAAGGAGGGATGAGGCAAACTTGCGGTTTTTGAATGCAGAAGATTATACGATTTTTTAAAATTTTACAGTAAATCAGGTAACATTGTCAATGCAAAGTTCTTATTTTAAAGGACTGCTTTATACTAATTTTATTATAAATATTGTTTTACACTAAAGTTCCATAGAATCTTCTTTTATTCATACATTACATCAGCACACACAATGTAAGAACACCTGTCCCAGGTCATGCAAAAGGTCCTTCTACCTCACTGTCTCATCAACAACAAACAAGAATCCAGTTAAAACTCTCTTCTACTGAATTAAAGTGAACAGTCATTCTTTTCCATGACCTTGCAACTACAGGGTTTTTAAATTAGTCCAGAGCACAAATTTGGATTGTGTGTTGCTTTATATCCTGTAAGAGTCAAGTTCAACATTACCACCAGTGTGTAATTTATGTGTGGACATTACCCTTTGGAGACTGCTGGAACCAGACTGTTTCTTCAGAGCTTTTCTGGAGAATGTTCTCCAAACATTAGTGGTGGATTAATAATATTTTGCGGCACCAACTCTCAATAAGTAGCTCAATCTACCCTTTTCCATGTTCTTTCCTATATTTTGAGTTTATATTTTTATTAGCTTACCTTAACATCACAGGACAGAATCATCCGGAGAACTCATGACAGAAATTCTGAAACAGACAGGGTATAAAATACAAAGCCTGTTAGTAAAGAAAGTAAAGATGATGTTCTTTTGCCACTCTAGCAGCTGAAGGCTTAAAATAACAGATTTACTCCATATAATAGATATCCTACAATTCAGCACAGCTTACCCAAGGAAAAGATTTGTGAACATGCTAGTGTTTCTTGTTTTCCAAAGATAAAGCAGTCCCAGTCACATCAAACTGTCCTTATCTCTGGTACTAGCAGTTTCTGGCGGAAAATCAATGGCACTTGTTTAATTTTTAGATAAGTGCAAAGATTTTACGTGTGGAAGCTGTACACTTGTTCTAAAGTTACCTTTGGCAAAGCCTAGGAAAGTATCGTGTCCTTTCGGGGTGGGAGACCAACATTACCCCCGTAAGAGAGCAAAACAATTGTCCTTAAAAACCTGCTTTAGAGTCTTTGCTGACAAAACCATCATTAGACAGCAGTAATACGAAACAATCTGCTTGATGACATAATGCTTTCCAAAGTTTCAAATTTTAATAGAATTGTGGGAAAAGCATTAAACAAAGAACTCTCAGCTGCTAGAACCCTCAGGTTTTCTTTGTCAAGAAGCAATGGGTCTTGGTACCTTGTTTTGCTTTTCCCAATTTCCTAGAAGCTTTTAAGTGGATTTTTTACTTTTTTTTTTTTAACTTTTTTTTCTTCCCATTTCCAGTTCTAACATGTGAATGAAAAAAAAAAAAGGAAAGCTGAACAACACATTCCTGAGAAGACCAAACTGATGACCCAGAAAGCATATGTGAAAGTCCCTCTGAGAGCCTTTTTTTATTCAATCTGCAATACTTCATGTAGATGTGATAATAGGGGTTCCAAGCAATTATTGTACTGCTCCAAATCAGTTTTTGAGATCATAATGCAATAAAGATTACTCCCATCAAATACAGAGCTATAGCAAATGTAACTTGAAGGGTGAAGTTTTGAAGAATTTTGTCAGTTACTCCAAAGTCTGGATTAGCTACCTGTGGAATTCTGGATGAAATTTAAAAGACTGGAGCTGCTTGCCCCAGTACTACATCGCTTGGGATCTGCATTTTTGCCCCCAGTACAAGAGGTTTCCTTCAGTAATCTGACTTCTTTTGATGAAAACATATAATCTTATACAAGCTAGCCAGCATGTTCCAAAAACAGGTGATTTAAAATTTTTATATCATATAAGTTGGTTAGCAGGGCTAACACAGATATATATTATCAGGATCCTTACTTTCTGTAATCAAAAATAATTACATATTATACTGTATTTGTCTTTCATAGGACAATACTATGGTAAGACCATAAATAATAACTAAGATCTTTTCAACCACAGGTAAAATATTACTAATAAACTAGAAAAATATATCAACTCATTTCAGCTCCATAAACATAAAGAGGAAACCATAAACAGCAACACTCTGATTAAGACTGTAAAACTGTTTACTGCTTACAACATGTTCATATGTGGGATTAAACTCTCCTCCCTAAGCCTTTCGATCCTAATATTTTTCAATATTTAGTCAGCATCCTTTCGGCTATTAGTATAGAGATACTAAGTGTTGAAGGGATTAAGAGAAGTCAGGTTTACCCAAATTTTACAGGCACAGAATAAAACTAGAGGTGTTTTAGCGAACCAAAAAGCAGTTTGCGTACTTTTCAAACACCATGCTGCCACCTAGTCGACAACCAGCTGAACTGTGCCGTCCTGGGTGCACGGCAATTACAGTCCTGGTGCACTGCAATTACAGCTACAGCCACGGAATAAAAATCAAACTGCTTTCCAACAAAGCTTAGTGCAAGACGAAGTTACCAGAAGCACTGAGAGCTCCATCTAAATTCCCTGTCCAGCAGCAGTGGCCTGCCAGCACAAAGCAAGCACAACTGCAGCTCTCAGTGCTCATTTGGAACATGTCACTCACTGCAAGAAGAGTGGATGTGTTCAGGAAGAATTCCCATGTGGTAGCTGTGACTTGTCATAGTTATAGTTGTGAAATATCTATACCAAGTGTAAATAAGGAAATAACTAGACTCAGTTCCACCAAATAGGGGATCAGTCTAAAATAATATAATATTAACATTAAACAAATTCATGCTGTGTCAACAAGTTCAGGCACTACTGATATTTAACCTCCTTCCAACAGTTTGGAGGCATCTATTTTATATTCAGAAAGAACTGATTTCCCTGAAGGCTGGTTTGTTTCCATTTTTTATCCTCTCTCTTCCTTTAAATGTGTCTGACAAGTATTATTTTTTCCTCCACAAACCACTCCTCAACACAACTTATACTAACATTGCCATTAAATATTTGGTATCCCTATGGTAAAGCTTCAAAAGGAATTATATTATCATCTCAATGGGGCATACTGTACGGAAATTATTTCTTTGCTGCCTGAGCATCATAGATAATGTCAATATTAGTGACAAAAAATCCACTCTCATCATAGGAAAAATTTCCTAATTCTTTGTATCTGCATCTCACTATAGGTTAGAGTTAGGACGTCTCTGCAGCGCCAGGTTTGGAACAGCTCCCACAGACGGCCAAGAATGGCAGGAGAAGCCAAGAAGCAGCCTTCTTGCTGCAGGAGACTATGTTTTATGTCTCCTCCCCATGCCACAGAATCCCCAAAATCTCAGAACAGCAGAGACTGCAGAGGTCAGGCAGGAGTTCTCCTCCCTCTTTGGGTACCCAGCCTAAAACACGACAAACAGCTAGAGGATTTTTGCAGGACAGAAGGCAGGATGCATAAGCTTTCTGTAAAGATGCCTTAGAAGACCATAATTACATTACATTGTGATAAAAACTTGAATGCAAAAGACATAAGAAACCAAAAAACAACAACACTTCAAAGACAACACAAATATACTGAACATGGTACTTTTAGAGCTCTTTTTCATGTTAGCCTTCACCACGACCATAAGAGATATGAATGAGAACTTACTAGAAATCCTCAGTAACTGTGGATGTCTTATGTACTTGTTCTAATTCCTAAGTGAATGATAAATTGAAACTTTCCTGATTTTGCAGCTCAAAGCACTCTACTGTTGTCTACACATTTAGTTTGGGGGTTTTTTTTAGATAAAACATATATCGCCACAGCACTGACAGAGGAGATGTCCTGGATGTTCACATATTTTCCCCACAGACCTGTGGCAGGACGAAACTGTTCATACGCCCAGAGGCAAGCAGCCTGGCTAAATTAAATTAGCATTTCCAGACTCTGGATGAGGCATTGCATAAACAATCCACACGAAAAGCAAGACAATCAGCCCAACATATTAAAAACAAGGAAAGACACCGCTCGCTTGGGGGCAGGCCCAAGATGGTAACAGTGCTGCGGCCACCCAGGCCTAGCTGGAAAACGTCTTTTTTCGAAAAAGACGAATAAAACTAGACACACCTTGTTTTTCCCAGTTTCACCGGTGCAGAGGCAGGGTGTTCTTCAGCAGGACCAGCAGGGAGCCCTTGCCCCGCACTCCGGGCAGCAGCCGCGGCTCCCCGGCAGCGGGCCCCGCTCCCCTCAGGGTCCGGCGGGGCCCGGGCAGAAGCAGCCCATGGCTGCCAGCTAATTTCACGTTGCTCCAGGGCAATCAGAGCAGTACGCCTCACCCGGCCCCCTCGAAGCGCAAATCTCCCTGGAAAGGGCCGTATTCCCAAGCCCCCGCCCCCTTCCCAGGCCCGAGGGCGGCCGCCCTCACGCCCTGGTGGGAGCGCAGCGGCGGGACGGGCACCGTGAGGGCTTGGTGCTGGGCACGCTCACAAAGTATCAAAGTACGGAAATGCAGTCCATGTCCCCCAAATCCTTCACTCTGCCCTCTGGTGACACCATGTAAATTCGTTTTAATGTGCACGGAACCCAGAAGACAATTTGTTTTTCAAGACATACCAGACACTGTTTTCTCTCATCTCACATGTCCCACTACATAGTTGGGAGCGGACGAGTATTTTGCCCCGAATTTGTATTCTTTTTCCCCAGACATTTGTTGTTTTGTTGTTCGGGTTTGTTTGGATTGGCTTTCTTTTTTTTTTTTTTGACATAAATTAGATTTTTGTATTTGACTTTGTTTAAACTATGACAATATTGTTCAATTTTATGGCTGGTTAAAATGCACACAACACTAAGGAGAAGGTGGTTTGAGTTTTGGGCTCTACACAGCCCAGCTGTGCTGTAACTCGTGGTAAAGAAAACGCTTCATAACAAAATCAACGTTTCCAAAGCACTCAAGTTAAAAAAGATCTATTTTTAATGGGTTACCTGAAAGAACATTATTAAAACGATAAGTAGAATGATAATGGTGCTCAGAACTGTACTCTTACTCCGTCCAAATAATTTGTCAGCAAAAACTTTGTTTTCTTGGCTAGGCAGCATCATCAGCACAGAATCCCAAAGGAATATTCTCAGGAAGGCTTATTCCAGTAATGCCAGAAACCTGAAGTGGCACAGACCCTCTGGGATGGTCCCTGTGCCTATGTATTGGTGGATCTCCTTTCCAATCCATGATCAATTTAGTCATCATTAACCTCAGCAGGCAACAGCGGTCATGCTCATGCGTTGGAATCCTGGGGTTTCTGTATCACAAATGGATCTGTACAGATTTATTACAACAAAAATCCCCAGCTAACTTAGACACAGAAGGCTTCATCTAGGGAGCAGTGAGTTGGCTGAGAATCTATCTTCTCCACAGATCTTGGCTGCTTTGAGTATTCCTGGATGCCTTGTGGAAATACACAACTGCAAGATATGATCTGTTCAGGAAGGTCTGACAGTGAATTTCAATTAAATTAACCTTTTATTTACACAAATACCTCGTCAGACCTTTGTCCCAAACCAAGACAACCTTCAACCGCAGAATCTTATGTATCTTATGTAGAGAACTCAATCCTGCTCTCCCACTGATTTCAAGATACAAAGAACCAGATGACACAAGCAGAGCACATTAAATAAAATTGGATTATTTAAAGATCAGATATTACAGAACGGTTTGTCAAGCTCTGCTTTGCAACATTCATAGAAAACGCTAAGAGAATTAAAACTGAAAGTATTCTATACAGCAATTTTTTAAATAGCACTATACAATGAAACACCACAACATTTTAAAGTTTCATTCTGAACTGTTTCAAAATTGTATGTTGTTAGTTGTTAGTTATGTAGTAACCATAGTGTCAGCTTACAACTTCACCAGCTGAGTAGTTCTCTGCCAAACTTAACATTCATTATTATAATTATCAACATATCATTAGTAAATCAATGCTGCATGGAAGAAGGCCTAGACATAGGAGGAAGAAGGGGGATACAAAGTCATACCAGTCAGGCAAGGCATAAGAGAAGAAGTATAATGTGAAAATGAGTGCTATAATGAAAAGGTATGCAGGAACTTATTTATCAAGGGTTTATATTTAACATGGAATGCAAGGTGAAGTCATCTAACAACTGGCTGTTAGGAACATTAATTTTGCGTGATCAAACTTGAAAGAGGCAAAAATAAATGGGATGAAGAACATGAGAAATAAAGAAGTTTCCAGCAATTATTTCATTTCCTGGACAATAGAGAATAGAACTGACCTGCACAAATACGTATCCTAAAGAAAACAAAACACAAATTTGAAGGCAGTATAGGAAACCCTTTTATTTATTTCCTTCTCTGTGCTAAAATTCAAATATAAATGTACAAAAAAGTTGTGTATTTTTTACTCAAGACTGTTTGCATTTCACCTGGCTGAACATGCAAGAGCATGAACTTCCACAAAAGCGTCACTTCCATGAGTTGTATGTTGTCAGTGTCTTTCAGTAAAATCCAGAGCAAATACTTATGCATATTTCATGTTACACATAAATCACATTTTATGGAAAGATAATACAGTCACTGTGGAATGAGTTGCCTTTTTCCCCCCTGAAATCCTGTGATTTACTTGGCAAAACCTAAAACATTAATTTGAAACGATACCTGGAAATGTAATATTTTCCAAAGAGCAAGTCAGAAGGCATTCCTCTGCAGAAGTCTTTAAATAGGTGATCTGGATCTCCTAGACAGGGACATAATTTGGACTTTCACCAGTAACATGAGACTTATTCCTGCCAAGGCCACAGCTGGAAGCTAAGAAATGGCCAGAGCAGAGGGCTGACCCTCAGCTGAAGCCTATAGACACACGAAAACAGATTAGTACATATTGCCTCCAGCAGCTGCTGGAAATCGTGATGTTTGTGACTCAGCACAGTGCTCCAATCTTCAAAATACACTTGGCAGTCTAGGAGAATTGGCATACTAAGCAAACCCTCATCATCCCTCTAATGGTTTTCACCAGGAATTCTGAGTTTTAATCATGCAAATGTATACTTAAAAAGAAACAAAATCCATTTTTGAGGATAAAACAAGTTAACTTTAAAATCTTCAGATGTCATCTCAAATCTGCATCCATCTTTATTGTAAATACGTGCTTTAGATCATGTGCCCGTTTTTTAACCACAACCTATACTTGATAGTGAAACCTACCAACTAAATGCTGTTTCAATAAATGCCTTTTCTTTCTCAGCGGATGTTATTGCTAAATTTAAGCCAAATTCCATTAATTTTTACTTAAACCCAACAGTATCATTGTTAACTTGAGTTATTTCATACAACAGTAATGTGACATTTATTTATTATTTTGGAATCCATCAAATCCTATTTTTAGGAAGTAATATTTGCAGTTTTATCAGTATATGTTGCATTGGTTGAGTTTGCTTGTTTGTTTGCTTTAAAGTTCCTTATGTACAAACTTATCCTTGTACCTCTGGGGTAAGTTGAACATGGCACACCAAAGGAAACATTAGCTTTGTATTTTCACTATAAGTTATTTTACGATTAGAGAATGAAACCACGAATTCTTGCAGAAAATACAATTGGTATGTTTTTAGTTCTATTAATATGATCACTAACCAAGAGTATTTGCACTAAGATAGTACTAGTAAATAGTAAACCAATATGCAACAATTTGAATATTTGTGTTCTGTGGCAAGATGAAAAATCTGTTTATTTTTAAAGGCATATTGGCACTAACAACAGTTTAAGGAGGAACTTTCTGTCTGCAACTTCAGTGACAAAGTCAGTGCTGCACAGAATGGGATTGGTCCATCACCAGTTTTAGCTACATGGCTATGATGATTCAGGGATTATATTCAACTCAGTCTCAACTGCTCTTCTGATAAGATGCCATCCTTACTGATCTGACAAGTTCAACGTGAAAGGAAAATGTCAATAACTCTTAGGATTAAAAATGGGTAACAACCAGATACATTTCCAAACTTTATATATTAATATTTCCACATTCTAGAAGTTGTGGTCTCATAAGAGTTTCCCATGTAACTGAAAAAAGCTGTACTGAGATGGTGTTTAATGCTGAGCTTGACTTAATGTGTTATACAAGTAATTTAGAGATGGTGAAGATGTCCAAGTGAGAAAATGGGGACTATTTGGCTTGCATTTACAAGACTCCATTTTATTGTTCCATTCATAAGAATTTTTTTGTATCTCTTTAATATGATCAGACCAGACACCTGGAAGGAAAATTCCATTACACATGGACTACAAGAAGTGGACTGTTCTTCAGCCTTTCACCTTTTTTTGTGTCAAGCTCTCAGAACCACAACAGAACACTTGTCCTCAAACATATTTGCTATGTTCTTACAAATTATTAACTATTGTATTTAGACTGTTGCTTCTTAATTCAGCACCAGTCTTTTTGTGATGGTTTTGGACTAAGTAAAATGAGTTTACAAGAAATATATCTATAGAAGAAAATATTGAAACACTTCCAAATTGAAATACTGTGAATGAGATCTACCAGAAATATTAAAAGAAGTAATCACTGGGATTCATTTTTGAAAATAATTAATACAGCTGCCTACAAATATCAAAATGTTAACAGAGAAAAACCAGGAATACAGTCCTGAAAGACACACTGCTCCTCTCCTGTTGGAATCTATGGTTTTTATGGATAATAAAAGATAACTACTGAGACATTGTGTTGCACGTGATCTGGAGGAAAAATAAAAGAAAATATTCCTTTCATGGAGAGATTTATCTCTTCCTCCCATGTTAATTGGGTCTGTGGGGCTTCCTACACTGTTTTTCTTACTTTCGCTCAAACCAAGGTGCCAGAAAAGGGACACAAAGGACAGAAGTGAATTTCTTTCCATCATCCCTGCAAAAAAAAAAAAAAGTTTATGGACTCCTGTCTTTGATTTGTAAATCCTTTCAGCTTCTGTAGTCTCAGTTCTTTCCAAAAAGCTTCATGTGTTAGATCTCCATAGAGCAGCTGTATTTTCAATGCTTCTTGCTCTGGACATCTCCCATTTTCTGAATTATGCCACATTCACATCAACCAACCAAGCAGTGATGGGTAATAAAGCTCCATTGTTCTGCTTGTTGCAGAAGCATTCCTGATCAAGAAATCAATTAAATGTATACTTACCCTGTAGCTTTTTGCTATCAATGATTCTATTCACAAGCTAAGTACACAATGAGCTGCTTTGCTGAACACTACTTACCATCAAAAAAGATTAACCCCCAAAATGTCTGCTACAAGTGACAAGTTTCAAAACAAGTTGTTTTTTTTTTAAATGTAAACTGACTCCTTAAAGGAACATTTACATAATCTCATGGTTGTCTTACATTACGGGCATAAACTGCACTCACGTTCTCAGCTAGTGCCTCACCTGTGCTGGAAGTGTCATTTAATAAATAAAGAAACAAAGCTGCTTGTGTGGATCAAAAAGTCTGTCTTAAGAACATAATTCTGAACATCTCTCAACTACCCACGTTCAATACCTAAAAAAACATGTTGACCTGTTTTTCAGTTGTAAAACTCTGCTCGCACATATTCCTAGAATTACAAAATGGTTTCAGATTTTTTAAAAATTAAATAAACATAAGAAGATACATTTCTTCTGTATTTAGCTCAAATAAAATGTTAGGTTTTATGTGACTTTTTGATCCCATAAAACCCCACAAATGCACCAAAGGCATATAAAGTCTGTCACAATTCTTCCTTAACATTTTTCTGGCATTTTTTAAAAACAGGTGTGGCATAATAATAATAATAATAATAATAATAATAACAACATTGATAGTGTTACTACAAACATAAAATTTCTTCTTTTTCTCTTAAAAAAACCCCAAAACTAGCAAACACCATCAAATTCAACAGATTATGTTACTGGAAATAGCAATAGCTCTAAAATTAGCACGTCATGAAATCTGAAAGACTTAAAATTATTTAAGTCTCTTCCAATTTTGTTTTTCATTATTGTGTTGCACAAAATAAGCTGGTGTAAGAGATTAGGGGGAGGGGAAGAATCAGAGACTCTTTGGCTGACTGGATGCGTTACATTAATTTCTTAATATGTGAAGGAGTGGATTACCCCTCTAACAGCAATGGGAAATTAGTTTCTTTATTTCTTCATTAAGACTGTGGGAGGGAAATTAATTTTCTACTCTGGTTTTCAAAATTAATTGAATATATCTTTATTAAAGTGATAAATATATACACATACTTTTTGGTTGAAAGAATTCTCTAAATTAATCCTAAACAGACATTTTCGTAGCAGTTTGGTAGCACATGGTTATTTTTGTTTCATTTTGTAATGTTATAAAAAACCCTGAAAAAACAGATCAACCAATGAAATAAAAATTTTTATAGAAGAACAAAGTATCTGAAAAGAGTCTTTATAGAGTAATTTTAGCAGCATTGAATAGCATATTGTTTAATATTCCTTGCTTCCTACTCTGTATTATTTTTGTACCTATGTTCTTGCAGGTTTCATCGTGCACTTCAGTGTCTATGCTTTCATACATATATCTATATGCATAAAAAAATGGGTTTTGATTGCTCTTACAAGAAACCACAGTTTTTAAAAGCCTCACCCACCTAGCCTGAAGTTGAGGCAAAGTGCCTTGAGGTGCCTAGGTATTTTCTTGTGTGTATTGGTTCTTGGAGGAACTTACAGAGCATCCGAAAGTTGCTCACTTTACTTCCTATGCCTTCACAGTGTTTATATCTGTTTGTATTGTAAATGTATTTCATGTGGTGTACTTACACCATGGCATCATGGTATTCTTTTATTTAGATTCTTCAGTACTCTTTTATGCAAAGTCAGCCACCTCAAAGTGACCTTACGCCAGTAGTATTTTTATTCCCTTGCGTGACTGGTATAGTCATTTTTGTAACACCTTTCTTACACAAAAAAGTAAACCATAGGCATTTTTCTAGAGAACTTGGACACTTCAGCATTGGAAAAAAAACCTACTGATGGCAATAGTGATTCCACCACAGCAGAATCCAAGAGCTTTTAAAGTCAAATGTGCCAATCCTTTAATACCATCACATCCTTCATGTATTGTTGGCCTAGAGGCTCAAAAGAGTAAGAAAATTCATAACAGATCCATAACAGAATCCTACAATTTAATTTTCCTTGTGTGCCTCAAATGCATTAAACAGAGAACAGAATTTCTCATCCCTTGTTCAGTGACAGTTCAAAGTCCATCCTATTTCATAGGGCCTCTGTCTCCCTACACAAATGAATAAAGACTCCCCAAACCATATAAATAGAGACACACGTTATTTAAATTTGTTTTTTTTAAACTCAAATGGACAACTTTTCAATTTCTATCATCTTTCACATGACTTACTGTACTATCCTTTTCTCAGAGAAAAATCTAAGAAATAAATCAGACAACCTTTATTTCGAAAATTGCACTGCAGTTACTATAAACCCAAACTCATGGTAAGAGAAAAAAAGGTGGGATACAGTAAGTCATTAAACAATGGGGGGAAATTCAGCTGATCTCCTTACTAGAAGTTCACAGGAAGCTCTTGTTTGTTTAGTAAAGCAAACAACATCTTAATTATGGACACAAAGAGTATAGGGATTAAATAGGCAAGATTTACGTTGAACAAAAGTAAGACTGTCCTACAAACATTCACACAACGTGATTGAACCCACTTGTTTAATCCATTCCACTGGAATGCCAATCATAAAGTTGCAAAATGCACCTGAGAAAAAGAGGCAGAACAAGTTATTCACTTGTTTATATAATTTACTGCTTGATCATTAGCTTGTTAAGAAAAAAATTTGAGTGAGTCCACAGAGCATCTTCATTAATACGTTAATCATAATTTACAAAGACAAAATAAGATACATCTTTGTCCAGAAAAACAATTTAATATTAATGCATAGAGATGTCAAAAAAAGTTTCAACTCTAGCTCCTCTTTAGGGGAGCATAAAGAAGCAGAACAAAAGGAAGTCTGGATAAAAATTAAGTAGCAGACAAGATCTCAACTACCTGAGGAAATGAGTCCATGGTGAACTAATGAAAGAAAGCATCACCAAAACCCCTGTTCCTTAGAGAAGAAAATCTGTGATCCACACCACAATTAAAATGGCCCCTTCTGTCATGGAAGCCCCTTCCAGTGTGAAAGATTGAAGCCTCTTCCAATTGTTTATTGCTGTTTTAATTGCCCCATGCATTTATGGAGGAGGCTGTTGAAGGCCCTGCAACCCTCCATGTTGCACAAACTCCTTCTGTCACAGGCCCAGCAAAACCCAGCACATTAAGTCCCTTCCCCCAAGACATCTTCTTAAATTTAAAAAAAAAAAAATTCTCCCCAAGATCCAGAAGCAAGGAAACTCCAGAAGACTTTTCATGTCCAACTCTGCAATCTCCAGATAAAAAAGAAAAAAAGGAAATAAAAACTTTGTAGAAAGCATCCTCAAGCCATCTTGAGCCAGGGTTCAGTAACCTTCTCCAATACACACCAATAGCTTTGCATGAATGTGACAACATGAGGCTCTCCTAAAGCACAAGTCAATTAATTGCTTGCTTACCTGCCCAGAGTAATACAGATTATGTTCCCAAGAAGGAATGCTCACTAAGCATTAGAGTTTGCCATCCACTATGAAATATTTTGCTTTTGATAGAAATGTCAGGAACTGTGTATACACCCGAGATGCAGCCACTATAACTATTCTGTTGGAAACAACGGGAGATCCATAAACCAAAAAGAGACAGAATTTGTACCGCTACTCCTGGCTGGAACACTCTTTGTAGGGAGACTGCTTAACTAAATTTTCTGCTTATTTTCTTAGGCAGAGGGACTAGTTAGGCAGCTTGTCATCACTGATCTTAATAACATTTTTCAGAAAAATTTCTTTCTAGTCTACAAGTGTTTTCAGAACCAGCTTTTACACCACAGCAAAGAATGACTGCATCCTCAAAAGAGCAGTGCTGGCTTTGCCTCACACGTGTGGCATTCTCTCATTTGGACTAAAACCCCCAAAACCTTCATTTGATTACTTCTTCGAAGTCAGTAATATTCACTTTGCTCTATATATGGGTGTAATGTCCTTGGCCACTTTCCAGAAACTGTAATCAATATAAATCATATAAAAAGAATAGCACAATATGCAGGAAAAAAATACAGGTTAAAACATGAAAAACAGTAAAAATGTGATCTATTATCAACCCTAATAACCATTACATCTGCTTAGATAAAAGCACCTCTCTCAGTTAAAGTTGGCTTCTACTCACCACTGCAAATAAGTAGAATTTTTAAGATTACATGTCTAAAGAAAACTTAAAAATCCCTTTCTCATCTTAAGTCTTCAAGCAACTTTCCCACAATCACAAACAAGTTCCTTGTGGACCAACCAAAAACATACCAAATAGAAACTGCCTGTATGACAGCAACAAAGACAAAGTTTACAGATATATGTCCACAGCTACCAAAATAAGTGCCAAGCATAATAGAAACATCAATACCTTTTGCATTAGTGCATGTCAGAAGCAAAGCCGTCAGTCTGCTGCTACACAACTTCACCTACAACCAACTCACAAGCTCGATTTTATTAGAAAATGAAACCTTTCCAAGACAGAGCTTTGTCTTCTCTGCTTTGATAACAGATCCTCAGCAGGAACATTACGAATTCTGAATGACAGAATTGCAGGACAAAGCTGAGAGGCCACCACAGAGCTCCCTCTAGTGCGAGCCAGGAAAGGCAATAGGTTAAGTCCAAGACCTCAGCTCCACAGAGAAATGGGTTACTGAGGCAAACAAGGGAAAGCAGCGGAAATAGCTAAGAAGCTAAATAGAAACCCCAGACCTCAGAAAGTTGAGATGAAGCTCAAACAGCTTGGATTCTGCTAGAAGACAGTATCACAGAGGATGGCTGAGGCTGGGAGGAGGTCAGTCATTGAGTCCACCATGCCACCCCCAAGCAGGGACACTACTGCCAGTTTTGTGTGTGTCCATGAACAGAGACTCCACAGCCTCTCTGGGAAACCTGTGCCAGTGCTCAGTCACCTCCACAGCAAAAAAAAAAAAAAAAAAAAAAGTTTCCTTATGTTTACAAGGAACCTCCTCTGTTTCAGTTTGTTCCAGTTGCCCCTCGTCCTGTCACTGGGCACCACTGCAGAGAGCCTGGCTCCAGCTCCTTTACATCCTCCCCTCATCGACGAGACTGTCCCACCCCTTGAGGCCAAGAGCTTTTGTCCTTGCCCAGTGGCCTTAAATACCAAACCCAAACAGGCTCATTTCACTAATCAAAATGTAGCTCACCAAAGCACAACAAAACTGTACCAAGAAAAGCCAGAAGCAGATTTTCATCATGCTGCTAGAAGGTTTTGACGTTATTTTTTTTACCCTGTGTGTATTTGGGAGCACGTAGTTTCAAATGAACCAGCTTATGCTGACAGTTTTCCAGAAACCATTTTGTGGAATGCTCACATCAGGACATGTATGTAGAAGTCTCACAACCTAATAGTCTTTCCCATGGCAAAAAAAGTTTGGTCTTACTAAACTTGCTGCATCTAAAAAAGTTTTGAGCAACTGACAATGAAGAATTTTAATCCCATTAGATGAGCAGCATTCTCAGCACCTGCAGTGGGAGTTGACAGCCCTGGGCCCATTACTGAAATCAGAGTGGGTGTTTGTGCCCCCTTCAGCACTGGTGACATTTCTATTTCCTTCCAAATAAATACAAACTGTATGAGAAGCTAAGCCCTGCAAGGTTTTTACTGACCCTCTGTAAGCATTTTTAGTTGAATAACTTTCCCATAAAGGTTAGAATATTATGACAGTAGCAAATTTTATTAATTGCATGTATAATGACTTTTGTTATTTATGCATTATTACAAGTGTCTATGATTATTTCTGACCATTACAAATTATCTCACAGCCTAGTGGTTAACAACCAAATATTTAGATTTTGTGTAGGCTTTCTTAAAATATTTTTGAAAAATCATGCCTCATTCTGAAACTTAACAACTGACATTGATCTTTCAACCTGTCCCTAAAATCCTAGTTATTTTGCTACTAAAACCCTATTTTTATCATGTTTCTTGCTTTTCCCCCTACACTGCCATAGGATATTTGTGCCAGATTTTTTTTTCAACTGGAAAAATCATTAACAGTCTTCTGAAGGAGAAAAGTAACAACTTCAACAGAAGTTAACCAGCTCAATTCAATTTTTTAACTGCAAAGAATTTCACAATGAACACTTTAAAGACTCCACCATGTCTTATGGGGATGAAGGGACAGCCTTAGCTAAAAAAGAAGTGTTGTGTGTATCTGAAATTGAGGCACAAGTAAAATACTACTATAACATCATTAAAATAGTAATGTTGATTCCAAGCAAAGATTTACTTGATGATATGTTTGTCAACCAACATAATATAATTTATTATGTCTTTTATTAGACCCATCAATGTAACTGAAAAACCAGGCATTTCTACAGGAAGGTGTAAGGGACACCAGGGAGTACCGAAAAAAGAAACCGTCTTTTTCAAATATGGCCTGGTCTAGAAAAACCCTTCCCTGCTGTATGTACTGTGTGGAATGGGATACCAGGTTTCTCCAAGATACTGATATGGTTCACTTGCTTGTTGACATGTTTATTGCTGAATATGATAGTCAAAGCCCTTTTGATGTTAACTGTACAAAACCAATAATTAAAATCCGTTACATCCAATTACCTCTAGTAAAAAAGCATTGCTCCTAAATCAAGCTACCTGGTCAGAAATTTAGTTAACAAACATAAGCACTTCAAATAGTTTTGTATAAAGGACAAATCTATACCATATGATTCAGGACATCAAATAAACTATTGCAAAGAACAGACCAGATATACACAGCTCCAAATAAACTTGATGAGAGGGGTCATTCTCAATTACACGTTTATGTCATTTCATTATCAGATCAACTGATAAATACTTCGTGAGAAACTGAATAGTAAGAAATTTATTACTTGAATTATGGTAGGATACATTTGCATATTGGGGTGAGGTAGAGGCTGTTACTTTTCATAACTCTGTATCCAACAGTCAAAAGAAAATCCTCAATCTGATTTGAATAGGACACATCTTACAAAGAATTAGATGCATTCCTGATCCAAAGTCCTCCAAATCAATAATCAGTAAAGCATATTATTCTTTACTATATCGAAATGAATACCTGAATAGTAAAAATGAATACACCACTATTTATTTGCAGCAAAATAATCAGTATATTCAAAATCAAATAATCAGTGCATGAACATCTTAGATTGGTACCATCTTCCTTTTGTGAGGGGATACACACTTCTGGTTCAATTCAACAGCACCATATTTCATTTCTCCAACAATATTTCACCAAACATCACAGCAACAAGTGAAGTTCTAAAATACAGGTAAATAAGTGTACTAGCTAGTATGGTCAATTATTTAGAGATATGTTTAGAAATATGAATTATATATTCACCCAATCTTAAAAGCAAGTGATATAAATTAATTTCCTATTTTCCACCTCTCAGAATATTTTTAGTTATGTATCTACTATACTGTATACTGATATTTATCTGAAAAGGTTGATGAAAGTAACATCTTAATTGATGGTTCCATCCTTCTGAGCATCTTCATCACACAGCTTGTTAATCAAAGCTATTTTACCTGAAAAAATACTTCACAAGTAGGAAAGCTACATGCAAAAGGTACTTATTGCTCTGCTGTGCTAAAAACTGCATATACATGGGAACTATTCTATTTATCCTAAGCACTTGCTGCACCCTTTTTTACTTATCTTTACCTTTTCTATGATCTGCATAACAAAACAGAACTCAAGCAGACTTCTAGTCATTACCTATAGCATAAGTTTTCACCCATCCATTTACCCGTATAGCCTCCCTGAGTGGAGATTTCACTGCCAATCCTCGAGATCACAGAGCTGGAAACACAGGCTGATCTCAGAGGGACACACAGGAGAAAGTTACACTCTGTTCCAAAGCAAAAGACTACGCTGTCTTGTTTTCCCAATGTATAACAACTGAATATTTTCTTGTTACATCTCAGGAATAAATAAGCTATACTGTTTATGTTTCGTGTCGCATGGTTTTGAAAAACCTCCACCACACCTGCATGAGCACCCATGCACACAGAGACAGAAGACACTTACAAATTTTTTGCTAAAAGCTGTACAGTCAGAAACATTTGGGTAACCATTGGTGAGCGTTAAAGGTCTGAGGGCCTCCCCCATCAGAGTTCTATTGCATTGCTCCTCCACCTTTAGAGCAGGGATGAGTTCCAGAGGAGAGTTTGGATGGGGCTGATCCATCAGTCTCAGTCCACACCTGGAGCCTTCTCCTCTGATTTGGGCAGGGCCAGGGGATAGATTTACATCCACTCCCCAGAAGGCATACACAAGCAATTCCAAAATTCTTTTTCCCTCTCTATTAACAGTGATACACAATGCTGGCATAACACAATGGAGATTACCTGCTACTTATACAGCAGAGTTTCCTCATACAAAGTTGTTGTTACAACACATAAGAAGTTCCCACGTTGGCATGCAGGTATTTTACTTCCACTTAAATGCACCACAGAGTCCTTGTACATTCATGCCCGTGCACTGGAGCTGTCAGCAGCTATTTCACAGCTGACACCACCCTCTCTGAGACAGTCAGGTAGGAACTCGGTGAGGGTTGAGTAGAGGGGCATGGGACAAACCTGTCAGGTCCTCTATGAAGTAATGGTAGTTTCTCCTGTCTTCCAACATGTAGCAGCTAAGTATTCTTGTCTCCTTAGTATTATGTAGACAATAAACAATCTATAATGTTTTCTTCTAAAGTATTGTTATCTTAGTTCTCCACTGTGTTATAAGCACATACAGAATATTCTGTTGAGATCGCCACCAGCTAAAAAAGCATTAGAGCCAGCCCAGCTTGTAAGTCACATATTCATCAAGTACTTCTTAACTGTAGTGTGTTGATGTCATAAAGTAAATATTTAACTACAGTCATCATTCCTCCAAACAGTTCTCCTTATTTCACACATCAGAAGTTTCTGGTTTTCTCCAGGGAATTTCTGATCACTTCCACTAGTGTTACCCAATACTCCCTCATTCTACTCTTTCCTGCTTCTGTATATACAAGTCACTCCAGCACTTAAATAAAGAATACAATCCAGAGCCACTACTGGAGACATGTGAGCACAGACACAAATCACTGTCAGTCTCAGGATTTCCTGGTAGCAAAATCATTCCACTCATGTGTCTCGAGAGTTTCTTTGGTGTGCAGCTTTTAACCCAACCCAGCCTATCCCAAAATTTTCACATAGTTAATGTTCCCAGCATGCAGTATTAAACAAATCCTTACAGCAAATGTGAAGTACTTAATTGCTTCTATCTTGTCCTTTGGAGAAGCCAAAAGAGCCCCAGATCCCTGTGCTCAGCCTGGCCTCTGTGCAGGGCTGCTCCTCTGTTCTGGGAAGGAGAGCAATGGAAGCTCCTGGAATAGGTATGTACTGGTGCAAATCAGCCTCATGCATTTCAGGGAACCACTTCTGCCACTTTCTAGCCTGTAAGGTTAAGGTTTACCATCACTAACCAAAAACAAACAAAAAAATCCCAAACAGTAAAACCCACGAACAAACCAAAAACCCAAAACAAAGCCAAAAAAAACAAACCAAAAAATTGTTTTGACGTGTGTAAAACTACTGCTGGTCCTTTTCCCGGCGTGATTAGCTGCCTGGCTCGGAAAGCTTGGTGGAGGCAAGGCTGTCTAATAGTTAGGTAAGTGCTATCTCTCTGTTAGGTAAGTGCTCGGTTAACCGTGGAGCAGCAGCACCGTCGCTGCCTCGCCCGGCCGGGGAGGCACACCCTGCCCCGGCTCCTGCTCAGCCGGCAGCCTGCCGTCAGCACACCCTGCGCTTTCCTCCAGGGGAGCAAAACTCAAAGCACAAAAAGTCAGGTTTAACACTAGAAGGGGTTTGTGGAAGGAGAAAGAAAGCCTACGCCGCTCCGGGCGAGGGCTGAGAGGTCAGACAGGCGTCTGGAAACAAAGCCCAGGGTAGTGCCCGAACGAGAGCCCCAGCACTGCCGTCCCGGCTGCCTCTCCGGCGCCCCAGCGCTCCCCACCACCCCTCTTTCCGCAGGCTCCAGGGGCGTTTCTGCCCCCGCCCCAGGGCGGCCCCAGCCGGGGCTCGGGCAGCGCAGGCGGGGGCGGCCGGGGTGCAGCCCCGTGACTGCGCCGCGCCCTTCCAGGAAGCGCCGCCGCTGCCGCACAACTCGGAGAGGCTGTCCCAGCACCCGCTCCGCTCGGATCCCGCCGCAGAGTCCCGGGAGAGGCTGTCCCAGCACCCGCTCCGCTCGGATCCCGCCGCAGAGTTCCGGGAGAGGCTGTCTCGTGAGCCGTTCCGCCCCGGTCCCGCCGGGACAGGTAGGGCAGCGCTGGGAAGCGGGATGAGGTGCTCCTTCTCCCCGCCGCGCCGGCCGCGGGCGCTCCCCGGGACCTCCTCCTGCTCCCCGGAGCTGCCCGGGTCGGGGCGGCTGCGGCAGCGGGGGTGGCAGAGCGCTGTGCCCTGGCCACGGGCGGGCCCGGGGAGCAGTGGGGCAGCCCTGCGGGAGCGCCCTGCGGGAGCGCCCGGCCGTGCCCCCGAGTGGCTGTCGCACTTCCCCGCCTCGGGCGGTGATCGTGTTTTTACCTGCGTCGGGTGACTCCGTGCAGAGTGACGGATTTGTTCCATACTCCTGACAAAACGGGCTTTGTACCTGTTCCCGTCGGGGAGCTTTTATTACCTGCTCCGGCAGCAAAGGCTCTGCAGTTTCAGAGCGTACCTGGGGCACCCTGCGGGGGCTCTTTCCCTGTCAATTCGCCAGCGAACGGGGCTGCCGCTGAGTTTGGCCGGGAGGGGGGATCAGGAGGTGGCGAGAGCGGCCCCGGTGACATGTGCGGGTGTTACACAACGAGAACTCCGCAAGAGACAGGCAGGACCAGTTCGGGTCGGCGTCTTTCTTCAAGGGACCCATTAGCCTCGAGTGCGTGTAGGTGCTTGCGCTGGATGACTTCACTGACAGGATTCACTCAGGGTTCATCGCTGACACTTCAGAAGATTGCGCTGTCATTCTTTGTTAACTCACCTTAGTTTCTGTCTGACAGATCCCGGCCATGTTCGCGTTTTTGGTAGTGCTGTGTCAACTGCATGTGATGATGTTCGCGTTTCCTCACTGCCCTGGGAGATTAAATACCTTGAAGCAACCTGAATGGAAAGATGGTAATTTAGTTTTAACATGACTTTATGCTTTCCAAAATTGTTTCTAACTTCGCTTTGCTGGCTCCTTTAATTGTTGTTTTGTTGTTGTTGTTGTTTTGGGGGTGGTTTTTTGGTGGTTTTGTTGTGTTTTTTTTTTTTACTTTATTAAAAAATTGAGTTGTTTTATGCTTAATTTCAGATTATTTTAATGTCTTTTGCTGAAATTATTGATAATTTACTTAGGTGGTAATATCAAGTATTTATCAGATCTAGTAATAAATGCAGATTGGGACAACTGAACTTTTTCCAGGCCTCTGGGATTATTGTGGTTGATACAACCAGAATCCTTTAAGTAACATCAAAATTCAAAAAGTTTGAAATCTGTTTTAAGACAGTATTGTTTTGGTACTATTTGAGCACATCACAGTTGTATTTGTATATCTGAAATTGCTTTGTATTTGGAAGGGTTTATTTGGTTGTTTTTTGAAATTGGTATTTTCTCTTAGTAGCAGACCCCCTTACAACACCTGGAAAGATAAGCATAGTGCTGCTTTTGCAGTTCTTCACTTTGGAGGGAGAGAAGTGGAGAGGAACTCATGTGAAAACAAATAACTTCCCCAGGACTCAAGCACTACAAAGCAAAGCCACGTGATGCTTAACATTTTAAGCATCAAAGCTTCAAAAAGGAATTTCTAACTTAGCTGTCCAGTCTTCTCAATGGACAAACAGTGCTGAAATCTTAAGACAGACTTTAAAAGGTCATCACATTGAGCAGGAGGCTCCTTAAGGGCAGTGTGTGGAGCAGAAACCATGGCTAGCAGAAAAAAAACTTGAGACAGATGATTTGTTAAAATCCATATTGCCCTGGGCATAAAACGTCTGGCTGCCTCTTTCCTGTGAGTTCCTGTGAGAACTCTCTCCTGACAATAGGCCCAGACCACTCCTCCTTTAAAGGCGGAGTTGGAAAGAGAAGAGCCAAACCCTTTATCCAATAATTTAGCAAGTAGAACAGTTGCCAGAGGTATGAAGTACCTGCCTTGAGAGGTCGCCCTTCAGCATTTTCTGAACATCTTTTACCAGCAGAGCTACTTTACTGAGCATATTGTGGGGTTGTATTTTTAATTAAATGCTGGGCATCCTAAAACTGCATGGATTGTTTTATCAAACCGAGCACTGCAGAACTGCATCCAGGTCCCTCGCATTTAGAAGACAATTCAAATCCATCTGTTTCATTCTTCAAGTACTGTCTTAATAACTGGGGTGCAAATAAGTTGGAGATGGAGAGATGGAGATACGTGACAAAGTGAAAAAAGTGCAGATAAATGGATAGAAAAATCTTGAAAAGAAAAAAGGGTCCATGTGTCCCTGGGAATTGAGGGTTCTAGGTTCCAGGCGACTTACCTATACATTCCATTTTAAATAAAATGCATCAGTTCTCTAAGTTAATTCAGAAGGACAGCTAATACTACTTGCATGGTAAAGAGTGAAACACTACTGAGCAAAACTGAAGATCTCTGCTTCAGAAGAATGAAGTTACTTTTGTAATTTGCACTGAACCAAGAATATTGATAATATTTTTTTTTCCATGTAATTCTTTTCCCTTCCCACTTGTTGGTTTGAGGGAGTTTTGATTTTGGTTTGGGGGTTGTTTTTGGGGGGGTTTTCTGTTAAGTCCTTTTCTCTGGTTCCTCGTAGGTACAGTATAAATATTTTAAGCTTAGATTTTCTTGCAAATGCTTTAGAATAACAAAGACAAATGCATATGCACATCTGTAGCTGCTTCAGTATGCACTGGAACAGTATGTAAATTATACAAATACATGCTGTAATATTCTTTAAATATACTGTAATATTAAAGACATAAACAACCAATATGTAAGTTATGCTGCAGTTTTCAGAGAGCAAAGTGTTATGAGATACCACTGCAAGATCTAACAGTGAGTATTAGGGTGAAAATTCCTGAGCGATGTGATAATCTTGCCAAACAGGCTAACAAGAACACAAAGCTAATTTGTAGCTGAATAACTTTATCCTGAATCTCTTCTCCTTTTTTAGCCATCCGGCTTGGTATGTAACAATGCTGTTTCTGCATTGCACTTGGCAAAAATAATCCTCTAGCCATTTTGTTCAACCAAATAGCCTGAATTTCTTGGACACAGATTAGGCTTTCACTGAACATCAAGCCAGAAACCTAGCTTTGTTCTAAAACGATTTTTTTTCTTTTTCTAATAAGAAACTGTAGCAAGAGCAGGCTAAAACTTGACTATGGAAAATGCCTAGTGAAGAAATACATTCCTGTATTCCAAAGCCTTCTGCAATTTCACTCATTGTTCTGGAATCTCAACTCACAACTTACTCCATGAGGCCTCATGGAACACAAAAGAAGAGAATAAGTAAATGTCTTCAGAAATGCCTGTTGTCAGTAAAATTCATATCATGGACAAATTTAAAACAAATAAACTTGGTTATATGGCACCTTTATATAAAGCTTGATGGCACTACTGTGAAAAGAGAACAATTGTAGAATGAATAGGAGTCTGCTGGTGTGATTTAAAAACCAAATTCTGTAGATAAAATTTGGTACTCACAGACACCAGAATACTGATAAGTGTATATTTGGTTTTTTCCTTCACCCACCCTGGCCTCCTCCCGTGCGTCCTTCCCCTACTAGGGCAAGGTGTTGCTTACTTTGCATCTGACTGAATTCTGGTTTATGTGGCTATTACTTTGTTCTTAAGAGCTCCAGAAAAAATTGTTGATCACATCCCAGAAATGGTCACACCAAAACTTGACCAACAGCTCTCATGACAATCAAATTCTCTTGGCCAGGATAAGGAATAGCTGAGACGGCTTATGAGAAAGGAAAATACATTTATTTTATGTTACATAGTCAGAAAAGATAGTAGTGAAGAAGACATTTTAGGAGGAGACCTTGATATTTCTTTTTCTTGTATGTAGCTGAGAGATGCTAGGGAAAGAAATTATCCCAATGTGCTCCTTTAAGATCTTTACCATTCTTTAGAAATACCAAATTTAGCCTTCCTAACTTGTTTTAAATCAGCTTGGTTTTTTTTTTAGTGTTCACATCTGCAAGGGAGGCCAATTTATTCATTGGACGACATCTTCTGAACAATAGATTTGATTTTGAAGCATTCACACCTGATAACCTGGAAAGGGAATGCTATGAAGAACTGTGCAGTTACGAAGAAGCAAGAGAAATTTTTGAAGACCCTGATAAAACGGTAGCGGTTCAAACTGAATTTAATATAGTGAGGGAGGTTATTGGCTAAATAACCTTATTTTTGTACACAAATTATTGCAACATAAATTATTGTACACAAATACTGTAACTCCTCTAACACAGCACTTAAAGATGACTACTTATTTTACTCCAAAAGTAGATATCCCAGTTACATGGAGTTCTTGCTTTAGACACGCAGTGAATGCACTTGAATAGGTATTATTGTCTTGAAGACTTTAGATGTGGACTTTAATTCTGCAAACAAATAGAAATGAAGCTTCAGAAGTCCCACCTGTGGATATTCCTATATTTTCAGACTTCTGGATTTTTTAGTAACTTCTCAGCATCCAATTTAAATGTGTTGCACATGCTCTCTGTATTAATTGGCTGATTGCATCCTTGTGTCATGCCAAAGAAGTGTTTTGTAAGAGGCCAGTATGGAGCAAGTCTGCAGTGCAGCTGTTGCTGAGTATTCCTATCACACCATATTCTAACTCCCTACCTAGACATAGCTGAGAAGAAACCTGGTATATATATAAAAAAAGAAACAATAAGAAACCTTTCAGCCCAATAAAGGAATGTGAGGATGGTCTGAAGACTGAGTGTTGCACGTGCAGCGAGAATCTCTTTGTGACTCTAGGTGTACTCTGCACTAAGCTGCAGAAAGAGCAAGGCATATGCTCCTGTTCTGAAGGTGGAAGGGTTAATTTGCCATTACTAACACTTTCCTAAGAAGAAGGTTAATTGTTAAATTGAAATCTTGCTGGAGTCTTTTGCTAGGTAGCAAAAGTGAAAATTATAGCTAAACACATTTATTGCCTGATGATCATACAACATAAAAGTTTTTCTCTTAAATGAATCCCATTATTTTTCCTAGCTGATATGAATTCAAACACTGTTCATGCAGATGTCAGATTCTTAAGAACTTAACTTTGCCTCAAATACTCTTTTGTAGAGATTTACAAAAAATAATTGTAAGCATTTTTTTTGGTGTCAGAATATATCCTTCTACTGTAATCAGGCAGAAATATGAGGTAACACTGGATGGTTAAATACACTTTTCTCTCTTGCCAACTGGCATCTGAGAAATTTTAATGCAAAGTTGTATAAGAAAAATATCATGGGATGAGCAAATACAAATCATTCAGCAGGAGTTATTTCTGTTTATGCCATTGTTAAATTTTGCCCAAGGTACCATATTAAAAATAATTCAATAGGCCTGTCAATTATGTATCTCATATAAATCTTATTTTTTTGGGGTTTTGTAGATGGATTTTTGGAAAGACTATTCAACTAAAGGCCCTAAAATAAAAATAGGTAAGTCATCTTTTTACTTTTTTCTTATATTGCAATATTTTCGGGTTGTTGTAATAGTACATTCTTAATAGATCATGCATTCAGTTAAGGAAATCAGAAATTATCTTTTTACTGAAGACCACTGTGAACTGTACAAGTATATTTAATTTTATAAGGCATTAATTATATTATAAAACAGAAGCGTCTTCAAGTGGGATCCATTATAGGTCTGTAAGTAAAAACTATAATTTCCTTGACCATTTCTTTATTACACAATTGGTAAACTTTGCAGTACTTCTGTGGCTGCTCTCTGCGGTTTTGTTTTGGTTTTTTCTCCCCATTTCTTTAATAGTAATATAACAGCCTGATTTAGGCTCAGAGTAGTCTGATGCCAGATGTTTGATAAAAAATGGTCAGTTGGACTTGAGGAAAGATCTGCAGCCTGATCAAGGTCACAAGTACATGAAGGAATATTTGGAAGGCATTAGAAGACAGGCATCTCAACAGTTTTATGTAGAGAAAAGGGGATAACTACTCCCTTTTGCTTTAAGTTGACTGTGAATGATATTCTTGGGTTGTGTTGCACAGACTTAGAGCTTCTCACAGCAAGTTAGACATTTGGGGATGGACCAGCCTTAGAGCACAGCAAAAGCAGTATTTTACAGTGTAAACTGCAGACTGGGTAGATGGAAAGAACACAAAATGAAAACCACCAATGTTTTCTCTTCAGGTGATGAGGCACTACAGAAGGTTAACGTCACGGGACTGCTCATCAGCCTGGTTGCTGCAGGGGTACTGTTGGTTATAATTGCACTGATTGTCTTCTACTCCTGCAAGAGCAGATGCAAATCAAGGCAACCACCGGGGTAAGGAATTTCACTGCTTAAAAAAACCCAAACACACACCAAAACAAACTCTTGCTTAAGAGTGGCATTTAAAAGTCACTGTGGGTTGGTCTAACTGTATTCTCGGAGAATCCAGTGGAAGTTCTAGTTCTTACTTGCCCAGAAGCAAAGTTAAGTGAGCAAGCACTAGCAGCAGTTATGCTGCAGTTAATAGCACAAAAACATAAAACAATACTGCACACCCAAACCCTTGGGTTTGGTGGTTTTTTTTAGTCTGTGTGTTTGTGTAGTTTTGGTTCCAAAATATTCTTACTAAGATGATGGAATAATTTTTGTAGGTTAGGGCTTGCAATGGGAAGTCTAATGTGTTCTGTTGGTGCTTTCAAGTAGGCTGTATGCTCTTCATGGCACGTGCTCTACCTCAGATGTGAAGTAGTTGTAGTAGTAGATGATGAAGTAGTTTGGAGGAAATGCTTTTTTACCAGTTCTCTACTCCTGCTTGTTCCTTTGTCCTAAACTTGAGAAGAATATAAGAGGATTCTGTGCTTCCTCTTCCCTATAAATTTCACATCACTGAGCTATTCTTTCCCTGTGGTTTGGAGACAGTATTTGGCTTCTGGTCTTTGTGATCACTGAAGGCATGTTTTTTTCTCTTGTGGGGTTTTTTGGGTTGGTTTGGGTTTTGTTTATTTTATAATTAAGACTTTACATTCTTGCTTCCCTATAAAGCAGAAGTTTCCACTTACTTGCTGTTGCCTTTGTTTAGGTACTTGGATTACGTAAGAAGCAGAAGACGTAATTCAGCCAACATCTTCAGAAGGCATGAAGAGTTTTCTTTAAACCCCCTTCCTCTCAGAACTGACGATTCAGGACTGCCCACTTACGAGCAAGCAGTTACTTCAGATGGACAACACAACGTGCCCCCACCCCCTTATCCAGGGCCCCCGAGAAATGCACGGGCATTTCAGAAGTCCATGTCTCTTCCTGGCCCCTAGTCACAAATCTCCTTCTGGGGTGAGGGGGGATTACTGGAATATTGTGGCATTCGGTGCCATGGTTTATTTGAGGTGTTAGGGCATGGGTTGGACTTGATGATCTTAGAGGTCTCTTCCAACCTGGTGATTCTGTGATAAGATACTTTTGAAAAAGTGTGTGCTACCTTGCATATTGCAAGATGATTTACAAAAATGTGAAAGATCTTTTGGACAACTAGGAACAAGTGAAGTTCCCATTTGGGAAAAGAGGTCACCTGTTGCAAGGGCTGCAGGACCATTCTTTGCACAAAGTCACTGTGCTAAGAGGAGGGAATGCATAAAGAACAAGTCTTGTACTGCTGCCCTCTTCCATATGCACTTTGAGCCATCCCATCAAACTATTGATGTTTCATTAATAGTTTCATATTCTTTTTCTTCAGGAAGAACAGTATTTTAATTGCTCATATTGACACTAACCATTTTTTGTGACTTAGTACTTTAAACTACCATAAGTCTACTTTGTTTTTTGATATATTCACTTCTTTGCTGTGTGAATTTTCTATTCATCTTGTAATAGATTCGAGTGTGAAAATTATTTCATGACTTGATCTTTCAAATATATATATATATAGTACTGCTACTGGATTACACAAGTTTGTTTTAGACATTGCTGGTCACATGACTTAATTTGCTGTATTTTTATGCTTATAATTTTGCATCAAAAGGAAGCATTCATTACATGGCACACAATTCAAACAAAGTATACTTGTATCAAATTGTTTTGATGTTCAGCAGTAAATACCAAGTCAAAGAGAGTAAGTAGAGTACTGTGGGCCAGGGGATGGTAAGGAAAGATCCAGAGATTTGTCCCTTGTTAAAAAACTACCCAGGTTTCACAGCTAACGTTTCTTTCATAGTTTAAAAACTGAAATGTTGAGAAAGACATTTAACTTTCAAGTCAGAGGCCAAACTACCCCACAGAAGCACTTTGATAAGTGTGTCCTGCACTACAGGGGTGACAAAACGACACCTTTAAGTAGAATGAAATATCATATTAGATCAATAACCAAGAGTCAAGAACTTCAGGGAGTTACTGGTTCACTGTATCGAGACAGTTTCTGTATCTACAGTTGCAGCCACCTTTAATTTTACATCTTATTAAAAAATCACCCCCCAGCATTATGTAGCCTACAGATCTTGCTGAGCAAATTGCTGCCCAGCACTTGTGTCCCTTCACCTCCTCACCACAGGGAGCCACAGCAGAGGGTCTCACAGGAAACGTCAGCCTGGTGTTTTCTTGTTTGACAGTGGCTGTGCTGTTAACACACACACAATTAAGTTTTTTAAGAAGAAACAGCCTCCCTCTTTTTTCCCCTCATTGAGTCAATGCTGACAACAGCAAATTATATTTCAATTTGGTGCCTACAATCCACTTCATAATGTAAGTTAAAGGATTAAAGGTTGAAATGAATATGCAATATCTCACTGAATCTTATTGTTTTTAACACACTAGAAGCTACAGTGCTGTTGAGTGAGATGCAGAAAATTGGTTTGAGATTTTCAATCTGTAAATGCATTTGTAATAATGAGAACACTCCAAATCTTGGAATATAAAGAGGGTACACTGACAGTGCTACACAATGAAGTCTTGCCCTTTGAAAAATACATGCAATGCTGTTGATAGCAGTGCCATTGGTGTTCCTGTTCATAAAACTTCACCATGGAATTTGGCTTTTGGAGAGTCACAAATCTCTCTACAGCTTCTTTCTTGTTGAGAGATGGGGGAATCCCTGTGTTGGGATGTTTCAATTCACTTTTGCCCTACTTGTGAAAGCATCTTGAAGTTCTCGAAGTTCTGTAAGACTGAAATAAGTGAATTGTGGGAGGTCACTGTTGACAATCAAAATACAAGCTTACAAGAAGCTATGCAATTATAAGCTTGCAAAAACAGTCTCCCATATTTCCCTTTCATTTAGCTAACAATTTTTAAATTTTTTAATGTGCATTTTGAGCTCTAGAGCACACTTTTACCTAGATTTTTCCTGGGACACAAAAACTATTAACTAATAGAACTGATAGGAACACTTTCAAGGAAAGGGATTTCACAGGGCTTGTGAGCATTCAGAGATTCTTTACAAATGATTACTACTGCTAATCTAATGTTACTACAGACATCTGGCAAAGTCACATTTTAAATACACTACAGAAATTGTACAGCATCCCATTCAATCATTGGAATTTGATTTTTCTACTATTCCTACAAATCGTTTGCAACTGATTCCATGCAATACAAGCAAAAATCTTGTCCTTCATAATTAATCAAAAAACTTAGGAGGGTGTAACTGTTAAACATCAATGGTGTAGTGCTTTGGGCAGTAAAGTGCCCTTTCAGTAGAGTGAAACACTCAAATTTACTCAAGGAGTCTGCACCTTAGATCCTGAAAATACGCACGGACTGACATTCAAACACTGGTTGCATGTAACATGACAATTTGCAAGACACATCCTGCTTATTACAAAGACGGAGGAAAGTTTAAAATTTAGATGAGTACAGTGTAAACTTACCTCTCCTTGTGGAGGGAGAAAATTCCTTTTAATGGCAGTTGTTTGGGTTGAGTTTGTTTTCCTTCTTTCAAACACTGACTCCTGGCCTGAGACACTCTTACCTTATATCTTGTCTCTTTCGAGAACTCAGGATTCAGCAGGGTTAACAGACGGAAAATCAGTAAGAGACAGACTATGGGGAGTTATTAATTTATAAGTTGCCACACTTTCAAATTTTACATGCAGCTTCTTTTGAAAATGGAGTTGCTATTAGAATACATAAAGCAGCAACCAACTGTACTTCAGAGGCCTTTACAAGGCCACGTAGTAGGAGCAAGGGTAATGGCTTTAAACTGACACAGGCCAGGGCTAGATCAGGTATTAGGAAGAAATCCTTCCCTGTGAGGGTGGTGAGGCCCTGGCACAGGTTGCCCAGAGAAGCTGTGGCTGCCCCATCCCTGGAAATATTCAAGGCCAGGCTGGATGGGGCTCTGAGCAGCCTGGTCATGTGAAAGGCGTCCCTGCCCATGGCTGGGGTCTGGAATTGGATGATCTTTAAGGTCCCTTCCAACCCAAAGCATTCTGTGATTAGGTAGGAAGAGGAGGAGTAAGATTTTGAGGAGCAAAGCAGCAGCAAGTTAACTTGCATAGAAATGTAAATTATCAGTGTTTTGATTTTGGCGTTTCTTTCAAGGACCGTTTGGAAAGACAGTGGATTTTAAGTGATTTAACAGAGATCTACAGTGACAGTTGAAAACAGAAATGTCTAAACAAAACACTGGCAAACACACATATTCTGTTTTAAACATGTCACACTAAATGCTGTTAGCCATTGCCTTGAACAGTTTTCCAGAACAGCCTTTTTAGCATCATAGAAGATTACAGCATGCAACTTTTTATAAAACAAGACAGTTTATTAATTAAGGCAAATAATAAGGGTCAGAAAAGTGATCTCTGACTCTGTCAGCCGAAAAATAAATCACTGAACCTGCTTCCTGCTGCGATAAGAAAGCCTGCTATGTGATCTATCAATTATGCATTTATAGGCTGGGGGGGTTGTTGGGGTTTTTGTGAATTCATTAGAACAGCAAAACCAAAGCACCACATGGAAGTGCACTTCCTCACCACAGCTCATGGAAATGTGAGTTGTGAAGCATTTGATTCTGATCCTGTCAAAGTCTATGGCAAAGTTTTTATTGGCTTCAGCTGAACTGGGATTGGAGCAAAAAATGAGATAACTGATCACTTCAGGTAATAAAAAGTACAGTGCTCTGCCAAATTATTTACCACAATGCTGTTGCCAAACCCAGTTTAGAGTATTCTATTGTTATAATGATGCCCATATTAACTAGAATGTTTGAGTCTGATCTGCCCTTAAAAGTTATATTTGAAATTTGAAAAGCATAGAAAAATTCCTTATCATTCCTGAGATTACCAGCTGTGAATAAGATGAATTTATTACCTGCAGCTTATTAGCAGCACTGTTTATAGCTTTAAATAAACCATCAAAGTAATAAATAAACACAAAAACCAGCAACAAACCAAACTTTTCTATCCAGTCTCTCCTGCCAACAAAAGTTTTACTGCTGCTATCCTCACTTGTTCCATGTGGTATAGAGAACAGGAAGGAAATTCCAGGTTTAAAAGCCATTTTTCAAACACTTCAAGCATGGTCTGTCTGTACTGTAAACATCTTTCAATTAATTCCTGTCACTACAAATTTACCACTATCATTTCCAGAATCAAGAACTTGCATGTATTTTCCTCTCAAAAATCTTAAGCAGATCTTCTCAAATAACCTGCTCTTTATTTAGCTATTTTTTGACTATTTCCAGTCATTTCTGAACTGTATAAACAGTTACTTAATCTTATGAACATATTTCCTTCTACTCATCTGTCAGAACATTTTGAATGCACTTCTCACTGGCTATATTTAATTCTAACTTTGATGTTAAGTGTTGTCATTTTTTGGGTGACGGGTAGCAATATTTTAAGCTCTGCTAGTCTCTATATTATTTTGTAAAACAATTTCCAAATAAATATTTACATAAATTAATCACAGTGAAAGAGAAAATGCTAATTTAGCCTATGATTAAAAAATGAAAAAAACTTCTGACAACTCTTTTGATTTCTTTTAAATGGAGTAGGTAATTTGCCCTCTTCTGAAAGCACTTAAAGGGGGCTTAGGAGAAAGATGGGGACAAACTTATTAGCAGGGCCTGTTGTGACAGGACAAGTGGTAATGGTTTTAAACTAAAAGAGGGTAGATTTAGACTAGATATAAAGATGATATTTTTTTACCACGAGGGTGGTGAAACACTGGCACAGGTTGCTCAGGGAAGTTTAGGATCCATCCCTGGAAACATTCAAGGCCAGGTTGGATGGGGCTCCATCCATGAAGGTGTTCCTGCCCATGGCAGGGTGTTGGAATTAGATGACCTTTAAAGTGCCCTTCCAACCCAAGACATTCTACTATTCTATGATTTTTCAAGCCATATAGCACTTATTGGTAGAGAAAAGGGGCCATGGTTTGTTTTCTTTAACATTGGCAATTTCTGCTCTAGACAAAATCTTCCTGCTCCACTGTTCCACTTTACCTGAGCATCTGAGGTTCTGAACCATGAACTGCAGTCACTGAAGATGAACACTTCAAGACAAAATCCAGCTTAACCAGGTGTTAACCCTTCCATCTTCCTTGACTTTTGTCAGGCCTTTGGTGAGAAGGTTTAACACAATAGTATGGCTAAAAAATACCACTTTCCTAGGGTTAGTGAAGTAAGCAAGATCCCTCCAGTGAGGACCAGAACAGGCATGCAAAAGCAAGGCAGGAAGCAGGAGTTCCTCATTTGGTAATGGTGATTTCAATCTGAAGTGGAGGCACACATGATACAGTGTGAATGAACTTCCACAGAGAGGCAGGAGGGCAGCTAGACAGAGTAAATACTGAGCACAGTGAATTTCACTAAATTAAGCCACTCTTGATTTGCCCTGTAAAAAAATAGTCAGAGCTGTGCTTTTTCTTCCAACCACGCAAGAGGAGCTGAGCTCCGCACAGACTACCAGAATCTCCTCCTACATTTGAACATCCAGTGAAGCTTTTTAATCAGTCAACTGAACTGATACTTGAAATACAGCTGATGAGACAGATGCTTCATTCTCATTAAGCATCTTGGGACAACACTTTCTTCTTTCACTCCTGCTTTTTTTCCATAGCACCTAGACTACTGAAACACTGAAGCAGTAGGGGCCATCAGATGCAGGCATCTTGCTGCTCACACTCTGGGAGCCTCCAGGAGCTCACACTTTGAAGGGAGCAGACAGACTTCAAAGCATCTGGAAAAATAATTCAGTCTAGAAACTGGTGCAGTTAAACATAAGTTTTGAAACGGCCTTGTTTTAATTTCTGATGCAGGGCCTACCTCATTTAAGAAATAAGAAACACCTCTGATTGCTCAGTAGTTCAAGCTTCAGTTTAATTTCTCTAAAAATCAGCAAGTACTGAATACATAAACATCCAGTATTTCATGTTATACAACCAGCACTGATACCATACAAAGGAAAATATCTTCTAGTAAGAGTTAAAATAAAATACTCCCTATTAAAAATATGAGTTTGTTCAAGATCAATGTTTTATTTAAGTTTTTTTTTTTTTCCTACATGTCATTGCACGTTTCTCCCACTTGCCTTATACCAGTTCTGGTCCTTACTAGATCCCTTCATAAATCATCCAGTGAAAACATAGACAGCTTTCTCAAGAGTGGGTGAGTTGAGGCAACACAAATGCCAGTGGTGGCACCCTGGAAGGAGAAGAACCACATGACCAGAAGGAGGATTGGGAACATGAAGGAAAAAAGACCTTCCAACTCATTGCTGTGGTGAGCTTTCTACCAGCTCGATCATCTCTTGTCGTGTCGGAAGTCAAGCTTTCAAAGATCAACTTTAACTCAAAAGAATGAATTCTGAAGATTTTGCTTCATTTATTTGTACATACACTCAAGTTGTCAAATAAATGCAGAGTAATGTAAGTGAAGAAATGCAAAGAAGGAGAGTATCTGCTGTGAGGTTCCAAGATTGAGTGTGTTTTTTGAAAGGCAGCACTCTCTTCCCTATTCCCACATATCTTAATGCCTAGCTTTATGTTTAAAGAGGCCATGTGCCAAATTAAATGCAAAATTTAATCTGTTAAAGCAACTGCAATTTTCTGCTTTGGTCAGAATCACAATTACAACAACAAACAACACAGTCAGTGATTAATAACAAGCCTAACCAAGACTCATGTTATTACTGCCTATCTGATCTACTTACTCATTCCTGCTCATGCAGGATACCACAGGCTGGCAGCATCCACAGCCTGCACAAAGGTGCTGCACCCAGGATCTGTAGCGGATGTCTACTGTCCAACAGTGCTCAACAGAAACACGTGCTGCAGAAATCTTATTTTGTGCCCTTCTCACAATGTGTTGATACATCAATTCAGCTTTGGCCTGACCTTCTTCAAACTTCATCTGACTAGACACATTCAACTTATTTGAATGTTTTATCTTTGAAACATTAGTTTTTGAAAAAGAATGTCCTCAAGTCTCCAAAACACTGTTTCCAAACAATTGTGAAGATTCATTCCCTCAGCACAAGGCTACTTGTTAAACTTATTTCAAGAGCTTTTGTTGACAAATGGTTAGCCACTTAAAGCTAACCACTAAGACGTTTGTGCATGTTAGCAAACTATTTATGATACTGTGATAGTTCTAAAATAAAGTACCATTATGTACTGAAATACAATCCTTTTTGTCCACTTTGAACAACCAAGCTGTAATCTCAGACTTGCACCATTAACTGCATGTTCTGCCTTTAACTACTTTCTTCCATCTACAACAGCTGAAGCTGCTGATCCAGCATGTACATCTGACTATTCTTCCATGATTCTTTTCAGCCTATCAAAAATTGCCCTAAAGCACACTAATAATTTTGCTGCAAAGCCCAGTTTACAGATTTAGTTGAAAGCCTCTTAAAGGAAAAAAACCCATATTTTGGCACTTAAAGGAAGATCCAGAACAAGACCAAAACCAGGCATCATCTGTTATGGAAAAGCAAAGTACAGGAGCAATGTACTCTGTGAAAGAAGAGGGCACTGGGGATAGAGGGACATTGGAAAAACAGCGTAGAGCCAGGTTTGTTGTATCTGCAGTAAAATGGATGCCAAAAGCACAGGCAGCAACTGCTGGCCCTGTGAAGAATCACCACATGCTGTCCCATGCACAAGGATCCCCAGTGGTGCTCTCCTGGTATTTTTACATCCATGGCACCATTAAAGCTGTAACATACCATGTAGCCTTCTGCCTGACCAGTCTTCAGTGATGAAGGACAGGATGTCAGCCAGAGGGACCCGGACAAGCTCAAGACATGGGCCCAGGGGAACCTCACGTGGTTTAACAAGACCAAGTGCTGGTGCTGGTGCTGCACCTGGGTCAGGGCAGCCCCCGATACCAATCCAGGCTGGGGATGAGCAGATGGAGAGCAGCCCTGAGGAGAAGGACTTGGGGTGCTGGTGGGTGAGAGGCTGGACATGAGCCAGCAATGTGCACAGAAAGCAAATCCCATCCTGGGCTGCATCAGAGCAGCACGAGAGCAGGTGGAGGGAGGGGATTCCGACCCTCTGCTTGCTCTGGTGATCCCACCTGGAGCGCTGCATCCAGCTCTGGGGTGCCAGCACAGGAAGGACATGAACCTGCTAGAGTGAGTCCAGAGGAGACAGCCAAGATCAGAGGGATGGGGAACCTCTCATACAAGGAAAGGCTGAGAGAGTCGGGATTGTTCAGCCTGGAAAAGAGAAGGCTTTGGGGTCACCTAATTGCGGCCTTACAGTTCCTGAAGGGAGCCTGCAAGAAAGATGGAGAGGGACTTTTTACAAGGGCATGTAGTGAAAGGACAAGGGGGAATGGCTTTACAATGAAAGAGTAGCTTCATATTAGATATTAGGAGGAAATTCTTTGCTGTGTGAGTGGTGAGGCACTGGCACAGGTTGCCCAGAGAAGCTGTGGCTGCTCCATCCCTGGAAGTGTTCAAAGCCAGGTTGGACGGGGCTCTGAGCAACCAGGTCTACTGGGAGGTGTCCCCACCCATGGCAAGGGAGTTGGAACTGGATGATCTTCAAGGTCCCTTCCAACCCAGGCCATTCTATGACATACAATGTATGAAAGAGTCACACTCAACTCAAACACTGGCCAACATTTTTCTGTTAACATATGTAATAATTCTAGCACACTATGCAACAAAGAAGCTAATAAATAAATATATCAGTTACAAATAAATACATTGATGCCAATCATGAACTGGAGCATCACTTTCGCCCTGAATCTGATAGATACATTGCTTTAATTATGATTAAAATCCCATAAAACTGCCAACTACCTGTTAGCCTGATCCTGCATTTCACTTGGCATATGGTCACTTTAAACATGTAACTAGATCTCAAAAAGCAATACTGCCACTCAGCATTGTGTAACATTGAATGATTTAAACAGAAAGAGGAAATAGGAAAGTTTCCCTAAGGGGCAGTGTATGTTAGCTAACACAGTTCTGCAACAGAGCTGGCTTGATTCTCACTGAAGTGTCACATGGGCAGAGGAGCCCATCACTGTCTGCAGAGGTGCAGTCCTCAAGCACTCCTAGACTCTAGAGATTTTCATTAGAAATATAGCATGAGCCAAGACAACATCTCATCATCAAAAGTAAAACTTCCCAGTCATCTTCTCCTGGCTGCACACTACCACTGCTCACCCTGAGCTAGCTCTCATTTCACATAAAGGCAAGCTGACTCAGCTCAGCAAAATTACAGAAAAATTACCTCTGGCAAAAAAAGGTAAATGTTCTTTTGCCAGTGGAGTGAAATCGTTACTCACCTTGTGGCCAGAGCTCATCACTAGGAGTGAGAGGGTGAAGCAGGGAAGGAGGGGCAGTAAGGCCCTCTCCTTTGGGTGTCAGCAAGCAGCTGAGGCAGCCCAGCCCTGCTGCCACGCCACATCTGGAGGCAGCAGCACACGCTGCAGCACTGGAGATCATTCCTCAGACCTTAAGCAGATGATTCCCATTAAAGTGTTACCTTAAGTACTTATATCTGTCTCCTAGCTATCAAATGACATTTTTGACTCTACAAAGGATTTATTTTTTCCAAGTGGAGACTCTTCATTTAGGGAAAGAAATGAGAAACAAAAAAAATCAGTACTGCTCCAGGCTGGTATGCTGCACAGATTGTGTTACAGTGCTTCAACTTAAGATTTTGGTCTTAACAAGAGAGAAAAATTGTATTAGCTTATGTTTCAGCAAGGTATTTTTATTATATTAAATTCTTGACTTCAGAGAGAAGAACATACATTATCACTACTGGCTACAGGCACTCAGTTATGAACTACAGTTCCGAAGGCATTTTAGCCCACCAAAGCTCGGTTCCTAAACTGCAAGTAACAGCTGCATTTGAAACAAAAACCATTCCTTATTAAGACAAGAATCCAAGTATATTCAGAATCATTAACATGCCTAACATGACTTCTAAATACACATTTTAATATGTACACTTTAATCTACACATTAAAAAAAAATCTAATTAACATGATCTATCAAAGGAATTTTTCTATCCCTGAATAGATCCTTCAGAAAAGCTGCTTATAAGTATCCTGGATACCAGGATGCTGTAAAAGCACTTACTCACAACATACTCTTTTGTTGTCTTAGAGAAAAGTGTTACAAAATACCATTTGGTTACAAAAAGATAAAATGCACAAACTTCAAGAAAGATTTCCTAGACAGAGGATGGCAACATGCAGGAGGGGTAAGTTTAATGAGAAAACTGCAGAAGTCTCCCTTGCTGATCTCAGGACAACATTTCTCTCATACACAGGAAAAGCAAATCACTGGATAAACTGACTTTATCTTATAATTATGGACATTAGTGATTAAGTTTTCAGTCTACTCCACCTCTATTAAGACCATGTAAAAGAAATTAAACTTAACAACAGCTGCCACAATTTCTGTTTCACTCAACTTCACTACGTGATCGCCAGAAAAAAGGATCTACTCCAGCAGTGTTCAGGGAAACACTGTGTCTGTGGTTCATTTAGTGGTATAAATGCATTGTCTATGTTTCCCTGCCTGTAAATCTGGACTGGTGCTTGTTGTTTGTGATTTCTCATGTAACATGATTTTACAGCCATGTACCCACCCCCACATTCTCTTTAGAGAAATTCTGTAATGGAAACAAACAATACAACGGTACACTTTAAAGTTCATGTTGCCATTACTTGAGAAAAAAAATCAAACAAGACACTGGCAGTTTTACAGTTTATTGATACATCGTTCCAAATTTGGGACAAGAAACTCCGCAGCAACACATTCACTCTAGAAAACCAAACACTGCAACTAGATGGAAAAGGCATTTCCTATCAGGTCTATGTATCACCCTCCTCTCAGGCCCACTTGAGGGAAACAAAGTGCTCTAACTGTAATAATATAATGGAGATTGGTGGAGATCCTGCAGAGAAATAAAAAACTGTGGGTCCTTCCCCTCTGGAAATGGCACTTTCAATAGTATCAGCAGCATAAACGCTTCACCATTAGCATACAACTGGAGTCATTTTCTGTCATCAGGCCTCGTTCATATGTAAAACAGCAACCCTCCTGTTTCCCAGGGAAAGAAGATCTCCCACCCCCCACATGCGCTCCCCCAGCTGCAAGCAATACAGGTGCTAACTTATGCAAACACAAGGAAAACTCACTCTGCTGGTTTCTGGCTTTGGTGAGCTGCTGCTTCTCCCTCCACCCTCTGCCCTGGCCTCTGGGTGACTTTGCTCCTCTCCACAGTGCTGATGACTTTCACACTTACCTTTCTTTCCCTCCCCATCCACGGCTGCATTTCTTCCTGCTGCTTCTTGAAATTAGGCATGAGAAAAGCAGAACCTCAGCTTTTCCTCCTGAAGTCTGTTACCTTTCTGCTTTCTCATTTAATACTGATCACTCCATCTTTTCATTCCAATGTTGAGGTTTTTTGTAACTTTTTTTAACGTCTGATCTGATTGGCTGTAGCCGAGTTTCTAAATGCATTTCACTACAGAATTCATTTCACTCTGTGGTTCAGTATTGCCTGGAGTGCTACAAACCGAGTCTTCAAAAGACTTACTCGCTCATTAGCATACACCTTCCTCTTCTGAGCAATGCCTTCAGGTGCAGTCACCCTCTTTTCAAGAGCATATTCCTCATCTTTACCTCTGAGGCACATTCCTCCTGCTCATCTCGGCTTGCCTATCTTCAGTCTGCAGGGAAAGCAAGACACCACAGTTCACCCATCATCCCCCTGCACGACGCTGATACCTCCTTTGCTCCCACCCTGTTCTGTGCAGATGGTGCCCACTTCCCTTATTCTTTGTTTTAACAAGCATATAGCAAAAGATACGGGAATTTACTGTCTACAAACCAGGTGGCTTAGACTGCTCTAAATAAAAATAATCTGCTTTAGCCAGTCCTCGCTAAAGCAGGCCTCTAGAACCTCTCTGGAGTTTTACCATTTAAATTTAGACTGCTTTAAATAAAAATAAAGATTAAATAGATATTCTCTCTCTGTTCTCTTGCTAGTTGATTTTTGGCCTATACAAGAAAGCTGGAAAGAGACGTTTTACAAGGGCATGTGATAGGACAAGGTGTAATGGCTTTAAACTGGAAGTAGGTTTAGATTAGATAGTAAGATGAGATTGCTTAGTGTGAGGATGGTGAGGCACTGGAACACATTGCCCAGAGAAGCTGTGGCTGCTCCATCCCTGGAAGTGTTCAAGGCTAGGTTGGATGGGGCCTTGAGCAACCTGATCTTGTGGAAGGTGTCCCTGCCCATGGCAGAGGAGATGGAACTCGATGATCTTTAAGGTCCCTTCCTACCCAAAACATTCCGTGATCCCATTATACGATTCTATTCAGGCTCCAGGCCTGCAGTGACTTATTGATGGGGAATGCCCGAGTCCTTTGGAAAGCTCTGACATACAGACATATAAAAGAGGAGGTGGCGGGCGGTGGCTCGGCGAGCCCCGCCGCGGGGGGAGGCGGACGGGCGTGAGGAGCGGCGTCACCGCTCGGTGACGGTGACAGGAGCAGGGCGGGAGAGCCGCCCTACAAAGCGCTGTACAATGGGGCGGCTGTCGGGCTCCATCTTGGCGGCGGCGGCCGCCCCGGAGCCCGCGGCTGGCGGCGCTTCCCCTCCGCGGGAACAACGTGGCCCCGCCCCGGTTCCTCCAACAAAGCGCCAGCGCTTCACTTCACGGAGGAACCGGCCTCCCCCATACCCGACACCGCCACCCCGCCCGTCCCCGCCTTCAGCCCCCCCACCCCGCCCCGGTGGCGGCTACCGCCCCCCGCCACGCTCCGCTCCCGCCGCCGCGCTTCCCCCTCGGGCCGCAGCCGCCCGTCCGCGAGTCACAGACCTCCTCCTCCTCCTCTTCCTCCTGCTCTCGTTCCCCCCATCGGCGCTGCTGGCGGCGGCCCCGGCGGCCCCTCCGCCGCGGCCTCCCTGCCCCCGGACACGGAGCCCGTGAGCCCCAGTGCGCTGGCGGGGGAGGAGCATCCTGGGAACGCGCAGCCCGACATGGGTCCGGCGGCCGCGCAGCCCCCGCCGCCGCCCGCAGCTCCGCCCGCCGCCCGCCGCTGAGCGGGAGCGGAGCGCAGGGGGCCGCACGGGGCCGCGGCGCTGCCCGCCCCGCATGAGGCGCCGCTCCCCCCCCGCCCCGCTCGGTCCCCGCCGCCCTCCTGCGCGCAGGGCCCCCGCGGAGCCCCCGCGGCCGCGGCCCCGATGATGGACAGGAACTACCCCACGACCCCCGGCTTCGCCGAGCCCCTGGCCCCGGGCACCGCGCCGCCCGCCGCCTCCTGGGCCTACGAGCGCGGCGCCGGCAGCCTCAAGCCCAGGTGAGGAGGGTCCGCCGAGGGGGCTGCGGCAGGAAAGGCCGGGGGCCGCGCCGGGGCCTGGCCGAGGGCGGCCGAGGGGCCCCGGCGGCGGGGCAGGGCAGAGCGGGGCCCGGCGGGCCCGGGGGAGGCCGAGCCGGGCGGGGCGGGGGAGGCCGAGTCCCGGCGGGCGGGGGGCGGTGGCGCGGGCTCCCCGCTGTCCCCGGCGGCCCGCGGCGGCGGCGGGGCGGGCGGTCTCTCCGCCCCGGAGGCTCGCGTCGGGCTGCGGCGCGGGTTCAAGAGTTCACGCGTCCCTGCCCGGCTCCCGGAGGGAAGCGGGGCCGCGGGCACCGGCGCTGCCCGCCCGAACAATGCTGCCCTCCGGGGCACCGGGCCGGCGGGGGCGGCCGCGCCGCGCCAGCATCCCCCGCGCCCTTCTGTTTCTCCGCTGTTGTGCGCTCCGCTGAGCCTGGCGAACCTCTCTCCTCTAAAGCGCTGCGCCGGGGCGTGCGGAGCCTCCTCGCAGCCAAAACTTGTTTGGAACGATTCAGTCCCACGGAGAGTTCTGCAAAGTTCCGGGAAGTGCGGGGAAAATACAGGATATCTTATTGGCTTCGGGTTGCTTTTTGGTTGTGTAACTCTGCCAACTAAAACGAGTATTCTCTAGGCGATGAGATTTTCGTTATCGCCTGCCTTTTATGTCTCTAGCTTGATTTATCTGCAGTTCCCATCTCGACGACGTTTAAATGTAAAAGAGAGTCTCGGGCTAAAAATATCCTGTCAAAATAGGTGCACTAATAGATGACTTTGCATTTGCTTCTGAAAGTGGTCAGACATGTCTGATAAGATTAATAGATTATCAAGTCAGAAGGGCTGTTGCAATCATCTAGTCTGACCTCTTCATAATGCAGGCCATAAAACTTTTTTTTTTCCCCAGTCTGTGTTTGAAAATAGAGCTTACGTTTTAGAAGGTGTAGTCAAAAATTTCCAATGAGGCAATATTGAGCACAATTCTTGGTCAAGTATGCAAGTGACTGATTTATATTTTATTTCTGATCTGAAGAGTGCTCCCTTTAGTTTCTGGTCACTGAGTCTTGTTTATAGCTTCATCAACACTGAAAATCCCATTTTATGTTGAGTATGAATTCTTATGAATTTTAATTAATTTCTTGCTTTACTTATTTTTCTTAATAAAAAGAACATAATCTTTTGAAGTTTATTACCAGAGATTTTTTTTTTTACTACTACTTTAGTTATTCTCCCAGATTTCTTTTAGATTTCCTCCAAGTTATTGTCACCCTTCCTGAATTGTGGACATTGCATTTGAGATGCAATTAAGTAAGAAGATCACAGGACCTCCCTGGGATATGAGGCTCTGTGTTCCCTGTTTCTTGGAGAATTGCAAGGACAGGTAGCTTTTTGGCCAAACCCTTGCCCCATGAAGCTCTTTAGCCAGTTTCTCTGAAGAGTTGCCTGCATGGCAAAGTAAGGTCTCCGTAGCGTTCTTTCCAATTTTTCTTCCTAATCCTTGAATTACTTTTTGGTCATGTTGCCATGTTGATTTCAGTGGAAGTCAGTGACTTGTGCTTTCTTTATTGCTTTTGCCAGTTCTCATCATCTTTTGGGGTTCATGCCAACTATTCCATAAGGGAAGTTTGGATTCCCCAGGTCGTCTAAGAATATGTGGTGCAGAAGCAGAAGTGGATCTCTTGGATTTAAAAAGAAACACAACTGCTTGATTGTTGTTTTTAATATTTAAAAGAATCCTCTGGTTTTACAACATATCTCTCGTTTTATTAATAGCTGCTATATTAATGCAGTCTTAAATGTACATTTGGGAATTCTTTAAAAGAAATGGCATGGAGGAAAGTCCCAAGACAAGTACCATGAAGAAGCTCATTAGATCAGTGCCTGCTACCTCTACCAATCAAATTAGTGTTACTGCATCCATGTATGATATGGCAATATTTATGCTATGCTTCAGGAAACAATGTCAAGAAGACCTTGTTATAGTTTTTTGAAGTTTCATCCCTGGGTTCTATACATGGTGACAAATGATGCGTTTAAAATGTGTTGGCTGAAACATTTTAACTTTTTTTTTTTTAACTGTACCAAGAACAGAGAAAATACTATGAACCATATTTTGTGCTTGAAATTCTCCTGAACTGGGTTCTTGCGGTTCATGTCATTTTAATAAGAATTAGTATGCCCTGTCTTTGGTCAGATTTAAAGATTTAAAACCACGTTGGACACAGTGATAAGTAGAGTCTGGGCTTTAGATGTTTGTGGTTCCTCTATTGCTGATAGCATTTTTCTTTGTATGGTTGGAGTTGCTGGGGAATTGGAATGGAAGAGTCATTCCTATCACTGCCAAGGCTTCTGCCAGCCTAGAAGGAAATCGTGAAGGTATAGATGCACTGTAAAGGAATATGCTGTCCGTGCCCTCGACTTGTGTTACAGATCACTTCACATTTTTCAAAATGGTGTTTTTGATTGTGGTTGACAGGTAGTCATCTTAGCAGCTGAAGCTGCATTAGCCTGATGTTAAATTAAAAAATGTGTGTCACGTTCATCTGGTACTTGCTTGAAAAGAATTCAGCCTTTAGGTGATATAGACATCACTATTTCATTCAAATTTCATTTCATGTTTATGCTGTTGCAGGCTGTGTCGTGGCAGGCTATGTTCCCTTTGTGTGGAGAGCCATGTTCACAGTCTCAGCTCATCAAAATGATTTCTCCTCCCTACAAGCGTTGCTCCTGTCTTCCTGCGCTTCACTTCAGCCATCTGGTTTTTATCCTACTCCTTATTTCTTGCAGGCACTGTTTTGTCTGTGCAATGGCACTATTCTTATCAACTGAAAGGAAATGTGTGGTGAAGTGTTATAAGGACATTGCTACCAGGCCTGCTGTGACATAACTGTTCCCATGGAATGGGAGAAGATGGTGAATTGGGGATGGAAGCTGATGGAAATCACTTGGATCACTGCGTTAACTGAGCAGAGACCACTCCTGCTGAGGAGCATATTGGGACAGTGCAGCCACGGCAGCCCTGTAGCAGGGGCTGAGGGGGTGCACCTATCCTCCACATCCCCTGACCCCCACACCCCTTACACAGGCTGTCAGCATCTTGAAGGAATTCCTGGTGGTTCTAGGAGTGCACTGCCGCTTTTGGCCTTTTCCTGTAGCTATCAGAAAACCCTACCTCTGTGCTTAAACCCTCTTTTTGTCAAAAGCTGTTGAATAGCAGATAAGCTGTGTCATGCTTACTTGCTACTTGCTCAAGAATTATTTGGTATTCAGAAAACAGGTGAAGTGTAATAGTGTGAGAGACTGTTGTAATTGCTTGGAAGGAGACATGGAGACAGGTGATAATGGATGAGGTTTCTGGCTGAGTTTGTCTCACTTGGGGGTACTCCTAGGGTTTCATTTAGGGAAGGATTTTTACTAGTGGATGGATCTCACTGTTCTTGTTCTGTTCTTACCACATCTCTAAGACTCAAATCTGCTACATGTGATTAAAAGTCAGGCACAATTATTTGTTGCTGTTTAAAATTTTACGGTGACTGCCGTGATCTCTGATGTTCCTTTATGCCTGATAGTCTGTGTCCATCTCAGCCCTCCCCAAGCATATGGGGTTTTATATCATTTAATTCAAGATGATTCTTTACAACAGGTAGCACTGATATTATGTTAGTGTGGCCTATGTTTATAACAGCCAATCTAAGATAAAGAGTTAGTTACAGTGATAGTTCATTTACAAAGTTACGTAAATGGGAGACTTATACTTTTATGATAAATGGTTTTGATGGGTTTTTAAACTCATTTTTACATAGCTGTCAAACTAATGCTTATTGTAACGGCTGTATGATAATTGTGTTTTAGTTAAGGCTCAATTTTAAATTCTAATGGATTTTTGCATAGCTATAGGAACTCTAAAAGTGCAGAGTGTTTTAGAAAAGCATAGAACATTTTCTTTCATCAAATGAAATTGTTCTGAGAGGTGAAACCAATGTTTGTTGTTAAACACATATTCTACAGAAAGTTCCCTATGGCATAGTATTTCAAATGTTGAAAGGGAAGCTCATAATCTGGGAATATACTTAGAATTCTTGTATTAAAAGGCACAGAAGGATTAAACAAATTTTACAAACATATAGAAAGATAAGTCACTTTTAAAATCTTACCAAATTTTCTGTCATAGTTTATATCTGAAACTTTTATACATGCAAAATAAACACAGGTATAGCACAGATGCCTTACAGGGACTTACTAGCTTTTGTTGGTCTTCCTTTCTTTTTCTTTTTTTTCACCTGCATTCAGCACACAGTGAAATCACAGCTGTGGGAGGGTCAAAGATTGACTGAACAGAGTCTGAATGCATTCTTGCTCTGTGTCCCATAGCTTTTCCCTGGTGCAGATGTGTGGTCATCTTGCAAAATCTTTGCTGAAGTTTCAAAATGATCCAGCCAAGCTTGTTTGGAATTATATGCTGCTTACCTGTCTAAGATTTAATGCCAGCTTTACATGAAAGATTTCAAGCAGTCTGTGTCATTCTGCTGCAGTGAGAAATGGTGATAAAGAACTATGTGCAGAAGGAATGAGCTGAAACTCAGTCTGAGGGTGCAGTTACCTGAGAAGGCTGAACTGGCTGCTCAGGCTCACTGCTGCTGAAAGGGGCTCTCTTTCTCTTCCCTTGTCTTGGCTCTGGTGTTTGTGCAACTGCACAGGGAGCTGGTCTCATTTGTTAATCCATGAGAAAACTATCCTGACCAAAACGCTGAATGGCTTGAGCTGGAGAGCTGTGCTGGTGTACCTGTGCTGTCGGACTGGAACCCAGAGGTGGCACCTGGGGACGAGCAGGAAGCAGAGCTGTGAGGAGTGAGTTGTGTGGCCTTGGCAGGGATTCTTCCCAGTGGTTCTGGACAGGTTTTAAGTGGGCTCAGTCTTGCCATATCACTGTCTTCGATGAACATCCCACCCAAATTGTGCTGCTGGCTTCCCTGCCAGGAGCACTTGCTAAGTGTCCGTGTTAGCTGGGGCCAGATCTCTCGTGAGATGACCTGCGTGAGATATTTCAGATGTGAGCCCTTTCCCATGAAGCCAGCAACTTCAACACAGGTTACAGAATACATTGGTCTGAAAGAAAGGGGGGTTGTATTCCACCACCTATGCAAGAAGTGTTTCAGTCCCATATGTGTATTTACCTTTCATCCTGTTAACTTTAATCATAGGTGTGTTTACCTTATACCAACAGAGACCAACCTTTTCACCTTGTTTCTTCTGTACTTTTGCCCACCTTTTATTTTTTTCTTGGAGTTGCTGCTGATTCTGGCATGATGCTGTCATAGGAAGGAGGCTGTTTTGAGAAAAATCTTTGTTCCTGTCAGGAAAAAAGCACCTATGCCTGAACGATATTAATTCTAAACAATACTAGAGCTCTTATAGAGTGGGTGTATTTTGCATGGATATCTTTGTTTGTTGTATTTGGTCAAAGCATTCACAAATTTGCATGTCAAGAAGTTACTTTGCATGGTGAGTGCCTATTCCATACATTAAAAAAACAAAGAAAAGACAAACCAAAACAAAAACCAGTTAAAAGGCAGTACATTAATAGTCTCACTTCAAACTTTCCTTAGCAGCCGTAACTGTGACAAAAATAACTTTGAGCAGCATGCGGAGTTCAGCCTTTCCAGCACAGCATTTCTTGCTGTACCATGCAAGTGGCAGAGAAGAGAAAATTCTTTGAATTTTTAAGCAAAGAGAAACGTTTTCAGAGAGGACAGAGTGCATGGTTATTAAGTACTAGATTTACTTGCCTCACTGGGAAGATTTCATAGTTTTTGGGTTTACTTCTGTTGTTCTCTCACCTCTTGTTACATTGCTTCTTTTGTTTTATTGCTCTGGACAGACTTGGGGCTAAGTGGATGCATATTCGTTAGAGCCTCCTCGGAACCTCTTTGATGATGGGCTACAAATAGGGGCAAGGAGCTCTTACTCCTGGATTTCTGCGTGCTTGAAAGTTTCTTATTCCAAAGCAATTCAGCAAGAACCTACATATGTTTAGACAAGCTTTTACTTTCCCGTATTGCTTTTCTTGTTTTTCATCTTCCTTCTACATGCCTACCTGTGTTGCTTGCTTAGGACTTGGAAAAGTGCAACCAATTATGCTCAGCAGGAAGAAGGCACCCTTAGGCATCCTTATCTTAGAGTAATAGTGTTTACATAGCAGGGTACTAAGGAACATTTATTCCTTAATAATCCTGTAGGAGTTATACTTGGGGCAGTCATACATCTAGATTTGGTTGGAGATATCCCTCCTTTTTCAGCTGGCAGTGTTGTGTGAGAAGAGCTGGAGGGCTCCAGCCCTCTGTCTAGCGTTTCCAGATGTCTGGCAAGTTGTTCTGAGAGCTTTTGGTCATCCAGAACGTGGCAGACAAAGGGTCACTGTGCCTGCGTGGCGTGCGCCACGCTGAGTGTGCCAGCCTGTGCTACATCTTCCATGCTGCCCTTTTTCCTGACCAGGAAATCCCTCTCAGAAATATGGCAGCTTGGTGTTTCACACCACGTCCTGTTTACTTTCTCTCATCTTCGTGTCAAAAATTCCAGTGCTAGACAGGGAATAATCCTTCAATCCCTATGTTCATCCAATTTCATTATGTTATACCGAGGCTGCCAAGAATAGGATTTCTAATAAGTTTTTCTTGAATCTGAACATTTGTTCATTTGCTGTGCAAAGAGTGATTGTGGACAGCCAACTTCTCAGTACTCTGAACACAACCATGTGTTAACTACCTCCAGTTGCTGGCACTGGTGAGCTGGAGGTTACTGATAGTCAGCGCCACTGGAGAGAGATGGGATTTTCATCTTTTCTCCTCCAAAAAAACTCCGTTTTGTTATTGTTTTTAGGATAACACAGGATTTTTCACCAATTAAAGGGTATTTTTTTAGTTTGGTTGTGTGTGCTGTTTTGATCTTGATTAATACTTGTTTTTGTTTAGACATTTGTGTGATCATTGTGAAAGCTCGAATCAATATCTGGGGCATATTCAAGGAATTTGTTTAATATAGTGAAGTTTTTCCCGCCTCAAAGTAAATGCCATGTAGCTGTAACTATATTTCCACCGTTTTGAACAATGCACATTTTCTAGTTGAAGCATTCACAAGCAACTGGGTTCATCTGGTATTTTCAACTAAATAGTGACTTGTGACAAATGAAATGACATCCAGGGTCCCCTTTGCAAGGTTAGAAGTGTAAATTTAAACTTTAGGATGAGGAGAGCACTTGCGAAGAGGTATAAGAGCTAAATTCAAGAGCTATGCTGATTTTCCTTATAAACTTGGATAATAACACCCTGTGATGCTTCCTTTAATGTAAAGGACTCTTTGCTGCTGTGTTTTATGATGAACTGTGTTGTTAATATGTTAGATCTTTCCTGGGCACACCTCCTAAATTGGAATAGAAATGGTGTTAGTCATAGGGATACCTCTTGTTTTGAATCTAAAGGAGCTCATATGAGCTGCTTAGCCCTTGTAGTGTGTTGTGGGGTGTGGAAAACATTGTACTGGACATGTGGACATGCTGAAAGGCTTAGACCCCATTTAATGGCCTTGAATTTTGGCTGTAGGGTGGCAAGATGTGTGATCTCAGATGTGGGCACTGAGTAGATGCCCCTATTCTGTGCCAGTTCTGTGGCTGTGGGCCCTGAGGCCACTGCTCTTCACAGGGGTGCATTTTAACTTCACAAAACCTTGAGAAGCTGACTTATTTCAGTGCTGAGTGTTGGAGACTCGGTGGTGACGGAATGGGTTATTATTTGCGCCGTGGTTTCCCTAGACAGAAGGACAAGGTATTCCATGGGTTATGGAACTGGAAAGTGCTTCAAGGTTTGGTAATGAAAAGAGCCTACTGACATAAGCATAAGATGGCTCTGTCAGTGTACAGCACATATGTATTTGCATTTCTTACCTCTTTTTGAGATGAAAATCTCGACTTCAGTGTCGTCCTTTCCATACAAATGGAGAATAAAGGGCTTATTAAGAAATGGGATATCAAGTATTCCTGTAGTACCCTAAAGGTAAGACTCAAGCTTGCCACAAAATAGGATGCTGTAATAACTGTGGAAGGATGAGGGTTGAAAAGCATTTCAATAGGTAAAATGAATTGTAATTTTATTAAGGCTCTGATGTGGCTAAGCCACATCTTGAGATAACGCTCTGCTGATTTTTATATTTTGAAATAAAATTTTGTTATTAAAAGTAATGGAATCTTTTTGTGTGTATTTCAGCTGTAATAGAGGATTATGCTATATGTTCAACCATTAATACTGGAAGGATCTTGAGAAGATTTTTGAATATGCCCCAAGTACACTTTTGACAACAGAATAGCATCACATACCAGAGAAAAAGTGTTAGATTTCCATTACTGTCTGTTACTAAAATCTTTTAAAATTGTAAGTAAACATCTAGGAGAGAAGTATTACTAACTTAAAAAATCACAGCTATTCTCTCTATGCTGGATAAAGCAAAAGTTCTTTCACAGAGAGAAGGTAAGAGAAGAAGATAAATAAATATGGTGATAAAATAATCCAGTGTCTCAAAAGGCAAGAAAATAAGATTTCAGATCTTACAGTGGTGGGAGCTACACAGACCATAATGGCACTCCTGTTTCTGAAGGGGCTGATAGAGTAGAAGCTGTCAGGGAAGATGTATGAATCTGCAAAACATTGCTTGGCAAGCAAATGCCTTAAAATTCTTTCTGACAATGCATTATAATGTAAATTGGGAGGATATGTGTAACAGTGTCTGTTTAGATGTGGAGAGTAAATGATACTGTGTTAATAAGGACATCAAAGTCAGGCTGGAATATTCAGAGCAGGAAAGCACTGAAAACTCCTTTCCAGACCTTGAAATCTTTAAACGAGGATCAGGAGCTCAAAACTGACATTATTGTAGAACAGTTTAATTTTAGTTTCGTTTTGTAAGCTGCAAAATTTCTGTTGGAAAGTTGTTTTGGTTAAGTTACAAAGTTTTTTTGTTGAAGCCAAGAGAAGTGGTACCAAATTTACCAATTCTGATTTAGAAAAAAAATATTTTGTTAAATGTACTGCATTTCAGCCATAAATAGCCTCATAAACTGATTTAGATTGTATGCATTAAAAAATGACATAAAGTAGTTTGCCCTGTCCCTCAGTAGTAAGTGAAGTTGAAGTTTATAAATAGCTCAATTTTATCTGAATATTAGTTTTTGCATACGTATTTTCAAGAGAGAGTTCAACTGATTTTTTGAAAACAAAATTATATTGTCTTTGTTGTTAAGAACTCCACAGGTTACTTAATCAGACAAGCCAGCACTTGCACTCACGTATTGAAGTCCCAGTAAGACTATTTTGGCTTTCCTGAAGCTGTTTTGGGTTTTTCATTTTTAAAAGGATCAAGCATAAGGAGTTCAGACACATTAACATGGGAATAAAAGGCAGATGGACCTTTTGTGCCATAAAACCTCTTTATTCCCTTAAGATATGATATATATTCAGGTGAAGAATCACAGGAACAGCATGAACTTTTGCTTATTGAGGCAGCTCCCTGCGTGTAATTTTCTACCTCAAAATCTAATTCTTAGAAGCTCCTTATCTCTGCTCCTAGAAAGCGAGGAAGTAATGAGTGTTTCCTCTCGCAAGTACCTCCAGGCAATCCTTGGCCCACGTTGTGGCGGTCTCAGCCGTGCACTTGGTGGCTCTGCCTTTGAATTGAAGGGGAAAATTAACATTATAGCTTCATTTTTAATGAAAGAGTGGAGGGTGATTGCCTTTGGTTTATTAGGATGGGGTATATTCTACACTGGATATGTAGTGTGTAATTGCATTAAAGGGGGAATGTGCCATCACCAACAAACAGTGGAGCTTGTCGATAAAATGCTTCTCTTCCGTGGTTTACTGACTTACCTCAGTACTGGAGTCTGAGTCTATATTTTCCATCCTTCCAAAAGTCATCTCTCTTGAAGAACAATACTATTAGATAGTTAATAATACTTGAAAATATTGATATCTGTTTATTTCTTGTTATAATTATAAAACAGGCTAGGCAAATGCTAAAGATGTATGGTGTTCTTAAAAGAATGCATTATGTACCTTGAGGTATTAATTTTAGGGTTGATTTTCTTTTGGTTTTTCAGTGGTGGACTTTATTTTTCGAGTAGCAATTTTTTTTTCTTGTCTCATGGATACTGCAACTGTTCTGGATTGTTAAATATTATTTCTCTTTGTGCAAATATAATGTTAAGGTTTGTCTTGTCTTGTATAATCTAATGAGAGGATCAAGGGAATTAGATGCAGGGAGTAGGCTGGTTTCCTATTTTTCTTGAACCTGCCAACATTTTCAGGCTTCAACCCAAATTTGTGCTTGCGATGTCTTCCCCCTCTCCCCAGTATGTCTGTGGCTGGGAAATAGAAGTGAAAAATCACATATTGTATACATTTTAAAAATATTTTGCACTGAAATGGGTTTCTGGGCTGAGAAGGCATTTGCTTTCCATTGGAATTAATTTCTGAAACATTTTCTGTTTCTGTTTTCTGTTGTCTATAAAGGCTTTCTGTGCTTTTAAACTTCCAGAAGTGTGTTGGACAGGAATGACTTGGTGTTACTAATGGTATTGAACTCATTTAAGTAGCAACTTTCTTCCTGGGCAACTCCCTCCTCTGCTTCTTAGAGTCATGGCTTTTTAAAAATACAAGACGAAACACATTTCTGGATTAAAGTTGTCTACCTCTAACATTGCTTTTAAATTTTAATTTTGTTCTGAGCCGCAGATAACCCCTAGCTGCTGAATTACATTCTAGTTTGATTGTAGCAAACAGGGAACTCTTGCTGTTACAATGGGCAGCTGAAGGGCCATTTACCCTCCAATTCATCTGTATTAAATTCAAGTAATGTTTTCGAGTAATACTCTTCCATTCCTTCTCCACGAGTTGCTTGAGTAAAGGCAAATTAACAAAGATAAGTATTTAAGCAAAATAATAAATGTTATATCTCATATTAAAGCAATCCTAACTATGTACTTGTCAGCAGGTAATGCAACCTGGAACTGCACTTTACATGTCTAAAATCAAATACAGTGGACAAAAAGTGATGTAAGCTGCACGTCAGTTTCTATATCTTATATTTAGAATGACATTTTTAATATTTAGAAGTGTGTTTGTTGGTTTTATGGCTTTGCTCTTGGTCTCTGAGTAGAATTTGCTATAGCAGAGCTAAGTAGCTGGTTAGAGAGAGACTCCTTTGCCAAGTGTCTGAGCTTTGGGATAGAGAGGGAAACTTGAGTGATATTTCCCCTATTTCACATATATCTCAAGTAAGATAAAATGCAAAGTGTGGGTTTGAAGGTATTTTCTTGCCAGTATGAGGCTATCACTGTTCTTTTTAACCTCCTTTATGGTGATTTAATTAGAAGAAGGCTGTGCCAAGTCATCTTCTCACAGGAGCTCTTGTTTTCAGTAAGGCAGAACAGGCAGACAAAAATGAGATCAAATTTCCTGGTCTGCCTCAAATCTGTTGCCTTGTATGCATGCTGGGTTGTTGGCTTTTGTTTTTTGGGCTTGGTTGTTTTGTTCTCAGACTTGTCAGCCTGTGCAGGACCCCGGTGCTGGGGCACTGAGTTCCCTTCTCAGGGTGGTGGCAGCACCTCTTGGATCTCCTGGAGTCAGGAGTTTCCTGTGCACCTACTTGTCTTGTAGGTGTCCAGTTCCACTTCGAGCACAGCCTGCACCATTTGAATGCTTTGAAAGTGCTCTGTGATTTAATGTGGGGTTTTCTGTAGCAATTTTACTTTATATGAGAGGCAGGAGTTACAAGTGCCTAAGAAGGAGGTATTGCACCCAGAAGTATCCTTTGCTCCTGAAGAGTTCTGGTCTACTTTCCATGTAAGCATTGTGAGTTTCCCTATTACTTGAATGACTGCTGTCACTAAACTAAAAGTAATCTGAACAACCCCCCCAAAAAACTACCAAATGCAAAATAATCAGTCAATCAATCAATCAAAAACCGTAAAAATTGCTAAGCTGTAATGAAGATTTACCTGGAAAATAAAGTAGAAAGGTGACAAAATTTACTTAATACTTATTAAAAGGAGTATCATTACATGGAAAGGGAACAAAGATACTTACATAAAGTGGTTTTTTTCCGTTTCTGTGTTTTATTCTGTATGATACCTCAGAAAACAAGGTAATTTGAAGAAAATAAGAGAAATAAAAATACTTACTTGTATGTCCAGTGTTTATTGCAGTTAAATTTTGTTTCCATGTAAAAACGATACTTCCATCTGAGTTTGAAGTTGCAAAATGCATCCCTCACTTGTGTAAAGCATAAACCTGATAATTATGTTGGCAAGTGAGGAGGGTGGTGAGTGCAATGGGACTCAATAACCTTTTGCAGATGGAGGCTTGAATTTGTATGAAACTATTGGATTGAAGAATGCTTTAAAAATAAATGATCGTGAGAATAGCAATGCAAACAGATGTGTGAAGGGTCAATTCCTGACAGAGTTAATCTGGGCTAACGGAAAGGAGTTGTAAATCAAGGCTGAGGTATTTTAGTAACAATGAAGCGCAATGACTGTACAGTTTTCTTCCAGAAATTTTACTGGAGACGTAAAAATCTTCTATTAGCCAAAGTGATGTAGGTGAAAAAAATCAGATTAATACTTGAGTCATTTCTCTTCCATTGTCACACATATTTTTTGATTGCATTATTACAGCAATGACAAATAATGAAAATTCTTTACAGGATATCTCTTACGTATTACGCTAAAATTAAATGCATCTTTTCAATGAAAAATACTTCAGGGGGAACTATTTTCCAAATCTGTGTGTCAAATTAATATTATTTCTCAACAGTAATCACTCCATTGTGCAGTTCACTGTGACAGTGGAAGTGGGAAATCACTGTGATAATCAGTGATAAGGGCCAAGTGCTTCTGGAACAGTGCATAACAAAGTACCAAGTAATGTGAATGTCTCTGCAGTAACTTATCTCACATTTCAGTACAAGTAAGAACTCGCAAAATTGTCGCAAACTTCTAAACAAGAGCACAAAGAGCTTGGTAGCCATAAGGGTATTATTTGCCATGCTGGATGTATTTTTGATATGTGGATTACATGCTGTGTAAGTTCATCTGTTTAACAGTTAAATTTTATAAAAAGAAACCCTAAGGCAGTAATCTCTCAGATTGCTGTGCTTGTTTAGGATAAGCTTATGTAAACTGAAGGCATATATGCAAGGCTTTTTGAGATAAGAATCTACATTCCAGCAACCAGTAATTATACAATAAACAATTAACTGTTCAAATAAATACAATGTTTTTTATTGAAAGACAGATTCATTTTTGAGGTTGCGGTTGCATTAACTATGAGCTGTGAGTTTGTATTAAAAAAAAAGCACCATCGTATACTTTGAGTGTTCTTTGGATTCCCATCATTACTAGAATTTTGAGGTTCTAGTAATTAACAATGTTTCTGAGTGCTGGAGTCTAGAGGTTATTTTGTATCCCAGTGCTAATTGTAGCACCCTCTTTGTTACAAAGTCTTTGTCCAAGTTTGTTTTACAAGTTACTTTTATCTTCCAGAGCATTCTGCCTCTGGTCTGCAGGCTTGTGTGTTAGGCAGTCTTGTGGTATTTGTGTGTACTGTACCCGCCCTTTACAAAAAAAGGTGTTAATTGTAGAGGAGTGAAGAGGGGGGGAATGAATCACCATCTTCACCGAACAACCAGAATAAATAGAAATTTAAAAAAACCCAAACAAATAATAATAAAAAACCCCAAAAGGCCCCATCACAACAAATTTTTTAATTTCTAAAATTTTCAGGCGGTTAATTAAAGTTTATTCACTTTTTGCTCATGACCTTTTGCGTTTACAATATAAGAGGAGGAACAAGGCGATGTTGCTTGATATACTGTACTGGTTTTGGGGGTCTCACCCCATCTGGAAGGGCTTTTGCTGTGAAGTGTAGGCCCAGTTGCCTAGAACACCACCAGAGTGCCTCTCAGCCTGAAAATACGGAATGGGAAAAGGAAGCTGTGCTGCTGTAGGACTTCAGAGTCTGCCTTTAAAACATTATGAAAGAGAAGTCAGCACCACATCCATTTATATGGGTAGATGCTGTAAGTAAGCTTGCAAGAAAACCTGAATACAACCTATTGCTGTTGCAGGAAAGTTTTCATAAGCTCAGCATTTGTGTCAGTGAAGATAATTCTTGCCAACAATGCATGCGCTGCCATGCTTCAGTTTAGAAACTTATTTTCTCATGTAGTGATTTTTTTATTTATTAAAAAGACCTGAAGAAAGCTTCATGTCTCTGAAGTTCTATGTTTGGGGTTTTTTTCCGAGCTATGCATGTTTGTTCAAAAACCCCAAACTACCTTAACTTTAGAATGTTTCTTGTGAAAATACTTGCATTTCTTTTGGCTTCATTACTTGCATAATGTTTTATGTGCAGAACATTGTTGCATTTTTTTTTTTGTTGTTGTCTGGAAATAATAGAAAGTGTTTCATGCTGTAAATAAATAAATAACCTATAGTGTCTTGCAATCATGTCTGCCAATTGTCCATAGCAGTGATGCAAATAGTTAGATTTCAGTCAGCATATAATAGAAATAAGTTGCTGATGCATAGTGTTGAACTGCACAAAGATCTGTCCTCTACAGCATAAGCACAGGGATCTGCTGACTCTGAATTTAGGTTTGGCAATTCTCTAAATTGCAGTTATTACTGTGAAAGGTGTTAAAGTGCTAGACAATGAGCAGAACTGAGAAAAACGGTAGCTGAGGTTCTTTGTTTTTTCAAAGTATTTTGGTTCATTCTTTAGGCTTGTGCTTTAGCCTGGCATGCTGACTATAGAGCATTGCTGAAGTGGAAAATACATCCCCTGGTAGTGCATCTCAGGCAGGAGAGTCCTGCACAGACAGGCTCTTACTGGTTCATGATGTGTGCGGGTCACAATGCTCTAAGAAGCTTGTCTGGCTCCTCTCGTCATCTTAATGAAAATGAAGCAAATCCAGCCAAGTTGCCAATTTTTATATTATTTGGTGTCTTCTATAAAAGTTTCCCATGATGTCATGATTCCTGGCACCGAGAGTTCCATTTTTCCCTCATGCAGAGTCACTGCCCCCTCGTCCCAGGGGACAGAAGATAAGGGAATTCTCCCTTACAGCAGGCAGCAGGGAGGGCTGTGGGTTTCGTTGTTTGGGTTGTTTTGGCGTTTGTTTACACTTGAATTTTGAACTTAAAGCAGTCTCACATGTGCACTGGAGTAAGTAGCAGCTACCTATAAACTTAACGTCCAAAAGGCAAGAGAAGAAGAAGATAAATGGTTACTTGGTCATACCGGCCTTCATTTTTTTTCCTGTTTGACAGGTGCTATGCAGAGCTGAGTCTGTGGAAGCTTGAAAGTTTGGGGATTTTGTTTTGCTTCCCCCTCTGTTTTCTGCTTTTGGAAATCATTAGGGCTTTTGCCAGGTTCCTAAGGTTGCTTGATGTTTAGATTGCATTTATTTCTTTTCTGCATTATTGGTTTTGCACAGACCCAGACAATGTATATTTTCAGTTTGCTTCCGTTAAGCCTGATTGAAAACATGATTGAAACATCATGTTAATTTAGGTGACTCATTTAAAAATGTTGAATAAAAGCTGTGAATCATTAACTTACATTTAATGCTAGGAGGTCTGAAGATGGATTTGTCACTTGGTAGTGCTTTCACTGTCAGTTTTATTAAATTGTACCAGAAGTACCAAAATCTTTTAAAAAACTCTTGCTCCCACAGCATCCTGGTCATTCCAGCCTTTGAATTAAATGAGGTCCTGTAAGTTTTAATGGAATTAAAAATGGAAATGTTAAAGTGGGCATGTGTTCATAGTTATCTGCTTTGCAGACTTTACATCAGTAAATCATTACAAAAAGTGTCCAGTGAGTGTTTCTTACAGTTGAACTCTGTTATTCTGACCTAGTCCTTTATAAACTTTTCTGTGATTAACTTTGATTTTTGTAAGGTTTTCCCCCACCCATTGGCTTTTTAGGTTCCATAGTACTTTTTGATCTGATTAACATTTTTTGTGATATCCCAGCAGAACTACATCTGTCTGATCTTGGGCTTGAGTTTTCCAGTATTTCTGTAACTTTTTGGCTTGTGATTGGAATTTCATAATTGTTCTTTGTTTCTCTAGCTGTATATTTAGTTAATAATGTTTAATTTCTTCCTTAGCTTAAGCTATGGAGGAGGACATTCATCACATTCAGAAACAGACCTTCACAGACAGACATACACAGCTTCTCATCAGCTTCCTGGATACTCAACTACGCAACATCCTGCTGGTAACTGTCCATATCATGAGAATACTGCTTAAGTAGCTACGGAGGAAAACAAACAAACAAACAACTGTTATGTCATTTAGATTAAAGTTAATGAATTTTATCATCAAAGGGAGTTTGTCATATAAGTGGTGGCAGCTGGTATTAGAAAAGCTGAGTGTGTAGTAGAAAGTTAACAGTTGTTAGCTTTTATCAAAATGTTGTAAGTAGAAAGGAAAATAAAAAGCCAGGTTGTGCTTGGTATCTTGTTTTTTGAAAAAGCTGCGCTTATTCTTTAAAATACAGCTTTTCAGGATTTGGCCTATGCATAAGGGCCAAACGTTGTGTGCCTCCGAGCCAGCGGCAGAAATGCTGCCAGCTCCCAGCTCCTCCAGACTAAAGCAAACAGCAAAACTGATGCGAGCTGGAACATGCTGCTGCTGGCGCTTCCTTGAGCACGCTGAGGCGGTGCTGGGGAAAAGTTAAAATTCGTTTAAAATGTAGCAGTGAGTTAGCCTGTGTGACATCTGCAGTGGGATCCGTCTTTGCTCCTGATGATATCCTGTCTCCATGTCAGGAGAAGATGGGGCTTGACCTCTTCATGCTCACTTTGCAACCCAGTTTGCAAAGAAAGGTGTTTGAGCTCATGTGCTGACTGGAGTCTGTAATCTCCTGGCCAGGTCCTTGATCAGGGTGATGGAGGGTCAGAACTGCAGTCTTGACATAATCTCAGTTACTCACAGCTCTGCATCTCACCAGTGCTTTCCATTGAGCCTCCTGCTATTGAAAGGTCTGAGAAATGGGAGACACATAAAGGTGTTTGTTGAAACAGAGGATGCAACCAAAACCTCTTTTCATGTGCCAGTCCTGTAAATGTGTCCAAACTTCCATAAGCTGCCCAAAAGGGGAGAAAGTGGATATAGAAAAGTTGAACATTTTTAATCAGGTGAAAATAGAACAGTGAATTTTCAGATGAAGGAAGAATTTTACTGGTGTACCTAAATATTGTTTGAAGCATCATATTTGACATACATTTAATAATAGGTTTTAAAATGTATCCTGTAAACTGTATACAGTTGTAACACTGCATAACAGTTAAACACGGAAAAATCAATGCTAATGTTTTGTAGGGTGGGGGTTTTGTAGTGAGTTATGAACATACATCCATGTTACTTGATTTTGCTTCTTTGAAGTTCATCTGAATTATCTATTTTGTTTCATTTCCCTCCACTATCATCTAGGTCTTTCAGGAATATTTGATACCAGTATGCACAGTGCTGGAGGTAACACTAAGGAAACTTCTTCAGTTATGAATTTTCTCTCTGCTATCGAGTCTCGTACTGCTCAGGCAGTCTCTTCAGGATCTACCCTTTTACCACAATTCAGGGCTCCTTCCTGGCAGACAGGTGAAAATTTTCTCTTGAAATAAAATTTTGGCATTGTTATATTGAATGTTTGGAAGGATTTGAAACAAAAATATTCTGACTAACTGAAAAGGCTGCATGTTTTCTACCTCTTTTGCATCTCAACATTTAAAAATATCAAAATTAATGAAATTATGTTAGCAAAAGATTTATATGGCAGAAGTTCTGGTTGTTTAGAAGGAGTAGCATAGGATGTTATTTTGTCTAATGAGTCAAATTTATTCTCCCAGCTTTGTTTGGAATTAGTCTCACTATCACTATAAGCCTGTTCAGGCACACTACCTGTACATCCTAGCAAATCTTTCATTCTCAGACTCTGTTCCCTGTGATAGTTCTTCTTTGATATTTGTACTTAAAAGTCTATGGGTAGCTTTGGCCCCTTTGTATACGGAAGTAATGAGCAAGGTGTTCTCAAAAAGAAGGTCTGAGGTGTGTGTCACATAGAAATAAGGGTTCTAATTTACAAATAAACAAATGTGCCATCTCTTCTGGCAGACTGACTGCCTTCCATAAACCTCCCCCATCTGTCAAGCCTTCTGTGCAGAGCAGGAAACTGCAGATTTTGAGCTTGCTGTAGACAGTCACACCAAGATAAGTGTTGCTACTGCATCTGTGGGTAGCTTCAAGTTCTGGTTAATCTCATGGAGTGATTGTGCAGCTGTGCAGTGCAGGATCTAGTCACTGATCTGACAGAAAATGTTCGAGTGGCTTTTTTCCTTTGGTGGGATGGTTTTCCTCTATATCAGTGGGCTGATCTGTGTCTCAGTGCAGCTGTATGATTGCTGTTCTGATTTGGGGAGGAGGCACAAGGTAGCAAGAGTGGAACAGCCCTTTTGTTGACAGTTTGCACTCATTCTGTTGAGAGTAATGTGCAGCTGCATTCTGTGAAGAGCAACTCGAAAAGTTAAAATTAGAGACTGTGGCTTTTAACTCACCATTGACGAAAGCAGATATGTGGGAGCAGAGATGAAGACGCACACTGTTAATCTGGCAAACAATATAAATCAGTTATGAGTTTAGAGTTATGATGACCCATCCTCACATCAGAATGTCAGCTGGGAAGAAATCTTTTTTTCTCTTCGTCCTAGCATTTTCTCCATTGCAGCCTGCCTAACAGTGAATTGTGAAGAATGGGGAGAGATGCTGTGGGTCGGGTTTGATGTTGGTACCAGTGGTTGAGAGACTTCTCAGTACTCATTACTAAGAACTCATCAGTAAGCCCATTTTTCAATATTACCGGTTTTCTGAGCTTTTTGTTGTCCTCTAATACTTTTGCTGTTTTTCTGTAACCCTCGATCTCCCAAGTGTCTTTTGAGAGCTTTGTCTTCTACAAACTTTTTTGATGAGGGAAAACAAGAGCTTGTCACTCTGCAAGGTGACCTTTTTTTCAGAAGGGTTTCTTACTTTGGGGTTTTCTCTAAACCCTGCAACTGCTGATTTTGGGGGAAAAGAAGAACATTGTGTTTGTTATATTTGTCCTTCCAAGTGTTCTTTTGATCTGTGGGTTGTGTATCAGTGTTCTGATTTCTTAGGGTAGTGAGGGTTTGTCTGTTCATGCAGCTTAGTACCTTTGCCATACCTTTTTTTTTCTCTTGAACAAATATTAAAATATAAAGCCCAGCAGTTCTGCCATACTAGTGCTCCTGTGACTAGCTCTTGTCTGCTTTAAGAAGTTATGGGTGTAGTTGGAAGGGTTTTGATTTATGGAAGAGAAAGGAAAAATACAGGTTAGTTGAGAAATGAACATCTGCAGTTAAAACAGGTTTAAATTCTTCCCCTTCTTTGATGCTTCTGGATGGCCCTACTTTTGTGTTAGCAGTCAGGATCAGTAAAAGAGAACCCAGTTGTACAAAATGTTGCAGTTGTTTAGGGGGGAAAAAGTGCTTTGAAACACTGTTTATGCTTTCTTACTCAGAAAGACCTTATTGTTGACTAAGGAAAAATACCTTGGCATTCCTTCACTATCACATCTCTTCAGATCAATTTGTCTTGGACTGAAAGGGAGAAACAAAGAATTTATTTCTTAGCTTCACCTGAAACTTCAAAAGCAGTTGTATGATTAAGTTGCAATCAGCTTAGGAAGACTTAACTGCATTGTAAAATGAAATATTTTTTTAACTGAAGTATTTGTTCCAAAACAAGCTTTATTTACTGAGAGTTTTTATTTATTCTTAAATGATGCAAAGCTAGAAACTGTTTTAAATGTGCAGGAAGAACTGAAAAAGGTCAAATCATTCCACTGATATTTAGTTTTTTCTGATTTGCATACCCTGGTAAATTTCCCAGTGGAAACTGATTCCTTTACAAGAATTTTAAGCCTCTCTGCGAATAAACTTGCCTTCTTCACTTTTCTTGGTAGACTTTGGAAATAGTACACAAACTTCACCAGTGCCTGAAAGTTACGGGGTGAAAAGCACTGAATGATATGGATCACTGCTCTAAGCCTCAAAGCTTACAAGGGAATTTCACACTCCTGTTTCAGCTGGAGTAGTGTATTCTGTTGAGAAATCTTGTTTAAGCCAGGATGTCATACCAATGGCTGGATGCAAATAAGTAATATACTTTTCAGTTGGATAGTTGCTATTGCACCATGCAGATAATTGCTGTCTGTGGATATTTTGGACTCTCACTTCAGAAAGCATACAAATCATATTTATTGCTTGTACTGAAAATCAAACCCCTCCTTGAAGAAAATGAATTGCAGAGTGTATAGACCATTAGCTATTTCACTGTATGCTCTGAAATGTTTCCCATAAAGCGAGTTATAAAATTATTGGTGAGGGTAAATCCAGGAGATGGGATTGCTTCTTAAACTACGTGTGTATTACAACTGCTAAGGTGTAATTTTGCCTTTTTACTGTTTATTAAAGGTGGCCAGGGCTTTTGATCAGTTACTCTGACCTTCTTTTTAAACTGAAATAAAAACTAATAAAGAGGCCTTCAGTTTCAAAGCAGAATTAATCTTGTACAGTTTTTTTATCAACAATTTGCATATTAAGGATATGAGTTTTTCCCTTGGCAATTCACTGCAGGTATAGAGTTTGGCATTTTTAAAAAACCCTGCACTTCCATTTTGAAAATTACCCACAATAAGTGCCTCCCTATGTATGTTTGGGTTTTTTAAAAGGGTACTTATTTTAAAGAGCATTATATTTGTAAATGCTGTAAGAGCTTGCAGTTAAATGATTTATAGAAATGCAGAGTGTTGTAACTTGTGAAGCTCCCTTATGCTCGTTTTTCCTTCTTGTTTTGTTTTTGTTTTTTCCAGGTATGCATTCCTCGACAGCCACAGAACTATTTGTTACTGGAGCTTTGCCAACCTCTGGAACATTTCCACCAACCTCTGCTTTGTCAGCGTATCAGCATCCCAACACCTTCAGCAGCAGAAACTTTGCTACTACCCCTTCTCTTACTCTTCAAGATGCTACTTTCAGTGCTACTTCAAATGGTCTCTTAACTACCCACGATCCTTTATTACAGATTAAAACATCGCAAGGCACTGTTCCGACTGCTTTGACATTCGAGCGCCTGGGCAGCTCTGTTCTGAGCACCAGTGTACCCCCTCAGTCATCAACATATCGTTCTGCTCAAGAATCTGCACCCCATCTTTTGCAACCTCAGTTTAGTTTGTTACCTTCGACCCTTGGAGGAGCTCAGCAGGTGTCTCAGGCCTACAGCACATCTGTCTTCACTGGTTCCACTGCTTCCATGGATAGAGCACTTCAGCGAGAATGTAGTGTTATTAAACACCACCAGCGGCCTTCAAGTACTCAGTCTGTCCAGCCTCAGCTGACTGTTTCACAGCATTCCTTACACAGCTATTTAACAAGTACAAGTGGAGTTAACTTTCAGGATACATCGAGGCACTCAGCACTATCCTGCAGTCCAGTTGGAGATGTTACTCAGGTGAGCAATGGAGGACCACAGCAGAAGACTTCTCAAGTCACAGTGGAACTTGCTCAGTCGTACACATCTGCAATTCCATCACCTGGTTTTCCGTCTGCTTCCACAGCAAAAGTGAAAAACTGTTCCATGAAGCAGCCTCCGAGGTCAACAAAGACCCCCAAGCCTCAAAGTGTAGCTCCCACTGTGCAGACACAAAGCTATGCCAAAACGGCACAAAACCAGAGTTCTGTCATTACAGGCCAAGCACAGATCTATTCCACAGCACAGCTTCCCAGCCTCTTGTCGGTCAGTCAATCCCAAAACTACGTTTCATGCCAGGCTCAGAATGTGCCACCTGTCAGCCACTCACAGGATTTCTCATCCAGCAAGGTTGAGAAGCTGCCCTCACTGTATAAAACATTGACTTTTCCTGGGCAATCGCAAGCTATTACTTCTGACAGTCAGACTCTAAGTTATTCCTCAGAGGAACAGGTATTGACCTCAGTTCCAAATGAGAACTACTCTGGGCAAATGAGGGAACTTTCTTCAGTCAGCCAAGCTCAGAGCTACTCTTCTAGTCACTCTCAGGGTTTATCTCCAGTTACCCAGTCCCAAGTTAATTTTTCATCTCAATCACAAGTTTTAGCAGCTGTTAGTCCTTCAGAAAGCTATTCTTCAGGGCAGTCTTTAACATTAACGTCGCCTTCTCTTTCCTTTAATGCCTCTCCTCGGGTACAGACTCTTCCAGCCACGAGTCCTAATCAAAGCTATATTTCTTTGCATTCTTCTCAGAACTCTCAGTCACAAGAATCCTCCTCTCCGCAGTCTCAAAAGTTTTTGCCATCTGTCCAGTCTCCTTTCGCATCCCCAGCTCATTCCCAGACGCTGCAGAACAACAGACCTTCCTCAGAAACAAAGTCCTATGTTAAAAGGAAGTCTGACTCTAACTTGTATGCCTCATCAAAACAGGAGGAGGAATTATCAATGCAGGATATGCAGGCATTGCAACAGCAAGCTACTCTTGAATCTTCCACTCAAAGCCTAACTGAGGAGGAGATCAATGCTCAGGATGCATCCTATAGGGTCTCAAAAGCAAATGACAGATACTCTCAAAGTGTAATCAGAAGCAACTCTCGTCTTGAAGATCAAGTTGTTGGACTTACTCTTCAAGGAACAAAAAAAGATGAAAGAATGGTCAGTTCTGTGGAACAGCTTTCCCAACACATTGGCCATATCACCAGCCTAAGCCATGATATCAAAAAGACAGCTAATTTAATGCGAACGACACAGGTAACTGGGAGTGCTAAGGAACTAAACCAACAGCATTCTCTTATGCATAAGGTACATGAAAGTAAAGCTCAAGAGCAGCAGGGCCAAGTCATTAGCACGCCACCGCAGGTGCAGCCTCATGCTTTAAGACATGGTCATCAGCTGTGTTTGCCCAGTGCACAGGTACTGCTGGAATCAACCTGTGACTTGCAGATTCTTCACCAGTCAATCCTGCAGTCGGGTTTAGGACAAGCAAAGGCATCACCTCAAGTGCAAAGAATACAGAGTCCTCAGCAGGTGACACATCCATTCCTTCAGATGGATGGTCACGTTGTTCAAAGTAATGGGGGTCATTCTCAGCAACAGCTTCATAGTCAGAATTCAGAAGTAATGAAAATGGACATTTCTGAGTCTTCAAAACCACTACAGCAGCATTTGACAGCAAAAGATCATTTTACTCAGACAAATCAACACGATTCAAAAAATCAGTTTGTTTCTCTCAGTTCAATATGCTTCCCAGAATCTATACTTCTCAGTGATGAGAGGAATATATTATCCAATGTGGATGACATCTTAGCAGCAACAGCAGCAGCCTGTGGAGTGACACCATCTGACTTTGCCAAATCAGCTTCTAATGAAGAGGAAATCCAAGCTGTTGAAAATAGTGAGGAGTCTAAAACACAGTTCCGATCATTGGATTCCAGACATGTGTCTTCTGTTTTCAGTGCCTCACCTACTGTAGTTGGAAAGCCAGCAAGCAGAAGTAATATTTCTCTCAATGGAGGCCAAATTACTCTAAATCTTACCCCAGTGTCAACAATACAGACAAAAACTGTGAACTTGGACCAACAGCACGTTGAAACTTCTGATCAAAGTGTACCAGCAAGAATGACGTCTCCGACCCTTGGTCCTGGTCAAGAAGAACAAGAGGCTGTTCGAGTTAAGAAACAATCTAGCATCAGTCACGAATCTGAAGAAGATAATGATGCTTCTGTTGATGGTACACTGAATGCAAGAGACACAGAGTTTGTTTCAAGTGGTAGGAGCCTAAGTGAGGAAAGTGCTGCTTCAGAGAATGATTTTAATATGGGTGGTGATGATGGTACAGCAGCAGGTAACCAGGCAAAGGTTCCGTTGCAGCCGCTCTCTGTGCCCCAAAGTGCAGATGGAGCCATTAATAGAACTGAAGAAGAATGCCAAGATTTAACTCAAGGGAACCATCAGAAGAAAAAAAGCAAAGGAAAAAGCCAAAACAAAAATGCTGCAGAAGATGACAGTGCAATTCAGAAACAGGTAAAAAGAAGTGGACAGTGTAAACGTCAGAACTCAAGAGGAAATGATTCATGTTTCACATACTCTTCTCCTGTTTCTGAAAGTTGTTATGATACTTACCAACATCAGGAAAGAATGAGGCAAAAAATTAAAGAAGTTGAAGAAAAACAGCCTGAAGTCAAAACAGGATTTATTGCATCTTTTTTAGACTTTCTAAAGTCTGGGCCTCGGCAACAGTTTTCCACTCCAGCTGTACGAATGCCAAATAGGACTAGGAGACCAGTCACACAAATAGTTCGTGCCCCTTGCCTGCAGCCCTCTGCAAAGCCTCAGCCAGCAGCAGCAACACCTGTGGCTGCTGAGGTCAGTGGAGAAAGTCCAACCAAAAAAGCTGATGAAGAACTTAAGAAAAATTTAGAAACGTTGCCTTCATTTTCTTCTGATGAAGATGATTCTGTGGGTGGTAACCACGATCTTCAAAAGAGCATCTCTACTGCATTGTCAGCCCTGGATGATACATCTGACAAAAGGATCAAATCAGGTAAAATGGTTACTACAAGTGTATATGTTGAAGGAGATTTTTGTAGCTGATGGGGAAAAAAAAGAATAATTTTACCTGTCTTCAGGTAAAGGTTTTTATTTGGTTTGGTTTTGGCCACAATTAAGAGTTTTCTTCAAAAGGTGTATTGACTATGGACTAAACTAGTGTTTTCCACAATTAGAAAATATGTGAATAAACCTTTTCATGCTACTTAAGTAAGACTAATGCCAAAAAGTTATTTTGACCTGGAGTTGGAATAATGTGTGTGTTCTCTTCGATTCTGGCTTAGAACACTAAATAAGATTTTCATCTGGGAACCTCAACAAAACATCATGTCAGAGGTTTTCAACCTACTTTTAAAAAATCCTAGCAAGAGAATATATTAATAATTGCCATCAGCAGGTGCTAAGTTCTTGCTAGGTAAATACACATTTTCTGTGATGATGAAGTTGCACTGAATATGTGTATGAACCAACTTTTGCACTTGTAAACTGCACTGGTTTGGCTGGGCTGGTCCAAGGTGGGAGCCATTTGAGCTGTATTGGTCAGGAGTGTTGTAGCTCCATGTGTGTTGATAGGTTGCCAGCGAAAGAACAAAATCTGGGAAAGATTGGTTTGGGCAGGGAGGGGCAGCAACCACTGATCACAGTAGTAATTAGTTTTTCACACACTTTTCAGTTTCAGTTGTGTTACATCCATGCTGTACATCCATGTTCAGAGCTTTTAACTGATGCTGCCTTGTTTTGAAGTATTTTCAGAATAGAGAATGTTTTTGCCTAGACAGGTCTCTGCAGTAAAGATTTTTTTTCCTCCTCTGGTAAGCAATTAGAAACTATCCATCCAGTCACATAACTGTACTAATTCCAGAGAAATACCATTGTCTTCCAAAATAATCACAGGGAGAAAATGAAACATTTCTTTAACTCTTCTGAGGATTCAGAACCCATGACCTGTAAGCTTATTCTTAACAAGAGAGAATGAAGTAATGATTTCCCTTTTTAGATTAAAGGAGAGAGGGAGATTTTTTTTTCTCTAGGTGTGACATGATTTACTGAAAAATACATAGCAAAATTAAACTTAAATTGTAATAGTCACGCCTAAGATACTGGAAAAATATTACAGAATATGTGATAGCCTGAACAATACTTCATCTTAATTACTATTCTGGTTTTTTTTCTGTGGATATTTCTATGTAATTATGTTAAGTGCATGCATTTCGAAAAGGCTGCTGTAGAGGATGAAGTTCCTTCTGTATCTTTCAGTTGAATATATATTTCAAACAAGAAAGCAGTGACTGTTTTTCTTCCCAGAAAGCTGAAATCTGGACAGTGCCGTGGTGTGAGCCTCTTGCTGAAGTTTGTTAATTTTAATAAGCCATTTCTGTGTACAATGTCCAAAGAAATATTTCAAATGGGTTTTTTGTTGGGTCGACATTTCCATTAGTGTTTTATTTGCAGTGATTTATTTTACAGTGTTATTGTGTCTTCTTTGTTATCCATAAGGATGTAATATTTATATCACCAATTTCTTGAATTCACCTTCCTGTTTTGTGACAACACAAGACTGTACATTGTACAAGATGCTCAGTAATGACATATTTCTTTCTTTCTCAATGGTGTTTTGCAGGTCTTCTAGTAATTCCCTCTTCTGTCTGTTTTTGCAAATAAGTATAGAGAGACAAATACTGAAATATAGTCTTTTGTTGATAGTATTAAGTAGTACATGTACCTTTATCTGCTGTTCTGACAAATATGTAAATATACCTGGGCAGCTAGTAGTGGCGTGTCTAATTAAAGCTGTCAGAGCTCTCACTGAAGAAATAGAACATATTTGCAATAATGTGAGGTGAAGTATCTGAAAGAATACATTTTCACATTTCAAATTAACAATTTTACTGAATGGATTTAATGAATCCTCACTTATTTGGTATATAGTTTCTGTATTGACACATGAATTTGACATTTAAATCATTTGTTTGGAGTAATTTTTGTTAAAATATACTACGTTATCTTTTTTATAATTTTTCAAGTGAAAAAGTTAACAATTAGCAGTGATTATAGCGAAACTGTAAAGTGGTTATCTTAAGTTTCCTAAGTGATATAATCAGTTGTGTTGTAGTTACTATAACTTGATTTCTTTTAGATCAGAAAGTCAGTGTTGAAACTAATATGTGTACAAGACTGTAAAGTAATATCTAAAAAGGATTCTAATTTTTTTCAGGTGGGAAAGAATAATTTTGAAAGGTGGGACTTTTCTTTGGCTCTTTGGAATAGAGGAGGAAAAGAATGTTCTTTTCCCTTCTTTGTTTTGTATCATCAGTTCTCATTGCTCACCTCTGTTAATATTAAAAATCATTAGGCTATTGCCAAAGTTTTAATCTGGAACTTCCAGTTACATGATCACAAGATATAAATGATAAATATCCAAAAGTCACACAGAAAATATTTTCGTATTTCATGTGTATTTCTCTTGCTGTAATCCAATTTAAAAAGACTTAGCAGCAGATAACAAGATTCAGTGTTGTGACCTTTACTGTTGTATTTGCTTATTGTCACAAAGTACAGCAGTATTACCTGGTGCTCATGTCTGTAACTATCAAATTGTTTTGTAAAGCGTTCAGCTTTGTTAATTCCAGATGCTAACAGAGGCAGCAGTTTAATACAAACAGAGGTATATTAGCTACAGTATTTTGGTTTTGTTTAAGATTTAGTTGTGGTCAAGATACTGCTTCTATTTTAACTCCTAGAGCAGGTGTTTTTCCTAGAATAGTTGCTTTTAATATAAATTGTAACAGAAAAGAAGAAAAATCTAGTTCCAGATTACATTGCTAATCCTTGATAATTTGTTTACCTAAAATTTGGATTTTTTCTTCAGAAACTGAAAAAGTGACAGCTGTTACTGCTGCTGCCACCACCACCACTGCTGTAATAAAGCAGGAATCTCCACAGACAACAGCTGCTGTAGGCAACGTGCAGGAGAAAATGAATCCAGCTGACCCCTTAAAAGTAGCTCAACAGGATGCTGTGACTTCAGAACAATTGGCAAAAATACAGGAGACTGTTGCAATAGAAGGATGTACTGATGAGGAGAATATGGACAGTGAAGGAGAGGGAATGTACAGAGAACGTGATGAATTTGTAGTGAAGATTGAAGATATAGAGACACTAAAGGTAATCTTAATATTTGCTGGGGGGGAAACACATCACAAAAACCCCTGAACATGAATTCAGCCTCAAGAAACTACCAGAAGAGGAAAGGTTGCAGATTAGTTTTCTCTTTCTATTCTAATATTTCCTGATTGCTGCCAAAATGCCTTAAAGGTGACTTTCTAGTGCAGATTACAAACATGTTTTGAATGTACATGACCCATTTTATGCTACACACATAATAAAGTATATCTGTGTGCTGGTAACCTCTGTTAGAACTTGGAATTACCTATTTTAATATTAAAAAGCATAAATTTTTCACAGGCAGTTGACTACTTTTTTTTTTAAAGATAGGAGTAGACTTTCAAGTGTAGTTTTGCAAAAGAACTTGAATGGAATTGGCTTCTGTTTTTTTCTAAGAAGTTCTGCTTGGTATTTCAACAAGAAATGTCTTCCATAAGCAATCAGTACAACTCTTCACAGGAGTTTCTGTGAATTTCCTTGTTGTCTTTGATATTTTGTTTTGGTTTGATGTTGTTGCTTCACCATTTTAATTCTTCTGAATTTTGTGGCTATCATAGCCAGCACAATTCTTACTGTTAGAAAATTTCTAATATTTTTGATTACTTGTCTATGTGTTCATTCTCTTAAGCTGCAGTTTTAAATTAATTAATGTAGCTTTGTCACATAAGACAAGTGTTACAAGTTTGAAATATTCCCTTGTCACTTATAAGATGGATTAAGGTATGTTAGGAGATATTTTGAATTTTAAGTTTGTTAGTTGAAGAGTCATGAAAAAGTAATTGTTCTTTGACTACATTTTCCAAAAAGGGTTTGAGTTAGTAGTTTGTTTGTAGGATCTATAGAGAATTCTCATTAAAACTGATAAATATAAAACTGATAATTATAAAACTTGCCTTGATGCAAGTAGGACTTAATAACTATGGTTTTGGAATTCTAAATTACTTATTTAAATTTTATTCTTGGTTAACTTCCTCAAAAAATGTGATGCACAAACACATTTCTGGAAGAAAAAATAAGCACTGTTTTTAGCAAATAATTTTATGTTCTTCCAGGTTGCTTTGCAGACAGGAAAAGAGCCTCCAGCTATCTGGAAAGTACAGAAGGCTTTATTGCAAAAGTTTGTTCCTGAAGTGCGTGACGGACACAGAGAGTTTGCTGCTACTAACAGTGTGAGTCTTAAAAATTCCTTGGGAAGCCCCATGGGAGATGGTTTCCTTAATGGCAGTCTAGGAAACTAAATAGAATATGATTCTGACATACATTCTTAGCAACCATCCTAGAGGGGGGAAAAGCCCTCCAACTCAAACTCTCCCTAAATACATCCATGGACTGATTTCTTGCTTTCCAGCTCGGGTTCTTTGGTATCATTTCAGCTGCGTAAAGGATAAAGTTATTTTCCTAACCAGAATAAAGTCGGTGGAAACAGGCTTGTGAACCAACTGCTTTCTGCAGTAGGAGCAATACAGAGAGGATACGATTTTTAACAGGCAGCCTTTTGCCAGGCAGATAATGCTTTTGGGATAACACATGTGGAGAATAAAATAAAGGGAGGAAAAGATGCCCAAAGTACCTCCTCTTACCTTATTGTCTTCAGTTGTAATTATTATGTAGAAATCTGATGGGGAATTTTTCTTAAATTATGAATGGTGTAGAGCGGCTTATCTTAGTATGTAAACATGGGGGGGTTTAAAGTGACTTTTTTCTTTAGTACTGGAGTTTTTACATGTTAAACTGACAAATTTTGCTTAACAGAAACACTTGTGGTGTGGTTTTGTTTTTTTTTCTTTCAGTATCTTGGGTACTTTGGGGATGCAAAAACAAAATACAAACGAGTGTATGTGAAGTTTGTTGAAAATGCAAACAAAAAGGAATATGTCAGAGTATGCTCAAAGAAACCACGAATCAAGCCTGTCCAGTCAGCAAGGTATTTTATTTCAATTTGTTTTCCATTTTGCCGTATTGTTTCCATATTAAGAACAGACCTATTGAAATAAACAGGAGTTACAACTTTGAAGTATGTTAATTGTGCTTTAATATGGAAACTGAGAGCTGTCTGGTTTGCTTTAAGAAATTAAATATCAATTACTGCCTTGTCTTCCCTACTCTATTTTGTTCCATAATCAGTTATTTTGGAGGTGTTAGGGCTCTACATGCTGTTTCCGTGTCGTCCTTTGCCATACAAGCCTGCTAGTGTAGTGATTTTAATTTTTTGTGTATTGTTTTCTCGTATCCTGTGTGGACTTTGCAAGTTAGGTAGTTTTTTCTGGATTGCTTTAATGACCATTCTGTCCCAGTACACCGGAAGTACCATGCTTTCTTCAATCCTGGAAAGTTAATGTGAAAACAGATGTTCATTACAGTGCTCTTCATTCAGGAAAACACTAGAGTTTTAACTCTAGTTTGCTCTCAAAGAAAGCAGTGCCATCAGAGAATCAACATTATGAAATAATCCTGATCTGCTTAAAAGTACCTAGAATTTTGATGCTCCTTTATTCTTGGGCTATGGAAGACTGTTCCAGCCCCTGTTTTTCCAGTGCTCTGAAGCAACCCCCTCTTTTAACAAAACATGACTATGATTAGCTTGTTATGCATATGCTGTTCTCTCAACACTGCTTTTGGCTTTTCTTTCAGTTTGTACTTCATGTTGTATTTATGGAGAAATCAGTCAGATCCCACTTCTGTCTGCGTTTCACTGAGCATCATTAAGCAAGGTCTTTCAGCTTCCTCATTTGGGGCAGACTTCCCATCCCTCTCATCCTTCTACTGTCTGTTGTCTCCATCCATTTTGGTTTGAAATCTTCATTTCTGATGGATGTCTAGAATTATTCTCAGTGTTCCAGAAGATACTGACAGTGTTTCTGCTGTACATACCACTGCTTTCATATCTTGACAAAACTCTTCTCTAGCACTTCCCAGGATTGTATTTCCTGCTTTGCTCTCAAAACTGTAGTGTGTTATTAGTCCTAAAATACAGAAGTTTGTATTTCTGATATTAACATTCCTGTTTGTTTTCCTGGTTTGAGTGGTGGGAAGACAAAGAAAAGGAGTTGTCTGGTCAAGTATTATATCAAAAATATAGTAGTATGTATAGTGTGTATGATCTAATTCCCAGTTAGAGGTGACAGTGAAATAAGTTTATATAATCAGTGGGGAGTATATTCTGATTAAATAAGATTACAGGTGTTTTATTACTGCCAAAACTTGTGTGGTAATTACTTTGATAAAAATTCTCTTCATCATATTGCAGGACTATTCATTGCAAACCTAGTAATAGCAACATCAAACCCCCTGATCCACCAACACCCAAACCAACAGCAACAAAAGTCTCTTCTGTGAAACCCAAAGCTAAACAGCCAAAGGTAAAGGCTGAACCACCACCAAAGAAAAGGAAAAAGTGGAAAGAAGAATTTTCATCTTCCCAGTCTGATTCTTCACCTGAGGCCCAGAGTGAGGAAGATGGTGAGATATCATTGCTGACACCTAGGCCCGTTTGAACTCAACTGAGAAGAGTATTATAAAATTACATTGTTTGATCTTGCACATTTTTCTGTACAGCCTCAGAAAGAAAGTATAAAATCCGACAGTGCCATGCAAAATGAGTTTCTTAAAACTTTTTACTTTCTGTTGGTGTATAAGCAAATGTGTACAATTGAAGTTATTTCAAATGTCATTTATGTGCATAAATACATGTGTTACTACTTGCTGTCTGTGACAGATACAATTGTAGGAGGAGAAGCTGATTTGATTTTTGAATACGTCTTAAGAATGAGATTCTTCATTAGTTTTCCATTGCAACTGCATGTCATGTCTAAAATAACATTCCTGTAATGTTTGCCTGCATGCAGATGTGGGCAGAATTCAGATGCTGCTGTTGTTTTTTCAGAACCCAAGGAGAAAAAGCAATTGACTTTTTGGCTGCTTCATTGCTTGTCTGAATGCCAGCTGTTCAAATGTGGCCTGCTGAGCAGATTTACTGTTAAGACATTCATAGAACATTGAGATTCAATGTTTGCTGGAATTCTCCAGAAGAGAAAGGGATTTCTGAAGTTTACAGTGTTTATAGGGGTTACCTGTGGTAGCAGATTTACAGTGCATTGTGCAGAGTTCTTTTTGTTTGTTTCCTGTATGTTTGAAGCAAAGCTGTGTATTACTCATACTTTATTATTGCTGCATTTCTAAAGCATCCTGGTGACTTTTAAATATAGATAAACTATCATTGGTGTACTGGAACACTGCCTCTGTGAGGACAGCACCTTTAAAATATTTTTCAAGCAAACTTGCCCAAGTAACATTCCGTATTTAAGACCTCAAGTAATCTGGTGATTACAGTCATCCCTGAGGAAGTTTAACAGCCTTGCTGGCTGAATCACTGCAAAACCCTGGTGTCAGACGTGGAGCTATAAAAAGCTCCAGAATGCTTACTAGTACTGATGACTACTCCACGTGCATGTTAAAATTGCTGTCTATGAAAAAATAACAGCTTCCTCAGAGTAAGCACAAATATGCCTGCATTGCTTCACTGGTAAAATTTTCTTTTGGTTTTTTTTGGTGGGTTGAAAAATTAGGTGTGATTGACTTCAGTGGTGTGCAGGCTCCTAAGTGACATTAGTACTCTGAAATTCTTTTTCCTGTTGGATGACTTCAAATTTTGCAATTTTGGGAGGTACTCGCGTTGACTTGAAACCTGCACTTTGGGCACTTTGCTTGACAGAAGTTACTAATTATCCTTTTTCTCTAAACTTTCATCTACAAGAATAGAAAAATGTTTAAATTCCTTAAAATGCAATGTAAATTTTTAACTAAATCTAGTTTTAAAAGTTGAACCATTTGTATTATATTTGGTGTCTGCCCCTGTTTTTGACGTGTAAGTAGTTTATTGCAATTGACTGCATTGAGTTTTAATCTCTTGGGGTACCAGTAGGGGTCACTTGTGTTTTAAGAGAGAAACCTTCCGTTTTGAAAAACACAAGTATTTGTAGGATATTGAAGGAAAAAATCCTTCTATCCTGTTTACTTTTCAGAGGTTGCACCTCCAGCTCCGCTTGTTACTCGCTTTTTGAATACAAGAGCTATGAAAGAGACTTTCAAGAGCTACATGGAGTTGCTTGTTAGCATTGCCTTGGATCCAGACACAATGCAAGCCTTGGAAAAGAGCAATGGTACAGTATGTTTAACATTTGTGTGTTCTTACTAGATTTTAAGGTTATTAATCAGTAAAGCAAGTGTTTTTTAGAAAAAACACATGAACCTAACAAAATTCTAGTTACATAACCTCATCTGAATAATCTACATGTGTTATTTGTGTGTGTATATATATTTTGCATTCTCTTTGAATAATCAAAGTAATTTGGAAATATTGTTTTATCTGCTTTGCTGCATTAGAATTTTGCTGTGAATGTCAGAATAGAGCTCTTTGTTCCTACAGTTACTATACTTCAAACCTTAGCAAACATTTATTGAAAATTAGTTTCAAGTGTGTTTGCTTTCTCATGAAGAAATAGGCTTATAACTGTAAGTAGTTATGATTCCTCCTACTATTAAGAATTCTGCTTTTTAAACTCCAAAATCTTAAAATCCATATCAAAGAAAATTATGTTAACACTTTTTCTTTGAAGACAAAATATTTGGATTTGTTTACCCTAGTAGACTCCAGGGTACAAGTCGAAACTCCTATTTCTCAAAATTCAGTAAAACACTCATGTACAAAGATAAAGGTTCCAAAAGAGAAATCATTTCATGTATTATTTAGTTGCAAGCTGTTGTTTTGTACTATTTTCTGATTGCTCGTGTTTAAAAAAATCTTTTCTAGCCTCTCCTCTCCTGCCTTTCCTGATTTGTTCTGAGTGTGCATTAGTGCACACTTACCTCAAGATTTCAGACCCATGCATTATGTCAGTAGTCCCACTAAAATCAAAGTAATTGACTTTATAAATAAAAGGCTTCATACTGAGCTGTAAATTTTCATTCCTGGCCACACGCCTGTGTTCAGCTGTATATTGTGCAATTCACAGTGGTTTATCAGACAACTTTTATCAGTAAGCACTTTCCTCTTTTTTTTTTTTTTTTTTAATAAATGCCAGCAGGACCATTTCTTGTAAAATGGAATAACAAATGTCAAACCCACATACTTGTCTTCATAAAACTGCCAGATGTATTGCACAGAAGAGGATTATCTAGGAGATGGTGTAAAATTGTCTCTAAAATTTATGCTCTGTGTTGCTCTATCTTAATTTTTTCTTGCAGCAAAAGAAAGTCAGACAAGGAGCAGGATTGCAGTCAGCAATTAAACTTCATACTATGTAGACTAGCTTAGTGGGCTGATCAAAAAAATATATATTTTTTTTCTCTCACATTTGAAATCAGATTATGTGCCAATTGCTTTATTTTTTACTTTCCACGTTGTATATTAATGGGTTAAAGTATAGATTGAATATGAATCTCATTATTGTGCGTCTCTTAATAATCAACTGCTGTGGGTTTTAATTTGTTTTAGATGAGCTACTTCTGCCTCACATGAGAAAAATTGATGGAATGCTGAATGACAATAGGAAAAGGCTGCTTTCCAAATTGCGCTTGGATCATGCATTCAAGGTATCCTCTTTCAAATTCTAGGCTTTTAAAAGTGGTGTTTTAAGTAAATCACTGAATGCGTACCATGCAGGCACAGCTTAAAACCCAGAAGGCACATTTGTAACAGAAGTGAATATGGATTTGAAAGAGATGCTATAAATTTAGTGCTTGTATGTGGCATTTGGAGAACATTTTGTGATGGAGGAGTTTATACTGCAAAGGTAAAGTTCTAGTTTTACTCCCCATGCTTTCTGGTTCATTCTCAAGCGTTTTTTTTTCCTTTAAGCTTTTCAAGTTTGCCAAAAGAAAATCTGTTTCCTGTCCTTCTAGAGCTTTGGTTAAGTGATTGTATTGCCTAAAAATAAATTTTTACATGAAATAGCTATGCTGTGGAGCAGATGCTGAACCTCTTTGAAGTAGAGAACATGATCAGAGGAGTTTAAAACCAGGACAGAGGGATGCAAGAACAACTCGTGTGTGCTCTTTCATGTATCTTCAGCATGGAAAGTTGAGAAAAGTGTGGATAACAAGCCCATATTACAGCAGCTTTGACGTGGTAATAAAAAACCAGGTCTGGATGTGGACAGGGAAGAGAGAAGCCCTACCATCTCAGTAGAGAGAAGGTAAACAGGAGGATAATCACTGTGCTTCCTACTGTTCCCACCCACCCTCCAAGCAACAATGCAGAGTTTGCAAGTGCAGGAAGGTTATTTTCACTCACGGAGTCATTTAGGTTAGAAAAGATCAATTCCAACCATTAACCCAGCACTGCCAAGTCCACCGCAAAACCCTGTCCCAAAGTGCCACATCTGCTGCACGTGTTTCAGAGACCTCCAGGGATGGTGACTTCACCACTTCCCTGGGCACCCTGTTCCAGTACTTCATAACCCTTCTGGTGAAGAAATTTTCCTAATATCCACTCTAAACCTCCCCTAGCACACCGTGAGGCCATTTCCTCTTGTCCTACTGCTTGGGAATAAGACAGCCTTTTGGCAGTGTCTATAATCAGACTGATTATTTGTTCTAACAGTTTTGAGGCCAACTGCAGTAAAGCAGACCTGACTATAAACACCATCAGCCCAAACTTGCTCTTTTGCCACTCTTTCCCTGTCCCCTTATGCCCACAGTACACAGACACTTGGAGAATTAGTGCTGTCTTTGTAGGGCTGTGAGCTTATTTCTGAGAACCACGTGAGGAGGGAGATAATAACAGACTTGAAAGTTCTGCTCTTTTCCATCGTGAAACCTTTTTTCCCCATTCTGTTTCTGGTGAGCCTTGTGGGGCATAAAGTGGGTTTGTTTCAGGGAGGAGAACACCATCAACCAGTGAAACAGCTGTAATTCACACTATTCTTGAAGTTTTTTTGTGTTAGTTATGCTGTTTTCCCAACAGCTGAACAATTTCTACCTGCTTGAACACAATTTCTTGTGGCTTCCTCCTTACAGTAAAAAGGCCTGGGGAGGGCTGTGTAATTTCAAATGCACAGAGCCTCAGAGAGGAAGCCTGTGTTAACCCCCAATTTCTGTTTTTCTGTTGTGGTAAGAATTTTGTATAGATAAATAATATAGATACCTTGTTTTGACCTGTCTGTGCAGAGAAGATAGGCCAGTTAAGGGAAGATACAAATTTGTAGAATTCTAGTTACATTCAAAGTATACAAAAAGTGAGAGGTAGCCACATTTGATTTTTTCCCAGTTTAAGGAGAAAAAGCTACTATAATTTTCTGTAATACCAACATGTAATTCCAGCTGCTAATTAAGTTGGAGTCCATAGTGAATACAACAGCTTTGCTGTGTGTTTACTTAGAAGCAGATTATGTATCATATCTCTAAAGTTAACTTGAGACTGTATTCCATCCATATCATCTGCATGACTTTAATGGAGTTAATGGATATAAGGAAGGGATCTGCTTGTGATGTCATCTGCAAGATAGAAAACCTTTTATGTTTTTCTTCTGGTGTGAGAGAGGGTCAATATTTTGGATAAAAATGAAATGCCTACTTCTCATCATAAGTGGTTGCATTGGTTAGAAAAATGTGTAATACTCTCTAAGATACAGGAGGTTTCTGTTCCACCTTTAATCAAATAACTAGTTCAGATATTAAAGCTGAATGAGACACTGAAGGAAGCAGTAAGTGAAAAATATCATTTGTCATTCACTGGTATCATTCAATTTGAATGTTTTTACTGTTCTGCATTGATAGACATGGGTGAATTTAATATTGTTTTTCCACTGGTTATAGTTAGTATGGAATATGTTAGCACAGTATTACAAACCAAAGCAGACACTGAAGTTAGCAGTCTGTGTTTGGTAGTTTTGCCTGTAACATTTTTTATAGTTTTAACATTCATTGCATCCTTTGGGTAATACTTTTTATTAAAAAAAATTATAAAATATTATTGTTGCTTTATTTGGAGCTCAGTAAGTGAAGCATCTCAGCTGAATTGTGTAAACTTCCTTTGAAAATAATTATCACCATTTTGTGTCTCGTGCTCCCAAAGATACAGAAATCATCTCATTCCAATTCACATTTGTCTGGTTTAGGACAGCAGTTTGGCCATGGAACTGTTCTGGTTCTTAGGAATTCTCCAGAGGAAGCCAAAAGTGGCCAGAGCCTCTTGACACTCCAGATCAACCTTGAGGAAGGCTATTATAGTGGATAGCAAAACCAAATAATTCAAACCTGTTTAAGTTGTTCCACTTTGAAAGTATTGTAAGGAAGACTGGATACGGACAGATTGGCTGGTCAAGGTTGCTGCTACCACGGTGCAGGAGATTTAATAGCTGTTTACTGAGAGGTTTGTTTAATAAAGGAAAAAATGGCTGATATAGATAAAGAGCTAATAAATTATAGGCAGGGGAGGTTGTTGTAGTCGGGTAATGTTTATTAAAAGAAAATAAAAAAATGGAGTTAATTTCATGTTTTAACCCAGTAGTCCCAAGTAAGGTCTTTAAGCTGCAGCATTGATTCATTTTTCCATACGTGTATTTTTCTGCCTCGTACTGGAGTGTAATACAAAGATGCATGTTTATTTGACTTGAAACATTTTTTTCAGGGTCAGATTATGTAGCATAGCAGGACTGTTTCAAAGTAGCTGCTAACATAATACTGTATTTGTACAACAAAATTGTATTCAAATTTACTCATGCAAATAATGTAGAAATGAAGCTGCCAGAAATGAGTTAAAATGTCTTAAACTTTTGCTTTTTTGAACCAGCCTTCTACTTCACTGTGTGTAAGCTTTTCTACCTTACAGATCTGATGAGATGCAATTAGTTTGTAATTTGCAAAATCTGGGACAAAAACTATGAAGATATTTAGGCATCCAATCCCTGTGTGTCTGACTATACATGAAATACTTAGAGATCTTCAAGTAACTGGGCCTTAGAGGTTCTTGGGTAGAAATGGAATGGAAAGCTTTTTAGAAGATAAAAATTGCCCTGTGGAGCTTTTTTTTTTCCCCCCTCTCTTTCTAGTGGTAGAATCACAGATGTTGTTCTGACCTACAGTGAAAGGATCTGCTTCTCTTGAAAAATTACCATAGTCAAGAACAGGTGGTCATGCTTTCCAAACCAGATATGGTTGTATGATCTGATAAAGACACTTTATCAGGTCTTTGTGGAAGAATAAATTTTTTCCTAATAAGATGCACTCTAAGCTTTTCAGAGAAAAATGGCCAATTTATCATCAATGTGGCTGTTCTTGAATTTTTTATAATCCTTTGTCTTTATATGTTCTGTTAAAGAACGCTTTGGAAAACTTTCCTGAACTGACAGTGATCACTCGGGATTCCAAGACAAAGTGTGGAGGGACGTCTGTGTCTAAGATCAAGATGAATGGTAAAGCTTACAACAAGAAAACACTGAGGGCTTCTAAATCAACCACTAAATCAGCACAGGTGAGTGTTCACAGGGTGTGTTGCTGCCACCATCTGACTTGTGCTGTGATAACTGCGTTTATATAAAACACTGCTTCATGTGTTAGGTGGTTTGGTCGGTTTGTCAAAATATAAAATCTTTGAGGGAGGTGCTTCTTCTGTAAAAAGGGAATGTTAAAAACCAACATTTAAAGGAGTACATTAAATCATTATTATAACTCATATGTGAAACATAGTTTGTCAGCCTCCTGGGCTGTTGCTGGAGAAGCAATAATTTGCCTTCACCATTGCAACTGTAGTTCATAGTAATAACAGTTTACACTTCCTGCAAAGTAAATGATACAATGACTTCTTGATTAAAAAGAAATAATACTGTAAAGTCTGAGATCAGATAACACTTCTTAAAAATTTACTTCTGTCCTTTTCCGTTCCTCATTTTCAATGGCAGGAGGAAGCTGTGTATCTTAAATTTAAAAAAAAAAAAATTAAAAGGTGACGTGGTAAAAACTTGAGAAGCACACATTGTTTATTTCCATAGTATTCCTGGGGAACACTCTAACTAGATTTGGCTTGCTCTGTCTTATCTCCCTGCAGTAAATAGTGGCTTGACAAATGACCTGAACATATAGCTCACACACATTTCTTGCCAAAGTAACCCAATTTTTAGATAAGTACAGATCAGCCTTCTCAAGCACAAAGTCTGTGTCTTTTGCAATCATAGCCATCAGTCTGGTAGAATAATGGTTAAGCTTTGGTAGTTCTTGCAATACTTCTTGAGAAGGGGTTGTCTTACCCATTTTGGGCTTGCAGTGCATTCAGGATGACTGAAAGCATTCTCACACCTGGTTTTGATAAAACAGCATGGAAAGTGGAGATAAGAGATAATTATGATATGATGTGAATGACGGTTTGCCAGATATGTCACAATAATGATTTGAATGAAGCACTCCATTTCTGAATTGCTAAAAAAAATTGTTTGCAGAAGAAAAAGTCTGTAATGTCTCTTGGTAAACAACATGAATTTTCCTAAAATAATTGTTCTTTTTGCAGGAGTTTACAGTAGATCCAGAAAAAATACAGTTGTATTCTTTGTATCACTCACTCCATCATTACAAATATCACATATATCTAACATGTAAAGAAGAGGTAAGTATTGTTCCCATTTTTTGCATTCATTGAGGGAATTTATTGAGGGAATTGAGTCCAACTTAAGAGACTGTTCTCTCCTTCTTGGTAAATGAGTATGAATTGAGGCCTCCTATTTTAATTAATTCTTTATGGCAAACAAAAGGTTACACTGACCACATGGATTGTCCCTAACGGGAACTGTGGTTCAGAACATTCAGATGTGAGGCTTGCAAGGTTTGTGGGATTCCCTGAAGTGTTCTTCACAGTTATCCAAAATAAACAAAACAAATGTTATCAGTGTATTTAACTCCTTGGAATAAAAAGCTTATTTTTTGTCTTAGAATGCCACGCCTTTATTTCTTCTGCAAATCCTTGGTGGAAATATTTCAGGTAGCAGAAATACAAGAGTTGAGATCTGGCTTGGTTGTTAAGAAATGCATTTTGGGGGACATTACCCTTGTTTTTAAAACTTAAAGGCTTTCTGGCAAAGAAGGTTCATATTTAACTGCAGACTATTATAAAAATAAAACTTCTCCAATTCTGGCAGCCTAACGTGTGTGTGTGTGCATCTCTCTCTCCCCCCCTCCCCTTCTCTTTTTTAAATAGATTTCTTCTGTTCAGAAGACGAGTGCAGATCTAGGCCAGGAAGAGATTGTGCAGCTGTGCATGAAAAACATAAAATGGGTGGAGGATCTTTTTGAAAAGTTTGGTGAACTTTTGAATCGTGTCCAGCAGAAATGCTCCTAACAAAAATGTATCCCAAATCCCACATTTTTCTACAGCACTAACCTGATGGAACAGAAAGCTCAGAGAGAGGCTCTGATTTCTTTTACAATGCCAGACTGCATTCTTGTTCGTAGCCATTTTTATTTCTCTTTATGGAACTTTGTGCCTTGGCTCATGCTAAGGAAAAGTGATGCTGCCAAGGAAATCAGTCCTTTGGAGATGGAACTAAACATAAACCTAACCACATTTTTAACCTGAAGAGTTGTTTTCTATTTTGTAAACTATTGGATAACTTAGTTTTATTTTCAGAAATGTTTTTGACAAGTGATAAAGCATGCACTACATATACTTTTTTTTCTTTTTTATTGCTCAACAGATAACAACACTTAAAATACTACAGATTTTTCCATCCCTGACTAAGTGAGAGAAAAGTCAGCGTTGGGGCGAACTAATTTTTACATGTCTGGCCACCAAATTTAGAGTTTTGTACATTTTGTGAACAGAGCCGGAGTGACATCAGTTTCTGCAAACGTATATTGCCATCATAAAATCCAGAAATTTCATTATGCTTTATGGACTCCTTTTACTATTGTCATGTTCGGGAGACTGAACATGGAGTTGGTGCAATCCTATGACTGCTTTTGTGTCAAATTATATTGTAATGAAAGACAATGACCTTAACTATTTTCCCTGTTTTGAAGAAAAAAATATTTTCCTTTATACTGTGGTTTTTTTTTCTTTTGGAAAAAAAAATTCAATTGTACATTTTATCTCACTAATAGTTGTATTTTTCACAGAGGAAATATTGTGGTTAAAATTGTTACATGTATCTTTGTAATACACTTTCCATTGTTTTCAGTAAATCCTATTCATTTATATGTTGATTTTATACTGTAAACTATGTATCTCGAGGTAACCCTTTTGTTTATACAGGTTTGCTTCAGTGTTAACCAGAATAATGCATAATGCATAATGCATACTAGACTAGTTTTGCTTTAAGTGTAGTTGTGTTAGACACTGCAATTATTTTCTGATATGTGAAAATAAATTTCTTACTAAACTAGCACTTGATTAACTGAGAGTTTAAATGAAGAGCTACTACACTTTATCTTGGTCAACAAAGATTGTTGATTCAATAGACTATATGCAGTGTTAAACACAGCTTACATAATTGTTTCTAGAACTGGCAGTTGCAGAGCTGTTCTCTTTTTGGTGCCTTTCAAGTCTTCAGACATCTTTGTAGCTTTTCTCCCCCTCCAGGTTGTTAACAGTTAGTTGTGCCACTAGTCACACTCAGACAATGAATGTAATGGGCTCTAATCAGGAAAACATTTTCTTTAAATTTGCCAATAGAATGCCTTACTGAGTCATTCAGAATGGAGATGTACTCTACTGGCGTCCTAAAACAAAGTTATGTTGGTCTTTTTTCAGATAATGTAGAAAAAAACTTCATTCCTTTATCCTTTTACTGCCACTTAGTGCCTTAATTTCAGCCAAGAGAGCAGGGTTCACTATTCATTGGCCAAATGAAATAATGTTCATTGCCATGTGACCTTTTCCCCATGTTTTGATCCTATTTAGTTGTTAAATATTCATTAGACCGTAGAACTATAAAGAGTTTAATGAATAGATGTGAAAATGAAATTATTTGATCTTGAGTAAGCAAATAGAGGTTTGAATATTAAAATATGTACAGAATTTTAGCTGATTAGATTTAGAACCTTGTAGGATGTTTACCATGTTTCCAAAGCTTTTCATCCTTAAAAAGCAATAATTCTCCTTTACAATTTGTGTGCAGACTACGATGAACAGAAATGGGTATGTGCCCTTGCCTTTTTTAAAGCCTCTTCCTCGTGGTTTTGCTTTAAAAAGGGAGGTCACTGTCGTGTTAATGACACATTGTGCTACTGCTATGTCTGCAATTATCAAGGAGAGCGAGGTGGGTTTGGGTTTAGGCAGAATGTGCAGATTGTTAGCGCAATCATGGAGCTAATTAATTGCCAGAGTGAAAAGAAGGGTAGCCGTGGGGGTAAGGAATTTCTATCGTTTCAGTCCTGCTGGGTCTGGTAGGAGCTCGAATTTATAGGGTGAAACAAAACAGCAGAGTTACCAGCCTTGGCAGCAATCAGATAAAATGATTTTAATGTAAATGTGCACCCTGGAGGTACGGTAGAAACGTGCCTGGTACACTCTTCAATCACGAGTGGGCATTCCCAAGTTTACTCAGTGCCTTCCCTTACTGGGATGGCTGGCAGTGGGTGTAGATTCATGAGAGGGAGTTACTTGCCCAGGCAGAGTTCTGTAGTCACGTTACAGCAATGAGCACAGCACAGTTGGGACATTCCCAGTCTGTAGTTTTTAAAATCATTAGGGTACAGACTGAGGGAACAATTGAATTGGCTCCTTGATGATGTAGTAAAGAACTTGTCAGACTTTGTCTCTCTCACACCTCTTCCTAATTTGACTATGAATCAACGAGTTGAGAGAGTTCTCTGTACTTTCTAAAAGATTACCACTGCTGTGTACCTACTCTAGATTTCTGAATCTAGAAGTAGCTTTAGAAAGCTGCTTTCGGTCCTTAGAAGCTGAAAAAAAAGAAATGAGAGGCTTTTGGAGTTTCTTGTCCCTATTTAAAAAGAAAGTAATTTTAGCAACAACCATTTAAAAAAAAAAAGGGGCGGGGGGCCAGGATGCTCTGCACTGCCATAGAAAGTGACCTGTCTTATTTTTGGCTGTTTTGTTCCCAAGGCCAGTTAAACAAGCACTGTGCCTGTAGAAGACAGGAAAAGCTTGTCTTGAATAAAAGTAACTGCCCCAGACTATTAAAGATTAATATGATGGAGCTTCCCTCTTTGTCTCGGGGTGCAAAAATGGTGGCTGGATTGTGAATTTACCAAATTAGAATGAGTAAGAACATGGAACTCTCGAGTGTGTTGAAGGGTCATAAAGCGAAGCAAAGCTTTGTTAGTAGGATTGAAGAGGTTTTATTATACTGAAGCAAACTTAAAGAAAAAGTCAATGTACAAATTACTTTTTTTGCACAAATACTTTGTTTTGTTGCATTTTAGATAATGAAGTCTGCACCCACACCTCAATTTTTTTCCCCTTGGAGTAACAGTGAGGTCTTCATCCCTTAACATCTGACAGTGGAAATTGAGCACTGATTTGACTGCAAGAGAAGATGCACTAGGACGGAACAAAGCCCTCCTTAGACTATGAATCAGCAAAACAGGAATGAAACAAATTGCATAATCAGTTATTTGGCTTTTAATTCCACTATTCTTTCCTTTAGTGTGGCATCCCAATTTACACTGGGTTTGGTTTTATTCAAATACAGCATTTCTCTTAAAGGCAGGTTTGCTTTGAGATGCTACTTCCAAAGTTTTGCTAGCAAAAAATCTGAGACAAAATCGGATTGAGAAATTGTTTCTGAAAACAGCTAAAGACTTCAGGGTCTTTGAGGTTCTGTGGCATGTATTGTATTCATATACTGTCAAAATGAAATACTACTTTTTAAAAAGTCAGATCTTACAGGCTGTCTTCCAAGTAAATGATTTCCATAGGAAATATATTTTAAATATTATTTAAATATTTACTACTATTTAAAACAATTTTAAAGCAGAAAAGCTAATACTATGGTCACAAAATGTCAGTGTGTCATCAACCATTTCTTATTTCGTTGCCAGCACTTGACATTTGGTCTCTATTACCCTCTTCCAAACCTGTGCATTTCACTGTGCACATTCTGCCATATTTTATTATTTAAGCTAATATTAACATGTCATTGGTAATAAATGCATGTTTTTCTGCATATCTGTTCTACATATGGCAAAAATGAAGCTAGGGCTAATTAAGAGACACTTTATGCATTCTTAGTCCAGATTTTCAGGTGGTCCATAATACAATGTATGGAAATGTGAAAAAGGACAGTTTTGTACCATTCATGATGTTATTAACTAAACCCATTAAAGTGAAAACACTTTTTAAACAAAAACCTTATAATGCTTAGTCATTTGTTATTAAAGTATTAAGTCTTGAAAAGTTAAGATTGTTGGAAACAAATTGGCAATTTAGACTACATTTTCTGCTTGCAACATGAAGAAATACAGTTCTAGGGTTTGGGGGGGTGGTTTTCCATTGTGTTGCATGAATTGAGCATGTCTGGTTGATCTGGATTTTTTAGTTCTGGGTTCTAAATGTTCTGAATTAATTTGTACATTATAGCTGCCAGATCTTAAACTGCTGTGGTAAGCGAGGAGCCAGACTGTTGGGGTAAGAGAGAGACTGCTGCTATGATTCACGTGGGGTTTACCTGAATTTTAGTATTTTCATTTGTTCTCTTTCTTGCTAGACTAGAATGTCATCTCTATGTACCTTAGGGGCAGAAGGGGTGCTCCACAGAGTTTTGGTATTTTTGCCCCCCAGCTACAATGAATTACTCTGGATATTCTTACAACTCTTTTTCCCTCACACAGAGGTCTGAACTCCCATGCTGTGGATATTGTCCATAAGATCCACGGCAGGCCTTCTCTGAGCCACTTGCTTGAAGAAAAAGGACAAGCTGGAGGCTGGAATGAATACTTGTTTTTAATGGCCCTCTGTATAAGCTCCCTCCCAAACCAAGGTGAATATAAAATGAGTCATTTTGCCATGGAGTTGATTGTTGTTTTCTCCAAAAAACACTTCGGGGAGCAGGTGGGCAGAGAATGTCCTGTTGCAATCCTGAAGATTTCGATGCTGTGTTTCAGATACAACTTTTAATTTATTAAGGTTTTTTTAAATAAAAAAAAAAAGAGGAAGCAAGGCAAGAAGCTGAATGCACACAGCTTTTTAGAAAAGAAAAGCAGCACCTATATCAGCAGGTTGTGGGTAAGTGTCTTAGGCAATCAAAATGACTTGCTCTGAATTAACTATTTGCCTTTTCCACAGATAACCTAACAAATCTTTGTTTCATTTCCAGAAATTGAAGTACAGAAAACTGTCTTAAAATTCTTTTGATTTGATCTCTTATAAGAATACAGCACTACATACAGAGAATAAGCTATTTATAAAGGAGAAAAATAAATGGTGAGTCAGGGAAAACAGCAAACAATTTCAGGCCTGTACTCTCTCGTTTGTCCTGAGTATGTCGTAGGTTTCTGCTTTTAAAAGTTCCGCTGGGCATTTTCTTTTCTCTGTGTCTGTTTAATTTTGGTTGGTTTTGTTGGTATTTTTTTTCGCTACCTGCTGGCCAAAGTGTTGAGGGAAGTAGCAGTTACAGCAGAACCCATGAGCAGGAGTGAGGGAGCAGCTAAGGCCCTTCATTTTAGTTTTTCATTCAATTTATGAATGAATGAAGTCTCTATTTTACATGTGTTACTTGAAATCTTAAACAATATAATTGGGAGTACGTGTAGCCTTCTCAGACTTCCAGGACATGTGATAGCAAGACCTTTTAAGTAGAATTATGTTGGTCTGCATCATCCTTTCTTTTCTAACTGTTGTGGCTGCAAGTGTGATTTGTCTGTGCATTATTTATGTATCAGATATTTTTGCTGTGGCAACAGAAGGTAAGTGATATGATAATTAAATAAAAGCTGGAGCATCAATGTTTTATTATGTGGTTAGGTCAAACGGGCAACGTGTTCAAAGCTCTGGGAGAATGAGGATTTAGAGCTCTTCCCTAAGTGAAGCAGCTTTGGTGGCTTCTGAAGCCATCCAGATTTTTGTTGTTGGTCAGAATGCAGGAATTCCTGTCCCTACAGCTCTCCTAACAACAGTAAGGGAACACTTATTTGTTTCAGTGCAGCATCTAGCAACTTTGTTCAGACAGCCAGAGAGGTAGTTTGACCACAGTCAAAGGAGTTGAAGAGAGTGCTCATGTGTTCTGTGAGAATCCAAGTGTTGCAATTCTGGAACCAACTGGCTTAAATAAACCCCAGAAACCAGGTAACACGAAATGCTTGGGCAGGGACTGTTACTTTCTTTTTGACAGGAACTGTACAAGTTCCCTTTGAGTTTAGTGGGGTAATAAAATTCTGCAGGATGCTTCTGGGGCCATTTTCCTATCCTAAAACATGGGCCTGGCAAAATATGGCATAATTGAGTTAGGTGGCCCCAGCACATTGTACAGTAATATAAAAGGTAAATTATAGATTCCTGCTTCTGACATACATAAACAATAAGCCTGATTCTCTGCCCTAGAGCATAAATGGCATGCAGCTGTTTTCTAAGAAAATCAAAACAAATGGCGAAAATCAGGAATTCAGTTTTGCTCAGCAAATCCATTTAGAGAACTCACTTTTCTCCCCCCTCACCCCTCAGCTCCTCCTGCCCCATTAAGCTGGTGCCACTTGTGAGTGCTCACTGTGGGAGGAGGAACGTGGAGCTTGTCCCTGGTGGATCAGTAGAAGTTACTACCTCACCATGCTTCAGGTGGACATCACTGCGCATCCAGGCTCTCCACAACTACGAACTGGTGAGAGCTGCTCCCCTAACTCTTTCTGAGCTTACCTAAAGCCCCTTTCAGCAGTAACACGGGTTAGCGTTTGGGTTTGTGTTGCAAAATAGGGGAGTTCACGTTGGGTCAGGAACTGCGCCTCGCAGCTGGGCAGAGAGTGACTTCTGCCGCCTGAATTATTCAAGGTGTCTGATTGCACTCGCTCATTCTGGCTGAGCGGGTTTCTGGCGTGTAGAGGACAGTGAACCTTCCCTGTTCCGAGAGGAGGCGTGATCCAGACAGCGGGGCCAGGACCCTGTGCCGGAACTCATCTAGGGATGGTGGAGTCAGTCTGTGATCACAGTGGGTAGTCGTGCTTGAAGTCCCAGGAAACCTCCACTAGAGGGAAAAGCTGAAAACTCCGCTTAAGACAAAATCCTTTTATCTTTATTAAGCCTGAGAAATGGGGGCTTGTGACATCACAAGTTGTGTTTGTGGTGACGTTGCTCCATTTCCACCTCCTTAGCGCGAGCCACCTCGAGGGCTCGTGTGTGCCTGTGCAGCCGCGTTCCAGCCTGGAGCGCATTCCAGCGGGGGTCAGTGTGCACCAGCACAGGCTCCGCGCCTGTCGCCTCCCTGCCCTGCGCTCGCCGTGCCGTGCCGTGCCGTGCCCTGCCTGCCGTGGTCCCGCAGGCACATTGGTATTCCAGCCCGGCAATGGAAGGATGGCGCTCCCGAACAATGCGCCCTTTGTCGCCTCAAAGAGCCCGGCATCCAGAAGCTTCTGTCCTGGGAGCTTGTTTATTGTTCCAGTCTCTTCAAAAATGCCAGGGTGGAATCCTTACAGATTTCACTTCGCCATAAAATTCCAGAGCTGCCCTTCAGGAGTAAATCGTGCTCTTGCTCTTGCAGGGGCACTCTGGAGCAGCCTCTCCATGGTGGGGCAGGTGCTGTGGTTGCTATGGCTTCAACGTTGCCAGATGGCATCCCTGTATCCCAGAGAACCTACGCCGTCCTCGTTTTTAATTCAGATGTAGATGGGAAATGGGACTGAGCAGAGTGAATTTGTGAATAACCCTCTCTGCATCCTAAGGGAGAGTGTCCGTCCTCTCCAGCCCGTGGAGCTCAGCCCCGAGCAATCCTCGTGCTCTGAGCTACAAATGGCAGAACCTGTCAGTCAGTAATAAGGGAGATTCACTGCGGCAGCTCTGTTATATGCCCTCAGATCTGTCCAGCTTGTCAAACAGCCCACTGCATCTGATATTGTGTGAATAGCTGCTCATTTTCTTAAATTTGAGATTACCAGAGAAGAGAGTTTTCCAATTTTTATAGGTCCATTTCATTATTAAAAACCTTTTACACTGGCCTTTGTATCTTCAGGCAATGAAGTAGAGCAGATTTGATAATGCCGTGATAATTTGATAATTGCAGCAATTTCTGTAACAGAAGCTGTTGATTTGCCCTTCCATGAGTATCTCTGTGTGACACTGAACCGTATGCTGAACTTTAATTTGTCTCGACATTTGTGAATGGAATGGAGCAACATTTTAAGGGTTACTCTTTATAATGTTCTCCTTTCATCAACTTCACCACTGAAGTGAATACAGGCATTGTTGATATTTAAGTGGGGAAAAAACAGAAGTGTAACTGTTCTAAATAACTGGAATATTTTTCTGAATTTTTATGGTAATTATTAATTGCTATGCTTTTTCAGAAACAGACATAAAGATTGGGTTCAACAGATCCTGATGATAATGGCAAAAAAAGAAAGTATATATACATTTAAGCTGTGTTGATATACACTTAATCTTTAAAGCTATATTGTTATGGGAAGGCATTTGAAATCTAAAGAATAAAGTTTGGTATAGAAGAGAGAGCCTTCTGACATGTTTGAGTTGTAAGAGAGGTGTTTGAAATGCAGAGTTCTATGTTAACCATTTGAAAAAGTGGGATCTGAATTCTTTTGAAAATAAGAAATTGGATGGTATTGTTCTGCAAAAATCCCTCTTTATTTCCCAGTCAATTTTCAGTGACAAGTCAATATCAATTTTAGCATTAAAAATTTGAATAATAACTGGAACACTGTAAAATGTTAGGTTTTAGAACAGCTTATGTTCCAGCTTTGGTGTCCTTCCAGTTTTTATTAAAGTTATGAAATGAAAACTTTTTCCTGTGTTTCTTTCAAGAACACATAACATTTCCCAGTCACAATTGATCTGTTGTAGATAAACCAGCAGCACCCCATATTTTGTATTAAGACGCCTCCATCTCTTTTGGACAACACAGCCTCCAACTTTTGTCTTTTTGATAGTGATCCTGAAATACTTAATCACACACTCATGTTTTTACTTTGTAAAGTCTTATATCCAATCATATCTCCTTCATTTGTGCCCAGAATACCTGGAAATTACAGGAGCTCTCACTTCCACATCCTGGTTGGCTGCCCAGATTCCAGGTTCATTATGGGAAAAGCTAGACAGCATTTTGCATGGAAGTGTGCATCATTCCTCACTTTGTGAGCTGCAAGTTTCCGCCTTGCCTTCTCTCCCTCCATGATCAGACAAGACCTGAATGTGGGTCTTTATCATCATCTTTATCCTTGAGCAAACACTTAATTGACATGAGGAAGTTAATCAGCTCCTGAGCAGCAGACGTGCCTGAAATCGTGGCTGTTGAATTTAAATACTCTCTTTCTGCTTTATGCTTCTACTTAAACCCTACAGGTCTTACATAAGACTCAGAAATTCTTAAAAACTTCAGTTTTTCAAGTTCTTCAAAACATAACCACTCTCTTGATCCTTTCATAGGCTGGTAGGAGTATTTCTAGATGACCTGGAAATAAATGAAAATAGATTTTTATTTTGCTGTTCCTTGCTATAGAAGTTCTTTATAACACTTGCAAAGAATCTGACACAACTGTACAAACTAGGACTTGGTTGCATAATTTGTTAAAAATACATCGGTCTTAAATGGTTTTGTGAATAAATTATGTTAATTTTGTCTTTGTAATTGGCATTCTCTTGTGCATCCTGTGTTCAGCTTTATGGAGGTTAATTAGGGGAACATGCTGTGGAAGGGGAAACCAGACACAGCAAGTTGTACTTTTATCCTGAGATCTTTCCACCACAGTCTGAGGAATTCCCCCAGCCAAGACCATCCTGGCTGCACGAGGTTGCACTACTTAAAATGACTGTATAAAAGTATAAACAAACTACTATATTGTCAATAATTATGTTCATATTAATAACTACATAGAAGTCTACCTATCTGTGCTTTAGGAAAGCATTTTATAATAATGTCATTTTAAGAAATACCAAAAGATAGCATTTCTCAAAATCCTTTGATACCAGATACTGTTTGACCACAGCTGTCTGACCAGGCAACACCTGCCATCTGCCCCTGTCAAAACCGGGGTGTCAGGGCTGTGGTCACTGGGAGAAAACACAAAGGCAAAGGCAGAAATCCAGGCTAGGCTGCTGATCCCCTGGTAATAAAATACAAGAATAAAAACCTTACAAACTTCTGTTCCCTGCAAGCAGTGTTTTGGCAAATCATTCTCCAGTGTAAGGTGCAATGTTCTCAACTGCTTGATGCACCTCCTATTCAAAAATGTTTGTGGGTTTAAATTCCCTCAAGATTAGTGAACCATTGCAGAAGGATTGACTGCATTTCAATAACCGTGCGAAAGTAAATGATTTTTGAAAATGAAAATGAACTCTGGCATTTACTGGTTTGCAGTTATATTTTGGCAATGCATCAAAAAGTCTAGCATCAAACTGCTACAAAAGCAGGGAATAATAAAATAGCGCATCATGGAAATCCCCACTGACCTATGCATTATATGTTATTTTACTGTGTTCTTATTGGAACCTGCGAATCAGGCCTACTTTTTTTAAAACCATCTTCCCTTCTTTCCCCAAGAAAGGGGACTTCCTATTGTTGAGGAAAAAGATGAACTTTCATTTTCATAGGCTGGCACTTTGCTACAGCTTGAATAGGTTCCTTTTTCTCTGTGCCCAGAGAATTAAGACTTCCTCATCTGAAAAACTTCACAAAAACTTCCACTTTTAGAACACCCTTTATTAAATACTGTACTGCTCAGGCAATGAGACATGAAGAAATGTTTGTCTGCCACAAGTCTGTGGTCCCTAGTTCCCTGTAGTAATTTTTCACAGCTTCAAATGAAGTGTATTGTCTATTTATTTGCATACAATGAACAAACTTGCAGTGCCCTACCTGTAAGCATGACAAATGAGGATAAAAGAAGGCTGCCCAGAGCTTCAGTGGATAGCACACATCCTGCATTTACACCTGCTAGCTCAGAATTTGACGTAGAACAGGCTAAAGTTCAATAATCTGATGACTCAAAGTGAATTTCTAAATCACTTGTAACATTGTATTATTTGGTCTTTAATGTGCATTACATACTTCTGAGTCTGTGTATCATGGAGATCAATTTGGCTTTGTCTGTTCCTGTGGAAATCCATCCAAAAACCATGAATGATTTTATGTCGTTCTAATACACTTCCATTGAGTAAGAATATCAAAATATTTTATACTTGGTAGAAAATTATACTTTATACTTAGTAGAAAATTATGCTGGATCTCACAGCAGTTTGCTGCAAGCAGTAGAAAAACCACTTATTACTCTGAAAATGAATTTATTATTTCATTTCCTTGCAATGAGAAATGCCAGCTGCTATAATAAACAGCTCATAAAAGACATCACAGGGAAACTTCAACCACATGTGGTGTTCAAGCCGTGTGTCCCACAGTAACAGCCAGGGACAGGGTTCAGGTGTTCAGCCATGGCCTGTGCTCAGGTTAACCCACAGAAACAGATCTGACCAGTTTGGGATTTTAAATGACACGGGAAATACAGGGAAAATAAAGAAAGAGAATTAATTAAGAGACAAATTAAGAGAGACATGAAGCTCCCAGAGTGGGTCCAGTTGAGGGCAATGAGGATGATTGGGGGACTGGAGAATCGCTCTAACAAGGAAAGGCTGAGGGAGCTGGGCCTATTCAGCCTTGAGAAGAGAACAGAGAGGGGATCTCATCCATGTGTATAAATATCTAAAGCCAAGAGGGTGGAGCCAGGCACTTCTCATTGGTGCCCAGCAATAGGACGAGAATGGGCAGAAACTGATCCACAGGAAGTTCCACCTGGACATGAGGAAGAACTTCTTCACTGTGCAGTGACCGAGCACTGGAACAGATTGCCCAGGGAGGCTGTGGAGTCGCCTCACTGAGATATTCCAGAACCATCTGGACACAATCCTGTGCCATGTGCTGTGAGGTGGCCCTGCTTGAGCAGGGAGGCTGGACAAAGTGGTCCTGACCCACCTGGGATTCTGTGAAATCTCTTGCCTGTGTGTCAGAGCACAGTTCCCCATCCAGGACCAGTGGTGCTCTCTCACCAGGGCCATGATCTCAAGTAGCATCAGCTCTATGCAACATTTCCCCCTTTCCCACAGCAGCCACTTCCTATGGATCCTGCCAGTCTTGTCTGGAATACTGCGTCCAGTTCTGGGCTCCTCAGTACAAAAAAAGACATGGAGCTACTGGAGAAGGTCCAGTGGAGGGTCACAAGATGGTGAGGGGTCTGGAGCATCTCTCATAAGAGGACAGACTACAGGATCTAAGCCTGTTTAGTCTGGAGAAGAGAAGACTGAGGGGATCTCATCAACGCATGTAAACATCTTGAAGGCAGGATGGTGTCAGGCTCCTTTCTGTGGTGCCCAGCGACAGGACAAGGAGCAATGGCCATAAAATAAAACACAAGAAGTTCCACCTCGATACGAGGAAGAGCTTTCCATCGAAGGTAGCAGCACACTGGAACAGACATTCCAAACCCACCTGAACGCATATCTGTATCACCTGCTCCGGGTAACCTCGACAGGGGGATTGGACTGGATGATCTCTAGACGTCCCTTCTGCCCCTGACGATTATCCCGTGATTGCTCACAGAAACGACACCGCTCGGGCAGCGCTTGGGCGGTCGCTGCCCTTTCTGCCCCTGGCCCGGGCACCGCCCACGGGCGTGGGCGCGGCGGCTCCGCCCCCGCGGGCTCCTTGTGCCGCGGGCCCGCCGGGCGCGGCAGATGCGTGGAGCTGGTGCTTGCCATGGCCACGGTGCGGGAGAAGGCGGCGGCTCTGAGCCTCAGCGCGGTCTGCAGCCCCGCCGCCAGGCCGCCGGGTATGGCCGGGCACCGGCAGCGGGGAGCGGGACGGGGGCTGGCGGGAGTGGGAGAGGGAACGGGGACGGGAGGAGCGGGCTGCCCGCAGCCCAGGATCGATGGGACGGACGGGACGGCTCTGCCTGCTGCAGGATGGGGGTCTCCGGCGGCGGCAGCTCTGCTCGGCGCCTTTCCCAGCTCCGCCAAGGTTCAAAAGTTGGCCGCGCTCCGGCGCCGGGAGCCGCTTCCGTCCGGGGGCCCCGTCCCGGCTGCGCGCCCGCTCCGCCGCCCGGGAGCGGCAGCGCCGGGGAGGGCGCGGGGCCCGTGCCCTGCCCATGCCCTGCCCGCGGAGCTGCGGGCCGGATGGGTGCCCGGGAGGCGCAGGCACCTCCGTGTCCCCAGCGCGGGTTAAGAGCAGGTGCCTCGGTAGCGCAGCCTAAGAGGTGAATGGGCGCTCGCTGGGAACCGGATTTGCCCTTTTTCTTTCCCTACCTTGAGCACCTTAACTTTGTGGACACTTGTAGCCTTAGTGCCACACTTAATACCGCTTCCCTCAGAAAGGATCTGAAGGCTCTGTGTGTGTAAGGAAGAAGTGATAAAGCCGTGAGTAGTAGTTAAAGCACTGCAGGTTGTACGTGGTGGTATTTATTCTAGCGACAGCGTTGTTGTGTGTCTGGTGGTGTCGGGTTTGGGGGGTTGTTTCCTCCCAAAGAGCATAGTTGGCTATTGGAATGTAGGGCTGGAAGCGAATTCTGTGTTCGCTGTGCTTGTTCTGCCTTCCTGAAGGTGTCATCAGGTTAAAGTATTAGCAATTGTGTACCTTGTCTGTCTTGTATTTTTAAAGCTTTGGAAACTGGAGGTTCTGGGAGATTTCTACCTTGGCTGGTTCAATGCTGTGTATTAAAAAGCTGCTTTGTTTTTGTTTCTTTTTTTTTCCTTTATATGACTCTTTTCAGAAAGATGACTGTTGCTGTCCTTTGTAAGTGTTGGTGTGTTCAAATGGCATTGTGTTCCTTGCTTTCTCTCCCTCTTCCCAGTCTTTATTGCCCCTCTACCTTTCCTTTTCCCCTTGCTAATTTGCCAATTTCTGGGCTTTCTAGTAGCTGGGTATCAGCTGGAAACTGCTGCCTCAAATTGGAATTCTCTAACTAAAGCCACTTCAGACTAAACAGAACAGAAAAAAAACACCTCCTGCATCTCTGTGGAAAGTGCTCATGGTAATACGTTCCAGAAGGAGTTGCATGTTGTTGTTTTTTTCAAACATTGCATCGCACTGTTAATTCATTTGGTTTGAGGTCTGTCACAATCCCAGATGGCTTTCTGTAGGATTGCTGCCAATTCCTGCTTCCATATTTTGTCCTTCAGTTTTTGATTTCTCTCTTCTTCCTCTGCTTTCACTCTTAGTAAATTATTCATCTGACTTACTGAAAAACATATTCTAATTCTAGCCTCTCTGGTGGCTGCAGCTCTCCCCACTTACCACTTACATGCCACCTGCAAACTTTGTGTATTTTTAAGTCCTTGTGGAGGCTGAGTGTAGCCTCAGGTCAAACTGTTGGCTGCTGGCATTTTATCCTAATCAGACTGGTAAATGAGTAATAGTTCAGTGGTTTCACTGGGAGAGGGAAGACGGATTGGCTCACGGAAGTGGCGTTGGGTGTGCAGAGCTGAGGTCTCCACTGGAGCTGAGGTGGCACAGGGCTGTCTGGTGGAATAAGTATTGAATGAGTGGCCTCTCAAGAGAATCCATGGACTTGTTAGTGGGTGTTACTGATGTCAGGTAGCTTGTGTGTAAGCACAGTCCTGTAGGAAACAAGGTTCTGATGTGTCTCTTTATCCCTGCTTCCCTCTTCCCTGCCCAGCTGTGTTGCTGTTAGCGTTAGTGGAGGAACGGGGGAGTTACAAGTACATACAGCTGGTTTGTGGTTGTGGGACCTGTGTGCTTAGCAGTGGTTCTGCAAGGGTAACCATTAGGTGACTGAGGGACACACAAAAGGACAGTGTCAAAGTGAGAGGGTGAAAAAACAGGAACTCCTGGTTGCAAAGCTTTAGGCTGGTGCAGCGAGAGGAACCACCAAAGAGAGACAGGGAGACAGTGGTACAGAGCAGACAGACTTGCTAAGGAAGTAACAAAGTGTTAATGCCTGAGCAGCCCGAGCCAAAGTGGAAGTCTCAAAGATTTTTAAATCCTTACGAGGTTCATGAAAGCTAGAAGCCAGAAAGGGGCTGTTCTCTGTGACTGCAGCATGAATTCAGCCTTTGTCTCTGTTCTCAGGCTTTAGCTTGGCGCAGAAGCCTTTTGGAGCAACGTTCGTCTGGAGCAGCATTATCAGCGCTCTTCAAACTCAAGTGGAAGTGAAAAAGCGCCGCCAGAACCTGAAGTGTTACCATGACTGTTTCATTGGGTCGGATGCCGTGGATGTTGTCTTTGCCCATCTTCTGCAGAACAAGTATTTTGGGGACGTGGATATTTCCCGGGCTAAGGTGGTGCGCGTGTGCCAAGCGCTGATGGATTGCAAAGTGTTTGAGGCTGTCTCAACGAGGGTCTTTGGGAAAGACAAACGCTCTGTGTTTGAAGACAGCAGCAGCAGCCTCTACAGATTCACAAATGCCTCGAACCAACCAGAGCTTGAGAAAGATTTGCAGCAGTGTACCCCACAGAGGTTAGTACATGGAGATGAAGAGAGGAAATTTTTTACAAGAGGAAAATATTATGTATTCTGGGGGAGAGAAAAGAAAACTTGTACATTTACAGGGTAAAAATAGACGCTGCATGTCTGTGTTTGTGGGTGGAAGACAGGTAGGAAAGAGCAATTTGAAGAGAGTAAATCACTCAGCTTACATGGTTACTTGTTTTCTCTGTCTGTTATCACGTCGCCTTGGGGGAGGGAGGTGAGAGGGTAGAAATTAAGTGCATTTACATACTGATCTAAATCAATATAACCGACTGGAATTCAGGTGCATCAAACAGGCTAACGCAACAGGGCAGTCTTTAGTCACTGCACATCTAGCTCTGGCATAAACCAGTAATCCATGCAACTTCTAAGGAAAAATTGTCTTCTCCTTTCATCATCTTTGCTTCACTACACTTCAAATTGAGCTCCTTTTTCAGCTGTTTCTTTATGCATGTATGACTTGTTCCCAGGCTGGGCAGCAGGGTGTTCTGCTGTTATGCTATTGCACACCATCCTAGAACCAGAGGGAAGTGCAATGGTGAGGTTTTGTTTCCCTGTCTCTTTAGGAGTGGGCAAAGAAAACCCTGGTACTAACTAAACCCTCACAAAGCAGAACACACATAGGTGCCACTTTGCCAAATAACTTCCCTTAAACTGTTTTTGTTGAGTGTTCGTCTCTTCACCTACCCTGACATGTTCTTGCAAGAAACTACATGGATGTGTTTAATGCAGTAGTTTTAGCAATGTGCACTTTTGAAGACTGTAATTAGTATTGACCCAAAATGGAAATGCCCTGTTCGATTGACATGTTCATGTGAGTAGCAAATGTGAACTTGAGTGCATCAACCCTGATGAAAAAAGTAGAGGAACAGGGATTAAAAATATTTCCTTTGTTCTGCTTCTCCACTGTCTCCCACTAGCTCATTCTGTCCTAAAGCAAACTGTCCCAACTCTTTATTTAAAAAGAGAATTCATGAGAAATTAAAACCACTTTAATTATGTGTGGTATTTAAAAATATTTTCATCATAAGAGTTGTTAAAGTAAGACTTAAAATATATTGAACAAACAGTCATTAAACAGGATTATTCCTGTTTTATTAGTGTAGAATGAAGGTGTTTTTCTTCTGGGCAGGGCACAGATCTATCAGGCTACATTTTGTCATTTAGTGAAAGGAACAGATCTATTGATACATGCAGCTTGTCACATCCACGTCAAAGATAGTGGACATCAAAGAGATTTTGCGGTACCCTGAAACAAAGAAGCTGTGGGAATTGAAATTATACAGCCATACTTGGAGGAACAGTAATTTTGTGGCTGGAGTGGTTCTGTTACATGCAAATAATTTTTGAAGGTGTCATTCATTCTCCTGGGTGACTTGGATGGAGGAAGTGTTAGGCAGGGGAGAGGAAGGGGAAGATTATGTAAATATCTATATAGGAGAAAATTTTTAACCTTGGGACAGTTACCCTTATCTGTATGTTGCATGATATGTTTGGTTATCCATATATATGCTTATAGGTATATATAAAAACTGTTTTTGATCTCAGATGTGAGAAGAGCATGTTGTTCCACTCTACTCCTTTCAAACCAGAAAGCTTGGAGGATCTTTGGGAAAACTTGAGTCTAAAGCCTGCAAACAGCCCTCAAGTAAACATCTCAGATAGCTTGTCCCGTCGAGGTAAGCCAAATAATGTCACAGTCATTTGTTTGTGGGAGAAGGAAGGTACATCTGTAGGACCGGGAAGACTTATGCCCCTCAGGTTGGAGAGGGAGGCAAACTGGCACTCACAGTATTTTGGTTTGAACACCAAGCCATGAAAAGGCAAATTACATTTGTTGCAGGGTTGCCTTTTGCTTTTTTATTTCATCAGACAAGAGGCATTATCTCTTGATTGAAATATATCAGCGTTGAATTTTGTGGAGAATAATACCCAATGTATAGAGCTTGATTTGAGTTAGAAATATCCATAATATTCAGTGACCTGCACTGCTCGTGTGCTTGTTTTAGTCAGGGCAAATAGTCGGCTGTTAGCTAGAAGTGAATTGTGTATCTGCACATCCAGCACTCCTTCAGTATTGTGTGAAACTATTCTTGACAACTCACATCTTGTCTTTCAGACCAAACTATGATCTAATGTGTTTTTTCCTTTGGTTAAAAGTGCTAATGCATCCTAGAAACTGTGGCTTCAGCATACAGAAATATTCAAGGAAGCTGTGATAAGGAGAGTGTCACTGTTGCACTTTTTTCCCATCCCTTATCTAGAACAAAGATTGTTTGCAAATTAGAGCACAAAGAGTGTAAGGCACTTCAGACTTATCCGAAAAGCAGTTCTCCCACACTTGTAGTTAACTAAACAAATGGGTAATTCTTGCCTTTTGTGGTGATAAAAGGCACTTCAAGCTGATAAGAGCCACATGCTTTGCTACTGCAAGTCTCTATTTCGGTAAAATTACTCTGTTAGATTAGGCCTGATGGGAGGAAGGGGAGTTATCTTTCTTGTGATCAGATTTTGCACATGCTGAGTCTCCGTGTGCTTTGTGTATCCACCCTTCCCAGTTATTAATGAAGTGTGGCAAGAACAAACAATTGCTCGCCTGCTGCAGCTGGTCGACCTCCCTCTCCTGGAGTCTCTGCTTGAGCACCAGGAGATCAGACCTCAGCCTCCACAGCCCAGAAAGGCAACTGGATATGTCATCACGAGTAACTACCTGGACAGAGAGATTCTCAAGGCTTTCAGTGACTCACAGTAAGTATTCATTGCTCTCCTTTGCAGCTCTGAAAACTTTCCTGCTTTCAAGGGAATGTAAAGCACAGTTTGTCTTCAGGGGGAAATGGTGTAGTCTCAGTCCTGCAGAAAGGATGTGAGTAGGCACTTTTTTCCCTGTTGGACTTGACTGGAATAACTGGAAAATAGCAATTGCTTAGTGAGAATTTCTGCTGGACACGGGGATGGTTTTTGAATGCAATGACAGTAGTTGATGGTATTCAGAGGAGAAATTCCTTGCTGCATTGAGGGAAGAATAGAGGTTTTATAATCATCATGAAAGTTTTTCCTAGACACATCACTTCTGAGGAACTAGATTAGTTCCTCCTACTGTATTAAAAGAGCTAAGAATGGTGAGCTCGAAACTGTGCATAGAGTTAAAAACATTCTCTGAAAAACTTGTACCAGTCTGAATCAGATCAAGGTTCACGTTTCTGTTTATCTAGCAATAAATTGTGTCCTTATCTAACAGTGGAGGACATGATTGACTTTGGGTTTTACTGCTTGTGACTGTTTACTTGTGGGTTACTAATTTTTCATCTTGATTAAATACATAACAAAGAGGCTTATGACTGTGATCTACCTGAGTGTGTCAGGTGAAGTGTCTTGTGTGTGTGAATTTCTGGTGGGTTTAAGTGCCTACACACGCAGTTTTCACTGTGATGGAGGAACCAGTCTACCTGCTTTCTGTGGAAAGCATTGCAGCCAGCTCTGAAGGGCATCCACAATTAAAGCTGCAAACCTAAACACCTCTGTCTTCCAGGACAGACGAGTGGCTCTCGGCAGCAATTGATTGCTTGGAATATCTTCCCGATCATATGGTGGTAGATATTAGCAGGAACCTTCCTGATCAGCCAGACAAAGCAGATACCTGGAAACTGCTGCTGTTCGACAACATTGGTAGATACTACAGCCAAAAAAAGGAGCCGCTGTTAAGTCATGCATCTGAAATCCATTTAGGAATTGCAGAACTCTTAGGTAAGTAAAATAGAGCTGTGTTCCAATGCTTATGTGAGATATGTACTGAGAAAATGAGTATTTACCTCAGGAGCCAAGATTAAAGGCTGACTTCTGTGAGGATTTTTTTGTTGTTTTGTTTTTGTTTGGTCGGGGTTTTTTTTTAATTTCTAGTCATAAAGACTGTTCTTTGGCATTTTGGTTCTGACTTTCTATGCAGTTCTGTAATCTTCGTTCAGGTCTATGTAGAATGGCTGTGAAACCAGAGTGTTATAATTTTGTACTAGCTGGTATCCATGGAAGTTAGATATCCCTGGGAAATGAAATATAAATATAGCCTAATAGTAAATATTTAGGCTATAAGAGCTAAACTGAAAGCTGTGTGGATGCTTTGTACCCCATTCACAACTTCTCCTTTTTTACCTGTAAACGTTTCTTAAATTTTGTTTAGACAGCATTTCAGAAAGCTTTTGGTGTTTTAGTTCTCAATTAACGTCTCATCTCTGATCTCCTTATTTTTCATAGTTCTCTGCCTTGATTATTCTTCTTGTTCCATGTTCATTGGAATACTTTGCATTTATATCCCATTTTTCCTCTCTACATGATAAAGGATATTAGTACAACCTACTTCATTAAAACAATTCACACATCTAAAATGGCTATTCTGCATAGTAAAGCAAATTAAAACTTAGCAAAGTTCCACAAAGTGATTTGCAATTAATTTATCAAACTAACCCATATATCTAGGACATATTCCTCAGTTTTGGAGAGATCTTTATTAACACAAGTAGAGGTCATTAATTTTTTTTAATAGAACCATTTTCCTTTTTCAGTATTTCACATCCCATTTAAGATGGCTGAACTGTAATTGAACTTAATTACAAGGGAGCTTAAGTGCCAGGCTGAACACTTGTGTGTGGGATGTTGTCAGAGAGTCTGCAAGCAACTCTCATCGACCTGGGAGAAGGTTTTGTGAGAATGAATTGCTGTGTTTGGCCAGTTCTGTTTAGAGAGATGGGCATCTCTTCAGTGGCTAATTTAGGTGTTTTATGGTAACATTTATTTAAATGAATATGGCAGCAGATACCTTTCTCTCTCTGCAGTGAATGGGAAGATGGAGCAATCTTTAGAAGCTGTTCAACTCTATTTGAAACTCCTAGACAGCCAAGTCAGGGAGGAGTTCAGGAGACTGCTGTACTTCATGGCTGTTGCAGCGCATCATTCTGAGCTCAAACTACAGAAGGAGGTAAGTGTGCATTCTTAACAGTTGCTTTACTCTTACAGAAATCCAGAGGTCCCAGGTACTGGTCAGAAAACACCTTTTTAGCTTAAATTTGTGACTACAGGAAAAACAATGACTCAGAAGAACAACGGTGATGCCCTTCCTAATGGGAGAGACTAACTCTCCTCTTTCGGTCATTATTTCACTTTGTTCTTTAGAGTGACAACAGGATGGTTGTGAAAAGAACATTCTCTAAAGCTATTATCAACAATAAAAACTTATCCAGAGGGAAAACTGACCTCCTGATCTTGTTCCTTGTGGACAACCAAAGAGATGTGTTAAAGGTAAGAGCTAGAAGATGGCCAGGTTTTGGTTATCTGGTGTGCTCACTGAGAACTGCCTTCTCTAAGCTGCTGTTGCATTGTCCTCTCTTTCTGTTCAAGATCCCAGGGGCACTGCACAAAATGGTCAGCAATAAACTGCTGGCTCTGCAGAAAGGCCAGGATCCCAGTAAGATAACAGGTAACACCTCACACTGAGCTCTTTCATCTTGTCATGTCCCCAGATGAGAAACGGTGATGCAAAAAGCCTTGCTCTAACAATGACTGATGTGATCTAAAGGAGGGTGGGTCTGTAGATTCTCGAGGGTGGGCGGAGTGTGGTGATAATCCTCTGAATGTCTCACGTTTCCTTTCAGGTTATACCTTTTGCCAAAAACTTGATGAAAGAGAGTATCGCTCCAATACAGAGAAGACCACAAAAGATGAGCTATTATCTCTGCTGAAAGCTATTGATGAAGATTCAAAGCTCTCGGACAAAGAGAGAAAGAGGCTGCTAGGTCAGTTTCATAGTAGTAATCCAAGTATTTTTATGCAGTATTTTGGAGACAGAGTTACTAATATGTGTGTGTGAGACTTTAAATATTGATTACTTTGTATACCCCAGCATTGAAAACACTAATATATTTGTAAATCTTTTATATTCATGTATCTGCCTAATAAAATTATTTTGTGGAAATGGATGGAACTTATGCAATTATTACCAAAGCCAACAGTACCTGTGTTTAGCCTGTATTTATAGTTTAGCTTTTCTCATTCTTAATTGTTATAGGACCAAAATAATCCTTCCTTTTCCTCCCCACAAGCCAAGTCTACTGACTCCCTCTATTCAAGTATCAAAATCACTGAGATGGAAGACACCATGAATGAGATGTCTCTGCCACCTTTTGCCCCAGCACAGAATTTTGTGCTAAACGCTTTTTTTTTTTTTTTTCTAATTTACCTTGGATTATGTGACTGTCACATAACATTGATCTTTGACTTGCTGTGTGCTTGGAGAGAGCTGAAAAACATGTTCTGCTTGATATTGCACAGCTTTTCTTCAAGCTTGCCAGCTAACTAACCTATCTATGTGTGTGACAAATTACTGTGCTGTTTTAAGCTCAAATGGCACCATATTGAGGAATTGGCTCTCCTGGGATGGAAAAGTCAGTCTGGATTTTTAAGTCTGGCTTTGGTTGCCACAGGATGTAATGTTTGTGGCTGGTTATCTTCATCCCTGCAATGTTTACTCTGTCTGTAACTCTTACTGATGGCACCAGCTGTAATTAGAAAAGTGCTGGAGCAAATGAAAGGCCTTTGGCTTTTCTTGTGGCATTTCTTATCCATGTCTGGTCCACAGTGGAAGTCCCAAGCTTTGCAACACTGGCAACTACATGCACATATATATATAGAGAGAGAGCATGCTTAGAGATCTAATTTTGACTCTTGTGGAGTTATCTTTGGAATGATGTCACCAAAACTTCATTACAGCTGCTGTTGGAAAAAAAACAAAACAAATTTTGTTCCATTTAAAGTGTTGAGCTCTGTTCTTTTATTTAGGAACAAAAACTAATTTAATTATGACAACAAAGTAGTAATAACTGTTACAGTCACATGTGGTGAGCTGTTCTTAAAAAACACAGTCCTGTGTCAGGCTCTCATGTCTCACTAACTAATGCTTCAGTCATTAGGGGTGTCTGCTGCCAGAGGCCAGAGTGTTTCTCTGAAATGGAGCTGAAGGACTTGGTGTGCCACAGGACAGTGTTTTACTGTGCCATGATGGGGGATGGAAGATAAACATGTAAAAAGCTTCTTCTAGTTAATTAGAAAGGACTTCTAAAAATAATCAGTTCCTGAAAACTAGTAGGGAGGTATAAGCCTTTATAGTAATTATATTTTATAGTTCTTGGTTTTAACTGAAAGGTTTTTATTATAAAAGCACTTCCTGAGAAAAATTGGCTTAGCTCATACTGTAAGATGTGGGGGTGGAAACCCTAAGTTAGTGGTGGTGTTGGATTGGTCTGCTCTTCAGCAGAACTATGTTCCCTTTCTACCTCCTGCCTGCTGTAACATCATGGTTAAGAGGATGAGATTCCTGTCTTGAAAATGAGCTGCTGCCTGTGGGCATTGCCTGCTGCAGTGAGAGTCCCGAATTACAGATCCCCTGCCCTGTGAGTCACTGGGCTGGCTCTGGTGCCAAGTTTGCGCTCGGGCTGCAGAAAAGCAGCCTGGAGGGGGGAACGGGGCAGGGGCACGCGAAGGTGGGGGCACCTGGCAGGGTCAGCACGGTCCTTTCTCCCCATGGGGTGGTCTGGCTCCCCTAAGAGTACCTCAGCTTCCTCTTTGGAGGAACTGGCTGTCACACTGTGACCTGTATAAGGTGTCTAAGGACAGTAGGACAAGCGAGGGCTGCTTTCCCTGGTTGCTGGGGGGGTTAATGTGAACCAGCGTTGTGTGATGGGGCAGACCCCGATCTCTCCATCGATGTCGGAGCCCGGGCGCGGGCTGTGGGGGGCTCTGGTTGGGGTCGGGACCTGCTCCTCGCTGGGCTGCAGCGAGGCGGACCCGCGCTGCCCCAGAGCCAAGGGCGCCCTGAGGGCCGTCCGAGCCCCCTCGGGGCCGGGGACAGCGGCCCCTCACCCCGCTCTGCCGCGGGGAGAGCCCGCTGCCGGCGCGGGGGCCGGTGGGGCCCTCGCCCCGCCCCGGAGCCGCCGCGGCCCGCCCTGCGCTGGGGCTGCGGCGCCGGCCCAGCCCCGCTCCGCGGCCGCAGGAGGGGCCGGGCCCGTCCGAGCCGGCGGCCGCGGCGGCTGCTCCGAGGGCGGTAAGGCGGGGCGGCCTGGCCGGGGGGCGGCCCGGGGGCCCGGGGCGCAGGGCGGCGACGGCGGCGGGGCCGGGGGCGGCGGGCAGGGCCGGGCCCGGCAGCGCCGAGCGGGCGCCGCGGCGGCTCCGGGCCCGGCCGGCAGCGCTGCGCCGGGGCCGCCGGGCCGGCTCAGTACCGCATCCCCCCCTGGGTTCGGCTGAGGAGCCCACAGCCTCCGGGCTCGTTTTCCCCCTTAGCCCATTGATGAACCCCGGAGCTCCCGGGCCTTGCGAAGGGGTGGCAAGGAAAGTGTGGCCGGCGCGGGGCTGGAGCGGCGGCGCTGCTGCCGGGCCGGTGGGGACGGGGATGGTGCCCTGTGTGCTCCCCGTGGTGGCCGACCTGGGAGGGCCTCGCACACAACAGGCGGCGGAGGGGAAACTGTGGAATTTCACAGCATCCCTTTTAGTTTGGAAGAGGGACAGGGGACAGGCTGCAGCTTGCCTGCTAGTGGATTCCAAGGGAAAGTAGGTGGTGATGTGGCAGGTGAACAGAGGGAAGAGGAGAGTTCAGCGTTGGAGCGGAGCCTGAGGAAAGGCAGCCTGGTGTGTTCGGGACGGAGGTCAGGGAAGCTGTCAGGTGCTGTCTCGTACAGTGGGACAGCGCTGGGAGTGAGGAGCAGCTGCTCCAACCTTGTGTGTGCTCCAGAGAAGCACAGTGAAGTTTATTTAGTGCTGGTGCGCATCACGTGATTTGAGGACCTTTAATGAAAAGAAGCCGTGGAAAATGTTTTGTTTAAATTTTGATTTGTTGCATTTTCCTCTTGCATTTGTGTTCTCATTAAAAATAAATGCAAGGAAAGTGCCAAGAAGTGGACTTTGCTCTATTAAGTCAGAATTGTTTCTGTGAAAGAAGAGATGATGATCATGCTTCTGGAAGAGGTATTGTCAAGCTTATTTACCCAGTGGAAAGAGGATATGTTCTAGATGTGTTCTGGCAAATAATAGCAGTAATCCATCAGAAAAGAGCAGACTATTGCAAACTAAACAACGAAACCAACAAGTGTGCCTGTTTACCTCATCTGCTGAACGGTCATTTGGTAGAATGGCCCAGGAGTTCTATACCTGCCCTCCATAGCTGGAATAGGACTTTTTTAAAACAAATGGTGATTAAATGAAACTTGGGCTGGGTTTGAGACTGTAGCTCTTGAGCTGCCATTTTATGGAAAGCAACACTTTAGGGTGTGGTCTGCGTTGTAGGAATGATGGCCTGCTGGGCAAAGCTGGGGGTAGCAATCATCTGATGATCTTGTCTCTGTCACTTATCTTCTGTGAGTCCTCAAGCAACTAAACTCAAACCTCAGTTTCCCCTCTGGAAGTGAGGTATATTATAGTTCTCTCCTTCTCTTAGGGTAGTGAGGATAAAGTGCAGTGAGAGATTGTAAGGAACTAGGAAGTGTGTGCATTAAAGACTTAAGTGGGGCTTGGTTGAGTCATCTTTGTGGTTCAGATTTGACTTCAGGAGGATGCTTTGTGGAAGAGAATGGATAGGAAGATCAACCATCTAGTCTGGAATGAATGTGGAAGCCTTTATGATAATGCTTTTATCCTAGCTAAATTCAGCACTAGGTTTATCTCTCTCTCTCTTTAACTAGTCTTATTGTATAGTTTATATTGCAATGGTTGCTGTGCTCTTCTCTGTGAACAGCCCCTTTATTAAGAGAGCTCCTCATCATCTTGCTGGTGGAGTGTTTGCAGTAACAGGCCTTTTGTCTGCCAGACAGGAGTTCCACTTCTCCTGGAGCATGTCCCACTTGCCTGCTGGTTGGGATGGCTGCTGTTACAGCCAGCTGGAGGCTCTCTGCTGTGGTTCAGGGGGTGGCAATGTGACTGCAGCTGTGACAGGCTGACACTTCTTTGTCCCAGCATGTGAACGGGGAGATGACCAAGCGTCTGGAGCAGAGACATTGGGGAGCCTGTTCCATCCAGAGGTGGAATGAGTCTAACAGTACCTGTACTGATGCCTGTGTGCCAAGGGTGTTTTCCTGTGTCATTTATCCCAAGCTTTTCATGCTGTTTTCTCTTCTAAAATAGAAATGACACAGTGCTGTGGGCAAGTGTTGCATGCTGTTGTCTCTCATGCATTGAGCAAGATGATGATCCTGAGTCATTGCTGAAGAGCAAAGCTGTTCCTTATATGCCCTGAGCTTTCCAGCTGTCCTGGGGAATCACATTGTGCAATCAATTTAAGCACTGATGGAGCAGGGTTAGTTGTTACAGCTGTTGTATGGAAATAAATCTCAGTGCTGCGTTTTATATTTCTACACTGTTGCTTGCTTCTGCTGCGTCCTTTTCAGTGTAGTTTTTGATGCTGTTTTTTCTCTTAGTAGCTGTGAGGTGCCTCTGGAGAGTGGATCTCCTGCTGAGAACTTGGTATCTTTCAAAATTTGAAAGTGGGAATGGTGGGATACTATGGGAAAGAGGAAGTTGTTGTTTTTCCAGGAGCTTTCTATTATTTTGAAAGGCAGATTCTTCCCAACTCCCACTTCACAGAACATCTAGGTTATTTAATTTAGAGACATCATATGCTCTCAAATAGATTTCTGTAAAATTAAAGCCTGAGCAGCAGCTTCCTGCATGATAGGTTTCAATGGTGGATGTAGAAATTACATTCTTTATAGGGAAATCTGAGAATGAAATAAGTGAAGATAAGGAACAGTGAGACTTGGTTTTCTACTGGTAATTTTTTCAGTGTAACTTTGGGTACACTGCAGGTATCTGCAATATGATATAAATATCCTTTAATGTGTAATGTCTAATAAACCAATATTTTAAATACTATAAGTATTCTGTACTGTCTTACTTAAAAAACCCAAACAATTGTGATATTTTATGCATAAATCAGGACTCTTGAATGTAATGAAAAAATGGGAATAGAATTTTATATTAATTTCTCTCTAGTTCTTTTCCTGCTTCTTAATGTTTTTGGATGGCTCAGAGTGAAGTTTTTAAGTTGTGAGCAGTTGGAGCAGATCATAGTTCAGGAATATGTTATGTTCAGGAAGATTTATTGCTATGTAGTGAGGAAACGTCGTCTCATTTGGCATAATCTTTTGTAAAACGTGTTTGTAATACTGTTCTGGAGGTGTTTTTCATCATTCTCTTAAAAGCAATGCTAGGAAAGAAAACAGTATCTCTTTCTCCCATCTGTATCCTTATGGCAAGGGAACAGTTTCAGATTTTTGAGAACTGACTAGGACTGCAGATTAAATAAATGGTAGCTGTGTTGAAAGCATCCCATTTTGTGGAAGATGGGAAGTGAGTCACTGAGTCCAGGTCCCCTGCCATTATGGGGATGACATCATAAAATTCCTCATAAGAATTCTTTCATTCTTAATTTTTTTTCTTAATCAAGAGGACTCCTGGTGATGTTTACCCACTCAGCCATGTCAGAAAATGCTTATTCATATTTTTTCTTTTTGTAAAGAACCAACTGAAAATGTCTCAGAATCCTGACAAGCTACATTCGTATGAAGAAAAGTTGAGTGGTTTGGAGGATGATCAGGAGGAGGGCTTGGACAACTCGGATCAGTCTGTCCGAAAAAGAATACGACAGAGTGCTCCAGGGTCACACAGAGATGATACACCAAAGTGTAAGCAAAACTGCTTTATGAAATACAATAAAAAAGTAGTAAATTCTGTAATTGTTGCAGGAGGCAATCCTAGTGTTTTGTAGCATTCTGTGCAAGTTTGACTGTGTTGCAATTAAGTACAGTGTGACTCTTGATGATATGCCTTGAAACTGTAACACTTTTCTTCGCTTTTTGTTTTTTCTTTTCCTAGTTGTACACACAATGTGTACATTTTCTTAATTGTACACAGTGACCACGTTGCTCTGAGCCACATATATCCTAAATATCCTGGTGTGTTTGTGTTCTTGGAAGGGATAAACACTGCCCCAGTGTGTTCCAGCTAAACTGTCTCTGCTGTTTGCCTTATCAGCTGAACCTTCTGGGTTGCTGCAGCCCCTGTTCCTACTGCAGGGCAAGGAAGGCTGTTATCAGCAAAGGGATGTCCTGTCAGCCCCCTCACAATATAGATGGAAAATTGTGTATTTAGTCCTAGTACTACTTCCAGTGTCAGGCAGGACTGCATATTTTTCCTAAGGCATATTTTTCTTCGTCATTCTGCTTTTAACATGAGGGTCTGGATGCAATATGGGACCAAATATTTCTGGCAAATCCGTAGATAAAACCAAGGGGAAGTTTTCTGGCTCTGAGGATTCAATTCAAAGAAGCAGAAGTGCTCAGAGTTCTAAATTTCTGTAGGGAGTGGCTCAGCAGTAACATTTTGTTTGTTGCATTCTGTTTATTTTTTAATTGTGTTCATTATGACTTGAGGTTTAGGGTTGCATTTAGTGTCATGGTACTCAGAGGAGAGGTTCTGAGGGAGTTTCTGTTCCTATGCCTTGCTGGTTGCCTGGTAGGAAATGGGGTATGTGTATGGAGAGAAGCTCTGAACACGTGGAAGTAAAAAGCATGGCACAGTCCAGCACTGCATTGTACCACAAAGAAGTGGCTTGGTCTCAAGCTCTTCCCTCGTGTAAGGGAGCGGGTATGAGAATGAAGGAATGTGATTTGAGAGCAATCTTTGGTCAGTGAAAGAGCCTTAGCTCTTAGTGCACCCACTGCTGGAGTGAAGTCATTTGGCTCTTGGACAAGAGCACTGTGGACTTTGCTGTCTGCTGGTTCTTCTCAGAATATCAGTCCTTGCTGTGTTCCCAGAGTCACTATGCAAGGTTAAGCTCCAAGCAGAAAGAAATAAAGATTTAGGAGGGCTGCGTGAAAAGAGCAAGATATTAATGAAAAACTAGCTCAGTGGAACCAAACTGTATGAACTCAGAAGAGCTCTGCATGGCAGACAAGTGATGGACACTTACTTTTGAAAGACCTTTTCTATGTAATTTCTTAAGTCCAATCAACATGGATTACCAAATGGGATGGTCATAATAGTTAGCCTGAAACATTTCTCAGTGAGCCCAGCTTATGAAGATCCCTGGTTGGTTTCTTTCACTTTGGGATTAGTATGTTGCTCCTGTTCCTGGACTGTAGCTGAAGTGAATGAACTGCAGAATGGAATGGATCCATCAGGGCACCAACCCTAGCACTAACCCAGGGCCCAGTTTGAGGCTGCTGGCCCATCCTGATCAGTCCCAAATGCCCGCCAGGGGAAGAGGTCTTAGGCATTGGTGCTGGCACTAGGTCTTAATGTCGTCTGTTGCTCGGGTGATGGCCTCTGGGGGAAAAGAAGTGTTTGGAGGAGAGCCAGTTGCATTGGAAGTAGTGAGAATAATTAGCTACTGGTGTGCTGCTGCTTAACAGTGATGGTGGTTGTTTGTTGACTGCTTTAATGATGAAATCACTTCCTTGAAAAATGTAAAACTGAAATGGCAGTATCTGCACAATACTTGTGCAAATGCTGCTATTTGTAATTATTTCTTCTTACAGTGTGGAGAAAGATGCCAAGATGCTATTAAGCCACCCTAAAGAAGTACTGGTTTGTGTGTGGGGTTTTGTTTGGAAATGGCTTTTAAAAGAGCTTGATAAAAACAATTGACACACTGAGCCCAGAATATCAACTGGGATCCACTCCTTTGTTTTTTGAAATACTCCAAACCTGTGTCATCCATCAGATGGGAAAGGAAGGGGAAAAAAAGGAGAAAAATCTTCTGCTGATGCTGTCATTTGACCCTCTGGACTGTCAATAAGGTGGAAAGGGTCCAAAAGACTCTCTGTAGTCTTTTGTTGAGAACTGTCTGACAGTGTAATTGATGTTACAGCCAGTCCTTCTCGGCCTGTGTCAATAGAAGAGCTCATGGAGACGGCAAAGGGAGTCACCAACATGGCTCTGGCACACGAAATTGTGGTGAATGGAGACTTCCAGATAAAACCAGCTGAATTACCAGAACACAGGTAAGGTTCTTACCAAATAGATACCTGAATAAAACTGTGTTTGTAGAACTGCCGAGCAGCTCTGGGGGATCAGGTAAAGGCTCTGGCTGGTGTCTTGTCTGGCAGTGCTTGGGAGGAGGTAGGAAGGAATATAAGAAGAAGGTGGTAACTGTGCAGTTCTGCTTCCCCAGATATGTGTGTGTGTGAAAGGTGAGCCTCTTGGATTAATTGGACATGTGTGGTGCAAATCCCAGGGTGCTGTGGTTTCTGTGGTGTCCCCTTGTCCCAGGACTCTGGGGCTGCAGTCTTCCAAGTACCCCAGTCTGGCTGCAGATGTGGGTAGTGCTTTTTAAGCTTTCACTGCCTGTGGGAGTGAGATGAAACTGATTATTTTAGCTTTTCCTGTCTGTTTCTTCAGGGATATTTTGGGAAGAGGTTCCTGTATTTTATTAGATTAGTCCTTGCTCTTTTCAAGTTTGAAGCCTTTCCTTCTCTGTGTGAGTCTGCAGTAACTGTGTGCCCTGCTGAGAGGGGAGAGGGAGAACAGAGGAAGCTTCATCTGCTGTTCCTCCCTCTCACACACAGTGAAGTGTGGCTGACAGCCTCCTGGCTTGATTTGGGAAAGGGAGTGCATATTTCATGGAAGGAACTTGGTCCCCATTGAGCCAGTGTTGTGTGTTGGTATCCATTTGTGAGAGAGACCCCAGAGCACACTGCCTTGATGGGTGCTGCAGGAGAGAATGCTGCAGCTGACTCTTGGGAGACTGGCATTGTTGTGCTCTATGGAGATTGGTCATGCTGGGACAAAAAAGAAGTGACAGTGGTTTCCCTTAGCATTAATAGTGAGAGGATCTTGCTTGGAACTAGAATTGTCCCTGGCTGCAAAGGGACTTGGATTATATGTGGGGATTTTTCTTTATGTCTCAAGGTTAGAGTCCCTTGCAGCTCAAATATACTTGAAGTGGTGGTTGTAGGCACTCAGTAGAGCCTGTATTGGCTGCTCTGGGAGAGCCACAGGGCAGGAGTGCCTCCAGGCACTGCCCAAGCCTCAGCCACACTTGGAGTCAGAGCCTTGGGAAGCTGGTGTTTGCTGTGGCATTCTCTGTGGCACCCAGCTTTCTCCAGTGTTGAAGTTACACTTGGTGTGAACAGGAGCCCGCTGCTGAAGAGCAGGAACTGTCAGTATTTTGAATTAGGAATTGGGACTGAAGCAGTGGAATTAATTAATTTTTTTATACAAACTGATCTGGGCCCTTATCTCAGAGTAGATGCAATACTTACGCAGTGAAACAGAGAAGATTTTGTGTCAGGGAAGTTACTTAATTTCTGTTAGGTTTACTAATGGGTTTTATATAGGAGAATTGATTTTACTTAGTGGGGCCTTTAAAAGGAACATGAATACTGGTCTTTTGAAGACAAGCTGTAATTTCTGTGATTTTTGTTTTCTTTCACTTGCCTAGATGTAGCATGCGATAAATATTTGAAGGTTTTTAATTTGCAGCCACTTTTGGCTGTGTGTAACCTTTATTATGACATAAGCCATTCCAAATCCCATGTCCAGTTTTTCTTGCTTTTCTGAGTAGCTTAAAATGACAGATCTCTGTTAATCATCAATTTAGTTATTATTACATTATATTCATATTATTACATGCTGTGCTTCAGGAGCTGCAGGTTATCTTTGTAAGGTGGTGCAGAGACAAGTATCATTGTTTTTAACGTTTATTCTCAGCTTAGAGAAGAAAGTCAGAGATATTGTGCATAAAGCTTTCTGGGATTGTCTGGAAGCTCAGCTAAAGGAAGACCCCCCGACATATGATCATGCAATTAAGCTATTGGGAGAAATTAAAGAGGTAAGATGATGTGATATGAAGGGAAATTATTGAATTTGAGTAGCTGCAATGATATGAATGAGCAAAAGTGGTTGGAGTTTGGGTTTTCATAAAAAACCCTCTTGTTCTTTTTCATTACTGTATCACTGTCTGTGAACATATATAAGCTGTATAATCCTAGAGGAGAAATTTGGGTATAAAACCAAATGGAAAACCATGTAAGGTGATTAAAAGGTAAGCAATACTAGTTGCCTAATTCCAAGCTTCCTTCGTGTTATGGCACTGGTATTAGTTACGGAATCAGTGAGATGCTCCAACACTGTTGATAAAACCAAGCACAGTGGTCTGAAGTATGATCTGTGCCACAGAGAATTTACTGCTTAGTAACTTCAGTATCACAGAGCATGAGGTGAAACATTTGGAGTTGGTGAGTGGATGGTTAAAAAAAAATTTAAAAATTCAACAATTTAATTGTTTAGATAAGAATCTGGCCCATCCTTGGTAGTGTCCAAGGCCAGGTTGGATGGGGCATTAAGCAGACTGGTTTAGTGGGAGGTGACCCTGCCCATGGCAGGGAGTTTGGAACTAGCTGATCTTTAAAGTCTCTTCTGATCCAAACCTTTCTATGATTCTATAATTCTATAAGAAGTGGTTCAGTAACTGTTTTGATCCTTGTAGTCTTTGATATGTAGAACTAATGCACTGTTAAAAACTTTCCATTTCAGAGTCTTCTATCTTTCTTGTTGCCTGGTCATACTAGACTGAGAAGCCAGATTACAGAAGTTCTTGATCTGGATTTGATAAAACAGGAGGCAGAGAATGGGGCCCTTGACATTTCTAAGTTGGTCAGATTTGTTATTGGGATGATGGGGACTCTCTGTGCTCCAGCTCGAGATGAAGACATTAAGAAACTGAAAGATATTAATGAAATAGTTCCTCTTTTCAGGTACTGAAATGTGTTTATTAGTCATGTTCAGAGTCCCTTAAATAATTTTTTTGAGGGGGAGGGGGGCAGCCTGCAACTCCTAGAAAAAGAAGAGTGATAGGGAAAAGGATATAGCTGTGGGTGTGAAGGGGAGAGATGCTCCAGGAGTCATTAACAAGGACCATCTCTGATCTGGTGAGTTGGAGTATTTGTCTGGCTCCTGCATGTCGCTGAAGGACATTTGCATAAATGTCAAATGGAAATAAGCCTTAAGGTAGCAGATGAATAGTCAGTTGGTATCAGAATTGAATGTCAACAGCAGAGAGTGAAAAAAGCACACAGGAGCATAGGGAAAATGTATTACTGGTTTTCAACCAGTTTCTCCTTTCCTCCCAGTTTGAGCTCTCTTTTCCCCACTCCCTGTATATTCCCTGTCAGTTCTAAAGGGAATGTGTGTTCCACATTTGGGAGCATCCAGGCTTCTGCTTTGTCACCATGTTCTCAGTGGAACAGCTCAAGGTCTCAATAGTTGGGAGAATCTTCATTAACCTTGCTGTTTTCTAATTTGAAAAGCTTCCAGGAGTTCAGGATTGACTTGGCAGAAATACTGCCAGCAGGAATTAGGTTGCTTTGAAATTAAGGTGTTTTTCTTTGCTGTTTGTTTGTTTGTTTTTTCTTTTTTGCCCTTTGGGTCTGATTATTCGCTTCCCACTGAGGTTGGCTTTCCAGGCTGCCAACAGACATGGCACGCAAGCTTGGAAACCCAGATGTCTTCTCATACACAATATTGCACATCCTGGGAGATAAAATCTATGGACCTAGTGAAGTTAATTCCGTGGAGGCTTTCTTACAGGAGAGCAAGATTTATTTCCTACTTGGAAGAAGCACATGCATACATGTACATGCTTGCTCCAGCTTTCTCTGTCTCATGCCCTGAAGTTGTTAAGCTGTTACTGTTCCCCATGCATGTTTTTGCTCTTTCCTTAGACAATCTGTAATAAACCTTGTAAATAGCACCTCTGAAACATCTGCAGCGTTGAATAACTTTTTCTGTTTGTTTGTTTAGAGCAATTTTCTCTGTATTAGACCTAATGAAAATGGATATGGCAAACTTCGCTGTCAGTAGTATTAGGCCAAAATTAATGCAGCAGTCTGCTGAATATGAAAGAAAGAAGTTTCAGGAGTTTCTTGAGAAACAGCCAAGTATGACTTTGTTCCTTTCTTTCTTCCCCTCTGACCTCCCAGTAAACTGCGTGTCTTTGCTTGTAGATCATGAAAAGAACTCAGATATTTTTATAAGTTCTAGAATTCATATGGTAAATGACAGCTTGTGCCCCAAAACTGTAGTTACAAGAAATCTGCCAGAACAATAGTTCTGTCCTTGGTACATTCAGTTTAATTTCAATACAGTGTAGGGCATGATTACCCAGCATCATCTCACCTCTGATTTCCTGTAGCTGTGTGGTTTTGTTTTAGATGTTCTGCTTGATGCAATAAATGAAATGCATGTCATACCTGATATCATGGGCATTAGTCATAGTAACTAATGGGATTGTTTGGAAATTATTGGTGGAAAAACCTAACTTTGAAAAGGAATTTTCTTAAGAAGATTTTTTCCCCTGCTCTTCCAGATTCTTTAGACCTTGTCACAAAGTGGTTGCAAGAAGCAGCAGATGATCTTGCAAAGCTGGGACATGAAATGTTGCCTCCCCACTGTAGTGATGGTGCCACTGGTGGAGCTTCCACCTTGTGCTTCACTGCTGTACAAAATCAGGCCTATCTGAAGCTCCTGAAGTGGGATCATGTGAACAGACCTTTTCCAGAAGTAGGTATTTAACAGAAAAATTGGTTTTGTGCTTGTCTGCTCTTCTATCCCAGGACATAGCAGAAGCTGTTTGGACTTGTAGCCTTGCAGTACGTACAATACTAAGCCATTGATCTCTGATTGGGAGAGCTGGCAGCTCTAATAGGCACTTGTCTTTCAGTGCTGAAACCTGCTTAGCTGCAAAAGAGGAGTCAGTGCTTCTCATTGTGCTCCTGGCCTGCTGTTCCCTGTGCCTTTGTCTTGCCTTTGCTGCTGCATCCCCGTGTCCCTTCCCAGCCTGGCAGACTGACTCCATTCTGTGCTGGCGTCCTCCCTCCTTGCAGACGGTGCTCATGGACCAGACGCGCTTCCTGGAGCTCCAGCTGGAGCTGGAGCAGCTCCTCGTGGTGGGGACAGTGCTGCTGGTCACGTTCAGCGCAGCAGGCCCAGCACTCATCGATGTGCCCGGATTCGCTGAGAAAATCAAAACCATTGTCAAGGTGCTGCTGACAGGAATGCATCTTCCGTGAGTATGGCACAGTCCTGCTCACAGGGCAGGTGTAGCTCTGTTTTCACGCTGGGAAATGGTCAGTTTAAGCCTCTTTCTGGCTGGGGACTGCAGGAAATGCAGACGAGGTGATGAGGGCTTTCTATGAGCCTGAGCTGACAGTTTTTCTTCAGCTTACTCACACAGAGCTGTCTTTTCTTGCTCTGTTCTTTCATGATTTGGGCACACTGCTTTTTTCAGAGTGTTTTTCATGGTGCCAGGCTGGCACAGGAGAGTGCCAGCAGCTGCCCCTGCTCAGAGTTTGAGCCAGGCTCCCCAAGAACCTGAGTGTGGCACAGTGAGCTGCCTGCAGATTCAGTGACCAGTCTACACCTACAGGTTTTGCTTTAGTCAGAGCTGTCCTCAGGCAGAAAGTCAGCTCTTATGTGTATGGGTTGTTCAGGCTGGAAGTCTTGAATGCTCTCCTACTTCCTTGCTTTAGATCTCAGCTTTGTTTTTCATGTATATATAATTGTATTGTTCTTTATAATTGGCTTTATTTGCATTATGCTTTTTCCATTACATTTGATAAATAAGGCAACTCTAATCGAATGGTTTATTTTTAAAAAGTGGGGAAAAAATGAGTACCTAATACAGTTACACTGAACCTCATGTTTTCTAGCTCCTTTAACCTGAAGGAATCCCTGGCCACCGTGGGTGAGAAGGTGTGTGCTGAAGTGAACAGCTGCCTTTCCCAGCATGGCTTTACCCCGTTCTCAGCTGAGAGAGAGGCTGTGCTGAAGGGACAGATCCAGGCAGTGGCCAGCCCGGATAACTCCATCTGCAAGCTCATAGGTAGGTCTGGCAGAGTGCTCTGCTCTCCCTGTCTGTGGAACTGGGGGTGGGGGGTGTGCAGGGCTTCTCTTTCCATGTTTTTTCCATGTTGTTTCCATTTTGTTTCCATGTTGACTTTCCAACTTGCAGACCATGTTCAGGCTTGTTGCATTTTACGTGAGGTTACACTGTTTCTAATTCACTGTCTCGTTTGAAAACAAACCAAACCCATTTTTTCCAGATTCTCGAATTCAAAAGTTTCTGGAGAATTATCTTGCATCCAGTCACCAGAAATCATTGCCTGCCATTCCTGGAGGATTAAGCCCTATTCAGAGGGAGCTGGAGGAGATTGCTGCCAAGTATATTCGTCTTGTCAACTACAACAAAATGGTCTTCAGCCCTTACTATGATGCAGTCCTTGGCAAAATATTGACTAAGGAGGAATCCCAAGTTGTAGGGAAGTCAGAAGAATCATAAAACCAGTCTGTGTGCTACCAATACAGTATTGTCAGCTATTAAATAAAAATTGTACCAATATTTGTCTAGGAAAACAGCTTTCCGTGTAAATACTGGTTCCTTTTAACCCACGAGTGGCTACTGATGAGGGAAATACACGAGATGCAAAAAGGGTTCTGAGCTAAAAGATGAGAGATGCATTTCTAATATAATTATGCAACCTGGGGGGATATCATGGTAGTTTTCTGGCTGCAATTTTTAGATTTTTGAGCTGATGATAGGTAGGACAAGTTTAAGAAACAAACTTTGTATTTTCAGTGGCTCATTTTAGGGCATTTAACTCTTAATTTACAGTGAATTTAGTTTAATTTATCCAGAGCTGATTAGCAATGGTTCTTCCCAGAAGGGGTGATTTGGTTTTTAAATAAATCTTACTTGAAAGAATTAATAAAGGTAAAATTCTAGAGAAGAAGAACTTTAACAGACAAAACACCAAGCCAAACAGCACTTTACTGTAACATTATGGTTAGTATGGTAGGCTTACTAGTTTTTTCTGCATTTTACTGCATTTTTAATAGCATTTTTTTGCTGTTTACCTGCAGATGTTACAAAACATAATATATTTTTGTAGCAAATTTTCTGGTTATTGGGTAACTGTCCTCTGCTATGTACAGTACTCACAGAGGTGGCAATCTTATAGATTGCAGCTGTATTTATATCTTGTAAAGATTTCAGAAGGGCAGAGCTAAAATGTTTTGATAAAAGTGGCATTTCTTACCTTTTTTTTTGCTAGTAGTTTACTCCTTTTTAGGTGAAATACTAATTTTAAAGTAAATCGTCATTTCCAGAAGGTGGATTTAAAGTATGTGAAACTTGAGGTTGAAAATTTTGGGTTTTTTTTAAAAACTACAACAGGGGATAGTTGCATATTCAATCATGTCTTCAAAAATATCCAGGAAGCGCAGAGCACTGTGGGCAGTAGAAGTGATTTTAATGTACTGTGAGAGGTAAATGGTTTGATGTTAGTTTGAATATACAGGGACTATTTTAGTAGACTTTTTCACTTTGTAAAGGTGTTCTTGAAACTTTGAATATTTGTAGGTCTTGAATTTAATTAGCTATGTGTTTTATAGAGGAGAAGAGCCCAGTGATCTTACATTGCAATTTCAGGCTCAGCTGGGAGGTAAGTGCATCTGAAATTTTCCTCTGGTTGAGCACAATAGTGTATTACAGTAATCAATATTTGATGGTTTTATGAAAGCAAAGTTTGTAGTTATACACAGGAAGTGGCCCAAGTATGAGGTTGTCTGAACCAGAATGTGCTGTCTTTAAAAAAAACAACCAACAAGGTATGTAAAATACATAAATAAAGGGGCCCTTTTACTGCCAACAGCCGGGTTAATTTAGGAATTGGCCAAAGTAACAGAACTTCTAGAAGCACTTGATTATCATCCACTGTTGTTGCTTCCCTTTCCAGTTTTCCTGTGAATGTCGGTGTGGATCAAGCTGCACCAACTTTGTGTTTGGAAGGGGATGGAATAAATAAGACCTTTTTTCTATATTAGCCTATGCAATTGTAAACCAAATCTTTCCTCATTCATTATAAACCCCCTTCCCCAAGGGAAAAACCCAGCAAAACCCCGTGAGAGTTCATCGGCTCAGACAAGTGATTTTTCTCTTGGCCAAATGTACTCAGCCAGCAAAATGAATGTCTGTCTTTGAATCCTTGAGAACTCAAAAATGAGGTTGGTTAGCCAGAAAAAAAGGGTTCTGAGTAGGGTCTATTTCCTTGTTTGGATCAGCAAAGGATTCCACAGAGCTCTTCAAGGCTGCTGCCTCTGCTTGCTGGGCTTTGCTATCACAGCAGCCTCCGCCTCACAACACAGCCTGAGCTCTGCAGCTCCACAAACTCCCTCAGCCTGTGCTGAATGAGCTGCCAGAGCCATTACTGCTGGAGATAGAAACAAGATAAGTAACCAAGGCAAAGCTGTTTCCAGTTTAGTTAAATTAGAGCTGCACAAGTTAGAAATTGTTGCTGTTATTTTGTCTTTCAGTACTGCCCAGGAGCTGCCTTTGGCTACACAAAGTTAGCTGAGGTACAGGACGATCTGGAGGGTGTGGGGAGGGACATCACGGTGAGACAGGTACTTAGAAAAGCCCTTGAAAGGCGTGTGACTGACGGCAGAGTGAAGGGCACGGCTTTAGCAGTGGATGAAATTGCAATTGAGGAGATGGCTGGTGCAGGGCTGGGATTCAGGGCCCAGGGTCCATGAGGGCCTGCTCCTGACATTGCAGCAGGGACTGTGCTGCCACCAGTGCTTGTCTTGCAGGGTCCATGCAGGGAATCCCATCTCTCCTCGCAGTAGGGGTTTGAGCCTAAGCCTTCGTGTAGAAAAAAATCCTCGAATGAGAGAAGAGAGCGCCGTACTCACCTGTGGCTCCACTCTCACCTCCGGGGCACACACAGCAGGAACAAACGCTTCTAGCACAGGTGCTGTGGGCCTTTCAACAGGAAAGATCTAAAGGGACTGCAATAAATGCCCTCAAAGCATGGTAATGATTCTCCCAGGTTGTTTTTTTAATGAGAGTGTTTGACAAACAGTTTCTTTACATCCTCTCTAAAAGAAACAGGGAGCTGCAACTGAGTGGCAAAGCAAGAAGGACATTCCAGGATGGCTAAGGCCAGCCCCATCTCCATGTGCAGGTGCTGCTTCACCTCTTGCCCTGGCAGAGAGGAGCCCTGGCTGCGGCAGCTGTGCTGGGGAGGGAATGTCTTTCATTTGCCCGAGGCTCTGACTGTCCTGTAGTCCAAGGGGTGCTTAGGATCTTATCAGAGTGCAAGTCTGAACAGCCAATTCCCAGTTAAAAGTACACATAGAAACTGCTTGGAAAGCTCATGTAGTGTTTTTTTAGCTTGTTTGAAGATAACAAGTGCAACGATGTAGCTGATTATTAACATTTAGCTTTGTACATTATGTGGAAGACCAGTGCAGGTATCCAGGACCAGAGTGTGTGAGCCAGTGCTCCTGCACTACCCACACTTGAAACATGAACTGAGATAGTCTTACAATGCTGTCTTCTTCAAGCAGTCCTGGAATTACAAGCAAAAGTGTGCTGTATCCTCTAGAATATGGAAACCAAGCTCATTCTAATATGTATGCTCTGATCAATTTCCTGTGACGGTATAATTAGCATTGCTTTTGAAGTGGCTGAGTAATATTTAAGAAGTACCTTGTTGTGTTTGAATAAACCAGAATGAGGCATGATGTTATGGATATCCTTTTATTTTAAAGGAATGGTTTTTTGTTGTTGTTTTTTTTAATTTTCAACTACAAAACAGATTCCTTACATTCTGCCATAAATAAAAACGAACAATAAGGCAGGACACTACATGAACAAACTGAGAACAACTGTTTTCCAGAAAATGTGAATTAAAAATGCTTCACAAGTATAAGCCATCCAGTTTTTAAAATAAAACTGTTGAAAACCCACAAGATTTCAAGTGGTAGACGTGTACACCCTCGAAGAACAAAATACAGTTTTGACATTTTGCACTTTTGGTTTTGAAAACCGAGTTTTGTTCAGAGCACATTCTAAGGTTGTTCGGGCTGTTTTCAGATCAAGAACCATATGGGAGAAGAGGCACCACAGTAACAAAACCATTTTCAAGGATTTTTTTGTTTGCAGCTGTCCCTTTTAAATGCTTGACTTTTAAGAGACTGATTCAATGCAAGTCTTTGTCTGTCACAGCAGAACTCCAAGCTTGTTTCACCGGATTCTCTTTTGCTGTCGTGCTCTGTAAATGTCATGTACAGGGGGAACTACAGATCCTTTCTCCTCATCGTCATCAGAATCCTCATGGGATCTCTTCACAGCCTTGTTGAGAATGGTGTTGTTTTCCACAGGTCCATTGCCTTCCACAGCTATTTCAGGCAGGCCACCCGTGATTATCCGTACGGCTTCGTCAACAGCTTCAGAAAGAGACACACAGCCATTCAGTTTGGGAAACTCAGCCCCCTGATCAGCAATCAGCACCCAGCAGGGACACCCAGAGATAGCTCAGGGACAGTTCTGGGACATAAGACACTTCTCCTACCCTGTTCTACAAATATTAAGCCTCAACTGTCTGAAACTCTGAGCTGTGGTGAACACCAATTATAAAGGAAAAGCTGCTGCTTCAGCTCGAGCCCTCCTTTTACATAGGAATTGAGGTCATTTGTGAGCTTCAATAAAACAGGAAGGCCTTTTGGGAATCAGGGTAACTAGTTCATGATTCACCAGAAAGTCTGCAGAGCAAGTCAGTTTCTGCTTCTCAACAGAGGAAGCCTCAAAAACACCGTATATCATTTAAATAGATATTTTAGTTTCACTCAAAGAAATTAAATCCTACATTTCTTTCTCTATGATAATTTTTTTCCTTAAACTAACAAGGGGGGTGACGAGTAGCATATCTGCTGCAGTTCAAAGCCTGGGGTATGGATCTGTGCTGTCTCTCTGTTCCAGAACTCTCCTTTCCTTCGTTGCAGAAGCTCAGAAAGCACTGCCTGCAGCTTGTGCCCAGGCACTGCAACAATGTGCACTCAGAGTTATCCCCACCAACGACCTCACCATGCTGCCAATCTGTAATTTCATGTTACAGCTGCAATGCTGCTGGAAATGCTGCCTTCAAAGGGTATTCTCAAAATCTTCATTTCTTTCTTTCAATTGATACCACCAACATATTAAAAGAGCAGCTGGTGATTTGCAGTTTTTTGACTTTTTGTTATCTCCCTCCAGGTAAATGTACAAACATCTCTATGCAGATTCCAGCCCAATCTCTTCTTCTCTTAAAAACTAATTACAATCTGTAAACGAGGTCTGGGTTTTAGACAGCAATATCCATATGTAAACCCAAGTCTTATGCAGCACTACCACAGCCTCCAGAGAGGACAAGCAACTTACTGTCTGGCAGTTTGCATCTTCTGAATATCTCCATGAGCTCATCCACTTGAACAAAGGGACCCTGATTTGTTACAAAAAAACCCAAAACAAGTTTAGGAGGTTATTTTCAATAGAGTGATACACACTGTGGTTCTGTAATGATAGAATATCTTCCACAGCTTTCTGAAATGTTCAGAATTCTTTAAAACAAACCTGAAAACAAATAGGAGGTGGCAGGAGCTTCATGAGAACTACAGCTGCTGGTGGAACAGGAAATACCCCGCCTGGGACAGGATGTAAACCTGGAGCTGTGGGGAGAAAAGCTGGATGAAGCCGGTGCAAGGCAGCTGGACCAGAGCTGCTTTTGCACTGGATTATTTGATACAAGTAATTACTACCCTGTCCCTTTTGCCTCTACTAATTACATATTGTTTGCTCAGTGATCTGCTCTATGAGCAGTGTGTGTAACAGATTATTACCATGTACCAGACCCCAAACTCCTTGTACTTATTTCCATGTGACCTTGGCATTAATTAAAACACATATGCCTTCAGCAACCCAGTGAAATGACAGCCTGAAAGTTAAGTACACGTTTGGATGACTGAGGAGTAGGAAAGCCTCTGATTAGGCTGGCTGAACACACAGGTTCCTAACTCGCCACAGATGAAACACAACCACTTCCCAACGCCTGACTTACGTGCTAAGTGCCTTGGCTGAAATGGAATCATCTGCTGAGTGTCTGGTTTGGGATATTCAGGTTTTCTGTCTACTTCATCCTTGAGAACAGGCACAATGGAAGGTGCAACCACAGGGTCTGGAATTATTGCTGCTAGCTTGGCACGGGAGACATCCTGTGAAAGCAAATTAGAGAGCACTAAACTTGGCAGGATCACATTGCTTGCTTCAATTACAGAACAAAACCTCACTCTAGACCAGTCGCTTATGCTCACTTTGTCATCATTATCATTTCAGATGTCCTTTTACAAGACCATCTGGGCACAACTTGCATGGTTTCATCAAACATTTTAATCCTACAGTGTCCCAGCTGGGAGTGGAAACACTTGTTTCTGTTTCTGAATGGGACCGTGTTTGTCATTTTTGAGTGGCTCCTTTTTTAGGTTAAAAGGATTTAGGTGAACAGGTGCAGACCACTAGGCCTTCACAACTATCATTTCTCCCTCATTTCATTCCCTAGATTGCTTTAGCTGGAAAAGAAGTAAAGCATAAGGCAGTCAGCAGGCATGCAAAGCATCAGTTCAAACAGGATTACGTTTTGGCATGTTCCAAGCAACAGGAATCAGCCCCAGGGCTGCACCACCTTAGGTACACACTACCCTGCATGCACTTAGCAAAACGTACTTGTTTGTAAGCTCACTTCTAACTTCAAAATAACTTTGCCCCACTGCATTCAGTGGCTCAATGTGAATCTGATTTCCATCTATCAGATTATCTTACAGCTCTGTGACGGCCAACAATTTGGCTGCTTTGCTAACTTTGATGTCATCTGTATTTTTCATAAATTACTTTTCTGTGTAAGAAGTAAGTGGAAGCTGAGGCACTATTTTAGAGACACAGATCAAGGGCTCTCATCTGGTCCATGCAAATTGAAATCAGCTGTTTCTGCTTCTCTGGCAGCCTTAAAAAAATGTAAACCAACGTTTTGTCCTGTTCCAATGATTTCCCAAAGTGCTACATGACAGAAATAGTAGTCAAAATATATGTGGTTAGAAACAAAACAGGAGACCACCAGATACACGGGTCTGGCCTAGACTTTGAACTCCAAATGGCAGCACCAAAGCATTTTAGCCCTAAGAAACAACTGAAAAAAGAGGCAGCCACTGATCTCTGTCAAGAGCTTTCCTCAGCCATTCACAGCAAACATTGGGACTGCAGCATGTGGGGTTTGATACGGTTCCCAGTGAAATCAGGGGAGCTTTGCCACCTCAGAGCAGAAGGACAGCCAGCCATGTTTCACACAGATGACCATATCCTACAAACTTCACAAAGAATTTTGTGTTTTGAAGGAGCTCAGGCTCAAGTGTGGAGGCCTGTAGCCATGTGGTGATGGCATTAACACATCGACTTTCCACAGGAAGATGAGAGGTAACCAGGAATACCCAAAGTTGCTGCTGTTACAGACGGTCCTTGCTCCTTTCTGCCCTTGGCCCCTGGCAGTTTGCTGCCCAACGAGACCAGGAGCAGGAGGAGGAGGCCTGTTTTACCTGCTTTTCTAGCAAGGGGAAGGACTGTAAGGCAAGTCCTGAACAAGGAATTGCTCAGGTTTGCTGGGACTGAAAAGAACAACAGTGAACTGAAGTGTTCTTACCCACTTACCTTATAACCAAGGGCCTTCAGCTCGCTGGCAGAGCAAGGGTACAGATCCATGAACTTGTACCTGTCCACCAGCAGAGCTGTTTCTTTGCCCTCATATTCTTCCTTGAACGCTGTAAACCTCCGTTTCTCCACTTTCAGTATGCTGGCCAGATCCCCAATGTTACTTTCAAAGGCTAAAAACCGAGCCCAGATTTCCCTGGAACAGAACGGGGACACTGAGAGTTACCAAAGGAGGAAGGATTACAGAGCACAACCCAACCAAAAACACCCAAGAGGACAGACCCAAAGGAGGCCATCTGGGAGTGTATGGCCATTTCTGCTATTTACTTTAGGTGCATCTAACACAGGCATTACCCTCCCAGTGCCTTCTATGTTTCTGTAAGAGCTTTCAGTTGAGTGGACTGCAAAGGACTCTGTTACAGAAAGGAAAGGATTACTGGTGTCAAGGACTTCAGTATTTGAGGTGAGCTTTTATCAAACGCTCTGCTCATCCTGTACACAGAGCTTCACTCTGATCCTGGTATGTGAAGGACTTTTTAACATGCATTATGATCTAGTTCCTCTGCACAGACTAGCATATTCTAGCTGGCAAAAACACAACAGGCAGCGCTTCAGAATTTTATACAGCCCAAAATACATATAGTTACTGCTGATTTCTCCATGGAAAACCTCATATATAACTTAAGCAACATCTGACCATATTTCTGGACTTGATTCAACTTTCATTTAAGCTTTGGAGTTCACCTTTGAAGAAGGTTCAGCTTTTAAGTTCTTGTGTTTTCTCACTTTTAAAATGGGCATAAAAGTATTTCTCATAAAAGATCAGAACTAAAGTGCAGAAGGAACATGCACAGCAGTGCCTTATTTGATTCCTTAGTTTTGATGCTTTTGTCTACCAGAATAATGGTGAAGTGAGCCCTCAGACTGCAAGGATTTGGTGAGCATTTTTTTTGAGAAACTTAAAAAGTAGCAATGAAAATATGGCAGTGAGTGGTTAATCCAAGTCCTTTCGGGTTCTTTCCCTATTTTATTTTCATGGCTCGAGATGCTCAGCACCCTCCTCAACAAATTCCTGACTCACTTTCTCTGCTCACACCACTGCACCCTTACTGCACAGAAGGATTTTGCATTCTATCCTCAACAATCCTCCATCAGTGAGGTTTCAAAGTCAATAAATTAATGAATTTCACTAGAAGTGGGATTTCCCAAATCTGTCACAGTTGTTGCTATTTTGGACAGAATGAAGAGGGGAAGGAACATCTGTACCTAATTTTGTCCTGCTGTTCATGTTTCTAATTTCTTTGGGATATTTATGGTTGAAAGGGGTTATGTATCTTTTCTAGTACAGTGAAACTGCTTTTGCAGACTTACCCAGATTTCTCAGGTGGAAGGCTCCCTGAAGTTAAAACACGTTCAAACAAAACTCTGGTATTGTTGTCCTCTTTAAAAACAGAAAGGAAAAAATCACACAGAGTAAAATATATTAAAGACAATTTCAAATATGTCCATTCAAAGAAATGTGTACATTGAATTAAGTGTAAGGCTGACTTTCATGGATTTGAATTTCAGTAAGTATAAAAAGAGATCTAAATGCCCACATAAAACTTTACCGATGTAAATGCCACTGTGAATTCATTCTTTAAAAGTCTGTTTTTATTGATAGTGACAAACTGATCCTAATACAGGTTCTTTTATAACAGCACAGCTATTGCTTGGCATCTCTTCAGGATTTCTGGGGGTTTTATCCATTTTTAAAAATTATCTCAATAGCATATCTCGGTAAATTTAAATTTGGCCTTTCAATTCATTGCCTTTTAAATCAGGGCAATATTAATATACTTGTATATTCCTCAGAAGTCCTCCCAAAATTATTAGACCTGGTTCCCAACAAGCAGTCAGTCTTGGTAAGTTGCCGGCTGGGGAGATGGAGTGGTTGGTGGATTTGTTCCTAAAACTGCCAACTCCTGCCCTGTGCATTGTACCACCTCTTACACTTACAGGAGTTCAGAGATCAGTTCTGGGTCTCAGGAGTTCTGATGGGTTATTAAATAGAACAATAAACTGGTGAGTTTTAAGACAATTTTTTCTCACGGCAACCTACAGAAAGGCATTGCTAATATTCATGTAGACCCACAATAATTTATCTCAAAATTAAATACACTTTAACACGGAAAAAATCTCTCAGTTTACAGCTCACAGGAGAAAAAACTCAAAATCTTTAAACTTCCAGTGCCTGAAAAACCAAGGTACTATAGTCTGACAGGAAATGAATGGTGCCATGAGCTGCAGAATCCACACAACAGCTTGGGTTTCTTTTTAAGAAGGCTATTCAGCCCCTGCCTCAGGGAATCCCACCCAGAGATCTTCCACCACCACCTCCACCTCCTGCCAGGTCCCCCCAGCCCCTTGTGCCCCAGTGCCTGTGCCCTGCTCTTTCCATTGCAGCTCCCCAGCAATTTCCAAGCAGGACTGATATGCACAGTATTGATTTTATATCTTGCTCATCTCATCTACTTGGGGAGAATGAGTTTAAATTAATTCTAGTCAGGACTAGCTAATCCCTCATCCTCTCTCCTTCTAAACTCCTTTAGATCTTTTTCCTCAGTGTACTGTATTTAGTATTTAGACTCCTCAGTGTACTTCTCACTGTTCACAGCAGACGCTGTAAAAGTCCTGCACTGCCAGTGAGTTACAATTTGCAAAGTTCATTCTCCTGTCTTCAGCAGAATCAAGATTTAATGTCCCCGTACTTCTGGAGCTTCGGTACGGACCAACCAGCAGGTTTTGTTTTCAGATTAACTGCTGAGCTTCATGAAGAGGTGTCATTGCTCTTCAAGAAGAATTTAAACACCAAGAACTTGGCCTGGACCTAAACTCACAGTGAAGGCAGAGTAATGCTTCATTAGACCTCTCAGAGCTTAAAGCTTACCATTAAGGTGGGAAAGGTAGTCGATATATGCCAGTACATATTCTGGAATGTCCCCGTATTTTTTCAGCCCTAGCTCAAAAATCTTAAAGGCCACAGACTTATCCTGCAAACATTGGGGGGAAAAAAAAAAGTTATTAGCTTCAGTGAGCTGTGCACCCTCCTGACACTTGTTTAGGATCAGGGTGAGCACCTGTGATTACCTTACTACAATAATACTCCATTAAAGCTGCAGTAACATAGACATGGTGGCGGGTCCGGGCATCCTCTCTCGCTTTCTTAAATATCGTCCTTCCGGATTTAATGCCTTCTGCTCGCCTTGCAAATTTCATGTACTGGATATAAACCTAAGGTGCACATTAATATTTAAATAGCATCAGTGCTAACGAAGAATACCAGGATACCATTAAGTTTTTTACTACATCTGAAATAATCTTGACTCACAAAATACAGCAAATAAAACGTAATAGAAACAAGGCTGCCTTGTGCCTCTGTGTTGTTTTGCTTTAAATACCGAGGCAAACCTTTTATAGATTTTTTTAAATAAAAAAAAGGAATACACCTAAGACTGATCCCATGGAAAGACAGTCGTTAATACACAGATTTTTCAAGGAAGGGGAGGTAAGGAGATGAATGTAATTTACATAAGCTGGTGCCTTCAGAGAACTCAAGCTTGCTGTAAAAATAGTAACTTTCCAATAAAGTTAAGATATCCATAAATCCAAGGAACAGCCAAAAGGCCTGATGAAGCATTTTACTGTACATTATACAATCCAAGATACAAATCATCCTGCATGCAAGTATTTATACCTGATCAAGGAAATAATGAATGTGCTACTTAATTCAGTGGCCAATTTGATTTGCATTTCTTTGGGATTCAACTTTCCTTCACTCTGAATTAGATCACAAATACCAGCATTCCTCAAGCAGGAGGAACCGGTACACGGTTTCCCACAAAATGTGCCTTTGGGAAGCATTATGATGTGTCTCTAAAGAAGGGAGTGTGTCAGTAAATGGATACCTCTCCTCTGACACTGACCTGTTGTTTAGTGTTAGACCTCACACCTTCCTTTTGACTTCTCGTGCTTTGTTGTGTCTGTTTATAATAAACTAAATAACTTTTTGAGGGCAGGTTACTTCTGACACCACTTGTGCAGCACTACCACAGCTGGCATATGAACAGTGTTTACTGTGCCACTTCAGCAGAGGTACAGCAGCACTCTGATACTTATTTGGTGCATTACAGATTTATTTGCAAGCTACATGGCCACAGGATGGTTATGAAATCTTTTATATCTTTTATCTTCATTACTTGTTGTAAAAGACTGTGTAAAAGAGACAGAGGAGGAAAGTGCACATGACTTAGTTTATTTAAATGGATTAAAGACTGTAATTATCAATCTTGCCAAAATTTTAATCTAATTCTGCCATCTCAGTACTCCTCCTGCTCCATCATCCCTGTGACCCAAGGAACTCCTGTAAGTATTTCCCCATCCTCTGCATGCATTGGGTGACAATCCATGGAGATGTGGAGACACTGAGGATGATCTTACCAGCGTGGGATCGATGTCCTCGATGGCCAGGAGCCGGTTATAGATGCTGTGCACCTTCTCATACTTCATCCGGCTCTAAGTGAAAGGAAACACAGACTGCTTGGTAACTCCATTCCAGATCAGCTCTCAGAATGCAAAACTCAGGCTGAAGACAAAACTAGAATTTTCCAGTTTCCATTTTTCCCTGGCTGAACACTGTGCATGTCAGCCCCTTTACTCAGATACATTTTCTGTCCTGTGCAGACATTTTTTGCTTCCCACATTAATTTCCCACTAGTGGTTGCATACATGCTTTTCAGGAGTCTCTGAAGTCTTTTTCTAATGTAGTGATACTGCAGCAGAACTGCCATTGGAGGTGTTTGGCATAAAAAGACCGTATCCTTTACCTCTGTCTAAAAGTAATGTGCAAATAGGTAGGAAAACCACCTTCTTAAGTCTCCAACCTGCACATTTCCAATAATCCATTCTGTTCCCTGCCAGCTGCAGCCCTCCAGGCTGTACTGTGCAGCCTTGGAAAATCAGGACACTTAGCATACAGGAGGCTGCACTGAAAACCAAGGAAGGATTTTTCTTTTAAAGGCAAAGGCTTTTTCCCCCCTATTGTCCTGAAGCTCCTCCTGCAAAGATTCTTTCATGATAAAAGAAGTGGGCAAAATATACCCTGCAGAGGACTCTACAGTCCTCACCTGACCAGTGGGAAACAGCCTTTATTCCTGGTGGAATAAACACCACGGGGCACTGCTCCTTGTGGAGGCTGCACAGTGAGGTGGTGGCCTGGGTAAAGAGATTCCTCCAGAGAGCTGCAGCAAAGGTGGCTCCCATCTTCTGTCACAGCCGTGCCAACACAAACATCAACTCCCCAAGAATCAGACACAAAAGGTGCCCTTTATGCCCATTTCAAAAGTGAGGAAGCTGATGCTCTGGGAAATGGAAATTTGTAAGCATTTCACCCTTATGATAATATTAGAAATATGGTCAGTGTTTAAATGGAAAGACAGTAGATCTTCAAAACTTTTGTAACTCATACTATGGGCTTTTCCACTCCATTTTGTCAGCTCCATCTCAGAAACATTGAATGAGAATAAGGCTAGCAGAATCAGTAAATTAATTCTACAGAATTTTGTGTACTCAGTATGTTTCAAATAAATGACATTATCAATGGGAGATGTATTTGGATTTTAACGTCAGTACATCACTGTTTTTGCTCACCTCTTCATAATCTGCATATGCAAAATAAAGAAGCATATTCTTCTTTAATAAAGTGCTGATCGCTCTTTCATAAATATTAGCAGCCTCATCACTGAAAAGTTTAGCATTGTTCATGTCCTGTTATAAAATAAATATAATAATATAATTGTTCAGCATCTGTGACAATGAAGGCCAATTTATGGAAAATCTTCTGTTTGTGAAAAGTCCCAGTGAATTTCCATTCAGTGCTCCAACAAAGAGACAATCATCTCCCCAGTACTTAAGGAACCACAAAATCAGGCCCAAAAAATCCCCCAAGCCTAAAACTGGCCAAGATGGAAACAGTTTTTCACAATTCTTATCTAAAATGCAGACATTGTTATTATCTAAAATTTTTAATTTCCCCATTTTAAAATCCTGAACATGTCACAACTTATGGTGCTAACTATTTTTCACACCCCCCTCCTTGATTCTGAGGAAAAATTGACAGCCCATCATGTCAAAGCAAGGAAATAAGAGAAAACCAGTGGCTGGCAGCTTACCCCTTTCTCAGCCAGCAGCTTACTGGACTGCTCGAGGTACTGAGCTGCTTCATACCAGATGTCTGGGTGATGGCCCAGCACCAGCAGACACTGCTCATAGGCAAACATCACTGTGGGCAAAACATGCAACAAACACTCCTTGTAAATGGTACCACCTCGCACAACCCAAGTATGACATACAAAAATCATCACATGAATCAGACAATATCAACACTAACTGGCTTCGAATACAATGATCACTGCTGCAGTTCTCTTATATTGCCAGGAACTTTATGAATTGTAACCAGCAGCTAAAACCCGCCGTGTCCACAGAGGAAGAAGCACAGCTCACTCAATACCAGCCATAAAATCAGGCTGCAAGCTACTGTTTCCTGACCTGCACAGGAGGTTCAGGGGCACACCACTACAGCACTGTCTCCCCAAATCCATTTATAACTTTCAGCTTGGCTTTAGCAAAATCTGGATTGTTTTTTTATAAAAAAAAACACCAACACAATTCAAGAAACTCAATCAACTTCTACTCCAGCATGGCACCTGAACACCAAATCACATCATTACTTATGCTGGAGCCAAGAAATACAATTCTCTGTGCCCTAGCCCAACACCTAATTACCTCTTTTTGTTATGAGAGTTTGATCTTCTGTTCGTAGAGGGTTGCTCTTTTCCCACTGGATGTACTTCTTCCACATGTCCACCTGCTGAGCCTCTTGGGGGGTGTTTTGGGGGGGGACAGAGGGAGCGTTGCGGTCCAGGCCTTTCATCACTGTCTCATATTCCTGAAACAGAAGCAATGTTGTGAAGAGCAGATTTAAACACACTGAACATTTACTTTAGGTTATGCTTTCTAAAACAAATACAAATATTTTAGCATCAAAATTTATCATCAAAACAGTAATGTATAATTTGGCTTACAACCACTACACTAACCAACCTTACTAGTTTGACACACTTTTATTTGAAGTAAGAACCAAGTTTAATGCTGGTTTGTAGAATTAAATAGAACAAAGAAAAGTCAACAGGAGGTTGTACCTTTGCCACACGTCGTGCATTCATATAATCTCTACTCCTGTCCTCAATCATCTTCTTAGCTAAGTGGATATTGATGCCCTGGAGAAGGAAAAAAGGAATTGGGAATGTGCAATTTCACTTTGGAAATACTGCATCTTATTTCATACAGGAAAGAGCTTGAAAGGGGACGCAAAAGTGAGCAAGGACAAAGCTATCTTAAAATACCAATCTCAAAATATTTATTTCATAATAAATGTATGGGCAAGAACTTATATCAAAGGATAAATTCACTACTAAAATTCAACTGACCTGAAGCACCTCAGCATATTTTTAATCACTTTCAAAAATACAATGAATTTCACATGAACTGTTGTGGGTGAAAGTGAGAAGAATGTATTTGTGATTTACAATTCTGCTCTTAAATGTTGGTCAGTGACAGCTCCCTGCCTTGCTGCTCACCAGGTGAAGACAGACAGCACATGAGCAACTTGATTTTCTCGTACAAGGAGTACCAGAGATTGACCTCCAGGCTCAAAGCTCTGCCTCCTCCTCTGATCCTGAAGTAACTGACAGCTCTTAGAAGAGGTTCCATACAACACACACCCTGCCACAGGCATACCTTTGTCAGCTGAGCCTGAGATGTGTCAGCACTGCGTGGCACCCCTTCAGGACTGCACACGTGCAGAGGGCTCTGCCGTTGTGCTCAGCAAGACCAGCAGGGGCTGGGGGCAGCCAGGCCCTGGTCACAGGTCCTGGCAAGAACAAAACTTCAAAGGACTGCTCTTAGGCAGGAAAAGCAACTACCCTTTGGCTGATGCCTGTGTCTGGGTGGATTTTGCTGGTGTGGTTTGCCAAGACTTTGCAGAAGATGCGCAGAGCTTTCAGTCTGAGTGCAAAGAGGCACCCGAGCTGGGAAGCAAAGGCACTCACTATGGAATCAAAGGCACTGTCTGGGATAGCCACCTGGGCCAGGTAGCACACAAACCCAGCAATGCCCCAGTTAACCCAGGACCAGGCTGAGGATGCAGCAGGATTCTCCTGGGATGCACTCCCAGCTCAGCAGCCATGTGGCTTTGTGAGCCAGACTGTCACTTTGTCACTGAGACAGAGGTCTCCCTAAGAGCTCTACCACTTCTGACCATTTAGTTAATTAAGGACTGGTGACTGACAGGCTGGTATCATCACCTGGTGGCTACAGCTGAGCTAAACGGAAGCTTGAGAGTACTTGAATTACAGCAAATTGACAATAACCTTCCATACTGAGACCTGCCTGAGGTCTCTGTGTTGTTGAGCTACTGACATGGGGAATCACCACCCCCTCAAAGAGCCCTCCTGGTGAGGAGCATTTCCCTGTGTCAGGACACCCATGAGCAGCAGCCCTTCCCTCGAGGCCAGTGTAGCCAGAACAGAACGGGCAGAACCCCGTGTCTGAGCGGAGTGCCAGCCCTCAGCTTCCAGCAGCTTGGAACGGCCTGAGGGACTGCTTGGAGTTGCAGGTGTCAGCCAGAACTGCCTCAACTGGAAACTGGACAGGGTTGAGCCACTGTTTTGGCAGCCTCCCTATGGATAATGGAAGCAGCAGGAACCAGCAGCGACAGCCTTCGCTTGCTGTGTGGGAGGGTTTATGGGGAAGTTGCATTCAGGATTTTCCTACACTGGAGACGGCATGTCCTGGGTACCCTCCCTGGTGACAGCAGGTTATCTGTGGCATCCCCAAACACCTATGGGGCACTGAGTTGTTACGGCACACACTTGTGGCTGAGGGTGCCTGGAGTTCTCCCACCCAGAGGTTCTCCCACCAGCTAAGCACCGTGGCCTTATTAACCTGATAGGGCACCAAGCTCACAACTTGCATAAATAGCAACAAGGAAAGAGAAATTGGCCCTTCTTTCCTGCTCAGGGCAGAGTAACCCACAGTGACCATGCCTATGCACAACCAGCAGGACGAGTGCTGTATGAACATCCCTGCTTGGCAGCGCTGAGCACGAGCGCATCCACATCAGCTTTGCAATCACACCGCTGCTGACTGGGGCTGGTTGGTCACCAGCTGTCACCAGATGTGTTTAAAATACACTCTAAAGGTGCAGCTACAAACTGGCCGGCAAGGCCAGTGAGCTGAAGTTACACAGGCTGAAGACAGTGTGGGAGCAGACTCACCTGAAGGGGTGCTGGAATGGCTTCAGGTGAAGGATGGTGAGGAGCATTTTTAAGCACTGAGACCATGCAATTTAATGCTGTGGAGGAAGTCTAAACCATCCCAGCTGAATGCCATTTGACCCTGTTTGACTGTAAGTGAAGGGAGGGGAGTGCCTCCTTGGGGACACAGGCCCTCAGTGCCAGCTGATGAACTCCAGCTCCATCACGATCACTGAGGACAGTGATGTCTCACTCACTCACTAGCAATGCCACTGGGCCAGCTGGGAAATGGGACAGTCAAATGTATGTATTTGAAATAAATCAAAAAAATCACTCAGGCACCTGTAGAGTTTTGCCACGGGAGTTGGTACATACTGCACACGTAAAATATGTTTAAACTGCTGGTCATCTCTTTTATACATACTTATTTAGTGGATATAGTTTGGGCACCATATTTGATTACATGGTAATTATTTCTTTCTTAATGTCACAAAGAATCACGTTGTTGATTACCTCTTCGTATTTGTTATAATCTCTCCAGAGCTGCTCTATGTTTATCATGGGATTCACACAACCACGCTGGTAAACCCTACGGACAGCTGTGATCCTCTGGTTTTCTGCATAAGATCCTACTGCTTCTCTAAACAGTGGGGAGAGAGATCAGCGTCAGCTATTACAGGTCACAACTGGCAGGAACATCAGCATTACATTAACTGTGCTTAAAAAAAGTGATTTTAAGGTACTTACACGCCTTTCAAAAAATTGATGTAATCCACCCAGATCTAGGTGAGAAAAAATATTACATATAGTGAAACCAATGTTTAGCTGTACTTCTCATAAAGTTAGAAATAAACTGTGTTTTGATAAAAAAAACATACCTGGTATGACATGATTTCCATGCCAATCTTATCCAGAGCAAAATCATATGCCTGAGCCATTTTTTCTCTGAGGAAAAGAACCACAAAGACCATAAAGCAAGTGTTTAGTATTTTAAAAATTCTTTATTTAAGAGTATTCTTTTGTGCAGCAAATTCTAACCAAACATCGAGGAATGAGAAATATCATTCAACAGCTGAGAGCAAAAACTGGTATTCAGATAGCTTGAAATTCTGTATTTAGATTCTGTTGGGGTTTTGGTTGTTTGTTTTATTCAAGAATTATTTAAATGCATTGATGGCAATCCAGCATTTTAACAGTTCCTGGCCCACCCCAAGTCAGTGGAAATCCACGAATACTACATGAAGTTGAGAAGAAAACAACTGCTCTCCACATCTTCTCAGCTGCAGATGCACCCATGGCTTCTTATTTTTTCCCCTCAGAGTTTCCCAAACCTTTCTGCAATTCTCCAGGAACCCAAAAGGTTGGGGCAATTAGGAGTAGCTCCCTTGTGTGAATCCTTCACATGATTTCTTATTCCCCCAAATTCAAAGTATTTTCCCTCAAATCGAAAATGTTCACAGAATTTCCTTGGTTAAGTTTCAGTGAAAGCTGTTTTTTCTCTCCCCCACTTTTCTCCTAGTTTCCTTTACTCAAACATACTTCAGTACCTTATTACCTCTTGACCACATTAAAAGGAAAAACAGAGGAAAGGCAAACTGAATAAACTGACACTTCTAAAATTGCTTCAAAACAGTCTTCTAAAAATAAATTAAAACCTGTTGCTTATTTTCTCTGTTAATGCATTATTTATGCTGCCAATTACAGTGCAAAGAAATTATGGTGGGCTGGGGAAGAAATAGTTTATAGATGCTGGAAGTTACTAGTATTTTTTGGAACTCAATCCACAGGAATATAAACAAGCAAAATGTAATAACTGAAAAGGGATGAAGATTAACATATCCCAAAATTTTGACAGCCTAAATTTTATGACTTTTTAATGCATTCCAAAACTTCCTCTAATTCTTGAACTCTTTACTGCTACTGGTCTCAGCTGGAATCAGTGCTGAATTTTGTGGAGACTCTAAACAGGACACTGAGGGCAAGCACAAAGAGGAAGAAGTGTGTTTCAGGTTGGCTCAAGCACCAATCCCATCTGCAGGGAACTGGCATGGATACACCAGCTCCTCCACTGCTCTTATCCCATCCTGTTACAGGAATCCAGACTAAGGAACCAATTTTACCCAACAAGCTCAATTAAAGAGACTTTAACGTTTTCTAAATGCACATTATATATTAACCCTCAACACTCCAACAGAAAATCCCCAGACAGATTTGTCACCCAGCTTCCTCCCCACCCCCAGTCAAAAATCAAGAAGAGATTCACCATAAAACTAGAATAATTCAGAGCAACTCTGTGAACTTACTTGTAACTAGGTAGCTTCCCCTTGGTTTCTCGTACATAGGAAAGGTAACATTTCCATAAATCAATGTGTAAAACCTTCATAAGGCAGCGCTGAAACAACTGTTTAATACATCAAGAAGATGTGATCAGGATTCCAGATATAGAAAGTAGGTTTCTACTTTTAAAGCTATACAAAATGAATTTAAATAATCCTTGTAATTATGATTGAGATTTATAAGAAAGAATAAGTTAAACTACTCGTTCTTTTGACTAAAGAATCTCCATGCTATGCAAGGGAACCGGAGAGAATTAAGCAGAGAAATCCCCCGGCACACTTCACTGATTAGAGCTTGGTAGCAACAACAAATCAACTTTAGTGATACTTTTTACCTGTGTTTCGCATTCAATGACAACTACAGCTTGTTTTCAATCTGATTTAGCCCAATCACAAGGTACTTGTTCTTGCTATAGAGATATATTACATATATTAATATGACTCACCTTTTCCACTTTGTCATAATTTTTTGCTTTAATCTATAGGGAAGCAGAAAAAAAACAAATCACTTAAGAAACTATTTTAGAATAGTAGGAATATATTGTTCATACAGTGCTACAGCATTCCAGTTGGTACTTTGGCTACCTAAACTAATTACACTGAAACACCACATAACGTTGCAAAAATATAATTAAACATACAAAAATCATGTACTTTGTTGCAAAATTAGCAGGAGTTCTATTTTTTATTCTTCAATTCCAAAATGTAGGCACCAGTAGGCAAATTTCCTTTCCTGTATTCTGGTTTGAACACCCAGACTTAGCCCTTTATTTCAAGGCACTCTGTTGCCTTCAGTGCATATATTGATTTAGGTACCAGAGCTTCTAGATCAAGATCTAGTAAATTAAGGGTAAAATATCATATTTACAAAACTACTAGGCTAATAAATGCATTATACGTGCACATTTATTTCTCAAAGTGCACTTTGCCCTAAGATGCTGATGCTGAATTAGGGAATAATAACCATGGAGAACCTGTTTTCCCACAGCTGCCCCTGCCCTGGTGCTCCCTCCGAGGAGGGAGCAAACCACACTCACATGTCAGCAGCAGCTTCATTCAGCCACACACACACCACAAGGGCAGGGGGTGAAACCCAGACTCCAGCTAACAGGCTGCCTTTCGGGCAGGACAAAGGAAAGCACGAGACTGATGAGGGGGGCAGGCTGGCACCCTGCAGCTATTTGTTAGCTCCAGCTAGGGCAACATGCTAGGCGATCTCTACAGACACACTCTGATGGCACAAGGAAAATAACAACGCCCTTAAAAGACGCTTATCTGCCTTGAAATAAAGTGCCTTTAATGAAATACGGATTTGTTATGCTGTGTTGCATTTTTGTAAAGCATCAAAGTCCCCTTTTAAATCTCATTGCTCTTTGTTTACTTAGAGGATTCCCCGCCTTTATTGTGGTGTGAAACACAAGCACCTCTCCATTTCCCCGAGGAGCACGGTGCAGGCAGAAAACAGCACCCTTTGCACCAGGGATTCATTATTTCATTTTATATCATTCCCACTCTAAAGCACAGCAGAATTTTTAATGGATGCAAGAGGAGACACGGACTGCAGGAGATCTAAAATAAGTATTCCCTGCCTCCTGTTTCTCGAGTGTCTCTACTCCTGCAACAGCCCGGTCCTGAGAGGCTTAAAAGAGCCATCCCCATTTCTCTCACTCCCAAAAAAGATCAGTTAAAAATGAGAGAATTCAAATAACATTGGAAAAAAACTTTATTGGCACACAAGGCAGACTGGACCCTTGTGTCTGTACCATACTTGAACTGGAGCAGTATCCCACCAAGGTTGAAAGAATTTCACACAGTCCAGGATGGCAGGAAGGTAAACCTAATTGTGCCTTGCAAAGAGTCAAAAAAAAAAAAGAGACATTTTTACTTCATTCTTTTTTGACAGTAACTTTTCATGTCCCTCAGCACCTATTACAACATGAAAACGATTCACTAAAGAGACAGAGCTCTCAGTCTATGCCTCCCACTCCCTGAAATCTCCTGCTATCCTTGACTGAGTGAAAAAGAACAAATGGATCTTGGTTTCTATGTCTTAGCACACAGGACAGCTGCCTGCATCTTCTTTCCCTTGTACTTAAGTAAAGCCTTCAATAAGATATGCAGGATTAATTTTCTTTTTTAAACAGAGTGAGATAGGAGATAGTATGAATTCTTTTGTGAAAAGTAAATAATTAATTCATGGCTTTGCCACTGACAAAAGGCATCAGCTTCTAGTTATTCAGTAATAAGACAAAAATAATTTTTAAAAGCTCAGAATGAAAAGCTGTAAGCAGACAGGGCAAAAAACGAGTTTGCCTCCCAGGTGTAGCCATGTAAACAGTGTCAGCAAGTTTAGTAGCTCCTGGAAGCACTGTCACCAGGAAACATCAAAGGATGGAGCACAAGGAATACGTATCAATTAGACTGCATGCACTTCCCAGAACCAAAGACCTTGAAAAGAAAACTACTTTGCTAAGGAAAGAAGATATATTCTTTATTTGCATGTGTTATGCCTCAAAGCAAAATATTTTCTACGTGATTATCATATATATGAAAAGCTGCTGACCACATCTGGACTTTAAGTCAGCGTTATATTATTTGTTAAATCCACACAAGTGGTTTGGTATCTTAAAATTCAGAAATCTTGGTACCCGTGAAGTTAGGACGTTGGCATGCAGAAGGATTTGTTTAAAAAAAAAAGCAAAGCAATACTGGCCAATGCTTACTGGGTCTCTCAGTGGAAAGCAACTATCTCTCCTGCAGGAATCTGTTTGCATTTCTTGGCTCACCCCTCCCAAGCAAACACCCTGGCAGCCCTGGCTCAGGGAAAGTCCAGGCCCAGCAAGGGCAGGTGCTGCCTCCAGGACCCACCATCACACACTTCTTGGTTTTCCTATTACAGACACTGCAACAGGCAGTGATAAGATGTGGGAAAGCATTAAAGAACTGACATTAATACTGTAATTTTGTCCTTACAAGACAATCATAAAGTCAACTGTATTTACAGCAGCTTATCCTCCAATTTCTAAGGCTGCCAGGATTCTGGGCAATATTCTGATTGCTTTAATTAAAGAGTCAGGTGTTACCCTCACAGGCTGACACATAGGAGTGGCTCCACCACGAATCCACCTCCTATTCAATGAGCGGAGGGATACCCTCATTCCAGGGTAAAATCCATGCAATGAGTGTCTCCCATCCATCCTTGAAGACTACACAAAGACCACCCAGTCTGACCAGCTATGCTTGGACATTCCTGTAGCAAAACACACCTGAACCTGCCTTCCTCTGCCCGTGACAATGAAAAATTCCACCTGTTTTGCTGAAAGAGTAACTTTGGATTTGATGCTCCAATAAGAAATTTAGGTCACTACTGTATCAGCTTTGTACAAGATGAATTCGTAATACGAGTCAAATTTCTTCCCAGAATACACAGTGTAATTCTCTATAAGCTTCACAAACATTGAAGGGCAAAACTTAATCCATAAATTACATAGCATTTCACCCTTTTAAACAGACAAGACACATGAATCATTTATGATTATGCAAGGCAAGTGATTTCACTGATCTAGGGACTTAATACTAGTTCTAGTTGTCTGGCAACATGCAACACAAGCCTAAAATGCATCCCTGTTTTCTTCTAACCTTTTCAGTGTTTCTTGCATTCCATCAAGCTCCTAAGGAAGCATGCTTAGTACATGGTAATTAAGGACTTGCATGGCTTGTTTTGTCATTTATCACTATATCCCAACTCCATTTTCTTTCTTTCAATTGTTATTTTCCAGGGGAAACAATTTTTCTTCAGCAGAAAATCTGATGTTCCCTTACTCACTGCCTCCAGCTCTCCCCTTGGTGAGGTAGATCCTCTTGCTCTCTTTACTGTACCCACTGCCCCTGCATTACTCTCTAAGGTTTTCTAGAGTTTTTTTGGAAGAGGGACCTGAAGAGAAACACTCTGCACCCCTGGGACTGCACCACCTGATGAGGGACAAACTGGGACAGAAAGAAACATCACAGCTGCATGGGTGCTACTTTTTTGAGGATTTTCCTAAAATCTGGTTTTGTTACAAATACTAAAAGGCATGCACCATCCTTAATGCTTGAGTATGGGGATTTTTTAAAAAACAACATCTGTTTCACAGTACAAAATTACAACCAGAGTCTAAATATATGTATTTGGAAGTATTGCTTTTGTTTGTTAACTGAAGGGAACTCACTGTGAAAGACCTAAATTCATTGACAGTTACATGACTAGGTATTAGATAAATAAAAGTTAACATTTAAAAAACAAAATCAGACTACACAATATTTATCATCACTGAATCCATTTGTGTTGACCATTTGCCTTTTTTTTTTTTTTACATCTTGATTGTTAGGGTGAAATAATCCACTCCCCACTGCCAAGCACAGTGGGGTGTAATTTGGGTCTCTAGCAGTATAGAGCTGTGGGTGTAACAAAATACATTCACATTTCTCTGTTTCCACAACACAGGCTAGGGACCACAGCAGTTCAAACCACCACAAAGAAATGTCATCTCTGAAAGGATGGAGATGCTAATTCTCTGTTCTATCTTCAGCACATTTAGCCTTTTGCTGTTTGCTGAGGCTCCCAGTCAGTGACTAATTGTGTGAGCACTTAACGTGACAAACTCGTTTTCCTGCAGGTCATGGAACAGCAATTGCCTTTGCAAACAGCAACCCAAGCTCTGCTCAAGTACATGAAGTGCAGGTAAAAGGCAGGGCTAGCACTGCACTTCCCAGTGGTCATTAACCCAAGGAGGCTGGACTATTACTGTCTAAATAACTGGATGCAAAACTTATGTATGCTGAACAAAGCACATATTTCATTTGTGCCAGATATTCCAAATCTTTTATTTGAAAACATTAGCACAGAATTGCAGATGCAATTTCTGTAATGTATGGTTTTGCTACAATTTGTACCAGATAACGATTGAATGATTTGGTATTTCTGCTGTCTTCATTCGGAGTTTTAATACTCCCTGTGAAAATACAGCTTTTATATTGCTATTAGTAAAGCCTGCAAGGAAGAGATAGAGTACACTGACCACGAGAAAATTCATTTTCTCAAAAGGCAGCAAGATGAGATTCTACATATTTTCATTCACCTGGTTATGTGTTTCGATTTCAAAGTCTGCCATAAAATGGGATTTGAAAAGTTCCTTAAAATTATTCTAAATTAAATGCCTCCAACTATTGTTACAAGTATTATTTCCAGAGCTTCCAGAACCATGGCATCAAAATTTAAAAGTCACGTTTCCACTAGATATATCACGTGAAAAACAGGATTCAGTCAGAGCTGCCATAAAAATAGCTATAATGTAGAGGGGGGAAACACCCACAAGTTTGCAATCAGATTCTGAGGAAACCTAACAACAGAATTTCAGTCGGAAGGAACCTACCCTGATCACCCAGTCCCTCTTCAGGGCTGACCAAAGGCTCAAGGATATTCTTAAGGGCACTGTCCAAATGACACTCAAACAGCAACAGGCTCTGGGCATTGACCATCTCTCTGGGAAGCCTGTCCCAGTGTTCCACCAGCCCTGCTTCCTCATCCCATCAGCTTTTAGGTGTCACACTTGTTTCCTGATTACCAAGAGTGGTCTAGCACATACACTATTATTTATAGTTAGATACACTTTCAATTTGCTCACAGTATTTTAGAATAAAAAACTTGACCAGTAACTAAGAATACTGGCTCTGCTAACAAACCAAAAGCTGCAGTTCTGTAAATCCAATTACCAGTTAAAATCCTGCACTCAAAAACAGTTGAACAGGCACTTGCTGAACAGATAGTGAGAAAGCTGACTTTTTATAGCAAAATTCTGAGCCACATTACCATTTTCAACAGAAAAAGGTGGTCATGTATACGAGAAAAATGGTAATTAGGAAATGAAGGGCAGCAATTTTCATAAGGAGCTAAGTGGCAACAGGAAATGGGGACAGGGGAGTGGCAGAGATAGAGACAGCCACTGCATGAATGGACAGTAACATGCAAGACTGCTCCTCACTCTCTTGACTTCTTGAAAATTGTCATTACAGCCTCAACACCCCAAGCCTTCAATAAAACCTGCAACAGCCTTCAGAAACAATTAACCAAAGCATATCGAGTTAACACTCTACCAACACTTCTCCTCTCAGAGGCAGCAGCCTAGAGAACCTCTGCCTGAACATCTCCCTCACTGACTAACTGCAAAAATTAGACTGAAGACTTGGAAAGGCTATTTCCGAAACTGCAAGCATGAAACTAGATTTATCTGGAAGCCTGGGAAAGAAAGGAACCCAGCTGCACTGGCCTGAGGGTGGTGAGGGAGCAGCTCAGAGCAGGCGGCTTTGGAAAAGGGTGCAAAAGAAGAACTTGTGAAATGCCCCTCTGCAGACAGAGTAACATTCCCCAGTTAAAACAGTGTTAAGAGTCATTCTTAATTAGGAAAACTATGTAAACAAGTAATTACCAATTTAAAAAATCTGCAAGTGGAAGATGTCTTTTTGTTTAATCTATTAGACTGAAAGACTCAGTGCCTTTAATTTTCAGATGCCTCAGGAATGAAATCAATCCATGCAAATACTTGAATAGAAATTGCTTAGGTATGAGCAAACTGCATTCCAAAAGTGCAGTAATACAAGGCCTGAGAATATGGACAACCTCACTGTTACTTACAGTACACACTGATCTAGAAGTGATGAAGGATTAATGCATTGCACTAAATAAACTTTGCTACTAATAATATAGTTTAGAATATAAAAGAACTACCTACTCCATTTAATTCCTAAATACCTACTCCAGTGTAAAGAACAAAGACTTCACTAAGAAATAAGATCTCAGAGACAGAGCTACTAAAAATAGCAATTGTGCTTCGGTTTACACCTCAGTGCAATTTGATAAATTTTCACAAATAGACAAATCTTCAGTAGTAGCATCTGCCCCTACCCCCTTACAAAAAATGCTGGCCTCTTGGTCCTGCAGGGAGGGCCTTCCTTCATGTTAATACTTTGAAAAGCATGCGTAATTTTCAGGCACCACTATCAAGAGACTAGACAGAGGGTGTACAGAGAAATATTTATTTATAGGCAGCCTAAAAAAAAAAAAACCTGTGGTGACAAAACTCTTCAGTGATTTTTCTGGTTGGAGAATGATACTAAATTGCAATCACTGATTCACTCCCTATTTCATTTATTTCTGACATCAAATATCTCTCTTTTGTTTTTAATCTGATTATTAAAAAGAAGCAATTTCTCATGTGTCTTTTCTCTTCCTTCCTATCTACAGCATCCTACTGCTATCTCTTCTCATTTTGCTTGAGAGTTTTCTTTCCAGAACACACTTTCATTTAAAAAAACCCAAAAACCAAACACATCCCCACCCTAACTCGCAGTTTTGTTTAAACACCAAACCCACTGGTTATTACTTGCACTGCTATTCTTCCTGACAAACTGAGCCCCATTATTGCAAACATCTCTTGTGGATTAGTAGTGAAGTGAAGCTGCAAAAACAGCCCTTTTGAAGTCATAATGACAAGCACACTCTACGCTCTTCAAAACGAAAAGACAGAGAGCCTCACTTATCTGTTACTTTACCACCCTACAGATCTGACATTCAAAATTTGCCCAGAAACTGGGGGTGAAGAAGAGAACTGCTCCATGTCTAAACTTTGTTTTCCTGTGAGTACTGGCCTCAGTCTACTGAACTGGCTGTTCTTTGATGGTGCTCCCAGATATACAGCTCACATAAGCACTGCCAGCTTTTCTTCCTTGCTCTATTTCTACCCATTCTTTAATATGTTCTCCAGCTCAGCAAAACCATTACCTTTTTTACTTAGGCAATTTGCCCATTATGAAATGTAATGTAATATTAGCTGTATGAAGTAATTTACAAATGCTAAGCACCCACTACTTTCTAGCCAGATTCTACTTCATAACCAGATTCTCAATCTCATTTTAATGAAAAGTCAATTTTCAACATGCCCTGTGGCTTGTAATTTCCTCTTCAATTTCACACTCCCTTTAAGCCACAGCAGAAAACACCGCCCCACGTTCACACCCCTGCAAACTTGCCTCCTTCCCAACTTAAGCATTTTGGTTTTTCCTATGTACTTTAGTTCACTTCTGATTCTCATTCCTGTTTCTCAATGTCTTTTGTCCTTTACAGAAGAAGTGGGATGTCTAAGATGTGGTTTTGGATAGCTAACATTCACAGATCTACTGGGATCCTTTGCGGTTCTTAGGAAGTACACAAAGCAGCCGTGATTTTCCTCCTAGAATTAATGCTTTATCATTTAACTCTCAGATTATAGGACTCAAAAGCACATACAGCACCCATGGATTGCAAGATAATCTCTAACATGACAACATGCAATGAGATAAATTGAAGATTTGCAGTCTTATCTGTTGGCCAGATCATTAAAGTTAAAAAGTTTTATTAAGAGGGAAGTCTAAAGCAAAGGTATTTGGCCCATCTCATTGGGCTAGAGACACCAAATTTGTAAAATCAGACAAATTACACCATTTGTCTACTTCAACTGCTTCTCATAAGAGAACAGTCCCTCAGCAGGGCCAATGGAATTGGACACAGGCACTCCTCTAACGCTTTTTTCAGCAGATTTAATACGATAATAGGCACCAGTGCCTATTATCTGAGGAGCACAGATACACTGCAGTCTGCCAGTGCCACCAGACAGGCACCACCCCATAATCCAAACTGGAAATTCCTTGCAACACTCAGACCTTAAAAACAAGGCAGGGATCAGACCACTGCAAGAGATTACATGGCATAAAGGGTACGTGAGGCATCACCACCTAGGGGAAAAGAAAGCCAATTGTTCCACTACACAGATCTCACACCTTACAAGGCTCTAACATAAGACTTAATTTATTAAGACTCTTAATTTGAAATCATTGTGTTTTTTCACTTCTATCAGAAACCAGTGTCCATTACAGTAACTTACAGCTATTAAAAAGATCATTCCTGCTTTCATTTTGCTATCCTCAAAATTTTTAAGAAAGAGGCAGTTTACTATGTCATTTGAGGTTATAGTTGGGGAAAATGGGGTATTTTAGAGGGCATTAAATTCCCCGTTAGGTTTATAGTTTTATCATTTCTCACTATACTCGTCACATGCCTACAGTTTTGACACATTCTTTTCAGAAGAAAAGGGCTTGCATAAAAGGGCAGAAAAGAGTAAGTTTGATAAGCATATTTTTTCCACACCATCAATTATAGCATTTCAGAGAATTTGTTCTAGTAAAATATGGCTATCAAATAATAATAAATTTTATGGACGAAATCTCTGTTCATTCACCAAGCATATGTTAAAAGTACACCTGAGCAATCTACAGTTTCAAAGAGATCTTACTTCTTAAAGAGATCCTTGAATACCAAATTTTAAAACAGCAACACATCTGTAAGGCAGCCTCCACACTGACTTAGCAAAAAGGGCTGATAGCCCAAATGAAGACATCTTAAGACCAGAAAGAACTGCTGCCCTTTTGAGTGGTCAAATTCATTCAGAGACCATCGATTAAAGGCTCCCATTTTCTAGCATGGAACTGGTCTCATAAAGGCTCTCCCCAATAAAGCCAGCCAAACAAGCAGTTCTCCTAAGGAAAAGGAATACAGGTTATTCAAAGAGTAAAAAATGGTACTAGAAGACGTAATTATTTCATACAGCATAATCTTCTTACTCTTGTAGTATTAGCACAAGACTAGCTTGGCCCGTTAGCAGAGAACAAATTGTTCTTAATATTTTGCCTCTGTTCTTAGAGCATAAAAAGCAATTTTCCAATAATTTGTAGCAGAAATGGCCCAGAGAATGGTTCTCAAAACCATTAGACTGATCCTCAGCCTCCAAAAGTGCCTAAGGGCTCTCATGTCTGACCACACAAGCCAGCTGTCTCATCACAGGAAACCGTAAATCAGAAATCTCAAAGTTAATAGTGCAGAATAATGCTCAGGCCCAAGTAATTCTCTGCAACTGCATCTCAGCATGGACTTGCAGCTGACGAGATGTTGTATATCGTACACTGCATTATCAAACAAACCCTACTAAAGGTAACCCGCTAAACCCAAATGAAGCACACTTCAACTGCAGTGCTATGAAAAGAATCTTTAAAGGAAGAGATGTGGTTCCTGGCTTTGCCATGGACTTCCTATGAAATTATGAAGAAACATTAAGATGTCAATTATTTACTGAACTCGGATAATAATCTGCCTCAGATGATGACTCAGCTGCTTTTGGTTTACATTAATGAGTTATTCTGCTGACGTTCAGGAAATAAGCCCATTTTTCTAATACAGGCAGCTGCCCTCATCAAAATTCCTTCGCATGTCTGTCAGAAATCAAGGAAATTCTCTGCTATGTCTTTTTTGAGACTATTCTTAATCATAGTTATCGAGAAATCTCACCTATAATACTAAATTAATATTAAAAAAGGAAAGACTGTACTTGAAGAGTCAATTACAGAATTAAATATCCAGATTTCTGTCTTTCGGCCACGAAGAGAAAACAGAATTCACTATAAAAATAGCATTCAGTGGTAAAATAATTTCCTTCAAGATAGGAGTTTTAGTGCATGGTCTCCTCAATATCTAGTTACCAAGTCTGGACTGATCACCAACAACCTAATCTGAAACCACATGAACAATGCAAATCTTTTCATTAAAGACTTGATCCAAAAATTTTTCATGGATAGGCTCTGCATAGCTACTCTGGAGCCTCTTTCCAGAATAGCTGAATTTGAGTGTAATTACTATCCAAGCTAATGGAACTGCTTCCATTACAAAATCCTCAAGTTTCTAGAACATTTAAATGCTACACTGCTTTTCCCCACTTAAACACTGTACAAGTAGAGTTTTTAAAGTGGGTTCCCCTTCTCCTTCCCTAAATTTCAGCTTCATGTCCTCAAAGGTTGAAGCTACGCCTGCTTGACTTCCATCCATGGGAACAGTCCCTTTATTCACAAAACAGGATCAAGACAAAAATATTTGTATAGCTGCTTTTAAATCTATGAGTTGATGTTAGTGCTTAGATAACTTAGTAAGTGGCTTTACACTTGAATAATTGGCTACATAGAGATGCTCTGAAGTTGGAAAGTAAAACCACAGATCACATATTCCCACGCTTTAGAAATGAAATGTTGGTGACATTGCCACTGACAGGTGAGAGGGGTTAACTCTATACTGAAGTCTTTTAATTTCACAGGTCAACTCAGAATAACTTACACTTTATGTGAGGTTGGTTTCTGTTTGTTTGTGGGCTTTTTTCTATACACTCGGTGCACCTAGAATTATAGGATTAAAACCCATTTAAATCAGCTGCACTTCTAAGACAAAAGACTTGTAAAGACAATTCAATACACTGTTCCTATCTGAAATTCATTGGTGTTGGGTTAGCAGAGAGAAGAGCTGCTCTATGTCCGAATTCAATGTAACAATCATGTGCTAACGTTCATTTCCCACGCAGCCGAGGTAGGTGCATCTGCTGCTTAATTCACCTCTTGGGAGGAAGAAGAAATGCAGAAGCCCATCATAAAAGCAGTACAGAAACTCACAGCCCTTGCAGCCTAAACAAGAGAGAGACGGAATACAACTGACCTCCCAGTTCCCTCCCACCTCTCCCCCTCTCAGTATATAGAGAAGAAATACCAGGAGTTAGGGTCACATATTTAAGCTAAAGATTCTGATTTTGGAGTAATGAAAGGACACTGGCACAGGTAAACCCCTAGCCTTGCCAAAGAAAGATCAGCCTTGACCCATATGCTAGAAAGAACACCTGCTTACTGACCAGAAATGTGCTACTTTTACAGACACCTGTACAGAGCAAATAAATACCGCTGGCAGTTCTGCCCCCCTTGCTAGAGAGCACTCTGAACAATTGCAGCATCTTTGCAGTAAAGTCCTGTTTGGTACCAATCATCTCATTTCTCTGTTGCTTTTCAGTGAAACGTGCGTTTTCTTCTGCACCCCACCACCACCAAGTGCTGGCCGTGCAAAGTGACACACTGCAGGCAACTGCTGTTTTGAGATAGCAGACATGTGGCCAGTTCGATACTTTTCTGCCCTACCCCTCTAACCAAGCATTCTGTGGCTTTTCTGCTATAACTGATCATTCAGAAACCCATGGTAAAATGTTCTAAAACTTTCTGCAGAAAAGAGCCTCTTCAGTAGATGGACAGCAGGCAATCCTGACTTTGACTCCTAGGCTAGGTGCACTGTTATGTAAATAGAGAATAGATTCAGATAGCACTTGCATTACAGAATGCTGCAAATGCCTGCAAAAAAAAAACCTGAAGCATAGTGTTAAAAATGGTATGTAGGCTCCCAGCTAATTGAATTTGCATAGAAGCACAGCAGGGATCTCAGAAATCCTAAGATAGCTCTTTTTTGTTATATTTTGCTGCTTTAAACTAGGATGCCAAGAGCAGGTTTGATACAAAGACACCAAGCACACGACAATACCAAAGCACTCTGTAAAAGTGACATGTAACTAACACAGCAGCTTAACTGATAACCTCCACCAATGGCAGAAAATATTTTGCTAAGAACAAAACAGAGAACTGCTACCAAAATATAACGTAAGCCCTCTAAATTGGGAAGGCGCAGCTCACAGCATGGCAGCCAAGGTTCCCAAGAAAAGGCGTGGATCTCCCCATGTCCAAACTTCAGCCCAGTTTTGGAAGACAACAGTGCTTGACAATGGTGCTTGGCTCGGTTTGGGTGCATGTCGTCGTGGTGACGCAGCAGGCTTAACAAATCCGCTCTGAAGGCTCAGCAACATGAAGCATCACTACAAAACCTCTGTGATTGACTGAATCAGCCAGTACTTGAGAACTGACTTCCAGTACTGACTGTGCAGAAATCTCCGCTCACAGGTGAAAACCAGCATTTTCTAGACAGTTTTAGCAACTCTGCCAGCCTGGGAGGCAAACACAGGTACTACCACCAAGTTTAAGCAGCTGGGGCAACTCAGCAGTTGCTCAACATTGCTCTGCATTAGAGGCACAAAGGTACACTCCAAGAGCAGTGAAAAGTGTTCGACTGTGAAGCTTCTGCAGAAATGACAGACTGCTAGAAGTCTAATGACACCTCTTCAGTGCAAGGGTCTTCATTTGACTTAGACAAAAGATCAATCAGAATTATCAAACTTAATTATTTGCAAACACCAGTATTTTTCACACTGTCAAATTAAAAAGCCCACAGACTGACCTTATTCACAACTTTTCTAGGGGTAAACTCAAATTTTGGGAACATCAGTAAAATGACAAATAAACATGTTGTATCTAACTTTGTGCCTTTTTCTTTTTGTACATAGCTGATGACGCAACAGTAGTTTTTTTAACAGCTAAGCCTACTAGCACAAAACTTACCTCCATTTGCTTAGTGCCACAAAAATATTCCTGCTGAATTCAAGTCTGTCAGCTAATTTTAAACGCCCACAGTACTTCCCTTTTAATACCCATCTTGTACACATACAAAAAAAGCATGTGCTATGCTATTTTTGAGTATCAATCTGAAATTGAATTTCCCCCCTAAAGAAGTGAGGCCTGAAATACGTTTAGTTACATCTTATGTGGGAGAACTTAAAAGTTTTATCCTTTAACAATAAATCATAAAGACTGTTTCCTGCTCAAGCTTACAAGCACTGATACTCTAGCAATAGCATATATTGTGGAATATTCTGAGGTGCTTGCCCATCCTTCTCAAGTATTTCTGTGCAGAATTTCAGTCAAGGTAAATTTACTGGTAACATTTCCCTGCGGAATGGCAACTGGTGGACAACAATCATGGGTAAGTCAGACACAGGTACCAGGGCAGCAATTTCTCTTTTAGGGGGTAGAGTAGGGATGGGGACCCTGCTCTGTATTTAGCTTGCACCTACAGCACTTCTTCAGGTAACTTGGACCAACAAGGCATGCATTTGGGACTATTTTAAGAGTGCATTTTTACAAAGAAAACCTTAAATAGCTACTAGGGTTTTCCAGGGCACCTCTGTGTACTTTTAACATTTATCCCACTCTATTTACAACCAGTCCCGTTGAACTTTCCATTCTTTACTATAAATGAACCGTACTTTCTCCTAGTCACTTTTTATACAAACTATCAGCCATCATCATGTGGAGTAAGAATACCTAGCACAATCCTGCAATTCGGCAGAATTTAAAATTCCCAAAGCCACAGTCAGTCAGGACTAGAATGACTAAATTCCCCCAGTGAAATAAAACCTGCTAGATTAAGGCTCTCAGTGTAGGGCCTGCTGCTCTGATCTGGTATGAAAGAAATGTTTCTTCATGTATGAACCTGTCAGCACTGTCAGGTTGTGAAGGAAGACTTCCGAAGCACACTGCTTGTTACTGAAACTATTAATTACTGCAATGCCATGGAAAATCTGGGGAGAGGGTCAATTGCCATAGCTGGTGGAAGGAAAACTGCAAGCTAAGCTTCCAAAAGCAAATGTGTTACAAAAGCAATTTTTTGCAAACTTATTCACTGTCACTCATCTTCAACTTGTATTAATTGTGTATTAGAAGTGCGTAACACCTTTAAGTAGATGCAAGCCTACATACACTAAATTACCATCATTCTAGCCCCTGCTGCATTAATATCAATGCAAGGCTTCTTGTACCTCAAGCTCCTGCAAGCTATAAGGCAATCTTCTAAGTATCTGTGATACAATATGAAGGAGTAACCTATAGAGACTAACTAAACCATGTTTCAGGGAAAGTTTAAAAGAAATTAATTCAGAACTGTTTCTGCAATATACTGCCCATCACAGGCTGCTAAATGTGCTTGCACTTTACAAATGCAATACCATTACTACCTCACCAGCAGCCATTCGACTGCATAAGCATAATTCAGAGATGGCAAGAGTACCAGATTTCTTCTGCAATAATAACAATGTTAAAAAGTTTGTCATGGGATTAGTTTGAGATTGATTTTTTAAATCAAATCAGGAGTTATATTTCATTACTAAGGAATCTCCCTCCCACTCCCTTGCTGTCCCATCTGAAATGGTCAGTGGAAGTACGGCACTGAAAGAACACGTCTGAGCTGTGCAATGACAGCTTCTGGCTAAGGCATCCTGGGACCTCCTCGTCATCTGAAAGATGAACTGCAAGCACACATTGAAAGATACGGCCCCAGCAACACCTGACAGTTCACAATTCTCACACTGCACGTACTCCTGCATCTGCCCATACAAACACACAAAACCAGTACGGTGATGGGTAGGGAGGAATGGAGAAAAGGCAGGCCAATATTGGGTTAAAGACAACAAAAAAAAAGAGGAAATCTAGCTCTATCTTCCCACATACAGCACCAAGTCATGATTTTGCACTCAGACTGAAGCTGAAGATAATAAAATCCTTTTCATTGTTATTCTAAATACACTCTACACACATTATTTTTCTAAGTACCTTTAAACTTTTAGGTAGCCTGAGTAAACTATCTGCAGACAATTTGCACTGATAAGCTCACAGGCTCCTATTTCTAAACTATGATTTAAAAAGAAGATTATTTATCCTGTGTGACCTTATTACTATACATATATATACACAAATGAACATGTATGCACATACATAGTCTGGGAGATTCCTAAGGAATCCACAGGCATAGAACCTATAGTAAATCTTCATTTAAACATAAAAATTAAAATAAACAAAATCCTAAAGTAAGAGAATGTTTTAAACATAGTTTGATGTATAAATGCAGTTCCACTGAACACAATGAAGTTAGCTCACATGCTAACGTCACCGCATCTGTTTTATCTGCAGGACAGCGCACAGACAACTACACACCTGCCACCCCATTTTTGCAAATCTAAATTTCAAATGGAGTTCATTTTTATTTTGTTTAAACAGTAAAAACTGTGTTTGAAAACCTGTACTTCCAGGGTGAATGACAGCTGAAGGAATAACTTTTTGCAGTCTGGACACAGAAAATACTGTAAATTGAACAATTAGGCATGATTTTAGTTCAAGTGCAAGATCTGAAATGTATTTTAAGCAATGTATTCATTCTCACAAAAACCCATACAGAAGCATCAGATGGTTTATAGCAAGAATGTACAGTCATTTCTTGTTCCAGTTTCAAACACTGACTATTCCTTATTCTCTATTTCAAGCACTAATGCAGACCATGAGGAACTGGAGAGAGTACCTCGTCCTCATTAGAAAGCCTAAGTTTCATCCAGATATATTACAGGAATCAAAGGAGGTAAGACACTTGATCCCCCATCACATTACTAAACTTTTCAAATTAGTTGATTTAGAGGAATAGTTTGAATTAAGGATTAAAAACCATATAGCTTAAATATATGTATAAGTTGTTTTGCTGAAACTCAGAGACAGGGTGAAAGCGTGAGTAAAATTACCACATAGCCTCAGTATACTAACAATTACCTCTTCTCCTTTTGGAGTAAATCAAAGATGTCAAAGCTCTGAAAGCCTTGAGCCCAGCAATCTACAAGACCACTGGTTACAGCACCTACTAACAGATCAGCAGTGTGTGCAAACTAACATTCAATTTAATTAATGCACAGCCCCTGTCACAGGGGCTTGTACAATCTGCTTTTAAGGGAACAGAGACAGACCAGCTATTTATACTTCAGGTTAGCAGTGAGCTCTAGCGAACAGTCTTGTCTCAAGATGCAATAGGACTCCACTCTAGAGAAGTATTACCGAAAACTGTGCACAAACTAAATTAAAAAAGAACATCTTTCTACTTATCTGCCCATCTTTAAAATGTAACATTCACGACGTTGCAATGAACTCTGAAATGCTCCCACACTTTTGCATTATGAATAGTTGTCATTACCAAACCAGCGAAACCCCAATATGGATCAGATGCAAATTATTAGAAGATTTCCTCACATGTAGTTAACTACAAGTATATAATGTGCACAAAGTGAATGCTGCCTATGCAATGGTACAGTTATGAACCAATGCATATTCCTTCTTCTCATTTTTGAATTGTTTTATGTAAGAAAGAAAAAAAATGTCATAGGGTATTAGGTACACCACATGTCATTGCAGAAGTCCAAAACTGTCACTGGATATGGAGCACCCATCACACTGAAGCCACTGCTGAGAAAAATCAAGAGAAAAATCAGGTAGGAACCCAATGAACACTTGGAAGTGAAGACTACTGGTACTAACAGGCCACAGGAATGCCATGGGAAGGGCTTGCTTCCACAGACCTTCCAGCTAAGAGAAGCCACTGGATTTCATCCCAGCCATGACTCAAAGCCTTCCCACAGTCTGTAAAGACAGTCTGCAGCAAATAGTCATGTATTATTTTATGGAGGAGCACTAGTAGAGAAGGTTTAAGAGAAAGTGTTCTCTCAGCCATCATGCTTCTCAAAACCTGAATAAAGAACATCAGAAAACTCAACCAGGTGGCAGATGGATGAGATGTAGAGAAGAATCAGAAATTACAATTATAGTTTCCCTCTCCCAAGCAGATGGAGAACCATTCCATAGCAAATACAGCGTACACAAGAAACCTCTCTTTACTTCTGGTTCTTTCAGGTTCAGACATAGGAAGCCCAAGTTTGTGCCTGACCTGACACACAGATTCCCCCCCTCAAAATATCAACAAAGAATCAACAAATGACTTCAACAAAAGAAAGCACACAGTAAGTTTTTCACTGTCCTTGTTACATTTGAAAGTGAGACTTCAGGAGTGTTGCGAACAAGAGTATATAGCTAACATTTCTAACAGGGATATATTTCTGTCACCCCACATGGAAAGAATACAACAGAACAGGAAGTAGTTTGTGTTTATTCATGTGAAAACAGCAACACACTATAGAAGAGGGTTCAGAGTAATCTCTTCATTAGGCATCGCTTCCACTTCAAAAATTCCTAAAACTTCCCCATAGTATTTTTAATGGTCAAATACAGAAAACAGAATTGTGAAGAAACCCACTAGTGTTGTACCGTGCATCTTCTGAAACTACAAATGTCAATATGTGGGCAACTTGTTGATATTACACAGCTTGTAGGACCAGGGGAACTATGCAAGATGTACACACCCGTATTGACATATTGAGCAGAAGAGACAGGAAAGAAGTTGCATTCACTTTCTAGTGCAAGTCTACAATAATCACACAGACAGAACAACATTTATTAACAGGAATGGAACAAGTCCACACATGAATAAGAGAAGATCATAAATAATACAGTTGCAAAAAAGATTGAAAATCTCAGACTGAGGTAGTCAGGACTGTGCAATATGGGTATTTGTACAGAGCACCTGTACAGCAGTTTCTCAAAAGCAGAAGCTTACCATGAGAAATGTGGCTGGCTAGTGGGGTGGGCATGGATTATCATGGGGATGCCTTCCATTAAGAAATTAACTAAGATCAGCTGATACCCACAATATTTTCAGTTGAAAATACCACTAAACAGAATCTCAGCCAAGAAGTCTATTCTACTTTGACTTCTGATCACTCCAACTTCATCCTGACAGAAGTCAGTTCCCATTTTTCCCCAAGTAGAATAATTTTGGTGGTATGTACAACATTTTCTTTTCTGAATTCATAACCAGACTAAAGTAAAACGGGAAGAAAATGCTTTGAAGAAACACAGACATTTTAAACAAAAACAATCATTTTTCTAAATGGTTTTATTTACATTTTTCATATACAAGTACGTTAAATGATACATTCTGACTAGTATCCACACCAGTGTGAATTACATGGATTAAAGATACTGATGTATTGCATATGATGAAATGCAAAACAATCAACCCTAAGCTGTGGTCCCACCCCCTGAATCCTCATACAGCATCTGGTTTGTTACCAAGACATCTAAAATTCAAAGTGTCCATATGAAATAGAAGTTATCTAAACAGATGTAGCTAGTTGCATTTCTTTAGGACAAGCAATAACACAGGAGTCTTACTCGCAAAATTGGCAAGATGAAAAATACATATTAACAGCCAAACCTTTTACATGCATGTTACCAGCTTCGTATTTATTGTTTCTAGACTAGGGCTATTTGTCACAACTGTCTTCTGGTTATGATTTTTACGTCTTTAGTTATGGCAACCTTTTAATCCCTACTAACAATGGTTCAAAGTGTCCAGGATATAATGCTGTGTACTCAACAGAAAAGATAAAAGGTGTGGTGTGAATTGACCTGAAGCATTCAGGACAATTACAGAGCAAAGTTTCCATTCAGAGTAACTGGAACTAAAAATTCCTTATATCATTAAAAAAATGTAGCAAATATCTGAATACAGTTTAATTAATGTGCCTAAGAGGATTTTCAACCTGGTGATTTCTCAAAGGAAACTAGCAGAGAAAAAAGTGACAACTTCAAATGCTTGCTTCAGAACTACTGAAGTATTTATGACACTGGTAAAGTAAATGTTCTTTCACGTGCATGAAAAGCATTATCAGATCTTTCTGTATCTAAAAGATGGTTCAAACAGTCAAAGTGACAAAGGAAATAGAAACAGACAGCTGGGCCTATGGGATCACAGGGTATTAAATTCGATTTATTTTCACATTTCTGTAGCACCTTTTAGCCAGGTGCCAAAAGCACTTTAATCACTAAAGCAGCCTCACAACAACCCTGTGAGGTAGGTAGGTATCTGCTTAATAATGGCAAACAGGTTAAATAACTTACCCAAGAAGACACAGCACATCAGCAGAGCAGGCTAGAGTCCAGATTGTGTGATCTATGAATTTAACATTATGGAACATGTGGGGCTGAGACTTACATACTCCTTTATAACACTGTGAAAGAGGCACTGCCATGTGAATTACGTTTTCTGAGAGGAGATTTTTACGAGAAAGGTATCAAGAGAAAAATGTACTTTAAGTAACCAGAGAAAACAAGAGTCTGGGAAGGGTAGCACTACTGTCCCACTTCCTAAATTTTAAGAGATGCAGAATAGCAAGTTAACTATTTTACTTGCTTAAATACTTATCAAACCCAAAACTCTACTTAGATGTTCAAATAGTATGACCCAAAAAAAGTTGTGAAGTGGGAGTTGTTTCATCCACTTATATTATTTCTAAGTCCTGTAATTCTTCTTTGAAGGTCAGAAGAAATAAGAAGCAGTGCAAGAATCCAAACTTTTTCATCAATTTCAACTTTAATAGTGTAATTACCATTAACAAACTGTCAAAGCATGCTCTTCCTAATTAATCTCCATGTTCTACTGACTACCTAACCAGTCACAATAGAGAGCAGAGCATATAAATCAGTGCTTGGCACACGAAATGCTAATGTGAAGTATTTGGTTACTCCACGGTCTGTGTATCAGTTGCAGTGAGTTGGATGATGCACTAAGTGCTGAGCACTGCTCTCTACTATATTCCACTAGGGAACACAGTCATACACAAAGGAAAACAGTCAGTGAGCTGAACAAACACAGCCATAAAACCAAGAGGTAATCACAGCGGTAAGGCCCGCACTTAGAAGTTATACATTACAAAAGGAACTGGCACATGCAGTTTTTGTTCAGATGGTTTATAAACACTTTCTACTGAAGACTGGAAGTGACTAAAGAGAACACATTTGTTAAGTCAGACAAAGGGGAATTTAAAGACTTCTAACAACTTCATCCAGAGTACAGCTGTTAAACAGCTAATTTCTTTTTCATAAGGCCATTTTCATAACCCTCACCCTGGCTCATCTTCCAATACTACACCACAACTAGGTAACATTATTCAGCTCTGATTTATGTCTTTCAGAGGGCAAAATTCTCCAGTGAAAGACAACCTGCCAGAAAAGAACCCCCAATTCCCTCCCCCCTTCTGTCTTTCTGGGATGCAAAGAGGAAACATTTTTGTATTAAAGAGTAAAACGCTTGTTTTGACATCAGAGGAAATGCAGGTAACAGATGACTGAAGATTTTGCAATGCTCAGATTTCAATAATGAGGCAGCAAAAGTCAATTGAAAGCAATGCTGGACATCTACCACAGGTTTATTTTACTAAGTCATGGCTATAAAGTTCTATACTTCGGACAGTCCAAGAAAATCTTTCTAGCAGGAGGAGACTACTAAAATTGCCAAGGAAAAAAGCTTTTGGAAAATACTTTCTTATACTCCTTATACATCTTAAAGCTGCAATAAAAGAAGCCTGAACGGAATTCCTCCACTCAGGTAGACCTCAAAAATTAACCGAAATCTTAATTTAACCACAGTGTTAAAAGAACATTTGATAAAGCATTTTGAACTCACCCAGATGGACTGTACATATGATATGCAACTGAAAACAACACTGACAACAGTGCCCAATGGTGTGAGCATATGTTTTTTTAGAGAGGAATTTGGAAATAAGAAGTTATTTCAACTTATAGCTGTATGTGCTCACATATGCTTAAAAAAAAGCAGAGAAAAGCATATGGCTTTGTTGGTAAATTGGCCACTAGATCAGTTGTAATATGTTACTGTAACCAGGAAAGGAAACTTGAAAATTAAGCCATAACTGGGATTTAAAAAAATTGGCTATTAAGATGAAAGATAAATTTCTGAAAATTACCCTCTTACATTTCTTTCAAATATAACCCTCTCCAGGTGCAACCTCTACCAGAAACCTACAGTTCCTATTTTTCCATTGTTTTGAATAACAGACTTATATATTCCATTTCTCTAATATTTGAAGTGTATTGATAAGCAGACACACAAGAACTACTGATGGTTATGCCAATTCTTTCCCTCTCAGATTTACCTTGTGTTACCTGGTTACCGTAACTGCTGAGGTGCTGATCTGCCCCCCTTGAAGGAACAGGTAAAACATTCTACCCTAGACTGTTACAAGTTTTGCCACTGTTAACGTTTTTAAATACTCTTAGATTATAAATTAGGGGAGGTAATGTCTGTCAATTCATCTCTGAACATAGTTTAAGACAGGAAGCTTTACAATGATAACAGGACTTTCTGCTGAAGGATGTACAGTATAGTACTGACTTTCTGAGATGGCCTTACTCAAATTTGAGGCATTGGAAAGATAAAGGTTTTAAAACCGCACAGAAATCAGGTAATTTAATGCAATTATGAGATTAGATTAGATTCTGAAGACTAGAACCTGTAGCAAACATTTCAGGGTACAAGAGGGTAATGGATTTGGCTGCAGGGTCCAAAAAGGAAAAATATGTATTTGTATGTTAGTCCATGTGCAATCTCCCAAACATGAATAGCCACCAACATTCTAACTACTGCTACAAACTGCTGGAAATGAGACAGTGAAAACCCTATATATTTAATTTGGTAACATTCAATTTAGATGGCACTATTTTGCACTGTAGCATCCTACTTATAAACTGCCATATAAAAATTTCTGTTAGACTCCCATGATCCCAATTTTCCTTATCTTCAAAATTTACTGCCAGACATTTCTGGATACATAATTTAATGTAAAATAACATATGATAACGATGCAATGAAACTTCACATAAAATGGAAGAAAAAGAGAGCTCATTTCTCATCTACAGAATACAGGTCCCCACCTCTGAAGTTCAGCATATAGAAAATCTATCTCAAGAAAAATGTGCAGCTGGAAGATGCCCACAGAAACCATGTGTATTAGTATTAAATAACAGCTATAGAAAGGAATCAAACCAAAATGAACACCGCCACCCCCCCCATGATTATACAAGGAATTCCATGACATGTCATTAAAGACAGTTCAACTGACCAATGCACTTAGTGGTAAGTCTTACCCAGTTATGTAAACAATCACAATTTGGTTGGGATTTTTAAAAGCTAATGAGTTGTGCTAATGCATTTTCATTGCAGAAATTAGCTTCCATCCCCACACCCTCCCTGCAAACACTGTTCACAGAAACACTCAATTTCCTAAGAAAGCAAAAAAAAATAAAAGAACCAAATATTCAGAGAAAGTCATTCAAATAAGTTTGTATGTGTAAATAAAAAAAAAGTCCTCTAAGTAAGTGACACGGGAGGCAATAAATTGACACGACAAGCAAATAAAAGGCTAAAGCACTCCAATACCATTGAAACAGTTTTAATGTTGTTGCAATTCCATAATGCAACAATCATCAACTCATAAAAGACCCAATACTTTAGAATTCATTTTAATCATTCCTTTGTACCTATTTTACAAAATAAAGGCAAGGCATATTTAAAATCCCCTTTCCCCTAGATATTATGTGCCTATCTTATTCATGCTTATAAAAATATAAACTTAAAATCCTATGAAATGTTATATAAGAAAAAATGTAAAAATATTAACCTCTGCTTCAATGTACAGTTTCCAGAATCTGCCAGAACTGGGGAACTGGGCAACAAGGCGTTCATAGGTCTTCCGTGCTTTGTCTATGGGCTGATTCTAAAAATTGAAAATCAAAACAGCATTTACAATATTATGATTTATGTAAATGAATATGTTGATTTTACTCCAGAACCAAATAGTGTGAGTGGACCATAGATAAGGAAATGTAATCCTATATCACTAAACCTGTGCCTCTCGAATGAGAATGCTCCAAGCGTCAAGGTCATATGGATTTTCTTCTAGTTTCTTTTCAGCTTTCTTCACTTTTTCTGGGACATATTCAGCAGTCTAGAAAATTAAAAAGAAGACATAAGAGATCACAAGCAGTGTTTGAAAAGTTCTGTCCCACCTACATAGTCAAGCTAAAGATAACATTCCAACAGTGTAACATTCCAGAGCTCAGTTTTTAAGATGCAGTTACTAAATCAGAATTCATCCGGAAAACAAGCTGTCCCAGGAAGACAACGCACACACAAGTTCTACATGTTATGGACACCAACCAAGATGTTAGACTAAACCACTTCCATGTCTCTAAAACATGAGAACAAATTTGACTTTGCCAGAATATTTACTGCACTATGAATTTTAAACATTTTTACCAACCTGGAACTTCTAAGATGTAAAAAGTAAATTCAGACCAACATTGCTACTACAGAGCTCAGGCAAACAAATCCAGGTTACTGCAGGAGTCATTCTTCATGTGGAGAACAGCAAGTATTTGGTATCAAACGTTTAACAAGAAAACTAGATGACAGTTTAGCAGAAACAGACACACACTATCCAAGCACAATTTTTGTTAACTTTCTGACCTCTCAATCCTACAGATGCCTTCCTGTAGTTTTGGCACTAAAATCACTTTTTTTTTTTAACACTCAGACATTCCTGTTGGAGTTTAAAAGCTTTTTTGAGGCTAAAAGCTTTACCAAATGAATGCAAACTTGTTAACATAGTTACTATTATAGTATAGGTTTAAGTGTTCTTTCAAACACTTCTGGGAATAACTTGCTTTATGATTTTCAGAGATTTTTTTTCTAGATCTAACACTGTTAACACTAAGTAGCATAAAAAATTACAGTGTGAAGATCACACACAGACACCCTTAAAATACATGCTTGTTACAAGCCTACATGATCTGAAGTTTATTATTAAGCCTGAAATATTGTTCTGACCTGTACTCCAAACAACTTATTCACTAACTTTGCAAACCTGGCTCATGCTTAGGCAGATAATAGCAATACAAAAACCACACCAACTAAATTTTTGCCTTTGTGAGATGTAACAATAGTAACCTGTAAAACACTACTATAAGACCTTGCTGGTGAAATTTTACTATTTCACTACATAATTACTGTTAGAATATTCATCTCTAATGTACAGTGCAGTGTGACTGATTTACCATGCAGAAAATTCTAAAAAAAAACCCCCAAACCCTGACAATCGCTAACAGATTATTTCAAAGAATCAATTTTAATTCTTCATATTGGGCCAAGGTCCCAGAATCCCAGGATGGGGCAGGCTGGAAGGGATCACAGTGGGTCACCTGGTCCAACTTCCCTGCCCAAGCAGGGCCATCCCAGGGCACACAGCACAGGTCAATACATCTTTCTGAAGCTGAAAAAGACAAACAGCACAGAGAGAACCAACACTCCTCTCTCTCAAAGGTGCCATCATCCTCTACAATGGGAAACAGAAGGTAACTAGACTTGTTCTGAATATATTTAAGCATTGCCAGTTTTTGTGTCAATCCTCCTAGCAGGTTATAATTCAAAGTATATCCCTTCAGAAATGTTTTTTAAATAAAACTACTTATTAAATGGACAAACGATCAAAAATGTTGCAGAACTGTTAAATGGACATGTAGTGGCAGATATTCATTAAACTGAAAAGAAAAAAAAAAACCAGTAGGCTGAGCTTTATAGGAGTTCCAAGACCATTATTCCTTTTGATTCACTTTTCAAGCAGTTCAAGCAATTTTTAACACTAATTAATGCAAAGCAGCGTTATCTTGGAAGGTAAATATCGAGTCCCACAGTAAACTACTATAAAATTAATTTGATTTAAAAAAATCAAATTAAATAGCTGTAGCTCCAAGCTGTCAGCTTGAAAGTCGTAAATTTATAAATTGCCACATGAATAGTTTTACATCCCTAAGTCCATCAAAATTTTGATTCTGTAGTACCAGGTTCAACTGATACAGGCTTAAGATGTAAAACAGCATAAAATGAACTAGTGGTTTCACTAGCGGTTTCATTTCTTCCCAAATGACCTGCACAAACAGATTTCAGCTTCCAGAAACAGCACTGGAGATGAAATCTCTGAGGTTTAAAGACTGTTTCTGTAAGCTAGCCCCACAGGTGTCCCAAAGCTGAAATGTTGCTTATTCAATAAAGCACTAATTCAAAGACATCAACATCGGTGGGAAGCACTGCTTCTCACTATAATCATCCAGTGAAATCTACTTGTCTCAAATATTTTGTTCTGGATTCAATTAGACAGAAATGCCTGTCAGATGTACCATTAGTGTCCGCTACAATAAAAAGGACCCCACCCTACAAAAACACAAGGTCCTGAGCTGTAAGTACTGACTTTTCAACAAGATAAAGTAGAATGGGCCACTGAAGCACCTTTCAACTACTATAGCAGTAGTTTAGTTGTATTATCTCAAACCTCTCCATGTGACAAAAAATTAATCATCTCACTGCAGTGTCAGCTGAGTTAAGACTTCCAGGAATTTGATTTCACCTATACAGATACATAAACTCAGAAAGGCTGAAACAGCTCAGAAAAAAATAGACAGGGATAAGATACAAAACCATAGCAATCCTAAACTAATTTTGTATGTTTGGTACATGAATCAATCTGCGCAAGAAGCACAATAAAATGTCCATTAGTTTACTAGAAAATAAAAAAGACTAATTTTCTAAGCCGGCAAATAATTGTTTAGCAACAGCAGATTAAGTTCTCCATTCAGTTATACAAGACAAATTATAGGCACCCTACAGAACTGAAAATAACTCTATGATCACAGTTTTAAACTGGACTGCCTGGACTTGCTTGTACCTTAGGCCACATAGAAGAAAACACTCAACTTCTTACAGCCAGTGAGAACTCCCTCTCCTGTCCCTCTCCACCTTCAGCACAGATAAAAGCCATCTACATCTCAGGAACACACTGCACTGCAGGCAAATCGGTGTCCTGGTTCTACCTGAGCAAAGATAAGGCCTCATTGCATCTTCACAAATAATCACTCCTAATACCCTGGAGAAATCAACACTTAGAATTTCCAGTCTGGACCATATTGCCAGAACTAGGTGTGTGAGCAAACACCCATTGTGAGGACTAACATCTATTGCAAGCACACAGCAACATGGAACAAAGGGCTTGACTTCTAACCTAACCCAACTATAGCCAGGAAGACATTTGATCCTAGCTTTGAGAACTTTATGTTCACTGCACTTTGTGCTTAGAGCTGCTGTTACCACAGTTCAAGGGCATATAGCTTTTCATTATGTATTTTTCATTGTACTGCTTGCACAACAGCCAATATCCAAAACTGTGAACACGTAATTCTTGGGTGTTCACTGCCATTATCCTGCCCCGAGATAAGCATTTTCAGATAAGTTCATCCTGTAACAAGCCAGTTCAGGGAGTTAAATCAGCAGAAAAATAATCCTAGTAGAAAAGCAATTAACTTGCTAATGGTTCAACCCCTTGGTTTCAGGATCAGATGTGATGCAGAATAAAGGATGCAAAACCATTCAGGATTCTAGCAGCCTCAATTTAGATCAGCTTAAACACCATCAAACTGAACCTAATCAGATGCTGGCTTTTAACTTTTCTTTACTACCTGAAAACAAATATTGCACACAAACCGTAAAAACACTTTTTTCCTCATCTTAACTATATTCAGTAGATCTCTACATCATCAGGATCCTATCCCATAAACAACTCTCTGAAGGTCATGGGATTATTTTAGCACTCAGGTTTTCTACAAATTATGACCACCTAGTCCAGTTCACAACTCCCTTTCATTATTTATACACTGACAAACAGCAACAGATTTTAAGTTTCACAGATACTAGAAGCATAAAAAGAACTTTCCAAAATCTGAAGAAACCTAAACACAAACTTTCTAGGAAGAAATCCAGGAGCTCCTTCCTGCAAAATACATCAACTGCACAAAATCCAATTCTGAATTCATAAAGAATGTCTGAGGGAACAAAACCAGAAGAAATAAAGTTGACTTTTAGTATTTGTTTATCAATCACCACTAAGGGAATATTCTTGGTTTATACCATAGTCCAAAGCAACAGTTTCCTCAGGCCTCTTGAATGAACCTTCATGACTCCAAAGTGTCTAAGAAAATACCTAAACACCTTTCCATTATTTGCAGGACTAAATACATCCAATTGTTTAAGGCATCCTCCTGTTTCCACAAAAGGATCCTCTGCAGTGAAAAGGAAATGCACTTAAAACAGCTGTTATATCCATGAAATGGTATCAAGATACTTTAAAAACTACCACTAATTATGAAATAAGAACTTCTACAAACAAGACATGTAGGCTGTTATATACAAAAAGGAAAGGCAGGAATTTTAATGGCTAGTTTACTCAAATTGGTTCAATATCCAAAAGGAGGTTTATGGCCATTAAGATAGAAGCCACTGTTTGGTGGTTTTGGCTGAGTGTTGCACGCTTTAGCACAGCCTGGCCTGTAACAGACCCAATGAATAAAATTTCAAATATATTAACACACAACTTAACAAGCATTGTTAGTTGTCCAGTTTGCTAAATTTACAGGCTGGTTTAGTCTAAGGCTTTTTTTCCTTTAAGTTTACTTACAGCTGCATGTGCAGAGAACAAGTTTGAAAATCCTTTCCTCAGTAACACATCCCTTCACTGGGGGAACTGTAGTTTCAGTTTATCAATCCTTGCACTTTATTAAATGTTTTTAATGCCTTGACTTCTTCTATTCTACACTAAATCAATTCAACTGTGAACAGCCTTGAAAAAATTTTGTCCTTTAAGACTGGATCACTACGAGCAGACATAGCCCAGCACATTCACCTTAACCAAAAAAGGGTACTTTCCTAAGTAATGCCCCATCCCAACATAATCTGGGCTCAGAACTCTAGATAAATGAAAAGTTTTAGATTAGTAATGATCACCATTCTTTCCTCATAGACTATTTCCCAAATATTGGACTGACACATTTTTCACTTTAACTTCTTACTGGCATACCTGGAACTTACTGCCTCTGGAAATACACCTAAATTACAATTTATCTACAACTGTGTAAAAATTGACACTAAACCACTGCATTAGGAACTCAGAAGCCTTCCTTCACCAATACTTGTATTCATTCTGCGTACTCTTAAAGAAGCTTCTCTAAAATGGCTCCTCCTGTGATGTTAAACCCACACAATCCTACAAGAAAAAATCTGCTTTCAGCACTGCATTCAATGACATCTATTTTTAAAATGTTAAACTAAGCTACAACATTTACTATTGTACTGAGCATGCAGAAACTTTCATGATGTACCACATCAAACAGACACAAGACAAAGAGAGGAAGGAATCAAAAGGGACAATAGTACCATCAAGAAACCAGAACAAACTGTTTTTGAGGTATTTTCTATAGTCACAGAGACAATACAGACATCTTTTTTCTCTCCACAGCTCAGTCTTAGACCAGATCCATATTCATGTAACATAAAAAATGCATCACAGACTGGGGTACGTATCTAAGAAACAGTTACTGGAAGTGTGAAATGCATGTTCTAACCTTAAGATTAGAAAGCAACTAACGCAGCGGGAAAGTAAATGTGATATCGTATTCAGATGAAGTTGATGCCTAGCAACTATATATTAAGAGCGGGGAAAAAAAAGTGGTTGTGCCATGGTAGAAAGTGGCAGAGAGAACAAGGAGTTTAGGTCTTGTTAGAGAGTACATGAAACAACCACCATGACTGAAGTGAAACTAGATGTGTACATCAAGGACCAGAAAAATGTAAAAACATATAGAAGTGCAAGCACAGGCTCTTTGTAACCCTGACATGTTAGGCTTGGAAGAGCCTGTCAGGGAATTTTCCGGCAAACGGTGGCAGATGCAGCCTTTCAGTCTACAAAAGTGCATTTCTGTGATACACAGGGCTAAGTGTTTGGTATTCCAGAAACTGACTCAGGAAATTCTGGTTTGTTAAACATCATGGAGGCCTTGCCAGAAGTCTGGCTGGGGCCTGACAGATTTCAAGTCTTCACATGATTCAACTGGTTCGGCAGGATTAATTTGGGTCCAGCATAGTTAACACAGTGCAAGAATTTAAAAGATACTCCAAGAGTTGTGGCTGCATTGTATTTGTTTGTCCTCCTGCTCCAGTCTGTTCTACAATAACATAAGGAGGAGACAACAGACATAATATAGATTAGGCTCTTGATTCACACAGTAAAGCAGCCCAAAAATTCCTGGAGCTAAGCTTGGCCTAAAGGCAGCAAAGCCACGTTTCAACTGCACTGCACCTGGTAAAATAAAGCCTCTTAAAGCCCACCTGTGTCTTAAACCTTACATTACCTTTATCCTCCCTCTCTTCCTACCATCAGCATTCCACTCTCTTCTTCCTTTCCATACTACCACAGCTCCGTACTTGCTAGAGACAGCATGGTAATTTATTATTCACCTGGCTGCTTTTGGGCAGTGCCTTACAAAAGCCAGGATCTGGGAAGCAGGATGCAGAACCCCCTGCCTGAGAGTGGGTCAAAGCTAAGAGCTCTGACCTGTCAAAGATTTCTCACCTGCATCATACACTCTCACATTTACATCTTATGTACAGCACAGATGCACATTAACTGTGCAGTCTCCTCTGTGTACTGATCCCTGTGACTGCCAATGAAAATGGCACCCAAAACCTCAGAGCTGGTCATGGAAGCAGCAGATGAAACCTGAAACAGGAAAGGCAGCTGCAATCCAACCTCTGCACAGCTTCAGTTTCCTACAGCAAAGCACATTTAGAACCCTCAGAACACTGTGCACGCTAAGTTAGAGACCTTGCAGCCAGCACTAGGTTGGTCTGGAGCAGCTGCAGTGTGGGAAGGGAACAAGGCCCAGCTGCCTCCATCACCACGCTCTGCTGTCCCTCCCTCCACGGACACTGGATTTAGATCTCTCATGCCATGTCACACCACAGCCAAGCTCACTGAAGGGACCCCTCTGGCTACACCATGGGATGAGTGGGAGCCTCTGTGCTGAAAACTCCATGGCAGTGCTGCTAAAGACACTGGGATCTAAATATGGCCTATGGCAACATTAGCAGTCAGAAACACAAGTCTGCCAGGTGAGAAAAAAGCTGTTCTTTAAAATAAAGAAAACTAAGGGAAGGGAGGTAAGGGACCATAACAAAATTAGAGACTTCTAGGAAAGCAGAATGCAGAGGCCTTCATTAAGAGGATGGAGCAGGATAAATAAAAAAATAAAAATGAACTCAACTTGTAAGAGATTTTTTATTAATTTTAAGTGCACCCAACATGAACACAGTAATAACAATGGGCAAAAAAGATGAACCTTAGTATGGACTGAAGTCACAGGTTAGACTACATGCTTTACATAGGCTGCAAATAACAATGTATAGGTTTTGGAATGCTAAACCCCTCTGAGATGTGCCATAGCAGTATCACAGCTGCTACTTTTATGCAGTACAGAGAAGTAACTCAACCTTTTGCCTATCAAATTCTCCCTTGCAAAGGAAAATAAAGCCTCAAGTCAGCATTGTTGAAGTTAAACAGTAACACTTTACAAGCTACAGAAACACACACACTACTTTAACAAGCAGCTTAATTACGCTATGAAACATCAATGTATTTTTAAAAATGTATTGGAGTGGGGAGATTAAATCTGGAACATACTACACACCAGCATTAGCAAAATTTTGCTGAAGCATATTCTTCTTTGCAGCCACCTGTCTCATGATGAAGGGAACCAGTCTGAAGAGTCTTTTGCTCAAACATACTCCAAGTACACTTAACTAGCCTGATCATCTTGGAGCATACAGGGAAATTTGGGAAATTATCCTAATGAGGCAGAAAACAAGTATTTTACACTCCGAGCATTACATTTCCTACACCCACCCTGTCCACCAAAATAGTGATCTTATAAGATTTACACACCACCCTTTAGGGGTACAGGCCCAGACACAGAGAAATTAACCTGTTTTGTAAGAAACTACCATTCTACAAAGAAAAAGCTACTTCAAAAAGCACTAAGGCATCAACTTAAAATTAAGTATTTCTAAAGGCTACACTGGCCACTAAGACATGTGACTGTTATCAATCATTCTACCCTCTATCAGGAACTTGCATCCCCACCCCTCCAATTACTACCGATTTTAAACACAATCCCAACTACTAAAAAAAGCCATTTTGGAGAAACTCTGCCAGCAAGTTGGAGATCGTTCACACCAATACCAGATTTAAAAAGGTGACATACAACACTCTGGTGGCACCTCCCTATAAATTAAGAGGTTAGGGTAAACACACACTTTAGTCTATTAAAAAAAAAAAAACAAACAAGCAAAACTCCACTGAAACTGTAGTTATTTTACAGAATCCCAGAACTATCAGGTTTGGAAGGGTCCTCTGGAGATCCCTCCTGCCCAGGCAGGGTCACCTGCTGCAGTAGGTTACACGGGAATGCGTCCAGGTGGGTTTTGAACGCGTCCACAGAGGGAGACTCCACGCCCTCCCTGGGCAGCTGTTCCAGTGCTCTACCACCCTAAACGCAGAGAAGTTCTTCCTTATGTTGAGGTGGCACTTCTTGGGTTTTAGTTTAGCTCCCTAGTAAACGGAATGCATCCTGTACCACAAAGAAGACTCTTTAATAAATAAACGCATTTTTACTGTTTCTAGTCTAAGGATTAAGCGTATTTTAATAACGTTTTATTCTGGGGGCAGATGGTGTCGTTTAAGAGCCCTTCTCCATTAAACGCCTGAGCTCAGCCAACGCTCGCTTTACATAACACCGCAAACTGCCACTGTAAACAGCTTGTTCCGGGTTGCAATTTTCTTCCCAAGTCCGTTGTGCTCAGCGACCACGACCAAGCGAGACCGTGACAGCGGAGCTCGCCGGGGCGTCCATTGTCCACCTCGCCCCGAGCCAGAAAGGCGAGGGCTGAGCGAGCCGGAGCTCCCGGCGCGTCACCGCCTGGGCCGGGGCGGCTCCGCTCGGCGCTTCCCCCGCTCGGGCAGGGCACACGGAGCTCCTTCCGAGGGACGGGAGGGCCGGGGAACCCCGGCCGGGCTCAGAGCCCGGGGCAGAGCCGCGGCCCCCTCGGCCCCGCCGCACGCCCGCCCTCGCCGAGCCCACACCGCACCGCTCCCCTCAGGGCGCGGCCTGCGCCCACCCGGCCCCCGCTCACCTGGTCGCCGGCGGTTCCCTCTCCGGACATGGCGCGTTAAAACCGGGCTGGGGCGCAGGGCCCCAAGCGGGTTAAACCCCTTAAAAACGCTCCTCCGGCCGCAGCCGCCGCGCCCGGGAGAGCGGCAGCGAGAGAGCGGCAAAATGGCGGCGGCACCTCCGGCCCGGGGGCGGGGGAGCGGGGCTGGCGGGAGGAAGTGCGTCATCGAGGCGCGCGGGGGCGGCCGGAAGTGGCCGGAGCGGCGCTCTGAGGGCGGGCGGCCGCGGTGTGGAGGCTGCGCTGGGGCGGCGCTTCCTGTTCCTTTCCTTTTTCCTCCCTTTTCCCTGTCCCTTCCTTCCTTTTCCACGTTGTGGGGGCAGAGCTGGCTCCCCGCAGCCGCTCCCGCCCGACATGGGCAGGACGAAGCCGCGATGCTCGGCCCGGCCCGTCCCGGCCATGTCGTGAGGGTGGCCCCGGGAGCCGCCGTAGCCGCGCTTGCGAGAGTCGCGGCGTTGCCGTTCGCTCCCTTCGCCCGCTCCCTTCGCCCGCTCCCCGTGTCCTGCGGGGCGCAGGGAGCGGAGGGGCTTTGGTGACTTCCAGCGGCACCTGGCCGGCGCTGTGCCTTCGCTGCTGTAACGCCAGCGATGGCCGCCAGCCGCAGACTCGTCCCTTCCACCTCACAAGAGCTCTTGCTAGTCGAGGCAAGTTCAAAACGCAGGCTGAGATCTCGGTCACGAAAGACCTCAAGGATACAGGAGGCAGCTCCCCCTAAAGCTACTTCGTTTTATTTACGAAATACCCACCAGCCTGTTCGTGAGAGAAGGGCCTTGAATCAGCCACTGCAGGGAAACTGTGCTATATGAAAAAAAATCTGGAGGAGGCTTTGCAGATACCAAGGTGAATTAGCTGCCTTCACAGCAGTGTAAGTGTTCTTAAAATTGTGGAATACAGGCATGCAGAAATACATGAAGTAACTCGGTGTCAGTGCTGGGGGTTCCTTTCTGCCTCGTTTTCCAAAAGTCCCATTCTTAAGCCACAGAAGTGTGGAAAGAGGACATAAGGAAAACATAATACGCGCCTTCTGAAGCTTCACCTGGGAAAAATAAAGGGAGCAGAGAGTTAAGAGTTATTTGACTAATTGTGCAGTAGCATTTCGCAGAATTTTGGTTCTTCAAAATTGAAATACAAACCGAGATCTGTCTTGGCAGATAAGCTGTCCTGTCCTTGGAGATCAGTGGCTTTGTGATACGAGCCTAATTTGTTGAAAATGTTTGAGAAATAAATACAATTTCTTTCCAAAACCCCTGCAATTTTCCAATTCATTCTTGTAATGTTTTTCCATTTCCTATACAGGAACTAATTCCTTCGAAGTAATTGCTTGAAGCAATGCTGGTGAAACCTCTAATTAGACAATACTTACGTTACTCCAGGCCTGCAGAGTGTCAGCTGCCTCCCTGGCCTGGCTGAAATTTTTTTTCTAGTTCGTCAGCTTTACATTTTGGTATGAATCTCACACCAAAGGAGCAGTATTACTTAACAAAAAAGTGTGTAAGTGACAGGTTGTGTTTCAAAGTATGCTGGAAAGTGTTTCCTTGTCTTAAATTTAGAGTTTAAATAGAGCAGTGTTTAGCTTAACTCAAGTTTTGTCTCGCTGTAACTTAAATTTGGGCCTTGTGCAAAAGTCACCTGGCTTGATAGTGCTGTAAATTCATTTTAGTTGGCCCATTGAACAAGGCTGATTTGGGGCTTTCACCTTGGTGGCATGAGGGCAAGTAATAGGGACGCAACAGCCGAGCTTACAACAAGTACTTAGTTGGAGATTCCTCTGGCACAGCCCAAAGGTTGTTTTCCAACCTGGCTGTTCCTTCCCTTTCTTCTGAAGCTGCGTCATCTCCAGGGGAGTAGCTCGAGGCTCCCAGCCCGAGGTAGCTGGGGCAGTGAGGACATGATTACAGGCCTGGCTGCTTGGAAGGGCTGCACTTTAATTTTCAGATGGTTTGTGATATCAAAGCAAGAGGACATTGTTAATACCTGCTGTGCTGTAGTGATTCATGCTTAGTTCAGTCATTGCCATGGAACTTAATGGCAAGCCATGAGTTAACAAGGAAACTTTTGTGGATGATAGTGCTCTGGGAGGGCATGTGGCAGAAATCAAAAACAAATCTGAAGCTGGTCAGGAATTGAAGACTGCTGTACCTACAGGTCTGTGGTGCTTAAAACTGGAAGAAAATGAGAACCTAAATAGATGCTGAACCTTAAAGGCTGCCAGGCCAAGATCTTGGCAAACTGTGAGTGAAGCAAATTTGAAAGGAAGCTGCTTTCACAGAGTTGGGGCAGCAGTTATCAAACAGACCTGACATACCTGTCTTCCAAGTGATTTTAGCTGCCACAGCAGCTTAGTTTTAACGCTAGTTATGAAATCACAGGTTTTGTGCAACTATAACCACTAAAAACATTGTTTGCAACCTTATTTTTGAAAGGATTCAATCACAGATGTAATTATGTTAATTATGTCTGCTCAGTGCTAGAGAGAAAGTTTAAGGCCCTTAGATTTGAGCTGCCCTATTACTTTCTGTGTCAGTGCTGAATCTCAAGCTACCAGAGTGCAGAGGATGCTGAAGATTGTCCTCCCCACTGTGTCACCAGCGTAACCACGCTGGTGGAGGCTGTGGGCTGTCACCCCTCCTCTGAGATGGGTTTCAAACACAGGGTAAAGGTATGTTGACCTGAAAGCTGAGAGGTCCTGTCTTGCTCTTGGCCAGGGGGATGGTGAGCCCTGGTGTTTCTTCGGGTGAGACTTCTGCAGTGCCTGAGCCCCATATAGAATCCATAATCCCTCCTTTTGTATTTCTAAATTGACAACACCGTGGGAATTCTGTGAACTAAAAATAAGAAGGCAGTCTAAATTAGTATTTCCATAGGCCATAATTAAGAATGAAATTCATCCTTCTGCCAAACTGGTTTCCTTCCCATTTGACATCCAGTGAGTTGTGTCTCACTCATCACGTGCATCAATGTAAAACATGAGGGAGGAAGCAAAACCCAAACAAGCTTTGCTGAGTTTGTTTTCTTGGGCTCTGTACTGGTACTACTGGAGTTTGTAGTCAAGAGGGAAGGAAGCATCTGAGGGCATTTGGGTGGTGAGGAGGAGAAGGCAGTAGTGGGACTGAAACTAGTTTAGAAATTTAGTGTATAAGCAGAAAACAAAGGTGAATGGACCAGTGAATAAGTAGCATGATTAGTAGAAAATAATTACGGCAGACTACATAGTTGCAGTAATGTATTTTAATAGTGTAATAAGATGTTAAAATTCTGGGTTGAATCCTAGCCTCCTCAACATCAATTCATTTGCTTGAATTGCCTACCATTTAATGCTATTTATTACAGTATTGCATAATTTATTTTTTGTAAGCAGCTTTTCAGTTTTCTAAGAAAAGTATAAATAATCATCACATCGACCAAAGATGCTTGTTCTAAATCTTGTTCTGTTTTCAATGCAGAATTCTTTTCCAGTGCAAGTAGTTACTGCCTTTCTATAACACTTCTTGCTGTTGTGGATCATTATTAGTATTCATCAATGTTTATTTCTATTGCCTTGTGGATTCGGTGAAAAATTTGCCATAATGAAATGAAATCTGAAGCTGGATCAATCTCTCTGTGGTCAAAGCTGTATTTTAAGGATGAAACACTAAACAGTGAACATAGTGCTGTAAATTATTTAAGCCAACAACTGGGTATCTTCAGAGGCAAGGTTACATTGGTTTTTTCCTTAAGATTTGTGGGCAGATATTTATGGATGTACCATTTATAGTGTACATACAGTGAGTGTAACAAGTCCCGAATGCTTTGGGTGTACAGTCTGTGTGCAGACCAGTTCCCCAGGACGGGCACAGTCAGTCCCACATGTCCAGCAGCCGTTCCTCTGGCATTCCTACATGTCCGGTGCCAGGCTGCAACAGTGTCCAAGGGTCTCAAAATCAGAGAGAGACTGATACCCACCAGCTCTGCCTGGACAAAATTTCTAGGCAGAAAAAGAGTAGAAATCTCGAAAAACTCAAATTACACAACGAAGTTAAAAAAAACCAGCACACAAAAAAACCCAAACCAAAACAAAAAACCCACCAAACCAACAACAGCAACAACAACAACAAAAACCAACTGAAAAATGCTGTTTGTTTGTGTACTGGATCAAAGTGGAGTCCAAATGATGCCTTGCAGCTGGAGGGAGCAAGATGAGGTAATGTATACAAATAGCAGCACAGTTCACTGATTGCAGTGTTGTCAAATTTTTGAGTGTTTGTAACCTAAGTGTTTTTGAAGTCGCTAAAATGTGCCTGATGACCACTAGCATGGCTACATGTGTTGCTGTGGCTTGTCCCTGTCGGCCTGTGCCCACTCGGTGTCCCCAGCGCTGTGACTCACCCGGGAGGTGGCAGACGAACACCGCTGCGGCTCGGCTGGAAGCGGAGCGAGGGGACGAGCTGCACGTACCTGGCAGCCGCCCAACAGGGAAAATGGCACGGCAACAATTTAGGGGGTTTTGTGTCTGGATTACAGAACTTTTTCCTGCCGCATTGCTGTTGGACATCACAAGTGTCTTTCTGTGAATTCTGTCGAGTCACAGCTTGCAATGATGAATCATTTTTAAAGTAGTTTAACTTTACCTTATTTTAGGAAAAAGTCACACACATTTTGGGTCGTAAGGGTTTTAACTGTTAATAAGAAGGGCAGAAAGTAGGAGTATATGGAAGGAAAAGAGAGTCATCAAAGGATGATTGGAAATCAAAGAGGGAACTTGCCATAGGCAGCATAGAGATCATCCAACAAATAAAAGGGAGAACAAAATGAGGTGGGGCAGAACATACTCGTAATTGGTGTAATGCTTTTGCATACCAGTATTTAGCCTCAGGTGTTTTCTAGTGTATGTTTACTCTGGTTGCAAATACACAGACAAAGCCTTTTTTAAAACGTAGTGGTGATTGCAGTTATTTCTCACTTAAAGCCAGTGATACAAAATTTAGTGTTCATTGTCATTATTGGATATAATACTGTAGTGCTTCCAAAAAATGCTAGTGATTAACAAAAAGTAAAAATTGACTGTCTAAGCATAATGTTGCTTGCACTCAAATGCCTTCTACTTAGCTGAATAATCCCATCATCATAAGATGATGTGTAAGAGTGAGTTTATAAGACATTAGATGCTGTTCATTTTCATAATATACTGGAAAACATAAACACAGAACATCACAGGTTTTCACCTCAGGCTGTTTTGGGCAGAACTCTTGTTTTCTTAAATACAAGTTGTCCACAATTAAGCTCACCCTGCCGACATAAATCTTACCTATTCAAGCGCTGTGTTTGTGCAGCCTGGAGAAACAGGAAAGGTGGAACTGGCCACCCAGTCCACCTGTAATGGGGGTGGGGAGGTTGCTATGCAACTTTAGTATTTGATGTTTTGCTTGAAAGCTCAGCTCCAGGAAACAAGGGTTTACATAAGAATCAATCAATCTTTCTTCTAAGTTTGTTTCCTTCTATTATGAAGCAAATCTTGTTTGTGTGCTGCAAGTACATCGCAAGCTCCCAGAAACCTAGAAGCAATGTGAAAGAAACCAAAGTCTGGGGTTGTTTCAGTCTCCTTATTTTAGGCAAATTTGATTTACAAATCTTGGAAATGCCAGTACTGTCCTGGTGCTGGGATAGTAACCACCCCCTCCTCCTACATTCACAGTGTACAGCTTGATCCACAAAATACCCCCTGCTTCAGTTCACCTTCAAAACCCATGGTGACTGTCCTGCGTGTCCCACCTTAAGCTACATTTCTTGTCTCTAATGAAGCTATTGTCAGAGATTATTGTTATCAAAGCTAATTTTGGAGAAATGACTGATGTTCCTGACTTCTGTGTGAATCTCCTGTGCTGCTGATGTCACCTAGTCCAGATCCGCACGCTGCACATGAAATCACAACCCCCTTCGTGTTTACCCCTGTGTAAATTTACCTTGACAGATTGCATGCACTTTGAATTAAGGACCGTGTTTTCATATTTATCTCTAAAGCATCTGGGTACCATGGTGATCATACCAGACAAGCAGACAGATACACTTGTGCTTGATGGTAGCTGCAATGCTGGGGTCCTTTTCCATAAGAAGCTGGGATTCATGTTAACAGAGCTGTGTTCTGTAGTAAAATCAGTGATTCCAAGTTTTCTTTTGTGCCATTTTTTAGTAAATTAATAAGGACACAAAGCTAAGGAGGTATTTTTATGTTCTCTTTATTAGCTAAACTTATGCTGCATTTAAACCTGTAATGATACCTCAGCTCAATCACCACATGCTGCAGTAGAATTTGCTTTGTTGTTGTATTTCTGAAATAGTGTAACACTGCACTTTGAAATCTCATTTAAGGGAAAAGTCTCAGCCTAAATATAAGAAAAAGTACCCTTCAGGTCAACAGTCTGAAAAGTATTGCCTCTTCCAGGCAGCTCTAATTATGTATTGATTGTACTTAAATCTTGGATTACAGTTCGTTTCATGTTACATGTGTGCATTTGTTATTTTTTCCCTTGTGTTGTTTTGACAGTTTTAAAATAATAATACCTGGGTGAGTGTTTACTCTGGAACGGCCGTTTCATTTTATTAGCATACAGTGGGCAATGAGGCAGAAAAGGGAATGTCATGCTTATATATTAGTACTTGTTCCAAGTAGCATCTTTCCAAAGACTGGGGACAGTTCCTGGGGAAATTACTCAAAATGTAATGATCCTGCAGTGATTTAACACAAAAAATGAGGTACCTTGGATTTTTATTATATTTGTTTCCTCCTTGACCAGAAATGGTGTGTCTTTATTTCTCATCATTGAGGCTTTCTGTTGTCACTCTTGTTGTGGTCATTTGTCTTGGTTTTGTTCCTTGCAGCAAAGAACTAGAGCTGCTGTGTATCAGAAGTGTGCATCCATTATAAGAAAAACAGATTTTCAATGCAAATTTGGTCGAAAATTAATGAATCCCACAACTTCTTTTTTTTTTTTTTCTGTAATTCGTTAGAAATCCTGAGCACAGAAGGGTATGTGTATCCCAGCACAGTTTGGAAGTGCCATCCACTCAGACATGACAGTAAGTTTGGGAACGTTTTCAACACTAATTACCTTGTAAATCCAGGTGCCCATTGCAGCAACTGTAGCTTTCCCGGTTACAAACATATTGCCAGGAGATTTGAAACAGTTAAGCTGTAATTGTTTTCACAGAATGGGAGAAACAAGCCTCTGGGCTGTTGTTTGGATGCTGAAAGGAGCAGGGCACTTTCTCACAAAGCTGTATGCAGTATGGAAAGCTCTGGGCCCACTGTGGCTCCAACACCAAAATGTGCTTTCTGCAGAGTGTGCTCCCGTTCCTGGGTGAGAGAGAGCCCATCGAAGAACCGCTGCTCTGACAGGACAGAACCGGGGCAGTCCAAGGACTGTGTCAGTGCAGTCTGACAAAGTTGCTGCTGATGCTTTTGTGCAGCTTCTGAAACTCCCGTTGCTGTCTCCTTGCAGAAATGCTGCATGTCTAAAGCGCAGCAGCTCTCTAATTGGGGAGAACAGTATCAATTTTTATGTGTTAACTTCGCTACTACTAAGAAATTCTCTTCAGGAGCCTCCTTTATGTCGTGCTCCCCAAGATGAATAAAGAAGTTATTCCTTAGTTTCTTTAGGGTGCAGTCAAGAAATAACAGTGTGCTGTGGTCCTGTGTAAGCAGGAATTCTTGGAGTACAGAGCCAGGCTGCTGTTTGTGTGTGCTGGTGAGATCGGGGCCATGGCAGCAGCGTGGTATTATGGAGGGATGTCCAAGTGGTGGTGAAAAGCAAGTGGCAATTTACTTCTAGGGTCAGATAATGAAGACAATGTTAAGGGAGTATGATAAGTGAACTGATGATTCTGCATATGTGATAGAGTGACGGATGGCACTGTGATAGTGTCTCGTAAGTTATTTGCTCATTAAAGGATGTAATTGTGTTTAGAAACTGAAAGCAGGTTTGGCTGGTTGTGTGGGGCACTTAAAGGACTGAGGGCATTGTGTGTGTTATCTAGCTCGATGTGCTTTTCTCCAGCGCTATCTCTGTCCTCACACTGCCTTTTGTTTCAGCCTTTGCTGGGTGACTCATCTTTATAATACGCATTTGCTACAATTATCTGCTGGGTTTCGTAATGAATCCCACTCCTTCCTTTTGCTGCTCTTCTTTTCAGGCTTGCTTTGAGAATTCATGTTTATAAATTCATGGCCTTTTTTTTTTTTGTTGTTTTTTCTCACAGAAGGTACTAGTCACCAGCGTTAAAGAACCATGCCTAAACTATGTGCTAAATCATTATATGTATTTTATTTTCTGAACAGATTCAAGTCTGTAAGGAAAAGCACTGCTGTATGCACCAGAAAAGGGAGAACATTGTGAGAAATGTAAGTTAATACCGAGCAGTAATGAAGAAAAATGCCACTGTTTTAAATACAGTGGTAAATGACTCTTACAACTGTGATAAATTTCAAACCCGTATTTGCTCACATTTTCAAAGGCTTCAGAAGAATACTGTGGATTAAAAACTGTTAATGATTGTTTTATCTCTCTCCTTTGTACTTAAAAGCTGGAGCAGCTGTCACCAGCACTCATACAGAACCACTGCTATCTGGAAGAATTAACTGCTTAGATTAAATACATTTAAAGTGTCTCTACAGCTTTTTAAAACGCCTATCTCTACATGCATATATAAAATTGAGGAAACAACTTCAGTTTCTCTTTCCCAGCTGAATTTAATTTGTTCTGATTTTTGCATTTAACTCCTATTAAAAAGGAGGACACATAGCACACGATGGTAACAGCATAGACAAAGGCATTTATAAACCCCAGACATAAGGTGTCTGGGTGAAAAGGCAATTTCAGTCCTGCATCTGGAAGTTCTGGGTTTTTTTCCTTCTAAATTAGTTTAAAATATTTCATATTATTAAAATACACTTTAGCTAAGACTGGCCTTAGGAGCTATTTTTTCGATGCTCTTGCTTCTGTATACTCAGGGCATTGCTTATACATTTTTCTCATATCCTGTGTGCTTGACATAGGGTTCTAGAACACAAATTGGATTGTTACCAAATGTGGGCCAAAAGCTACATTTAGGGTGATAGAGTGTGTTGTCTCAGAGCCATCTGACAGAGCTTTCTGGTAGCACTGCCATCTATTTCAGTAAAACATCTGAGTGACACAGAACAACAGATGACTGAGAAATTCCAGTACTGTAAGAAAGAGGAAGGAAAAACAAGCAACTATTTTGAGAGAAATTATTTTACCTTTTATTTTTGTGAATTCAGAAAAAATATTATTCCTAGTGATTAGCTGAATATATAAGATTCAATTAAATTAATTTGTTTTTCATTTTAGAAAGATTTTGAATAAATACATTTTCCCATTGTAGGCTGAGAAAAAAAGGGTAAATGAATACTTTAGGCACTTGTAAAATGATAAAATTCAGAGAAATGTTTGTGTTACTATTTTGTGATCAATACTTACAAATAACTATGGAATATCCTTTACTGGTATTGTCCAGATTTTTTACTGAGAGTAAAGGGAAGATCTCGTTAGTTGGCCTTCTGTGTAGCTCTTTCCAGGGATTGATGCAGCTGGCTTCTATTAAGAAAGGACACATACTGAAAAAAATGTCTGAAACAATATTTAGAATGCAGTGTCAAAATGTACAAGAATTAAACCTGCCACAGACTGAAACAGATACCAAGAGCTTGAGGAGGGATAGAGCAAGAGAAGTGTAGTAGCCCTTTGCTTTCTCTTTAGCCAATTTTGTAAATAAAAAAATGTCAGATGCAAAGCTAAAATTCTCAATGTGTCAAAGCCTGTATAATTTGTCTTCTTCAAGTCCTAGGCACCCTGGAACAGCACTGAAATTTACTGTCAAGTTCATCTCCAAGGCATAATGAATGCTTAATATTGGAGTGTAATTTGAAAAATACTATAAAAATAAACAAAACCAGACCTGGCTTCACCATTACTAAAGGAAGAGTAAGTCCAAACATGCCATCTGAAGAGTTTGTACTTTCCCCATGGCTGTCTTGGATCTTTATTTCGTCTCTTTAGATTGTCCTTGTCTTTGGATTAAATTCTGATCCTAGAGAATTTAATCATAAAGCTCACAAAGATCTTACTGCAAAGAATCATCACTTGCTGGAATTTGCAAAGCTTCAGCTCAAAATGGGGTTACAGTATATTTGAGGTGGCCATCTCGTTTCCCAAGTGCAATGCTGTTTTCTGCACATCAGCTGTGTCAGATCCTGTAGACTGTTGCATTTGTCCCCTAATTGCTAGAATAATGTCTTGTCCCTAACAATTACTATAAAAATGTGAAGAGGTGCTGTAGTTCCAGAGCAAATTGTTTCCTTGACACCTATTGACCCTTCAAATCCTTTTAGGAACTGGCTATCTTTGAAAAAAAAAAAAATCACAAAATCATTATTGAATTTGCTGTCTGGCCTCCATCTTTCCTCTCTGCCTGTTTCCTGACCAGAAAAGCAAAAAAGGTATAAAAAACCAAAGGCATTAAAAAGAGGGGTGTTCAGTCCAGACTGGTCTGGCAGCTCTAGGCTGTTTGAGTAGGGGAAAAGTAAACAGCTTTTATAAGAAAGATTACAATTGCAAAGAGTAAAACGGTAAACCCAGAAGAAGACATATTAGCTTGTTTACTTGCTTACCTCTTAAACTTTCCCTACCAGCTTTTGAGAGTCCTGTCACATTCAGCTCTGCTATTCATAAAGCATCTGTCCTGCTTTTTTCATTGCTGTTTTTGCTGCCAATGGTGTGCTTGCAGCTCATCAGTTCTCCTTTACTATAGGCTAGCTCCTCTACAAAGGCATCATGTGAAATCCAGAACAGGGTTTGGGTGCTGTAAAACGTCACTAATCTAGTGGGTACTGAGCTGGAATGTTTTCCTTACAGGATCCAGGATCTTCCCTGTTCTGTCTCAAGGCTAATACTTTTATTTTTTCCCTTTCATTTATTTTTTTGTCTCTTCTTTCTTACAGAATGTTTGATTTAGTAAATTGCATTCAGACAGGGTTAAAAAAAAAAAAAGGTAGAAGACATTTAGGAAAAGACTCCAAACCCAATACTTACTTTGGTCATTTCTCTGGAATAATTTGTGCCAGTAACTGTGTCACATTGCTCTGCACAGCACTGGGATTTGCACGTATGTCATGGGTGACACAGTCTACTTCATATTCTCTTTGAAAATGGGAAGGTAGGGAGTAAACAGGCTCCTCCCAGACATCTGAAGTAGCTTTAGGACTACAGAATACGTGCCATGGTACTCATTAAGTTGTGCCCTGGTTTCCTCAAGTCTCCCAGTGTAGGAGTTGTTACTGAGGCAACACAGGGACTTACTGTGCAACTCCCATAAAAACAAGTCACTGGGGTGTGTCAGGCGTCTACATGTACATACACAGGGCTCTGCACTAACATTTGCATTCTTTTTTTTTGAAGTTAAGCGACTGAGAAAAGCAAATGGGGATGGAAATAGTCTTTTAAGCGGAATATTTGCAGGATTTTTCAATGTTTTGATTTTATGTTACTTTTCTGTGTTTGGTTTTGGGTAGGAGAGAACAGAAATGCTGCTTGTTAGCTGACCTCAGTCTTCATGAGACAGATGAGTGGGTGGCTTTACCAAATGGCAGTCACCTTCTCTTTTGAGTCTGATACTGAAGGGTCAGCAGAATCATTCCAGGTTGGACTGGGAAGAGTAATTTCTCCATTTGATGTGGAGAACTTTCTCCATGGAGCCACCAGTGTTTTGTCTGTGCCAGCCGCACGAAGGTGAAGGATCCGACCGTGTTGTTCTAAACAAGCGTGGTTGTGGTAGTTGGAGTGCTCTGCTGGAGTCACAGCTTTTCCTTTTGGCTGGGAATAGAAGGGAAGCAGGAACCTGTCCAGTTAGCCCCAAATGGAAGAACAGACCCTAGAGCCAGGCAGCAGACACAGTTCTCTCATATTAAGTCACAAGTTGCATATAGTCGTTTGTCTAACCTTTTTGACTTTTTGTGTCTGTAGAGCAGATGTTAGTGCACCTGAAAATAGCAAGTCTGAAGTTTATTTATTCATCCTTCTTTCATATTTTAAAGCTTGGCTGTATATTTATATATGTATGCATAAAAATATGTATACAAATATGTCTGACAGGAGCCTTTCATGGTAGTCCCTGACCCGCTCATTGGCATCAAGCACAGCTGACTCCCATGTATCTGCTCTGTTCTCCAGAGCCCGTTCTGCATGGTCACATCCATGCTGCTTTTGCTGCTAGGGTGAGCACAGACTGTAACTGGAATTACAAGGCACTGACAGGCTTTCCTGCATATGCCATCTCTTGGAATAAAATCCCTATTTGTTCCTATCCTCCCTTGAAGCAGAATATGTGTAGATACTGTTCTATGGTGGCCCTTTGAAAGTCCTCTTGAAAATCTTTGTGAAAGTGTAAAAGGCAGGCAACAGCTTGCAAGTTGTTGCCTAGTACTGGTGTACCTCCAGATGTGTTTTCTGCTCAAATCCTGCATTCTAGGGCATGTTTATTTGTAATAGGTAAATGTCCTGATAATGGGAATCTCAGACAGGTAATGTGAGATCTTCATGTAGTGGTGCTTGTTGGGTTACTAATTTCAAAATTGCTTGTTTTGGCAAGCTGCTCTATGTTGCCTAACTCTTGTTCCACAGGTGCCACAAGCAGATCCCAGAAACGAACGATTCCTTTGAAATGCACCCAGGGTTTTGTTAGGAGAATTTAGAGGAGTTTTGGAGTAGCTCAATTTGCCGTAGTGATGAAGTATAAGAGCATCTCTGAATTTAAGACTGGCTTGACAGACCTGGGAGGAAGCATATTTCAGTGAGTGCTTTGACTGGTGTAAACACCTGTTGGGAAAGGTCCATCCCAGGCTACTTTTCCACCTGCTGCTGGGTTTCCTGGCCAATTTAGTCAGACAACTCATTTCAGACTGTAGCCAGATGATAAGATGGCATGTAGGCACTGTGATTGCAAAATCATGATTAAAAATTTTTTTTAAAAAGGGGGTGAAGTGCTAGAAGGTGCTAGAAAGAGGAGAAATCACTATAAAGACTCAGAACTACTGGTGGTCTTAAGACTGATTAGGCTGAAAGTTACCTTCGTGATCATAAATGTATGCTTAAAATACTGAGACCAGAAGAGCGTCAGGATACTGACACGTGTTGGCAGCATCCATGTGTTTGAAAAGGTTAGGCAGAAACAAAATGTACTCTACTCAGGAAAAAAAGGGTACAAATCAGGGCTTTATCTTAGTGGGGTGTCCAAGACAAGTCTCTGCATCTCCTGAATTTTTTCTGCATGGGTTGCCACATCCATTGATCTCTATGCACAGGTTTTATTGTACCAGCATGGAGGTACCGGGGAAAGATTAGCTCTGAAAAGCAAGTTTTAAAATAATTGCTTTAGAGCAATTTTGAAAGATGTTTTTCCTTTTATTCAACCATGAAATGGAAGTGTCCTGCTGATGGCTCCAGCATATTTTTTAATTGAATAATTAGCATGGATAATAGGCATTCAACAGCGTTTTTGTTGATAATCGCTGGATTTACTAATCTCCCAGAAGGTGGGGTGATTCAGAATCTTTTAATGCCCCAAAATAGAAGATAATTAAAACCCTACACATACAACTTGAAATAGAAATGAGTACAAATGGTGAAGAGAAATTAGAAAATGAGCTTGAGGGAAAAGGATGGTGGTGGTGGGGATAAGAGTCCTAAGTACTAAGAATAGTAAGAACACTTATGAATTGGCACGTTTAGTACTTGGAGTTTTCCTGACTCTGCCACACTTTGCTCTCGCCAACGCTGTGTATGGTGGGGCTCAGCAGGGATTCAGCGGTCACACATGTTCAGAGGAGTGGGTGTTACACGAGTCAGCTGCTGAAAATTGTATGTGCAGTAATCTCTGGTGAGCTGGCCATGGCGAGAGGACACTGCAAGGGTTTTGTGGGCAGGGTTAGCTCATATAATCACTGACACGTCGTTCCCAAAGAACGCCCAGTGAGGAAGTGCCTGCCCTGGCTGTACTGCATCATGCCTCTGGGAGTGGGGATAGGCGTTAGAGCCCAGAGCCGCAGAGTGAGCAGGCGGAGTTGCACAGTTTAGGTTAATGTGGTGTAAGACCTTTCCTTGCAGTAACACCGGTGTGGATGCAGCCCACTGCTTCTGTTCCGTGTATCGCTTACCACGTATCACTTACGGTCACTTGACAACAGAGGGGCTGCTGCTTGCTCTTGGAATTAATTCTCACGGGAATGAAGAATTGACACAAAGTAGACCACTTTTTCTCTTGCACGTGCAAGAGGTATTATTTTAACATTAACTTTTCCTCCTCTGGAAGAGGCGGAAAAAACCCTGCAGCCACAAATCTGCCATTTACTTGACTAGATGGAGACAGTCATGCTGAGGTGACTGGGCATAGGATGGAACCCAGATGGAATAAGGAGTTACTAATCTCATTTCCAGTGTCCACAAAACAAGGCTATTAATTAACCTGTTTAATAAGTACTGTTTGTACAGAGGTATAGTGGATACTTGAGACTTCACTATTCACTTCAAAGAACGAGTGATCAAGTTCGTATTGGCACAAGCAGGGCAGGGCTGGATTTCTCTCCAGTGTGCTTCTCTGCCAAACTCTGTCTATTAAAATACATGAGAGTGTGTTTAAAACATCATTATCCAGCTTTGAAAAAAAGATGCTGTTCAAAGGCAAACATTATTTGCTAATTTGGAGACTCGCTTTTGTTTGTGGCAAACATCTGTCATGAAATCGGGAATCTCTAGAGAGGCCTTGCCTGCTCCCACAGAAATTTTTACAGTCCAAAATACTGACACATGGGTGGAAGAGAGAAAGAATACAACAGTGGGCAGGGCATTCCCACCAGTGTAACCTTAAATTGCTCTGACTCTTCCCAGGCTGTGATGCCTTCTGAGTGAAGACTCAACACAGACAATTGTTGCTTGCTCAAGGAGCAGTGAAGACCGAAGTATCCTCCAGCCACTAAACAGTTCCGGATTAGACAAGACAATGGATTTCATGGAATGGCCCTGATACAATGGAAGGATACTTACATTATTGTGCAGTATGGCAAAGCAGCCTGCATGGGAGCTGTTTTGGTCATAAGCCCACGTCACTGTACCAGGATAGCTTGGCAGCCTCTATGTGAGTCTTCCCAGAAGCTTTGCAAGTCAGTAATGCTGTGCATTGGCAGAACTTTGAGGAAAAATTAGGCTATGTCTTTTGGAATTGTGCTTGCCTCTAGCAAGTGGTATTGTTGCCTGCCGTGTACCAGGACTCTTCTGCAGACAAATGAACAACAAAATGAAGCAGATTTGGAGCACTGCTTTCGATGAAAGGCCAGACTCTGCCTGGATTTTGTGCATCAGGTGGTATAAGAGCTACCAAGAGCATTGTGTACCCTTCACACTGCAAGTAAGCAAGAAAAAATGTATTAATTTCTCCAGCTATGTGTGTACACCTGGGGACAAACGTTGCCAGGAAGGGAATGGACAAGAGAACCAAGATGATTTCATTGCCCATTAAATCTCTACAAGACACAGAAAGGAGAAGCTGTAATGCCTTCTGTTCAGGTGGCAGGTCTTAGGAGTCTCTTCTCATTTCACTGCAGATGGTTTGGTTTTGGTTTTGTTTTTTTCTTTAAAATTCTGCTGTTCTTGAAAAATGAATTCAGTTAATTGAGATTTTCTTGAGCAACTGTTTTAGAAAAGAAAACAAAGTAGTGAGCTTTAAAAACACGAAGACTGGAATTTAAACGAACCCAGTATTTATTATTATTTTGAGGTCTTTCAGATGTCTGACTCTAGTTTTTAGGTCTATATCGTGCTTTCACACACATTCTCATGCCAACTATCTCTGGGAGTGCTTCATAAAAGCACTACTTTTGCCCCAAAACTCCATGGAGTAGTATAGTATTTTACCACTGCAATGCCAAAGGGGTTTGAGTTGGGGTTTTTTTGAGCATAATATTAATTAAATACTTAAGAAAGGTCTGATACTGCAAACTTAATCCCAGAAGATTATGCGGGGATATATAGGCAGTGATTATTCACATAACTAAAAACTGTTCATGTAAAAACATTTTTACAGTAATAAAATCATATACCCTAAATATTGTAAGTTATTTGACATATAGGGGGTTCTGAATTAAAACTGGGATTTGTTAATAGAATACAGTTATTATCACTGCTGAGCCGTCCTACAATGTCTTTTGTAAGTTTTCCCTCCTCCTGGTTTTTCCTTCTTTCAGAACCCGTAATCCTGGAATAGATGGTTTTGAAACTGAATTTTAAATTTCAGGCTTGTATAAACTAAGTGGTAGAGCCATTTCAGAACCTTTGAATTCACTTTGGGTTGTTCTGTGCTCCAAAAATTCATTCATTTAGTGCTTTGAAGTACGACTGGGATCAGAGAACACATTGTCAACGTTAATAAAATCGTGTTACCTCAACATTATCCATCCAGTTTTGAAATAGAGGAGGGGTGGTGCCTGTATTACTTCACGTAATCAAAAGAGTAGTTGTTGGTTAATAATTGAAAGTTACATTCCATATATACGAAACAGTGGAAATTTCAAAGATTTCAAAGATACTTCTAATATACTTTAGAGTATTGTTTGTCCATGTGCTGGTAGAATTATTGGGAATTCAGACCTGTGCTGGTGTACCAGAGTTCACTTTTGTTGTAGTCACAAGACATTTTTTATGGATGACAATCTTTGCATTTTTTTTAGCTAGGTATTACTGCCTTGAGCAGCTTGGGATTTAAGAAAACATTTTGTTTAATGTACATTGAATCTGTTTTCATTTTCAGAATGCTGCTTGTCCCTTGCATGGTGTATTATAGTCTCGATTGACTGAATGAAATTGAAGTATGAACTGCTGTCTGAGCTGGCTTTACTGCTCCAGCGGCTCACTACTTAAGCATCCAGAAATTTTGAGTTAAGGTTGCATTAAAAGGTAACTCTGTCCTCTCATTTGCATATGCCAAACATGCTGCTTAATTGCTTGAGAGACAAGACTCTCCGTGTGCATCCCAAGAGCGAGCATGGCCCAGTCTGCAAGGAAGGGCAAGGAAGTTGTGCCTTGGATTGTCTCATCTTCCAGTTCTGCTGGCAAAGTGAAAGAAGTAAGGTGGTGGGAATTTTCCTCTTCTCTTGTCCTGTGATTGGAGAAAAATGTAGGTTAGCTTTTAAATTCCTCTGGGAAGTAGGATACTAATCAGCATTTCCCTGTGGTTTTTTAAACAGTCCATGATTCTAAAGAGAAGGAGGCTGGTGGGGACCCTGCCTGTTACTGTTGCTGGAAACTTCATAGTAATGCTGCTTTTTTCACTTTGACTTTTTCTTTTTTTTCCTAGTGAATTATTACTTTTGTCAATGTGCATTATTTCATGCTACCAGCAAATGTTGGTAAAAATAATTAGCATGTAAGAATGATAAATAGCTTATGCACGTCAGCTATAACTTAAATTGCCTGGATTATCCAAAGGAAAGAGTGAGTTTAAGTGGTGATATGGCACTGGAGACTTTGCTCACCAATAACTTTATGTATCTCCTTCCACTTTCAAATATTAAAATTCAGGCTAAGAAAACCAGTATTAAATGTTTTCTTTTGTTTCGTTTCCCTGGTTGTGTTTTTGTGTAAGTTATATATAAAGAAAAATCTATTTTAAAAGCTTTTTGAGAAGTCTTTGTCTTCCATCTGGCACGAAGAGCATTTCTGGAGGGGAGGGGAAAGAAACAGAGTACTGTCTGAGGTAAATTTGATAGTAGGAGATGGGATAAAACAAGAGGCACTTAGACTAATTTAATTAATGCCATGGTGGATTTAAGAATATGCTGTCCTCTACAAGCATAAACATAGATCAGTAGCTGAATTAAGGAAGCAGTATTAGACTGCACCTGTTGGGTTTCAAACTGAATTCAGACCTTGTTTCAGTATTGCAGTTGGGACTGGCAGTTGCTGAAGGGATTAAATTATTTAAAGCCTTCAGCTGGCTAGTGTAGGCTAGCAGTAGCTTATAAAACACTTAATCTATTTTTTTAATCTCTTCATATGTTTGCTTTACTTAGACAGTAAAACTATACATGACACACACCTGCCACATTCTGAAGCTTCTTTGTCAGATATTTCACATTTATCAATTAGAGCAGCCTTTAAACTGTAACCATTTGGGTTTCACTGACAATACGCCTCTTGTTAGCCTGCACATTTTCTTCGGTGAACTCAAACCCAAACATGAAGTATGCAGACATAAAATCCTTCTTCCACAATTTATTCTAAAAAAGAGGTTCCCTTCTAAAGGCAAATGCTGCTCTCCAAATAATTAATGCTTACTGTTACCTTTTGGGTAGTCATTTAAAAAAAGAAACTAATTCCAAACAGTTTGGAGCTCTGGAACTATTTTTGCAGTGCATTAGTTAACTGCTTGCAGGATAGTCCAGAAAAGCAGTTCAAAAATAGGTGATACTATTTAGCTTGTTACGTGATATGTCTCTTGTTTCTAGAAAGCCAAGAGTAAATAATGAATAGTAGCAATATGGATTGGACGGAAAAGCAATTTGGATAGCTGTGCAACACAGGATTAATTAGGCAAATCCTCTTAGGTTTGATAAGCCATTGCTTAGATCTACAGTTTATTTTGTCATCGGTTGCTCCTATTAATGTCTCCTTTCTGTCAGAGTTTATTACTCTGATTTCAGTTTTGCATCATACCTTTTTGTGTCAAAGTGAAGTGCCACTGAATTAACTTACGACCTTCCAAATAATAAGCAGAGGAATGCCTGGAGTCAATTCAAATCAACACTGGCATCCTCTTAAGAGTCTTTTAAATAATGAGCTTTTTATATGGATAAATTCTGTTCAGCAACTGGTGTATGACATCTTTTTAATTTGGCCTTCAATGTTAAGTTACAGGACAAGTAGGCATATGTGTCTGCTAATAAGGATGAGCAAATGCTAATTCATGGAAAAGAGATGGTTTCTGCAGTATGCTCTTCATAAAAAGCATATGTTTTTGGTATTTCTGGGCAACCTTTAATTTTTTTTTCTTCTTTTTGACATTGCAAAACTGTAATTTTATTTCTGTAAAAGGGGTTTTTCTAGTACCGTCAGTACAGAACAACTTCACTGCTTGATCTCCTCTAGGTTGGTTTTTTTTTGATAATGTGTAGAATATACTTGAAAAATATAAAGTACATACGTTGAAGTCATTTTACTAATTAGTGTTCACACTCTGTCTCAAACTTTTTTTGAACTGGAGAATGTGCCATTCTTCAGAAATAAGGAAAGAAAAAACAGAGGAGGAATAAAAACCCTTACTGGAAATAAAAATCTTAACCCCCCTGCCCAAGAGACAGAGACTAACAAGCAGACACCTCGGGACTACAGCAGGATGGCTCAGCCAGCTGGGCGGGGGGGAAATATGCAAAAAGGCATGGGAAGAACTGGGCATTTCAGTGGGTGGTAATCAGAGTTTCATCGGCGCTGGGATATCGTACTGTTAGACAACGCTTTGTACATGTCAGGGCACGGCTCGTGGCTGCCATGTGCGTGTAGCACAAAATCTGGGAGAACAGCGACTGTTTACAGTACTCCTCCTGCAGTGCCATTTCTTAGTCAGAATTTATTACAAATCGTTGTTCAGTAGTCACCTGAATATTGTTTCTTCTCTAAGAGGGTATTACATCTGAAATTCTGTTTCACCCTGAATGACCTGGGACACTTTTCATGTATGATTCATCTAATGTGATCTATGAATTGGGTTAACCTCTGTCATGTCCCCAGACCAAACCAAAACAAATCTGAATTGTGATAGAAATTTAACTGCGAGAATACAATGACCTTTAATAGAAAATCAATTGAATATCACAGCTGCTTCTAAAACCTGCAGGAAAAGACTACCCAGAATGCTGGTTGAAAGAGAAAAGTGGGGAATGCAGGTGACTTAAGCGGTACCTTTGGGTTGGTGTCTGTGAAAGACGAGAACCATTCCAGTTTGCTCCTGTCTGACAAGCCCCTCGGGAGCCGTTCTAGCAGCCATGGAGTACAGTGTGTGCCCTGGCACACCTCTGTGCTGGAGGCTCTGGTGGCACAGGCACAGGACTCTGCTTTGGAAACCTCAGTTCCCAGAGCCAGCCGGAGCTACGGCACGTGAGGAGAAAGGGAAGGGTCTGAACCTTTGCATGTGTGGGAGGGAGGGCTCTGGAAGTGGAAAAATTGCCATGCAGCCCAGGAGAAGCATGATCTTACTATAGGATAAAAAATTATTGGATATGATGAAATTTAATAATGTTAAATTTATGTAGTGTTTATAAAGTTGAATACCATCTCATTCGAAGAAAACTAAAACCTTACTGATATTCCAGCTGATTTTGTACTTCCTCACAGATCACTACAGAGCATTATGATTTCTCTTAGCTGGAAAGGCAATTTCCTGGAAAGATTTGTGACGGCAAGAAGAATAACTTGATTTTTCCACCATTTCTCTTTGATTCTTTGGCTGGTTTTCAGTCCTGCCGTGATGCTGAGACCATCAGGGACATGAAGCAACACCACAATTACTGCAGACACGTCCATGGGTGGTTTAGGTCTGCACTCAAATGGCATCAGGGAGAGGAAAATCTGCAGGGATGTCCTAGTGGACCTGAGGAGACAAACTCATCTCAAGAGCTTTATAAATAAGGGCGTGATTATCAGTGGAAGAGGAAAGAGCTTAGCGACTTTTTTTTTTTAATTGTTTTTATTTTTTTTTAATACCAAACCACACAATTTGCAATAATTGCATATTCCCAATGCCAGGATGGGATTTTATTTGTAAGGTTTTCTTAAAGAATAAAATATTTGGAGAGTTTTTATTTTGGTTAATATCTAGATTAAGTTCAGCAATTTTGCAGTATTTACCATTCCTCTCTGGGAAATACTGATTAAACCTGCCTTTCTACTAAGAAAGACTGATTCAAGTCAATTGGAAGAATTCATGAAAGTGTAATGATTTTGTAGATATTTGTAATAAATAATGTCAACATTTTGCAATGTAATCAAACTGTTGCCTTTAAATCATGATTATCTTCTGATGTACTTCAGCTCAATTATTTCCGTGGCCTGTCTTGGTGTGTCTTAGAAGAACCTCTCTACATATGTCAAGGCAAACATTTTAGGGGATGTGTTAACCACCTTATTTCTACATGCTCATTAGCACCAATTAAGCAACAACAGTTTACAGAGAAGGATTATGGAGAGACAAAATTATTTTAAGGTGTCTGGGCCAAAAAGCCCCATGGATTTCTCATTCTGATTTGTGGAAATGAATTATTTTTAGGCAGCATTAGTGATATCCCCTGCAAAAGGTTACTTTTAGTGGTATAATATATGCTCTCTGGCTCAGATAGAATAATTTTCTGAGCTAATATTGATTTAGGATTAGAGTGAAAAATAGGTCTCACTTTCTCATGTTAAACTACTTCTGAATTAAGATTTAAATTAAAAGGTTAGAAAGAGGTCTCAAAAATAAATCACTTTGGAGGCCTCACAACTTCATTATTGTTTGTCTAATAAACATCAAGCTTTAAAAATTATACCCTGAAAAGAAACTAAATGAAAATTATGATTCAGAAAGGAGCTTTGCCAAAGATGTTTTAATGAGTAAGTTTGATTCCAGAGCCGCTTAGTGAGTGTAATAAGGTACAAAAGGCAATGTAAAGTTGTTGTAAATAATGTAAATGCATATGGTGTTAGAGATGACAGAACTGACTCTGCTGGACCAAAAGGCATTTCTGAGGCTACTGTGGAAAGGTAGAGATACACTCACTGAAATGGAAGGGGGAAAGGATAAATGGCCAGGTTGCTGCAGTCGAGATACTCCCCCACTGATCAGAAATAAAGCCAGGAGCTGCACTTTTTTTCTTAGTTATAAAGCTTAACTTAAGGGACATGAGTTAACCACCTCATTTTTAAGTATGACTTAGTGCAAAAGCTACAGACAGTGATTGAATTAGTTTTAAGTGCCTTACACTAAGAAGTATGTTGTTAAAGAACTAGATAACTAGGCAATTTCCTATTGTGTTTTTAATTAAAGATAATATTTTGAGCTTGGAAATGAAACACAAGGAAGTTAATTATTGAATTAAATTAGTGCTTTTCAGTATCATCTGCTGAGTGGAATGCTATTCTGCCTTAAAAGCCTCATATAAGCAGCTAAAGCAATCTTTCACACATGTAACAGATACAACTATTTAATAAAAAATGAATGAGAAGCTACTCATACCCTGCTGTGAAATAGTTATTAGTTTCTACTTTAATACATGAGTTTGCTTCTCCTGAAGAAATGCATTTAAATGGCAAAGAATGGTTGATGTTTGATCGTTATATTTCATGTGTTAAACCAAAAATATGTATCCTGCTTTTAGGTTCAAGAGTCAAATAGCTGTCATCATGCCAGGCTATTAAAAGCTGATTTCCATGTCTTTATGGTATGCAATGATGAGTGGAACCACACTAACAATCCAGGTTTGTTTGGGATTTTTTTTAATACTTTTCTCATTAAATTGTCGTCTCCAGGGGCTCGCTTTTGAGGGGGATGAATACATGTGTAAACAGTACTTGAAGAAATGGAAAAATTTCTGTGAAAAATCTTGATCCCACCCATGCCACTGATGTACTTTTTGAAGATTTCAGTGGGATTTGCATTATATTTATTGGGCTTTACATGACATACACATTTTTGTCTTTCAGGAGGAAAAAAAATGTTGGCAGTCCTACAATAATGAATAAAACTGGCACTGGCAAAATTTCTTCCTTCAGGAAATAAGGACTCCTGAGGCAGGTGGGCAGCTGGTGCACTGATATGATGCTCCCTACAGTGCTGGCCAAGATTGTCTCCTCTTTCCTTGTACACTCCCCTTTTTCTCTCTGAATCCATCTGTTGTCTCTTGTCTGATACTTAGATATCAAGCTCTGTAAGATTTCCTTTGGAAGCCATCTTCCTGGTTTATATTTCAGGTGACTCCTGACCATGAAATTCTGGTCCATAATTTGGGCTACTTTGCTACTATTGCTGTCTCTGTATCTATTAAAATTAATACTAATATTCTGGATATTTCCCTTAAATGTTCATTTTTAGTTTAGTATAAGCACTGTGAGATTTTTGTTTGATTTTGATGTAGTAGTTACAACACACAAAGCATCAGGAGATATTTGAATGAAAATGGAACTTCTACTATTATTCCAGCATTGATCTTAAGAGCTGTGTAGGTAAGAAACTTAACAAATAAAATATTCAGTGTGAAAATTTTTTTCAGTAATCAATAAGCATTCGGAGCCATATTCATCCTAGAAATAATTAGACTGACCATAATGGGTTTGCACCAGGAGATCATTTAGCCAGCATTGCTTGTGTTGTGCACAGCTGCCCATCAGCTTCCTTTCTACAATCGTGTTAGATTTGTAGAAAGTTTATCCCCAGCCCTGATGCTGCCGATTGCCCGGGCCTGTTCCAGAATATATCAGTGCTGGTGGTGATTATTATCACGTTGTGTGGTTAACGACTACAGAGAGGAAAACCTGCAGGGTTTCTCTCCAAGTCATGACACCGCTTCCACGGTCTGGGATGCTGCTTCCCAAGACCTGTGCATGTCCTATCCCTGTTCTGCGATCTCTGCTTAAGCATAAGTCATAAACAAGTGAATAAAAAGAGATATAAAATAACACAACCAGTGAATTAAATGGTGTAGCTTCTACCCTGTACACAGGCTGCTTGAAAAGCCCATACCTGTTGATTAAGTAATGCTTTTTCCTGCTCTTTTTCATGCCTTAATTTTGGGGTGTTTCAGTCTGTGCCCTAACACCCTGCTCTTTTAGCTATTACCTTCAGCTGCTTCTTGGTATTTTTGTGAAACATGAATGATAGGTATATGTTTCCTCACAGGATGCACTTTTATCACATTTTGAGGATTATCCAGAATAGGAACTATAGATTACAGCGTCCCACATCTATGTAATTAAATACTAAATTAAATTGATTAATAAAGCATATTTTTAATGAGAATATGGCTAATCTCAGATTTGTGTTTTAAAAATTATTTTAAAACATGAATATAGAAAAATAATGAAGTCTATAAAGATTTTTTTGTCACTGAGATAGAAAAAGGATAAACTAATTTGCACTTATTAAATTGTTTTTGTCAGGAATAGCTGTACATATTTTCCTTTGTAAGATATGGCACAAGAGGTAGGAATGGAAGTACTTCAATCCCTGACAGGTGTACTATTTATGTAACACGTGCCAGTTCATTATCTTATTCCGACATATGCACTTTGTATTTAAGAAAGAAAAATAAATCTGAAAATGGTCTTGAGGTTCAGTGCATATATTAGAACTGTAGAAACTGTGTTTTCTAAGCCACAGAGTTGACAAAAAAAACCTTGTTTTAGAAAGATCTCCAGTTTTCTTGAGACCTTCAGTCGAAGTAGAATCTGAGACTGGAGCCGTGGGCCTTTTCTTGTGCCTCTGTGTCCTGATGGCAATTCTTCCATTCCTTGTGATCCCCTCCAAGAGAAAATCCAGCAAAATCATTGCAGTGCTGCTGCCAAACTCTGAGGATACCATGAGAACTTTTGCGTGTACACTTTCAGTGAAATCTCACCGTGATCTCACCAGGCTCAGTCTTGTTGGGGGTAGAGCTAGTGTTCCGTGCTCTGCAGTTTCTGTCCTTTAATTTTCTCACCTGTTGTATCTCCATGCTGTTCATTTTGTGTTGAGCATGACGTGATGTTTATGACCATGTTTTCATTTATAGATATCTGTTTGCCATTTTCCTTTCCACTTCTCCTCTCTCGTGTTCTTTTCAACATCAGATCATGAATGTGTAGGGCTGTACTCCCTGTTCCAATGGCAGAGTGGTAATTATATCAAAATATGATAAAGCCATAAAACCCAACTGATTTTCTGTCTACCTTCACAGTAAATCTAGTTAAAATGTCACATGGGTAGACATGTCATTTTGTGATGACATGATATTTTTGTGTCTTTTACACTAAAACATTTTAAAATTAAATTTGTTTAATCAAAAGCGCAAGTCAGAAAGTAACATGAGCTTTATGTCTAACTAGCAGAGAGGTGTTAAAAGAAAAGCAAATGAAAATATTTATAAAGCTTTTATTATCACCAAAATGGTTATAAACTGAAAATGCTGCAGGTAAAAGCAGCAGCACCACCGCCGCCAAGTGCACACGCAGTGAGCTCAGCAGAAGTGTTACCTGATCTTCCCCTGCATTGTCTGGAGAGAGACTGCCCAGAGGTGACGGGGCTTTGTGGGCCGTAATGACAGCCCGCTGCCATTGTTCGTGTGATGTGATACTTTCTGCCAAGTGTCTCATTACTAGCAGGCGACACGGTGTGTTTCACTGGGTCAAAACAATTCATTTAGCTACCGCTGAACATCAGCTTTTCCTTTGGAACAGATTTGGGCTGTTACTGGTTTGGAACAGAAAAATAAAAAATAAGCACGAGTTACTTTTGTAACCTTTGTAAGAACTCTATTAGAACACTTGCATCTCTGAATAAACACATTTATAGGAAATTATGCTCTTTGCTAAAGAAGGAAATGTTTTTTTCCTTTATAATGGTTTGATCTGTTTTCATAACTCATGTAATTAATGTGCCTTTTCTGTTGTTCATTCTAGGTGAAGAGTCTCTAATGTGGGAATTTAAATCTTTAGAAGATATTTTTAACTGGTATTTCATTAACGATGTCTCACGGGGGAGGGGAGAAATAAGGATATCTACTTTTAAAAGGTAGGAAAGCATATGGATAAGTTTCTGGTGTATTAAACTATTAAGGGAGGGTGGACATTTGCAAGCCACGTGCACATTGACTCCGGTAAAACTGCTTCTCAGGGAGGATTTGTGCCACAGACAGATTAGTAAGAGGGCCTCACACCACTGCAACAAAAGGGGGTTTTTGTGCGGTTTGGGTTTTGTTTTTAATGTGGTCGGACTTTAGCTGCTGATAGCAAAGCCCTGGCTCAGTCCTCAAGTGCTTTCACGGCGAGGTTGGAGAGACCCAGGTAACGAGGTCATCTTCCATTTAATTCTAAAATAGGCTTGGAAGTGATTCAGTGCCTGCCAGAGTTAGAGTGGGCTCCACTCCTGTGTGCTGTGGCTTGTGGGGGAGACTGATGCATTCTCCATTAAGATAAAACTGGTCTTTGCCACGGGAAAGCATCAGCCTGAGCTCGCTGAACTAGTCAGTTCATCAGTCTACTTACTTGAAAAGGCTTTGGAATATATTGCAAAAGCACAGCCCCAGAAATCTTTATTCATGTCAATTAGTGCACCTGCTAATAAGCACCGACTCACTCGAGTAACGCAGGATTATGTTTTAATTCTGTAATTTGACTGCCCGCTTGTGTTTAATGACGTTTATTTGTAGGAATGATGCATTTTGGAGAGTGAGGTCAGCTGGAACATTTGCTGTGCTCTTCATCTGTCTGCAGCCCTTGATCTTGCAATGTATCAGTTACTAAAGAGAGAAGTCATTACTCACCTGTAAAAATGAAATGGTTGTAGTATTAGTGGACGGTACCCTACGGATATTCTTAAATGTAGGGTGCTTATTGATGCTTATTTCGAAACAACAGGAAAAGATGGCAATATTTGCTATTAAAGATTTTTTACATTAGCACAATATCATTGGAATTTTAGTTTTAAATATGCTTTTTATTTCAAAAAGTAATTTTTCTCCTCCATAAAAAAAGTGTTTCAATGTTTTTTTTAACTTTTTATGCTAAGTAAACATTTTTCCAATGTTTGGATATCATTAAATTGAGAGTGGATGATCTTATTTTTTGCTGATTGCCTTGAATATTATCATTCTCCGTTCTCATACCAGGTTCTCACCATTTTATCATATAGAAATCTGATATTGTAAAATATATTTGTCCTTGCCAAACACCTCAAAAAGAGAAACATACTGTATTTTTGTACACATTTAACACTGGTTAACCCTAACAATCACTTCCAATTCTTTTCCTGCTTGAGAGAGCGAGCATAAAAATGTAATTATTAAATACACTTATGTGAGAGACACTCAGGCACCTCCAGGGCTAATGATTACATGAAAATAGCTAATTAGAAAGACTCTTGCAAGAAAATTTAGAGTATCAAACTAGAAATGTACATTATCGTGGCACGTTTCCTGAAGACAGACCCTTTCCTTGTGGATCTCCTAAGGTATATGTGTAAGGGATGATCTACTTCTATGGCTCTAACAAAGAGGAAAACCAGACTGAAAATGAAAATACAGTCTGAAAAATACAATACAATGATACCTTAGCATTTACATGATCCAGTACAGATATTTCAACCACCCCACAAAATCTTGCATTTCTTTAACTCTTTGTTAAAGAAAATATGTTAATATGAACAAGATCTTAGCATAGTTTAAAACACAGCAAAGAAGCATCTGTCAAATCTACACCTATTGATGTAATATGTGCACAGGCAGAGAAATAAGCATTTCACAGTGTCCCTGAGCAAAATCATCTGTGACAATTAGCAGGGTGCCATATTTTTAAATTATAGTTGTCCCAGTTAGCTGTTTCCACAACTATGGCACTGAAAAGGACAATAAGGTTGAAAAGAAACAATTAAAAAAAAAAAAAAGAGAGAGAGAGAAAAGTTCTTTAAAACCTAAATTGAACTAGTAGGTATTTATGTAATTTCAAGATAAATTCATGATATTTTTCTACTTATGTTTTTTTTCCTGCTGCCTTGTATATAAACATCTATTAAAGGTTGGACTCCATGATCTTGGAGGTCTTTCCCAATCTTAATGATTCTATAGTGTAGTTTTTCCGCCTTTCTGTGATGTGCAAAATTAGGGGACTAGTGTTTTAGTTTGGATGAGGTGTGCATTTCATTTCAAGTCAGCCAGCTTTTACCTACATGATTTAGGTAAAAAGATTTAGGAAAAAGATTTTAGATTCCTTCTCCATTTTCTAAGAATTACCATTTTAGTCACTCTGTCATTACCTTTAGACACCAGACAAGTTTATTTCCTAAGAGTTATCATTACCTGGCAGAATTTGAAATAGCAATGTGAGGATGGTGCAGGAGTTTCTTGGAATTGGTTTTAAAGGCTGAGGAAGGAACAAGCAGAAAGACAGGCAATCTGAAGAATGTTTTAGTCTGATTTTCTTCTTTGGAAGAGCCACAGTGGATCGCTCCTCATTCATCCCCTGGGACATGCACAGGGACCTGTGGTGTCTTCATGAAATGAACATTAGCACGAGCAGGCACAAAGCCCCAGAAACCACCACGGGCCCATGGAAGGTATTTTCTGTCCTTAGCTGCTTTTAAATCTTTCCAGAGGAGCCAGGCTGTTGAATTTGTAAGTTAAACAGCAAACAATAAACAAATACCTTCCCCCACCTCCGCTCCAGTCTATTTTTTTTAGTCCTGTATTAGATCTGCAAAAAATAAAGTGGAAATAAAAGGTGAAATTTGTGCTTATTTTTGCAAGTGACTCAGTGTAAAATGCATAGAGAAGCCTGGGTGTTTTTTAATTGAGGAAACACAGTGCTTCTCAACTGACCTTCCAGTTGTTGCAAAAGGAGCAAAGTGTATGTTTGCTTTAAATTTGAAAGTAATTTTCCATTTACACCCAGCAACAGAAGGTTGGATTTTGGATATACCTAGCAAACATATCTGTGGGGAGGGGAGATGGGGAACTTTGAACCACGCTTATCTGAATATGATGGTAATCAGTGGAAAGCATAAATTTAAATTTTTATACTTTAAAAGAGCACTTTTTATCAGTTTAACTCTGATCCCTTTACATGTTTCCACTGGAATCCGGATCTTGAAAAGTTTTAATCCAAATGCAGAATATCAAATGCTTGTTTCTCATAATACAAGTCATACTTGGTGACAGTTACATCAGTTAAAAAAATGCGTTAGATAAGGAATTGTGAGAAGAAAATAAACAACCTAATTTTGTCCAGTGTTATGTCTGTTTGGGGAGGATAAATACTGTAAGCATAAAATATTTCATCCAATGTGAAAAACAGTAAAGTAATACTATAATTTGAAATCCTATAATTTGAATCCATGAATTAATATCCTGCTTAACAAATTATTAAATACTGTGGGAAAGACTAAAGACTGTGGCCTGCAAGTTTTAAAGAAAGAAAAATTTAAATGGAACCTTTGCTTGTTCCACCCTCCTTGTGTTGATCTGTACTTGCTGCTTGTACTTGTCAAATTAGGTGAAGGCCTGGACACCTGCAGTGGTCACAACATGTTGCCAACCAGCTTCTGGGTTGTTTGGATTTCATAATTTCTACCCAGCAAACTCAACTGAAGCCTGCACAGCTCTCCCATCCAGGTGACAAGGAAAAGCTCTGCCTTCCTCTTTGTGACTGCTCTGACAGTCACTGAGTGTTTTCCTGACCCAAGAAAAGCCTTTTCTGCTGGGTGAGCTGAATCTGCTAAAAGGGATCTTCAGTGCCAGCAGTGGAGAGCTATCACTGGGGAAATTCAACCGGTCAGGAAAATTGTAAGAGGCCAGTTCTGTCCCTTTTCACAGCAATGAACTGGGACTGTGGCTTGCTGTTTCATGCAATTGCACCTATGTTATTAGGGACTGAGCACGGGGCCTGCTGGATGGAATTACAGCCCTGTGGTCTTGCCTTCTCCTGTCCTTATCTTTGTGGCTTTGCTCTAATAGCAGAGCCTTGTTCAGGACTCAAGGTTGTTCAAAAATTAAGAGTCTAGCTGATACAAACAACCCATAAGCTGATATAAACAACTCATATTGGCTGTAAAAAGTGTTTTGATGGTATAGCTTATAGCAGTTTGATGAGTAAAACAAATTGTTCTAGTCAAAGCATTTTCAGTCTGCATCTACACTTGGGATTTTTGATAACAAAAATAGCACAAAATGTCATTGGTAGGTGTTCTGCCAAAAGCTTCTAGCCTGCGTTTGTCCTCAGATCATTTCTTTTTGCTGCATAATAGATTACGTCTGTTGGAAATATCTTCTTCTACTAACTTCTGGTTCTTTGTTCCGCTCCGAGCACTCACACCTAACTAGTGCTTATCCTCTGCAAGGGCTTAGAAACAAGGAGGAACAGGAGCCCAGGGAGGTGTGTGTTTCCATGCTGAACTTTCTAAATGAATCTAAATGACACGGGGCCTCCTTCCACTGAGTTACTTAGGTACTTTGAAACAAAACACTCCCCTCCAAATGGTATCAGTAGTCCACAGTACCTACAGGTGTAACAGGAGTTTCCACATTAACCCCTCAGTTGCCTACCAGCACAAATGTACCTGCCAAGAGAAAATTAGGACAAGGAAGTGTTTGCTGTTTTCCAGGTGACAAAAAAATCATGTGAGGGCTTCTCAGACACAGTCATATTTAACCTCTGATAGAATCTTTCATCAGTGTTTAAAGCTCGCTGATACATCTAATGTTGTTTTACTGTGCTTTGTGGGCACTTAAAAACTTTTCTGTGGCCAAAGTAATCCTTAGGAGTCACTGGCAGAGGAGGTTCAGCACTTCAGCTCGCACTGGCTCTGGCCAGCCCTCCATCCTGACACTGAGGAAATGAGCAGTGGATGAGGAAACCTTTAACTGAAACAGCTCCCAGAGAAGGGAGCTTATTGAGGGAGCTTGTAAGGAAATAAGGACAAATAATGGATCTGCAGAGGGATGCTGTGCTCCACAAAAGCAACTGAAGGAGTTTCAAAGAGATTTGAGAGTTTGATTACACGCTGATGATACTCCTGTTGCAAGGTGAGTGGAAGTCTAGCTTGATCTAATTAGCAAAAACTGGAACATGAGGACAGAACTGACAGTGCTGGGATGTTTTGGGAGGTGCTGTCATTTAGCAAATGTGACCAACTCAAAACTCCAGTGAGAGAACAGTATGATAAGAGAGGTTAATGAGCCCAAAGGCACCCCTCCTTTTCTAAATCTAAATTAAAATCTGTTTCTGAAAGTTAAAACGGTGCATATGTATCAGTGGAGCACTGGATTCATAATTTTGCCCGTTAGTAGAGGATTGGTCTCATTCAAATTTACAACTGTATTTGGATTGTTTTGGTTATCAAACTATAAGAAGCTGCATGGTGAAACATAAGAAAATTACCAGAAATTGATCCTAAAAGCGGCTGGAAAGATGATGTTGAGACTTGTCTGTGGATCACAGTTTGGGGCGATTTACACCAATTTAAGTTTGTGGGTGAAGTACAGATTGAATGAGCACACATTTAATGCTTTTTTTTTTGTTAAGCCATTTTAGAGTTTGTATGGTTAAGTAATCCACAAGAATGTTTATCAACATTTACTGTCTATTTATGTTAATAAAATGTGTAGAAATAATTCTGTCAGATGATATTTTTTCGGAGCTTGATTAATATTTCTAAAATTAGTAAGGAGCTCTTGAGAGCTATAATTTACTACCATTGACACCCACCTATCTCTTTCCCAGCCCTAAATTATATGGCTCATTACTTACAAGACTGAGCATTGGTGGTGTTGTGGTAGTAACTCCAATGTTAGGTTTTAGTACTTCTGTACAATGAGTCTGTGTTCTCCAATTGATTAATTCAAATTCTGACTTCACATCCTAACACTCTTTATTACAAGGATTGGTCCTAAATAAAGGTTAAAATCAAGCAGACATGTTGAAAATACTGGAACAAGTAGTGAGAAAAAATAGCAGAGTACGTGTAGTTGTGCAAGTAAATAAAGAAATTCTTTGTTATTTTTGGCAAGAGGTGGAGAAGCATGTGATGTCCAGTTGTAGCTGTAGCCAAGGATTTATCTTGGGGCTAAATACTTTATAGGCAAACAGTAATTCCTTTTTCGCCCCACATCAGCTGAACACTATTTTGGGTCAAGAATGCTGTTTGCAGAAGTTGACCAGTCCTGCAACCAACCACTAATATTTAAGTGATGTATAATATTAGGGACATGTTGTTACTGAGGGTGTATCCTGTTATTTTGTGAAGAGTTGAGCAAGGCAAAATGCTGAACTGTAACGCAGGATGCAAACTGGTCCATATATGTGCTCCGTCCTGTTACCTCTATAGCTAGTGGTGTCTCTGATGGGCTCGGGCTAACGTGGCAAGGGGAGGATGTCTCAGACCAGATCTGGAAGGTTGGTGCTTCGCAGTTATTTTCAGGGCTGGCTGGGGAAGTCTCTTCTTATAAGGCACGAGCACTCATTTAAATGAATTGGGAGTTCACATGTTCATTCTCACCTTGCCATCGTCTAAGCTCCAGGTCTTGAGAGTCAGGCCTTTCCCCTGGCACCAGTTTCCTCGTCGCTATGTACGTTATGTATCTGTGAATAGTGTTATGGGAGTTGGCAGCTAACGAGGTGGGAAGAAGAGCTCACCGTGTGGGGTGTGGTGATTGGGATGGCCAGCACTGGAGGACTATTGCGGGTTTTACAGGTGCTCCTCGGAGAGCCCCCACAAAGCATGAGGTTGCCTTCCTCTAGGTAGTGACAGACCCGGGCGGGCAGAGAGGAGAGTTCGCGGTAGGAGCATCTCAAGTGGTCCTCCCAGGGCTTCCCGGGGGGAACCGTCAGCTGGCGCTGAGGAGGCTCCGCCGCTGAGCTGCTGCCAGGGGCGGCGATGGCCACACAGCTGCCTCGGCCGCTCGGTGCGGGAGGGCAGGAGAAGCTCCCGGCGTTGCTCCCGGCGGACCGGGCCGGGCGGGGAGCGCGCTCCGAGCGCTGCCGGCGGGCTCGGGCGGCGGCGGCTGCGGCGCGCGGCGGGGCCGGGCGGGGGCGCTGCCGCCGGGCCGGGCGGAGCGAGCGGGCGGCGGGAGCGCCCCGCAGGCTGCGCCCCGCGGGCTGGGCGGGGGCCGGGGCGCGCCGGAGCGGGGCTCGGCCGGCGCCCCCTCCGCAGCGCTCGGCGGGGCCGCGGCCCGCCGCTCCGGGGCGATGGGCGGCGGCGGGCGCCGCTAGGCCGCCGCGGGCAGGGCGGAGGCGGGAGGAGGCGGAGGCGGAGGAGGCGGCGGCCGGGGGCGGGTTGGGTCCCTCCCCGGGAAGATGAGGCGGAGGCCCGGTCTGTCGAGCGGGCTGAGCTGGGGCTCTTCCCTCGCAGCCGCCAGGACAAGATGGCAGCAGCCGAGGCGGCGGCGGCAGCAACAGCAGGAGCGGCGGGGCTGAGCGGCTGAGCCCGGCCGGAGCGGCGCTTCCCCGGAGCGCTCCCGGACATGCCCAGGGCGGCGGCGGCAGCTCCAGCGCGGACGCCAGCGCGGCCCGACCCGTGAAGGTGAGCGGCCGGCGGCGAGCGGGGCCGGCCCCGGCGGGCGGAGAGCGGCGCTGCCTCCGCCGGCGGCGTTCGCAGCCTGTCCGCGGGGGGCTCCGGGGCAGACCCGACCCCCCTGCCCGGGGCGCGGGGCAGCGCCGCCGGCCTGGCCGAGCGCGGCGGCGGGGAGAGGGCAGCGCCACTTCCCCTTCCCACCGCCCTCGACGGTGCTCGCCCCGCCGCGTCCCCGAAGTTTCCCGTTCCTCGGTGCGGCGAGGCGCCCACCCTGAGCCGCCCCGGGTGCCGGGCGAGGCCGCCGCCGCCCGGCGGGGGAGGCGTGGCCGCCCCTCGCCCGTTCCCGGCGGCGGCGGCGCTGCCCCGCTCCCCTCCGGGCGCGCCGCCTCCTCCCGCGCCTTGTATGGAGCGCCGGGGCCGCCCGGCCGGCGGGGGGTCCCGGGGTGGCGCCCGGGCGCGGCCGCGGCTCCGCCCTGTCCGGGTCCTGCTCGGCCGCCGCCGCCGCGGTGGCTCCTGGCAGTCCCGGCGGGACGCGACCCTCGCCCCCTGACCCCCGAGGAGAGACCCGCGGCACCCGCGCTGGGGGGAAGCTGGGGCGGCAAATGGTGCCGAGGGCCGGTATCACTAACAGCAACTGGAAAGGAAGTGGACGCTTTAAAATTTGGTCAGTTCCCAGGAACGAGCTCTGTGAAAACAGAGGGGTTTATTTGCTGGAGGCTTTACCGTAATGGTTGCGGCAGGGATTGTGCGGGGTTTGTTCTGGATTCATCGCGGTATCAATTGTAAAGCTGGCAGGTGCGTTTACGTATGTTTTACGCTCTAGGAAATAGTGATGAGTTTGTAAAAAATATTTTTATTTAAATCAATTCCTCAATCGTTAGTGCTGTGTGCTTCCACGTATATAAAGGGCTTTCTTTTGAGGCTATACTTTAGTTACTAACTGTTGCATCTGACTTAAAATGTCAGAAACTGCGATTGTTTCCGTTTTTGTTAACTTAGTTTTTGGGACTCCAAGTCTTGACTTCCCAGAAATTATATGGCACTCTGATGTTTTTGCATCTTCCTACTTGTGTATCACCTTGTTTATTTCAGTTATTTTAGTGTCTTTAAATTGTGGGAAAATATGTTATTATTCGAGACAATTACATTAGGTAAAGCTGCAGTTGTTGATAACAATGCATGTTTCTGTGATTATTTTTGTTCTGCCCAGTATTACCTCCCATTACATCATTTGCAAAAAGTTTAGGCTCTGATTGATGTCACACCAAGTAGGAAAGCTCGGATGGACTGTGAGGACTTACTTTCTTGACATAATAATTCCATAACAGAGTTAATTTGCTAGTGCTTTCTATAAACTAAGTTTAAAATACACACAGTAACTGTCTAATAAGCGTGGCAGCCAGCAGAGAGATTAATTAAGCACCTGGAAAATAGGTCAATACTGTATTACGAAGTGGCATGGTGAGATGGCAGATAAATAGAGCGAAGTGTTAACGTGGACTTACCGGGGGAAAACTGATCCCGGTGGAGCGGCGGTGGCGGCTTCATCTGCGCTGCCGCGGACCTTTTATGGTAGCGCGCGGTGAGGGGGTGTTCGCAGCCCTGCAGAGCAGGGCTTGGACTTTTCACTCCCTGCACTTGTTCCTGGGGGCTTCTCTTGTACTTGCTTGCTCAGGGTGTGGCACTGCTTGTGCTTGTGAATTATTTTTTCGTAGATAAATTTGGCTGGCTGTTCTAATTCAGAATGTGGTGGTGGTGGTGGTGTGTGGCTCTCCAGGCTTGGGGACGGTTTGTAATTGGATGGATTCCATGAGCTGGAATAAAGTTTCATTGAAAAATTGCTCGGGAAGCTACCTCTGCCCTGGGGTCTCTGCAGCACTTGTGATTTTTCTTTGTTTCAGGTTTTTTTTGTGTTTGCATGTTTCCTCCCTCCTCTCTTTCAAACAACTACCTACAGAAACAGGGAAATGAGACCAGCTCCTGCATAACAAGATAGCAGAGACAAAGACAGGGTGTGGGGAGGAAGAGTGGGCTTGCAACTCATCTTACAGAACTAACTGATAGAAATACTAGAATTTGCATGTGCTGCTTTTCTCATCGTGTCCTCCAATTTGTAGCAGTTGCTTCAAAACCAATGTTGTTTTGGAGGTGATTTTTCAAAAAGCATCTGTCGGATTGATCGCATCCGTTAAAGGGGATGGGAGGCTGAGCAGCACTTCCAGAGGCAGAGGGTTGGTTAGCTCACCAGCCCCTGGGTGGAACAGAATTAACTGTGCTTAATTCTTGTGAAAACCCCAATCCAAATGTGTAGGAATGTCATGCTGTGTTTTTCCAAGCTGGAGTATTTAGGTGTGTATACACCTCTTTGTACTATTTCAAGAGATTGCACACTTCCTGTTTTTAGAACAGTTTTCTTTTTACCTCTGTAGGTCCTCTTTCTTGTATTTTCTCTTTTGCCAGTGTGCTGATCATGGCAACAAAGGCCCTTTTGACAAAGCGGCGCGTTTTGAAACGGGAATTTTGTAGTTGGCTTTCTTGTATGTGGTGGGGAGAAGAGCAGCACTGGTAACGGGAACAGCACTGTCATTTGAGGCTGAACGTGTATTTTGGAGGGATGTTAAATACAGAAGGAGAAGCTGCTTTTAGTGGAGCTAAATTTTGCTGTTGCAGTGTGAGGTGTCGTGGCATACGAGTGCCGTGCACATATACAGAACAGTTCCTGTAGGCAGTGTCGCTTTCTGCGCAGAACTTTGGGCAATAAAGCAGAGGACAGCGAGGCCTTCTTACATTTTTTTATTAGATCAACCTTGGGTTTTCTGAATTTATATAATGATTTCATCTGATCTGCAGAAGCATTACAGCTGAACTAAACTGCTCTGACTGACAGAAGTGTGAGTTGGGTAGGGCAGGCCTGATAATCACCTGGTGATCCTTGGCCGAGGGAAGAAGAAATGTGGAAGTAGGATAGTGGTGCTACCAACATCCATCTGTCACGAGTTTGCTGTTGAATTTTGTCAAATAGTATCTACCTTTCCGACCTCAAAAAAAGCTTGTTTGTACCATTATGTGTTTTCCGAGTTCCTAAGTGACCGAGATATTGTATTTCTTGAGATCCCTTCACTGACAATCAGAGGCGGAGTGGAAAATAATGTATTACTTTTAATAGATCTTGAAAGAAAAGCTCATTCTTTTGGATAGGTATCGGATGGGTCTTTAGGTATCTGAAACTGTATTTCAGAACCCTGGCTGGGCTAAGCTGAACACCAAACATGGGGGAAGGAGCAAGGATGAGCACTGAGCATGTTAGAGATGGCTGCGATGTGTGCAGTGCACCTGAAATGACCACGTAACTATTTAAAGCAACCTAAAATAACCAGTGCTATGATATGGGTTAGTAATGGGTTACCTTTTCTGACTTCCACAGGCAGTGAACACCCTCTGTTTAACCTGAAATAACCTATAATGAAGGATAAAGCCTGGAAAATCCTGTTACCTGGTCTTGGCTTCCCCCACCCCCCTTTACAGACTGTTTTAATTTAGAGCCTCTACCTCTTTTGCACAATTTTACAGAAATTGTAGCTTCATTTTTCTTCAGAGTCACTGAGTTTTGGGTGAGCAGGGGAACAACGTGTAATTGTGAAAGTGGATTTTAGTTGGTGACTTTATTTGATAATGTAGTATTTCCTACAGGGTAGGTCCTCTCTCCCTGTTCTTCAGTTGTTTTATTTCAATACAGTGAACATTGAAAAAGATGGTAGGAGTTGGTGTGAGTCTTGGTTTTAGATGCACTTTGGGGATAATCTTTGTAAAGTTTTGCAGTATTTTTTTCATGGTATATCACTTTTTGTTTCATATAGCGTCTTAATACTCCGCTTCATTTTTGAGAGTGAGTAACTTCCTGACAGAAGGGAGTTAATCTCTGGTTTAGCAATTGTGCTTGGAAAAGGAAGAGCCAAATAACTGAACTGTTTTTTAAGCAAGTCAACTCAAGTAGTTTAGTTCTGGCTTATTTTTCTTATGCTGTGACTTGGAGTCAGTGTGTAATTTCAAAATACTTCTCCCTATATTATTAACTTCCCATATTTATTAGTTCCAGCATTATGTAAACTTCTTATACAGTCTTTTTTACATTATGTTTTTAGAAAAAGATTAGAAAATTATTCCTTTTTGTAAGTAAGAAATATAATCCTTTTCACCCTTTTCTCTAGCTCTCTTGTGCTCTAGTATTTGGGTATTAAAGGAAAATGCTAAGTTCAAGTTCCAAAACAGAGCAATAAAATAAGATACAGTCAAACATCCAAAGACAAAGCAGACATAAGAAATATTTTCCTATCTTTGAGTATGATCAAAGTTACAGCAACTCCCAATATTAAAAAAGTAATTGGATTCTTATGTACAGAGAACTGTCCTTGCGTGTTAGGAGGGGCACTCCCATCAAAAAAACTATCTTTAAAATCAGTAATCTTAAACTCATGCTTTCCATTTTTGCTAAAATAATGTAACAGTTCTAGAAAACTTTTCAGTGCTTTTTAAAGCATGTTGCAAATTAAGTACAAATAATGTTTTTAATGTAAAAAGTCAGTTATTGTCAAATGAAAGTCTGCTTTTATTTGTATGAACATCACTTGCTGGATACATATGGCACTGTAGTAACCACCCATTTCAAGTAAGTGGTGGAAAACTTAGGGGCAAGAAAGCTCAGGTGCTGATAGCTGAGCAGAGTCCCATAAACATCCTCGTTCAAAGAGGAGGATTTGGAGATGATTGGAGATGACCATGGCCGCTTTTCCAGGCCTGTTGGGAACCACTCTCTGTAATGCACTGATGTGAGTGTCCTGCTCTCCTCTGTTCTGGAAGCTGTGCTGCTCTGGGTTACCACGCTCTGCTGTCCTGCAGCTGTTCTTTGTGTGACCAGGACACTCAGCTTCCAAGGAACTTAAATTGCTGGGTGAGGCAAGATTTTTATCGGGAAGCTTGGCTTGGCTGTTACCTTGCCTTGGGGCAAGCAGCCACCAGTACCAGAGAAAACCTGCTTTGGGTTGTTTTAGGAGTTTTGCTTTAGTTTTCCTTGACTCCTGGTTGTGACCTGTGGGATGGAAGTGGATCTCCTCGCCTTGTGCTGACCTCATCTTGCAGTGGTGAAGTGAGATGGCAAAACTGGTCCCTGGGCAGGAAAAAGTGCCAGGAGAGCAACTTCAGCTGGGATTGCAATAAGTGGTGCAGCTGTGCTTTGTGTGGGGCTGGAGTGTCCTCATTGCAAAGATGTTTGCTGCTTTTATTAGCGTGACCAGATCCCTCCAGGCCTGCTCCCTGGGGTCTCTGGATGTCAACTGACATCTGAACCTCTCCCTGTTCCTGCTGGAATAGACTGAAACAAGTCCTGCCTGCAGAGAGGACCTAGTGCAGGCTCAAGGGCTGGATGGTGAGGTGAGGAAGCTCACCTGTAAAGGCAAAAATGCAGAGAGAAAACTACTTCAAGACTGTTAATCATTAGGAAGTTTATAAGGGAGGAAAAGAAACTTTTCTTACCGGTGATCTAAGCTCCCTTTGGAAGACAAGAATAACCACTAGTATCAGGTATCCATAAAAAAAATCTATATACACAATTTTATCTAAAGCTTTATTAATTTACTTTTGCAAAAGTAATTTTCTTTCATAGCTAGAATAAGCATTTCTTCTCTTGTGTTTCCACAGTCTCAACATGTTTACTACTTTGTTTTGGTCGTCAGCATTTAAAAAAATGCTGTGTTAACTTTTATCAAATTCCACTAGTTTGAGTAAAATATATTAATTTTCCCCCTCTTTCCTATGGTGCAGGTTTTGTCTGTGTTGGCACAATTGGTGGAACTTACACAATTTCCAGGAGGCTTTTTAGTTGTTTCTTATAAAAGATGCCTTTCTGCCTTTTTGACTGAAGCTGTTAATGTGCATCATTGTCTTGTAAACATCTTCCTTCCTGTGTTTTCCTAGAAACTTTGGTCATCTGCTACTTCTTACCCCTTTCCTTTCAATTCTTCCCTTTTTTTTTTTTTTAAACTATTGGACTTGGTTGCTTGTCTACAGTCTGTGTGTCCAGTTGAGAAGATTTTTCCATAGCTTCTTTTTGAAGATTTATAGGGATTGTATAGGGGTAGAAGAGGTCCTCAGATAATCTTTATTTTTCAGCATTTGAGTCTGTTAAATACGGGAATTTTGGTGTTTGAGATCTTGTGAAGCCCTTCAGAAGGAACCAGATTTGTTCCTAGGAGGAGAAAAAAGCTCTTTGTCTCCTCTTTCCTTTTAATACCAACTTATTTTGTGATTCATGAAATTAGTTGGTATTCAGCGTAATAGGAGTGGATTGCTTTCATGAGATGCTAAAGGGTGATTTTAGTAACTCTTCTTTATGGCTTTTGTAGTGGTGCTGTGGGCTGGCTTCTTCCTTTGGCCTGTGTCAGCTCTGAGCCCAGCAAGAGGACGTGCTGGGAAGTTTTCCCAAGAAATTCTTTAGGAACTCTTTGTGACAAATGCTGTTTGAGACTAAATGTGTTTTTAAAACTCTGTTGCAGAGATGTCTAAACATTCTTTTGAAGATTAAAACAAGAGTGGCTGTTAAAAGTTTATTTATGCTACAAGTGGAAAGATTATTAAACATGGAAGGGAATACAACGGAGAAAAAATGTATGCACATTTATCAGTATTATTATGGCCCCCAGGTAGTGGGTCATATGCTGCATATAATCATGCCTTTCTTTTTGCATGCTTTCTGTGTAGCTAAATCAATAAGTTTCTTTGCATAGGGGAGAGGGAGAAATTTCTTGCCCTGGTGGCTTTGGGAAACATTATAATATGGGTTATTACAGTTATTGATTCATTAGAATCATTAGAAGGCTGATCCTTCTGTGAGAGACCCTAATGCCCTGATACTCACCTGTAGGAAACACTGCTTCCTCCACATCCTTAGAAAGCTGAAAGGAGTGGTAAACACCTTTTCCCTCTGTTTTTTTCTTTGCTGTTCTACATGTGCCATGTCCAATTTATACAGCTGTTTTTGGCAAGCAACCAATGCAATTTTCATGATGATGTTGCTTACAAGGAAAGAAAAACAACTGTTATATAAAAGCAGAATATTCAAACCACTTTTAAATAAGGAATTTTTATTATGGGAAAAATACCGAGACTTCACAGGGTTTTTTTTTCTGTGTGTGTATAAAAATACCTTTCAAACGTGTGCTTACTGTGTGTACATGTGTTCACCTCAGTCTGTGTATGTTTGAAAGTTGTTACTGGATGTAGCTGGGGCAACTGACCTGAAAACTGCAGCAGAAAAAGATCAATCAAGATAAGTGTGTTGCATTAGATGCCTTAATTATTTTACAGTTAAGTCAGTTTTAAAACAAGTAAAGGCTTAATTTCTTATTTACTCTCACATTTTTGTTGCAGAGGAAGTTGAATATGCTTTAGGTGTGCTGTCTTGACACCTCAGTAACCACTTGATAATGACGTTCTTGTTCATCTTCTTGGTAGATTTTTCCATGTATTTGGGGGAAGTTTTAACTCAAATATTACTTACTGCCAGGTAGTTCTCGATGTAGGAATCAGTTTTATTCACCTTATTGGTACAGAAGTGCCTGATTCGCAAATTTTTGCATTGCATGTCAGACTCAATGAGCTTGACAGGTTATTTGTGTGTGTGCTGCTGCAGACTTAATGTGCAGGTCCTGTGGGGAGAGCAGGAATTTTGTGTTGGTGTATTGTTTTGTAGGGTGGGTTTTTTTGTTTGTTTGGGGTTTTTTTTTTGTTTTGTTTTTTTTTGTCCAGGTGGAAGTCTTTAACAGTGAGAGGAAGAAAGATAATTTTGGATGAATTTCCTCCACTTTGAGTAGTTTAGAGGACTTGATAATCTCTTTTTAAGTCAGACCCCTTCATGTTCGTGCAGATGTGCTGGCATGCCAGACATTCTGTGAACTGGCAACAAAGATAACAGCCACCTAGATTTATATTCTTACAGGAGCTGCATTTGGTATTGTCTAGAGCTATTCTAAAATGAAACTTCTAAATAAATTGCTTAGCTGGGTTGGCCCATTTCTAGTTCTAACAAAAGCCCAGCATTCTGAAGAACACAAAATTAAGCAATTGCATAAAAATAAAATGACTGGAAATAAGAAAGGGCTAAGAAGGATATTTTTTTTAATATAGTGGCATTTGAACGCATGATATACCAACAGGCAGTTTGAGATAACCTCCTCTATCAAATTTTATTTTGCTTTAGGAAGGGTGGCAAAATCTTTTGGAAATACATACAGCAATGGAAAAAGTGTGGCTTTGTGTCCAGCCTCTCTACTTGCCCTGGTCCCTCCTGTTGCGCTGAGGAGTGACAGACAGTAGCAGTAGTTTGAACAGATCTTTCAGCACTACTGTCGTGCAGAAGGTGTGGGCTCTCCAAAACCCCACTGTTAGGGACTTCTATTTGAGTGTGCCTACTGTTTTCAGGTTCAAAAAGAATTAGTCTTCTAAAAGAAGAGATTAGGCTGGCAAAGCCCTCGCTGGTTGAAATGTGCTGTTTGTGTTGATGGTGGCACATTCTGATTTGGAGGGCATGTTCTCACTGGGGCTGGTGGCCAGTGCTGCCCTGCTTGTACTTGCTTTCCAGTTGCACAACAGCAGCTTGCCCAGAAGAAAAAGAAATGCTTCGAGCGTTGTTTCATTTATCTTTTCAACTATGATTGCAGTCATATTGGTATCACAAGATTTGGCTTTTGATATTTGTGGAAAATATGAATAAAGCAATTGTATTCTTGAGCACTGCTACTGGTGCTATGGCAGCGTTGAGTCATAGCAGTTCACTCTGATATTTTATGTAAAATATGTTTGTGCTCGGTGTATGGCGTCAGTTCTGTTTCCAAGTATCGAGACAATGGTGTGATTGAGACTGGTTTGTATCACACTTAAACGAACTGATATTTTTGATTTCTGGTATCAGCACAACACTGGTGGTGTCTGATTAAAAATATCTCCACTGTTGCTCAGACCTAAGTCAGCCCTGTAACCTTTTTTTTTTGGTGGTTAGTAGCTAAGTTTTACAACTGCAGAATTGGATCATTGTATCATTTGCTTCCCACTGAAACTCTCTCAAGCTTGGAACCAACCTTTGGCCTTTCAGCCTCGACCTGTGCCGCTGACCTGTGCAGGACTGAGGTTTCATGTTGGCCAAAGGCTGTGTTGGCTCAGCTGAATTCTCTTGGTGTGTGATGGGCCAAAATCCCTGAGCTCTGAAGTACGTGTTGTAATCAAGAATGGTAATGATTCCTTTTGTCATTAAACTGCGTCTCTGGTTGCTACCCCAGAACTGGGTGTTTGGCTTCTTTGGTGAGGTATCATCAGCTGCCTCTGCATTTCCCGGTTCTCTGCGGTGGAGTGTGTGTGTGCCTGTGCAGTTTGTGTCCAGAATTGCCTCTGTGGTTATGTGAGGAAGCGATTTATATGGCATGAGTTACCTGAAACACCTCTGTGCTTTCTCCTTTGCTCTGCTCTCTCCCTTCTGTGGGTCACAGATCTGCTCACAGAGCTGGTTTTGAGGTGGCCAGAGGATGGGACTCCCCGGGCTTGTATTTCTGGACACTTTGCACTCTCTGTGGGTATGTTTTCCTTTATAAATTGCGTGAAACCTCAATTGCCAGTGCTTTGTTATTAATTGTACAGCTGGAGTAAGGGAATTCCTCAGGGTGAACAGGTCATGGAGTATGAAAGTACTTGCATCAGTACAGCTTGTTCAGCTACGTATCCAAAATAAACAATAACATAGAGGTGCTGCTACTACTGGTAATAAATTTTCATCTGTGGGGAAAGAGAGGGCAACTAATTCAGCTTTGTATTTGCTAAATAACTTGAGAAGTTGGGTGGCACCTAATATAAAAAGAACAATTGTTCTACCTGGGAAAAATGAGAGTTAGTATCCTTACAGTGTTTCCAAAGTGATGCATAACATAAACAAAACATTTCTTAAGTGCCACTGCTCAAATTGTGCATTTGCTGGAAGTCACTGAGCTTTTAGAAAGCCTCCCTCGGATGCCCAGCTGCACTGAGAGAAGGGTGTGAGAGTGTTGGAACTGGTTCTTGCCGATGGAGGCCAGAAAGCAGCTGGAAAACAAGTTTTCTTGGGTTACAATTTAACTCTGTTATTAGGTGGCTGCCGCTGGCTGGGGTTTGCCTGCCGGGCATTTACTACACCAGGAACAGCATGGTGATTGCAGTGCTCGGGGCAGGTAGAAGGGGCTGTGTATTTTGCAGATGAATTAAGGGAGCAGTGTGGCCATTTCTCCTGAGCTCCCCTGCAGTGGCTTTATTAACCAGTTACTTTGCCACACAGCCCCCTCACTCAGTCATGTGGAAATGTCACTGAATAGTTAATTATTAATGGTGGTCAGGCCTGGAACAGCCTGTGCCTCTCGAGGTTGTCACAGTCTGCCAAATTGGTCGTGTTCCTGAGTTTCCCTAGAACTGCCTGAGAAGGCTGGAGACATAATTTTGAGAAGTAAAGAGCATTGTTACAATTAGGTGAACATTAGCAAGATGTTAACCAGAGGTGCCTCATTTTGCTGAGACACGTCTGTGTGGTTTGCTGCTCAGTTTCTGTAGACAGAAGCTTGGCTGGGGGGGACAAACTGTGAAGTGCCTCCTGTTCACTGACATTGCTTTGTGAAAATATATTTATTAATTTATTTAAAGGAATAAACAATGAATTTACTTAGTTGCAATATGTTTGCTTCATTATTTTGTTCATACTTTCTTCAGAAGCACAGAATTCACAGTCTTAACTCTGGTCAGAAGTCACGTGTTTTTGTATAGTTTAATGTTTAATAAGCCAAGTTTTCCCAGTTCTCTCTGCTTCAAACCACGAAGGCTCATTCCTTCGTAGGAAGCCTATCTAGAGGTAGTAACAGTTGGTAGGTGTTTTGGGACAGCCTTTCTTTTGCACATTCCCTGCAGTATTCCCTAGCAGTGAGGTGGGATGCAGCAACCTCCATATTGGAGAATACAATCTGGAGAACTCCAGAGCCAAATTCATGTTGTGTGTACCACTGCTCAGGAGCAGTCACTGTGCTGGAGTGAAGTTGTTACACTTTCCTTGCACTTGGGGAAGGAGAAGAGGGCTTTAAAAATATGTGTGGGGGAATGGACAACTTCTCTGAGACTAAAACTGAAAGTCAAGTGTGAAGTTACTTAAGCAGCCAGAGGCTGCCTGTGGTGCTGTCACCTGGGGATTGCACTTTTCAGTCCATCTTCTGATGGTTTTGTTTACTCTGCTTTGGTTTGCATCCTGGAGAGGTCTTGTAGTGCACACATTTGGTTTTTATTTTAAATTAAATTTAACTGGAAGATGTGCACCAGCTGCTTATGAGTGTTCAGGCTCAAGCAACCCTCCCTGAAATGAGCACAGAAGATTTTTCTTTCCTTTGGCACTGGTTGCTCTGTTGGCTCTCCACATCCCTCTCTTATTCTGCTGCTGGGCTTGTTAATGTGAGTATAGTCTGACCAGCTTCAGTTTGTACTCAAAAGCAGGAACAGTCTCATTAAGAAGTATACAGAAAGTTGTATAAACTCAGTGAAATGTTTTGTGATGGGGGAAAAGAAAGATCCACTCTCTGCTAGGTGAAAATGTGCTGTGTATTATTTTCTTTTGCTGGTTTTAAAAAAAAAGGGCAACAAAAAACTTGGAGCACAATAACTCTTTATTCTTTCAGATGTAGCTGTCCATAGGATTGTATTGTAATCCAAATACCTCAAAATAGTTTAAAAAAAAAAACCAAACTTCCAAACCCCACAAACGAATCAACCCAGTAAGAGAAACAGAACCAAAACCTCAAACCATCCCCAACCACAAAAGACCCCACAACCCCAAACCAACAAACAGCCCCTTACCACCCAGCAGTGCTGTTATAGTAGTGGGTGTTGTGGTATTTTCCCTTTCTCTTCAAGCTCTGCTGTCTGTGGGGATTTGTTTTCATCTGGGTGAGGGGAAAGCAGTTCTGTTTATAAACTTAGCTTCTCAAAGCAAAGGCCTCCAGCAGTTGGTTGTATTGGATAGTTACATGTGTTGTGATGGATTTCATGCATATATATTGGGTAGAGTGTGGTTCTCTCTGCAGTGCCTTCTGAGCACTGTGTGTGGCAGAGGTCTTTAAGCAGTCTCAAATGTAGGATACTGCATTTTTTATGTGCCTGTTTCACAGGAACACCTTATTCACTGGTTATGTGAAGATACTGTAGCTTCTCCAAATGAGATTGGCATCTAAATGAGATTGGCATCTAGAAGGGTGTGTTTAGAAAAACAAGCACAATGGTGGGAGTAATGAAGAAATGTTTAGGGGAAGGTAAGAAATTAAATGATTGTACAAGTCCATTTTTATTTGTGTGGAGTAAAAATTTATTTTATTAGTTCAGCCTGTCATGATTGTATCAAAGGTGGTTCTTCCAGGGTATGTTATCTCTTCTATTTAGTGCTCAATTGCTAAAAATGTTCTTGTAATAACTCAGTAAACACTTCTTATCTGTGAACAGAGCTGTTACTGTGGTCGGAGATCAGGGTCGTGGAGTTAGGCCTGTAAGAAACACACTAACCCTGAAAGATGATAGCCTAGTTTTTTTTATCCAACTGAAATTAATGTTAAAGAGAAAGCTGAGACTGTGTTCCTCCAGACCTTCTGGACTGGTTTGAACAGCATGAGCTATAGAAAATTTGTTTTTGAATGCCAGTGGTCCCCACAGGCTCAGGTGAGGATTTGAGTGGGCCTCTGGTCCCTCTGGTTCTCCCTCATGCTGGACTGTTGTCCTGTCTTCCAGAAACATCCTTAATTGCAGTGTAGCTTTATCACTGCTTTTTCAAAGTAGTCATCATCATAATCTAGTGTCCTAACTTTGGTGACATGCTTACACAGGCAAATACCTTCTCCAGAAGTTACATGGAGCAGGATTTTTGCTGTTGGGTCACGGCAGATCGAGGGCGAATGGACCTGCTGGGGCTGCTGCAGCTTGGCCAGATTCTCACCTGTGGGCCGGGTGTCCCCACTCCCTCCTGTGTGGAAGTGCACTGGACCTGTTTCTGCCCAGGGGCTTCATGGTGTGGCTGTGCCTCTGGGCCTGCCCAGCATTTAGATTTGTGTGTGAGTCACAAAGGTGGTGCTGGGCATCTGAACCCTCCCGTCAGCAAACTGGGATAACGCACTGGTGTGTCCTTGAGATGTTTCTTTGCTTTTGAAGTGTAAATGTTTTTTGAGTTTGGATATTTTACTTGCTTCATGCACACGTATGTCAAAAAGCAAGGGGTTTGTGATGAAAAAGCAAGCAGAGTGTTTTTCAGTGAGAACCTAGAAAAGATTTTAAGAAGAAAAACCCCAAGCGTTATTTTGATATTTTAGTGTCTTTGGCAGATGTGGTATTCGAGTCATCCCAGAACTGGAGGAATGGTAAGGTGCTGATAGAAGGTTTGGCTTGGCCTGAACTGTGCAGGTGCCACTGGAAGCTCCAGAGAGGCTTGGACATACTCTGGGATGGTCAGTGAGGGCTGATTTTTTGATATCTAAACAACATGATCAGTGTAAGTGATTTATTTAAATATAATTATGATAGAAAAGGCTGTAAGATCTCATAGTCAGTAGTAATGCTTATGTGCTTTGTAATGTGGTAAGTTACTTAGGAGAGAAATGAAGTGCTTGGGGAGTTTTTGGCTGTGTTTTGAGGTTAATAGTTAGTGTTAAATCCTTGGTGTGGAGCAAGGGGCCAGTGGCAGTCCCATCATGTTTGGTGGTAGGTGAGCCCAGCTGCTGGCTGTTTCCTGGTTGTCTCCATCTTTCTACATCGTCTGGCTCTGGGAAAACAGCTTTGGGAAGGAGAGGGCTTTGAAGTTTTCTTCTACAGCTGGGACAAAACCCATTAGAGGATTCTAAACTGAGGTGTTGGTATGATTATTTTAATTGCTCTTAAGATACCTAAATGTTCATTTGCATAAATCAAATCACAGCTTCAGAATAATTATGCTGTGCTTTTGGTTAGTTTTCATTTGATCAGAGTCATTGCAATGTCTAGCTCAGGTTTTATGTGGCTCATCTGCAATTTAAATACCTATTACCAGAATTTTCATGTGCTTGGTATGAGTAAGTGATTTAATTAAGGTATTATTGGTATTGAATTTATCTCTGGGAGCTGATCAGACTGGTATAAGCCATAACTTCCCTGAAACCTTGTAGTTACAGTGGGGTCCATCCAGAGCCTTTTTCTTAGTATTTAGCATGACAGACAAGTTTAGGGCTGGTGTTTGACAGGTCTGGAAGGGGAAACGGGGTCGGTGCAAAGAGGACACCTGGAAGGTAGAGTCAGTGCCTTTACCCCCACGACTCTGTCACTGATACACGAACTTCTGCGATGGAGTGGAAAATGGAAGATGGAGTGCTTTCAGGGAAAGCACCTGCCTTTCGTGAATGGATTAGGTTACTGTGCATCGTCATTTACTGGAACGTTGTCGTTGTTTATGTGTACATACCCATGCCCCCTAAGTTATTTTGGGCCCCATCACATGGCTTGATCACTTTCATTTTCATCCCAGTGAAATTCTTTGAGCTTCGGCAGTTGTGAAATTTGTCTGTTCTTGGAAGCCTGGTGGTGCTTACAATGAGTAGGTTGGATACCTTGTGTAACAGGTAGCACTGACTCACAATTAAGAACTTCTGAGTTATTTTATGTCGTCATTGCTAAACATTTGAATTGGTTTTTCACTTGTGTTACTGAACACTGCTACTTTTGTACGTAGAAATGGTGGGAGGTTTTAAAGGAAAGCTGAGTTTAATAGCACAAAGGCAGGTCCCCCGCCTGAAAAATTACATGTAGTGCTCTGCTGCAGACTCAGTCCTATGCAACCAGCTAAAGCACTTAACTGCAGTAACCTGCTGCTGCTAAAGTCCTTCTGTATGCACTGGTAAAGTGTTGAGGGCCTTGTTCTGGTCACAAGAAACTAAATATAAAACAGCTTTAGACCAGCTCATTTGGAGAACGTAATTGTGTCCTGATTCTTCTTTTAGAGGTAGCAGCTGCTGAAAAGCTTGGAAGTGTGCACAATTTTTCACGTGTTTTTTCTTTTTCTCTCCCTCTGTAGGTATGGCCTCACAAGTCTTGGTCTATCCACCATATGTTTATCAAACCCAGTCAAGTGCCTTTTGTAGTGTGAAGAAACTCAAACTAGAACCAAGCAGTTGTGTGTACCACGAAAGAAACTACCCGCAAATCTATGTGAATGGTAAAAACTTTGGAATTTCTCCCCACAGGGTTAGTACTTTCTTTCAGACTAAAAACCCATTTGATAGACCTCGAGGACAGAACTTTTGGTTGCAGTCAAATGCTGTTGCTTTAAAAAATACTGCAGGTGCTACAAAAGCGTTGGCAGTGTGGGCGCAGCAACCTCAGCTAGAGGCCCCTCGGGCTGGGACGCAGGGAAGCCGGTCGGATCTCCTGGAAGGAGCCCAGCGATGTGGATTGAAGCGTAAGAGCGAGGAGCTGGATAATCAGAACAGCACGATGCAGATTGTTGATGAACTGTCCATCCTGCCTGCAATGCTGCAAACCAGCGTGGGGAACCCGGTGACGGTGGTGACAACGGCTGCGGCTTCCAAGCAGAACGGTACCAGCGGGGATGGAGATTACCAGTTAGTGCAGCACGAGGTGTTGTGCTCTGTGAAAAACACCTACGAGGTTCTTGATTTCCTGGGACGAGGGACCTTTGGACAAGTAGTCAAGTGCTGGAAAAGGGGGACAAATGAGATTGTGGCAATCAAAATCCTGAAGAATCATCCTTCGTATGCACGCCAAGGGCAAATAGAAGTGAGCATCTTAGCAAGACTAAGCACTGAAAATGCTGATGAGTTTAACTTTGTGAGAGCCTATGAATGCTTTCAGCATCGTAACCATACTTGTCTGGTTTTTGAGATGTTGGAACAGAATTTATACGACTTCCTGAAACAAAACAAATTCAGCCCTCTGCAACTGAAAGTAATAAGGCCTATTCTGCAACAGGTGGCCACTGCACTGAAAAAACTGAAAAGTCTGGGTTTAATCCATGCTGACCTCAAACCAGAGAACATTATGTTGGTGGATCCCGTTCGGCAGCCTTACCGGGTCAAAGTCATAGACTTTGGGTCAGCCAGCCATGTATCAAAGACTATTTGTTCAACTTATTTACAATCTCGGTATTACAGGTAGGTGTCTTTCACTTTGGTTTTTTACCTGTTAGTGGAACAAGGTTTTGGCATTTCTTAAGGTTAATGGCTTAAACAATTGCTCCTCCAGGTAACTAGTAAGAATAATTTGGAAAAGATAAAAACATCTAGGAATGTGAAAATTAAGTGGTTGGTTGCCATTTTAAATGTGAATACTTGCTTTGAATGTTTTTGCAGTTTTGTTTTTTTCCTGGAAGTGTGTTTTGTATTGCTCTCTGACGTCATCACTTACTGTTATTTTGAGACCTCCGAGACTGTTTAAAAGGAAAAGAGAAAAAAATTATCTTTTGCTTGCCTGTTTAGGATGTCTTTCCAGCCTTCCTGACATGATAGATTTTTTTTTCTGTAAGCAGCTGGACAGTGTACTAGAAGTGCCATGTTTCTATATCCTGTTGCCAAAGATTATGTAAATGCCTCTGTTTTTCTCCAGCACTTGTAAATATTTTCCCTAGTTCTTAGAAACTTTATTCTGACTGAGTGCCTTCAGCAGCTGTGGAGTTCAGTGAACTTCTGGAGTTAGGGAGTGATAGGATCCTTAAATGTTTAGGGTGATACCAGAAGGGCATTTAAAGTGATTGTGGTATATGGTTGCATTCTACTTTTGCCTGAAAATGGATGTATGTTTTTGATAGTTTTGTTTGGTTGTTTTTTTAAAGCTTTCTTTGAATAGTTACCCAATCTGCCTGACATTTAAAAATTATCAATATTTAGTCCTTTTGTTTTCCTTATAAGCTAAATTTCTCTTGTTTGAAGACCTTTTTCAGTTCTGCTTTGCATCATTGGCAGTAGTATGTGCTGTGTATTGCCTGTCTGTCGATTCAGTAAGAAGCTGGTAAACTAGGACAATGAGTACTTTGAAGAAAATTTTAAATATTTTATGGCTATTCATGCTGGAAATGAAAACTTGTGCAGTGCAATTCTAGGCTTGATGAAATTGGTGACTGGAGTTCATGCCAGAGGAATCTATTTTTTGACTGGAGCTTGTAAACAAGGATGCTTCATGTACAGTGCTCACATAAAATATTCCAATTCATCACCTGCATTCTCTATTACTTAATTGCAAACTGCAGCAGAGGATTTAAAAACTACACGAAGTTCATCAGCAGAAAACTAAATTGGGAAACGATATGGATTGATGCACGCCCACATTATACAAGAATGTATATGAGAGGGAATAAAAAATTAAGTAACTTGGGAATTCATTTTGGTGTAAAAGCTGTACACCACTTAAGATGCTGTGGTTTTGGGCCTCTCAGGACAAATCAGGCCAGGCTTGCAAGGATGGCAGGAATTCTGAGAGGCTCTGGACAAGTGCAAAGGTCTTAGCTTCAGCTGGTCTGTACAGAATCATAATCCAGCAGATACTGAAGATGCATGGTCTGAGAATGTTTCCCTATGTATTTTAGCTTTTTTATTTATTGAAGCAATTACAGATTATTGTGAGCTATTGCCGTTTTTCCCTTCTCCCTCCCCAAGAACTGACAGAGGGGAGGCTGTGGACAGCCAGGCTGGGTGGTCCTATTGTAGTACTTCAGCCTCAACTAACTACTTTCAACATTTTTTTTTCTGTTTCAGATGGCTCAGTAGGCAAAGTGTTGTGCTTTTTTAGTTGCCTACATAAAAATGTAGTAGCTGTAGTTCTGTTTTACTTGGTTGGATGTTGCTTTGCATCTCTTTGTAGAATTCTGACGTGCTTATGCGGTTGAGCAGGTCCATAGGCTGGCAGGATCAATGTGCAACTCCTTGGCACCTTGTGTGCATTTTGGATGCCTGTATTGCACTAAAATATGAGCAAGTGGGGTTCCCTGTGGATGTTTATTCAAAAATATCATCCCCCAAGAATAAGATAAGATTTGTGGGTGCATATACTTGTCTTGCCTCAGTGATGTTGAATGATACTGACTCATGGCATGTGCACCTAAAATTTCCTAGTTAGTAAGTTGTGCTTAAGAGCTTTGTAAATATTCATGCTTCAGTAGATCACGTTGTCTTGTGTAGTTTTATTATCCTTCTATAAAGTAGCATTTAAGTCAGTAATTTTTGAAAATAAAAAGGACATAAAAAGAAGAAAGGGTCCATCTGTTTGAATTTTTTTTTTAATATATAAATATTGGTTGTGATAATATTGAAAAAAAGATACTATGCTTCACAATTACTGTCAACAAAAGTTTTCCTTCTGAGAAGGTTTTCAGCATGCTGGATTTCATCATGGATGCATAGCTCTTTACCAGTTGTGTGATTCAAACTAACTTTGTGTAGCCTGGCAGTTCCTCAAAATTTCTTTTTGTTCCTTTGGAAGCACCTGACTAGTGTAAATAATGTCAGAAAATGGGGATTTGATTCAAAAGGTTTCCAAATAGATGATGCTGGAGAAATGTGAAAAGTCTTTTAGAAGAATGAGAAGGGCCTTCAGAGAATATATTGTATTAAGATGGAATTTATTTTAAGAGAGATTGTGCTTTTTGTCAATCAAATAAGGAGCAGTTATATACAAAATATAACTGTACTTAAATGCTTTTTGTATTCGAAGAGACTGGGGGTGATAGTGCAGGTTTGACCTGTTTGACTATGACATGTTGAAACAAGTTTTACAAAACTGAATAAAGAGAAAAGGTTGTTTGTTGTTGGGGGTTTTTGTTTTTATTTTTTTCCCCAATCTGGTCACTGCTGCTTTTTTTTGTTGCTGGGACCATAGTGAACTAATGATCATGAGAACGGAGAATTCCACAAAGTCTAGTGTTACAGTGTTTATTTTGAATTCTGGTGTCAGTATTTTGCATCTGTAAGAGGAAGTGAGTAATGAATTGGAAAAATGAGTAATAAGAGGATTAGGACTTAAGGAGGGGAACATACTGTAGCCAGGTGAATGCATAATGGACTGGCTTACCTTAGCCTATAGCAGAAGGAGAGGTGACATAATGATGACTGTTGGAGATGTTGGGGTACTTTTGTACCAGGAGAGGTCCTAAACAAGTGAGACTAACTGAATTTTAAAAGGGTATAAGCAAGCAGAAAAATGGAGAGAAACTGGATGGAGTGATAATGACTTGATGCTTTCCTGTTTCTGTGTCAAGCAAAGAGAAAATAAGAAAATGGTTAAAACAAGTATGAAAAATAGATTTGGACGTTTTGTTACCTTTTGGAAACTCCTGTCTGTTATATTGTTAGAAACTGTTGAGTATGAGTATGAGTAAATACTAGCTATGATACACTGTCTGAAGTCACAGATGATTTTTAATTTGTTTTAAAGATCAGATGTTATTCTCAATGCTCTTTCCCTGAAAGGCAGTGTCTGTGCTTACATGCTCTTTTTATGCTGGTCTGGATTTTAATAGCTGTGGACTAGAGAGATCTGGTATTTGAAGCCCTTTTTTGCTTCTGGCCTCACACGTTAAGACTGCTGACCTTTTATGAGTGATCTAAGGAGGAAAATAACTAAGCAGTGTGTACATTTTCAAAAGAAAATGCCCTTATGCAGTGTAGGTGATCAAGTTTTTGTCATTTATGGAAATGGTATGAGAAGTGTGTTACTGTCCTTTTGGTCAACTGTGCCCCAAATCATGAAAAGGGGAGTGTTGCATCCTAAACAGAAGGCTTCTTTCCCCCTTATCACACAGTGCAGGCTGTGGAGGAGGAGAATCAAAACATCTGTTTCTAAGTCTGGTCTCTTGTGCTCATCTGGCGAGGCAGAAGGTTTTCCCAGGGCATGGTGTTTCTCTCTGGAAGTAATTTTCCTTTGTTTTGCCTCTTTCCTGAGGTGAGATGCATTTAGGAAAGCACGTGTGAGAAGAGGGGCTTCAAAATGGCTGTCTGCAATGAGCAGTAGCCTCCAAGAGGAGTCAAGTGATCTTAAATGGTGAAGGTAGTGCTGCCCATCTGCTTCAGGGACCCAAGTTACCTTGCTTTCTGTTGCCATGGGAAGCAGTGGCCTTCTCAGTGTGTTGCATTCAGAGGTAACTCTTCAGGGAATTATGGTTTGATTTTTTTTCAAGGGGAATCACCTTCATATTGATTTAATTTGGGTTGTCTTCCTGAGGGGATTTTGAAAATGAGTCTTCAGTAAACCTTACCAAACTCATCGTTCATAAAATCCCTCTAATATTGTGGATCTGACAGTAGCCAGAGCAGGCGTAGGAGCGAGTGTGCTACTTCATTGCAGGCTGCCGCAGCACAGCCCCCAAAGGGAGTTGAACAGTGGCTCGTCATCAGCCCGTGTAGCTGCCTCCATGGTCATTTCACCTCCTGTCTCCAAAGAAAACATCACTATCTTTGTGCTGTGTCAGATTATATTGCTGGTAGAGCGCAGCTGGAAGCTTGACTGAAAATGTGTTTTGAGGGTAAGCACTTGGTTTCCCGACCAAAGGATGTTCCTTTTGGCATCCAGGGGTCTGCAGGCAAACTGTTGTTCAGCATAGCCAAATGGGAAAACGAAGTGAGTGGGAAGCAGTATAACTGATAATCTCCAGATTAAACTGGGCACCAGCTGGACCTGATAGTCTGGTGGGCAACTTCAGTGATGTGGCAGAATGGAACGTGTCTGGTTAGTAAGAGATGCTTGTAGCTCAGAAATGTTTTTCTGTTCCACTGGTGACAGTGGTAAAATACGATCCTAGGTATTCAGCAGTGCACTCATAAGGAAAAGCAAATGATGTGAGTAGATGCACTCAGTGCAGTCAACTCATTCCAGAACCGGACAGTGATATTCTCCCTCCAGCCTTCCAACTAAGGATAGTTGCTAATCAACAGACTTGTTCCAGACAAAATGCCAAATGTCAATAGCGTTGCAACAGAGCTCAGAGAGATGGAAAAATTGCTGTTGGATGTATTCCTGGTGGATGAGAGCAGGCTTTTCCCCCTCTCCGTCTCTTACCCTCCTCTCCCATGAAGATCAGAGAGGACAGAGGAAAAGTGATAATAATTGTGTTCTGTGGTCATGACACTGTTTTCACTTGCCCAGTCAGTTCTGCTGCCACTCAAAGAGTGATTTGGTCTGATATGGGCTCTTCTGTTTTAAAGGGTTTTGGAAAAAGAATAAAGTAGTTGAGCTGTGTGGTTTAATTACTGCCCGTGAGCTGGGCTCAGTGAGGGCTCTGTGCGTGCTCTGAGGCTGTTGGACTAGGACAGCTCTTTATTTATGACTTTTTCAGCTTCATGCTAAGTTTCAGAATAAGCCACCAACAGCTTATGCTGGTTTTTTCCCTCCTCAAATTCGTGCAATTTACGTGATTTCTTGTTCTCCCTCTTTCTTATATGTGTTCCTTTAAAATGAGAAAAAAAAAAAATTCTCATGGCCATCAATTCCCAGAGAGGCTTGTTTTCTCCCTGGCCTTTGTAACTTGGTTAGACATAGTCCTTGTCACTCCAGAGACTCCTGAGAACACAGGCTGACAGTGACTCTCCCTGGAGTGGTGTTTGGAAATTGAATGTTTTCTCTCTGTAGGTTGGGGTTGTCAGCAGGATGGGTTGTTATGACTCAGTAACACAACCGTTGCATCCGAGCAACTTGACGATTATCTTCCCCTAATATCACATCAGCATACAGCTTCTGTATGTTTAAAATAGCAGTTAAAAACCTCTGTACAAATAAACATCCATCTTAATACAGCTTTTCTTTATAGCAGTGACCAAGGGGAGAAGTTGTGCAAAACTGACATCTCTGGAAGCAACTGCCTTTTCAAATTCACCCATTGCTGTCACATACTTGAAGCTTCTCAATGAGCTTTATCTAGAGTGGGATGTCTTGGGGTTTTTCTCCTTTCACAATGCCTAAAATTCTTGCTCATTATTTATTAAACTTTGGGGTTGATACGTTTAAATGAGAAGCAAAGCTCTGTTAATCAATTGATTTTTCCATCAGTTTGGGAAGCGCGATACGAGAACAAGCTAAAAATGCCTCTGTAAACAACTTGCACTTCAACATGCTAGCAGATGTTATTCTATCACTTTGAACTGTGCATCACCGAAGTGTATTGGGATGTCTTAAAATAGTCAGGGGTGGTGGCCAGAGATGGTAGACTTCTATAGATGGTGAGGCTGTTTCGCTGTTGCAGTGAAATAAGCCAGAAGTACATGCTGCTGAGGTCGTTTGCTTGCTCAAGGTCAGCCTGTTCAAAGTCAGCTGCTCTGCTGTGAGCATGGTTACTGTCAGTGGTATATGTAAGAGAGTCCTGATAATGTAAGGAATTGCTATTACAAGTGAATTGGGACACTTTAACAATTTTTTTTCCCCTCTTTAAAGTTGCAGAGCTGCGGCTGCTGGTTTGTTTCCTTATCTGAGCAAATGGAACTTAATGTCAAGATAAGCTTTCGTGGCTTGTGTCTGTGAACAGATTGTTTTATTGATTTGGCAAGACTTTGTTTGTACCTTTTGCATACTGTTCATTAATTGTTTTATTGAATTCCCATTTTAAACTTCTAGTTCATGATTAATAGGACCTAACAAAAACCATTACGAGTATCATCCAGGAGTGGCAATCTTAGCTCATCATACCTTCATGTTTATGTAGCTATTTGATAACAAATGTATTTTCAATTCTGTCATTATTTTCTAGTCAACATAACGTGGTCTCTAATACCTTATTATTCTTTGTTCATAGAAGCAGAAAATAAGAGTAGATTTTTTGGTAATGATGTGAGTTTTTGGTTTTGTGTTTGGGATTTTTTTAAAATGCTGTAGAAAAGAGTGTCAGGGTTACTGTAATTTTGCAAGTTTTTTTTTTTTTAAATCCTCTCTGAAGATCCAGAGGAGAATCGTGGGGATGGGAGTGGATGAAATGGCATCCAGTCTTCATGTTGGGTTTTTTCCTGAGCTAGAGATTTTCTGAGTAACACAACCTGGGATAACACAGGAAGCATTTGAAGGTACCATGTGCCTCCTGGAAATTCTAGTAATGTCAGCCCGGATTTTGAGTTAATCATGATTGCTGGAGCAACAGTGTAATTCAGACTTCAGATGAGGGTTTTCAGTCTTTAGGTTGCTTCAGTTTGAACAGAATGGAAATTCTTTCCTAACTTTCAAGGCAAAAGAGCTCTTGGTTCTTGCTGTATTGCATTTTTTCTGAGATTGAATGATAGACCTGTTTGCCATGGCTAAAGTTTTGGGAAGCGGCATTTATTTTTCAGACATTAAAATAGATCCTGAAATGTGATCCTTTTTTTTTTTTTCTTACTGCACTGATATTTCTGTCACAAAGATCTGTTCATCGTACATCTGTGCGTACGTGAGTGTGGCTATATCAGATATCTCTGTTGCAGAAAATACCAGTGGTAGCTGCAGTGCTGTATTTGTAAATATTGTGACAATTTGCCCCCACTGGGCTTCTTTTGAAGATGTGGCTGTGCATTTCTGGTTTAAGAGCAGGTAGTAGATCTGAATCAACGTGATCGAAAGCGAAGCCTCTGCACTGGCCCCTGTCTCTTTCACCTGACATCCTTGGCTTCAACTGAGAGGTGTTTTGTGGGTGAAGGCTCCTTCTGCATCTGGCATCCAGCAGGAGGGAACAGGATGGAGCAGACATGTGGGAAGTCTTCTGCTTGGAAAATCAAGCAGGTGGAGCAAGTGCAGATTGATACGTGAGCATGTTTAGGACACTTAACACTCATGTGGATTCAGACCAAAACCAGCAATAAAATACTAGAGACCTAGAAACCAAAATGTTGACAAGAAAAGAAACCTCTTGTGAATTCAGGCACTGATTGGAAAGTTGTAGAGATATCTGGGATAAAAATAAGTATTTGGGATGTAATTAAGTAAAATTAAAGTTTGTATGAAAATAAGTTGTCTGAAATGTCCAGGCTGTTAAATTTTATACTGTATATTTGAAGGTCCTTGGTCCTACAGTACAAGCTAATATTTTCAAGTTGTTTTTTTTTTTTTTTTTGGACTGTTAATAAAACAGCTTCTAACAAGTGAAATGCGATTAGAGGGCTGGGAGAAGAAAGTCAAAAGCATTTCGTAGATAAGGTTTTCAAGCAGTTGCATTTTGAGACTATGATGTTAGCTTAAGAACATTTTCCCCTTTTGTAAATACCAAGGATATTTCTGTTGTCCCAGGACAGTGCAGCAGTCTCTCACAAAATATCTCTTTATGTGGTTACCGTTATTCAGAATTGCACTGTTGAATTTTCATCAGTATTTTGAATGCTTTCTTGGATGTTTTTTAGAATGATAGGGTCTTACCCTTGTAGTGAATCTTTAAGTATTCAAAATATTTAAACCACTCAATACTTCATGATGAAATCTTTCACAAGAGTACACTTTATTGTTTCAAGTGTAGTGCACAAAACCTTTTTTACTGTTGAAGATTAAAAATTAATGTGAATTTAAAATGTGTTTTAATTGCCCAAAATTGATTCTAGGAATTGAATTGAAACAGATTTTATCATTATTTTTGTTACTTTCTCTCAATAAAACTTAATTCCCTGATAACTTTCGAACATGTGCATTTCACGGCTTCTTTGAAAAACAGCAGGCAACATGTATCACCTCACTTACGTACAAGGCTTTTATATAAATATAACACTACATGAAGCTTTTAAACTGCATATTACTGTTGTTTTATCAACTGAAAAACTGTTAGGGTGCGCCGTAGGTCATAGATCAGTAATAGCACTTGATACTTGCTAGAAAGATATCATGGCAAAAGCCGTGTTCACACTAATAGTATTGGATGTTGTTCTTGGTGCCTTATTTTGAACCCCAGTTAATATTTAAATTTTTGAGCTCCTAATTTTCTCACCCTTTCACTGCTTGCCATCCAGTCAAGATCGAGTTTGTATTTTTTTAATATGAATTATGCTACACATATTTTGTTGAGTGTTTTTAGTATCTTGAAGTAATCTTCACTATGTCCACACACCTGTTCCCCCCCCCGCCCCGTAAGAATGTGGTTTCTGAGCTGCATTTAAACATCTGCATCTTCTACATGGCCAAGTTTCTGAGTTCGCTAAGGTGACTGTGGTCCGTGGGCTTTGGACTTTGGCTTATGTTATATCTGGAGACTATGCCATAGGTTTTTGGGTCCTCTAGAGAACTACCTGGTGAATGGATTCTGGGTTGGCTGTTCCCCATGGGTCACAGCAGGGCTGGAGACACCTCCAGCTGCTCCTCTGTTTCTGGCAATAGCCTAAGGGCTTGCAGGATGCTGTTTGTGCACCATGTACTTGCTGTTCCCATCATACAGCCATTAAAGTTGGAAAATACCTCCAAGATCATCATGCCCAACCTTTGAGTGAGCACCACCATCCCGGCTAAACCATATCATGAAGCGCCATCTCTACACGTTCTTTGTACGCTTCCAGGGATGGGGACTCCACAACTTCCCTGGGCAGCCTGCTACTGCTTAATTGCTCTTTCCATGAAAAAAATTTTCCTATATCCAAAGCGAACATTCCTTGGTGCAACTTGAAGCACCCTTTGCTGTGTCACTGGTTACCTGGAAGAAGAGGCTGACCCTCGCCTTGCCAAAACCTCTTTCTAGGCGATTGTAGAGAGTGACAGTCTCCCCATAACCTCTTCTCCAGGCTAAACACCCCCAGCTCTCTCAGCTGCTCCTCATATGATTTATGTTCCAGATCCTTCACCAGCTTTGTTGCCTTTCTCTGGACACACTCCGTGGTCATGCTGGCTCAGCATTGTGTGGAGATGCAGCTGGCTTTGGACACTTTACCTCTCTGGAAAAGTAGCTGGAAGTAGAGCAGAGGGCCTCAGCATTTTTGGTAACAAGAGCTGGAAAGTAGAACAGGAGCATATAATTTGTAGATTATATGGTATGGCTTCTGGCTGTGCTTTGGTTTTCATATAGCCTTGAATTATTTCAACAGTTTCCAGTAAGAAAGTGTTCTTAAATTAAAAGCCTTCCTGTACACACAGAGTAGCTGGGAAAGCTCTGTAGTTGATGTCTGTCTGACTATGCTGTGTAACTTCTGCAGAGAGAGGCACTAAAAAAGTGAAGTGCTTAACTGATTCTCAAGTTTATTTCTGCTGGGTTTTTACTGGTCTCTTAGCCCTACCATGAGCTGTGAGTCTTCTCTCACTGAGTTGACAGTGATCTGTTTTTTTCTGACCAACACCACTTACATCCCTAGTGTTGTCTTGCTTTATGTAATTTTCCTGTTTAATGTAGTGTTTAATATAGGCAGCAGTTGTTTAGCTGCTAAAAGCCTACCAAAAAAAAGTTAGGAAACTAACTGATATTTAACAAGGGAAAAACCCTGCAACCCTGCAGGGTATTACGTAGCAGGATAATTAGGAATTAGCATGTGTCATTAGTGCCCCAGTACTCCACCCTGCCCGCGGAATGACTGTCCCACAGGGATGGTTGCTCATGGAGTGGTGCCATGTGCCATTTGGGATACTCAATTTGTAGCCATGTAGTTGCCTTCCTGAAAGAACAACTTTGGGATTGCCTAAGACAAATTAGCACTAATTTTATTCCACTTAATCTCTCCACACACCACTGCTTTTGAGGTTATGATTATTAAGCATCTGCATATATGAAGCACCTTTTTTTCTTCGTGTGTCTGTCTGTAGGATCATTGTTTGGCTGTGTACAAATATCATCAAATGACTCCCCCAACCCTGTTCTCACATAGAGGTATCTGATATAAAATTAAAAAAGAAGCCCCCAAACTTAGTCTAATATTTAATTAACTAAATTGGATGGAGGTCATGCCCATATGTGGTTTCCTGTTCTGTAGCTATTTTTTAACACTTCAGCATTTTCATTCTGTGTGTCCAGAGGACTGAGCTTGCGTGAGACCACTGACTCTCTCTTGCAGACTTGTATGGAATAATGCCAGTGAAATGCCCGTTCCAGCACTTTGTTAACCAATGTATATAGGTCATGTTCCTCCAAGATACAGAATCTGGATCAATGTAACCATTTCAAAAAAGGTGGTGTTACATGAGTGTGGAATACCAAGTGCATAACAGCAACCTCAGCCCTTCCCTCTCCTTTACTGACACAATGAGAATTCTAAGAGAAGTTAATTACTTTGTAATTAGTGCTGTTCTCTCTCCAGACACAGGAGACCTGCAATTTCCTAGTTTGAGCATGGTCCTTGTTTTGGGTTTCCGTGGGTTTCTGATAGTGGGTGCCAGGCTGATGCTCAGGGGAGCCAGAGACTGTGTGACAAAATGTGTACCTCTTGGAAAGCTCATGTGTTAGTTTGTGCCTGCTTAAGTATGGCAAAAAGCTGCTCTGCTTGGTGGTGGTTTATTTGTACATCCCACCACTGTGCCTTGCACACGTGCATGCTCTCAGTCCTTGGTCATGAGTTGCATCGCTTTTGTATTTTAAATATGTATGAAATTGGATGTAACATCTCGTTCTCCTTGCTGTTGTGCTTTGATGTTAGCTATGCTCTATAAGTTTAGAAAGATGTTTTCAAACATTTTTCCATTTTAATTTTTTTCTTGTGGCTTTACCTTAAGAGGTGGCTCTTTGTGAGACAAACTTAACATTTTGTCAAGCACATGATTTACCTGTTTTGAGGTAAAAGGCAGTACACAGGTCACTGTGTTCTAGCAAATCAAAAAGTACAGGTATTCTGTGGTTTGATGGCAGTCATTGGAGCAGATTCATTCTGCAGTTTTCAAGTTGCAGTGATGTAGCTTAATTTTTCTTCCGCATGAGACAGTGTCCATGTAGTTCCTCTTTAAGATTCTTGGAATGTTTTCTTTGAGTTTTTCATTAGAGAATAAAGATAAATCTCTGGGGTTTCTCTGTGTATGTTGCACCTCTAACTTTCCAGTGGTCGAGCTGTGAGGACAAGCGAAAGCACCTGTTTTGAAAATGAGCTGTGATCAGCTTGTTGGAGGGGACATTTGGTGTCCTGCACTTGCACTTCTGAAATAGGTAGTGCAAGAAACTCCTGCAATAAGAAATCTGATGTTTGCTGGATGGGTGTAATCTAGTGGAGATTTTTGGAAAAACTTCAGAGCTGACCTCTGAGCTTTTTTTGTTTGACTGATTGATGTGCATAAAGTGTGCCTTTGTCCCAGTACCACTGAACCTTCAAGTACTTCAACCCAAATCTGACAGGAGATGAAAATCCCCAAGATGTCAGTGCCAGAGGTGTGAACAGCAGCTGCAGAGTAGAGAGGAAGATTCAAACTAGTGACTGCTGCAGGGTTAAAAGGAAGAAGTTGGTAGTTATTCTTGCTGTTCTGCAGTAGCTATTTGGCAAGTCAGTGTGTGCATAGCTCTGGACTAACTCAATAATATGTGTGTTGCCTTTGTATGCTATAGAAAACATAACAGAGGTCTAGGGTTGTTCATTGTTGTCTGGGGAGAGTAGTAGTGCAAATCTGAAAAAAACAGCAACAGCGAAGTATAATTAGGTCCAGTGGTTGTTGATAAGCTTGTTTACATTTGTGTGGCATGACAGCAGATTCTCTTCTTCAGCAGAATGTGGCACAAAGACTTGTGGAGTAACGTGCGAAAAGCTTCCTGACTTCTGAAGTGGAAATAGTTTCCTGATGTTGACTAAGAGCCTGTGTTCTTAGTTCTCTCTCCAGCTCATTGCTCAATGCCTGCTTCTCATGACTAGCACTGCCACTGCAAGAGGAACAAAAAGCTCTGCAGACAGGGCAGGGAACTTTATTTAAAAAAAACAAGACAAAACAGTCATACCCCCCCAAATGCAAACAAAAACCCTTCCACCCAGCAACCAAACAAAGCCACAAACCCCCAAAAGCAAAAGACATCCCCACCCAAAAGTGCATTGGGGAATGAGAAGAGAGTGCATGCTTGGAATCATGTGAAGATAACTGTAAGTGTATACACCTGTACTTACAGGATTGCCTCCTCAGAGCAATGTATTGCTGTATTTAATTTTTCTTCTGTTATGTGCTTTGGTTAGGTTTTTAACCATCCCTTGAAGAAACAAATATTTTATAATGTCTTGCTTGCTTTAACTAGTATGTAGTATCTTGTGTCAAACTTCTGTAGGTCTGAGCCTACGAGTAAATATCTGAAAAATTAAAATTAGCCCAGATTGTCCTAAAATACACTCTGGTGCTTGACATCTGAAATACTGTAATGTGGGATTCTTCACATACTTCTACTAAGCACAGTCCTTTAACTACAGCAGCTTGAGCAGGAAGGAACGGTACCTTATGCCTGTAAATTAACTTCAGTGGGAGTCATATTTACCTTATTGCTATAGCATAATTAGTTCTGTGGTTGGGGAGTTCTTCCACCACTTGGAAGTGTGTGGCTCTACCAGGAGCAGTGGTCAGTCCTGCTCTGCCTCCTGGTAAACACACAAGGGTCAGCATCTCCCACCTCGGCCCTTGGGGTGTGGAATGCACCTGGAGAGGGTGTGTTGGAACAGCTCCCTGCTGCTCCAGGTCAGCAGCCCTCCGGCCAGAGTTGCTGGCTAATCTGTGTAATTATTTTGAGTATTTAAGTATCTGCAGTTAAGCAGCCAGGCTTTGCTGCCTTAATAACATCTTACGCAATGGGACCCTTCCCACGCTCCTGGCCGGCTCAAGGCGACGTGGCACGCTGGAATTTCAGTGTGCAAAAGAGGTGGGAGTGCAAAGGGAGTCACTGGAAAAGGATGATGTGCAATTAAGAATATTTTCTTTTGCAAGTAATTTTTTTTTTCTTAAATCTCTTGTACAACAGTTATTCCGTTTTTTGGTTTTTTTACATTGAATGAACTGTTACATATTGCTAGAGAACTGGTAGCTGAAAGGGATTGATACCCTGGGTGTTAATTTATGATGTGGTTTAACACAGTCTTTTTTTATTGTTTGTCACACTTAGCTTTTGATTTAAACTGGATTTTAAGGAAAATATTTTAATTTTTTTACTTTTCATTTATAATCAAACGAAATTTCCAATTTGTTTTTTCTTTGTCATTAGTCATAGCCTTTTTTCTTTATTGGACTCAGGTGTGGCTTCTCTAAGAAAAATGCAAAAAATTTCTTGTGCTTTGAAACCTGATTTGTGTTATTTGCAAAATTGGCAAATGCATGCTTAGGGATACTGTTTTTTGATACATTTTAAAATAATAAAAATAACTACTCGACACAGATTTCTGTGATCAACAAATATCTCAAGTAGACCTAGATGTCGTTAAAATGTAATGTCCTTTGTAAAGGGGGAATCTTCCTATGCTCAGTCTCATTATTTTTCTTGTATCAAGCATAACCCATTCAGTAAAAGATGGGATGAGGCAGAGGGCTGCCTCTAATAACTTTGTGAAGAATGTAAACCCAGCTCTGAATGATCAAAGATGCAGGCAGTGTCCAGTCTGCTGGTGACTGGTAGCAAATGCAAAGGCAAAGCAGCAAAGAAGGTGCATTTGTGTGTGGTTCCTTGTCTCCTAGCTGCTGGCAGGCTGAGCTCTCTAGCTTCTCTGGGTTGGACCTTTTGTCTGCTAGCACATTAAAAGTAGTTTTTTGTTGCTTCTTTTCTCTTCCTTTTTTTTTTTTTATTAATGACGTACTACACTGGCAAAATTGCGCAGTGAAGCTCCCCAGCCCAGTTCTGTTTTATGAAATAGGTTTTGTGTTTGTTGTGTGAGAAGGTCCTGATGAGGAGCTGCTGCGTGGTGCAACAGGCAATTTTATTGCATGAGTGACCAGTGCTTTGAAATGTGATCACTGGCTGCTGATGTTGCTGAGCCAGACAAGAGCCCAGGAAAATAGGGTAAATTGCGTTGGAAAGATGCTCTCATGAAATTTTCCGAGCAGCCCTGTGTCAGTACAGTAGGGTAGTACTTTTTGCCAGTACAGAATGCGGAAACTGTAACTTGCTTTCTGAGTCCTTTGTGCAGCCAGCACATTGGCCTGTCCTGTCCCTAACAAACATGTTTTCTTTGGATTGTGTTCCCTTTGTACTTTAACCTTTTTGGTTATTCCCCTTTGGCCCTTCATAGGGGTGTTTTGGGGCCCTTCATTAGGAAGGCCTGTGTTCTGTCTCCCACCCGGCGTTATCAACATCAGGAAACAGAGAGTGTTGTTGGGAGACGAGGAAGGAAGTTAGACTTCAAAATTCCCCAGTTTGGAACCAGTTAGGTTTTTTTATTGTTTTTGTTCCTGTTCCTAAGCCTAACTTTAAAATAAATTCCCTTTATGTGAAGTACAGTAGTAACAAACGGTGACGCCACTTTCAGGGTTTTTTTTTGAGTTTCTTTCTGACTTTAGTTAGACGCTGCAAATGGAAATGAGATTAAAAAAAAATGAGGGTTCTGCTTGTATTGTCATGGTTCCCAATGATTCCATGAAAGCAGAGAAGTCAGAAATTCCTCTTCCTTGTTTACCTCTGTGTTACCATCCCACAGAAATGTGAGGGTGAGAGCTCTGCAAAGGTGAGAGGTGCAGGATGGGGCGCGTTTTCCAGTGGCATTACCCTGAATGCAAGTTTGTGCAGGAAAGGTTATCTTGAAGAAGGTTTTTTCTGTTCTTTCCTATCTAACAGCTCTGTGTAAAATTTGTGTATTGTGTGTGCTAAGAAAGGGGTGGAGAAAGTGAGTGTGCGTATCTGAGGGTTGCTTTTGATAAGAAAAATGTAAACATTTTCATGAGAAGTATTTGCTAAGAATGCAGAGCTGGATTTGCTTTCCCTAGAAAACATCTGAGAGTTGAGTTCCAGGCGATAGTCAATTTTCACAGCATCAAAATGGAATTGTTTTTAAACTAAAAAAAAAACCCCACCAATGTTGAAAATCAGATGTTAGGTTCTTGGTTGGCTGCAAAATGTATTTAACCTTCCAACCTGTGACTGATGTATGGTCTAATTTCATTGGAACAGGTAATCCTGTGTCATGCATCTCTTGAATGTTCTTTGCAGCGGTTTTTTTTAGAGCACTTTGGGAACAAATTCATGATGAGCTTGGTGTAATAGTTGCACACAGGATAAAGAAAATAGCTTATAGGTTTGTTCTGGAAATGATGACTTGACAGTAGCCTCCGGCAGCGGAATTTAGCTATCAATAGTGTGTTAATCCAGTTAAGCAGAGAGCCTTTCATAGGGAAATAAGAGTCATGTGTTCTAGCTAAATAATTACCTTTAAAGTAATCATGCAAACTTGTAAACATTGTCTCGATATTTTGGTGATTTCTTTTTTTGACACAGTTATGACACAGCAATAACTTCTTATTGAAGCAGTGGCACATGCAGTGGCTTTGGATGGTATTTATTTCAGAACATTCTTATCTAAAGCTGTGTTGATATGTGTAAGCACTGACTTCATCAGCTAGTTTCTGCCTGTTCCTGTTTACTGTTTAGAAAATGCCAAATATGTGACAATTGTAATTCAGCTTGTGTTTGTTCACCAGTTTTAAATCATAGCAAACTTGCATTGATGATTTGGAGAAGTTTATGAAGCCAGTCCTTTGTTTTACCTGGTTAGTAGGTGTTCCCAGGGGTCAGTTTTCACCCTAGAGATTCCCCTGGACACAGTTCAGCTCCCATCCTCTTCCCCCTCCGGGGGTGGGGTGATGAAATCACCTAGGAGGAAGAAGAGCAGGTTAAATGCATGATGACTTCCTTCAGTTAACTCCTGGTGGAACTTTAGTCTCTCAGTTCATAGATTTTTAACTTTTTTATTTTCCATGCTGAATAGCAAAACAAACAAACCTATGATTTCACTTGTCTCTCATTTCAGTGGGTATACTGGCACCAGTGGGGCATAAGAAATACACCACACGGTGAGGTATGTGCTTATTCTGTAGAACAAAGCCTATTTTTGGTAGTCCTCTTAAATTTGGTAGAGCTGTTAAGAGCGTGCTGTGTTAAGATTGCCACGCCATTCTTTATTGAGAGGTGCTGCTACAGAGTCCTTAACTCTTGCAGATGTAAGGTATTTAAGCACAATTGTTTTGTTTCAGATGTTTGAGGCTGGTTGTAGGCTTTTTTCTTTTTCTGCTGATGCAACTGTAATCACTCAAAATTGAACACCCCCTCCCCTGACCTTGGCAGATAAAGGCTCAGGATGCTTGTTAGCTTGGTTGGTTGGTGTTCCTGGTGTTCCTGATAGTTTACCATGCTGCTTTGAGGTTGGAAAGATGATGCAATCTAGTGAGTGGCAACATGTCATCTGCTAGAGTTCATGCCAACTTAAAATGAAATCAGGGAAATGCAATTGAGTCTATTTTCGTCTTGTTTAAAATAATAAAAATGATTCAGAAACGGGTCTGGCATCTTTGAGGAACCTTCACACCTATAGTTTTATAAATCATGTAAACCTGTTTACATCAGGTTTGACTGCTGCAGCTCCATAAATATGTTGCATAGTTACGGTTTTAAATTGCAAAAATGATCACTTCTTATTCTATGGAGCTGTAACCACCTTTGGGAACGCACTTAGTAATCGTAGTGCTACAAGAGGCTTAATAAGCCTTAAAGTGAACACTGTAATGCTACATTGGCCATCCTTAGAGAACAGGAAAAGGTAGCAGAATGTAATGTTCTCTGTTTTGTAACAGGGCCATCTTGCCTTTTATTTCCAGGGACACTTGTTTGAGGTCGCTAAGGTAAAGGCTTGTTTCCTTGGTACCTCACCAAAGCAGCTTTCTGTCTTTAGGTACTTACAGTACCCTACCAAGGCTTGATAAGTCAGTGACATAGTTTTTGTAGACTTTAATGATTTTCATCTTCAGATGAAAATTTATTTCGAAAATGCATCTTTGGGGATTTTTTTTGGATGTCTGCTGGATTTTATGTCTTTCTCAGTTGGTTATTTTTATTTATGTTTATAAAAAATCTGTAATCTTAAATTATAGTACAAACTGATTTGCCTAAAGCCATTTGCAGTGTCAGAGACAGAAAATAATAATAATAATAAAGAGTTTGTCTAGTTCTGAAATCACTAATGAAAATACTTGTATTTATCATTATGCTCTAATGGACTCTTCCTCATAAGGTTATGTTACCAGGCTCTAAATCTCTTCTATTTTGATTTTGATGTAGATCTGATACTGTTCTTGTTTCCAGCTATTTATTCTCAAGAGGCTATTTCTGTATAAGGCTTCAAGTATTCCAGCATCTCAGCAATTGTCTGATAATGGATAATTTTGCTGCTCCTTTCCCAGCATCATCATTAACATATATGTTGTTTACAGAGCCTTGTCAAGGCTGTTTGACAGCAGCTCTTCCTGGGTAATTGTAAACAAATTTGTAAGTCTGTCTTGGCAGTGGGATTACTGCCAAGGATTTATTTAGTATATTGGCCTGCTTGTGGTAGTTTATGCTACCCTATTCATGGATAATATAATTTCTTATTCTTGTGTAGTCAATGCTCTTTACTGCTGTCAATCTTAAAATTGCCATTTTGCGAGGCAGACATTCAGGAAACCTGATTATGGGGAAAATCATGTTACACAAAAATCCCACTGAGCTGTTGATGGTGATCCTGTCTGATTTCACCTGTAAGCTTCGGTCAATGTCAGGGACCCAAAAGAACTACAGGAACTTAATGAGTATAGAAGAAAACCACAAAGATTTCCCCCACCAGCTGAAGTGTGTATGTAGGGACTGCTCAGGCTGCAGGCAGCAAAGTAGGACATTGCTGAAATGAAGCTGGAGTTGGCTGCTTTTGGGAGGTGTTTTTTCCTTTCAATAAGACTTGTTTTTCCCTCCCTATTTTAGCATATGCAGGTTACACTTAGGCTTGTCGGTTGACTTCCTCCTAAAAGTGAAAAGCACACTGTAAAACTGCCAGAAAACTTAATGGACTTGACTCAAAAGGAAATATTAACTCTGTTAACAAAGACACAGAAGGCCATGCTGGGAGCCTTACTAAAAAGCAATGACATAATGCAGGGCTGGCCTTTGAAAGTTTGTCCTATCAATTTGTGGTGTGACAACATAACCTAAAAATAGTTGCTGGGACTAAGAAAAAGTAGCGCTTTGATTTGAGGGTTTTTTTTTTCCCCCCGTGGAAAATTCATATATGCTGGAAACAAAACAATGTGGAATTCTACACATCTCCAAGGAAATCACAGATACCTTTTTAGTAGAGATTTGCCAACTGGACTTTAGTTTTCCTCTTTGCAAGGAGCAGGAGTTCCCGGTAAATACTCCCACTATGCAGACTCCCACAATACTGTAGCCTTTAGGGCAGTGTTCAGGGTTTGGCCATCACATGCAAAATAGTCCAACTTCACAATTACTTTATTTTTGCAATTTTTGTTAGTTGTTGGTGCTTTGAATAAATTTTTAGTTGGCATTGTTTTGGTTTTGTATTTTGGTACAGGTCATTTGAAAGTTGAACCCAGAATATCTCCCTGGCCTAGTATGGTCCTTAGATGGATTATGGGCTTTATATGGTGCATATTTCTATTCTCTGTTCAGGACATATTTGAGAGTGTTTCATAATCTTTATTGGTATTCTATTAATGCATGTTTAATAGTTCAAATGAAATGACAGTTGTGTTCTTGAAATAAGTATTGCAATTATTTTTTAAAGTCCAGGAAATGTTTATCGCCCCTCACACTTTTCCAGCAAAGCCTTGTGGGGCCTTGTGAAATTCTGTATAATTCTTTCTCTGCACTCTGAGAAGAGCAGGCAGAAGATAACTTACCTTTCCTTTTCCTCTTGGAGACAAAAGTTCTTCAGCCCCAGCCCAGGGCACTGAGCAGTCCGTGTGCTTCAGCCCAATTGGAGCAGTAGCTCTTCTGTAAATGAGGGGAAAATTCCCTGTCTATTTGATCCTTGTTGCTTCTGTTATTATTGTCAACAAGTGTGCCTTTTCCTACCATGAGCGTCTGTCTATATTGGGAACAGAATGAAGTTTTTAGCCATAACTAATGAGCTACTTGCAATTATTAGTGTCCTGGACCAGACTCAAAGGATTCACTCAGATGAAAGGCTCCCATTATTATCCAGTTATTATCTAGATCTCATTTTTATCTTTTTTTTTTTCTTTAAACTGCACTACCTGTTTTTAACCTTTCTTTGCTTACAGCAGAATTTTAACATACAGCGTGATTGAAAAGAATTCCCAGTATAATCTGGTTACCCTGACTTCTTCTTCTGGTGTGGTGGTGGAGGGTCTGGGTTTTAGTATTATATATCAGGCAAGAACTGCTTTAAAAATATCAGCATTTATGTAGTGAGAAGAAGAAGTGGAAAAAATCCCTACCCTGTGTTTGGGTAGATGCATTTTTGAATGTAAATTTACTTTAAAAGTCTTTGCAAAGCAGGGCTTGCAGAAATGCTGGGGCTCTTTGCTGTAGTTGCGTTCCTGTTGTAGCATGTTGTCAGGGTCTGACGTGACATCAATTCTGAATGTAATAGATACATAGTTAAGCAGTTTATTTTAGGATCCAAAACTCTTCTAAGAATAGATAGGCTCTCCTTTCAACAGGAAAGGACAAATAAACTAAAATGGACTAATAGGGAAGGAAAAATAGGAAAAAAACAGAGAGGAAAAAGCATCTGAGAAGAACAATAAGAAGGAAAAACCAGCAGCCTTGTGCTGGTGGGGTTCAAGGCTGGGGTGAAACATTTGGAAGGGACCATTGCATACGGATTCTTTCAGCACACTGGTGTAATGGGAAGCAGGTGATGGGGTGTGCTGGAAGGCTGAGGTCTTACAGTCTAGCCTACCAAAATAGACTTGTGTGGTTTTCCTCAGGAGCAGTCCATAGGTTAAATTCATCAGGGAGGGGGAAAAATAGCCTTTTAAATCTTCTAAAGTAATATCTTAGCTTTGTCAGAACATTGGCAGGTGCTTTTCTGTAGTGCCCCAAAGCTGAGGCGCTGCTGTATTTCCCTATGGTTGTGTTAGTGGGATCACTGAGCAGTGGGTAAGGATGGGACCTGTTGTGGTGGTGTCGTGTTTACACCACGAGTCTAATCTTAGAAATTTGTATGGGAAAAACTCGCCAAGTCAGCCAGTTGGTTCACTTGCCAGAGCAGCATAAATACTACAGCAGTACTCAAATTAAAATTAAGGTTGTTAAGTGTTGGTGTGTACTGTGTGTTGGGTGTATTTTTCTGCAGTGTTCTATGGAAGTTACAGATTCCCACAGGACGTTGAGCCCGAGATGTAACTGTTGGGTATGAATCCAGCAGAACGTTTAGTACCTAGAAACATTTAAAAATATTTTTATTCACCAAAAGGTCTCTACTAGTGTAACCTTGAGAAAGCAGATTTAATTTCATGTGTGTTAATTCATCTGCCCCAGTTACTGCTCCGTAGGTTTTCTGTCATAACTTTCATTTTACTATTCTTTCTAATTTTTTGTGTTTAATTTAGCAGCTGGCATAGGTACTAAGTGTTTAGGTAACACTTTCTATAGGGGAGTATTCAAAGTGAAATGGATTCTGGTGTTCCATTTATTTACTGAACAGGACATGAATCTCCAGTGTGAAGCTGTGGCATCAATACATGACATTTTGCAAGACACTACTGTTTAAATTGTATGTGCTTTGAATATTTGAGTTCTACGTGATCACATTGCTGTTAATAGATAATTTTTAAAAAAATACTAGTTTCTCCTACAAGTCTGTTGCTTGTTTGTCTTTCAAAATTAAACAGCTTTAACAAGCCCACTGTCTCTATTTAGACTGATGTCATGTTGTCAGTGTTGCATCTCGATTTGACAATGTTTTTATAATCTAGTATCACTACATAAATTATCTGTAATGAAAATATGGATTTTTTTCTAAGATTGCAAATTTTTTTTGGTGTTAATTTTTGGTGAGCTTTCTATAATTTAAACAATGTCATTTTAAGTCAAAATTTACCAGTTTGAGTTGCAAAATTTCACCAGAATATCACTTTGCATCACCCAGATGGGCATGTATCAGCAGTTTAAAGAATCCTTTTCACAATGGACGAGGATGTGAGCAGATTTTCTTACTCTGTAGAGTATCTGTGTGATGTGTTCATCTCCAGTGCAGTGTGCCTGCCTGGAGAACTGCTGTGCAACAGCTTTATGCTGGAAAATGATTTTGTATAGTTCAGTAGTTTCATGGTTTATTGAACTCTTGGGCTGAGCTGCAGACCTGCAGCAGGCAGGTGTGTTGTTGCCCTGTGTTGGAGGGCAAACTCTTTTACAAGTGTTGCTGAAGAATGAAAGAAATTTTCCTTTGTATCTTCAGATTGGAATTTTCTTTGGTATTGTTTTGGGGTTTGTTTGGGTTTTTTTTTTTTGTGTGTGTTTTGGTTTGGTTTGGTTTTGGTTTTTTGGTTTTGTTTTTCTTAATAGCTGGTTAAAATAAAGTAATATGTTATGATTCACGTGATTCTTGACATAACATCAACATCCTTGTGTTCTCTGTTTTTTTACCTGGACTATGCCAGTAACAGAGGCCCTCATGCTAATCAGTGATTTTAGAAACTAATTCCTCTTTCCCTTGCCCTGTGTCTGCTGGTGATTTTTACAGCAGGATCTGACTGCTTGCTTCTTTAGCACCACCGTAACTTTGTACCCTCAGTCCATTTGTAGGACTGTTGTCATCAAGGGTTAAAGCATAAAAAGCCTTTGCACAACACTGATGTAATTACAATGCCTTGTCATTCTTGACAAGGATGCTACAAGCCAATACTGCTGTGCTTCTTACTCTTGTGTAGAAACTCTCTACGTGTTCTTCAGCTGATGTGTTCGGGCACTGCAGGTCCATGTAGTCCCTTAGAGAGTTAGAAACTGTTATTCCCACGGAATCAACAATAACAAAGTAAAGGGGGGGGAATTAAGTTCTAACATGTCTGATCTTTGAGGCCTTGAAACATCCCACGCTGTGCTCTTCTCTTGTCCTCCTGCAGAGCTGGAAATCTGTGTTTGATCCTCTCCTTGGGTGGAGGTCAGCTCGTGGTTGCCAACAGCTCCACTGCTTGGCCTTCCACAGCTACTTGTGCTTGCCTTGACTGCAATCACTATTCCAAACAGGATCGTTTCAAGGCTGGTTTTCTTCAAAAACAGTCTGGACAATTCACCAGCTCATCTCAGGGGTTTGTTTTGTACAAAAACTCTGTACAAGATTTTGGATGTTTTCCTTTTCTGGGCAGAGGCAATGTCCGTGTGACCATCTCTTGCAACCTTGGAGCAGTGCGAGGATAAAGCATTTCAGGGTCGTCCCACAGTTAGGAGGAAATTGTACGAGGACACAAAGGGTGTTCTCAAAATTCAGTTATTGGTAAGTAACCTCATTGGACACTTAAAATATATTGACACTTTGCTATCTAAAATGTAAATGTATTAGATAGCAGACTTTATTTATCAATAAAGCATCTGAAGAGTTTCTCTCTACACCATTTTGTTCATTGTACTGCTACATCAGTATCTACTTTGCTTAATTTTCATGTAATTCAAAAACTGCTGAATGTATCGAGTATATAAATAAATCCCTTGGTAAGTCTTTTCAAGGAAAATCAAAATCCTGAAAAGGCAGAAGCATAAACATCTCCTGGTTTTAATAAAATCAACTCCTAATTTCATGAGAGATTGTGGATAGCTGGAAAAGAGTCTGCTGAAATCACTTGTTTTATTATTCTCATCTGAATAAATCAGACAGGAATAACTAAATAATGATTATCTTCAGTATTTTTGGTAAGTGGTAAGAGAAGGTATATTAGGTCAAAATTTGTGCTTGCTCTTTCAAAATGAAATTGTTTTTCAGTATCAGGAAAAAGATCTAGGATAGTTTGTGATTTTTTTATTGTTTGAGGAAATTACCTAGGATTTATTTTTCTGTCTCATTTAATTTCTTGTTGAATTTTCTTTTCCCCATTCAGTCATGAGCCGTAAGCTCTAAAGAATTTTTTTTGCAGTGATTGCTTCTTTTTTTAAGTAGTCACATATGTGGGCCGCTTTCTATATAAGATTTTTAAATCCTTCTCTAGGGCAGATCAGGGTTCCAAGTTAAACTGGCAGCTGCATGTCAGTCTTGTATGTTATATATATATATATATATCACTGGGAGGCTGTGAGGGGAAGTAGCTGTTGAGCATGCATAGTCCTATGAAAATGTTTTATTAGGCAAAAATGAGGTTTCATTATTTTGTGGTAGAAGAATTCATACTGTGGCCATAGAAATTTACAGGAGATACAGCAACTCATTTCCTTGTGTGTTCACTGCCACTTCCCTTGCACCAAACTCCTTCAAAGGAGGAGTGAAACCAGGAATGATAATTCCCTTATCAGCTTGAACATAATTATTCTCACTGTCTTTTGTGGTACATGGTGACATAGCCTTGAATTGCAGAGGCGGTGGGATTGAGTCTTTCCTGCTACCTCAAAGACAAAGATGCCCCTACCCAGCTTAACTAACATTTCCTGGGTCTGTGTCTGAGCACTTATATTTTTGCTTTCTGTTTAAGTCCTCTTACATTCTTAGAGTTTAAAAAAATACCCCCCCAGTCAGAGTTTGCTACTTTTATACTTCCTGTTGCCTAATCATAAAAGAGTTAAAAGAACCCTAGAAAACTACAAAAGCCAGGATTGTGAATGTAAATCTAGAATTCAGTTTTTCATTATTGATTTGCTGCAGCATTCCTTCCAAAGGACAGGGAGGAAGGCTTGTTGTCTGGCGTCGTGTACCATACTTGCATTTCTAAGATCAAATATATGTTAGCACATGACACTGCCAATCTGCATTCTGACATCTCAGTGGGCTTAAAAGCAAGAGGCAACTCAACTATAAAAATGTTCTTAGGAAGTGCAGTTGAGTGATTTTGTTTTCACGTGTAACACAACTATTTTAAAGACATCTATAAATTTTGTTGATATAATTCTTACTTTAACAAAATGACATTACAAGTAAAAATTATTCTGACCATGAGGAAGATCGTAGAGACTAGAAGATTGTATAGAAGATTGTAGTTTGAGTCAAGGGATTTGCTTGGATAAACTCAAATATAAACTCATATATTTGTGCAAGAATAGTGATTTTAGTATGTAGGAAATGAGATATATGTTCTCAGATCAGCAGTTTATGTATCCTGGTGTTTTGTTGCTGGAGAAAATTTACTGTAGCAGAAGGTTGCACTTCAGTGTCTTCTGATGCAAGTTTCTTACAGCTCTACACAATTGATGGCTGTTTTTGTTCTACATGGATTCAACCCTTACTGTATAATCTAGAACCCTTGTGGGTATTTTTCTGTCTATCCATTCTTAAGTACTCCTAATATTTTTTATCTCAACAGTGACCTGTGATTCCAAGGGTAATTGTAATTCTGGCTTTAAAAATCCACTTTTGTATTTACATCAGTCTTTATCTCAAGGGGGGTGGGGGATTCCTTGGTCTTCTGTAGTGAGATAGTGTTAGAAACACCTGTCTGCTTCTCTTCCCTTATTTATTATATAATTTGAGTAATGTTACTGATCATTCATTCTTTCCTGAAGCTTTATAGTTCTAACCAGGGTTTCTTCTTGTACCCAAATCTCTTCAAGTCTTTAATTTATATTGTTCTTTTCTGCGTCTTTTCTATTTGATGTATCCTTTTTCAGATGGGGGTGACCAAAACTGAACACAGAATTCAAAAGTGAACACACACTATTCAAGGTGAGGGAATATCACTAGTTTTATATAAGGCATAGTATTTTTTTGTATGACTTTGTCCTTTAAAAATAAATACTGATATCCTGATTATTTTTGCTCCCAATTGTAAAATATTTTTCGTGAGTAATCTGTAAAGTTGTCTAGATTTTTCATTGAAAAGTTGGTTAATTTATAACATAATTTCTTATGGCTAATTAATTAATGAATATGGTATATTAATTTTCACTATGGTTTACTATACACCATGTATACTCTACTTCCTGTTGCTGTATTGATCTAATTGCGTATTTGAAATTCCTTCTGAAGACCGTAATGAATCCACAATAGAGCCGACTGATCTTTATATCGCTCATCATTTCCAGGTTTTGTCATTACATGGTTCCTTCCCATTTCATCCTTCAGATTATTGAAGTGTACTTGCCTGGGAGTTTTTTCTGGGCATTGCCACCTTGGTTTTGATCCCTCTCGCCAAGAGTCTTTCCTATGTTCTTGCAGATCTTGAAGAAAGGTTTGCATTCCACCATGTACACCATAAAGACTGGTAGTTGAAGAGAATGAGCTGTACCTGAGAATACTCATCAGAATGCCCATTGCCATCTCTCATTAACTTATTCGCTGCATCTGATCCTTCTCTTAGACCTCCTCTCGTTAGGAGAAGAATTGTACATCTCATAACCCACGTTTGGTTATTCCTTTCAGAAGGGATATGCTTGCATTATGCTTGTTATGGTAGCAGGGGGAAAGAGGTGTTCTCAGGCTGGTCATCTGGTTTGGCTTTAACTCTTGCAAATTGGATTCATTTACGTGAGTTCTCCATACCAGGACTTTCAGCAGGTCACAAATAAAAAAAAATAAACATACCACTCTTTTGATGACTTCCTTGCATTAGTATTTCTTATAATGGTGATGTTGTGTTGTATCCAGAGTAGGTGATTATTAGGCATTGTCACCACAAACAGTGGTAAATAGAGGTAGTAAAGTTTGGTTTGTATGAGAAGATCACACATTTTGTGTAACATGCTCATATTAGGAGCATTGTCTCCATTTACCTTCAACTATATGAGTGTATAGAACCCAAAATTTATGAAGAACCACTATTAAAATTCTTACTCAATATGTTTGATACTGCAAAGTTGGAATAGCATGATAGGGATTATATGCCTGTTTGGAAAGGATTTTTCTGTGAAACGTGTAATGGAGAGCTAACATTGGCAAGGATTTACCAGCATTCCTGATGTCCAGCATCTTTGGAGTAGGCAACAGCGCCTGTGGAATGGCTTAGCTCCATGTTCCTCACACTGCACCATCACCTTCAGCTTCTAACATGGGAGTTGGTATGGGTGGCGGGTAAAAGGTGTGGTCTTGGACAGAAATCACACAGCTGTGTTGGAAGGAGTGGGAGAACTGAGGGGAGGAAGGCTATTTCTGTGCTCTCCACTCTGGAGAGCGGCAGGTGGTCAGTAAATAAACCAGTGGTGATGAACAGTCAATACATTGACCCACTCACACTGCCAGACAAATAGAAATAAAAATTGCTCAGTCTTTATCTCATTTCCTTGATCTGTGAGGGGGTATGTGTAGTGTGACTGTGTTACAGGACCTGCAGTGGGAACGTATTTGAGAAATTATTCCTGCATTCAAGTGAATTTTTTATAGAAGTACAGTTCTGGGAAGCTGCTGTTCTTATTGTTTGTGCTGTTCTTCAGTTGTTACTTTGTACAATGACTGTTGGGTTTTAGCTTTTTCCTGTAACTTCTGTTCCAAATTGGATTTCTAACCAATGATTTCTAGGTAATGATCATCTGAAAAGGTTTGACTTACAGATTTTTTTTTATTACTTATTTTTGTAGTATGGGTAATTCTTGCACTTCATTCTTTGTTCCCTCAGTGTAAGGGTTGGAAGACATTTTCTGTTACTATGCTGGTTTTGATCTTTTTTTTTTTGGTAAGTTTTTGCTTGGGGTTTGGTTTTTTATTTTGTTTTTTTTTTTTTTTTTTAAATCCTCCATCAAGGAGCTATCTCATTTTTTTTCAAATTTGTTTATTTTGTTGCTTCATTCTAAGCTGGCTAACATGCTGAAGCTGAACTATTTTATGAAATATTCTGGTCTTTGAACAAGTTAACGGAACAAATTGTGTGATTTCTTTCCTTATAAGCTTACAAAAACTTGTAGGATACTATGTGTATTTATGGTCTGTGATGTAATAAACAGAAATGTGACTATCCAAACAAGCAGCTGAAGCAACTATTCATTTGTGCCTTTCATCTTTTTAGATCTTTCTAATTGTAAAGTCTAAGCTGTTTTATGATAATGTTTTAAATTAATGTTTAATTAACACTGATAAGAAGGAAATAGGTGGTTTCTAAAATACTGCTTTTAATTTAAGTACATTTAAGTAAGATTCGGTGTCCTTAGGAAGTTCAGAAAATTCTGGTTGATGTCTTGGTATGGGATAACAGGTGCTGTTTACTAAGGTGGACGCTGTGGTATCTTCTGGTGCACTGAACATCTTGTGATCTGCAGTAAAAACCAGGCAGGAGTGTGTGTGTGTGTGTGGTGCTGTTTTGAGAGAGAGAAATACTAAGTTACACTGTTTTTTTTTTTAATCTGATGTTAAAGTGACTGTTGGGACATCTGGAGTTCCTACCACTCTCTTGTCTATGGCTGTAGTTAGGAAAGGGAATACTTTCCATTTGAGGTGCATGATGAAATATTCCTTATATGAGAAAAGAGCTGTGGATCATCTTAAAAATTGAAGAATGATTCTCTTCACTTCAACACTTTTCTCTCCAGCTCTCCAGACAGATTTTTAACAGGAAGTTTAAAAGGAGAAACAGAAGAAGGTGTTTTTGAGCATGACATTAACAAACTTTCCTTAACAAAAATTTTTGAGCTGGTTAAGACCACTCCAAAGATAAATGCAGTTACAGTTCTCCTGCAACTTTATTTGCTGTGAAAAAGCTGCTCTAAGGACTAACATGAGACATGGTGGGAGACATTGGCCCTGAAAGAGCAGCAGCTCTTCATCTGCCTCACTTCAAGCTAGCCTGAAAATGTTTTTTGTTCACTGTGGTGCAGGTAGCTGTGCTCAGGAGCACGTTTGTTTCCTCTTCCTTTCTGGATGGTAGGTCTGGTGTTGGCAAGTGAGGAGCACTTTGCCTCTCCTGAAATACATGCCTTTTCCTGGGACTTATTTATTAGTACTTTTCTTTGTGAAAAACTAACAGATTACTGTATTTTGAAACACAGCAAGCATTCTCTCTCTTTTTTTTTTGGCATTGTATCTACCCTCATCCTTCTTTTCTTTGCAATCCCGTCTCTCCAAAGGGACGCGCGACAGACCGACGGACTGCGGCTATTTTTATACGGTGCACATATTAACCATTGAGTGAACGTAAGAGGTTTTACAGAGCTTATTTTAGCAGAAGCATTTGTTAAAGCCCCTATATCCATAGGCTATGTGTATATTCATTAACTATTCAGGGCTGTAACATAATCCAACAAAAGGAAGTGTATTTTAACAGAGATCTCTAACAACCATAGGCAGACTGGCACCCAGCCAGCGGGGAAAGGCAGACGTTTCTCGCTGCTATTTCTGTCTTGTGGCATCCAGAGATATTGAATTGATTTCTTGGATAACGAAACTAGCTAAGACTTACTGCAGTGTCACGATCCTGCATTACGGGAATACATATGTTTGATCCCCAGAAGTTCATTGTAATCAAATCTTTGGAGGCAGTGGAAAACTGAGCCTCTCCAGTTTCACTTCGGCATGACAAGATTTAGCCTTCATATAATCACATCCAAAATGGCTTGTGGCAAGGATGGGGAGAACTGAAGTGCTAGCATGAATGGAAAGTACATAATTGTTTAACAGAATAGCCTGTCCTATGGATTTTCTTATCCATGGAAAGTGTTGGATTTTCCCTGTAGTAGAAGCCTGAATGGCTTCACTGGTCAGAGATGGGGCAGAGCATTGGGAGTCCTTTCCCTGGTGGTGAATGTGCATCCTTGGAGCTTGGAATATGTCTATGTACAGCTTCTACCAACCACCCCTTGTGAAAAGGGATGGAGATACTTCAGCTCTTGGTCTGCTGTACACCTACAAAATAACTTCTCTGTCTCAATGTAGCATAAAAATAGGAATTTGTTCCCAGTCCAGTGCCTGTCAGTAATTTAAAGAATATTTTGATAAAGGTAAATGTCAGAAGAGAATGAGATATGTAGATATTTACTATGATCAGAGTCTGTTTTGTGTGGAATGTCAATAGACTATGCCAGGATGTGCTGAAGCATAAGATTTGTGAGCTTTTGCACAGGTGAGAAATCCCATGTTTCCTGGTCAGTTGAATGCTCTCCTGTTCTGCCCAGCTGCAGTGGGAATTACCCTCTTGGTTTTAACCACATTCCTACTGTTCTGCAACGTGCTAAGCTAACAACAGATTGTCTGCTTTAAAAGTAGATCCTTTTATAGTGTGATGCTTTAAATAATACTTTACATCTCTAGGCATCTTTCTGTGTTAGAATGCAGATATAAATTAATTCTTTTTCCTTTTGTTAATAGCTTGAATGAGCTGGGAGGGAAGGTTTTAAAAGAACAAATACAATGAAAATGGATATTTGTGAAATACTTGAGTTCAATTCCACGTGAACAGAAATGTTAAAAGCCCCTTTAGCAGCTGTGTCAATACCAATTTTTCTGGTTCTTGAGTGCAGACATAAATTCAGATGGTGTTGGTTAAATAATTCGCATTTGTTTTAGGTGAAAAATAACACCTGCTCTGTTTAGCAAGTGCAGTGTTTTCATTTAAGTGATTTAAAAATTGATCACATTAAACCGATTTGAGTACATTAAGGGATTTGCAGTTATGTAATTAAATTGATATTTTAAATAGCTTTAAGTGTGCTGTACATTTGAGAAGTGTGCAAGTGGATTTTCAGATAAAACTTTTGGTTTTTTGGGGTTTTTTTGAGATGAAAGACTATTGTGCTTGGAATAAAGTTGCAGACATATGGCATTGAGTGGACAAATCATTTGAGATATACTGGAGGAAAGGCAAAAGTTCTGAATGAGGGACATTCTGTTTTCCAGGCATATCAGTTATTTTCATGTACATAGCAAACTGGTACTTGTAGGAAAAAACCATCTTGGAGCTGCAAAATATTACCACAGGTTACCTAGATAAAGAAAAATGCCATTTCTGATGCTATGATTTAATTGAAATAATTATCAAAAAACAATTAAAAAAATTATTATTATTTTATTTTTTTGTTTGTCATGTTGGATTGTTGAATGACCTTTCTTCCCCAAGGAAAAAAATTGAGTAACCATGTTTAATTTGCAGAGCACCAGAGATCATACTGGGATTGCCGTTTTGTGAAGCCATAGACATGTGGTCGTTAGGGTGTGTGATTGCAGAGCTGTTTCTTGGATGGCCACTGTACCCAGGAGCACTGGAATATGACCAGGTAGTAGAATAAATTTCACAAGCATATGCACACTTTCTGCAACTTAAGAATTTCAGTTCATTAAATCCAGAGTTTTAAATGCTAATAATATCCCCTATTATGTAGCGTTCCTTCAAGTCTGTTCAATGCTTTTAATTTAGTCTTATTGATTGTCCTAGTAACATAAATCCTCTTTCTGAACCAGACTGTATATTGTGCTGCTTTTTTTGAATTAAATTTCCATTTGTCCTCCTCCCTCCATCTTAACAAAATAGATGTTGATATTGAAGCTGCTTTTTCTGATGGAAACCAAAGTTTGCAGCTACCATCATTGCATTATAATGTCTCTTTCATTTGCCATGAACAGGGTTGACTCTGGAATGTCTATTCAGTTGTCAGGATTAATTGTGTTCTGAATACTTTCTGATGCTTTCTGGAAACCCAACAAAGCTCAAAGATTTGAGAGCCTGTACTTCATGAGGAACGAGAATGAACTGTCACAATAATACTGTAGATAGGCAGTGGTAAAGCTTGGAGCTCTTAAAGCTCTGCCTTTGCTTTGTTGGAATTTTCAGGTAGTGACATCATCAGCATTGGTGAGAGAACTTAATAAAACCCCACGTTGTTTCTAATGAAAGATGTAGAACGTTTTCTATTTTAAACACTTAGAAAATAATGTGGAATTTGGAAGGAATGTAATCAGCAACTCGACTATCCCCACCTGGTTTTGAACTTTGCGAGTGAAGCAATCTCTTGAAAACCCCAGAAGGAACAGCACTGGCTTCTTGCTAAGTTCTACGTCTTTGATTCAGCATTGAGTTCAGGGGCAGTTCCTCCAGGATGTTGTTTAGGTTGTTCAAGTCCCGCTCATGGAGTGGGCTTTTGGCTCCCTGCACTTACAGATCAGACCTGCTTTTCTAAAAATTTGTTTGTTTTCAGGGGATACATTGATTTTGTGTTGATGTTGGTAATGTTTTGTATTTCAGTTTCCTTCATTTACACAAAATGCAGCATTTAATATGTGGAAAGTGAGCTATGAGTGGAATGTGGGTTGATGCATTTAGAAGACGTTTTTGCAGACTGTTGCTGTTAAAATGGAAAATAAAAGAGGAAACATCTAACAACCCATATAATTCACTGTTCTGTTTAAGGATAAAGTGAAGGCATTTGTTTTTTGGAAAGACTATAATGCTGTCTCAAAAATTTCCAAGAACTTGGCAAATTTATTTACCTCTTACATATGGTTTAAGTTTGCTGGAAGCCTCAGTTAATAACTCATCTAGCAACTTGCCTGATCCTCACGTTGGAGAAGTCGTGGTGGAAGAGGGGCTGCAATCTCCTCTGCACCAGCAGGAATTGCCTTACTTTAACCAGGCTTGTAACTGTGCTCCAGCAGCTCTGCAAAACTTGCTTTGGAGAAATTGGATTCTAGGCTTTTCTCAGTGTACATGAGTACAGCAGGAGTAGGAGATGGCTTCCAAGGAGATTCCTTTCCTCCTGCTACATGATGTGTGTCACTGAGCAAACGAGCAGGCGAGGGCATTGTGCTGCATTTCCCCCCTGTCCCCCTGGTATGTGGCAACCAACACACCGGCCCTTGAAAGGGAGCTCTTAGTTCTTATATTCACTTGTGGTTAGAACCAGTAACAGCTGTAGTTCTCAGTGGAAAATAGCCCTGTCTTCTGAGCTTTAATACTCATTAGAAACAGGCACAGGTGCTTAACTGCTGAATTTTTGAATTAATGCACTGGCTTTTCTCCTCTACTTTTTAAGACTGTTTGTTTTCTGAGGTCATTATAAATGATCTAGAAACATTTCTGGTCAGAGTAGGATTCTCTTTACTCCCTGAGGTAGGGAATTATGGAGGATACGAAATACCAAAAGTTGGCAGGATTGTGTTTAGTTTCTCCCCGCTTGGGTCTGTCACTTATTTTCCAGCAGAAGCCTCGCATGTACCTTTTACTCTCTACTGCCCATCAGTTTTTCTCCTCTCAGGTGCTCCCAGCTCTCAGGTCCTCTGTCTTTCATTGACTTTATCTTCTCATCTCTCAGTTTCTGATTTGGTGTATTTGACCACTCTCTCCTTTTGACTTTTCCCTTTCTTCTCTCTTATTCCTTGGCTGCTCCTCCTTTCCTGAGGGTGGCTCACCCCAGCAGCCCCTCTGTGGTGTGGGAGCCTGCCCTTCAGAAGTTCAGCCCTGGCTGCTGGAATCTGTACCCTCTCCATCCCGATCTGCAGCAAGCTTAGTTTTCAATTATTGCCAATTATTGTTCCACCTCCAAGGAGTTTTTGATTTTGAAAGCAATACTGCTTCTGGGATAAGTCCCCCCTTGTACAGTGAGTTAACATTTCATGCAATGTTAAAACACATCATGTTTCAACAGATTTCTGTTGAAGCCTTGAAACTTCACTATTCTAGGTAATACATTGATCATCAACTGAGATAGGTAATGCAAAATGCATAGTAAATCATCTTCTAAAATAAATGCATCTTGATAATTTCAGAGCAAAGTTTCTTTCAGGCATAAAGCTAGTCCATTCCCATCACACTCAGATTTTCTTGGACAACAACACTGTCTTTTGCTACCTGAAGGTTGTGCAGGCGCTCCCTTTCCATGTGGAATGTTTCCTTGAAATGCAGGTGTGTCAGGTGTGTAAAAGACTTGATACACTGGAAGCAGCAAATGGGAAGGGTTTTTATCAAGTTACATAATGAGAAGATGGAAAAAAAAAATCATCAAAGTTCTGTAAGCAAATGAAGCATTCCTACTGATTTTCCTGTTTAGAATTAAAAAAATACGTTTATGATTTGAGAGGGTTGAGGAGATAGTGACAGCCATTCTCCCCAGCTCCTCATTCCTGTGACCCAACCTAAAAAGCTTGCTTATATAGGTCACTTGGGAGGTTTGTTTATGTATGGCTTTCTCTGAGAGATGGAGAGAGCAGTGCCAAGTGCTCAGTGTTGGGTTTCTCCCCTCTGTGAGATGTAGCTGTCAAACTGCGATGCTCTGAGCATGGTTCGTTTTGTCATTTTTTAAATGAAATTACAAGTTTTTAACTGTGTGGGGATCACGTTTTGAAAACAAGGGGTAAATGATTTTCCCTGTTCTGTTTTTTCCTCAGATTCGTTACATTTCACAGACTCAAGGTTTGCCAGGAGAGCAGTTGTTAAGCATGGGAACGAAAACTGCAAGATTTTTCTGTAGAGAAACGGATGCACCATATTCTAGTTGGAGATTAAAGGTAAACAGTATAATGTAGTAGAAAACAGCATATTATTTTGTGAGCAGAGAAACCAGAGAGGCCAAGATTCTCTACAATACCCTTATCTCCCTGGTGCATCTCCTGTGGTTTTTACCAGCTCCTGCTCTATATCCCTTCCATTTTTTCTGTTCCCCAAGGTGCAGCTGCCAGGCTGTGCTGTGGCCAGTGTGTGGCTGCCAGGTGGGGAGTTCAAATTAAGCCTTGTATCTCCAGAGATACTAAATGAGTGGTTTGGTTTGTTGTGTTCTCTTTCTTGCTTGGTTACTGCTTTTCACTTCATGTAAGGAATTTGTTTCTAAGGTGCACACTGCTCTGTCAACATTTGTCCAGAACTGGCTTCAGGATCAGAAGTTCCTAGGAGAAAAAGGAGATTAAGAAATAACATGGCTGTGTACAGCTCATTTCTTTTAGATCTCCTGCTAAAACAGTCTTTGTTGGCTGAAAGCTGCAATACAGTGAGTGCAGACGAAGTTAAAACGAAATGTACTTTTATGTTCTGCACACCTTGCTTCTCTCCAAGCAACGTTATTGCACTCTGGCCATAAGCAGAGCTTTCGCTTCCTTTGCAAATAATTTACTTTTTTTTTTCAATTGTATTTCTTCATGGCCCAGCTTCCCTGGGTTTGCAGAGGGCTCAGGAAGCAGTTCCAGTTGACACGGGCTCTCTGCAGTAACAAACAGTGCCGAGCTCCCAGCGCAGGTTGCGTAAGTCCCCCCAGCAAGTTGGCAAATCCCCGGCGGCGCTGGGCCGGGGCTGCTGGGTTATGTAAGATTTCTCCACTTACACCAGCCTGCTTAATCCCATGCTCTGCTTTCTCAAGCACTTGGTCTTTAGGTGACACTTTACATCTGGCTTCTCCCTGTCGGAGAGCCTGAGCCAATTCTTGGTGCAAACAGCCCTCCCCAGTTTCAGGAGCTCTTTGTTACCTTGCAGAGGTTAATTAGGAATTTTGACATGGACTGTTGGTCATTACTTGCAGTTTTTGTCAAAGTTCATTTTGGAAACTTTTCTGTAACCTGTATGTTAAAAACTTCTTCCCTGAAGTCCCACCTTGCCTCTTGCAGCACCTATTGATGCTGTCTGTGTTGAAGGAGGAAAATTGTAACAGAAAGTGCTATACCAACTCAAAAATCATTCATTCTCTAGGGTTTAACAATTTTTTCATACTTAAGTATTTAAAATACTTACACCAGCTCTTGTGTATGTAGAGAGATAAAAGTATAAAAATAAAAAAACGAAAAGAGAAAACAAAGAAGTTGAAAGGACTCTGCCTTGTTTTGGTTTGCTTTTTTTACAGTGATATGATGTTGCTGCTCTTTGGGGTTTAAGGTCTGAGTTTGAGAAAATTGGTAAAATACAAGTAATAGAAAAGCTGTGATATACAAAAACATAAGCACACAAGGGCTTCTTCATTAAACAGCTCTTTGCTAGGCTTCCAGCACTTCCTGCATGATTCACAGACTATCTGTTATAATCCAGTGCTGTGATTGGTCAGATGTAAAATATTATAGTTTTTGTCTTTTGATTTAGAGAATGGAAGTAGCCAGTAAATCAGCATACAAATATGTAACTGAAATACTAATTATTTGAAAAAAAAGTGGTTTTTAGGTCAATGAATATGTAAAGTTACTTTGTAGTTATAGGTGACCTTTATTGACAGGTTCTAAACTCAGCTTTCCTTTTCTTTTTTTTGAGACATTGGAAGAACACGAGGCAGAAACAGGTATGAAGTCTAAAGAGGCCAGAAAGTATATTTTCAACAGTTTGGATGATATTGTGCACGTGAGTATTAAAGCCTCCTTCCTCTGCAAAAGGAATATGTGGGAATGACTGGTGATTTTAAAACATTTTACTGGTTTTGAAAGAAATGCCTTTTAGAATATTATTTATTGTGTCTCAGTCATATTCATTCTTCTCTACTGCTCTGAGGAAAATGGCTGTGTCAGTCCTTTGAACTTTTTAGTGAAGATCTTCCTTTTCCATTGCTTGTGGTAAACAGTGGTACTTGTCCTTGTGCTGGGGGAACCCTTGAGTTTTGTGTAAAATGTATACTTTTTCTTCTACTTTATCTGCCACTGTGGCAAAGTATAAACAAAGGATGCATATGGAACCTGCTCTGTTTATTGTATGAGTTCCAGTATCATTCTGTTATCTTAACAATATAATTCTCAGTATAGTTTTTTAAATTTTGTTTTTAAAAATGTAACTGTTTCCTCACTTTTCTTTAGCTTTATACCTCTCTAGTCAATAAGAAAAGGCAATTTTTTTGTTGTCTTCCATATCCTCAAAAAAGGATCAAATCTTGTTGCAAGGTTGACATTAATACATGCTTGAAATTGTTTTTTGAAGATCAGCTCTGTAGTTTAAAGATCCTTATTCCAAATCTTACTTCTTAAATTCCAAGTCCCAAACTGGAGTAAAGCCTTCAGCAGTTTTAACTGGGGAGGTTGCAAGGGGGGAGCAGTGTGCATGCCTAAAAATGTCACCAATTCCAAGCCAGCTGTTTTGGGATGAGACAAATCCACTGTACCCCACGTGATAAAAATGCTGAATATTGGTATTTTATAGCAGGAAACAATACCAGAAAGAGTTAAACTAACACACATATCTTTTATCTGACTCTTTTGTTCCATGCCAGGTGAACATGGTGATGGATTTGGAAGGAAGTGACCTGTTGGCAGAGAAGGCAGATAGGAGGGAATTTGTCAGTCTGTTGAAGAAAATGTTGCTTATCGATGCTGATTTAAGAATCACTCCAGCTGAGACCCTGAACCATTCTTTTGTTACCATGAAGCACCTCCTCGATTTTCCTCATAGCAACCAGTATGTAACATAGAAATCTCTGTTGTTGCAGTTCATTAGTTTAATAGTGTTGTTTCTTCTATCAGAGAGAAAAAAATCTTCCATCATTTTTGCAGTGTCTTAGAAAATTCTTTCAAGTGCTTGCAGTATTAGATACATCTACTGGGTCAAGGAAACTGGTTGAATAATTATGTTTTTCTCTGAAAGTAACAGTTAGAGCAATAGATTTCTAAGTTGGTTTTGTACACGATTGTTAAAATTCCAACACTGCAGAAACTTGGGCGTGATTTTTGGAAGTACGAGGAGTCCTAGTTCCAATCAGTCATTGAGGGCTAGGGTAGGCATTTCCTCTTGAGGTTAACATCTCAGATACTTCCTTTCATGTATTGATTAATGTGGAATACATTGAAAGTTTTCTTGCAGTCCTGGAGTTGTGTATTTCACTGTGGATTTCCTGAAGCTGCAAGCATTTCACTGAGAGAGCAAGCTTTCCATCTATTTAGTTTCCTATCTTTCCTGTTTGTACACAGCTGTTAAAAATTGGTGTTAGGTGAAAGGAGAAGGAAACAGCAGTATTTTTCTTGAATTTAAAATATGCATCATAGAGGCATGGCGTGACCATAGTAACAGCAGTGTTTCTGTTTTTCTACCTGTGCGCATGATCCCATTCCGTGAAACTGGGAAATGTGGGCTTTGAATTTTTTTTTTGCCTTGTTTTGGGGAATTGTTTTTTACCTTTAATGATACGAAATGGTGATTAAAGCAGCTTATTTTCTGGTTCTGATAGAGTGAAGTCCTGCTTTCATATCATGGATATTTGCAAATGCCGATCAAACCTGTATGACTTAAGCAATCGCAATAAAACATCACTTATGAGATCAGTTGCCTCAGGCAGTGCAGCCAACCTGACTGCAAGCTTTACCAAAATTGGTCCAGTGAGAAGTCAGGTAAAAACAATGGTGTGTGTTTTTCTTGGTTTCGTTTGGTTTTGTTTTGTTTTGTTTTGTTTGGTTTTAACTGTAAGTTCAGTTAATGCAGTTTTTCTAATGAATTTAATAATTGAAAAGCTTGTATCTGTTAAGTGGCAAAATCTTCTCTCTTTTACTGTTGTTTTTTCCTAATGTTTTCTTAAACAAATCATTTAGAATATGTTTCAAATTAAGTTACGAGCTGGGATTGCCAGTGCTGTAGTCTGGTGCCCTCCAATGGCCAAATGTGATGGCTTCGTGTGAAATGGATTGGAAATGTTAATTTTTGTAAGTTGTTTTAGTTGTTTACTGTATGAAGTGGTGGGGCAAGTGTGTGAGAGATGTAGATTCAGCATTATGATAACGTTGCCTGTGTTGAATCTGTTCCCACAGGCATTAACTGCGTCTGCCCACTCAGTTTTGCACCAAGGGATACCACTGCAGGCAGGAACTGCTCAGTTTGGTTGCAGTGATGTTTTCCAACAAGCATTGATTATATGTCCTCCAGCTATTCAAGGTATATTTATCTGCAATTGTCACAGTTCCTAAAATATGAGTGTTACTGCCTGTCTGCTACCAATATTTGAGCTTTCCATTATATCCACTTAGGGTTTATATTTAAAACAACTTAATTATGTAATAAAAAAATCAGCATGTGAGTCAGATGCAGATACATTGCACCTTCCTGAAAGAAACAGCAAATCAGCATCTGCAGAAAATGATTTAAGCAATCCAGAGCCCATCTTCATATACTACACACACACACACACAAATTTATATCTTGCATAAAGTAGAGGAACAAAGTGTGAAAGGTGAAGCAATAAGGAGGGTGTTCTGAAATAAAATTTGAGAGGAAACAGGAAAGACGAAGGGATTATCAGTGTCTTATCCTAGAATAGTCATTTATGGAAATGGGAAGGTGTTTTATATTGTTTGCTTATTAACTTAGCTTGATTATAGTCTTCGTTCCAAAGATGGAATTTATTTGTCTTGGTGATGTTCAGCTTCATGTTGAGATCAGGTCTTAATGTTATGGAGTTTATAGGAATTAGGTTTCTTTTAAAAATGACCTTAGTTCTCCCTCTGCATTTTAAAGTTTCAGGAATCACACTAGATGCACTCTGAAAAGAAACAAACCAAGAACGTTCAACCTAAACGTAAACCTCAGGAAATCTTAATCTCTATAGATAAAGACAGATACAGCACACTTTATCAGTAATGTTATTTGTGGCAGCTGCACCTACCTTGGGTTCCAGAAACTCAAGAAAGGTCTGAGTATTCACCAGGCAGCGTCATGTAAAGCTGCTTCACCCAGATTTCCTTCTGAGCACTTAATTATTTGAGTTGTATATGTTCTTTACACAATGCCATACTCCATAATTAAAAAACCCTATTGTTTTCATTATTCCCAGATGAATAAAGTGATTTATAGAAGAGGAAACAGTACAGGCAGACACTTTATCTGTGATTTGTATACTGTATTCTTAATATGATGATAACTTTCCAAATTTAAATTCTGCTACAGCTGAAGTGAAGGGGATATATTGTTTTCATCACATAGGTGACGAGTTGCTGGCACAGATGAAAAGGGGATATTAATGGTATCTGGCACTGCTTCAAAGTTTCCCAGCTTGGCTGCTCTGTGGAATATCTGAAGTGCTAAAACTCTCTACTTCTGTTAGAGCTAAGATGTTGCTCTTCTAGATGGCTGTGGGGAAAAAAATCGGTCAAGTGCATTTCAAAATGAAAAGCTTTGAAGTGCATGGTTATAACTTAGTATTGTGTTATGACATGAGAGAATTACATCAGATGAAAACTTTCTTTCATCCTGTACTGTAAAGATTAAAAAAAACCCCAACCAAAACACCTATGAACTTTAGTGCAGTAATTCTTTAGTAGTTACCTGTGAACACCCATTGCTTAATCTTTGACTAAAGCACAAGGCATGAAGTGCAGTTAGAAGATGAGATCAGGGATATCTTTTCCTAACCAGTATTTTCTGCAAGCATGGCTGTTCTGTTGCAGTGTCTGTTAAGAAAAAGTCCTCTTTCATTATAGTTTGACATTATGATGTAAAAAAAATGTTATTGTGGTAAACATTGCAGCATTGCTATACGTGTGTTAGTGTCCTGTGGCAATAATGAAATCTATACAGGGCATGAGATGCATCTTTTATGTACTGTGCTCTTGTGAGCAGTGCTATGGTTTGCATTATTTTGATGAAGAGAGGAATAGGATTATGGATTCTACTGCAAGTATTTGACGAGGTACACAGAAGATTTTACGTTGTTTCCCACAAAAGAGATGGTAGCAAAGAGGGACATTACACGTGGCATTGCCAGTTATAAAAGCTGAGAGGAATGGGTTTCAGCCTGCTGGAAATACAGAGCATGAGACGTGAAGGAGTCCATTCTCAGAAGCTTTGAAATTCAGTTCTGCTTACTTTTGTCTGCTTCCTTTCAAATTCTTCTAATGTAGTTTGTGATAAAGAGTAAATGCTTAGCTCTGCAGAACTTTCTGCCAAAGAAATTCCTCTTTCTAGTAGTCTGTTTCCAACTAGTAGCTATTGGCAGTTGTTTTTGGAAATTACAGCTCAAATATTTGTTCAGATAAGTTATGGCACAAAAATCTTTTAGGTGTTAATTTGTTTGTCTTGAAAGTCTAAATTATGGAATTAGATCATAAGCATATTTTAAAAAATGGTGAAATGTTTTAGAATTGTCTCCTATGTTTGCTCAGAAAATATATGCAAGACTGCTGTTTGCCTAAAGCTTGGGTATATGTTTTTTTCCCTGACAGGAATTCCTACAAACCACAGCAAACCCACCAGTTTCTCCCTGAGGGTGGATAACGCAGTTCCACTGGTGACCCAAGCCCACGCAATCCAGCCACTACAGATTCGAGCAGGAATCCTTTCTCAGGTTGGCTTACTTTAAAGCAAAACTCTTACTTATTTAGTTAGTAAATGTTTTTAAATGTCGAGTTCTGTTGCAGTCCCTCTTGTGGTCTGTGCTGAACTACAAGCAGCAAGTGTAACTTGGGTGAATTGCTTGTGCCATGAAACCTTCTGTGCTTCCCAGCAGACGTGGTCGAGTCAGACGCAGCAGATCCTGGTTCCTGCATGGCAGCAGGTAGCACCAGTGGCAGCTCCAGCCACATCTCTGGCCTCTGATCCTGTGGCTGGCCCACAGAGGCTTGGAGACTGGGGGTGAGTCCGCCTGCTTTTGTGCAGCACCTCAGGGGCTGGGATTTAACAAGGACTACGGGTGCTGGTGCAGATGACCTGCAATATAAACCTGCCTTTCCTTTTCCTCAGGAAGATGATTACCCAGGGCACCCACTACAGCTCAATGATACCACAGCCTCTTTTAACACATCAAATAACCTTGTCTGCCCCTCAGCCAATTAGTGTGGGCATTGCACACGTTGTCTGGCCTCAGCCTGCAGCTACCAAGAGGAACAAACTGTGCCAGAACAGGTTGGTAAGATATTTCTAAGACAGAACATTCAGAGACAGTGTACCTGTCATTGCTGTTTTGTGGGCAAGGGAACAACCTGTAAAGGTGGCATCTTTGTTGGAGACAATTGCTCTTAGACAGTCTTTTGGGAAAATGTGTCCTTTCTCCTTAAGTTTTCAATGTTATTTGGTTGTAGACTAGATGGAAAAATACTTGCAATAGTAAGAGGTTTGAGTTCTTTTTGATTAGTATGTGCCTGTCATGGTGGAAGGTTGTCTTTACAGGCTTTGGGAAGGTGAAAGAATATATTCAGGTAGCTCTAATGAGATATTCCTAAGTTAACATGAGGGAGGATGTATCAGGTTTAGACAACTGAAAATGAAGAGAGACTGTATAACAGGGTTGCAGTGTGCCTTGCAGTCATCTTCCACTGGTAGCCAAATATACTTTAGCTGCTTGCTGAAGAAAATATGCCCCACTGCCATGTGAAGTAGTGGCAAAGGTGTGGGATGCTCCATAAGGGAGAAAGGATGGGTTATGTGGGCAGTGTCAGCAGTCCTGTGTTAAGCAAGGGGTTCATCTGGAGGCTACCAGCTTTTGTTTTCATGGAGAATCTTTGCATGAAATCTGGCTGGATTTTGTTTGCTTGTTTTTCACCCCAATGGGATTTTTGTTTCTTTTTTCCTTTATAAGAAAGTGGGATTTTCAGTATACTGTATTCAATGTTGTGGTCTTTGATATTACATACTTGGTATGTTTCTTGTTAATGTCTGAAACCATCCATGCCAAGTATTTTTGCCTGTGTTTACTGTTCTGTGTTTTTCTAAATTGGTGGCTTAGCCTACATTGCCTGCTTTGGTTTTGTTGAAGAAACAAGAAAAATCTCTTGGCAGAGATTCACTAAATGCCAAATGATGTGTTTCCTTCACAGGAGCAACATGTTACAGAACACCAATATCCAAAATTCAGCCTTTATCTCTCCAAAGATACTCAACCTGAAGGCTGTCAAGAGAATCAGTTGCATAGAAGCACAGGACAATCTGAACTCTGAAGGACAGGAGAGCGGCTGCTGCGAGGCCTCGGTCAGGCTGGCCCCTGACCCCTCTGTCCCCGGCACCCCGCGCCAGGCCCTGTTCCTGGCCAGCTCCCCCAGCCCCGCCGTCAGCGTCATCACCATCAGCAGTGACACCGACGAGGACGACGTGGCACGGACACACTCACTGAGGGAGTGAGAATCCGCCTTCATTCTTGTTAAACTTTACTTGAATACAGCTGTCTTAGCGCAGCTGCTGCAGCTAATGAATCTGAGTTAAAAATGGACAAACAGTGAGCTTCTAATCAAATTTCAGGAGCAAGTTAACTTTGTAGCACTCTGTTATTTGAAAGGGAGTGACACTGTCAGAAGTCTACCTCATTAATCTGTGTGTCATGCCTTTTCAAACCATAGTGTGTTTAGTTTTTTTCATAATAATGTCATACCATATCTATTTGTTCAAGATCAGTCTTCTTGCCATGTATACCCAATGTGACCATTCTAGCAGTAGCATCCAGTAGATAGTATTACATACGTGGGGGTAGAAAATACTTCTCTAACAGTGTGAAAAGGTGAACCTTTGGGTGCAAAAGCAGATGCTGAGTATTGTCCCCCAGTGGAGTTTTCTTTCCCAGAGCCATCACAGAAGCATGCAAGGCTTAAAAGTTTAATGTTTGTTTGACTTCATCCTTGCTTGTAATAATTCTGAACTGGAGTAACTTGTATTTTAAATCTAAGCTTTGTCAAAGGTTTCAAGGGTCTTAACTGCTTTAGTAAAATTTTTCAGTCTATTTGTTTTAGTATTGATTCAGTAAAAAAATTATCCATTTAGTAGGTTTCCAAAAATGCTTGTTTAGTCTAGAATTTTAGAAGGACACTGAAAAGATTTAAAGTCTGGTTTGGTTGTAAAAGAAGCAAAGGAATTGGATGTTAATTTACATTTAAGGGGCCTTTTCTAATATTGGACCCTTTTTTATTCCACAATTGCACTTAAATGAGTGGTGCATGAGAGATGGTGTGTTTGCTGACTGCGTTGTTGTGTGCAGGTGTAAAGGGAGCCTGGAGTGTGAAGCCTGCCAGAACACCCTGAACATCGACCGCGTGTGCTCCCTCAGCAGCCCCGACAGCACGCTCAGCACCAGCTCCTCGGAGCAGTCCAGTCCCTCACCTTGCAAGAGATCCAACAGGTGAGAAGTCAGGCTCCTTTCAACAAAAAGAAAGATCTTAGTATACAGCAGACCCAGTTTGTACTAAAAAACGCACAAGTTTTGTTATGTTGCCGTCTGGTGAGGGCAAATGATCTATTTAAAAATTAATTTGCTGGCTTACAGTTGCACAGCATAGACTGCTCTGTTCTCATGCCTAACAGATCTGTCTTGCTGCATTGGAAGCTTTCAGAATACTGAATGAACGGTGCTTACACAGAAAATATAAACACATTGCTTGCAACTTCCTTTAGAATAAAAATCTTCTAGAGTTGCAAGATTAAATAGGCCAAAGTAGGATGGGACAGATTTGGTCACCACAAATTTTTTAATTTTTGCAGCCTCTGGTTGTCCCATTGTGTATCTCGTAATCTTTAATGACATTGATGCCTTTTTTCTTCTACCAAAAGTAAGGCTCACTTAGGTGAACACTGTTCATGTGAACAGCTGTTAAATGTTTTTATCTTCACTGCCTCATGTCTAGCTTGAGCCTTCAGCAGTTTCATTGTGCAAAATTAATTCTAATTAAGGTCCTAATGAAAAAGGTTTTTTTAAAATAATTAAAGATTCTATCAGAGCATGTACTGACAAGGAGGTGAACTTCGAGTCTGTACAGGCAGTTTTATATGTTTTAAACTTTGGACAGCCTGAATTAAGGATGCTTTTAACGGATAATTTGTGTATATAAATCTTTATATAAACACAATCCTCTCCCCTCAAGAAAAATAAAAGAAATTAAAAAAAGACTTATGCATGGACAGCTGTGACATCCATTGGGAATTCCGTAAAGCCTGACATCCGTGGTGAACAAACCTCTGCAGTGCTGGACACTGGATGCCCTGAAGGAGGTGGTGGGTGGTTGTTCTCTGCACTGTCCAGTATTAATCCATCACACAGATTTTTTGGTGAATTAGTTTTCTGTTAGGTTACTGAACATATCCAGCTCATTCTGCAGACACAACTGCTAGATCCAGCAACAAGAGTGCAGTAATGCAGTATATGGAGAGATTTGTAGTTTTTTAGGGTGACTTGATGTGGAAGATAAACCCAGACAAATTCCTGCCATTTCTGTGACTTTGAGGATATTAAAATAAAAAGTTGACAGCGTTAAATAGATGGACTAATCCAGGTGTATTTCTCTGGTCCTTTTTTTTAAGCTTTTGTCATATCTGACTGTAAAAGAAGAAAATTATGAGAAGCATTTGAAGAATTTTCATTCAAATAATTAAATTTTATTAAAGATTTAGATAGCAGGATGTGTCTTATACTGGGAGGCATCAGGTAGTCTTACTGCTTGGCAGTTAACATTGTCAGTCCTTTGATATTCTTTAATATCAAAACATTCAAAACTTCAGATAGGTTTTTATAAAGACCTGCTTGATTTTATGGTATTTTCTTTGAATTACAAGGAACTGGCCTGTAATTTAATTCCCCTTTGTAGTTCAACTTTATGTCAACAGCAGAGGAATGTGTTGGGTTCTGGTTTCAGTAGCACTCTACTTATATTAAGTCATATAATTAGTAACTTGAATCACAAGTTAATAATATAGAAGTACAATTGATTGCTCTGTAGTTGTCACATTATCACTATTTGTTACTTGAAAAAACTACTCAGAATTATCTCATTCTGTTGGTTAAATCTTCACACTTTTGTGCTGGCCCTCATAGTATCAAAGTACTTTTCACAAAAAGTTAATTTTCATAAATGGTTTCATTTATATTGTCTTATTTTAAACAACATGCAATAAGGACATGTTACATTAGCTGCAGAATCACTAAAGGACTTGACTGTGTGTTTAGGCATTCGTGAATTCACTGCTGTGTCTTGTATGCTTTAAGTTAAGCACGTATTCCATCAATTTTTGATATAAAGAAGTTATCTCCTTTCTCCAAGCCTTGCCATTTATGGGTAGGATGAGCTTGAATGTATGTGCTTGTCTTATTAAAGGATATAATTTTTATCCACCTTTGAGTAATTTCACTTCCATAAATTTTATGTGTTAATTTAAGAAAATTAACTTTGTAGCACTCTGTTATTTGAAAGGGAACGACCTCTGTCATGCAAATATCTTTGTTTCATTGCAATACTTTTATTTTTTGACAGTATGTCAGATGACGAGCAGGAGAGTGGATGTGATACAGTGGATGGTTCCCCAAGCTCAGACTCCTCAGGACATGACAGCCCCTTTGTAGAAAATGGCTTTGTAGACAATAACAATAAAAACAAGGAAGCAAGAGCCTCAGTTAACCCTGAAACCAAATCAACTGTTTGCACAGTAGTGGTACCACCCATGAGACTTGAAAACAGGTTACGTCTTGAGGAACAGATGGTGAATACAGGTAAGTTAGTTCAGGTGTTTTTCTCTTTCTATGCCAGTAGATAAGAATAGAAGTTTTCGTATTTATTCAGTATATTTATTCAGTACATATATGAAGATTTTGACCTACTCGTACAACTGCTAATCTGTAGTAACCACTTCTAAACAGTGCTAGGGTTTGACTTTAATTAGTGTATTGTATTATTATTTCTCCCTGTATGCTTAAGCAAATGAAACCTTGTCTAACTTTTGTAAGAAGAGAATAGTGACAATAAAAGCATAACATTACTTATTTCTGTCTTGGAAGATGCTACATGCCAGCCACTGAAAAAGGGTCGGTCTGTCCTGGGAAGAATAAACCAGTCTTCTGTTGTAGGAAACCGTCAGCAAAAACTGACATCAGCATTCCATCAGCAACATGGAAACTTCAGTCAGGTACGTGCAGTTGCATCTAGCAAACTCCAGACGTGGAGTTGGAGAAGTTGAGTTCCAAACTGAATGCTCGCAGTTTCAGCTGCTGTCAGTGGCAGCTGCAGGTTTTCAGCAGCTTGGTTAAAGAAGTGTTCAGATCTTGAAAAATGGATTTCAACTTACTGGGCAAGTCATAAGTATCTTTCATTTTGGGTCATTTTCTTAAAACAGCTGACTCTATTTTAAAAAATAATAGAAAACCCACACCGGGAAAATTGTCAGTGCTTGCACAATATCAAAGCACGAGACGAAAAGGAAAATGTGTTAGCATTTATTTTTCCTACATCCAAATGCTAAAATACTCATAACGTGCAGTTAAAAATCTGCAGCTGTATCTCAGTGTTGTTTTGTCAGTAGTGTGCATGAAAATCTTTTAGTTTGAGTACCCAGAGATGAGATAGAGCTTAGCAAACCCAACTATTTCTTACCTTTGCTGCCCGGTAATGAAGCTGGAGGGAAGATGGGGTTGTGATTGTAGTTCCGTCCAGTGTTAGAAGATACCCAAAGCTAATTTAAAAGTTACTTCTATCATTGCCCAACAGCACAGTAAATGTGTCTACTGTGGCTGAGAACTGAAGTTGACACATGACATCAAGTTTAAGCCCCTTTTCATTAGTTAGCTTGGAGCTGTAGCTGCACTGAGCTTTTGGTTAGATAGCTGGAGGTACATTAATGTGAGAGCAGTACCTGTTGGTGTAAGTCTTGCAGAGAAACTGTGACTATTGTGAGTTAAAGGCTAAATGAAAGCATGCTATATGTAGATAAGAGGATTTAGCAATAATGACTTGAATAGTTTAGATTGAAAGAAATATTTGGGTGGGTGACATGGTCTCCCCTTCTGCATGATTATGCAAAAGGATTGGTTTAATTAATTCTAAGCAAACCTTAATATGATCAGCATGGTATTAATTTTTAATCTCTTCAATGTCTGCAGCTCCTCAGCCTCTTGGCAGAAAGTGTAGAATGTTATTTTCATTACAAAAATTTATGCTGATCCTTCCTTCTTTGGTAGATGCCCTATGTAGTTTGAAGTCTGCATCATTTAATGGGAGTAATTGATTTTTAGTCTTTTCTCTTTGTAACTGTTAATGATTGCCACATCTTCCTGTGATCATAGCCCTAGACTTCTGTTTGCCTAGTTGTCTCAGATATTTTCAAGCCGTTTATTATTTTTTCTGCTCTCCTCTAAAATTTCTCTCCTATTTGTCCTCTTTGTGCCTCATTATGGTGCCCAAACTGAATGCAGCACTTCCAATTGATGCCAAGCCGGTGCTGAGTAGAGTGGAATAAGCACCTTGCTCATGTGATACATGGTATTTCTGTTAAAACAGCCCAGCATGGCATTTTATCCTTTTTCTTTTATTTCCTTTGCAAGAGCATTAAAATAACTTGTGTTCTGTTTTCCATCTCTTACTGTCTGTGCTGCTCCCTAAATAGCTAATACACCTTTTTTGTTCTGTTGAAGCATTCAATAATTCCTGTCTCTATATTTCTCCCGGTTTTAAGTTGACTAGTTTTAGTGCATTACTCCCATTTTTCCCCACTCTCTTGGTGCTCGGCATTACTAAGCCCTGCCCGTTTCTGTGTGTGTGTGTGTGGCCAGGTTCAGCACTTCGGCTCGGGGCCGCAGGAGTGGAACGGGAACTACGCTCCGCGGAGGCAGCAGGCTTTCCTCCCGGCCACGGTGGCCGGCCACGCGTTCTCCCTGCCCCAGGGCAGCCCCAACCACGGCTCGGTGCACGCGCACCTCTCGGGGAGCTCCCACCTGGGCGGGCAGCCCGCCATCCTCCCGTACGCGTCGTCGGCGCCGCTCAGCACCGCCGCGCCCGTCGCCCACCTCCTCGCCTCGCCCTGTACCTCAAGACCTTTGTTACAGCACCCCACCTACAACCTGACTCACCCCAGCGGGATCGTGCACCAAGTCCCAGTCGGCATCAACCCCCGCCTCCTGCCTTCCCCCACCATCCACCAGACTCAGTACAAGCCCCTTTTCCCACCCCACTCGTACATCGCAGCGTCGCCCGCTGCTTACACGGGATTTCCACTGAGTCCAACAAAACTCAGCCAGTACCCATTCATGTGAGAACTCAGACACAGTATGTTGAGGAAGCTCAATGATGCAGAAGTTTGGTTTAAGAAGAAACATGGTATTTATTAAATATTAGCCATGGCACAACAGGAAAATTATTTTTTTGAATCATGTAGACTTGGGTGCAATTTAAACAACTCTGAGCTTTAAAAAAACTCACTTTTAATGTGTTTTGCACATTTGGTATAACTTGTCTTTGGTCATGTTATCTTCTTATATAGTAACTTTAGACAGGTGACTTATGGGAGCAGAAATCTGGTTTTGCTCCTGCTATTTTTTATAAAATTGCCTTCTAACTAGTGCAAGACACGTCTACATTTGGGAAGCCATTCAGTGTACAGAACTAGAGCAACAGATGCACATGTGTCAGCAGTACAGTGTAGAAGTAACTTGTTTGTATTGCGTATCTTGGTGTTTAAATGTTGAGTCACTTATCTAAGAGTTGAGCTGTTGTTCTTCACATTGCATGTGTCTTTTGCATGGGCAAAGAAAAGGCCTAAACATTGCTCTTAAACGTTGTTGTCCTAATAATCTCAGCTGCATTGTAAACTGTTCCCACACATAGTGCCTTAAATATTTGAGGTTGTTAATGTTATTACTTATATATAAATGTTGAGGACTGCAGCACTTAAAAATTCAGATCTGCTGATTTTTTGATAGCGTAATGCTCATTTTGGGTTTTGTGTGGTATGATTTTAGTATTGGGTGTATTTTCCTTATTGAGAAGGCAGCACGTTTTGCTGTAGCCAAATTTTGCTGTCTTTTTTTCCCCCCAGAATGATCTAGCTTCAAGACAGGACTTTAGTAGTGCTTAAGGAAAGTTGATTCAGTAGCTATTGAGTAGTGACACACAAGGCAGTATTTCATACTGGTAAGTGGAACTGCAATACAACCTAAGTAGTTTATTTTAAAAGTGTTTGTCTAATTGGATATAATAAAATGTTTAGAGGTGAGGTAGGCATGACTGACTAGCTAATGAAAGGAGAAGCCAAGTGCTCATTGATCCATGATGTGGTTTCATCTTAGCTTGAGCAAACCATGCAGTATTTAATAACTAGTAGCAGAATATTTACTATTGAAGCTTGAAAAAGATGTGAGTTCTTTGTGTGCAATCTTTCATTTATGCATGGGAGAGATTTTAGTCTTTTTACATGATAGTATTTGTTTTAGCCTGTTGTGGGTGTTTGCTTATTTAATACATTCCGTCAGGGACGTAAATTACATGCTTTTTGCATTAATTTTTTTTTTTCTCTTAGGAAGTGTGTCTTTTCGTTTTTTGTTTTGTTCAAATGAAGTTGCTTTTGCAGCACCAAAGACTTAATCATCCATTTCCTATAAAAGGTAGCTACTTTTTCATAGACCTCAAGTATACTGTAGTGTAGAGATGGGATTTACGGAAGGTATTAAGCTGAGGCTGTGTTTTAGCTTATGGGCAAGTAATAAATTGTATCATTTATCTTGAATGTATCATAGATAAGCTGCTATATAATGATTGCCACTTCAGATAGCTGTGAAATTAGGTGATTAACTAGTTCTTTCTTAGCCTTCTAATTTCTGTACAAGTCTAATTACATGAAATAGAAGCTGGGTTTTGGGTTTGGTTTTTTTTTTAAATTTTTATTTTGTTTTCATGTTTGAAGTGTCGTAACTACTATACTGTAAATGATGGAAGATGATTGCATATGTTTTTTTGGGGTGTGTTATTTACATCAGTATTTTATCTCCATTAACTTTGAGCTCATCACTGCATATAAGTGGATGTATTAATGTAACTTAATTTTTTTATGTTTTCATATTGGCATTGTGTAGACACTTAAGAAGCTGCATCTTGCAGGCTTGACTTAACTTTTTTTAAAACAAAATCTGGAATACAATCCTTGCAATGTTGACTGGAATACGAGTGCAAAGCATTTGAGTTTAACTCTGTCAATAAGCTAATAACTGGTAATCTTTTTCTTTACTCCACTAACACAAGCAGTGTTTTATTTAATGAATGTCTGAATGAAATAAATGTGCCTACATTTGATTTATTTTTTAAGTAATAACTAAAATACAACAGTATTAGATCATAAAAAAAAAAATACCAGCAGTACATTTTTAATCACACTGAAAATTAAGAAACCTAACTTTTCCCAAAAGTTTCAATGTTTTTAGTAATCAACTCTATGCATTTTGTACGAGTGTGTGTGTATATAAAGTATACATTAGCAACTAGGAGTATCCTGATGAATTTGAAACTACACCAACACGTGTAAAGCCTAAACATAGGGAGTCAAATTGGATGTCCACTTTTACCACTTCAAACTTGTGCTATGTGGTCCAGCAGACAGTTTTCTGTTCACTCCCTCGTGTTGGGAAGCGCCCTTTTTTTGGTGCTCACTCCATTGCAGGCAATGGACACACCAAGAACCACCCATGCAAACGGAGCACATCGATTTTGTATCGTGGTAACAACAACAACAAAAAAATACTGCGTTTTTTTTTTCCTGGGGCCACGGGGATCATCATGGGTCTGATGTATTTTCTGTACTTTCTTTTTACTGTGCTTAAGGTTTGGAGCTGACATGCTTGTTAAATTGACACGGTTCTCTGTCTATCACCACAGTATCCTGCTGTATGCAGGAAAAGGTTGCTGTAAATGCGCCCCAAATTAGATCTGCTGCTCTTTCTGTGTATTGTAATCTTAGAAATGTCTGCATTTCAAAGAACGAAATATTTGGGATCCTGCCACAGCTTAAATTTAATACACCAGGTGACTTTCCCCCTCCTCCTGCAATATACTCTGAGAGAACGGACTCTTGTCGCTGCAAGTGTCTGGGGCCCATCTGCAGAAATAAAAGCTTTCAGGGCGAGGGCCTTTTCTGTGAAAAAAGTCATCCTCTGAGAAGCATTTTTACATGATACCGTTTTAATGCCTTTTTTAAATAAAACACTGCATGACTACGGAATTGCATATCTGCATATTACTTTAATTTGCAAGGTTTTATATGAATTTCTTGTGTTCGGTTTTTAACTTCAGGGTGTTTTATTGGTCAAATATGCTACTGTATTAACTCTTTTTTTTTTTTGGTTTTAATTTTTAAATCTTCTGTTTTTACTGCTAATTAACGTGGTTTGTGTTAAGTAAAAGTTAAATCACACTGCAAGCTGTAGGAAGACTTGTTCTAGAAACACCCAGTGATAGAGACTTGATTAATAAGGTTGAACTGTTACTGTTTAACAATTTGTAGACTTGTGGCTTTTTTTTGCTTTGGATTTCTCTGCTACACTAGTTCGCCATGTAGCAATTGCACTGTGCAATATTACAATATGAGGACTGGGAAAATTTTTTATGGATGTAATGTCTCTTACAGTTTGCGATAGTATTTCTTTCTAGTTCTCAGTGATTTAAATGTGACCAAGCCTTCTGTACTTTGTCACAAAAAGCGGGTTTTCCAGGTGACTATTTTGGTGAGTGTCAAAATAAGAATTTATGGTGTATTACTGTCAAGATTCACTTTGAATTAAAATATATATTGCAGCAGACGACTTCTGGTGGCTTTTATTTTTTGCTGTGTTACATGAAGGCAAAGATGATGAAAATTGGCTGAGTGGGCTCTAAAATTCTGATGTAATCATTCGACTGTGCCTCTTTCTGAAATTTAAAATATTATTAGCTTTCAAGGCTTGCTTCAGAGTGTCTTGAGGGGCTATCTTTAGTGCAGCCACACCTTGAAGGCTCTTTGTTCTGGATGTCCCACTTTTACAACCTTAGAGGAAGGTTATCTGGCCCAGATACCAGCAGATACCTCGCTGCTGCTGAGGTTTGTGCCAAGCCGGTGGCAACTGCTGCCCAGCCAGCAGGAAGGTGCTCCTGCTGCCGCAGATGGCCCCACATGGTCAGTGGCTCCAGATGGCCAGCTGGTATGCACCAGACACCCATGGAAGGCACATTTGGCAGTGCTGTTGTCAGCCAAATGTGCTCACTCTGCCGTGGGGTCGCAGTGCTTGCTGAAGTCTGGTGGTTTGGAAGCTGCATGAAGGGGTGGTTGGGCGCACACACGTGCTTGTGGGGAGGGTGGTTTCTGTGCCTACCATTGCATTTAAGGGCAGTCAGAAATGAAATGTAAAAGACTGAAATGACGGTGCAGTATATTTTTGATACCAGAATATTTCAGAATTGACAGAAAGCTTTAATTTGCTAAATACAAGGTACTGCCGATGCCAATCTGTCACAGCGCTCACTCTTCAGAGCAAGTTGGTCACTGTGCCTGCAAAGCTTTTCCTGCAGCTCTGTGCCTCAGGTGATGCATAAATACCTCTGCCCAAATTCTGCAGAGACCTGTTGCTTCGAAAGCTGCTTCCTTTCCCTTCTTTACAGTTAGCCTCGTGTATTGTTGACTTTGAAATGCATGTTGGTATCTAGATCCCACTTTTCCCATGGCAAATAGGGCCACTGGCTTGGTGTATTTCACACTCTCATTTCTGGCAACATCTAACAAACAAGGAAAGGCAGCCTTAGACTTTCAAAGGGAATACTCTGCCTGAGAAGTCCTTTCTGTTCTTGCTTTCTATTAGTAATGATGTCCAACTGTCCCCTATGTTCTTTCCCATCCTGTGGAAGGAGTGGACTAGGACAGGCAATTACGTGTAAGTCATCTTCCTCTTTAACTGTCTTTAGGATGACTGACACTGGTTTAAAATTTGGTACTTTCCCTGTCACTAAATGCAAAGGACAGGTTTGTACTGCAGCTAAGATGGCAGATTCATTCAAGGAAAAGTTTCCAGAGTCAATGGGGCTGTCACATGCCACAGATCTGCAGTGGGACAGAGGAGTTCAGGGTGACGCTGTGTTTTCTGAATGAATTAGCCTGGGTTTTCAGCTGGAGAGATGATCAGTCTCTGGGAGGCAACAGAGAAGCTATTGTTTGGTACAACTCACAGAGCAGTCTTCGTGGTCATGGTGGAGTCACATTCATCACTGCAGCTCATGGATGCTGTGAGTTCAGCTCCTGTAATGGACCGAAGCAGCACGAGTCGAAGTTCTGGGAGGGTTGTGAATAGTGCTGGTCCCCACTAGAGAGCTGCAGCTTCCTTATAGGCCTGGAGTGTTCAGCAGGTGGTGTCTGGAGCAGTGCAGAGCTCTGGGAACACCAGAGGAAGGCTGTAGCCCCTCCTGCCTCTTCCCACACCGTGACTGAAATGGCTGACGTGACATCCTGCTGTGCAGGAAGGCTTTTTAACTCGTGGATAAGGTTTGACTGTGATTAATGTTAATTATATCTTCCTGCCTTTCACCTGGAGGAAGGAAGTTGCATTTACTCTCTCAGGAGGTGTGAGTTTGTGCTCTAAGCAGGTTCAGATAATTCTACCTGCCCTTGTCCTGGGGAACAGCACTATTTGTTAGAATGATAAAGCTTTATGCTGAGAGTCTGAAGTACACATTTGAATGGATTCTTCTCCTCAGACCCTGACATAGCAGGTTAGGAGCATCTACACCCTGTTGGCAGAGGTGCCCAGAGGCTGGACTCCATTCTGTCGTTGTATTTGGGGAGTGAGATGTTTATCAAAATGAAAAATCCCAACTGTTCTCTTGCGAAGAGAGGCCGTGGTCTGCCACCAGCTTCATGGAGAAGTCACTGCCTGGCCACAGTCACTCTTCATCCGTGGATGAGATCCTCATCTTATGGGTTCCCTCATAAAAAGAAGCAAGACTCGGACTGTTTGCAGTAGGTCTGCTGCAAACAAGGCAGTTTTGGATCTGGAAAAAAACTAAACAGGGTTAGAAAAGTTAAGTTTAAGAAATAGCTAACTACATTTAAAACCCAGTGATTTTTCACTAGCTGCAAAAGATCCATTCATCATTCTGGAAAATACACATTTTTAAAATCCTTTGAAATAACAACTCAATCTGCTACTTGTGTTTTATGCATAATACATACACAAACACATTGTGTAATGGGAAATTAAGAGAAAACCATGCTTAAGGCTTAAGAGCTAGACTGAGAAAAAGTGCTGCCAAAATTAGCTTTTTGATGGCTCTATTACAAAGCCGAGTTAAGACAAAACCTAAAAAAAATATGAAAATGGTAACATGAGGTTTGTGCAGGGCTCCCTGAAGGTGCCAGCAGAGGGCCCTCCACTAAACGTGCTGGCTCTGGATTAAGCCGAGTGATGAGCAAGCTCCATTTCACTATAATAATCATAAACTGCCATCTTTGCTCTGGATAATCGCTAGCAGTCATCAAGGGAAAGCTAATTTTGCACGGAACGAATTAGTGATTTGGGGGAAAAGTAAAACGGCAGAAATGGGACGGCATAATTGTGTTGGTGACACTGGGAGTGTGCTGAACCAGCCAGATAAATATGTAATTATGGGTTGTCACGGCTGTGGAGGTGCTGCGAGCGGCTGGGTACCAGGGTGTCAAGCTGCGGCTGGCCCATGCTGAGGTTGCTCCACCTCAAATCTGACTTGTAAGAATTTCTCAGCAACACAACTTCCAGCAGAGCAGAGCTGCTGGGAGTCTGGGGCAGCTTTCCTTGATGCAAGCAATGCTGCAGCCTTTCAGGATCAGCTCTCGGGGTCCTGGAACGTGTTGTGCCCCAAACCCACCTTTGCTTTGCTCGTCCTCTCACCATCACTGCCTGTTGCCCACAGGCATGATCTGGGAACAAAAAGAATTTGTGGAAGCAATTCCAGGAAAGAGATGATACCAGAATAAAGAATTCACGCTGCCTCTGCTGCAAATAGGACTTGGAGAAAACACTGAATGAACTGCCCCCGTGAGGCAGCAGCTGGGGCTCACCCCTCTGCTGTCCATAACAGATTTCATGGGCTTCGTGTTGATCTCCCGGTGTATCTTAAAGCAAAACAGAGAGAAACCTCTGTCTTGGCGCTTGCCTTTGAGTCTAGAGGTCTGAGCCCTATCCCAGCCAGGGAGGGAGTGATGGAGTGAGCACAGGAGAGAGGCGACCAGAGAAGACCTCTCCTGTGTTTGCACAGTGGGTGGCTGAGGACGTAGCTGCCAATTTGGTCACCTGCTGCGGTACACTCGAGCTCCTTTATTCTCAGAGCTGTTTCTGCCCTTGCAGAAATGCTGCCAGTGGTGATCGGCGCTGTGGCAGGGCTTGGGCTGCTTTGCCAAGAGGAGGCGCTGGCTGATGCCTGGGATAACGAGGGACATCTTTGGAGGTGTCCTGGCCCTGCGACTCCCAGGTCGGGACATCAGCTGGCAGTGAACGGTTCCCACAGTGAGCAGGGAGGGACTTTTAGCCTCGCCGGGTCGCAGAACCGCTGCGAGAGGGTGCACGTCCGTGTACACCCAAAGGCAGTGCCGGGCACCATTGCTTCAAACAAGAGGGAGGTGACAGATGCCCGAGAGCCCCTGTCGCGCTGCACCTGCCCCGGCGGGCACGGCGGGCGGGGGCCGAGCCCCACCGCCCCCGCGGCCGCTCCCGCTCCTGCCACGGCCCCGGCGGAGTGCGGGGGGCGGCGGAGGGGTCCCCGCGGCCCCGGCAGCGCCGCCCCCGCTCCCGCCTCCCCGAGCTCTGAGGGCGGGGAGCGGGGCCGGGACTGGCGGCGCCGAGAGCCCTTTGTGGATGAAGCTCCGTTCCGCGGCGCTCGCCGCGCCGGAGCCCGAGGGGCCGCGCCGCCGCTGAGGAGCCCCGGCCCCGCGCCCCGCGGTGCGGGCAGAGCCGCGGGCGGCATGCGGGGCCCCCGCTCCGCCCCCTCCGCCGCCGCCTGCCTGCGGAGCCGCCGCTCTGGAGCCCGGCCGGCGATGGGCAGCGCTGCCCGCTGAGCGAGGCGCGGGGATGTGGCGGCGGGCGGCGGGCGGGCGGAGCGGGGCGCGCCCCGAGGCAGCGCCCGGCCCCGCGCCCCCGCGCAGCGCCCGGCCCGCGGGCGGCGGAGCGGGCCCGGCCGCGGCCGTCCTGCTGCTCGCGGTCATCGTCGCCGTCCTGCCGAGCGCCCGGGCCGAGCCGGGTAAGCAGCAGCGCGGGCGGGGGGCGCGGGCGGAGCGCGGGGCCGTCACCGCCCTGCCCGCGGGCTCCGCGCGGCTCCGCGGGGCTCTCGGGCTGCCCTGCGCGGAGCAGCCTCACCTGCTGCGGTGGCACCGGGTCCCCGCCCGCCCGAGCCGCGCTCCCCGAGGGACGCACCGAAAACGCGAAGCGTGGCCGGTGCCCGGCACCGCCGGGAGCGGGGAACGGCCGGGCTCTTCTCTTTGTCTGCCGCATCCTTTTTTACTGCTCGCGGAACAGAGGCTCCTCTGTGGACTGAGGATGCTCGGGTTTGCTGCCTTTCCCCGAGACAGCAGCGCTGCCATCACCCCCGGGCTGCCTGGCTGGCGCACAAATAACAGCTTTTCCTATGGGACGGGATAGTTGGATTAGGTCTTGTTCCTTACAGAGAAAGGGACAGGCAGAGGCTTTTGTTAAACCAGAGGATCGGTTCTAGTGATTCTGTGTGTGTGTGTGTGGTGGGGAGGAGGGGAAGATAAGGAGGGGTTAGGAGAGGGCAAGCTCTGCTGAGATCTGAGCGCTACATCTCAAATGCAGCTGGAAGCTCCGACAATTTCTAGGTTATATTTTTCCTGTTTGCCTCCACTTTTTGAGTTGGGCAGTGTCCTGTGCTCTCCAGACTTCTTACAGCAGTGGATATACTCGGTGACCTCAATGCAGAAATGGTTACTGTTGCTGGCAGTTATTGTATGTGCCAGATAGAGATGCCAAATATAATTCTGAGGCTATGCTAAAAGAGGCTAAAATTGATATAGAGCCAGATTATTCCTGGATGATTCATGGATTTAAGAAAGGAGTAGGGACGTGAGTCCATGTTTCGAAGCTGTTAACATGTGTGTTCAGTAATTGAGTACAACTGATGTCAGTTTTACAGCCATAACATAATAAGGTTTCTCATTTGCAGGTTGTAGGTTGGTGGAACCGTGCCTCTTACTGCATTATGTGTGCTGGGCATGTAAATACCACAGTCTGATTTACCTCTATAGCACAAATTGACCCATGATCAGAGGAACAGCCAATTTTTTACCTTTGCTTGTCAAGTCAGTCTGGATTTCACAGGAACCCTTGCACCACACCTAAGTTATGAAATGTGTGCCTTCACTTGGAGGTAGCCAGGCTCTCACAGCTCAGTTGCTAAAGCTGAGGTATTTCTGACAATGCAACAAGACACCTCTTCACGCTCCAGGATGAGATTCAAGAGTAGAATGAAAAGTGTTAATATTCTGTTTCTTCCTTTGTGGTCTGCATGTCTGCATGGCACAGCCATGGTCTCATTTGTAAGTGAAGAAACCCAATAGAGTTAAAAAACGTATTTGAACAACAGCTTGGAAAAGAGAAAAATAGGTGAGAAGCCACAACAGTGCCAAGCCAAAGTACATAATTGCAGTGTACACAGCCCACGGTGGAAAATAGTGTTGTTGGTAGGCTTTGCCTGGGAATTTTAGATTATTGGGTTGTTACATTAAGATACTAAACGTAATTTGTTGTACTTGATAGCTTTGAGCTTTACTGCTGGAATTGCAAATAAAACTTTACTACTCCTGTGCAGTGCTGATCACTGGATATGATTGCTGAGGTGCATAAATTGGATGTCAATTAACCTTAAAAGCTCTGCCTTCCAGAGGGATAGAGCACATGCAATGCTGCCTCCCATTGAAGTCAGGAACAAAACGTGGTAAACTGATTTTCAATCAAGAACATAATTTGTGTCTAAGAATGTTAATATAGAGCAGTCTACATGTAGGCCTGGATTTCTTTTAAGCAAATGTGCTTTTACTGATTTTGGTGATTACTACAGGAATGTGTACGATTTATAGAGCAGAGCTACTGCCACGGAATCCAAGTGGTGATGCAGGATGCAGTAAACACTGAGAACAGCACTTGTCATGCACCATTTTTACTACAGCTTTCTCCACTGGGGAGTATTTGCCTCTCTGGGCAAATTATATCTGTACAGATGCACACACTCATGGATGAATCCGCTCTTCTTTTGGGTTTGTCTGCAACATGTGGCATTGCAGTGTGGGAAGACAAAGCAGGGAACCAGGAGCATGGAGGAGAAAACCTGTTTTACTCTGGTGCTACTGCTTCAGAAGACAACTCAAAATTTTCCTGATCCCTGGGATCAACTGTATTTCCTTAGACCTCAACAAGAATTCAAAGGGCAATGATCTCCTTGAAAAGAGATCCTGGCAGGATGAGCATTGGGTTTCCAGCTGTTGGAAGCAGAGAGATTGGTTAACTCTGTGTTAGGGGCTCAGAGCCAGACCTCAGTGCTGGTCAGCGCCTTGGGAGAGTTTCATCATGGACTGCAGAGTGATTAGGTTTCAAACATCAGCTAAGAAGCTTTATTTGTAGTTTTACAAGTATTTTATGCTTCTTTAGGTGGGTACATGCCATACTGCCCAGTGGCATGCACAGTTAATAATTAATTTCCACAGTACGTCACCCCCAGGACCACTGCTTGTATTCAGGTTTGAAAACAAAATTACGTTGCCCACCAGAGTCAGGATTATAGAATGGCTAGCACAAAAATTAAGTCAAACTGAATATATATCTGTCACGAAAGAAAAAAGCGAAGCACCAGAAATCAAATGAGGGGACGTGAGGGTTTGGGTTGACTCCTACCATGCTCCAAACAGGTAGAACTCAGTCATGACCCAGAGGTGTGAACCATGGGCAACCATTTTCCCTGGGGGAAGAAGAGACTCAGTTTTGAAAGGCAGCTGTTGAAAGCTGATCTGGTGTTGGTGGAGCATCTCTCAGCCAGTCAACACCTATGTCACTATTTGAGTGAAACAGAGGAAAAGGCACATTGCTCATGGTTGTGTTGCTCATGAGATTAATCAGCTAATCAGAGGGACTGCAGTGGGGGGCCTGTGGAAATAAAGTTTTCAGAAACAATAAAATATACTTTTTGCATTTTGAATCATCCTTTATGCTTGCTTGTGTAGCCTGTTTGAATGATAAACTTGTCAGGGAAAGGTCCATTTCTCCCTGTGTTTGCTGCACACCAGCACAGTGAGATCTCACCTTAATTAACAATGATTTCACAAACAATAAGGACACCTCCAGCGCGGTGGCTGCTTCTCGCAGCTGGAGCTTTGATTGAACAACTCGGAGAGTGCTCCGTGCCAGCTGCTAAATTGCCAGAGCCACCTCCCACGGACCGCGGCTCCCGATGGATGGCAGCTACCTGAGCACTGACTCAGTGCCTCTCAGCTCCTGAAACTCCCCAAAAAGCACCAGAACTGGCACATCTGGAAGTGCACGGGTTGGTGTTCTCGCTGCCGGAGGAGCTGCTGCAGAGGCGAGGGCTGTGAACATATGGGGGCATGAGTCCTTCCCTAGATCCATCTCTGCGTTATAGAAAGTGGTGAGGACATGGAAAAAGGCACCCTCCATCTCCTGTGGTCACTCTCCAGAATTACCAATGCAGCATTTTGGAAGATCAGTAGTTTCAGATTGGTCATGTTGCTCTTTCAGTGTTCTGATCATCCCGACTGGACAAGATGCTTGCAGACATCTCAGGTACCCTGTGAAAGAACAGTGCAAAGTTCAAGTTCTGTCTCATTCTAGTCAAAACAAAACAGGGATCTACAGCCAGGGCTGGAAGAATGGGCTACCAGGAGCACACAAAAAGGTGCTTCTTTGGCAGGATTTGAGGTTTTGATGGATATGCTTGGCATAGATCCTGCAGTCATGAGTTACCTTCTTCCACTGCATTCCTGGATCTGAGCTGACAATAAATAATTAGTTAACAGTAAATAATCTGGCTTTAGTATCCATATAGATAGAGAATACTTTAAATTCATATATACTGAAACCATTCTGATGAAGCTGTTCTCTGTAGATTAAGACAAGCAAGTAGCTCAGGGTAGGTTGAGGGGTATCCCTGTTTTGCCTGTAGGGAATGCTGCCTGGCTGTTTAAGGCCTATGGTAAAAGAGCGTTTAAATCTTATTTTCTGACATGTTCACTCACCCAGTAGTGTATTGTCCTAGTCTTCACTGTGCTGGTTTTTTTTAAATCTTTCACACTTGCTTGAGGTCAGGCCAGTGAATAAGAGGAAGGGCACTGTGAGTAATTTTCTGTTTGTGGCATTTCCTTAGTCATGTGGGAAATGTTGTTTCTGCTGCAGTAAATATTGGTAATATTTGCATATGAATTTAGGCTTCAGTGTCCAAACATGTCAACATTTCATTAAAAAAGAAACATTTGGGTGGTTATTTACTGTTCTCACTCCCTTCTGCTGAGCCCAGTGGAGGAACTACTGCACTTCCTGAACGGAGCTGCCTTTTACTGCTAGTCCTGAGGGCCATGGCTGCCTTCCTACCAGCAAGGTGGGATAGCACTGAGGGGCTTTGGACAGGGCATTTCTCAGCTCAAGCAGCCCACAGAAAACCACTCCCAGTGAGGGTATTTAGTTGGAAGTTCGGGATATGGGATGCCTACGTACACCTCACACAGAGCAGTTTGCTGCTGAAGTAGTTGGGGCATTCTTGGCACAGTTTTGAGAACCCACCAGGGTCTCCCCCTTCTGCCTCCTTAAACATAACTTTCAATAATTCTAGATTGGAAAAGGTCTGTGGCAAAAGGTCTGGAAATGAAGAAGAAGCAATTAAGAGCAAAGCCCAGTCTTTGAGCTGACATTTTGGTGGCAGTCCTACACATGTGCAGAAGGGTATAAAGGAACATCTGCATCTCATCATTGTTGTCACAAGAAGAAAGGCCAGTAATGTTCCTAAAGTCTGAAATGGAGAAATTACGCCAATAGGTGTCTAAAAGGGAGTCTTCCAACAGAGATGATGCTTTTAAGGGCCTCTCACAACAGATTTGGTTTGGCTACTCCCTTTTATAAAAGAGGGGTTGTTGTGGAAAATGGAAAGTCTGAAGGTATAAGTACTCTGGGCCCCATTTGGGTGAAAAGAAATGATTATTTTATCAATATTCTAATAAAAACATATCTATATAGAATATTAGTATAGTAATCTAGAATATATATTAATTATAAACTACATATTGTTATATATTATATAATATATTATTATGTAATACATCATTAATATGAATAATATATAATGTTTAAATAATGATTACTTTTAAGAGGTATATACAGCATGCACAGCAAAATGTAACACACATATTTCTACTTGATCTGGAGGTTAAATCAGAGGAAATACCTTTCTGTGTTCTGGGAGCAGGAGGAAAGAAGGAAAAATGAAAGAACATTCAAAGATGAAAACAATAAAAACCTAGACTCACAAGACAGTGCCCATTCCCAGGTTTTCTCCACCGTGCATTTCTGTAGATATGAAGCTATCTGCAACACCTTGCCTGTCATTTTAACACCTGTTAGCAGCCTTTTTAGGGAAATGCTCCAGCTGATTCCTACTGACTTTGAAGGGGAAGAATACGTGGGAGAAATTACAGCAAAATCTATGTAAGGCTGTAAACACGTAGTGTAAGTCTGGGCCTCCAATTTTCAGGTATTGTCATCAGGTTTGATGCGTCAGCAGGGGAGCAGCTGTAGCTCTTTAGAAATTTCTCCTGAATCACCCTCATGTGTCTGCACTTTCCTTGTTATGGCTAGAAAGCCTCTGTGTCGGCTGTAGTGGTTTTGGTTGCTCTCTAGGAAAGCCTTTGTGCGTGAGATACCTGCTGGGGTGTGCTTTCCTCGGCGCTGCTGCAGGTGGGTGGTGATAAAACCTTCCTGGAGGGAGCCGCTGTAAGCTGCAGTCCATCCCTATCCCAGGTAATAAAACAGCAGCAGAGCTATCCTGCACCACTCTGCTCCTTGGTGAGGTGATGATCTCACTGCAGTGTCTTCAGCTGAAAACATGTAAAAAGTCTTCAAACAAATCGGAGCCCCGCGTCTGAGGGGTGTGGATTTGTAAATTAAACCTGGTATTGTTACTGGCGAGGCTAACACAAGATTGTTGCGTAAATGTGTGCCATTCACAAGGCTAAGAGACTGATTTTTAAGTGTTACTAAGACAAGAAAAAGGCTAAGCATTTAAATGCATGGAAATTAAAATGTCCAAAAAAACCCAGATTCCAAAGGAATGGGAAACAAAGATGTATTAGTTTTCTGTGGTATTTCTTAAACAATGAAATAACTGACACCAGCAAAATATTTTGGCAACCACTGTAAAAATGGTAAGAAAAGAGTTGAAATACGGAAGTTTATCTGCGGAAGAAGTTTCTTACCAGATAGTTGCTCTTTGTTTTGAAAATAATAAGAGTGGTTTAGCTTATGTGATGTGCTTTGTCACTCAAGTTCTGAAAAACTGATTTAAAAGAAACCATTACAGACTTGACGAGTTCTTCCTTTGTGTAGTTTTCCTTTAATCTGATGAGTAGCTTTGGCAGATGAATGTGTCAGCGAAGAAAAACTGGATTTTTATAGGGGTCACGGCTAATCCAGACAGTTTTCTGTCATTGTCTTCGATGAGATGTTTTGAAGCTGAAATTTTTAGGGGTAGTTTTCAAAAATTCTTAAAACTGATGCTTTTGGTTTTGGTTATCTTATTAGGTCTGGCCTTCCATGGTACTGTAACTTTAAAAGTACTTCTCTGATCTTGTGGTCTTGGCTGAATGTTTTTAAGACTGCTGCAGGCTTGATTGTTGTAGCTGTCCAGCATTCTCTGGTGGGTTTGTCTGAATTTCCTGGTGCTCCCCAATTCTGAAAGTCAAACCCTGTTGTGTGGGGTTTTTTTGGTTGGTTGGTTGTTGTTGTTGGTTGGTTTTATTGTTTTTTTGGATTATTTTGTTTCTTTCACTGAGTGTAGCTGCTGACTTAGATACTGGTAAAAGTAGATTTGAAAAAAATCCTGTCCACTGTTGGCTGTCAGTCCATAAACAGACAAGAGCTCTCATAGTGGGTACTACAGGGATGTTTTCGAAGCTGCAGCCTCCTGAATATATGAGTATATTTCCCTGTGCAAGGTTTGGTATCTAAAATGTGTTGCTTGTTAAAAACAAATGTTTGACTTTATTGGAGTACTAGAGCTTGACTTCTAAATTGTCTACAGGCAGTGACCTCTTGCTAAATAAATAAGTGGGGGTGTTGATTAGACTCTTTATGAGGTGTTCTTTGTGGCTCTCCTGCTATTAAAAAAACCATTATTTTGTATGTGTACCTTTCTTTAGGCCATTGAAACACCTATAAAAAGATTATGAACTCCTGTCACATAATTAATATGAAATTATTGAGTCATTTTCAAAAGGAATTTCACCAGATTATCACCTACCAAGAGCTCTCTGTGTTTTACTGAGTATCCATGTACAAAAATGCTGTTGACCAGCTGGTGTTGCTCCTGAGCACATGGAGCTTTTCCTCCAGCCATCTCATATCCAAAAAAATAAATAGGTGCAAGCTGGAGAAGGGTGCTGGTTGGCCACAAGAAGGAGTACAGAACATGGGAAAACGTTTATTGGTGAAACATTTCCAGGCATTTAGGTCACAGAGGAGCCACTGATGTCAAATTTGCCTCTGAATAACGTGAGCTGTAAGTTTTCCCTTTGTTTTGGTGACTGATACATGTGTGGCACAGCTACTTTTGCGCTGGGATCAAGCCATGCCTTTTGCTTTAAGTTCTCAGAGGGTTCCATCAAAGGTGCATTTCCCACATCTTTCATCATTCTTGTGCCTCCTCTTTGAAGTCTTTTCAGCCTGGTGTCCCTCTGAAGATGGAGCCTCCACAGCTGGTCTGGTATTCCTGGTTCATCAGCAGTGGGCATCAGCATCAGTGTCAGATGGAATACAAGTTTTTGTTGTAGTGCTGATCTTCCCAAATATAAAAGTGGAATTAAGGTTACTTCTGTAGCGGTTTCCATTGATCTGATTATTCACCTCTGCTTCCAAGACTGATTTTTTTTTTTTTTAGAACAAGTCTACTCTGCAGACTTTGGTGTAATTGAGAGAAGTAAGATTAACAACCCTGCAGCTCAAGTGCTTCTCCTGCTTGTGGAAGCTGCTCAGCAGACACAACCCTTCGTCACAGCTGCCCTCATAGGCACTCTTACCCTGTAAAATTGGTCTCCAGTCTTTATTTCCAGATGTGTGGTCTGGTACTTGACTGCATCTGCTGGGCTGCTTCATTGTTCCTCGCCTTCCCAGTTGTCATCTGAGAACGTTTATCAGATAGTTTTGACTTCCTCCTGACAAAAATGTTGGCTGCAAGGCTGAGAATCAGTCCCCATGTGAGTCTATTAAAAGCACTGCTGCTCAATTTAATCATTTAAAATCTATTGCATAGGCAGCGTATCAGTTTTATGTTTTATTAATCAAAATGTGAGATATAAAGTCAAATGCCTCATTGAAATTTAAGAATACTAGATCAAAAATTTAGTCTGATAGAAATATAAAATGAATTTAAAGTGGCTCATTGTCCATAAAAATTCAGTCCTGGGCATTAATTATTCCATCCTCTTTTTGTTCCATCATCAATCAAATCCTTTCTCTGCTAATCCATTCTATCATCATCATCATCATCGATATCAAAATCTCTATTTGACAGCTCCCATTTACCCTGTTTAAATGTCACAATATTACAGAACAAAGGTAAATGCTGTTCTTTGTTTGCTTTGTCTCCTACACTAGCAATAAGGAGACAATCAACAATTGAGGAAAGAAAAAAACCCCTTACTCCAAACCAGTAAGTGATACTTCACTCTCCCTCTGGCTGTAGGACTCACTGCCACAGAAATGGGTACTTTAGGAGCCCCCAAAACGTAGGTCTGGTGCACTCTTTGGCAGTGTCTGGCTGCACTGACTGGCAGAGACTGGATGAGTTCAGGATGGCATTTCCTACCTTCCTGCATGGCCAAGCAGTACATCCAAAAGTAAGTAACACCCAAAGAGTACAAACTGTGAGAAAATGCACGGAAAACAAGCCCCTGGAAAACCAAGCACCCTTTGGCTGCAGGGGACCCTTGAGCAGCCACGGAGGCCCCTGTGTGTCCGTGTGTCCCTGGTGTCCCTGTGCCCGGCTGGAGCCCAGGGCTGCGCTGCGTTCCCGCTGTGGCTGAGCCTTGGCATCGATCCGTGGAGCCGAGTGCCAGGAGCTGTGCACAGGGATGAGTTAAGGAGAGGAGGGGATTAGGGATTAGGTGAAGGGAAGAGGACTGGCATGCCGAGTCAGTCTCTCCAGCTGCAAGCAGCCGAATATTTATTTGCTTTGTGGGCATGTCAGGCAGAGCTAATGGGATGCTGGGTGAACACTGCTAAGACTTCATTCCCTGAATGCATCTAAAGAGCTGCGGTATTAGGATTGTATTAGATAGAGCTCGACCTCTTGTCCTTCCTGCTACAATTTATTTGGGAGCTGGAAGTGCACTGGTGAAATCCTGGCCTGGTTATAGCCCACAGAAACTCCACTGCTGATTTTCGTGTGGGAAAGAGTTCAGTTGTTTTCTCATCCTTTTGTGATGACTTTGGCTTCCTCCGCTTTGCAGCGTGGGCCCTGGTGCCCTAGGAATGGCATCTTGATATTAATCTCCTTTTTGTCCTCTAAAAGGCCCCAAGTCAGCCGCTGCAATTAATGAAACTCTTGGAATGCTCGAAGGGAAGCACGTCTAATGCTTATCTGAAATTATGCTCCAGTCCTCCAACACGCATCCCTGCTGGATGGGCTGGCTGGGCAGTGTGTGTTTTGTTGAAAAGTTCATTTGAAAAAAATCAGTGATGAATTAACAGTAATAGATAATGGGAGCAGGACTGAGATAATATTGTGTGGTATATTCAAGGTTTATCAGATATTTTAATATATCCAGTATTTTCAGTGTAATGCAGATAATTAAAATCACCCCAAAGAAATGCTCTTACAGGAGCGTATTCTCAGAATGTGGTTCGTTTTCAACAATATTAACTTTAGGCTACAATAATGTAGCATATTTTGCAGAGTCTGTGTAGGACAGATTTCTGCAGCTATTATTACAACTGTCCAATCAAAGAAATCTCTCTGTATAATTTCTACAATTATTTAACTGCTAATTTGAGTCTAAAATTGTCTTTCTAGGCGATTATTGCTGAAATCAATGCCATCTACTCGTGCACACAGAGCAAAATTCTTCACATTGTAGCCAGCCTAAATTCACTGAATTGATGTTGAACTGCTTAAAGTACTTGGGTATTTCCATGACTAATTAGGTCTGGCCGTGGGTATCTTGACTTTGAGGTCTGGGCTGGTCGGGGAAGTCATAGGAGGAATCCCAGGGACATCAGCAGGCGGGGACTGAGTCTCTGAGCAGCGAGCTGGGTTTGGAGTATGGGCTGTTTCTCCTGGGGTGTACCACTGAGTTTGTAGGGATCCACCTGGGAGAGGTGTTTTCAGAGGTTTTCAGAGTTTTTCAGAATTTTGTTTGTTTGTTCTGCAGTAACGATGATGGAAAAAGGTGGAACTTGTATGGAGAGCATGAAGTATAGAAGATGACACTGATGCTCTCCTAAAGTGCAGCCTTAAACAAACTGAAGTTGCCATTTTAAGGTGCCCAGCAAGTTGTACTGCTCATCTCTTGAGCCCTTCAGTGACTGGGACAAAGTAAATAAATACAGTAAAGATTTATCTGGAAGATAAATAACTGCAGTGTGGTATTTGAGTTATCTGTGCCTTCTTAAGATTGGTTTTCCCCCTTCAGCAAATGGTAGGTCTTTTCAGTAGATATATTTGTTAGCCAGACAACAGTGTGAAGTTACCTGCATTAGTTAAAGTGGTGTGGTATCCATTGAGACATCTCTGCCTCTGGTCTGTGTGGGTGTGACATTTTCAGGAATGCCGTGAACTTTATTCCAGTCCAGAGTGGTGCACAGTTGTTGTTTTGATATTGTTGATTTCTCTTTCCAGGAAGAAGAAAGAAATACAGTGATATAAGTCTTCTCACTCTTTTTTTTTTTTCTTTTTAAATCCAAGTACATTTTGGTTGAGAGTAAAGACAAGTGTATTTATACATACTTCTCTTTTTAGAAGAAGTTTGGTCTCTCTATGGTCTCTCTTGTTTAGTTTGCTTTTCTAGAAGCGTAGTTTGGGAGTAATTAACTTGAAAAGTGCATAGATCTTACCTCACATCATCCACCGGTAAACTACCAGATGAACAGTAAATCAAATTGTGTGTTTGAAAGCTGCTGTGAGCAGCAAATTCCACCTTTTCAGTCTCTGTGTGTATATCTGGGTGTTTCAGCACACCTTGACTGAAATAGCATGGGTTTGCCTCTTAAGCACTCAATGTGTGCTTCTGCAAACATTTATTAGTTACAGAGCACCTTCCTCTTTTACAGTTTTTAAATATCAGAACAATGTCATTGTTTCTCTTCAATACTATTTAAATGTGTGGCAAGTTATAAAAACGATAGCAATTACCTAATGAAAAGTCATGTCTTTTATTACTCTGTTTCTGTATGTAAGACTTAGCCCCCTCAGAATAACACTTAGAATTCCTTTGCTATATCAGTACTTTACCCAGTGACAATATTGGCATTTATTTTTGTAGATAACTGAATGGTTGCCATCGTAGCTGATGCCACAGGGAAACTACTTTTTATGACTATTAACACTGCACCTTCGATAATTTTCTTGTCTAAAAGGGGAATATAAGCTCAGTTTAGAGCAAAGAGAGGCTTTCTATTTAATACAAGTGGATTCTTACAGCTGAGGTGGCAATATGATTTGGAAAACTTAGAATAAATGGAGTTTTATGCAAGAATTCATTTTTTATTCTTAAAATGTGTACTGACAGTGTTGATAGAGTGGCATTTGGATGAGGTTTCTGGTGTGTATTTTTGTCAATGGGGTCTGATAGGGATTATTTTTAAATACTTGCCAACCTGTACATATACCATTGTGTGCTGAAAATTGTTCTTAGGAGTATTTTTAGGCTCACTGGGTAAGCTGTCTTTGCTGGAGAAAACACGTAGTATTGAAGAAGAGAGATAGCGAAGTCACTGAAGGAAATGTCTCCTGTGGGTGCTCCAGCACTTGCAAGGAGTTTGTATTCCTGTTTTGAATTCTCTCAGCTGGGAAACCGGGGGAAGTTCTTCATCTCCTTGAGCAAATAGAGGGTTCACATCCTGCAACACTGAGCTTCTCCCCACTGAGGGGCTCAGGGGCCACAGGTCCCACAGGCAGTGCCCAGAGCTGCTCTGCAGCCCAGACACAGGGCAGTGGCTGTGGTGCAGTGATGTGTTGGTTCACCTGGAGTTTTTCAGCTCTTCTTATGAGGTTTCCATGTTGGAAATTATGCTGCATGTGCTGTGCCCTTGGTTTTGTGGGGCTTCTGCATAGCAGGTGCTTCCTGCGTTGACTCCAAGCTCACTGTTCCTCGAGTTCAGTGCGGGCACGTGTCACACACTTCTGGTCTTTACTGGGGTGTGCAAGTGTCTGAAAGGCTTTAGTTAAACTCCTCTGTCTGTCTGGGCCTCGCTGCATGGCTCCTGCTGGCAGAGCTGTTCAGAGATGACATTATGTACACTTATTCATACCATCAGCTCTGGAGAATTAATGTGCTTTAACGAGCATCTGTGCTCGCCACGTTGACAGCAGTATTTACATTCAATGAACTCAGGCTTTTACAATCCACGCTACTGCACATTTTGCTTCCAAAATGTCATGAATTGCAGGAGCATCCCCAGTGCAGAGTCAGTAATACACTCACAGACCTTGCTGTATTAAAACCCATTTCCTAATGTATTTCTTGGGAAACAGTGATCATGGGGTAGTTTCTCTCTCTGTAAATCCAGGAGAGAGAGAGGGTGCCAATCCATTTCACTGTGATGCATTTCCTAACATGTGGTTGCTTTTGCTGAGTTAATCTCAGCATAAAACATCACATTTTCATCTTCACTTTATGTTAACTTGGGTTGACTCAGATCAATCTGTGTGGTCCCAGTGTTATATCCCTGCTCCAAGTTTACTGTGTTTGCCATCCCAGTGTGACAGCACTTTTTTTGGGAGGATTTGCAGAAAAGAAGCACTATAGATCTGAACGTATTTCTCAGTGCCACCTGCCAGCCCTGATGCTCTCTGAAGGCAGCAGGCCACCAACCTGCCACCAGCATGGTGATATCAAACACCTCCCTAACACCCAGAGAGGCTGCTCCTTTCCTGGCATCGCAGGTCTCCATTTTGTCTTTGTGTTTGTACTTTGACTCAGGCAGAAACGCGCTGTGCATTTCTAAATTGATGTTTTTATCTAATTGTTTTTAATAGTTGTTTCTTTCGGGCCAGCTGATTCATACACTATCCCGAGCACTTAATTTGGTTTCTGCATTAATTCCATATCAGGGAGTAATTAAAATAGACAAAGAAAGAATAAGTAGGACTGAAGTTATGAAACAAAACTGCCATGTGAATTTATTGCCTGTGGTTCTTCGGGACCCAGTCATCTGCTACAACTTCTTTTAATAGCTCCTTCTGCCTTTAATGTGATCAAAACAAATGTAGCATTTTGTTCTTGAGTTTCATTTGGATTCTGCTGCTTAGTTGTTGGCACAGAACCCATGGAAAGGATGGGAGCACTGACCCTGAAGCTTGGAATGCCCAAACCACTGGGGATGTAGTGCAGAGGCTGCCTGCAGCCCTGGGATACACGGTTCTCTTCCCTCAGGCAGCTCCCTGTGATGGTGCTGGCAGAAATCTTTTATAAAAACGATACTGACTTCTCTGGGATTTTGCAAATGCATCGATTTTTGATACAATTTGATAGTGCAGGAAACACGAGGTAACATTTTGAAATATTTTGGTTGCTTTCCTAGGGAAACAAAACTAAAGCCGTGGATTTTACCTTTTTCTTCTCAGTCCATTTGGAAGATTGACAAAGCACGACCTTCCTCAGTAACTTTTTAATCCTTTGGCCAGTTTCCATCAGGTTTGTCAGAGATAGAGTTGTCTGCTGTCTCAGGTTCTTCCTGCTTTCATAAAATTCCGTGCCTGCAGAGATGGAAGGGAGCTGATAACAAATGCTGTGCTGTTATCTGCCATTTCCTGATGCTCCCAGGCAGCAAAGTGTGCGATGGAGCAGCTATCTTAGGTGACAGACGGGGAGCCTGAACATGGGGGAAGGGCTGGGAGTTCTGGGGTGCGGTGTGGAGGTGCTGGCATGGAGAGAGACAGGCAGAAAGAGAGACTTCCGAGGGTGTGGGGGGAGCTGGATTGCTGTGCTAGGAATAACTTCCCCAGCTATTCCTGCTTTATGGTGGCAGAGGGGTACTGGCCCTTGCCCTGACCCTGGCAAACAAACCCGAATTTGGCCATGGTGCTGGGTGGGGAGCCAGGAGCCACTTCTGGGTGCAGGGACAGAGAGTGATGACAAGCGTCTGTCCCCACTTCCAAGGAACCAGCCACCGTAAGTGCGGCTGGAAAGACATTACTAGCACAGTTGTTTCATTCCTCCAGCACATGGTACCAAGAAGTACAAATTACCTCTGAAAAGGTCCGACCTATTCCTCCACACTTTTCTCATTTGAAACAAAAATCCTGTCAGCACTTGGTCTTGTTTACACAAACACATGAACACATGCAATAGTCCTCTTTTATTCCGTGTGCTTTATCCTGCTGAGTGCTCACTTGCAGCTCTGGGTCCTGTATTTGTCACTGTGGCAGTAATTTAAACTTTTCAGCTGTTTTCCACAGTGCAATTGTTGAAAAACCCCCAAAAAGGAAACAACCACCCCAAACTCCCTCAGTGCACATTTCAAAAACACAAAATTGTATTTTGTCTTCCAAGGCATCTTGCGTTTAAGATATTAAGTATCAAACACTCAACAACTTTCTCAGAATAAATTTTTTATTTATTTTTTTTTCCTCTGAGAGATTATTCAGAAATTGTTAACTAACTGGTATCAAGTTTATGGGTAATCCCGTGAAGAGGTGATGCAAATCACTGGTGCTCAGCCATTTCTTTGGAGAAAGGAAAAAAAAGAGGACACGCTGCAGTGGGGAGTTTTCAGATCAGTGATTTACATTATAACAAAGTGTGATTTAAGCTTTTATGGTAAAACAAGATGAAATTAACATAAACTTTGGTGCAAAAATAGCAATATGTTCCAGTTGGAGCTTTGAGAAAATGCTTAGAAGTAAATAGCAAGTTGGGCTCTTGGAAGCTTCTCTCTCCCTGCTCATCCCAGTTGCTGCCTCTTGGAATGAAACTAAAACCTGCTCATCGCTCCTTGGTAGCTGGGCCAGGGCTTCTGAAGGTGCTCCCGTGGTTACAAGAGTGAAAAGGGAGGATCCCAGTAAAAAGTCATCCCTATTTTGAGTTTGCTGAACTGTGCCTGTAATTCTCTTGATGTGACAACCTCATGCAGCAACCTGTAGGGTTCCTCCCTGTGTCCTGATGTTCGGTGTTTTAGCTATTGGAGTGCTACTGCTCCTTAGTGGGTGTAATATTACAACTAAGATTTACATCAAGGCTTTCATGGGCCACGAGCTGAGGTTTTACAATATCCTATTTCTTGTCATTTTTGCCCTTTTGTCGAAGGAAAAAAAAAAATAAGTACCCGAGGGTTTCTAAAAGCTCAGTTTAAAGTGCCATAGGTAGCTCAGGCAGCAGGGCTCAGTAATTTTCAGTGAGTCAGTAGAACCAGAGCTCTGGCTGGTGAGAGTTAGAGGCGTTTGGGTGCCTACAGTTGCAGATGGGAGCCTGCAAGGTCACCGGAGGAATTTCGGCACAGAAATTGCGCTGCCTCTTCGAGGGGCTGGTGGCTTCTCGAGCGAGTAGGTGTGAGCTGGCAGCTCCTGCAAGTCTTACGAGGCACTTACATGCCTCATTTGTAAATCTGCCCCTGAGGCACTTGTGATGAATTGTTCCAAGCTCTGTGTTAGTTTCATGTTTGTTTTGCCATCCGTGCAGGCACTGCCTTCTCTGGTTTGTTTGCAAGGTTACGTATTGCGGGTCACGCTTTCAGCAGATTTCACTCAGCTCAAAGTCTCTTTACTCGCCTTTAGTGTTAAATATAAAGCACCAGCCCTTCGTGCTGCTAATACTGAAGAATTAAAAATAGCTGGCACACACCACCGTTAATTTTGCAGTACTTAAGCAGAGTTGGTACAATGTGCTTGGGCTATTCAGTGCCGCCTGTGAGCAAAGACTGCTGCTTACTTCTGACTCTGACTTACGGCTCTCCAGAGGCACAAATGCCCTTTTAAAGGTGAAAGAATATTTGCCCCACGCCTGTGTACATATGTATTTCATGCTCTTTTATATGGCAATGAATGTTTTGGTAGCTGTGCTAGACTGGCAAATTAAGTAAGTGCATGTATTTGTATACAAATGTATTGCTTGTATGCAAATGCACGTGCTTTTCTGAATCCCTACCTTTTCCCCCATGTTTCTGTAAGGCCAGCATCTGTTTATCTGAAGGTGATGTCTTTAGAGTTGCTGTTTCCATGAATATTTGCTCTGATATGGTGCCCAGCTCTGTGATTTATGTTAATGAATTAACAAACGCTGCAATTTCAGAATATATGAAAGAAATGGAAACTAGCTCTTTCCCTATGTTTATTTCCTCAAATTTGTTTTCACTCCTGATTTGCATTTGACTTGAGAGCCACCCACAGTGCTTCACACAGGTTGGTGTAGCTGGGGAGGGCTCTGCAGCAGAGCAGTGTCTCCTCCTCGCTCCGTGTGGGTGCACGTCTGCCTTCCACCTGCAGTGAGGAGCATGGCAGACTGCCCAGCTCGGCCAGGGGATGCCACAAGGGTTGCACCTCTGCAGACACCGAGCTGGGATATTAAATTGAACACTCTGTAGGATTTCTTCATGTTCTCAGGATTTTTAACCTCATACTGCTTGTTTACCTTCGCAGACTTTGTCTTCCTTCCAAAGTACCTTTTAGCTCCTCCACACACAGCTGCATCAGTGAGAACTTGTTGTACTTGGACACGAAAGAACCACGCAGACCCAGCTTAGTTTAGGATAGAAAGAAGCCAGGAAAAGCCTCAGGCTGTTTATTTTACTTCATATACATATGTTCTTAGGACTGACTGTGGATTGGAGGATGAGGTTACCACCTCTCCAACCACACCAGTCAGACGAAAAGTCCATCAAACTTCTCCACCTCAGGAGAAGGAATGAAAACAAAAAGGAAAGGTTCGCCAAACATAACTGTGTTTACAGAAAGTGCGTGAGAAACTCCATCATAGAAATGAAAACATCAAAAGCCTGCAAATCTCAGGGTGACAAGAACTGGCCAGAATACTGGAAATAATCACACCAGAGTGCCCTTTCACAAAAGTGTCATGAAAACTGGGGAGAATTGGGAAAGCCTTCCAGCCTCTGCTCCCTGCAACACACATTACACACACAAACACATCCAGAGCTGGTGGAATAAGCAGCAGCTTATGGAATAAGCAGCAGCACTGCAGATGCAGCAGCGTTTCACACCAGAGGTGCCACGCACGCTTGGCACGTGTGCTTTGGCCTGTGCATTGCCACAGAAGGGATGTGCACATTTACAGGGTGGTTCCCTGTGCCTCCTATCACCGCTCTCCTTGGTGCCCAGCAATGGCATCAATGTGACAGGGACATGGGAAGGGTGACGTGTTTGTTAGAGGAGATGGATGAACATTTCTGTTTATCCTGCCTGGCCAGCTCTCTGGATGTCTCCATCACTGCCATCCTTGGCCTTTGCTTCATGAGGAAGGAGCATATTAAAATTCTTTAGCCTGAAAAAGATGACTGAAGGGAGATTTTTGACATCGTGGATTACCATTCTTGGAAGTGATCAAGGCAGTGAATAGAGACTCACTACTGTCTCTTTTCATTTATTTGTATTTATTTATTACATATCTCTCTAAACCTGGGCTTCTTACCACTAATTGCTGTACAAACACCAGGCTCGAAGGTCACCTTTCCCCAACAGCTCATAATGCTTCTGTGTCCTGTTCAGTCCACTGCTGATGGGCAAAGCCTTCTGTGCTGCTTTCAGCTTAATCTGGAGTAGTCTTCTTCTTCTGTTCAACTTCCCAAGTTACTCTATGGGTGTTTTGTCCCATACAGGTGACATAGTTCCAAGATTAGGTGTTCAGGAATGAAATGTGAGCATCTTCTGGCACTACAAAACTGGATTCTGCTCCCCTGCCCCAGACATGCATTTTTTGCTGATGAAAGCATTTGTAAGTGGGAAAATGTCTGTCTTCCACTTTTCGTAGCTGAAAGTACAGCCAATTTACTTCAGGGAGCTACATGGGGCATTTTTTAATTAATCCTTTCCGTAAATGTTGACATTGCATTACATGATTGGCATAATGGGTACTAAACTCAGTGGCTCAGGGTTGTTTTCCAGCTATCATTTTGCAAACATAAAGGAGAGAGAGTACAGTGAGGTTCTCCAAAAATGCCTTCTGTTATGCCAACGTAATATTTTTCAATCAAACCTCCTCCATAAACCTTCCATTACCTTCTCTTCTGGCATTTCTAATTCTTGGGAAATGACTGAATTCTACATGGTTATTGTAAAATGTGACATTAAGGTAGGCTGCTACTTATCCCCAGAAAACATCCTCAAGTCTGCTGGGTTAGGGCTTGCAGAGTGTTCAAACTGTATGAACATAGTTTAAACCTTGATACTGAACAAGGTACACTGAGCAGAGTCTGTCAGCAGTGAAATGGAGTCAGCATTTTAATACTTAGAGCACTGAAAGTAATTTAATGAAATTAACAGAAAAAAACAATTATATCAAACTGCTATGGCAGATATTTGGACTGAAAATGCAGTGTAATAAACTCATATTCATATCAAAATGGAAAATCATATGTAGTGTAGGGCTAATAATTAATTTTTTTGCATATTTAATGAGCTCATTTCTAAATGAATGTCGTGATTTTGTGGCAGTGTTGGTTTGCCTCACCTGCAGTGCACTCACTGTGTTATCAATGTCATTTATGAGCAGTGTTATGCTAGTGCCTCAAGGTGTGCATGGGCAGTGCTCCTGTTATTGATGGTTTGTTGAATCAGGAAGTCTGGCCTTGATACACACCTGGTAATTTCTTGTCATAACACAGGATACCTGATTTTGCACCCTCTTCTTTGAACCTCTCAGCTCATTTCTCTTTTAAAGGGGCTCAGTGAGTGAGTGGAGGGAGAATGTGGAATGAGGCACCTGAAGCATCTTCCATGCAACTTCTCCCTAGCTAAAGTGTGCTCATTATGGGAAGTTTCCACATTGCAAGCAGAATTAATTTGCTATTAATTTATTGAAAATGGCAAAATATTGCTGATCAGGGTAGGAGAAGGCTCCATATTTTTGTTGAACTGCTGTTGACAGCACTCCAGTTTGGTCCTAGCACTCCAATGGTGCATCGTGATTTACTATTATCTTTACAGATTTAGCAGAATTCCCTGTTACAGCAATTAAATAAGTGAACTGTTGTTGAGCTATGTATGGTGATAATTAAGTGATGAGGTGACTGGATTTCAAGTTGCAAGTGCAACCAGTACAATTTACAGCTCACACTAAACCTCACTAGTTATAGCCAAGGTAAGGAGTTTTTAAGAGTTGCTTGGATAAATCATTTTTTTTTTCTCGCTTGGGCAGTATTACCAGGCAGCATTTCAGATTGTGGAGTAAAATCATTTAATGACCTGCCCCTTTATGGTCATATACTTGGAAAGAATCTTCACTTAATGAGCAACACTCAGACCTGGGAACCATTTGGTGGTGAGGGGAAGCTGCTGTTGTTGGTTTTTATTAGTGCATAACCAGAGTAAATGCACTGACACAGCAATGATGCTGCAAGGAGGGTGCAGAAGTCTGGAAACAGGGTAATGTTGCTTTTGAATACTTACAGAATCGTCTTTCATTTCACAGTCTCTTTTCTCACTTATGTTTAAGCCCTTGGAAGTTTTTATCTATTTCAGTAAATAATGGATCAAGAACTAGGAATGAGCCAGAGCTGTGAAGCAAGGGCTCTTATCAGTGAGAGCACCGTCTCAGCTGTAGGATTTGGAAGATGATTTTTGCTGTGGAGAACAAATGCAGAAAGGGAAAGGTCTCTTGGGACAAGGCAGCTGCCATGGGCTCGGTGCTTTTGAATGCAAAGAGTGAGCACAAGAGGGTTTGTTCATGATGTTAATGCAAAATGTTTCAAATCAAACTTGAGTTTACCCTTTTTCTGAGTGCCTAGTTTGAGCAATCTGAGGCCTGATTTAGAATATGTGTTGAGAAGAGGGAGTTTTGACAATGCTGCCAAATTCTAACAGGTCTTTAGAATGAGTGACTTGTCATTTTTCAGAGGCTCGTAATGAGTAGATTTGGCTGGATAATCATAGGGACAGTAAATGACACATTTCTGTATTTCACACTCCTGCTCAGAAGAATTTGTATGCTTGTATTTCTCAAAGAAAGAGCTGCAGTAATTTCTGAGAAGACAGAATAGCAAATTTCATCCTGAAATTTCTTTTCTATGAAAAAAAACCCCTGTAATCTGTTTTATTGAAAACCCACACCCCTTTATCTCCAGGTTTGATTTAAAGATTGTCTCTGTATAAAACCTCCTCTTGAATATTCCAGTTTAGAAAACAGAAAAAAGTGAAAATAGGGCATTATGGAAAGAATTGAGCAGCCTCAGCTACAGGAGTCCCTCCCTGCCAGGGCTGCCTCTGATACGGCACCGCCTGTCACATCGAGAGTGCCACGATCAAAGCTGCAGATGAGATCTGGGAACTGAACTCGCATGTACCAGTCCAGTACATCAGCACTGGGGGGATTTCTTGCCTTTCCTTCTTTTTAAGTCTTCAGTGGGTTGTGATTCATGATGCTTTATTAAGAGGATTTCACAGCTTTAGCTCTCGTTTCAGAGGGAAATGCTCATTCCCCTCTAAAGGAGCTGCCAAGGCCGTTACCTGGCGGGATGCAGCGTGGCAAAAGCACTTCAGTCTTGAAATGGTAATAAATATTTACAGCTATTTCTCCAGAGCTCCTTAGTATTGATAAAATGAACAAGTCTAATTAAGGAATATTTGTTGAGGCTGTGATGACTCAGCCACTGGTGCAATAAACAGAGGAACAGAGACATTGTTCTTCCCTGCTTGGAAGGTGCTCCTCCTGTGGTTTTGAGGCAGCAGTGACTAGACTTGGCACTGTTTGGGCTGCCCCTCACCTATGGACTTCCTATTGCATCAAAAGCTTGCATCAGCCCTTCTTGAACATTATTCATATGCAGCCAGAGTTAAATTGCACGTACTTTTATGACTATTTTGAAAATGTCTAGCTCATAGTGAACAATTCTCCAGTGGCAGTTTGCTATGCTCAGATTAGATCATTTTGGTTCATTATTGAAAGAAAAATGTGAATATCACGGATGCTGATGGAGGCATCTGCCCCACTGCAGAACGTGCTGTGCAGTCCCTACCCCAGCTAGTCTGGGTTTTGGAGTGATGGCAGGTGAACACCGCTCTTGACCTGGATTTCTGGGATAATGAGCCCCAAGAGAATAGGCCTGTAGAATTTTAGATGGGTGTAACTGGTGGGTTTTATAGAAATAAAACTTCCTGTAAAAATCTCTACAGCTCAGCAGAGAGCACTCTGTGAATTCCTATAGGGTCATTCAAGAGTTCTATAGAAAACGGATCATTCTTTGTTGAATTTCATAGTATTTCACCATAAAAAATAGTTTATAACCTCAGCTTACTCATTGTGTAATTCTCATTGGCAGAAAAACCTCTTTTACTGTGAGGGTGATCAAATGCTCCAGCTTTGCCCATGGAAGCTGTGCAGTCACCACACTTGGAGATGTTTGGAGCCTGAGCGGACGTGGCCTTGAGCCACCTGCTCTGATTGATCCTGCTGGTGGGGGGAATGCTGGATTTGGTGATCTCCAGAGGTTCCTGCCAGCCTCATCCATTCTGTGTGACCTTCCCTCAGGTGTTCCCTTCCAGTTACCACACAGGCACACAACCAGAACCACAGCAAGGGAATGAAGTTCCAGGGCCTGTTCTATAGGGTCTGCAGAGACCTGTGGTCACTCTCAGACCCCAATGCCTTCGTAATAACACTTCTTTGAAAAGGAACCAAACCAAAACCGAGCTGTACTCTTCCCTTTTTCAATCCTATTGCCGTGGATAACAACCCAGCACTACAGCTCTGTGCTGCAGCGTTGCACAGAGGCTGAGGCGATGATTTACAAAACCCCTTAATGATGGAGAATTTCTGCCATGCAAACAGTGTTCAGCTGTGAACACTCTGCGTGGTACCAGGATCTCAGCCACAACAGCCTGGCTTCTGCTGCCTTGCTAGGAAGGAGGCAATAATGAAGAAACACCTTCAAAAGGGCTCAGGAAAACAGCAGATAGCAGAAGGTAGAGGTAGGAGAAGTAGTTAGCACATTGACAACACAACTTTTTGTCTAAGATGGTGTCCTCAACAGAAGGTTGCTTCTGCCAGCAAGAAAGAATTGAACTAATTGTTCAGAAACAGGTACCACCTGCTCATTTTTCCTTGCCCTGCCAGGAGCTTGCCCCTGTGTGACACAGGTGAACACTGTGCCTTCTCCAGCTGATGCACTGGCCACCACAGGTGCTGCTCTGCAGCAAAACCAAGTCCACCATTTTGTGAAGACCTGAGATTACCAAATATATTTTTCCCCTAAAGCAGGGGGAGATTTTCCAGGAAGATGAGTCAAATAAAAAAACCAAGGTTTGCACTAAATGGGTACAACTGTGGGAAATAGGCTTTGAAGATGTGACCAGATTGTGCAGAATTTTATATAAACAGCATTATAAATTAGAGTTTGAGTTTAGATGTCTCTGTTGTAGCTGTGAGGAATCAGGAGCCTTTGGCATGAAAAAACTGAAGGACTGTATTGTTCCATTAAACTCTGTGGGCATCCTAAATTAAGCAGGTCAGCTCATTTCAGACTTAAATTTATAACAACACACCTGAAAGCCTTTGCAGAATTGGAGGTCACCCACAAAACGAAATGCCACAGTGTACGGAACTTAAAAATCACAGAATCGCTGCAAAGACAGGAATCTTTCCTTAGCAGTTTGTGAAATTAATGTCAAAATTATATTTGACATGTCTGTTTATGGTTTGCTTCATTCCCAGATGGCACTGTCCGGGCTCTACACCAGAGCAGGCAGTTTAAGCTGTGCTGCTGTGGTGTGCTTGTGCTGCTCTGAGGGTTTCATTAGTGCTGCCCCTGTGAGTGTTTGAGCCCACCCTGCCACCACCCCCTTCCCCATGCATGGGACGAAGGGAACAGGACAGGAGCTGAGTTCGAACCCAGGCTTCCATGATAGGTATTTTGAATGTGGAACAGGTTTTGGAACTGCTAGAGTGGAACAGAGGTCTGAAACTGGGCATATCTGATTTTATTATTGTGGATTCAGCTTTTATACGTGATTAGACCAAAGAAAGGTAGAGTTTTATAGTACAGCTCCAAATATAATCAGTGTTTGCATTCAAATTCATCCCTCCAACACCCCTCCTAATGGTTTAATTCAACTCACCTTGCATCCTATGCAGTTCCATGGAGGTAAAATTTGGCCTTGCAGCTTCATTTTCACCATCCATACACATAGAGGAATTATTCCACAGGGTTTCTAATTTACACTGGAAGTATCCCTGTGTGATTTGGCTAAGACCATTAGAAAGAAACGTAGTGAAAAATTAAGTCTGAAATGAGCTGACCTGCTTAACTCTGAAACGTTATATTTATAAGCTCTGACAATGGAACAGTTAAATAAGACACAGTTTATTGTGTCAATCATTAATGAACTGTTTCCTAATGATTTCAGCATGGGGCATTACATAGAGTGATCCAGCAGCACACAGAAACTACTATCAGCAAAACTGAGAGGGGAGGGAAGTAGATGTTGCTGCTGCCTTGCAGCAAAATGCTTTGCAGCAAATTGGCTCTGCTCAGCTCAGGCATTTTGTGATGCTGCTCGCAGGATTCTGCCCACAGCTCCTTCCAGCCCACTCTGAAAGGGCTCCAAAGTTTCAGTTTTAAGTACAATGCAGAATGCAGTGCTAATGTGACGGATTTTACTGGCAGGTAAAGCACCTGTATTTAGCATTTTTTGTTGTACTGCAGTTTCCTGAAGCCAGTATTTCCAGTGGCAGCAGCAAGCTTACGTGGTTTGTCAGTGCCACAGACTGTCCTGCTCTGGTTGCTCTCCTCCACACAGCAGTGGTGTGCTTAATCAAAGTCTAATCTTTACTGATACAGCACACTTGATGTGATTGAAGGTCTGCATTTTCATTGTCATTTTTCTTGGCTTCCATATCTCTTTCTGTCCCGCTATTGTCCTTTGGACGTCAAGTGGTATCAAGGGTTTTGCACCCTGCAGGTCTCCCAGCTCCAGGGGCAGTGAAGTAACCTCCCTCTGGTATCTTGCTTCCCGGTTTGACTTTCTTCAAGAGACAAATGCTCTTTGACAAGATAAAATATGTCAGTTGTAATTCTTAAATCAACTGAAACATCGAATCAGTTGGTATGCAGGAGCAAAATTACATCAATGGGCAGAAGAGCTCCAGCAGATGACAGAGAAAATGTGAGATAATGTTGACCATCACGTGAAATCCTGCAGCCTAATCAGGATGTCCTTTTCAAGCTGCACCAAGAACTTATCCAGCTAGACTTATTTTGAAAAGGCCTCATCGTTCTGTGGTGGATAAGGCAACATAATACCTAAGATTCCTCAGGGTTTCTCGTTGCGTACGTCTGAAAGGTTGCAATCTCACATTAGAAATAAAATTCAGCTGTTTGCCCCTGAGAGGTGATGGCATTGTTACTGGCCAGGACTGATTACCCTGCAGCCAGGCATAGTGTGGATATCTTGCCACAGCCTTGTCATTTTCTATCTGTTACGAGCACATTCCTCGGCTGCCGCAGCCCCGCTGTGAGTTAGACCTGGCTGTACCAGTCAATGTGCTGACTGTGCCAATATCCCTTGGACTCCTAAGCTGAGACCATCACCATAACTCTCCCTTCTTCCCATTTTTCCCCCTGAATCTGTCAATAGCTACTGTGCTGCTTCAGTTTTAGTTAGAGCTGGCTGAGTCACACCTGTCACTTGTTATTTACTTGTTCCAAACCGGAGTGTTCTCAGATGAACTGTGAGCAGCAGGAAAACTTGACTGGCATGGCTGTGGGAAGAAGCATTGAAACTTTCAGTACACTCAACAAAATGTTCTCTGAAAAGACTGGTCTAACTTGTTAACTGCTTCATGCAACCCAAAATTACATTTTCCCCGGGTGATTTACACATTATTTCACAGTGTTTGCTGACTTCAGTGTGAGTGTGGAGATGAGGGGCAATCACTTTATAGTTTACATAGAGCTTGAGAAATCCTTGACTGTACTTGTCTGTCTAGTGGAAGAAAATCTTTTTTAACCAAGTTGAAACCTTTTTAACTCAAGTTGCATTTGAGTTGATATCTTCTGGGAGTAAATCAGTACAGAACGTCAAACTTCCTTCTCCAGGGTATGCAAAAGTGGTGATTGTTTCCAAATTTGTTTTTGTGAAATGTCCTATAGACTCTGTAGTCTGATTCAGTCTCAGTTACTCTCAGGGCTTTGTAGAGGATGTAGCAGATACTCCTTACTGACAAAGGAAATCCTAATTTAATAATTTGATATTACTCATAACCCCCCTTCCCATCAGTAGATACATTTACACACTGATGTCAACTGTTTTTAGATTTTATTATAAATAAAATAAATTGCAAGGAAACCTGATGCATTTGAGTGAGAAATGGAAAAATATGGCACGTAAATTATAGTGTAGTTGTGGAAGAGCAAAGAACTCCTAAGAAATTCTGTGCTGCAAATGCATTATGTGAAACCTAAAAAATCCAGTGCTGGAAATGGGACAGGGAAAATGGATAAAACTTGGACTTTCAAAATGAAGCTGAATGGTGTTTAGTAATCCCACAAAACCAGACTGTAAGAACAGTGTGTTAAAATCTTGCCTTAGGTTGTTGCTTCTATGTAAATACTTGTTGTACCATGGAATAGTTTAGCTGTTAAGTTTCTTGGCCTCATTTTGTATTTTATTTTCTACATGTATGTATTTGTTTTCAGTGTGATCTTGCCAAGTGTGTCCCAGTCATTGGAGACACTCGGTGCATCCATTCACAGCACTTTCTGAGTCCTAAGCTTTGTCTAGGTAGGAATAAAATATTGCTGTGTCCTGTCTACTGCTTTTTATTTGGGAATTAGCTTTACTAAAAATCCTTTGCCATCGGAAGAACCATCTCCTACACTTGCTGTTCTCATACCTCACGAACTGACAGGAGGAGTGCATCTCCTGGAGGTTAACTCAGAAGTTATCAGGAAACAGCATCTGGTTGGGATAGGCACAGCCTGTTAAATCAGCCCTGCAGACACTCCACAGCATGAAAAAAATAGTGTGTGTGGAGAAAAAAATACAAAATAAATTTGGATGTGATAGAGAGGGAGCCAACAGAACTGGTGTAAGATCTGGGCTGTAAAGAAAAACATGGAGCTGCAAATACATCTCTGTTTGGATAGCCTGACAAATTCCCTGGATTCTCTGGACAAAAACCCCAGAGCTTCTCCTGCTGCCAACACATGATGAGAAAGATGTATTATTATAATGTCTGAGAGGGTATTACCTAATGCTGCTTCTGCATTTGTTGCCTGTAATAGTAATTTTGATAATGTAGAGAGCTTAGAAGAATGAATCAGTGTTTGGTAACAGAACGAGCATTTTATTTATTGCTCCTAACTCCCGAGCCCTTTCCCAGCTTGCTTTCATCTTGCAGATGCATTTTCTGTGGTATGACTAACAGGCTTCTCCATCCCATGGTGGATACATGCCAGTGCACCATGGAATGCAGATTTCTGACTGGATGGTGATTATGTGCTAGCCTGGGGACAGAACCAGAGCTTTAAGTCCTTTGGGGAAGACTGACAAAATGTAACCAATATCTAATCTTTGCATTACACAGCTGCTGATGGAGCTCTAGTGACACATCTACCAACTCACTTGCTGTTGCCTGTTAGGCAGCTTCCCACTCACCAGCTACCCTAGGTGTTAATCTGTGCTCCTGGGAAGCAGTAAGTCTATGTTAGCACAACTTTTTGCCTTTAATGCCTTCTAATGCTGTAGAATTTTTTTTCCTGCACAGAATAGATAAATACAAATTTAATCTACCTATTACCATGGTATTGTTTCGTGATGTACATACAGCTGGTAATTTTCAGGCAATATTTGCCAACAGGGAGGCCTTATGAGTAGAAGGGCAGCCAAAACCAGCTCAGTGGTGTCATAAAACTTCCATTAATTCATGGACTGGGATTCACTGGCTTTGCTTCCTTACTTAGCACTTTGAAATAATGTCTTGCTAGTGTTGTGGCAGAATGGCTGAAACTACAGGTTCCTTCTCTGTCTGAACAGGAGAATCCTGCTGCACAACTGATCTTAGGGTTGGTGGGGTCCAGACTCATTTCTCCTCATTGCCATCTGCAAGGCTGGCTTGTGCTGGAAGGGGTGAAAATTCAGAGCTCTTCCCCCAGAGTGGCTTACTCCATAAAAACATTTCCTTAGCCATGGGAAACAAACATGAAGATATACATCTTCTTGACAGGGATGTTGACTCCATCTCTTGGTAGTAGCAACTCTCATTCAGTAACAATTACATCACAACAACCCCCCCAAAATAGCCATTTCGGAGTTGCTTTGAAAATGAAATCTAAAAAGAGTTTGTTTCTTTACTTGCTCAATATTTATTTGTTTAAGGCCATAAAATAAATCATTGCAGTGCTGCTTAGATCCTGCATGCTGCAAAATGAATCCTTTTGTGTCCTCCAATACTAAATTATTACTCTCTTTCATCCAGAGCAAGGAATAGTGTTGCCTCAGTCGCAGCATCAAGGGTTCAACTAAAAACTGATTTTTACAATTTTTGTGTGTTGCAGTTTCTATACCCTTTGGTTAAAAACCAGTGAGGTTCATTATAGGAAGACCACTTCAAAGACCAAATTTACATTTTTTGACGATAGAAATGTTCTGAGCACAGACCTAGGCTGTTAATCCCATCAGGACAGACTTCCTATAACCTCCTGCAAATTTTAGATGCTTTGGGCAGATTCTTTTTTGGCTGACAGGAGCTTTGACTGTTTGCAGTGGATTTATAACAGCAGCTCTAAAACTGTGTGTGTGATGAGAGTGAATTTCCTATAAGATATGTTTACTTTGTGCCTTGTTCATTACTGTGAGCTGTTTTCCAGGGAACTGCATGGAAGTGTTTGCTATACTAACTGATCATCTGGGTCATTCTGGTAGATAGAAACCTTCTGGAATAAACAGAGCACAATCTGAGATTTGTGCTGCTGAATTTTTATGCATCAGTGTTTCTACAGTAACTTTGAAAACTAATTCTTTTACAGATTTAGGATTTTCTTTTTTTGCCTCTTTCTCATTTGGTGTGTCTCCCTATCACAGCCCTGGTGGGTGAGGTCTCTAACCCACCAGGCAGTTAGCCTAGTTGGCAGATCCCTCTCCTGATAAACCCCCACTCCTCTCAGATCTGAAATACCTCGCTCTTCTACCTGCTCAGGTAAAGGTTTGCCATGAGGATGTATGCCCAACCCCTTTATTTAACCCTGTATTCAAGAATTTCATTGAACTTCTGTAAATATTAAAATAATTCAAATGAGACCACTGCCTCTCAAATGATCGCTTTTTACACCTACTGCAAGTGGGGCACAAAAACATGAAGAGCTTAAATACTGTCCAGAGGCTCACACAAGGAATTATTGTCTGAAGATGAGCCCTGGGGTCCAAAATCCATTTCAGATTTGCAGGAATCTCTCACGCTATTCCCTTGGGTGCTGAGTGTACAGGATACACAGAATTAAAGTACCTTTGATCTCTGATTTACCTCCTACATGCTTAATTAAAGCCTGTTTGTATTTTGTAGAAAAGGTATCAGAGTTTTGATTTATGAGTCTCAGATTTGTAGGAGCTGATATAACAGTGGGGCAAGGTTTTATATTTGCAGAGGCTGTTGCAGTACTGAAGCCTTCTGTGGCTTTGATGCACAAAAGTGAATTTCCAAGGCAGGGATTTCAAAACCACCTTTTAAAGTGGAATATAATTGCAGCACGTGCACTTTTAGCTGGTAACATGCAGGTGAAAATCTGCTTGCTCTGACTATCAAAATGCAAGCCAAGCTGCTGCCCTGAAAATCTTCATCTCACAGCCTGAGAGGAAAATCTGAGTCTCTTCACATTCTGATTTAGCTTGTATTTCTCTAATGAATATTTTAATAGTTTTATTTTATATATTTTTTTGGTACTATGTCTATGCATTTTATGAAAATATCTACTTCCCTCTGAGAAAGACAAGGAGTTTTTTTTTAAGACTTTCTCACGTGCTCTGTCACCTGCTTTTTTAAGGTGCATTCATTCAATCCTTTCAGTTAACAATAAATCTATCATCCAGTGTCAGGGAGCACTCTAGTTCTTTTTCAGCTTGCCAATTTAAGTCTAAACCTTTCTTTTTATTTTGTTGTTGTCCACCCAGTGAGATTGGTTTTAGGGCTTTACTGTCACAGTGCACACTGGAAGTGTTATTTCAGCTTGTGCTCGGAGACGATTTGTATAAAATGTGTGGATGCATAATTTCTGATCCCACCACATCGGTTCTTTTCTCACACTTTCCCTGCCTGCACACACCACCTACGTGCTCCCCACCTCCTTCTGGCCTGCCTGTCCCACCTGCTTTCCCCCTGCCCTGGCTCAGGAAAGCTCCCTTTGCCTGGGCACAGCCTCCTTCCCCAGGAATAGAAAAGCGACCACAGCCTCGCTGGCCATGCCATCAGTGCTGCTCAAGTGCTACAGTCAGGACTTACTCCAAAGGAATCCCTCTTTGCTCTTTTTTAAGCATTTAAATAAATTCCAAAGAGAAATCACAAATCCTCTCTTAAAATTAATACTTTCCAAGCAAGGTGATCGCAAGTAACAGCATCATTAAAGCGCTAAATAATCGCAGCAGAGCACGATGTGCTTGCTGCCATGAAGAATATGTACTTCTTTAAGTGATTATGAAACAATACTGAAGTGGTCAGGTCTTTCCTTGGCATGCTTTGACCATCAGTGGATTTACACTGATTCATGGCAGATAAAATCTGGCCACTTTTACCTAGTGGAAGTGACTAATACAGCAGCTTTGACCCCGCTTTGATCCTTCCTCTCTTGATTTCAGTGTGCAGAGCAGACGTAGCTCTGCATTTAATTTAACAGTTCCAAATACACTCTTGGATTGCATTGCAAACAAACTACTTCATAAACACTTTGTAGTGATATTGAAATGAAAGCATTGCTTGGACATGTGAAGGTCTTTTGAAGAGGAGGATACCACCCTTGCCTCCTGGTTTAAGGCTCACTGGTATGAGAAATGAAGCACACACATCAAGTCAGACTCCTCTAGGAAAGCACGGATTTCTGCAACTGGGGGCAAGCCAGAAATATGGCTATTCGGAGGCACATCAAAACCCACTCTGGAAATTAATAGCATTTCCTAAAAATACGCCATTTGTCTCACTTTCTTCTGCAAAGAAATAATCTCTTAACCATGAATATTTCTGCTAAATGAGACATTTGTTGCATTCAACAGGAACAAAGGAAAATACAAATACTAATGATTTTTTAATCACTTGACTTAGCTATTTTTAACCCCTTGCAATCAATAGCTGACTTTTCCTTAATTCAGCAGAAATGTTTACACCTTCCCATGTAGCACCAGCTTCACTGGAAATAGCTGTGGAGCATATTGCTCTCCATATTTACAATTTTAAGGCTTTTTTTTTTTTTTTTTAAAGGATGCCAAGACTAGGGTCATTTGCAATGAGACTTTGATGTTTTGTAATTCACAGACCAAGTGTCAAAAAGTTTTTCTTTGCTGTCTGTACGTATCTGGATAAGTGTGAGTTTGCATACCCCTCCCTGTGCCTTTGGCTTATTAGGGGTTAGGGTTTGTACGTGTTCTGCTGATACTTTTGTCCATAAAATGTATGCAAAACCTCAGATGGGGATAAAAGGATGGAGGAAAAAAGATCATCTCACAGACTTTTTTTCTGTGCGATGATCTTTGTGCTTTTTAAACTGCCCTTGTTCGTGGCACTGCTGCAACTGAGATGGTGTAGGATTATCAGCAGGACAATGTTTATAGAGGAGGAGTTTTTTTAGGAACAACTTGCAGAGTTGACAGAATTCATGTTTTAGATGCACAAGCCTTTCTGCATCTTTCAGATCTGAAAGAAGAGCAGCAGCTTGCAAAGCTAAATGCATGGATACAGGTGCTCAGAGTATAGTGAGAGAGGTGTGGATTAGAATACCTTTGAGGACCTTAACAGAGGGAGAAAGAGGTGGATTGCTTTGTAAGGACATGAGACATGTACAGAGTTTGAGTCCTTTCAGTTTCCTGATACCATGTACTTACAGATACGTCAGTGATGTTTCTATTTACATTTTCCTGTCTTGCTTTGCTTTAAAAGTCAGCATAGAAAATGAATAATTAGTGTCTGTTTTGGACTCTGACACCCCAAGAGCAATAGACCTGGAAAAATCAGGTTCTTGGGATTCCAACTTTATATCCAAAAGCAGCAAGGAGTGGATGAATTTTGCCATTAATTTTCCTGTACCTTGGATTCTTGATGTGAAAACTAATCTTTTTTTATTATTATTATTTTATTTAGGGAATAGAGGAGACAATTTTGTCAGGGGCAGCATCCTCAGTGATAAACAGGAAACAAGAACTCATGACTGAAACATAGTGCTCGCAGCAAATATGGCAATGTGTGGTATGAAGGGATGATTAAAAAAACCATGAACTGACATCTTAATTCCTGATTCCTATCCAGTCCCTCTGCTGAACGAGGGCAAGGATTTGGAGGAAAGGGTCTGCAATCAAAGGCTGTTTTAAGAGGAACATTTTCTAATTTTGGAACACTTGACTTTCCAATTTGCATAACATTTATAACATCAGATTTCAGATTTTGATTAAATGGGATATTCAGCACTGTTGTACAAAATCTTTATGTTATGGCAGTAGAAATTACAGAAAGGGAGAAGGTGGAGTTGAGCTGCTCAGACTCAGGGCTCTGAGTGAAGATTGCCTTTGGTGTTGCATGTGTTGTCCTCTGACTTGTTGTGAGACCCCTGAGAAGTCCCCCTGCCAGCTGTGTCAGATACTGCATCACAAATAACAGAACTTTGTAATGGTAGTTTATGTTTTAAAATATCACTTTATGAAAGGATCAGCTTTGTATTGCATGTAGAGGAATACTTTACTAGATTAACCTCTGCTTCATTTTGCACACAACATGATTATTGAATTCACCACTCCATGATTTACTTTGTGAATTATCATTACAGGATGTGTAAAAAAAAAAAAAGGAACTTTTACATATGAATTATGGAACCATTTCTATTAGGATATTGAAGTTTCATTCATTTTTTTACATACCTTAAATGTCACTGTTTTTGTTTTTTATGAGGATCACAATATATTTTCACTGTATTTGTCAGTGAATTTTTTTTTTAAATGCTGAAAATAAGTCTGTTGCTGCTGTGTTCTAAAGCTGGGATTACAAGTTTAGTGTTTGACTGGAGAGGTTGCTTTGCCACTGAGTGCTTTGTTCTCCTTCAGGCTTCTTATATTAAAATTATTGCCAGATAACATCAGATGTATCTTTGTGAGAAGCTATTCAGACTCACTAATACTTTATATTTCCATTAATTTCACTATAATCAAAGTACCCTTTTTCTTTGTTTGTAATTGTTTTGAAGCCACCAGATGAGATTTAAAATCCTATTTTTATCAGTGAGGGGAATGCTGTTGTTAGCAATCTGTTGTGTTTCGGAGTCTCGGGAGGACAGCAGGCGCCCCACTCTGTCCAGGAGTACTCCAAGGCCATTCCCCAAGGCAGCATCCTTCCACAGAAAACCTGCCTTTGTGTGGCCTCCAACTCTGGCAGGCCATTAAATAAGTGATAATCGAGGAAAATCTCTGAAGTTCATTTTGTTTTCACCTAATTGGCAGTCCTTTTATAAGATTATTATCACGTCATCCTTCCCCAAATAGTTACTCGCTTGAGTTGCTCACTCACCATCAATCTTCCTTCATGCTGATCCCGAGGACTGTTGTAGGTGAGACACCTACCAGAAAGCTCCTGCTCGTTTGGCATTTCCTTGCTTTTTCGGGATTTGTGTTGGAAAAAGCATCGAGTGACCTCAAGCGAAATGTGTCGTGGAATATCGTGTAGTGGATATCACAGTTAGAACTGTGGATCTGGAGAACATGTGTTCGTGGTACTGTGTTACAGGGGGGTCTGGTGAGATTGCTGTGAGAGTGGGGCTGTCTGGGTGCAGAGGGGATGGCAGAAAAAAGGTGCCAGAATGAAACACATCTCAGGACATGCCCGTGAGGAGGGACTTGCCCAGGCTGAAACAAAGGACAGAGTGCAAACGGGGAGTCACTGAGCTCTTCATCAAAAGGTAATTGCAGGAAGGTGAAGAGCAAGGCTGGAGTAGACGGAGAGGCAGAAATCTTAGCCCAGTGTCTGCTCCAAAAGGCACACCCGAGGCCTGGAGACGCTCCAGGGATGTGGTGGGGCTTTCCCCCAGTGCTGCTGTGGTGCAGGCAATGTGGCCGTGGCTGTGCCTGGTGGCAGGGCAGAATTCCTGGGCACACTCCTCTGGGCATGTGTGGGAGCGTGGGTCGGAGGAGGTGAGCGAGTGAAATGAGTTTTGTTTTAAAATAAAATCACCTTAAAGTCAGGCTGCCCTGCAGCCCCGTGTCCAGCTGTGTCAGGCTGTGGTGGCTGCAGCGTGGTCCCTGTGCTTGCTGTGCTGCGACCTTGCGGCGTCCCCAAGGTGCCGGCGTAGCACGGCTGGGAGAGCACGGCATTTGTCACACCTGGGGCTGTGTCCTGGAGAAAGAATTATTGGGAGTGGGTCAGATGTGTGAGGGAGTATTCCAAAGGTTTGGCAGGGGTTCAGCAGTGGCTGTGAGTCACTGTTCCAGCATGGCGTGTATTTTTAGTGTTTGCTCCTTATCTTTTCTCATTCTACGACAAAGAAATGCACCTCGGTAGCGCCAGTTGTCCCTTTTGCCTTCTGCAGAGCTGTTGTGGAGAGGTGAGGTCTTGGGAATGGAACCTGTCTGGTCTCTGTGTTTGGGAGAGGAGGGCAGGGATCACTTCTCAGCCCCACAGCTCTTCAGTTTCTCTGTCCTACTCAGAAAGTCCTTTGCCATCTTTCCCACCTCTCCAACCATTACATGGAAACGGGAGATGCAACTGCTAAGGGACCGAGCAGTAGTTCCTCCACAATTCCTGGGAGTCAGGCTGGAGGAATGAGCTGGAGTGCCTGAAAAGAGCTGGTGTGATCCATATGTGGCTCTTTTGAAGGAAAGAGAATCGGGGCAAACTCCAGGATCGTGGAGTTTTTATGACTTCTAATCCTCTCCTCTCCAGATGGAGACCTGCTCTGGTGACGTGTAGTCCAGGAATAAAAGGGTTATAATAACAACCCAGGCTTATCCTGAAGTCAAATCACCATTCCACCTCACCTTACTTCTGAAGTTTTTGTATATTGACATAAGTACAAATTAAAAAAGGCAAAGAAATAATATTTAAAAGAATAAGCCATGTTTTTGTATATTTAGCTCCATCAAGCATTAAACAGACCATCGCTGCCCCACAAGGTGTGTTTAATGCCATGACTGAGAGCTTCAGGCTCTCTGCCTGCAGTGTGGGTGGTCCTGCTACACTTAAAACTTTCAGTGGTATTTGAGCACCTCTGGGGTCGTCGGTCTAAGCACAGAAAATATCTGAATTTCCCATTTTTGTTTGATTTAGTAGCACAGTGAAAACTCTTCCTGGCATTGTAAAAAGCACCTGTGCCCTGCTGCGGAGTTGCTCCAGAGGCAAAAGGCAGAGAGGCTGCTCTTGTAATGCTGACAGTTCAGATTTGTAGAACCCCTTCACCTCATGGTTTTCTGGGTTAGTTTGGCCTTAAGTTGCTGAGAAAAATGTCACATATGACCAAGATGCATTTGTGCTTCAGAGAGGAATGTTCTTAGACCTCTATGTGTGCACAGCATGAAATAACTTCTCTCCAGAAAAGCAGTTTTTGAAGTATTTCCTACTTTCTTGTATTGTTTTGCCAGTACAAGTGGCAGATGATTTTTTAAATTGCTTTTAATTTGCTAAGGAATCACAAAGATGTATTAATGGTGATGGGAAAACAAGCTTACCTCTGCCTAATGGGTTGATGTGCATTATGCCTGGTAAACTGAAAAGAAAGAACCAAGTTTTAACAATTTTCTTTTTAATTTTTCATATGCTTTACTTACTTTCCTTTTTGTTTTTGAGGAATTTGAGGTGTTTTTCTCAGGACCTGTCAAAATGCAGTTGTCTGTGGATCCACAGTAATGATACGTGCAAGAAATGTGTGCCTTACAAATGCTTTTGAATAAGTTACAAAATTTTGTACTGCCATTTAGGAGAAAATACAGTATTGTAGTTTGTATCACTTTGACTGCTACAAGCAACACCCAGCTTTTGGTGAGCAAACAAGGAATGGGAGGTGATAAATATAAATGTACTTTACCTTCTCAGTACCTAGAGGTTTGACCTGTGAATTTTCTTTGTCTTGGATCAGAGCAAAATTGGGCTTCTGACTCTTGCAGTTCCCTTTGATGTCATTTTTGGTGTGCTTGTTCTGTAGCACTCTGCTGTGGGATGTTCTGCAGAGGCAGGTGTGTGAGCATAAATGAGTCATTTAACGCAGATTTTTATCACCCTGTGGCTACTTACGCAGTTTGAAAAATAAAATAATGGTTATTAACTAATTGGAAAAGTGTGTTTTCTCTGTGCCCCAAGACCGTGGATTATAAAGAAAACCCCTCACACAGAACATCTTTTTAATAACAACCTACTAAACCTATTAGTGAGCTCCATCGAGGCAGGAAGGTGAGTTGCCCCCTGAGGAGGATTCACCTCCAGCTTATCCACTCCCATAATTAGCTGCCTTGTTGTAAACGTTTGCCACGGAAGAGTTGAGGGCAGGGCTGTTAATCAGGAGAGGCAGGTGCTGTGGATGCTCTTCCAAGGTTACAGCAGTGCTGCTCAGGGCTGCTGGGCTGGGAATGTCACAGCCATGGTCTGGAAAGAAACTCCTCCCTGGGCCACAGTCTCCCCTTCTCCCCCCAAAAGAAATGACCTATTTTTAGTAAAGGCTGAATTTTCTGCTAGATTGAAGACATCAGGTTGTGTAGATCAGATCTGAAATAAAGGTGAGGGTTTATTGGTGTGACCTGATTTTCCTTGCTTTTTTCACTCCAGGCTGATTTACACCTGCTGAGGGTGTGGGACCCATAGGTTTTGGCCAATCTGACAGCTCACTGGAGGGCTTCTGCTGGTGCTTTAGGAACATATGTAGCATTTCAGGCTGGAAAAGGGTCTGTCCTAGAGGAGAAATTTGTTTTGCAGCATGAACTAGCAGGGAAAAAATGGTCATTGCAGTGTGAAGCAGATGCTGTGGAGAGGCTGGGCTGCATTGCTGGGGATGGGGGAAAAGAACTCCAAAAGGTTTCTCTCCAAAGCCATGTGAATTATCCAGTGTGTCTTCACTCATGACACAGTATTGGTTTTAATGTCAATCAAAACCTGCACTGGAGAACAGACAGATGAGAGCACACACAGAAAACAAGCATAAACTCCCTTAAACTCTCTTAAACCTGGCAGAGTTAACAGAGCCGATTGCTGGAGGGATGCAGTGGTGTGTAAAGGTGTGTTTGGGCTCCTCTGAGTCTTTCAGGGGAGCATTCCAGAGGACTGGGTGTGCGTGCAGGGCTCTCTCCTTGCCATGTAAAGAAGACAGTATTTTTTTTTCCCACGTGGTCCTGCGGAAAATAATTATCTTATTAAGTTAGAAAACAAATTAGTGTTTGGATAGGTAGGCAGGGAAATGGTCCCCCTTCCCCTACTGAATGGTCAGCAAGCTTGGCCGTGGTCACTTAAACCAGCTCAGGACCTGGCACAGGCTCCAAACTCAAACTAAGGATCCAGGATGATGCAAGGTCATATGAGGTCAGCAGGGTGAAATAAAGCCTGTCCTGTTTGTGTTCCCGTTGTAACTCCTTTTCTCTCAAGTGAGATCCTGAGAGGCATTTCTTCATCTGCTGGCATTTGAAGAATTCAGGAAAATGTGTATTTTATGCCCTCTGTATTAGTGCCATGATATTTTAATGAGCAGCCCCTGGGAATTGGTACTGTGACATTAGTTCTGGGTGAATACTTTGTAAAATCCTGCCCCTCTGGGTGTGGAAAAGGTTGTTCTCCATCTCATTGGAAATGCAGCAAATTTGTTACATTACTGACAAAAGAAAATGTTTGTTTTCTCTCAGCCTTTTTGAAGAACGATCTGCTTTTACTTCTGGTGTACAAACACATCTGTTTTCATAGTTTGTGGTTTTTTAATAAACTGTATCTAGAATGAGCATGCCAGCCAGAGAGTTTAGATATAGAAAGAAGTATTTGCCCCTCTGTGGGTGTATCCAGGTGTCAACAAGCTGCCTACAAACCCCATTTATGGCAGTGAGGTGGTCTGCGTTTATAGCAGGAAGGTTGTTTGCCAGATGCTGTTGCCATGAGAGGCCCAAAGGTTGGGCTTGTTCGTGTTGTGGCTAATGAGCACAGCCAGGACAGTGAGGAGCCCTCAGAAGGAGGGCTGGGAGAGCGCTTCCCATCAGTGCTTCCGTCACCCCGAGGCTGGGGATCAGCAGTGGCTGCTGGGGAGGGCTTGGCCGTGGGGACCCCACTGCTGCTGGCAGGGGTGGGGGCTTGATGTGGCTGGTCCCAAAGCAGCTGGACTGGGCTTGCATGGCCTGGTTTTGGTAGTGGGGTCTGCAGGGGTGGGTTCTGTGAGATGTCGCTCTCTGCACCACGGACAAGTAGAGAAACGACACGAAGTCCAGGCTCAGGGATAAATGGAAGCGATTTAATGATTTTTCCAAAGGCTTTTATATGTTAGTTCACAAAAGTGTGTTAAATGGCGTAAGGTAATTGGTCCTTTGGCCATCCACCCCTTGAGGGGATTGGCCAAGTTCTGACACCCATTTCTAAATATTTTTCTAGTTAGAACCATAACAATTCTGCAAAACAACCTGCAAGTGCAAGAAGTTTACAAAACTGTAACATCGCTTTGAGTTACTCGCATGGGAAAGACAGAACTCCCACAAAATGCTGCAGAAAGCTGACGAAATTCTCTGCTGAGGCTTTTTCAGCATCCATAGTGAGGAGCTGCCAGAAGCTTGCTCCAGCATGGCAGCTCCAAAGACAGATGATGCCCTATGAGGCCTCCTAGACACAGAGACTAGACAGAGTTAAGGAACAAAAGTAGGTATTTATGTGAAGGGCCTTCAAGGTACGCCCTGGGGAGCCAGAGGCTATTGCCAAGATGGACCCCAAGATGGACCCCAGGTCACGAGTTCTTCACACTTTTATAGGTTTGGTTCATTTGCATATCAGGGTCAATTCTCCAATTAAAGCCCCAGTTTAATGATGTAATTCCCCTTAGCTACCCCCTCTTCAGAGACTCCTTGGTTTACACCCCTTGGTCTCAGGATGGTGTCCTTGAAGAACAGTCCGGACAGGCTTTGTTATGTCTAGCTAGCATGAGAGAGCAGAAAGTAACAGGCTACAAGAAGCTTCAAAGTTGCACACTAAGCAGTACAGAATTTAAAAAATATAAAAGTTAAAACCTAAGGCATCACAGATGTGCTGCTGGCCAAGGCTGGGCCGATTAGAAATGTTGGTAACGCCTCTGTGGTAGCAGATCTAAGGAGAAGAAAAGAAATGTCATTTTGCAGATGTAATTGTGACCAGAGAAGAACGGGTTAAGAGTATGTGAGAGGAACAGCCCTGCAGACCCCCAGGTCAGTGCAGAAGGAAGGGCAGGAGGTGCTCCAGGTGCTGGAGCTGGGATTCCTCTGCAGCCCGTGGTGCAGACCACGGTGAGGCAGCTGCACCCCTGAGCACAGGGAGGGCACGGGGCTGCAGAGATCCACCTGCAGCCCCTGGAGGAGCCCACATCAGAGCAGGGGGATGCCTGAGAAGAGGCTGTGAACCTGTGGGAGGCCTGTGCTGGAACAGGCTCCTGGCAGGGACCTGCAGACCCGTGGAGAGAGGAGCCCGCACTGGAGCAGATTTCCCGGTAGGACTTGTGACCCCATGGGGAACTACAAGGGAGCAGGCTGTTCCTGAAGGACTGCACCCCGTGCAAGAGTGACCCACATTGCAGCAGTTCATGGGGAACTATTGCCCATGGGATGGACTCACGTTGGAGAAGTTCCTGGAGAACTACCTCCCGTGGGTGGGACCTCTCTCCCTGAGCAGTGTTTGAAACAAGGTGTGGTGAACTGAGCATTCCCCTCTCCCTGCACTGCTCAGGGAGGAGGAAGATCTGGGAAGGAGGGAGGGGTGAAGGGTCGGTGTTTTTAAGATTTATTTTGCCTCTCATTACCCTGCTCTGATTTTGTTAGTAATAAATTCAGTTAATACCTCTAATTTGAGCTTGTTTTGCCTGTGATGATATTTCGTGAGGGATCTCTCTCAGACCTTATCTCAACCCTTTGTTACAGTTTCTCTCCCCTGTCCAGCAGTGGTAGAAGAGGCTTTAGTGGGAGCCTGGCCACATGGCAGTCCCACAGCGGGAGGTTTGTCCCCTCTCGGGGTGTCTGGGATTTAATGGTGACCCCTGCGGCGGGAGCAGCTCTAGGCAGTGCTTTAAGTTGGGCTGAGGCGTGTGGCTGTGCTTGGAAGAGCAGTGCTCAAAGCCTTCCCGTTTACCAGGAGATAACCTGATGGCCGATTAGCTGCACAGCCTGCCCCATTAGTGATGCTCAGCGCTGCTTCCTATCGCTGTTTCCAGTCCACTGCCGTGTTGGGCATCTGGCGCTGCAACTTAAATTTGCATGGAACGAGGTTTGTTTTCTCCTGTGGGTTGACTTAAAACACCAATGTCAAGCCCTTATCTTCCCTCACACATCTTCTGGAGAAGCAGAACTGCTTTGTAAGGCGTTGGAGGATACAGAGTGCTTTAGGGGCCGGGCTCTCAGGGCAGCTGTGAATCCCCTCACTCCTGTCCTCAGCTGAGTTTTTTTGGTTTTACTCCAGCCAAACAAAAAAACCCCTATTCTGTTTCAGATTAATTTCATCAACATCTCCCTTTTGAATCAATCAGCCTTCTCATGAGTGTTTCAGATTGGCATGCAACTAAATATTTAACTTAATCTTCATTTTATTTACATTCAGATTACTTATTCTCTAAGCAGGTCTAAAAGGGAATGTTTTATTTGAAAACGAAAATTTGAAATACTCTATTTTCAGGAATACTTCCTTGTAAGTTTTTTTTTTTTGAATAAAAATGCTTTAATAGCTTAGATAATTTGCCTGCCTTTTATTTAATTTTAAATAGTTCCATTAAAAATTCTTTCCTATTGTCTTCAGCTGAATTGGAATAATTTTCTAGGTTTTTTTCTGCTCTTATTTTAATTCTAGTACCATTTAGACCAGCATATGCTTGGAAATCAATTGTATTTATTTCCACAAACTGGCACTCAGTGTTAAATTTCACCTTTCTTGAAAATACTCAGTTATCTACCCAAAGTAGCAATTTACCCAGGACTTCTTTTTTTTTTTTTTTTTTTTCTTTTAAGGGTAGAAAACCCCATAAAACCACCTCGAAAAGAAGAGCACGATATATAAATTTTTATTCCTACAATTTATTTTTAATTTACTTTTAATTTTTGAAAGGGCAGATCACAGAGGGCAGATGTCCAGGCTCTGCATGAAAATGTTGATTGCTGCGTGCCTGGCAGCTTGTAAATGCCAAGTGCTTATTAGATGTTTATGGAATTATTTTCAGGCACTTCAGCTGATGAGTAGCTTGCAAACTGAGCCTCTTTTTTGAGAAATATATATATATGTATGTGCACGTAATTGCTCTTCCTACACTGTCAAAATCAATGAGCCAGGTTTCAAGACATCAAGATTGACTTGAGTGAGTTGGGGTAATCTAAAACAAGTAGCAAAACTTCAAAACTTTGTAGATTTTTTTTTTCTGTGGTGGTTTTGGGTTTTTTTCTTTTTTAAAATGCTGTTCTCATCCTGCCAGACACCGCCCTGGGCAGTTTGCCCTTCCTGTGGCTCATGGATGTGCGTTGCCTGATGTGCTCCATCCCCTGCTCACACCACTGGGTGCTCTCTTCCCCGTGCCACCTCGGTGCCTTCCAGCCATCGTTTCCACAGCCTCAGGAATATTTCAATATTTCTCACCTCTAATCGTGGTGTTTTTCATGGGACTTTGGCTTCTCTCTCCCCCAGAAGTGCCAGAGGGTTTCAGCCCCCTTGTTAACAAGTGGGATTTGCAGCTCTTCATCTGGACTTTGTGGAGCTGGTAGGAGGAGAAAAAAAAAAACCCCAAAAAGAACTTCCAGAGCTCCTAGAACTGTGACAAATCTCTGAGGATCCTTCATATTGTGTCCAAGTGTTTATGTATTCCAGAAGCTGGAGACCAAGCTACCATATAAATCTTTAATGCACAGAATTTTAAATTACTGTTTAGTGAACTCATTGTAGAGGGATGGTGAGAAGAAACCCCACAGGAATGCAATATTATTAATTCTAGCTTCCTCTCTTCATATTTTTGTTTTCTTAGAACTTAATGTGTCTCTGCTCAGCAACAAATATACTTTTAGGCCAAATAGCTGAAATGCATGTATTTGGGGGTCTTAATTTGGGGACAGGATTCACAACTTTAGCTATCTTTGTGAAAAAGGATTAAAATCTTTGGTCACTGCATAATGAGGAGATGTTCATGGGATATACAGCTCAGGAAAATAGGTTGCTCTGTTTCGGTGACCGAGTCTGGAATTTAGTCCACCAAGTTTGTAAATGTTGCTATAAATAGCTAAATAAAACTGCTGAAGGGGCAGGCTTTGGGCAGTTTCCCTTTGACACGTCACACAACACTCCCTCTGTTTCCCAGCTTGGTCCCTACATGCCTTGGGAATATGGAAGGAAGGAAGGAAGGCTGGTTGGGCACAGAATTCAGTAATGTTTTTTGTATAACCTCCTCCTTCCCACGGAGAGAATAAATATCTTCATGGAGAATATGGCACAGACCTACACATCCTTTCTGAAAGAAATGTGTAGGGAAGGTGTCCATGAGTCAGTAGTTGTGGGTGAACATGGAGATGGGATTTGCCCCAGCAGGGAAATGATTTGCAGCAAGAGCATGTTTGGTTAAGGGGTCCAAACCACCGCTCCAAACTTGTGCCTTGGTGAGGTTTGTGGTTCAGGGCAGCTTTCCTTGGATGCCTGGCAGGCAAAGCTGGGTCTGAAACTCTTCTAAAGAGAGCAGAGAGGGTAAAAAGGGAAAATAAGTGGCCACAGGAAGGTAATGTTTGGGTGCTCAGTTAAAGAAGATACTCGATATTTGGATGCAAGCTTCCTTGATGGTGCTTTGTCTCACTGGGATGCTGATGAGGTTGCGTTGCAGTTTGCCTAAGCAACTATATCTGTATTATTCAATCTATAATAAAACAGCAAAAGAAACATTATTAATGATCTGCCTAAAAAGGCAGTGGTGGTTTTTTTCCCAGTTTTTTTAAAGAAATGGCTTGTCTGCAGAGAAGCCTGGTGGTTGAATTGTGAGGTAGTTTGTAGCCAAGCAGCAGTTCACTGATCACTGAACACAGATTCCTTCTCTGCCTGTTTTTATCTCAAGGATATTTGTCTAAATGGTGTGCTTTTTTTGGCATTGTATCTTGCAAGTAGGGAGCAACATTATTCTCAGCATTGGTGCAAACCTTACCCCAAGATTTATTTGTCTCTGCTTAAAAAGACCACATTTTTCCTGAAGAAACAGTGGGCCAGCAAGGACTAGTTTTGTAGTTAAATCACTGGTGACTCTTCCTCCAAATCCCTCAGCAAACATGGCTTGGCTCAGGTCAGATCAGAGGCTGAATCAGTGCAGAATGCCTGAATTCTTGCAGAAGACCAAATATACCAATTTATTTTCAACCTTGGAGCCCTTTGCCACACTGAAGGGAACCACTGGAAGATATTTCTTTGCCTCCCAAGTGTTGTTTTCACTTAGCTGGCTGTGGTATTTCTTGGATAACTGGAATGCAATACCTCGAGGCACGTTGTGTGATACCAAGTGCAGTGTGACAGCGTGACTAATGTGCATCCACAATTAAATAAAGTTCCTGGAGATTTATTTTTTCATATGATAGTGCCAAGAGATTTCAGAGACTTTGATGTTGACAGTTACAGTAATTGCACTGCATCCATTCTGGTGTTCCTGGTAAATTAGATTTCCTCAATTTGCCTTAGCAGAGGTGCAGTCTCCCATTTTAACCTGTTGTCTGTAATCTACCCAATTTTGATCTGCTGACTATCAAATTTAAATTGGGGATTTCTTTTCTAACTAGATTACTTGCAAATATATAGTAAACTTCATTACCGATTGTTCACGTCTCATTTCATATGTACCTGAGAATGAAGGTGATTAACAGAATCACTTACAGAAAAGGAAAGAAAAAAGCTACAGACAGGAATTTAAATGAAAATTAATGTATTTCTCATTGGAATTCAGAAAGTGAGACTTGCCTGTAGAAGTATCCATGTACTATTTCTGTTGTTTTTACACCTGTTCTGACTGGGTGTGCTGCTGGGTGATTTCCCAGAAGTCTCATTTGTACTTTCCTTTTCTCAGTAGCCTTGAGTGCCTGGGAAAGATGGGGACCAAAGCTAAGAATAAAAAAGAAAAAAAGTAAAAATAATGAAATAAAAAGAATTTATGATTTCTAGCATATTTTTGTGGGGTTTTAAAAAATACCCCAAATTTTCCTGAGCTCACTGGATCTGAGATCAGTGGAGTGCTGAAGCAGCAGGTGTGATTCATCCCTGCCCTGCTGCTCTTGTAGCTGTTTGCAGCTGTGAAAATCAGGATCAAAATGCTGCCAGATCAACAGATGAGTCTTTATTCTTAGAAGGGATGGGTTTTAAAAACAGGAGCCAAGATATTTTAGCACTTCCAGTCCCTTCCTGGCATGAGATGGTATTAAGTGACCGGAGTTAAGATGAGCTTTACTAAAACTCAAGTGGTAACTAGGTTCAGGGCAGTGGGGATTAGATTTACTATGTTTGCAGTAGGTTGGAGTGTATTTATGTAAATAACTAAAAAACCAAAAAGTTGACTGAGAAGAAAGCAAGCTGTATTTCCATTTAAAGAGTTCTCCTAAACAAATGGAACTGATGCTTGTGCAAATGCTGCTGTGCAAGGCCTTACTGAGAGGATAAGAGAATTGTGCTTTCATGGTAGAACACAACAAGTCACACACAGGAAGGCAGAATTTAATCCCATCCTGGCTCACCCTGTAGTGTAGGCTCCCTTTCTAATCCACTGCTGTGCTCTAGCATTGTTTCTTTATGATGGGGATAAATGTGTGGTATTAATTTTTTAGCTTCTAGCTAAATTTTGCACTGCCAATGAACCATCTTATTTCATAACAGTGCAGCCTCGTGGTGATAGTTGCAAACTGAGGTCCTGTGATTGATGCTATTAAGTTGTGTAATATACTGCCTTCTGTTGTCAAAATTTATTTTTGTTATTGTCAGCATTTTAATATTTCTAGGCAGAGTTTTAAATAACTGATGCAATAAAGGAAGCTTTTGGTTGAGAAATATGGTGCCTTGTGGTTTGCAGGAAGGTGTTGTGACTGAAACATAATTATCACTTTGAAATTACAATATCTGAGATGAGAAATCTTCGCAGAAAATGGTTGTTATTTAGTTTTTTAATTGGAATTCTGGAAACATTCCTCATACTCTTTTAAGAGTCACCTGTTAATGAAAAAGCAGTAACCGGTGAAGAATGAAATTAATTGTTAGACTTTTCTTAAGATTCAGATCGCTTTTGGTAAAACCATGAAAAAGAAATTAATGGGAAAGCCAACAAGACAAATATCGAGACTATGACCAGAATTTACAATCTCATTTCTGCCCTTTCCCACTAATAAAGCATTTGGCTTCAGCTTAAGGTAATCCAGAATAGCACCTGTCTTTGAGCCCAGACATTGAGGTGGGGGGTCTTGCGTGTTCCTCTCTTAGGGGGCAGAGAAGTCTCCAGCAGGTGGAGGTTCACTCACCAGCAGGGTGTTCACCATGTTACACAGGTGCAAAGGTGCATTTTGGGCTTTCCTTCTGCTGCCCAGCTCTGATCTGGCATTGGTCATGGATAATTGTGAAACCAGAAGTTGTCTTGATTTTTCGACTTTTTTCCCCCCACCCCTCAGCTGCTTTTCTTTGCTCTTTCAAGGCAGCCCCTTCGGCACTGTGCAAACAGACTTTGCCCCAAGGAACTCCAATTCTCTATAAAGTCTGTAGGTGATCAACCCTCCTGCTTGGGACCCTTGGAGTGTTGCAGGAGGGTGGGAAAGCAGAGAGAGCTGCAATGGGTGTGGTGTGAGAGCTGGTGGGGAGCAGGGCAGGTCCCACAGCTTAGCTTGGTGTTCCTCCTGGGGCTTGCAGGGAAGGACAGACCCTGGAGGAAAAGGCGGAAAAGAAGCACCCTTCATTGAGAGAATTTAAAAATCACGACGTAGATGCACCTGAGGCACAGAAATATTTGAAAAAATAATTTAGAGACTTTTTTCCTGCTTGTGAAATTGTCACGAGCATCTTCTGATCGTTCCGTGTTCAGCATCCACACTGTAACTCATTACTGTGCTCACAGCTTTAGTTCACGATTCACCCATGAAGCCACCAGCCTACTGCACCAGTGTCCTGATTGATGAAAGGAAGGCAGCAACCTTGGAATGAAAATTACTTCTCATGAGTGTGGTGTGTCACCTCTGTGTTTGCACTCCCAGTTCCTGAGATGTTTTCCTGACGTGCAGGCCAGTAAATCTTGACAGTGAGGAAGAGCATGTGTTGAAAGAGTGCCTGAAGTGGCATAAATCTGACTTAAGAAATTTGCTGATGCGCTGCCCTGGTTTGTGCAATATGTCACCTGTCAGGAAGGCTATGGGAAGAAGCTTTCACCTTCTGCTTCTGATCTTACCTGGAGCAAAGCCTTGGATGGTCAGGGTTTCTTTTTGGTAGCATCAGGTACTTGGATCTTAATGCTGATACTTTGACACCTGAGAAACTCTTAAGTGAGTAAAAAGAGTAACAAATGACTGCATGACCTGAAAGTTTTAGCACCTTCTTCCTTCATGCCTTTTCTCTTCATATCTCTTTATTTAATTTTTGAGAAATATCCTGTATTCATTAGTTTCCCCTGGTTATCCCTACCTCATTTGAATTATCTCATTTAAATAACAATGCTAGCATAGAGAAGATTAATGGAAAACCTTCTTAAATACTATATAGTGCATGTGTTTGACAGTGGAGCAGTAAAGCTCCTAAAATCCTGGTTAGGCTGAGGGCTTTAAAATCCAGATATTCAGTTATACTGACATGAATGCAAAATGTTTCCACAGTGTGTGTACAAAGGAAAAGCCTGTCTGAGTACAGCATCGTCTTTCTCTTTTTGTTAGAAGTGACTACGCATGTCCCTAAAGATTAACTGAGTGGTTGGAAAGAAATTAGGGTCTGTCTTTGTTTGAGGCTGTTTTTAGAAATAGCTTCCAGAAATTTTTGGAGAACAGAATCTTACGAAACTTTAGCAAAAAGAGCAGCGATCAAGTGACAAAAAATATTGCGGCAGTACCCAAAGTGGGTCACAGAGATGGGCTTTTTGGGGGGTTTAGTTCTGAGTTAAATTAGAAGTTAGGAAGATGGGGTTCAGTTGGGGATCCAAGGGGGAAGATTTTCAGTTTCTGTCCTACCAGAGCCATGTTTGCCATTCTATTAGGTGCAATGGGATGGACCACGTGAGTTCCATGAGCAAGCACAGCAGAAGGCAGCCAAGAAAATCATATTACTGTGGAGGAAAAAAATGCATCTTACTTGGCTTGTTTTAGACTTTTCAGAGGAAATCTTTTACTTACTATCTCTTCAAGAACTCCAAATCTTTCTCCTGTACCTTGGAGATTCAAATGAGGAGATCCACCGCCTTGAGCAGTGCTGTCACCATCTGGAAATGGCATCATCTTTTCTTTCTAATAACGCCCTTTCTTCCAGGCAGTGTCTTATTTCTGAGAAACCAGCTGCTCGCTTGGTAATTGTTAACCATTTACAATTAAAAGTGACTTCAGCTATTACTAAAATATTATTGGCCCTGTAGCAGTGATCCTGCTTTTTGAAATGATTTTTTTAGGACTCCTGTCATTTCACAGGGAAGATGTTGTCTAATGATTTGACAGAAAACCCTAATACCTTTATCTTAGGGAAAGCAATCAACTTTTTCACACCACATCACTGATTAGTAGTGACATAGTGACATTTTTTTGTGTTTAGGCAGTCAATGCAAACATAGAGCTACAGCCTTTGGGTACATCTACGTGCTTTATCCCTATGTTTGGGTCTTCCTGAGCTTTGGGTTTGCTGCTTTGATACCTGGAAATTAAATTCCCAGATGATTCAGACAGATCCATCACTTTTGCAGGCACCTTGTCCTGGTGGTGGTTTGAGTGTGCATCACTCCCAGGGAAGCCTGGAGCTGGGCTGGGAGCTAAGGTAATTCTCCAGCATTTTTGGGAACACTACAGTTTGCCAATATTACTATTGATTTTTCAGATTTAGAAGCAATTCTCATGTGTTTGCATCTGTATGACGTTTCTTCTGGATTTTAATTATGGACTGAAAAGTGAGATTTGAGTGGGCAGTTTTTAACCTTTTTGCCACCAGTGACTCGGCTCCCCCTTGCTGCTTTTAGCCTCTTGTCCTCTGTCCATGAGTGTGGCTGATTTTTTTTTGTTATGGACAGTACAGACAAATATTTGCATTGGTTTCCAAGAAGTGAGAAAGGGAAATGAGGCAACACATTGTTATAAACTCGAGCTATTGACACTTCAATGCAGCAAAGACCCTGAAAATAAAGACTAATGGGCTGTGCACGCTGAAAGTCGCAGAAAATGGAAATAACTTTTAAACAGCTTCATGATACTTTCTAGCCTGAGCCAGGTCTTCATTTACTGCGGAACAGACAAGGATCTTAAGAATTAATTACCTAGTTGATATGCATAGTTCATTAATATGTAATGGATATTGCACTTCATGTTGGATATCCACAGCAGGTCATAGCAAAGTTGCAGGTTGATTTGTTGTTCAGGAGAATTTAATTGCTGCCTGTCATCCTGACTTGATCTCAGGATGTTCTCTGATGGCTTCCTGGAAGCTGGATGTTTCCTCCAGAGGAAAGTGATTTCCCTCTCTTGGAGGCTGGGCCTTTGCTACATTTGTAAAAGGCAGGAATCAAAGGACAATATTGAAGTAAAAAAGAAAATATCAGATTTTTTTTTAAAGGGATTGCCTTTAAATTGATAATTTCTGAAGAGTCAATATGTAAGAAAGAACAAGGTGTTGTATACAAGACTTTTTCCCTAGTTTCTGTCCTTTTTAAGTGGGGAGAGAGGAAAATCCCAAAGCCTTATAAAGAAGCTTTCTGTGCTGTCCCTTACCTTCAGTGCTGCCAATCCTGCTCCAGAATGTAGTTTTTCTAACCTAAGAAAAAACATGTATTTTATGTGGACTCTTTCTCAGCAATACCTTATGTTTGTAGTCTCATTCACGGACATAAGGAGGATTCCCCTCCAAAGAAGAATGTCCCAAAATTGCAACTCAATATTTGTCTATTGGCTCATTCATATACTCAGTGTTTTAACGTTTTTGCATTCTGGGGCCGGCCATGTAATAGACTTCACTTTTTGGGTTCAGAAATTGCATTGTATACCAGCATGTATATACCAGTTATTTGAGGCAAATCTTGAAGTGAGAATAGCATTTGCATTTGATTATTTTGTTGCATTTTCTTAAAAAAAGGTATGTTATTTGCTCTTTTCACACCCTCTCTTCAGTGTGACCTAAAAGCTTTCTAATCTAAAAATCAATATAATTTTTATTTTTTTTTTTTTAAGAGCAGACGCTTTTGTACTTTGAAAGCATTATCAGTGGGGCAATATTGAACACTGTGCAGGCAGAGAAAGCAGGATACTTCTGTGTGTGACCTAAATTTCTTTCCTGGTCTTCACCTCTTTATCCTTCATCACAGGCAGTGGAAAGAGCTTGAAAGCAGCAACAGACATCGTGGAAACCTCGGTCCTTGTATTGATCCTGTGCACTTGGCACCTCTGAGATCGTATCTCTCCTTAGGGAGGATTAACTTCTCTCCTGGTTATCTTGCTGGAACAGATCCCAAATAGGATCTGCCTCCCTGTCCTCCAGGGCAAGCACAGGGGTGCCCAGGGCACAGCCTCCCTGTCTGCCCTTCGTGTCTTGGCCTGAAAAAGCCACTGAAAAGCACAGAGAGCTTGTCCTCTCCCAGCCTTGTGTGTGTGTGTGTGTGTTACCTCCAGAAACTGAAACTCCAAAGCTCTGAAATAAATTGAAATTAATAAGTATTAGGGCGATAACGTTTGATCTCAATTACCAGCAGCAGTGGCTGAAGATGCTGGTGCTGCCAACCTGTTTGTTCCCTGCTCTCTGCGGAGGTATGGCCCCTGTGGCACCCCAGGCACATGAGGAACATCTTTGTTTGGGTGTCCTGCTTTAGCCTTCTGCTGCAGCCCCAATTTGGGTCTCCTCTCTGGGTTGGCTGAGCTGCCCTCCCAGCGCATGGTCCAGAGGGTCTTCTCTGCTCGTGGGCTGTGGCCTCAAATGTTCCCTTGAAGATGTGCTTGGGTTGGTGAGCAGAAAGCTTTTTGGCTCAAGGGAACATTCACAATTGCTCAACAAGCGTGTCAGAATATATTGTATTATGTAATTTGGCCCACAGTTCAACCTTTTGAGAGCACTATCGCTTCTTTAGGAAAGTTCTGCAAACAATAGGTTTTTTTTCTTTGTAGAATAATCTAAATGGCTTTTAGCAGGAGCTCTCTGCAGTCTCCTCTTGTGTTTGATTTTGCTGGGGAGCTTAAACTCTGAAAGCTTTATTAAAGGAGTAGCTTCTAGTTAAGAAAATACATATTTTGTTGCATGTAATAATAAAGCTGTACTACTATCACTATTATTGACTGCTTAGTTACTGACAGTACCAAAACTGCTACATTTTCCCCTCTACTTTGCTGCCTAACTCCAGAGTCTAAGAAGATCAGAGTTTGCAACCCAAACTCTTCTCATGCTTTTTGAGAATTTGGTGCCACCCTTACAGTCTGTCCTAGCTCTGCAAATTTAAAATAAATAAATAACTTTAACCAGTCCTGTAAAAATGTGATATGCTTAAAAATCATGTCATTTAAGAATAGTTTAGTCTTCTTTTTTCCCCACAACCTCAAGAATTCAGAATTTTCATGTAAAGAATGAAAATTCAAATAGTAATACACTCTGTTTTACTTAAGACTTTTTTTGGGGGGGGGGGGTGTTTCTTTTGTGTGTTCCATAAAAAAGCTTCTTAAATATTGTAAAACTCAAGGTAAAAGCAGGAGAACTGGCAGCTTTGCTATTGTGTGTTCCCAAATGACCTTGACATTTTTTGCTACATTCTTCATTAAATCATTTATGCTGATGCTAGCAGTATCTACAGAAACTTTCCTGAATAGACACAATTCCTTTGCAAAGGTTTGTGTAAATGTCTGTTTGCAAATAAATAGATAAGCAGTGTGCTAAAGCAGGCTGTCAGGCTCACAAAGGTATTGATCCTAAAACTGTCGCTGAAAAAGCACTAAAAATTAATTAAAATAATAACAGATAAATAAATACAGATGTCATTTATTCACTTAAATTCTGTGAATAGCCAGATCGACTCCAGCAGAAATGGTGACGGGGACGTTCAGCAGGCTCAAGGGCGAGAGCCCCCTGAGCAGGTTCTGGTTGCCGTGTGATTATGTGCAATTATCCCGCGGCACGGCGTGGGGATGAATCCTCCTGCGCCGCGCTCTTCCCTGCATTTCCTAATGATCCAGCCCAGCATCTGCTCTCTGAATGCAGCATGCAGATGATGCAGCTGGAATCGCCGCTGGCAGATTGTTTCCCCCGCCACCAGAGCGTGGTTTTCTCGCCCCGGCTGATCCATTGTCTCTCGCACTGCTCCTCACCTCCCTCCCCGCTGCCGGACCCGATTAAAGCCTCCCGGCAGAGCCGCCTGGGTGGCAGAGGAGACACTTTGGAGACGCTCTGGAGCCACTCTGGAGCCACTCTGGAGCCCCAGGCAAGGCTGGCACTGGGTACAGGTCACACCAGCCTGTCGCTCCCCGGAGCAGGGCTGGTGACAGCGCGGAGCCTCTGCAGCCTGGGCTCCGCTCTCCCGAATCCCGGCCAGCTGACATTTGGGCCGGGCGAGCAAGGAGGGCAGGCCGTGCCAAAAGCGGGACAGAAGTGCGTTTTCACTGCAGCCCTGCGTTTTAATTGGTAGCCAAAAGGTTATCCCTGATGCAAAACTCTGCTGCTGGAGCGTCGGGACCCAAAGGGAACTCGGTGAGGGCAAGGAAAGTTCACCGGCATTCCAAACAGAAGAGATCGCCGCTTTGATTTTCGTGCGAGAAAACACATGGCAGCGCATTTGAAATGACCAAATATTGTGCCCAAATGTTTTTCTGTGATTTATTATAAAGGCCAAACTTTTGTTTGTTGAGAAGGAAACCTTGTGCGATGTGGTGTCTCATACAGATTTTCCCTCACCTGTAAAACTGTTTCATTTCAACAGAATTCTGATGGTATCAGGACAAGATATTTTTCCTGGTTGTCATAAATAGTAATAGTTTTCAGCTATAATTTTCTAAGGTCGCTGGTAAAAGGGCTTTCTTTGGATGGTAATAGTGTTTTTTTATAACTGGGTCTTGTAGACATTGACAGGTAAATAGAGGCTAGGATGTAAACAACCTCAGGTGCTGGTAAAATAATCTGAGTTTAAATCCATCAGGACAGAATTTTGGGTTTGGAAGGTCAAGATCTAATGTGGAAAAGTTACAGCTGAAACAAATGTGAGAAGCTGTCTGTTGAACCACTTAATTTTTCCTAGAATCTGCCTGAAAAAATGGATATTAATGAGACATCTGTGAAGAACAGGATTTCGTTTTCTGCTTTCTTTACCTTCACTCTCTTGCAGTTTTCTCTGGCTTTCCACCATCCATCCCTGCTGTAGTAGCTGTGGGTTTGGCAGCTGCCAAAAACACCTGTGTTCTCCCTTCCAGTGCCTTGCTGAGCCTGGTGATCCCTCCAGGCAGGTTCCTCTGGGGGTGAACCCAAAGCATACTGACCAGAAAACCAGGCGTGACTCAGGGTGTGTGAAGCAGGACTCAGGACAGGTCTCTGTAGGTTGGCTTCTTGTCAGGGCTAGAAAACACTTACAGGTTCATTGTTTTGCAAAAGATGTGTAATTAAGCTGCAGATGCCTGTGGGATGATGCCAAAAGTGAGATGTATGGGATACATAGGTTGTGATGTAATGTTCTCATCAATGTATGATTGGGATAACATATGATGAAGGCATAATTTTTGCCATTCTGCACAGTGAGCCAAATTTTGATATGCTACATAGCTATTTTTATACATGCTTTGCTGAGTATTTGTATTTTCACTCATAGTGTGTTTCACATCCTTTGACTCACAAAATCTGTATTTTTGTGCCAGTTCTCCAACTGTAATCTCTTAATGAATAATGAAAAAAAATGATGGTATTAGGAAGACTCTGAAGTGGTGCTATCATCATACAGTGTAGGCTTAATGCTCTTCACTGGAAGTAAACTGCACATGACCCTGTGATTAGGGTGTGCATTTTCTCACTGGTGTAACAGCGATTATTTTTCTGTTAATTTTCTTATCGTGTCCCCTACCAGTCATATCTGACCTTTGGTCACTCCATCTCTTGTGGTAAAACAATAGTAAGCGAGAAACATCATACATTTGAGAAGGAAAAAAATGCATTTTTTGCTATGTTAGTGGCATTGTTTTAAAGAGGAGATGCAGCTCTAGGATAGCCCAATCTAGCACTGGATAGAGTGGGGTAAAGTGCTAAAGGGTCTCTCAGCAATACTTGTAAGCATGTTGTTGTTTTTCTAGAATCCCAGAATCATTAAGGTTGGGAAAGACCTCCAAGGTCATCGAGTCCAACCTTTGGCCAAATATCACCATGCCAATTAAACCAGGGCACTAAGTGTCATGTTGAGTCATTTCTTGAACACTTCCAGGGATGGTGACTCTGCCACCTCCCTGGACAGCCCCTTCCAGTGCTTGACAGCCCTTTCTGTAAAGAAATTTCTCCTGATGTCCAACCTGAACCTCCCCTGGCACAGCTTGAGGCCATGTCCTCTCATCCTGTTGCTGGTTGCCTGGGAGAAGAGGCCGATCCCCACCTGGCTACCACCCTCCTGTCAGGGAGTTGTGGAGAGTGATAAGGTCACCCCTGAGCCTCCTTTTCTCCAGGCTAAACACCCCCAGCTGCCTCAGCTGCTCCTCATGGGACTTGTGCTCCAGACCCTTTCCCAGCTCTGCTGCCCTTCTCTGGTCACGCTCCAGCCCCTCAATGTCCTTCCTGAACTGAGGGGCCCAGAACTGGGCACAGAACTCGAGGCGTGGCCTCACCAGTGCTGAGCACAGGGGGACAGTCACTGCCCTGCTCCTGCTGGCCACACCATTTCTGACCCACACCAGGTGCCATTGGCCTTCTTGGCCACCTGGGCTCACTGTTGGCTCATATTCAGTCGCTGTTGACCAGCACCCCCAGCTCCTTTTTCCTGGGCCACTTTCCAGCCACTCCTCCCCCAGCCTGTAGCACTGTCTGGGGTTGTTGTGACCCAAGGGCAGGATCCAGCACTCCACCTTTTTGAACCTCATCCTGTTGGCCTTATCTCATCCCTCCAGCCTGTCCAGATCCCTCTTCAGTGGCCTCCTACCCTCCAGCAGTTCAACACTGCAGCCCAACTTAGTGCTGCCTGTGAACCTCTTGAGGATACCCTGGATCCCCTCATCCAGATCATTAATAAAGACATTAAAGAGGGCTGGCCCTCACGCTGATCCCTAATGACTGTCCCCAGCTGGATGTGGCACCATCCCCACCACTCTCTGGGCCCAGCCATCCAGCCCTCTTAACCAGCAAAGAGTGCACATGTCCAAGCCATGGGCTGCCAGCTTTTCCAGGAGAACGCATGGGAGGCGTTACCAAAGGCTTTGCTGAACTGCGTGTTTGCAAGTGATTGTATTTCTCACAATCTGATTTTTATATGGTGTCTTTGGAGTTACTCTCCTTTAGGGCTGATTGATTTAGACCTGCATAAAATCCAGATTGCTTACGTAATGTAATGTTTGGATTTCTGCTGTGCTTTATATGGCTGCAACTACTCTTATATAGGTGTTATTGTATTCCTAAAATTTAGCCTTTACGGTACTTAATAGCAGCTGGGGATTTTTTTTGGTCATAGCTTTTCGTCTCAGAAATTAATAATTAAAGCAGCTTGATTGGAAAATTGAAATTCTGTCTTCAATATGCTGAAGGTTATGAGAAGGTACATAGTCGACATATAATGGGGAAGGTGTCTTTGTCAGTCATGCAATAAAATTTCCGAATGTCCTCTTTATCAGCTTCACTTTTAAATGTTATTAATCCAGGTGATCTGTAAGTAATGCAACCAAAGTCAAGACAGCAAAAATCTTCTGTTGTTGAAGATGCCTTTGAGTTGATATTTTGTATTGGCTCAGAAGTGGCAGAAGGATATTATTAGAGTGTGTCTAGGATAGGGTGATGAAGGTGATGAAAGACCTTGAGGGTAAGATGTGGAAGAAGTGACCGAGGTCACTTGGCTTGTTCAGCTTGGAGAAGAGAAGGTGAGGGGTGCCCTCATGGCAGCCTACACCTTCCTCATGTGGACCCTCACTTTATTAAAGGAGAGGAGTGAGAGTCCTTATCACTCCTTTAGGTGTGCACAGAAGTGCTCAGAAGTGTAAAAACTCATGGTTCTCTCCAAACTGGACCAATTTTTAACTTCCTGCTGTGGCATTTTGGAAATGTTTCTCATTATTGCTAGTGGAAAGGTCCCTCATCAGTGATGGCTGTTGTGATGAGGTTGCTGCTAAATGGATTTTAGGATTGTTGGAGGTGGTGGTTTGTCAATAGGCTGAAGCATGAAAGAATAACAGGTAATCTAGAGGGAGGAGGAGCAGCTCCTGGTGCGTGCAAGCAGGGGCTCAGTGCACAGTGCACGCTGTGGGGAGTTCTCATCGTGGCTTTCCTGTTGATTTGAATTGGTTGTCTCCTCCTTCATCAAGTGTGTTCAGCTGTTGATAGATGTAGAAGTGAAAAGTTTTCCTGCCTGCCCTTTTTTTCACGATACAGTCTTGGTTTGCAGAGTTTTTGATAGGGAGCTGTAGTGGTTGATGCCATCCTAACAATTCCCAAGCAGAGTATGTCCTTCAGTTTAAACTCCATGTGTTGTGTCTGTCTGGTTACTGCCAGGATGTTGAATTCATGGCAGTTTGAAACAGATACTGATAGTCAATCTCTTTCCATAGGCATAGAATAAAAGAAAACCTGCTGCAGTGGAATGCCAACATCATACATAGGTTGCAGAATATTGTATAATTTTCTTAAAGCTTCAGTAACTCAGGAGCTTTACTTCATCAATGGGCATAAACAGAGAAATTTGCAGTTGGTAGGAATGAAGGGAACAAGAACTGAAGGACTGGAATTAAGCAGTGGTTAGAGGATATTTTTATTCAGTGTTTTATCTTCTTTGCAATATTTGAACTTTTCTTCCCTTCTTGTCAATACGTGGTAACATCAATGCTTTTCCCAGGTTTATGTTGTCTCTCTGCTCATAGTCATCCTCATTAAACCAACATATGAAGAAATGTACGAAAAGTGGTGCAGTCTGTGAGAGGATTGATGCTGACAAGTTTTGCTATTTTAGAAAATGAGAAAACATTGGCTTGCTTAATTCCTCTTTGGGACTCGTGCTAGACTAGTTCTACGACTAAGTGATGGAAGAAATCCCACATGAAGGCTTTGCAGTCACCTTTTAGTTCTCAGGTGAAACAAGACAGTTAAAGGTGCAACAGGTCGGGTAACGATGGCTTCACCAGCGGAGATACTTAAGCTGCAGGTTGCCTAAATCTTGATTTTACAAAGCACATCAGCTAGTTCTTAATTTCAAGCACGTTTGGATCAATTCTAGCTGAGCAAAATTTGTGTTGTCTTCTTTCCTACCTTCTGTTAAAAAGCTGCCAGACTCACAGGGAAGGAAAAGCCACCAGAACACAGTCTAGGGCACAATGTGCCTTCCAGCATGGGATGGAGCAGGTAGAACATCAGAAACCAGGCCACGCCAGTCTCCAGTCCCCCCATGACACATCTGCAGCCATGGCTCAAATACAAAAGCATCTCTTCTGTGCTGCAAACCTCTCCTGGTGGGTCAAGTTCCCTGGTGGACTCTGCAGCCTCCTGTTCAGCCTGCTGACCTTCTGGAGCAGCTCCATAAAAGTGGATTGGGCTCCCCCTTCACCTGCTTGTCTCTCATTTCCGTGGGTAGCCCTGTGTGTGCCTCCCTCTGCTTTTCTCCAGACCACTAGTGTGCAAGCTAGCCTGTGTCAGGTGAAAGGTCTGGGGACTTCTTTGGTTGCTTGGAGGGCAGAGCTCTGTTCTGTTGCCCATCCTGGAGCTGCTTCCCTAAACCAGACTGCATCTGGAGACTATATTTATTCGTGCATTTCAGTGAAGGAGGTAATAATGGCCATTTTTCACCATGGCTTAATAAAGGTCTTAAATACAGGGATAAAATGGAAGATCTCTCATTGGTTTGGGTTTTCTTTCTTGGTTTTCTTGATTTTTTTTTTTTTGTGTATGTGTATTTATTTTTTTTTAGAGAGAGAAAACGCTGAACATAATTCCAGCACGTTCCTGCTGAATGCACATGGGAGCCCAAAGGAGCTGGTCTAATCATCTCCTTTGGCCTGTGCATATGGATGATGGCTGGTGTAGAAACTTAGGAGCAAAGAAAATTGTAGAAAGGAAGAAACTTAGCTTTACATAGGTGCAACGTGACCCATTTTCCTCCCTTGTGCTGTAAGGTCTCCTGCTGCTGGCTCCTGTCCGTGTGGGCTGATCCCAGTGGGTGCTCTTGGCTCCGCTGACCCTTGGGCTCGTGGGTGGCTGGAGCCAATGTCCAGCCCATTATATGTGTCTCTTATAGCTGCTCTGCCGGCTCTTCCACACCATTATGCTGAGTTATTCACAGGGTTATGGAGGAGGTTGGCATCCCCTGTGTCTGATCCAGATGTGCTGCAGCTGGAGGGCAGGATTTAGCTCCATGTTTTCCCTCTCCTTAGCTATGCGAGAGGACACAGCTTGGCATGGTACCAAGCGCTGGGGCTGAGTTTTGATCTATTGTCTTGACATGGGGGAAGGGGAAAAAAACCCCCACCACCTTAAATTTTACTCTTGAGTGAATCTTAATCTTCAAATTAGTACAAATGTGAGAGTTCCAATGCTGTGATTTTAGAATAACTGTAATCATTTCAAGAAAACAAAGCCTAGGAACATTATGGTGTTGAATGCAGAGGAAACTGGTGTTTGAAATGATGTGTTGTGCATCTGCACATGTCAAAAAAAGAGTTTAATGTCCTAAATTGTTTTGGATCTTGCCCCCCTCTCCTCTTGTTCATCCCTGTTTTATTTTCTTCCTTTTGTGCCCATAATTGCTCGCGTTATTAGAACTGGCAGGATGAGCACCTCCAGATGCATCCTACAGGAACGCAGCCAGTGCTGACTCTGTTCCCATGTCAGACTGCGTGCCAAGGCAGTGAAGCTTGCTTGTCAAAACCTATACCCTTTCTACACTGCTTCTAAACCCATCTTCTCACATAATGTTTTGACACAGGGTGACTCACGATAACCTCAAGAATTGTCCCAAGCTTAAGAATGTGTCTTTTAGTGTGTTGAGACATCCCTGGTAAAAGTAGGATTTTGGAATAGTGTGGCCTAGGCAGCTTTCCTTATTCTTCTGTCAGATGAAACAAGTTGAGTGGTTTAAAATCTGTTGTGTTGAACCTTTCACTGGGTTTCATGTTTTAGTTTTTTTTTTGTACACTTTCTCTGAATTTTTATGCACTTTGAAAACAACGACAAAAAATACACTTATGTTACTAAACATAATGCATTTTGTGTTGTGATTCGTAGCAACAAGACAACAACTCCTCTTCCTTTTGGGGAAGAATATACTCATTTAACTTATTATTTTACAGGTGTCAGGCAACAGCATATCAATGATGCTCCTTCTACAGGATCTTTTCCTGACTGGAGATCTATACTATCACCAACACGGCCTTCCACAGAAACTAAGACTCCCTCAGTAGCTGATATTTCTCTGGGACAGACTTTGGAGAATGCAGACTTGCTTCAGATGATAAAAACAACGCTGACTGGCGCACGTACCAGGACTTTGGATCAAATGCACCTGTCACCCTCCCTTTATCAAGGCAGTGGGAACAGTGCACCCCAGGAACCCGCTGAGGTTTCGGCCGAGTCACCTCTGAGGTCGTCGTCTCAAGATGCAGATGACACAGCTGCTCTAACAGGTTTGCCTCAGCTTGGTATGTTTGCCACATTGTCCACTACACCACCAGTGACACATTTGAGTACAGCTGTGCCATCCCAGCCAGTGCCATTAGAAACACCCTCCATTTCCAAAGAAAGCACATCAGGATCAGACATGCTTGCTGCTGTTCCATCACCATCATTCTCCTCATTGGTAATTCAGTCACCTCATGCCATTAACTTTTCTAAACCAGCTGTACTGCCCATCCAAGTGCCTTTGTCTGCAGATCCTGAAGGTTTCTCCAGCACAGATTCAGCTAGCTGACAGGTTAGTGAAAGCAGGAATAGTCCTCTAAGCGTGGTGCATTCCAGTGTGGTGAATCACAGAAGGGGTCCCAGCTTGTTTATGAGGGCCGTGCTTTTCATTGGATCGACAACAGTGCATTTCACAGAATTAGTGGGAAAAGGGTTTCCTTTGGAAAGGACCTCTTTTTCATCTGTATACTCTGATATTCCTGGGTCAAAAAAGCATCAGTCTTCCCTGGCAGTAACTTCCAAAATTTGTCATCGTTCCCTAATGAGAGTATGTATAATGTCTCTTCTACTGGAGCAATTTAGGGCAGCACTGACTGGCAGAATTAGGGGTATCACTCTTCTGTCATCATCAGTTTTTCAGGATAAAGCAGAGGTTCCTACATCAGTCTTCCATGCTGTGGGTACTCCACATCTAATACTGCCAATGAGTCATCCTCAGCCTTCCACAGCACTGACTAATTGCGCTCCAAGCTCTAACCCTGCACCTTGCATGTCATCAGCCTCCAAGAGCCCGGCTGAGGTCTCCAGCTCAGCACAGAGCACGTCCTCCCTTTCGTTGCCAATACCACTTATTCCAGATGCAAAACACGCTCGCAGTGCAGTGCTGCCTGTACGAGAATTTAGAAGCAAAACAGATTTTTCTCTTTAGAAATGCAACACACTGCTCTCCAACAAGCCCAAGGTCTCCCTTGCTAACTGAGACAAACGAGGTGTTTACTGGGGCAGCACGCACAGACAGTCCCAGGGCGGCAGCAGCCAACCAGGATAGGCTGCAAATCCCTGCCACTGCTGCCTCGCAGGGCTTGCCGGCGCCTCCGAATCGGAATTTTGCAGAAGACCCAAAGGATTGAACTTACCAGGCAAACAGCGTGAGACTCCAGCTGCTTCTGCCCTGCTCTCCCACATCCTGGTGGCTTTCCTGTGGCAAGGACAGCTCAACAGCTTTTCTCAAGAGGAGTGACAGCAAGGATGTGCATGAACTTTAATGCTAATAATGTTCTGCATTATGGAACTCAGCTTTCCAAAGTTTCTCCAGATATCCAAACCTGTACGCTCGCCATAGGATCAAAGATACTAGGCACTGTTTTGGAGATGGCCATAACTACTCTTGGTCTGGCTCCAGTGCTATTAATTACTTCCACTATAGGCCTTTCAAAACCTGAACCTGCTACCACAAATACTTCTGCCACTTCTGTTTTTGTGACTGCACATCTTCCACCTGGAGATGCAGAAAGTTCAGATGTAACTGTAAATGAAGACAGAAGGATGAGTGGCCCCACATGCAGAATATTCATCTCCAAGAGCTTTAAATCATTTAACCTCTGGTCAGACTTTGCATTCAGCTGATAAAAAGCCACTCGCCTCCGTCATGCCTCCAACGTGGGGTACGCTGCCAGCACTTGTTTCCATGACAACAGTGATGGATGGACAGCCACAGTTCTGGCTCTTCCAGGATTGTGAATGCAGACTCTGAAAGCAATTTAGATCCTGTCAGCCCTCCTGAAGTCGTAACTTCAGCTTGTACGTGGACCAATAAAGCATTGCTGTCTGCAGTTGGCATTAGTATTCCTTCGGTAAAAACTTCAGTCCAAATGGAAATAAGGGAAGTTGGTCCAAGTACTTTTCCATTGGAAGTACCATGCACCTTACTCAGAAGTGTCAAATCTGCAAAACAAAATTCATACAAATAAGCAGCCACTCTTCTCCACCCCTTCAGCAAACTATACATATGTTTCCTATAGTCAAAACATTTCAAATTTACCCTTTGCTGAAAAGAATGACTTTTCAGAAGTTGATGTAGATGCATTTGTGCTGAAAACTTCTCCTGTTCAGTATTCATCCGTTGCTACTGCACTGACAATGTCTGACCCCCTGCAAAAAGAGCATGGAAGCATGGCTGAAAACATTGCTGATTTCTTCACTGTTGGAGATGTTCCTATCAATACACACGATAAAGCACCTCTCCATTTACATGTTCCTCCTGTTAGTGCTGCAGGTGCTCTCCCTAGCTCTCTAGAATCCCAAACAAGTGATGCTGGAAATGACTGAAGTGTAAGGCACGCACAGTGTTGGCTTTTCAGCTCACTGACAACTTGACTACTTCAGCCCCCAACAGAAGCAGTGTCACCCTCAGCACACTGCCAGCCCAGTCCCCCTGTCCTGTAACCAAGCCCTCTGGCTTGACTCTCTTGAATAGCTTTATCTCAGAAGACACTGGTTCTGGAAATTTTCCAGAATTTGCAGACAACCAGTTGGAGTCCTCTGGTTATTTAGTTATGGCTGATAAAAATCCAACCGTGTTCAGTGAGGAGGAGTGGGACACAAGTGCTACGAGTCCTAGTCTAGCTCCCAGTAACACACCTAGTAAAGCTCCCAAGGGCACCCCATTGCAAACCCCTACCACCAGTGCTCTGCAGTCAGTCATCATAACTTCTGTCCATGCATCACCAACACAGATAGAGTCTCCTTCTTTGTCAACAACCAACTTTACCCATTCTGTTCTTACAGTGTTATCTGGAGTATCTTCTGGTGCAATACCTACAGTAGAAACTTCAGAAGCAAAACCACTAACAAGAAAATCATCTCCAGCTTCACCAGTGCCAGCTTCTTCCTTCTTTTCTCTAGGCACTGAAAACACACCTTTGCCATCTGTGATGGCTTTAAGCACACCGATACTGACACTAACAAAAAATAACACTGCCACAAAACTGACATCGGATCTAAGCTCGGTAGGAACACAGGCAGATTTTCCTTTTGCAACAAGGAACATGACTGCCTCACCTGTGGACATGCCAGTTATGCTCGTAACCCCCAAGAGCAGCACGGCCACAGCTCCCACACTTGCACCCACAGCCCATGTACCAAGGCAGATAGAAACAACAGTAACTGACACCCAGAAGTTCCCGAGCTCAGACATCACCAAAACGCCAACCCCGTACCCACTGACAATGACAGCAGCTTTGACATCTATTACAGCATCAGCGAAAACAACTAGGCTTCCCCCTTCTCCAGTGGAACTCACCCCTGCTCCTCCCGAAACCACGGCAGCAGCCGCTTTCGCTAACATGACAGCAGCTCCCTCCCTGGACTGCCGGCTCTCTGCCAACGTGATGGTGAAAACAGGTACGTGCAGCCACTGCAATTCCTGAAGGGACCCTGTGTGTCTGTGAGGGGCAGCTAGTGAGCAGTGAGAAACACAGCCCAGTGTCAGAGAATGTGGGGTAGTGGTGATTAACCTGCTGCCCTGACAAACCACATGGATACAAGCAGGGTTCTTGGAAATGGCATTGGATTTTAATGCAGTAATCACACAAGGGCATGGACTCCACACACGAGATGGGGAAAGTGCAAAGCCTTTTATTGTGCAGTCAGAATTCCCCTAAATACCAGCACCTAACAGGATATAACATCATATAAACAGGAAAGATGTTCACCACAGTGTCCCCCAATCACCTGGGGTATTGCACAGATATTACCTATTATGGTAACAGGTAAACAATACCCTATAAGGTCACAAACTACAATTATCACTTCCCATAGGTCCAGCACTGTCCACAAACCCACAATCCTCTCTCAGCCCATCCCCGGTGACCTGGATGCACTCCCAGGGTCACTTCTGGGTCTAAGAAAGAGGCTCTCTCTCCAGCCCTCAGGGCCTATCTCTCTTCCAGCACATAGTGCACCCCAACATTTTAACACGAACACATCAAATGAAGTGGTGAGATCAGGTGCTCTGAAGTTCAGGGAGTCACTGCAGGACCACCTGTGTGGAGGGACAGCCCTGTAAGCCAGCATGGTTTGGTGCTGCTTTGCAGTAAGGAGTCTGTGTTTCTGAAGAGGACAGTGCAGTAACCTGCCTTGGTCCTCAGCCCTGTTTACACACAAAAACCTTATTCTATTCTAATATGAACACCTAGTTCTATCATTGCAGATTCATTTGAAAGTAGCATTTAGCATTTAGAGTTGCACACTTCAAAATGGGAGGATTTTGAGTTTCCTGTGTGAGCAGTGCCACTTCTACCTCTGGCTGTTCTTTCATGGACAGCTTCTCTTTAGCTGTAAGAACTCTAAACTGAAGGGGCCTGGAGAGCTACCTTGCCCAGGCTTCACATGGACTCCTTGTGGCAGCACAGCACAGCACCAGAAGGTGTGTGTGTCTTGGAGATCTCAGCAAAGGATAGGTACACGAAAGAGTTTTTGACCTTGCATGACACAGGCTACAGCAAAATAAGCAGTTTTTGGACCTAATATGTGTTTGTTAGCTGCTAAATACCTCCATCAGTAGTGTGATGAGTACAACAGCTATTTCTAAAGATAGAAGTAGCTTGTATACAGTATATGATTGAAAGTGCTCAAGCACAGCTATAAAACTCTCTCTGCAAATTATAAGAGAAAAAGAAGATAGTGATAAGTTTATTAAAGAAAGCGTACAGATGCTTCCTAAATAGAAAATAATTGTAGCAGCGGAGCAGCACATTTCTTTTATGTAACTCTGGCCAAGAAGATGCGAAGCTTGCCTGTGCAGCCCTGGCTCAGTCCCCTGGGAATGCTGTGCCAGTCTGTCCTCAGGCAGTGAGTGGCCTCATGCCTCCTTGGAAAGGCAGCATGGCAAAGACTTGTTGTTGCTGCTAAAGAAATTGCATTTGTTGGACCTTGCTCTGGAAACATGGAAACAATGGGCTATTGCCATGGGATGAATGGGGAGCTCAGGAGCTGCTGCAGCTCTGTCTTTGGAGCTGCTGCTAATCCAAGCTGCTCTGATGATCCCTGCACAGCCAGCCTGATGTAAAACAATTAAGGAAAGCAAACAGGAGCATGGCGATGTCTCAAACCACCCTGCTTTTGTTGCTCCACAGTTCTGTTTCTGAACACAAGGAGGATGATGATTAACAATGCCTTCAGGGAGAGTGTGAGAAAAGGACTCAACCAAGTGCTGAGACAAGCTTTCCACCAGAACGTCAGTGCTCAGGTAAGCATGCTTGGCTTTACCTGCGTGGTTTCACCAAAACACCTCTCCCATCAAGGAACCCCAGCTGGCTGCAGCTCCAGTGGTGTCTCTGGATGCAGGAAGCCTCTTGGAGGGGAGCACTGAGCTTTTCCTATGGAGAGCAGGCATAGGTGGCACCCACTCCGGTCTCTAAAAATACAAGGAATACTCCAAAGCTTTTACCGGTTTATTTGATGAAGAAGAAGAGAGAAATGCAAACTTCTTTTCAGTGTGTTCTAGGAAATGACTACTGACAGCAGTTTCCTCTTCCCCCTGCAGCTCAGGAGTGACTTCTGCTCAGGGGCAGCCGAGTGCTGCTGTGCTCAGCCTGGATCAATGGCAAGAGCACGGCTGGTAAATGGGATGTCACTCACTGCTGTCAGTCCGCTCCCTGCTTTGAAAACCCAGTACCTGACAGGTGAAATTCCACAGGGACGAAAATCCCGAGCAGGGAGAAAGCACATTTTAGTGGAAATAAATGGAGGTGATGTGTTCATCACTTTGCAGCTAAATTGCACGAACCTCTGCACTGCTGTGTGTGAGAGCAGGCTTGGGTGGGCTGCCAGGGCGCTTTTCCCTGGGACACAGCTTCCTGTGCTCTCAGGCTGGGGTTTGTGTGGAGTCCAAGGCTGTTAGGAGTTACACTCACCACGCCTCTGGGAAGGAAAAAAGTAATTTTTCTCAAAACAGAGGGCATCAAGTTGACTTCGGCCCTCACGCTTTATTGCTGCAAGTGTGCAGGATGTTAGTTGGTTTGGGAATTGTGTGTTCCTTGGCAGCAGCAATAAAAACTGCCAGGTTTAGTCCCCTACCTTTTTGCAAACTTGGGAGGAGCTGCCTTCTTCTAACAGAGGAAACCAGGTAAAACTTAGTGGGGAGGACCAGTTCCAGGGGTTAAACCTTTTGGAAAATACAGACTTTTGAGATAAAACTCAGCTCATGTTTTGACTAACAGTGGTTTGGCATTTCCACTGGTATAGGTCCACTCATAGACTTAACCATCTGGGACAGTATAGGAGAACAGGATGTAAGAGACAGCCCAATCAAATATTGGAACCACCTGTCTTTCAAAAGCCTGTCTGCAAACCTGCAATGACAGAAACATGCATGAAGTCAGTGAACTTCAGGCATGAAAGCTGGAAGCTCCCTGTGTTTTTCCATGCATGTGTAAAATGTCCCAGTATCTGTGCACGAATGAAGGCCCAGCCTAACCTGGAGGTTTGCAGCTGTGGTAGCAGTACTGCACTCCTTCTTTCGGAGCCCATGCTGCATGGGCTGAGCCTAAAACTCTCTGAGCAGTTCTGCTAATACCATGTCTGATATGACACTAGCCGATCCCATAGGGTTTATAGGGGATTACAGGATAAAAACCCCGCAAGGGACACATATTCAGGGCAAGAAGCCCCATCAAATAGTGGTTGAACTGCGAACAAAATAAAAAAAAAATATGCTTCCCTGTGTGTTTTAGGTTGAAATCCTGGAGCAATCGAGTAACCTCACAGTTGGTTACTACGTCACACGGGGGAGACTGGTTTTCGTGCCAGCTGCTGTGATTGAAAAGCTGCTTGCCTACGGCATCAGCAATGCCACATTGGACATGAAGCAGCACGTGCCACATCTGCAGGCCGTGGTGGCCCTGGCCCTGCCCTGGCAGCCCCCTCCCGCCTACCACTTCCAGCTGAAGACGGGTGAGTGAGTGATGCCCTGCCTGGGCTGGCTGTGTGTTCGTGGTTCAGTGCTCAGGGGCTCTCTGGGGCAGTGGTGTGGCAGCAGGACAGGCTCTGCTTTGGTTCCAGGTGTTGCTTTCCTGGCACAAGCAGGATAGACAGTGTGGGCACCCCTGTCCTTCCCGGTGCTCTATCATACATAGATATGTACACATACGTTGTTCTGTCTGGACCCATCTGACCCAAGTCTCAGCTTTCTGACCCAGAGTCACTGTTTAAACCCCTCTGTGCAGAGTACTGGCAGCGCAGTATAAGCTAGGAGAGGGCAGAGTGCTCTGGAATGATGTATTAAATGATAAAAAACATTTCTTACGTGTGTGCTTGCATGTTTATATACACTCACTTACAGCAGTTAAAGTTAAGTACATTTCTCCTGGAGTGAAAATAAAACAGAATGAGAATCACTATTGTGATTGATTATGTTTTGCAGGACTAAATGACCTGCAAGATTTAAGATTATAACTTGTCTTTTGGAATGACTTCACTTACTGCCTGGCTCTCAGCAAGTACATGCACAGTGAACTGGCCCTACCGTCTTATATATCATTGCAGAAGCAATCTCCATTTGTTTGTGGAGAGTATCAGCTCTAATAATGCAATTTAATTCTTACATTTTGTCTTAATTAAGGCTAATTTAGTGCAGTTCCTGAAGTGGCATTATTTTCACCTACTTAGTGTGTAAATTGATAATTTTGTTCTTGGTGCTGCAACTGAGAATACTTTGTCCACATGTTGACACCTTCCTTTTCCAGAGCTGCAGTTTGTGGGTCAAACAGACAATATTCAGTCATGCAAATTTGTTCAGACCATGGAACAGCGGCTCCAGAGAGCATTCCAGGATGCTGAAAGAAAGGTCCTAAACACCAGCAACAACTTAACTGTTCAGGTACAGTGCTGGGTGCTTTGCCAGTGCCTGTTGCCAAACTCTCCTGCTTATTCTTTGCCATTTGTGTGTTTGTATTCCAGCACAGTGCCTTTGCTAGCCACTGTGGAAGGAGGTTTATGTTTTCATCTGGAATAAGATTGTTTTATGCATTGCAGGAAAACTTGGAAATGTATGATTTATAGAAGGCTGTTGCTTTTCATGAATTGGAGTTCTACTGTTTGCAGTTCAGTCATATAAATGAATTTCATAAAACCAAGTTTAAAAACACAGTCTTCCAAATTTATATTTTTACTGAACATTTTATTCTGACACATTAGTTGCTTTCAGTGAGGCTATTCAGGTATAAAGATAGTGCTAGGAATAGCTGTTTTTAAAATCTGAAATAACCGAATAGATTTCTTTCTCTTGGTATGCATTTCAGTTTCACATTTGTGGGCACAAATTCACCACTAAGGGCCTGATTTTTACACACCTTTATATCTACAGTGGGCCAAGGCCCCTATGCTCTATGCCATACTTCAGCACTAAAGAAAGGATCCTCTGGGCAATATTATGTTTTTGACTTATGATAAAACTCTGTGTACGGACTTGTGCTCGTCAGAAGGAGAAGATTTGCCATCAGAGCTCTCCTTAGTTACTTTGGTGCTGTTTCTTGTGATCTTGTGTTCAAACTGGAGGAGCTCAGAGAGGCAGAAAAGCACAAGGCAAGAGAGAGGGCCTACCACAGTAGGTAAAGTGATCATCGAGCTTTTCAATAGCTGGGCCTGTGGCGTTGAGGGGAACTTCGTGGTGCCTAATTTGCTTGTGGTGGAAGTGACAGATCTCACAAAGCACCTAAGCAATTTTGGAAAGAGCCCTAGAAGAAGGTAGTGGCTGTTTCTGCGGGTATTGCCAATTTAAGGAGAGAGAGGATGGAGGTCCTGGAGGCAACATATAAGCTGCGAAGTAAGAGGCTCAAGGGTGTGATCTTCATGATAAATTCTTCTGATGTTATTCCAGTATTGTGCAAAAGACTAAGTCGGTGCAACGGAACACTGAATGAGGCTTTTAGATTAATTGAAAACTGAGGAACAGTTCTGGAGCAGACAGAGCCTGTTCAGAAAAGGCAGTGCTGCACTAGGAGAGTAGAGGGAAGGGCAGCAAGGTGGGTAAAAGGCATGAAACATCTGTGCAAGGAGAAATGAAATTGGCCGTGGCTCTCCAGCCATGAGTGCTGTAGTGAATCAGGAGTGGTCACGTGGAGTTTCCCATAACAGAACTACTCAAATTTAAATGAAAAGAAGCATCCTTTCACACACCATGTGATAAAGATGTCCAGATCTAACTGGAGAAAATAATCTGGAAATTACAAAAACCCTGTGGCCAAAGATATAGAATAAAAAGTCATCAACTCTTTTTAAATCCAAGCATATGATTTATGGGTCTGACCTTAACTGTGGGATAATCTTACACTGTTGAAAGCCACTTACTCCTCTTGTCCTGTGCTAACTCTCTAACCCTCTGCTCCAGCTCTTTGTAAGTGGACATTGGCTAGGCAGACTTTTGGTCTGCCCTTGGGCTCTTCTGATAATTATTTTTATACCATGGTTTTTCTTTTAACTTGGTGATCCAAACCGTAAAAATGGGCTATTTAAATAACATTCATGAATGCTGTTGGGCCTACCTATCAGTAGCCAAAAACCCCCATCCCTCTTGCCCTAGGGCATGAGTATTCCAAGAAAACATATGGATTTTGTTCCTGTTCTTTGAGGATCTCATCCCATGCTCTCTAAATAGAATTGGTCCTTAAAATGCAGTCATCAGATTTGGGCTTAGGAAGAGACTGGCACAGAGTTAGAGGGGGGAGAAGAGCAGGAATTCATACGATGTTAGGAACAGAAAGACATGATACCCCTTAATTTCATATGGAAAAATTGTGGGTCTAGAGAGCTACAGTGGGAAGGCAGCAAAGACAGCAAGATAAACAGGACAATTTCTCTGCGTCAAGCACTGGGTGATTTTTCTGATAAACATCCTCTCTCTCATCCCACATTTCCTGGTAAAACCAGGGGAAAACATTTTCAGTGCTGACTGCACCTCCTCTGCCTGCTGCTGTCCTCCAGGAACCCTGCAAGTGCTAAAGTAGGGATTAAAGTATCACACAAGTAAAGTTGAATGAGATGTAGCTAATCCATTGTTCAAGTTAACATTTCCCCAGTTTCTTTGCACTGCCTTGGTGGGGTTTTTTTGTTGTTTTTTTTTTTTTTTTTAAATTGAGCTGAACCACAGCAACACATTATTTTTTGCCTGTTTCAGATTTTGAACACCTCCAATGTCTCCCAAGCTGTCACTCTGTTTTACGTAGTGAAAAATCAAAGCACAACTCTAAATGGCACTATTTCCAGCAACCTTCTTAATCAGCTGTCAGCTGAGCTGGTGGGTTTCTACCTCACCTACCCGCCTCTCACCATTGCTGAATGTAAGTATGTGCTTCCCAGCATCAAGACTAGCCAGCACTGGAATTTTGCTTTGTTGTCAAGCTCAGGGATTGTAGGTAGTTCTTCTGACGACTTTTAAAACTGTTTTCTGTTAAAAAAAAGGGGGGGGGATTAGGTAGTTGTTTTTTTCTGTTTGGGGTTCAGTGTTTATTTTGGTTGCTAGCAACACTGGCAAGTAACTACCAAAAACATATATACTGTCATTAATAAGAAAAAACTCCTGTGGCAGGTTTCAAATGAAATAAAATTGTAGTTTTATGAAAAGCAAAGCACAAAAGGTCCCAAACTCTTAATTTCAGGAAAGCTTAGCACAGCACTGGATGAACTTTAGCTTCAGCATAGCCCTTTGCTTCAGTGGAATCCTCAGTCCCAGTGGTCGCTCCAGGGGCTGGGCTGGAATCAGGCTGTGAGTGTGTGTTTGGGTAGTGGGGTGAGCTCCATCTATGCTGCTATTTTAAAAGGTTGTTGGTGTATTTGCTGAACTGCATCCTCAGTTTACACGTGGTCTGAGCACTTTGGCATCAGTAGTTTTCTTGCATTCTAGCTGCTAGGAATGCTCTGAGGTACGGAGAGCTGGAGACTGTTGTGTGGGCAGCCTGTGTGGTGTGTGTGCTCTCTGACTCTGTGTGCTAATTTCTTTAAAATGATTAAAGGGACAAGACACTTGATTATGGGGATTTCTCTTTAATCTGCTTGTTATTGCGATGTGTGAAATTAAGCTCACTGCAGACAGGTTATCCCTTCACTAGAGGCCTGTGTTCGCTGGGAGTGATAAGAGACAGGGACATGCTGGGTACATCAGTGCAGAAGCAGACTGTTGGAAAGTGAGCACTGAGGAAAACACAAATTGTCTTTGTTTTTCTCAGTCCATTTTGTTTGCAAACAGCCCAACAGCAGAGAAATTATATGGTGCAATTCTTCGTCAGTGACTTGCACGGTGAGCTTTCTGTGGGATAAGTGGTTTCTCTCTGCTGTGAGGCAGTCAGGAATCACAGCTAACTTAGGTGACTGTGCAAATCTTTGGGAAAGGAGGTTTGTATGTTGTTCTTGAGGCATTACCTATCAAATGATGATATTTGGAAACAAACAGGTGAAACTGCCCGATGATGAGTTCTCGCACTGTGTTGGTGCACTTTGGAATCAGAGGGTAAGAGACACATCTCAGTGTGAGCTTGTGTTCTCATAAAGTCTTTCCACAGGCAGGGGGAGGTGGAGAGAGGCTGTTGACAAGGGTATGGTCAGGGACTTAGGAAGGGATGTGGCCCATTCCTCATCAGACAGGATCCTTCTTTTCCTTGGCTGGTGGGTGCTCTGTGTGCCGGACGTGTTCTTCATGGGCCATCCAGGAGAAAGCTTGAGGAAGTTGTGATGCTGGCTGTGCTCAGTTCAAGTGTTTGGCCTCCAAAATAGGCCTATTCCATGGGAAGAGGATTGTGGTGCTTCTCACAAAGGCAATACAGGCATGTGCTTGGTAGGAACTGTGAAAGCCATTTGTCACACAGCAAGTCTCGTGCGGTACTGCAGCTCTCTGCTGATCCCCACACATGATGAACAGACCTGATAAAGTCTTTAGCTAGTGTTTCTTTAACAACTAATGGCTTATATTTCATTTTGGAGTTCTTGGTTTTATTCCCAGTGCAGCAGCTGTACTACAAACTCATGAACTTAATGCAGTGTTTACGGCTCCAGACTGATGGTGTGTCTGGAAAATGTTTCCTTTGAAGAGTGTTTGATGCTTATTCATGTGGCAGTGTAGTTGTCTCAGTTTATCAAACAAATATTGAGGTTGTTCTCTGAGCATGTTATTTCCCAGTAGGCTCCAGTGGCTCCTCCAGAGCCTTCGCAGTCTGTCGTGGAAATGCACAGCTCAGGGCATGCTGTGAAATCCTCCTCAAAAGCAGCTACTGTGTGTAATCAAATCCTTTACAATGTTTACTATTCCGAGCCACTTTGGGGTTTAAAAATCAAGGTGACTGAATAGCAGCCTATCAACGTGCAGAGCATGGATATTTTCTGGATTCAGTTCCCAGTATTAATCCATTGAACAAATGCTGAGCTGCGTAATGAATTAGCAGCATATTGAGCTTTACAGCCTAGTGCACTTTGGAGATGGAGGAGCTAACAAAAGGCATCGAAACAGCAAATATCAGTTTCTCACAGATGCAGACACATATGGTAGTAATGCCTTAAACTGTGCACAGTGAGAGAGCACCACACTCCAAGGTGTGCTCACAGTTTTTCTTTAGTCTCATTTGCAATCCACGCGGAGTCTGATCCTGGTATATTTTCATATTATTTGAGGCTAAAACTGTGGTCTGGGTTATATGAGGATTAATCACAGAATTGCCATGGAATCTCATCTGGTTTTCTGCAGGGGAGAAAGCAGCAGAAATGTGTACAACACCTATTACCTATCCTTCTAGGTTCTGGGCAGTCCTGGGCTTCGTCCCAGACTCTGTACCAGCCAGTATTTTGGCAACAGGAGATAGATGTTGTACTTTGTATGGCAGTGCTTCTTCTGTTTACACTTGATGTTCTTTTTCAGACAGAAAAGAAATTGTAACTCTGAAAATTATGCTCTAGATCTCCTCTTGGGCCATAGTTCAATTTTATTTATTGCTGTCTGGTTAGCCAGTTTTGGGACACATAATGTGTAGGACATTGGAATATTATGACATAATTTAATCTTTTATTTTTAAAGCTTTGGAGTATCCAAACCTTGATGTCTCGGAATCAACTAGAGACTACTGGGTAATAACAGGTACTTTTTAATGTCCCTCCCTCCTCTGTGCACTCCAGGTAATAATTTTTAGTGCTCATTTATATGAACACAGTGGTGCAGTAATTTTACACAGAAATAAGTGGCTGCCCACTGAACCTGCCTTCGACTGGGCAAATGTACTTACAGTCACTCTGGGGCATAAGTGATTCATCATCTTGAGCAGTGACATCTGCAGCGACCAACACCCCCCTCAGAATTTATAGCACTTTGGGTGAAACAATTCTGAGAGCAGCATTATCTTCTGAGAGTTTTGAGACAGGAAAAGGACTTTTTTTTTTCTTTTTAATACCCTGGGACTTGGATTTAAATTTGAAATCGAAGGAGACTTGTAGACATAACCCAGGGACAAAGGTGAAGCTGTTATACCAAGGAACTTTGTTATGATTTACTGACTATCTAGGTGAAGGGATTTTTGCATCTTTCACTTGAAGCTCTCAGGCTTCAAAATACTTCTTTTATCAAGTCATTTCACAGGTGCCACACTCTCATTCACAATCATTTTGACTTTAGAAATGATAACTGGGCAAGAAAGAGACCCTTTCCCCCAGACACCTTTGAGTGATACCAAAGCCTTTCTAGTTGGTGTGTCTGTACCTGGAATTGTTTAATGCTCAGGAGAGCAAGAGCAAAGGGCTCTGACATGAAATAGACTTGGTACCAGTTCTATCTTTTCATAAATTTGAAATAAAACGTAAGTTTATGCAGACACTATGATCCTCTGAAGGGAGTGGTACAACTCCCCCCAGAATGGACTCTATGAACCTGATACTCCGTTTCTTGCCACTGTGCACTTGCTGCAGTGGAGTATTATTGATATTTCAAGGTAAACTCTGTTTTCAAAAAGACCCTGGTGGTTCCAAAAGACTTTTTTTAAATAATACTGAAAAAACCATGCATGTGTATGAATTGAATCAGCATGTCATATCACTTTTTTGAACTTTAGAATCCAGTGTCTTTTAAATCTTACGTTCATTTATATTTCAGAGGCCTTCATTTATACTTCAGAAATATTTATTCAGGTTTCAGTGCTCTCAAACAGGATATTTTGTTTGAGATTGTACAAAATCCAAACTACAGAGTTCAAATCCTCAGGATGGAAAACTGGTTCAGTTAACAGGAGCATCTGGCAATAAGCATAAAGCCAGCAGCTCTCAAATGGGTTTGAACTTAATTTTTTCATTGAAGATCATAGAGTAGATGCTCCCCTGAGCCATTTTGGTAAACTGAAGGCCTAAAAATGTTATTTTAAGATTTTTACTCTCTGAAACATCATTGACATTATCTGAGAAGAACAGTGCAGGGACTGAAACAGAAGCATGTTATATCCCCACAGGGAATTACTGAGAAGGGATAACAGCGTCCAGGTATTTTTCTTCTGAGTTAGTCTGTGCCTCCCTGTCCCAAATTGTCCTACAGACCGTGTGTGACTTTACCTGTCCATGCATGATGTGCTGATTTGTGGTTTTTTTCTCCGTTCCCACAGTCATTCAAGGGGTTGATATTGCTTTACTGGGGCTGAACAACCAGAGCTTTGCCAGACTGATGGAGCAGCGCTTGGCCCCGCTGTTCATGATGTCCCACCAGCAGGGACGGCGCTTCAGACGTGCCACCACTGTGGGCAGCTACACTGTGCAGGTGCTCGACGGACGTGTGTTGAAAGAAGTGCTTTGCTTGCACGTGTCCCGCCTCAGTTCCTGGGAAAGACACGTCTGACGAGGCTGAAATTTCCTGTATTGCTCATGGATACCCAAGCAGCGAGGGCAGGGTGCATGGCATCGCTAACTGTGGCTTTTTCTGCAGCCAGCCGTGTTGGCATGCCTGTCATCCTCGAGAAATCATCATTAGTTAATCAGTGTTCATAAATATTTCCTCTCGGGTTGCTATGAGGATTGGTACAAAGTACATATTTTAGCGTATTCAGCATAATGAAGGGTTCCAAGTTTGTTTTTTTATTCATGATAAAAGTTTCCTAGGTAACTCAAAGCTACAACTTCCATTTTTCTTTCTTTTTGTTGGAAAAAAAATGGAAGAAGCAGCCTTCATTTATACAGGGTTAGTCATCAAATCATGTGGCCCCAGACCATGTTATGAAGCAGAGATTTCAGACCTGAGTAATTTATTAATCATCTTTCTCTTATTTATAGCATTTCACATTCAGTATTTTGAACTGATCATATTTTGTTTTCTCACCAATTAAGCCAACTGATGCTAAGGGAAATTAAAAAATTTCTTCTTCAATCTTCAAAAATTAGTTATTTAAAAAAAAATTAAATTATGTTTTTCGAGAATTGTTTGTTGTAAGATATAAACCCAAGTTATGACAGTTCCCATTTGCCCACACAATTCTTTGTGTTTTTCCACTGAAAGAATTTAAAAGAAGGAACACATTTTACTTGCCAAAAGTGTGACCCTTTGTAAAATTTTAGTCCATAACATAATGGAGAAGAATCACAAAACTCCTTTTTCTTCTCATCATTGGAAGTGTTTGACACTTTCTCTACTCTCAGGAAAGGTAGAGGTACAATGGAAAAATTCTGCCAGTGTTCTGCAGAATAAAATGGGAAAAGCATGACTCCTTTGTTATCAACCTGGGATAAAAAATAACAAGTATAGAAGTGAAATGTGAGGCTGTTTTTGAACTGCAATATGCCAGTAAATACAGTTTTCAGTATTAGGACAGATTATAAGAAATCCCCCTTTTCAGAGGACTGTAATGTCCAAACATTTGCTCCTTTCCTCTTTACTGCCTGCTTTTCTTAGTGCAGGGTTTTACCTTAAGATTATGTTTAAATTTTTTTTAAGATGTCAGTCATTCTCCAACTGACTGCCTTAATAGCCTGGGCTCTGAAGGGGAGAAGCTCTGATCCCATGAGAATATTTGCACGCAGCTTATGCTTGTAGGAGGTCTTCAAGGGCCTGTGGGCACTGCCTTCAAATAGCTCCTGGCAGATTTTGCAGTGGCGTAATGCAAACACAGTTTATTTCTCTTCCTCTCATTTATTTGTTTATTTATTTATTTATTTATTTATTTCCCTTAAAGATGGTAAAAATTCAGCGTATTCCAGGACCCAAGGAGCCAGCTGAACTGACATATTACACTTTATACAACGGGAAGCCTTTGCTGGGCACTGCAGCTGCCAAAATTTTGAGTACGGTTGACTCCCAGCGGATGGCCTTGACACTGGGCTATGTCATCCAAGTTCAAGCTGATCGTAAGAGCCCTTTTAAAAATCCCTTACTTAAATCATTCTTTTATTATGTGTTTTCTCTTTCTTTGTAGAAACACTGGAGGGAGGTGTGGGGAGCCTCTCCTTATCACACAGAGCAACATCCATTAACTGAACATTATGGAACTGTAATCATAATTTTCACCAAGAAAACGACATGGTTGTTAAAGATATTGTTTAGGCACAAATCAGAAAATGGAAGTTGAAAAGAGCTACTTGTGCATATGCACAGTTTTCAGATTCAAGATATGATATAGTATCATTCAGAATCATGTGGGCAAAAAGCAACCCATTCTTGAAAAATAAAGTGCTTTCAAATTTCTCTTTTAAGACCTTCATCAGTTGCTGAGTGATTGTGGACACAGGTTTCTTTAATTTTTTTTTTTTTTAATATTCCTATATAGTTGACCCATAGTCATAAAGCTGTGGTGAAGCTTGGAGTGTTTTTTCATGCAGTTAACAGCTCAATGTACAAATCCATGCCTTTTCCGATCTGGATCTCTCCACTCTGCCGAAGTATTTCTTTAGAAGGAATCAAAATTGCGTAGTGGACTTCTGCACTGGATCTCCTTACTGGTGAAACAGCAGATAAAATGGGTGTCCCTGGTGCAATTGTATCTGCCTGGAGGAGCAGTGATACTGAAATAATTACATAAAATGGTGACAGGGAAAGAAGAGACCACTGTATTAAGTAATTTATATATCATCTATGAACATAAGATTGAAGTAGAAGACTGAAATACGATATAATTTCCAGAGAATGCACCATGTACCATATCTGATCCTTGATTTGATCGTGGTCTGCTACTGACTTTAATTCAGCTGAACCCGGGGATCTCCATTCCATAAATTCCAGTGTTTAAATTCTAAGTAATTTTGTTTTCTGTGACAATATTTCTTTAATGTATTTTTTTACTAAAGAAGATATAGATATAGCAGTTTCCTAGCTCTTTGTGCACTGAGAAATAATTTATATTTATGTGGGTATTTAGGCAATTATGAAATCTACTGCTCATCATCTAACTTTGTATTTCCATGGTCTGATAAGGCAGCCTTATTCATCTGTAGATTTTCATACCAGCCAAGTATGCATAGAACACTGTAAGAAGAGAATATAGAGAAATTGAAATTGTGACCTGAGGTAACTGAGATTCTGAAGGCAGAATATTTGAAGTGTAGGAGGTAATTCCATCTTTATACCTTATTATGGAAAAAACCCCAATTTCTTTCCTTCTGGACATGGTTATTTGTAGTCTGTCTTTGTATTGCCACAGAAAATATTTCGTGTGGATTTCATTTTTGCTCATTATAATTTCTGTTCTAGCAGAATGAAAAGTTCTGTCCCAAAACACTGTAAGAAAAGACATGTACCCTCGGGAGCTCGTAGCTGGGTTAGACAAGACAGACGAATAATAACACAAAATATGGATGTTCCTGTGTTACAAGCCAGAGACTGAGTTACAACAGAATGAAAGGCTTGTTTCAAATTCCACTAAAGTCTTACTGAGTTGAATGAAACATGGGTTGACTTTAGGTCACATTGGAGTCTGGTAACTGAATTAAAGATGTAAATCAGGACTCCTAAATGTCTATCCTATTAGCCATAAGGTCATAATTTCCTCTGCATTCCCCTAGAAGGAATAAATATAATTATTCAACAATTGTTTGCTGCTTCCACAGCAGCAGTCTATAATTAAAGTTACTGTTATTTGTTAAAATTCAGATTCTATTTCCTTCCCCACAGCCCTTTCATCCCCACACTAAATGTCAAAGTCAATAATTAAGAATTCTGCAAGTCTGTGGAAAAGTGAACCCTGAAAGGCTCCAGCCTGGTGTTTTGGACAGTCCTGTGCTCAAGCTCTGAACTTGATGGTGCCGTTCCTGCGTCACCCAACAAACTCCACCGGCTTGGCAAAACGTCACAAATCTACAGGGAAAACAGGCTCAGGCTCCAGCCAGGCTTTCGGCTGGAGAGCTGGAAGTTCTTAATAACTGCTGCAGAACAAGTGGTTTGCATTTGAAGTCCAATCCTGAGAGATGCTGAGTGCCTCTGACAGCTCATAAGCTCAATGACATTTGGAAGCGCCGGTCCCCTAGGAAATGGGAACGGCTGCTTTGTGCTGGTGTTCTCACAATTGCCTGCCCACGCCAGCAACCAGTGCTACAGCAAAATAAACAGGGATAGCATGGGCAAGTCCACTAAATACTTCACTACAGCAAAATTCAGCATTATAAGGAGGTTGTCTGATTGTTTTTTTAGAAAGAAATGAAATGAAATGAGAGAACTGGGAGTGTGTCATAGAAGGATCTCTTATGTGTGAACAAGTTGAAGGTTCATACTAAGAGAGATTATTCTGATGAAATGGAATCTAAAATGTTTTTGCATCACTGCATTTCTGAAATGTACCCTTTTCCTGGTGCCATTATTAATATGTCTGCAAGTAGCTCTTTCCAACCTCGTTATTTCCACTCCTTCAGAAATGATGAATTCATTTTGACCTTAACTACGATAAATTGTTTCTAGAGCACAAGAGAAGCATCTTCTTATTGCCTTATTGATATTGATGATAACTATTCGAGTTAGCTTCACTGTTTCTTAAAAAGCTCTGCCAGTTCACTCCTGCTGAGCCAGTCAGTCTTTGACACCAGTTATGGACTCCATCCACGTGTGTTCTTTTAACACACATGCTGCCTTGCTCTAAGATGAGTTTGTGTTTGAAAAATAGTTAAGGATTCATTACTTGCACTTTTTTTTTGTTTGTTTATTGTGTAAATGAACCATTTGAGTGATATCTAATCTGGCATCTATCTTGACTTTGGAGTGGATGTCTGCTTTTCATATACCCAGGTGACACATAACTAAGAGAAGAGAGCCCAGGGATTTGTGAATTCAGCAGTGTTGCTGATTTTTCCTTTTTTTTTTTTTTCCTGGTAAAGTAATACAAAGGTATTCCTTTGTATAGAAAGCTACATTACTTACAGTGCTTTTATACTAATTTTTACGTGGAGGCACTTGAAGGCCGGAAGCAACTGGAGCCTTTCCCAGTGAAGCTCACCAGTGTTGGTTTGCCATTTTCTGCAGCTGTGGTGAAGAACCCCCCAAACAACCTGTGGATAATTGCAGCAGTGCTGGCTCCCATCGCTGTGGTCACCGTCATCATCATCATCATCACCGCGGTGCTGTGCAGGAAGAACAAGAACGACTTCAAACCAGACACCATGATGAACCTGCCTCAGAGAGCCAAGGTCAGTGACCCAGCTCTAGACCCAAAAGTCCGTTTGCTTGCTGAGGCTGTGACTCTTTGACAGATGCGGCTGAAGGATGTTTGGAATTGAAAGGGTTGTTACTGACAGCTTGGACCAGCACATCTCCTGCAGGACCTCAAAACCCGTGGCCTGAGCCGTTCCTGCCTGCTGAAGGTGCGAATGTCTGAAGCCCTGGGTTTGGCAGCAGTTCAGACCTGGCCCTAACCAAAGTCCTCCCCCCAAACTGCTAATCCAGAATAGACATTCTTTGAATTTTTTTTCTCTCCTGCAGCTATTTTTCTTTTAGGTGTTTTGAACTTTCTAACCTATTTATGTATGTTGCTGGTTGGGTTCAAACAATTAAGTTTTTCTTAAGGTTACTAATCCGTATCAGTTATGAGAATTTTTTTTCCAAATCAAGTGCACTTCCAGTTCGATCCTCTGACAGAAAAATGTCACAGAATACTGTTTTAGCTCCATGGTGAAAAAGTCTGCCCTCTCAATGCTGCTACTCAATGGCTCTTGGTCAGGTCCACCCAAAGACAGGAGTTTTTATCCTACAGAGCCTGTGTGTAAGTCAGACTGTTCCTTTGCCCTTTTAGGTGGCTTTGTTCTTCTCCACTAGCATGGGATTGAGATGATGAATTTTTTCTTTGGTTTCTTAATGCTACAGACAGCAGGTTTATTGAGATTTCAGCTCTGTTGCTTCTGCTGAAAAATGTAGATTGGAAGAAGAGTTGAAGGAAGGCATGATGCATCTGACAGCTCTTTTCTCCTTATCTTAGGTTCGTTGCAGATGGGTGCAGCTGGTGCCAGTTGGAAACCAGGCATTTGTATCAAAAATGATGCAAAAAAGATGTTTCCATTTTGGTTCCAGTGTGCTCATCTATTTATCCATTATTATCCATCCAGCATTAAGACTGGATCTGCAGAAATGAAACACACAATATCACAAACAGAGACAAGAATTAATATCCCTGCAGTGGTGTTTGACACCCCATTGAAGCCCCTAAAATGCAAATTATGCTTTTTTAGAGGCTGTTGCAAGTGCTATGCACCACTTGATTCTTTTTATGTATAATCTTGGTCCCAGTTAAAGGAAGAAAATAAGACCAAACTTGTACATTGTTTTGAACTGCCCATCATTATGGGATGCTTTCCAGCTGAAGAAAGTTGCTATTTGAAAAAACCCAAAACACTACTGCTGGTTGAAATTACAGCACAGGAAAAACTTGAAACTATTTTCATATTTTAATCCATTGTTTTCATTCCAAAAAGAAAGACAAAAATGGATTTTTACTGTTCCTGAGAAACCAGATTTAATCAGGCTGTAAGGTACATGCTCAGGTTAAAACCTGTTCAGTCAGGTTACATTTGCATCAGCCGTCAATGTCATCAGATGGGAGCTGGATCTGCAGTGGCTGGAACAAAACAATTGGTGCTGAGCTCCCAGCACCCACACCACAGTCGTTTCAGGAGCTTTTCCTGCAGGTTTGTTCACATTGCAGCCGGAGGGCAGAAGGTCCACTTCCAGAGTGCATTTCCCCTTTCCGGTTTATTTTGAGACGCCATCAAATTTAATTTTATTCATTATCTGAAAAGTGATGCATTTCCAAATGAAAGGTAAATTGCTTTCCATTTAGTTTCACAATGATGGCTCCATCAGAAGTGTTCTGCCAGGTCTGGTTTAGAGTTTACACTGGTATATGGTCTGTGGAAGATAAATCCTGCAGTGGGACTGGTGATGGACCAGGTTGGTCATTCCTGATTTCAGCACCTTTAATTAAAATAAGGCTAAGAAACATATTTTAAGAAGATAATGAAAGAAGGTCATTTTGAAAAGAAGAGTTTTATTTTAATTTTTAATTCCAGCGCTAGGGATAGTGGTAATTGCTTGAACTGTAATTGCCACAATTCATGCAGTTTGTGAATACAAATAGCTGATGAGCACGTATCCATGCCACATTTAAAACGAGTCTGTTGTATTTCATGGCTGTGGAAGGTGCCTGAGACTGCTGATTAATGCTGACTCTGCTCGAAGTGGAGTCACGGTGGAGTGATTTGTAGTTCAAGCAGCCGTTTTAGTATTTTGCTTCCGTGCATCCGAGATTTGCCGTTGAATCACCGGAGCAATTTTGCGATACCTTTTGAACACCCAGCAAACTGCGTGGGGAGGAACGGAGAATACGATGGGATACCTGCACCCTGGGATCTCAGGTGTGTTTGCTTCCTGGCGGTGCTGTTTCCTGCGCTCGGGCTCCAGAAGCCCTGTTCCGAGGGGACTGGCAGGGCAGAGCCGCTCGGTGCTGCAGTCCTGCAGGAGGCTGCGGGTCCTGCCGGAGCAGAGCTGCCTCATCCCGCAGCCGGGAGGCACGGACACAGCGCCCAGGGTAATGACACGTTTGGCATTAAATATCTGTGTGTGCAGCAGGGGGAGGTGATGGAGCAGAGCAGCAGGGCTGCTGCCTGTGCCTGGTAATTAAGGAGTGACTTTTGTGTTGTAGCGGACTGAAGGGTAAATAAATGAAGTTTGCAAAATGACCTCTCATGCGCAGCGTAGTTTATAGGATCTCTCTGGGGAATTGTGTTGCTGTTCTGAATTGCCTCAGCAGTCAGAGACATCTTGATGCAGTTGCAGGGAAAAGGGACTGTTACTATTTTTTTCAATTTTCTCTCTAGCTGGAAAATGAAAAGGAGTATAAATTCAAATTGGTGACATTCTGATGGGATTTTATTTTAATGTTATTTCAATGCTGTTTTTATTTTAAGCAACTGTTTCTGCTTTGAGGTTTTGGATGGATGTTAACTTTTCCCTCCCTTGTTTTCTAATTCACAGCATGCTTTTTTAAAGTCTAGAATCTCATTTGTCCCTCACCTTGGTTTTTTTTTTAGACCATGAAAGAATAAGTTTTGCAGGTAAAGAGAGATAAGATCTGTAGTCTCAGACCCACAAGCAAAAGAAAGTACTGCAGGCCATGGGAAAACAAGCCTTATCAGTTTGATAAAGGGCACAGAGAGAAAATGTCAGTGAAAATGTACCTGGGTATACAAATAGACAGGAGAGGCTGAGCATCCATCTCTCTCTCTTTCCCTTCCTCCCTTCCTCCCTCCCTTCCTTCCTTCCTTCCTTCCTTCCTTCCTTCCTCTCCTTCCTCTCCTTCCTCTCCTTCCTTCCTCTCCTTCCTTTCTCTCCTTCTCTCCTTCTCTCTCTTTCTTTCCCTCTCTCCCTCCCTCCCTCCCTTTCTTCCTTCTTCACTCCCTTTCCTCTTTTCTTTTCTATTTTCGTTGTCTTTTTTTTAATGACTTTAGTGTCTTTTTCATGATCATTACAAGGAAAAGGAGTCCCAGAGACAACTCTCCGAACTCAGTCTGCTCTTTACCAGGCAGTGTAAGCTAGTGGTCTCATTATCAATTAATTATTTCAAAAGCAATATTAGCATCTCAGTCCTTCAGTCTTTGTCAGTATTTTGGATGTATTGGACATCTCCGCTTGCAGTGCCTGATCGTGATTTAGCCTTGCCAGTTCCCTTCAGGGGTGGCAGAGCCATCTGCTCCTGTGGGCTTTTACAGAGCAGGGATCCAAGAGCAAATTTTATTTAATGCAATATGTCTGCTGATGAGGATGACTTTCTCAGCTCTCCTTTTATTGCAGTTTGTTACTGGACATGGTGGTAAGTAGAACTCTGATTAAAATAATCCTTCATTTTCTTCCTGTGGCAGATCTGAGCTGGGACACTGAAGAATTCTTTAGTAATTCTCGTGTCCTGCTGTTTCTGGTTTGGTTTGTTTTTTGTTTGGAGTTTTTTTTGGTTTTGGGTTTGTTTTTTTTTTAATAAGATATGAAGTATAAGTTGAAACTTCCTTTACTTTCCAAGGATATGGAGGGAGAAATAACTGATTTAATTGCCTCTTCTCTCTTGTTACCTTTTTTGCAGAATATCTAGAGGGAGTCTTAACTGACAGTAAATATTTATAATGAGGTTGAAAAACATTATTTTGGTTAACAATATTATTATGTAGGAAGTTGTGCAGTATTTCTTCCTAGCTGTCCTTCACACAGCTTCTGCTTCCCTTCCTTCATTTGCTGCCTCCATAGCTCATCTGGTGGCTGTTTTGTGATACCCTGCTTGCCACGGAGGGGTGATGGTGAATTGGCATTTCTCTGACATATTGCAAGTTCCATGGGGGTGATTTGTGCAGTTGTCTGCTCTCCCATATCAGCATTAGCCCACTCCTTAATGCACTGAAGCTCCTTATCAGAGGAATGCTGAAGTATGGAAACACATTAGGAACCATTAGCCTCGGTCTGAACAGGAGACTGGGAATGCCACGCAGATCCACATGAAGAAAAAGCATGTTTTATGTTTCAAAAAGTAAAAGACAGCCCCATTCTTTTCAGACTGAGATCACCTGTGAAATGTATCTGAATTTAGAGCTGCAGCCCAGATTTAGTAAGGAACACAACAAGAGAAAATGCTTTTCAGAGCTTGTTCTTTTTCTGTGCCAACAGCATTTTTTTTTCTCCTGCTGATTTTTGTCTGGAACTAAAATATTCAGACATGACAGGAACCTGGAGAGACTAATAAGTCATGAACTAATTCCAAAGTATTTCCCAAAGTATGTGTGAGGTTTAAAATCACCACTTCTCAACTTTGAAGTGTTTTGTGGTCCTTTTTTAGTATTTTGTCAATCGTCTTTTTGCTTCAGGAAGAGCAACCTTCCAGTTTTTGGTAAATTCCTTTCATTTAGTGTAGCAAGAACGTCTTTTCCAGAGGTGGTCAGGAGTTTCTTGGAGTGATTTATTTGTCATATTTTTTTTCCCAACAGATAATGTGAGTTGCTTTGGGGTTTTTTTTTCCCTTCTCTTTTCCTTCCAATTGAAAATGCAGTTTGGAAAGTCAAATTTTGTCTAAATGCTTAATTTTTCCATGGAGAGAATCCACCTCTCCTTGGCTGCTTTGCCCAGAAGGCATGTGTTAGTTCTGCTGGGCGAGAACTGCCCTGCTGCAAGGCTCTGGTGAAATGCCACTTCCCAAGAGAAACAAGTGAAGTCAGTAATATCCTTCCCAGTAGGCAACAGGCAAGCCAGGGGAAATGCAATTTCACTGATCTGAAAAAGATTCTTTTCTGGAAAATGTTGCCCATGAAACTTTCTGATGTGTGGCTTTTTTACTTTGGCTTGACTGGGACTAAATTACTCCCACCCTCTTTGGAAACACAAGGGTTTTGTCAGAGAGAGTTTTCTGTGTGGTTTTATTTTTTTTACTCCTAATTCTTTTCTTCCACATCCTCATTCTTCCACTGTCTGTCAAAGTAATTTCTGGGGGTGTTACAGCAGGGTAAGAAAGGTTAGCCAAGATCAATTTTATACTGACTAATCATGTTTAAAATGTGTGGAATGGAGATCTCATCAGAAAATTGGATTCTTGTTGGGCATTCACATGGTAATCTACATATTTTTACCTGTCACGTAATTAAAAATGTTAAGGAGTAGTGAAAAATTATACGTTGAATTTGAAAATTTATATTAAATCTAATACATGCTGGAAATGTCTGTTATTTCTCCTATTTTTCTGCAGCCAGTACAAGGCTTTGACTATGCCAAGCAACACTTGGGTCAGCAGGGAGCAGAGGACGAGGTTTTACCTGTGACTCAGGAGACTGTCATACTTCCACTTCCAGTCAGAGATGCTCCTGCCTCCCAGGAGAGAGAAACCACCCAGGATGGGAGCACCATCAAAACTGCCAAATCCAACGAAACAAGGAAAAGGTATGGACTGGCATCTGGGATCTTTCCACAGAGGGGTTTAATAGGATATGTGCTGCTGGTTGCTGTAAGGTTTGGCAGCCGGGCTCTGCGTGTGGCAGATGGCTCCTCCATGATGTATCCTTGGCATAATGCTGGTCTGTGCTGGATGTGTAAGATTGCTGCAAAGTGTGAGATAAAACCAAGTGAAGTCTTCACAGAGGAGGTGAGGTGGCTTTTATATGGATGTTGGTGTTGCACAAGAGATGAGCCCAAATGGAACATGGGACCTGTAGCATGAACACTGATGATTCTCAAGGAACCAGAAGACAGGTCCTTAGCCACTGTCAGTTGCTGAAAATCCACTGGCAGGCTCTGTCACTGGAGAATTGGACCCAATGCCTTCACTAGCAGAAGGGAAAACCCTGAACACCCGCTAAATTATGGAAGACCTCTAGATCCAAAGCATCTACAGCAGGACAAAACTTCTGAAGTGTAAGAATAGGCTAGATAATGTCAGTGTCTAGGGTAAAGTGTCCCAGGTTGGCACTCTCTTCACATGGAGTCTCTAGGGTTGTAGGATCATGGATTCAAGATCCTCAGGAAGCTATATGGCTCCTCCTCTCTGCTGCAGGGTCCAACACCCCCCTAACTCAACTTTATCTGCCTTATTTTAAAGTCTTCCACGGGTGGGATGATCACAGCCTCCTCCAGCAATCTGTTCTCTCCTGCCTTTCCTGTCAGGAAGTTTTACCTCATGTCTGCCCTCAACCATCCACAGAATAGCTGAATAGAAGGTCATTATTTCTTGTCTCGGTCCTTGCAGGCGAGGAAAGCAGATTATCCCTTTATCCCAGCTGTTTTGCATGCTTTGAGGCCATTTTTCCATTGACCCGCTCTCCTTGGTATTGAATTAGAGTGGAGCTGAGGAATGGTACTGAAGGGAAGAGAGGAAAATAAACCTGTTAGGTAAACAGCCTGAATGGAGGTAACAGTTGTGTAGTTCACAGGAATTACACGGGCCTGGCCTCTTGAAGGGATTTGATAACATACAAGAAAAGCAGCTGACTAGTGCAGAGATATTCTAGAGAAAACCAAGCCTTCCTAGCTGGGTCACCTCATCTTGTCCAATATTTCCTCCTTTGGAATGATGGGAAAGCTTGGAAAACTCAGCATGGTGTTGCTGCAGCGTGACAGGGACACGCTGGAAGGGGAAGGTGTCAGCCGGCATGGTGTGGGGCTGGAGAACTCACCCTGCTGTACTTTTTGGGGGTAGACATCCCCAGTGGCCATCAGCTAAGGTTTTCCCTGCAGAAAAACAGAGACAGGAGGATCCTGAGCTGGTGCCTGGTTTGTCATACTTTGGCTGTGTGGTAAATCACCTGGAACATGGAAAAGGCTGTCTGCAGGGAGTACAGCAGAGACGAGCGAGCCAGCTGCATTTGGATGTAAGCTGTCGTTCTGCCATATAGTGCCAGTGAGGTGCTGTTCATGCTATAAATCACTGAAATGTGAGGGTTAGGTTCTGCAGCCCGTGTGAAACAAACAGCACTTGTCCCTTTCAAAGCCTTCCATCCTCTGAAGAAGTGACAAATGGAAGATGACCGTGACACCGGCAGTGGTTGCTGGTGCTGGGCAGGTCGAGTCTTTGCAGGAATTGTTCTTTAAAATGTTTTGAAGCCTCTCCAAAGCCATGTGTAAATACACATAAAAAATGTAAACCAGCCCTATTAATTAATCCTCTAACCAAAGTGATTAAGCACTTCACTCAGCCCTTTGAGTGAGCGCAGAAATCCTCCACTTAATCTGCACCATTTTAAACAAATGCTGATAAGCAAAATTGATCCAGGAAAACTATTCTCATTATAAAATGTGTTGAACCTTGGTGCCCTTCTAAGCAAATAACTAAGAGTTAGTTTTCTCTCCTTCAGGGTGATTACTTGAGTAAGTGAGAACATGTAGAATTTCAGTATTTTTCATTCCCAGGGGCTGTGTCTGGAAATGGAATTTAATGGTTGCTGAAGATGAAGAAATATTTCTTGACCTTTATGTGTTTGCTCTTTCATTCAGGGTACTTTACAGCCTGGAAAGGTCAATTCAAACCAGACAGCCATAAAGTGGCTGGTAACTGATCAGAGTATCTTCTCTGCTATCACCACTGAAGGAAACTTCTCAGTTCATAATATGAGGGCCACTTAAAAAGGATGAATATTTAGATTAGTGTCACCACGAAAATCGTTGTGCAAGCTATTCATGCTCACTTCTTTTCTGTGTTCCCTAGCTGTGCAGATTTTCTTCAGGTGTTGGTATGTCCCTGGATGAATTTTTTTACTGGGCTGGGACTATTAATTTAGCAGAGACAGACAGGTTTATAGGGGAGGAATTCCTCTTCTCAAGAATATTTATTTTTGGTAGACTTTCACAAGGAAACCCTCAGGCTGGACTGAGCTGGGTTGCATGCTGAGTTCTCCTAGAGCCCTGTAGCTGGAAAGAGCCTGTCTCAAATTATACATATTTCCACTTAGGCTATCTTTGAAAGGGATTCCCCAAGAATTGCTTTTCTCATGTTTATCCCTTGCTGTTCTGACCACATTAAATGCTTTCTACTTACACCAGACAGGGTGGCCAGACCTGGAGGTAAATGAAGGTTTCAAGCAGATGATACAGTATTGGCAATGATTTGCAGGATGGTTTTGACAGTTGTTTTGTTTTAGTACCATTTTCTGGTTATAAAAGCATTTGTAACCATTCTGGTTATAAAACCAGTGCAATAGAACTTGATTTGATTCTTTTTCTCTGTAAATGGAAGCCTCTGTGACTCGGCCCATTTTTTTTCTCTAATGTGACCTCTTTACATCACCCTGTCACTAGCCATGACAATTCAGTGGTAGATTGCAGATAGGTTTGCGAATAACTACATGGGTCCTGTGGAGAGTTTTCATTCCTTTTGTGGCAAGTTTCGCATGTAAAAAAAATGTGACCGTGTCTGGATGTGGACTAGCACCAAATGTACTATTTTCTACTTTGGCCTGCTTTTCCCAACTGTGCATTAGGATTTGAGTAACTTGTCCACCCCAAAAAGCAGAGAAGCTGTGGTGGGAGCTTGCTCCCAGTGCAGCCCAGAGCACGCTGCCCATTTCTGTCCCTGCTCCTTGCTGGGACCGAACGCACGGCGGTTCTGCCCTGGCCTCCCTCCTCACCCTGGGCAGGGACCAGTTTCAGGACAAGGATATGCAATAGCTGATTAAAACAAGCATTTTCTCTGGGGTTTCAGCCAATAATTGTGCCAGTTAAACCAGGTTATGTGCCAGAAGGAGAAAAGGAGGATTTTCTTATCACGCTGTGCGTGCATACATGCAAAGTGAGTGAGTGAATTTTGCATTGTGGCTGACAACAGTTGACTGTAAATGGAGGCTAAATAATAATGGAATTGGTTTAGCCATACATCCAAAAACAAAGGTCTACTTTTCTTTGTCTGGGTTAATGACACTGAATCGACAATGGGACTTTTTGTCCTCTGTGGTGGCACTTTTATCATTGTGGGGCTTGTGCATGAGGAGCAGTTGCATTCCAAGCCACCAAGATGCCCATCAGCCCTGAACTAACTGAGAAAGTTGTGTTCACCTCCCATCACTCTGCTCCTACCTTTACTGTGTTGCTGTGTGCTGTTTATATTCTGTCTCCTTTTGGTACCAAATCAGACTTGAAAACTCAGTGATGCAAACTGTGCAAATGAAATAACCTTGAAATGAGGTTTAGCAGGAAGAACTCACGTCCTGCCTTGTTGCTATGGTTACTTGCAGCCGGTCCCCGAGTCAGAACGGCTCCATCCTCAGCAATGGGTCGGGAAAGCCCAGCTCCGGACGGAGCTCCCTGCAGAAGGTGATGGCACCGCAAAAAGTGGCCAAAGACGAAGGAAGGAAAAGGAACGGTGAGAAGTGTTTGTTGTGGTTACTTCCACAGCCACACCCACACAGGCACCAGGCATGCTGAAACCAATTTCTTGTACCCTCAGCAGTCCCTGGGCATTTTTTGTGTAGCTCATTTTTTGGGTTTTCTCCTTCCTCTTTACTGCTATAACTGTTTCTCCAGATCCCATGAAACATCGTGGTGTTTGCTCTTTGTGTGGGCCCTTGCAAGTTTTCTTGCTTTTTTGGTTTTTTCCCTTTTTCCTTTTTTCTTGAAATGCCAGTAAACTAATGAAGTCGTGATGCTGCTTAGTAGGTGGACAGGGTTTACAGCTTTTTTTGTTGTGTAGATCCCTAAGATATTAATTTCCTCTGCTGCTGCTGCTGAGCTGGCCCAGATCTGATGAAGTCGAATTAATTAGAAAAACATTAATTTGAGAAAGTGTGAAACATCCAGTGCTTTATCTCTCCTCACATCCTTGGCACTCCTGTTTGTCATTAACACTTACTGGCAGCTTTTCCTGATGCACCTGGGATGTCATGCTGGATGTTTCTTACGAGACCTTGGTTGATGGTGGTGACCTTGTGACTCGAGATGGATCAGGAACATCTGATGACAGTAGTGCTGGATCCCCTTTCTTCTTTGCTTTTCTTCTCTCTGCTTATTTTTCCTGAGTTATAGCTTTGTTCCCATAGCTATGTTTTCCTTGTGACTAGAAAACAGTGGCTAACAGGTTCTGAGTTTCAAGGGGATTAATTATTTTTTCACTGTTTCAAATGTAGCTCACTTTACAAGACAACAATGTTTATGTTTCCCACAGTTAAAAGCTGTAATTTCTGATGTCTTTTTCCTTACCCACTCAGGAAAGCCAATATTCCAAACCAGTGCCACGTGCTGTTTACATGGGTAGGCAAAATAATCTAGTGAAGGTATTTTTTGTTTTGTTAGGTTTTACATCTTCAAAGAAACTTGGTAAGAACTCAGGGTTTTTTGTTTTTCTTTAAAGAACTGGCTAGCATCTAACATCCTTTCTTCTGATCTGGACTGTAGTGCATTTCTAGAACATACACATGCTACTTAAATAAACCTCTGAATGTAGTATAAGGAAACAGTGACACTTCATTTTAAATATTAGTTTCATTAGAATTCAGGAGGAGCCTGTGCATGAGACACCTCATCTGCAGAGCCCTCCCGGTAGAGACTTCAGCTCCTTGTGGGGGAAATCTCTTCACTTGACTGCCATGGCTCTAAAAAGGGTCACCTGGTCATCCGGCACAGATCTGAAGGGGAATAAATACCTTGTTCCATGGTAAAGAGGTGGGAACCTTTTAGCAGTAGGCATATGTTTTAAGGTATGTTTAGGAGAGTTTCCTCAAACAAGCCTTTCAGAACAGCTTCTGAGAAGGAGGATGTGGTCATGAGAGATGAAATGACCTCCCCTTATCAGAATTAATGGAGTTCAGCTTGGAGCTGTGTGATCCCGCATGCCTATTGAAGTTGAAATTAAAAACCAAAGCCTCAATGCACCCATTACTTCTCAACACAGACTTTGCTCCCCCGTGCTGTGATGACGAACAGTGTTGTCATCTCTGACAGTTTGTTCCTTCTGCAGGGTTTTACCTTTACCCAGCGTGATCAGCATCCACAGAAAGTTGTCTGTTTTAAAGTAGTCCAGTTTAAGAAGGAAGCTGCTTTTCTCCCAGCTGTTTGCCTGAGCCTGCTCCAGCTCCCCAGCCTGCCTGTCGGCTGGTGGCTCTCACACGCATGTCGGCAAAAGCAGCAGCAGATTTTCTTCTCTGAGAAGCAGCATCTTCAAACTGGAATGAATCCCTTGATGGTCACATGTTGGATTTGGGGACTCCAAGTCAGAATGGCTCATTAGTTGCCATAGTTACAGACCAATTTTAGATTCTATTTCTTGCTGACATTTAGTTACGGGGAGAAATGACAGCACTGGATGTTACCTCAGTACGTAAATTCTATATGGCTTCTATCAAAATTGACTCCAAATGGAGTGTGGCAGGGCTGTGAGTGAACAACGTGAAACCAGCACAGACTGACAGGCTTGGCTTCAGGACCTGATGCTTTGGAGGATCAGGAGAACTCTTCAGCTGAGCATTATTCCTACAGAAAACACAAAATGTCTACTTGAATCAAACAGTGATAAGCTTTTGTAAGATAACAGCATGTTTTTTCTTGAAGAAAACTTATTATTATACTAATAGAAAGTTTTCTTTCTAAAAGTTGATGAGTTCTACATTCATTTACTTTAGACACAAAAAAAAATGAAAACATTTTTTTAAAAAGTGTCAAATTATGTATGTTAGAGGACTGTAATGTGGATGAATCAGCCAACAGAGGTACAGGCAATTTCTGAGATGGGTTTGAAAGAGAATGTGGAAGAGAATAACAGGATATTACCAGTTCTACCTATCATTTATCAGGCCAAACATCATTCAGGGAGAAGCAAATGGCTGAACCCAACTCAGACCTAGAGAACTAAATCAGCCCACAGTACAACCTTTCCTTTCACCAGCTCCTCACCAAATGAAGCCAATGAAATTGATACAGGTTGTTTTTCAACCTTTAAGTGTCTTTGGAAGAGTGTGAGTACTTGTTTCTTTTTTTAGAGAAAAACAAAAGTTCTGATTTGTTATCAATTCTTACTGAAGCATATGACTCCCCAACTTTTGGGCTAAGAACTTGTGTAGTTGAGCTCAGATTTGTACTTCAACCTCATCATCACAGGTGGAGATTTACAAGCAGCATTCCCAAAGAGTCAAACTTCCTTGTGTAAGAAACTGGACCAACTTCTCATTTTCCAATCATTTGGACATTGTCTTTGAAAACAAATGTAACTTTTCAGAAGTCATTCAGTCAAGGGCCTCACTTCTTTTTAAAGTATCAGTCTCTAAGAGTATAATTTCCTTTGTCCAGGCAAGAGCTGTCTGCAGGAGCGAAGTAGCAGGGGGAAAAACTTGCCTGTAACTTGCTTAGCTAAAATCAAAGGGATTTTTGGATGTAACTCAGCCAAGCTATGATACACTGCCTCCTTTATTCTACAGAAGCGTGGGCCACTAGTTTTCACTCTCTCTGATGTGGCAGCTCAGCCTCAGAGCCTGTTTTTCTGAATTTCTGAGCAGTTGTCTGTGGTGACTCAAAACGAAATATGGCAAGAACAATGTTGTCCAGTGGCAGGGATGCAGCAGCTTGGACACAGAGTTAGCTGGGGGAGCTGCTGGATCCCAGCAAACATCCAGCACCCTTCTTCTGCCTTTTCTGTGCTGGATGAAGTACAAGTCAGAGTGGGAAGGGCTGCTTCCAGAGGGTCATGGCCAACTGGGACAGATCTCTGGAGTCAGAGATCTGTCAGAAAGGAGCCCTGACAACTGCACTGGAGCACCTGTGCAGATTTGAAGTGAGATGATTCCTTTTTGTGATGCCTGTGTCTTTGAAAGGCTAAGAAATCAGAGTGCTGGGAAGAATTCATGGTGTAGAGAAAGGAGTCTCCTCTTTTCATCATCCCTTCCCTCATCCTGAAGCATTAGCTTCATTTGCCCCAGAAAGGGTGTTAAGCAGGGATTTCATCTGAGTCTTCACTTCCTCACAGTAAACTCCTAGGCCGTTTGGAGTAATTTACTGCATTTAACCACAGGGGGAGTAAAAAACCCCAAGAATACAGAGAATCCACCTGTTTAGCTGAAGTCCTGTGCGTTGGCACCAGTTGCTATTGAACCTCCCAGAAGCTTCACACATTGATTCCCTTTTTTCTTCTCCCAAGATTTCAGCTTGTGTGACACAGACAAATTCTTCCCCTTACTGTTTCCATTTCTTCCACTGCCCTTTTTTTTGTTGTTTATTTGCTTAAAATAGTGAGAGCCCTGTGACCCTGCTAGCATCCTGCTTCAGGCTGACTCAATACCATTTCTTTTTTTTTTTTCTATTTTGACCCTGTCTTTTTGGTTGCTTTTCTCATGGCAGGAAAATACTGCATGCTGTGTTGCTTAGGTGCCTGTTTTAGCAGATCTCTGCGGGATCTGGGATCTGAAAATGGTCACACAAATAAATATTTCTTCATTCATGTTTGCCTTCCTCTCTGGATGACCTTTACTCTGCCACTGATTGAGCTGGACAGGAGTTTTCATCCAAGCAATAGTGTAAAGAGCATGTAGATGTTGATGCCATCAGATCCAGGGGCAGTCTGGATGGCTGAGGTTTTTCACTAATATGTCAGCACTGAAGAAGACAAATGCACAGTTTTATTGTGCAAGCAGAAAAGTATTTCTGCAAAGGTTTTTAAAACTCCTAGGGCACCACTTCCTTAAAGAAGCTTCTGTTGTGGGCTCTCATGCCTTCCCTATCTTTTGTATGTTCATCATCCCTGTCAGTTAAATAATTTTCTTTTAATTATTGAATATACCTACTTATTACAGAAGTGTCAGCCAAGAAAAGGGGTGATGGATTCACTGCAAACATTATGAAACATGTGGTCTCTTTCTGAAAGACTTTGATGTTTAGAAGTGAGGCAGATGTGGTTGGAGGAGAAGACATAACCACGGAGAGAGAACCTTCCTTCTGCTTGTAAGGACAGGAAACCTTCCTGGAAAGGGAGCAAAACACGCAGCTAAGAGACAAGTACTCACCCTGTGCACACAGTTTGATAGGAAACCTGCAAACAGCAGTTTAGAGATCTGAAATGACCTCCTCAGGTGGCTTCTGCTTGCAAACCCAGCACTTCAACACCCCAGGCACATGACTGTGCTTTTAGCAGACTTTACACCTAAGGAAATACTGTCCAGGAGGAATCCTGAGCTGCTTCCATTAGTCTGTAAGCTGGCTGTTTCTGGAAATATAGTATTTGTGCTGTTTGTGAGAGGTTTGGCATTGCACTGTCTCAGAGCTGGGTGCACTTTTGAAAGGGTGTGTGTGTACACAAGGGTGTTTTCTGTTACCTGCAGTATCTTCCAGAGAGGCGCTTCTGTCCTGGATAGGTTCAGATACTAATGTTAGGAAACTTGTATTTTACTTATAGGCCCATAAACTCCTTCAGAAAGAGAAGTTTCTTTCTTGCTAAGAGCTCTTGTTTGTACCTTTCTGTAGGTAGTCATCTGACCAATAGAATGACTTGGATGATACAGAAAAATGTCTATTTTTTTTCTATATATGGAGATTTTCTCTAAAATGAAAATTACTTCCCCATTATTAAATCACATCCAGGAGTCAGGATTTCTGTTTGAAATACTGATACCTGGACTTTTTCCTAAGGAGCTATTTTAGATATGTGACATTATTTGCTCTTTGTCAAACTGTAGGTATATTCTGTAGTTATGGTTACAGTGTTTGCCTTCCCATCATGTAAAAGAAATCTTCAAAAACACTTCATTGAGTGATGTAAGAAAAGGCAGAGCATGTCCCCCTGCTTGCAGGTGTTTCCCAGGTTTTGGCTTTCTGTGGTTTTCTCTATTGACATCATTCTTTTACTGAGGATTTCCAAGATATTTCAAATGGTTGCTTCTGAGCAGGACAGCACAAATCTTTGTTTCAGGTGTTTGGCTGGAAGGTTACCTGATTCACAGGCAATTTAAATGTCCTTCATTTTATTTATTTATTTATTTTATGTGTAAGCATTTCAGTCCTTTTTTTTCTCCCTTCCAGCATATTTTGATGGGGTAGAGGGGAGGAAAGACAAGGCAGAGGGAAAGAGAGAGGAGACAAGGAATCTTCTGTGGCCCTCATTGAAATCTTTGGCTGACAGAAGTATCACTTTTTTTTTTTTACTCTATATTATTAACTAGATAAAAATAGAATACTTCACCTGTCTAATTGTTTTTTTAACCGTTCAGAGCTGCAGTTCCACAGCTCCTTTTCCATGGGACCGGCTGGTCACGAGTGGGTAGCACCACCTGCTGGCATTGCCGGCTGGAGGTAGCGCAGAGCTGCACGGAAATGGGAGGGCAGCATCCCCGGGGCAGCGTGCATGGAGCAGGTCTCGTGTGCTGAGAGCTGCAGTGGTGTGGAGACAGAGCTTCGGGGATGGTCCTGCTCCTCAAGGACCCAGTGCCTCGAATAAATGATTGCTCTGGATAGATCTTCATGTGCTGCAGTCGTAGAAAGATTAGGAGGAGTAATTCCATCTCAGTGGGTCATGTGGCATGAGCAATCTAGCACGAGATATTTCAGAGGTGGGAAATTGCTGTTAAGTAGTGATTAAGTTGGGTTTTGCCCCTCTCTGCCACTGAGCTTTTAAGTCTCCCTCTGTGCTCACACAGAGGCATGAGTAGAATGACTCCACAATGGAATGCACCTGCTTGAAAACAGAAATTTAAAACATCGCTTTTAAACCATGTTGCTAACTATAACAAGCAAGGGTGCTTATCTTGAGTGACTGTAAAGAATACGTGGGCAGTTTCCTGAAGTTTCCCATGCTGGCCAGTCACTCATCCTGCTGAGATGCTGGGATGGGTGGACTGGTCCAGAGCAGGGATACACAGCAGAAAAAACCACTCCAGGAGTCTTCCCACGTTTCTCTGAACTTCCCTTGGTTTGTTCCTTAAAGTTTGGAGGTTGTTGTGGTGCAGTCATGTTATAAATGGTTGCTGTAAATTCTCTTGGGTGATGGATAGGAGCAAATAATGAAATTCCCAGTGCTTGCTGAGGTTCACTGCCAGCACGTATTATAGCAGTCTGCCAGTGACTGCAGATCACAGGCTCTCTTTATCTCCTACCAGTGAAAAAGGGGCAATGGGAAAAAACCCTGCTTTTAGATTATAAAAGCCAGTCAATGAACAAACTCAAAGCTGAGGTGGAATAAAATTCCAGTTTCTAGTCCTATTTGGCTCTCATGTCCATGCCTGTACCACTGCAGTAGGTGCAGGAGATGTGCTCACCTTTGAGAGGGCTGGTACTGAGGGTGCTCTGTGGTGTTAGGGCTCCACATCAGAATTAGTTATCATCTGTGATTTCTGATTCTTTCTACCCTTATTTTTTTCTTTTCTTTAATGAGTTCTAGAGGAATTCTGTTTCATTAAGAAAAACTTTTGGTTTCTGATCCTGAATCGGGGTCTGGGGGGACACCCCATGCATCTGCAGCAAGCTGAGCTCTCTGTGGCTGCTGGGTTTCAAAATGCCCACGGGGAAGAGCATCCATGCTTCACTTTTATACTCGTTGTGACGTGAATGCCTCCCTGCTCGTTTGTGGTCAGTGCCAGGCGAGGATCCCCTTGTTCTCTGGTCCTGCTGCTGGGATGTCCGGGTGGCCCCTGGCAGTCCGGGTTCCTGTCACTGAGCCGGGCTCGTGAGCCGCTCGCTCCGCTGAGCGCACACATCTGGAGTGTTTGAACAGCCCCAGGAGGGACGAGGGGATTCCAGACCTACCAAAGGCTCTGTTGTGTTTGGACAGTTCCATGGAGCTGCAGGGACAATACTTAATGACAGAGTGACTTAACCCATCTATTGCTCATCAGCTCAAGTGGTGCCAGCTCCAGTCACACTGAGCACAGACAGAGATAATGAGCTTACTCAGAGGGTTCATCTTTTATGTTACTGCTGTCAAATATTTTCTTACCAAAATCATTGGCTGTCTAAACTGCTGAGTTTATACAAGTCCATTGTAATTTGTGCAGCGATTAAATATTAAAGCAGAGTGTATTTTCAGAGGAAATAAATTTAGAGCAGACCACTTTGTTCTTTAGCAGAGGATCTCTGCTCCTGTCAGTGAGGAGATGGAGCAAGCATTCTTCCCTCTAATAGCATAATTATTCAAAAATGTTTGCAAGGATCTCTTTGTAGAATTTGTACTCATGCTTTAGTGTCACTATTTCACTTCAAAATGTGGGTAAGAGGTTTCAGATTCCACGGCTGACAAGGTGATGCAGGTTTGCAAAGAAAATTTGGAGGAGGAAGGGCCCAATTGCATGTGAAAGAGTTATCCATTTCTATAGAAATCTGAAACTAAAGATGCTTTGCCATGCCATTTAATTTTAAAGATTTACAGAAGCCTTTTTCTGACTCTTAAGAAATTTTAACAGTTTAGCTTTACAGAGACCTGAGGTACTGCTTGCAAAGCTAAAAATTAACATAAGATTAGATACCATCAGTTTCTTAAGCATTTTTAGCACACAGCGGAAAATGCTTTTATTTTAATAAATGGCGTTTTTAGCATTAACAAGTTTTGAAAAATAATCCTACTTATTTTAGCCAATTTTGAGTATGTCCTTGCTCTTGCAGTATAAGATAGAAAAAAAGCTGCACTCTTGGGTTAGATCAGGTGTAGCTACTGATGCCTTGGCACATGGTCACTTGTGTGTGTGTGTTTCCATGTGAAACCTGGGAAAACATTAACTTTCCATGTGAAACCTAGGTACTTTAACTTTCACCGGCATTTTCATACAATTTCCTCTTTCATTCTTCTCCTTTTTTCCACTTTATTAGCGCAGATGGGAAATCAACCTTCTTTGAGGAAGTGACAGATAATCCTTTGCATACATAATGTTTTCTGTGATCTAATGGGATGTTTTTCCTGGTGTAAAGGTCTCCCAGGCCTGCACCTCGAGTGCGCTGAGCACATCATTAACCCAAAGCATGTGCTTGCTGAATTTCCCCTTGAGCATGCAGCAGAAATGTCTGTGTCTTTATGCTGAGTGAGTCTGATGTGCTCCAGTGGCCGTGAGTGATGACGAGGAAGGAGGGATTCTCTTTGATAACATCGCCAAGTCTGCCATCGACCCCTTCGACACCTCCTCGGGATCGGTGCAGCTCATCGCCATCAAACCCGTGGCCCTCCCTGCTGTCCATGCTGCTTCGGAGAGGAGCCAGGAGTCTGCCATCATCAATGGAGAGGTGAGGACTCTCTGATAGTGTCTCCAGGTGTTTCCTTGGCTACTGCCACAAGTGGAACGATCTTAAGCCTGTTAGAGTTGAGGTCTGCTAGGAGCTTCTCACCTTTATGCTATATAAAGTTCCATTAGCACTGTGGGCTTGGAGATTTGAGAATTTAAGATCTGCTCTTTCACAATGCACCTGTGAATGCCTGCAACCTTGGAAGAGGCAATTTTCTATATTCCTACCCTCCCAGTGTCCTTCTCTCCTGTTTAAAAAAGTGAGCCATGAAGGCAGAAAGCAGAATAAGATCTTTTCCTACGTGGATTCTGTGGCTGGGTATGAAAATATGTATAGATCATCTGGGTGCCAAGCTGATCATTCTATACTGAGCAATACATCTCATTCAGAGTGAGAAGGGGTGCAATGGGACCATGGCCTTGCTCTGCGCTCCAGCCTGTGCACAGAAGGTGCAGTGGTTTTGAAAGAAAAAAGTGGGATGGCACAAATGTCTGATCCAGATGCTGACCAAAAAACATGCTTTGACTGCAACACTTCTATTCATGTTTTGATGTAGATTTAATCAAGACCTGCCCATTTACAAAGCACTGAGGCTTTTATGAAGTTGTTGAACATTATGGGAACAAGCCACAGAGGTGCCTTGTTTACAAACTCACACTGCATCAGCCATTTAAACAGCTAAAAACAGTTTAAAAGCAGCAGGAGGGCTGCTGCCAGGGACACTGTAAAAGACAGTGTCATCAGAGTTCCCATGTGGGCCTGGATTACTGCAGCCTGTTGTGCTCCACTATGTACTTGTATTTTAAGTCCTGACGTGCCTTGTGCCTTCCAAACTCAGAGGAAGACTTATTTAGCTTTCAGCATCTCTTTTCTGTAAGGCAGCAGGATGACACTCCTAGTGCTGCGTGCACCCTAGCACACATGCTTCCTGTAATTTGTGAGAAGACTGTAGAATTTGACCCTGGAAGCACAAAGCCCAAATAAATTCCTGATTTCCAAGTAACTTGCAGTTTGAAGCAGGAGGGGAATTTTCTCAATACTTAGGAGAAACCATGGGACTAAGCTGTACCAGGACAGACCAAACACCCCCTTTGTTAAGGTTCCTCTCTGACAGGAGCCCATAACAGATTCGTAAGAAATAATATAAATAAAGGAAACATTTGATGTAATTTCACTGGAGTTCTCCCCCAGCCATTAGTGGTGACTTATTTAAGGTTTTGTGTAGTCAGGGGCGATGTCTCTGTACCCCAGCAGAGTTTTGACGGGTGAGTTGTGCCCGTGGCGCCCTGAAGCACGCGCGGTGTTGGGTCACGCCAGTTGGCTGACACCACCAGTGTTTTTCCTCAGTGGGTGTCTCTGAGTCACTGTTGTAATGGTACACGGTTTTTTAGGCTAAAATTATTTAACCATCTGCCAAGCCATAAAAATGCAGCGACTCTGTTCACTTGCAGTTCCTCGCTGCTTGCAGATGGCACGGTGTGGTACAGAGAGATGACACATGCGGCGCATCAAACACGCGCCGACGATATCCTTTGGAGGTAGCCAGCCCACCACCAGCCCTGAAACATCTTCTTGCCTCTTAGGTGAACAAGGCTTTGAAGCAGAAGTCTGACATAGAGCACTACCGCAACAAGCTGCGCCTGAAAGCCAAGAGGAAGGGGTACTATGATTTCCCACAGGTTGATAATAGCAAGGGGCTGACAGACAGAAAAAGGATGTATGAGAAAAACCAGAAAGAACTTGACCACATTTTGGATCCAGATGCAGATGTCTCGTCTCCATTTGCTGAGCCTAAGAACAGGTGAGACTTTTTGTATGCAATTCTTCATCTGGGAGGAGAGTTGATGTCCCGGGAGTCAGAGGGGCAGTTTTAATGAGCCAGCTGTTTGTTGTATGGTCACTCGTCCCTTCTGCTTTATGGAGAAAATTCATATAGCCCATGGAAAGCATGTCCTCTGGTAAAGCTGCAGTGTGGTTAAAAACAAACAAATGGAAAGAAAAAAAAATAAGGGAAGGGACTGCTGCAAGTTGTTGTGAGTCATTCTCAAAGGTAAACAGAAAAAGTGGTAGTAATGTTATTGGTGATACTCAGAGCAGACTTTAGGCAGGAAGTTAGCATCTGAATTGGTTCTTTTTCAAAATACAGTGGTATTACTATTTTGTCATTATTTTAATCTCAATGTAACTATTGCAGAAGGCATGAGATAGCAGAACCAGTGTGTTGTCCATAAAGTCCTGCAGGGATGGTATCTGTGAGGTGTTGTGTGTGCCTGTTATTGGTGATCTTCCTGTGCCTTTAACAGAGAAATTCACAATTTGCTCATCTCTCACGTGAAGCTGGCATGTTGTATAACATTACTAATGTTTGTTTAACACTTCACTGTCTCCTGAGAATGGCACACCCGTAGCACTCATCTCCCCATTTTAGAAATGCAGGGGGAGTGCAGGTGCTGATTGTGCCTGAGCTGCCGCTGTGGGTGGGTGCTCTGTTGCTGGTGCTCTCTGAAACACAAACTGGCACATTGGAAAGAAGAGATCACACCAGTCCTATCCCAGGCACGGCCCGGTGTGCAGATTCCTCTTTCTTGGAAGTTCTGGAGGTGTGAAGGATTGTAAAAGAGTGTGTTTGCCTTTGCACCTTGCACAGGAGGGCTCTGGTTCTTACTGTGATCAAGGACAAGCATCAGTTGATCCATGAGAGAAAAAGGGGTATGAAGCACCTTTCCTCTGGAAAAGGCCCTCACGCCTGGAGGTGCAGTCTTGTATCCCATCTCCTGGAAAGTTCAGACCAAAATTTTCCTATGAGCTTAAATTGAATGCAATCAAAGCATCGCTGGTGACACAGGCATTGCACACAATGCAACTTCAGCAATTACCCTTGGGGCACGGAGATGAAGAAGGCTGTAATGGGAATTACAAATGCACTGTTGGCTCAGAATATGGACAAAAGTTGTGATCAGATGAATTTCTATAGGTCTGGAGTTCGGTGGCTGAGAGATGCTGCCCTGGAAGAGCTCTTTCCCAGGCTGCACTGGTCAGTGAAAAGATGCTGACTCAGCCGTGTGTTATGTTCTTGCTGGAGGTCCTGGGGCACCATTTCCTCGTGCAGTTTTCCAATTCACTGTGCACTGAAAAGGGGAGAAATGGAGCCTTCCCTACATGGGAGCCCTGCTCTGCCAGGAGGTCCAGGAGGTATAGGCAGAGCACTGGGAACACTTGTTGAGGAATGCATTTAGTCCAGGGAGCTGGAAAGTTCCCTCGACACATTGGTGTGGCTGCGTGCTGTACATACAGTGACTGATTGAGGCACTTATTTGGATATTGGTTATGTGTCACGTGGCTCACAGGAAATGTGTAAAACATTAAACTGAAGCTTTGCCACAGCCATGTGCTTTTTGTTGAGTACAATGACGACTGTTTGTGCCAGTGTGGGAAGATCCCATACATTTTTCCTGCGTGTTTTCCAGTGTGTTGTGTAAACCTGTCACAGTCTATTTGAGACAGTGATCCCTGGCGTGATATAAACTGCTGGGAGGCAGGTAAACTGCTGTGGAGGAACCGTTCTGATGTGTAGCTGCACCATAAAAGGCTGGCTGCTGGACTTACTTGTTAAATCTATTGTCTGTATCCCTACATGGGAAGAGAGAACCATTTCTCATGCACTATCTGTGAAGACACAGAACACTTGAAGAACTTTACAGGTGCTGCAGATGTTTACAAACAAACCAGTTCTGAATTCCATGCTAAAATTTCCATACTACGACCTGGACCTGAACTTGGTATGCTGCAACACACATGACAATTATTGTCCTTATTTTTCTAACAAAAATAAGATGGCTAAAATGTCACTCTGCTGGAGGAAAACCTTGAAAAATACTACAAGGTAATGTGGGGTTTGGTCATTGATAAAGGAATCAATACAATTGTATTTCTGTAATGAAATAAAATTGCTTTGAAAGCAAGCTAGGTAAGCATACAATTGAAAAAAATATTCCTAACTTTTTCTGTTTTGAATCATTGTTACAGTAATTAAAACTTGAAAAATTGCAAGTTTTAAAATGATATCACAAAAACTAAGTCAGAGACTTCAAAGTTTCTAGGGAAAAGGTCTATTCTATTCTCTTCTGTTTTGTGTATACTCCTCTAACTGAAGTCACATTATTACAGCACTTCCAAAACATATCAGAAAATAGAGATGCAGTTGATTACTCAGGGTTACTTTTATATTTTGGATTAATTTTAAATTGTATTTAAAAGTGCTTTACAAAACATTGCTGCTAAATGATTTGATTTTTTCCAGAACAAAGAGCTTTGTGCTCTAGGTGCCTTTCAGTCATCAGTACCATAATACTCATGTTTTAAAACATTCCACCTGTGTTCCCAGAAGGCTCTTCCTAACCCAGTTGAATGCCAGTTGTTCCTGTTCATCCCTCGTTTCTCATTAGTAAAACTCTCTTAAATGAGGCAATTGGCAATCTCAAGGTAATTTTTAAGAGCCTACTGATGATACACACTATTCTTGGATTTTCTTTAATAGTTTGTAATCAGGTCAAGAATCTGTATGTTTCACAGAGCTGTATACTTGAATCTCTTAGAAAATATATCACAACTGCCTCACCTAGGTATTTATGGACCTATTGTAAAACATATGAAATTTTAGAGACCTTTGATGTAAGAAGATGAAGATTGTCAGATCTGATTGACCTGTGCATAACCCTGTTTTTGGTAATATCAACACTATAGTCAGAGGAAGACTACATAGGAAGCAAGAAGTCATACAATATTATTTTTATAGGGGAAACTTATTCCAAAAGCTCTAGTTGTGTTCTGCTTTGGCAGTGCATTTGGGACTTTCAAACATGAGCATGGTGACTTGTGATCAAAGGTCACACAGAAGTTTTTGAAAGTTGCCTTAAAACTAAGTACATGCCCGAGTAATTTATTTAAACAGAAGTGTGAAATTGCTATTTCTTTGTCCTACCTTTTATCCTGTCTGATCATGTAAATGTCCTACTTTCTGGATTTCTGCAAATCAGTTTCTGCTGCTCTAATCTGTCAAGGCAAAAAGTGCTGTTAACAAGATCTGGAATAACTGAAGAATTATTTATCAGTGAATTAATTTGGACTATCTTGTCTGTTCATTTCATTGATAGTTCTTGAGACATTAAACCATGAAGTGACTTGAAAGTGTGACTTCAGACATAACAGTGCAACTTGTCTTACTTCACTATGAGCACTGCCAGGTCCCCTGAGTAAAATAAGCAGCACAGAGACGTGTTAGATGACCTGATCTAATTTTAATATTCTGAATGGAGTAATTGCACCAGGCAGAAAAATAGCATGGCTAGGCGAAGATAACTTTGTATCAGGCTCTAGCAGTGTAATTACTGTATTAATAAATGAAGCTGGCATGCCGTTATTTCGTCTGTTACTGATCTACTTCAGGACCAGTGCTTCTCTGGAGTGTGCAAAAAAATGACTGATGGCCAGACACAGTATGAAAACAACTCATAAACTCTGCTGGTGTTGGAAGTAGCCTTCTTAAAAGATGCAGCTTGATGAAGCATAAAGTTCCTGTATCGCCATTTAGCAAACCCTCCTGCAGATACGTACAGATATGTTCTGCATTTCACAGAAGGGTGCTGCATTTGTTTTTGTATAACCAGCAACCAGGGCAGAAATGGTTTTGTTGACGAGGTTACCGGGTATTTTGGATATTCATTTTTATTCTGCCTTTCTATTGCGTTTGCTTCCCCTTGGTTTGGAGCACCCAGCAGTGGAAGCTCAATGCCCAGGGATGAGCAGCACTTTGTCCCAGTGCTGCTCAGAGCTGTGCTGGAAGCAGCTGAATCCCAGGAAGCACAGCTCTCTGAGAAAGCTGTGGCCACTTACCAAACTGGCTATTTAAAAACAGCATCTTGCAAGCAGTTTCCTCCCACTACTGTGTCTCTTCCCGTTCCCTTTGCTGGGTGTTTGTTTCAGTGGAGCGTTTTTCTGCTTCTCTCTTATTGCTCAGGATCAGCAACCAAAATCTCTGCTCCCCATCTGTGTGTGTGGGAGATCCTGTTATTTTTTTATATGGTTTTGGTTTTTTTTTTTTTAATGAATTTGAGTCATATCAGATGAAGTTAAAAGGGTCCTGATATCTTCTTGGGACATATTTCATCTGATAAGCTCCCACATACGATGTCCACGTCTTTTACATAACTTTATTTTCCTTAAACCGTAAAAAACAATTAATCACCTCTCAATAAGGTTACTGATTTCTAGCACTTCATATGTGTAGAAAGAGTATCCTGTAACAAAGTGGCATTTTTATGAACGTCATCATTTAAGAATGAAGATGAGTATTGAAAACTGCTGCCTGTCATTAATTTATTTTTCATTTTACTGTTTTCTTGTTTCATGTTTTCTAGGCAGCCGTTGAAGAACTCCGTGTACAGAAGCAGGCAGTCTCTGAACAGTCCCAGCCCAGGGGAAACTGAGATGGATCTTCTGGTGACTCGAGAGAGGCCTAGACGTGGGATCCGGAACAGCGGATATGATGTAAGTTCATTGGGTATAGGCAGTGAAATCTGCTCAGCAAAGTCTTAACTTGCTCCTAAACCCAGGAAACTGTTGATAAACCACAAGCCAGAGTGCCATGAGATGTTTAATGTTACAGGGGTTTATGTGCACTGAGCGTCCTGAAAAAAGCTCAGACTCTTCCATGTGCTTTATCAGTCTACATCATTTTACAGTCTGAAATGCAAACAAAATGTTTGCCCAAACCCCATTATTTGCCAAAGTATTAAACTTTGAATTTAGATAGTTCTTCTAAGCATGTGGCTACTTGACAGTGAGCTTTTTTCATTGTAATTAAAATCCTCTGTTTGTTCTGAAGAACAGCCTAAAGCTGCTCTCTTGATTCAGAAGAATGAACAAGCAACTTCTGGGATTTTCACCTAAGTCCCAATGTCAGTGTTTTGTGGAAATCCCCTAGGGACGGGTATCGTCCTCTTGCTCCCTTCAGAACTGGGAGAGTTTTGTGTAGGTAAATGTCAAACCCAGCCAGAGGAGATGCTGCTTTATGGTCCAAGGAGCTCATGCAGCCAGCACACGGCAGAGGAGTTGCCTTGTGCAGTCTGAACAAACACTGGGTGCAAGCTGACACTGTGTGAACCTAGAATGAGGATTAAAAATAGCCCCCACACTGGGGCAATGTTGAGTTTTTCAATCCTTTGTCACGTGTACAAACTGCTGTAGCTCAGCCAGCCCTGAAGACCAGTCCCTAGAGAAGGTCTAAACCATTCTGGAAAACAAGGAAGTTCACCTGTGGTTGCCCATCCTCTAAACATTGTAGATGAAAAATATTTTTTTGGAGGGGCGTTTCACTGTCAACCCTCTCTCTGCCAGGAATGTGTTTTTAGCAAGGTGAAAGAAAGTACCAAGGTCGGGGGGATGTGTTCAGTAAAGTTTAAACCTTTTACAAAATTCTTCAGGGCATGTGGTAGTTGTCAGATTCCTGAAATGATTCCCTGCATTTGGACACTTCCCGTCAGACTGCAGGAGTCATGTGGGGCCGTGTGAGTGGGCTGACTGGTACACTGCTTTCTGAGGGATTAGGATACCAGTACTATGCTAATAAAAACTGGTTTTTCACAGGGGATATTTTCCTGGAAATCAATGTTGAAAACATTCTGGGAGCAGGCACGGCAGCAGATTTTAAAAATATATTTCAATAGATTGTGTATACTATATATAAAACATATTTTAAAGAAAATTTGTTGAAAACCTTGAAAGTAGATCAATGAGCTTATGCAGATTCTGGAGTGTCCTCAGAGTAATTATAAACTCTGAGATGTGTGCACATCACAGAAAAAATTGCTTTTGCCTTGCCTTTGATGCTGCAGTTGGGCGACCTGTCCCTGGCACAGCGTTTTACTGAGAAGTTACATAAAATCCCTTCGCCCGATGCACTGCAGATCCACTGCAGCACACCTCTTCCAGCTCCGAATGCATTTCCCATCTGAAAGCACAGAAATGCCACCAGGAAAATGGGACAGGATATTGAAATTTAGCTGCCAAGCCTCAGCCTGCAGCGTGGGCTGCTCCCTCGCTCCTGTTTGAGGCTCCTCGGAGCTGTGCCGAGCGTCTGACAGGCTTCATCTCCCAGGATACCCACGGCTGGGCACTGATGCTGCATCCGTGGAATCCATGGATCTCACCAACTAAACACCTCTGTAAATCTGACCTCTGAAAATGGGTGAGGAAGGGCTCGTTTGAGTGCTGACTCTTGTGCCCTTTCTGTTTCACACAGTAACACCTGGTACCCATTTTTGACATCCAATTTGTCATATTAAATGTTCCAGCCTTCTCAGACTGCTGCTAACCTCTTCCTCCCAGCATGTTATTTAGCAGCAAGTCCTGCCAAAGAATAGTGAAATTTGCATTTTATAAGCAGTGCCAAATAATTAAAATTATGAATCAAATAGTTCTTATTGCCTTTATGTCATGAGACTTTTTTCCAGTATAAAAAATGTGTGTGTGGGTGTTTGTGTGTGTGTGAGCTGTTACCAGTATACCCAGGTTATGTGTTGACGTTTTTCTTCCCAGCAATAATAATGTTTTTATTTTTAAAGAAAAGAGATTGAGATCTCCCAGATTCTTTAAGAAAACTCCTTAAGAATTCCTCACTCATGGGCCCAACCATAAGGTTTCCCTTCAACAAAAAATTTCTAAATTCTTATTTCTAAATTTCATTCATACTTTTCTAAAAATACTTCATTCTCTATAATTAATTTTTGTGATACTTCTCTGAATCATGGTTCTGTTTCTCAGACCTAAAAACTGGTAAGGATATGAGGATAAAGATATTTGTCCATATGTAGCTTTTAGTATTATTTTGGAGTGTACATTCTTCTGTTTGATGTTCTCAGTATATTATTTTCCTTTATAGTGTCTTTCATAAATGAATTATTATTGAACAGTACCTAGCTTTCCATTTTAAAGATTCCTAACAGGGTTTACTATCATCACCCTCACCTAGGAATTAGATTAAGGAGACTTTATTAACATGTTTATTATTTTCAGCAAGTTCATGAACAACTGTGTGTAGAGCAAATGCCATAACGAAAGACTCTAGAACCTCTAGACTGCTCTAATGAGCTTTAGAGCAGAGCAGAAAATATTTAGGCTGTTTTTTGTATAAAAGGAAGAAAATGACCTTACTATACATGTCTAAGAGATCAGTGTACAGAAGAATTCACTGGCATAATTTTGTTGATGTGGCTAAATTAATGCAATGCATCCAAACTCTTATAGATTAGTGTTCACATAAAGGATTTTACTGATAAAGTTGCAGCAGCAGAATTATTCGAGAGGTGTATAAAATCTGTCTCTCACTGCAGGATTTTATTTGCCTTCTTCACGTACCTCTAGTTCCTCCTATTGTACAGTAACTGTGTATGATCTTTTTTAATGGTTGCATTAATGTATAGTGGCCTCTATTTATGATAGCTATGTGTTTCAGTTGATAGGATAGCAACTGGCATACCTCAGAAAGTGATAGCATGAATTGAAATAAATTTTAAATTATGAGAAAAAGAAATGATTATTACTCTCCTCCAAAATCTTCATGTCAGCTTTTATGTTGATGAACCAAAGTTGCCTTAATGTTGGCTGCTAATATGTATTTTGTGTACATATGATATATTTTAAACATTCTGTAGAGGTCTAATGGCTTCACCAGCGAGTTGTAGAAAACCTGATTTATTTCAGCATTGGGTACTAATAGGTCTGCGTGGGATTCCACTCACATTTTTACAGGCATGAGCGAACAGAAGAACCATGGTTATTAATCATCCAGTCAGGACATTATGATTTCAGAGGCTCTTTGGCTGCACTTACACAAACAACCATTGCATTTTATAGTCAGGCTTCTAAAATGTGCCTGATTTTTATTTATTGTAGCAACACAAACAACAATGGAATCAAAATGCATGAAGAGAATTAAGGGAAAGTATTTAGTTGAAGATTTCCTACAAAGTTTTTCCATTTAAGATCATTTGGTGCAGTTGCATTCTCCCTCTCCCAATCTGATGTGTGTACTACTTGGGAAGTCTGAATTTGAGTTTGTGGTTTTGAATTTAGATAATATACTGTATAACCATAACTGTATAAATTATGGTTAAATTCTAATGTGCAAAAGTTTAATTTTTATCTTAATTTTTCTCTTTTCTTCCTGCAGTATTTTCATTAAATACAAAATATAGCTATACTTAAAGCAGAGAAAGCAAATTAATATTTTACTTAGATTTATTATCAGTTTTCACTACCAGTGTAACTCTTTTCTGAGTGGCTGGTAACAGAAGAAGAAAACCAGTTTGATATTTCCCTCTGGAAAGGAAGAAATAAGTGTTATGATTGTCCTATAGCTTGCAAAACCTTGGGGGCAGAGTCACTTATCTATTCAGGTGTAGAAAAGCACCATTACAGGGGAAAAAAATGTGCCCCACTAGGAGCTACAGAACACTGAAATGATCAGGATAGTGCTGGAATTTTTAACAAGAACATCCTGTTGTATTCTTTTATTTATGGCTATTTTAAACACCAGCACAGTTCTAACCACGTGCTATATATAGAAGGAGGCACATATCCTATTGCTCATCCCAGTTATCCTGGCATAGTCAATGCGTTTTGCAGATGTTTAAAGAATTATAAGGAATCCGTTGCTGGTTTAAAACATATGTTTTTAAAACTCTGGGCTGTAAAACTGATCTTACAAAATACAGGTGAAGTGTGGTGTTTCACTGCCTTTATTTGTGGTGTTTCACTGCCATCACTCCTTGCAATGTGATGATTGTTTTCTGTCACGGAGTTACAGCCAAAAAAAATCAGGGAGGTGATTTCTGTTTGTACTTATCTGTACAGAAGGAATTACCCTGGGAGTAACCCACCAAGTTAAGCTGCCCAAGCACTATCTGCTTGTTGGAGTGTGTGTCTCATTCCCTGCTCCCATGTTAACTTTGCATAAATACCTCTGTAACTCCTATTTGGGGCTGGGTAGGACCCCTGAGCTGGGCCAGGGTGTTCTCTGCAAGGGGCAGGACTGAATTTGTGGTGTCATTGTTAGGAAGTTCAGAAAAACTCCTAAACTTCAGTTCTTCAGAAATCTTAATGTGAGAGCATAAACAAAGGAATTTCAGTCTCTCTAGCTGTAATAAGCTGTCCCTTGTAAGGAGTCCTTCATAGTGATGGCACTATTTAGGGAACCATACTCTTCCTGGCACAGTTGCACTCCCATTGATACCACAACTAAGACAAGAATTCAGACATTAATTCTAATTGTTTTTAAGTGACTCAGTGCCAGTTTAATCTGCTACAGAATGTTCCTGCTACTTTTCCCAGCAAACAATGTAGAACATAAAAAGCTGTTATACTCCCCTGCATCGTATAATTTCTTTCCAGTATTTGTCGTGCGTCTACATTGTCACAATTCCTGGTTTGTGTGAGTTACATCTCAAACACATCTGTGTTTGAGAATGGTGAAGCAGCACAAACACTGTCTTGTCCAGCTTTTCACATATACTTTTATTGCTCCCACCAGACCGAGCCTGAAATTATAGAAGAAACGAACGTTGACCGCGTCAACGAGCCCCGGAATTACAGCCGGTCCCGCCAGGCCAAGGGCCACTCGGAGACGTCGACGCTGAGCTCGCAGCCCTCCATCGATGAAGTCCGGCAGCAGATGCACATGCTGCTGGAGGAGGCCTTCAGCCTGGCCTCGGCTGGCCACGGGGGCCAGCCCCGGCAGGACGCCTACGGCTCGGCCCCGCACCTGCCCTACTCCGAGGTGGTGACCAGTGCCCCGGGCACCATGACCCGGCCCCGGGCGGGCGTGCAGTGGGTGCCCACCTACAGGCCAGAAATGTACCAGTACAGCTTGCCAAGGCCCGTAAGTGGAGCTTCTCTTGAGTACACTGTAATGTCAGAAGGGTGTTTCTACTCTGAGCCAAATTTCTTTTAAAGTAGTCCCATTTACATGCTTAAAAGATGCTTACAGTAGATAAGTATGTGTAGGGTGGTATATATATCTGTATCTATATCTATATATCTATATATCTATCTATATATCTATCTACATATGTGCTTGTCTAGATACCAACCTAGACTCTCACAGTTGGGAGGATGGGTGAGCCACACACATACACCATGAAAGACTCAGCGTCTATTTCGGCAGTAAGGTTGTCTTGTCTAAATTGCACACAGAATTGAAAGAATAGGCTGTTCAACAGATCCAAAACTTGTTTGCACATCTTCTATTCGGAGAATGCATATTAGGAAGCAATGTGGTTTTATGGAATAACTATGTAGGGAACATCAACACTTCTGCATCACTGGAGAGGTTCACCGCCGAAGAGCAACCTGAAATGTGGTCTGTTATTGGCAATCTTGCACTTACAACTATTGGCTTGGGACTCTAGAGAAGATTTAATTCCATTCCATATTAGTTGACCTTATAACTCCCTTTATCCTTCATTTTCTAGCCTCAAGCATTAGCTAACACCTCCTTACCTCACAGAAGTAATACATGAATTAGGAACTTAAAGACATGGGTGGAAATTGTTAATGGAATTTTGTAGCTGTCTAGACAGCAGTCACCCCAGCATTGTGCATACCCTCATGTGTGAAACTGCCCCTGAATTCCCACATGTGTTAGTGTGAAACTCAACAAAATATTTTCTTATATGTCAGACATAAATCTCAACCAGAGGTGATTGCTTTCAGATAAGAAATAGCCCATCTAACAATACCAGTGTGAAAAGTTGTTCATTTTAAGGCTTTTTTTGGGTCAGAATTTTTTTTTTTTTTTTAAAGAATGTATTTCAAACTGAGTCTCTTGCTCTGGCTAGAATAAGAGGATAATGCAGAAAAACGTCCTCAGTTCAAAATAACCATTTACCATGACTTCCTTCCATGATAATAAAAAATACATTAAGGGATGCTGCTTCTGAACTATTCTGAACATATTTGAAAGCCAGTGGCACTGCCTGCAAAAGTTCAAGTTGGTGCTATTTAAATCATGCTAAAGGTTATTTCTGGCACTTTGAAACTGGTCTGATGAAATTCATACAGCATATAATCATATTTTATGGTTAGAATTCGATTAAAAGCTTAAGAGACAGCTAATGGGGAGTCAAATTACCTTGACGCCTCAAAGAATCTTTCTAAAATGAAATTAAAAATATTACGTGGTGAGAGGTTTTTAAAAAATGTAATAGCCATACTTTTTTTTGGTGAATGATTCACTGTTTTCTTTCAAAGACTTATTACTCTCCTAAATCATTTGCATATTTGGGACCTTCAAGCATTTGCTTATCTTTCTGGCATTCTGAAGACAGCGTTAGGTTCCCTGAAGATAGTTGATTGCTCCAGATTAGGATAGGCACAGGCTGCTCGGCTTTAGCTAAGGGCTGGTAATTCATCGTTTTCTGCATATCAGTTTCATGAATATGCACTGGGCTTTAACCACACCCGTTTCTGGTTTGTTCTTATGGGGATGGAGGGTTGGAACTGAAAATATCCCCAGCTTTGGGGATGAGAGGTACCTGTGCACTGGGATGTTTGTTACCTCTGTAAACAAAGAATTAGTTATTTTTGCCCTGTCTTAAAATCCAGTTCTTAGTGGCAATTAAAAGTCAACATCATCAGTGTTGTTACAATTCAAAATACTGAGCATTTTGAAAATGAAAATTTCATCTTTGAAAATTCAAGAGCATTTTGCCTGCTTATCTGGAACAAGTGCAGAGGGGTCCAGAACCACTCTTCAGATCTGTGTTTCTTCAGGTGTCCTCCAAATTGTGGATCTTTAATTTTTTGTAGTCAACTTCTTGGCTAGTCCCACCACCAAGCATTTGTGTATCTCTCCAGAGATACATGCATGCATCTTCTTTTTCCTTTTCCGTTTTCTTCTCCCTTTTGAGGCCTTCTGTGTGTTTTTTATTTGTTTGGTTGGGTTTTTCTGTACATGCTGACATTAATACCGAAATTATCTGTAGCTCTTGTGAGGGAATTCCTGTTTGCCAACCTGCCCGTTGGGTGACCTGTGAAAACAGGATTCCTCCACACGGGGCTCACACCTTCTCCTGGCAGAGAAAAGCCAGTGAAAGGCAAACTCTCCCTGTTGTTCTGGAGCCTCCAGAAACATGATGAGTAACACTTGGCTGAGTCCTTGGCATCCAGCTGGTGTGCTGTGACTGGAGGATGGAGTTAAAGAGTTGCGTGTGTGACACCAGCCCGACCGCCAGCTCTGTGCCTTGGTTGATCATGTTACAGCTTTGGAAATTTGCTCAGCTGAGTCAAGCAGAGGGCTGAGACCAGGGAAGAAAATCCTCTCCATTACAAGGCTGGACCACTTTCCATCTCCTCTTCTGTGCTTTGGAAAGAGGAGTGACAGTAACAGAGCTCTGGGTCCCAAGGTGAGGCCCAGCACCATAAACAGGCACTGATGACCAGCACTTACAGCCTGAGTGACTGGTAAAGTATCCACGTCCTCAGAGCTCCCCTTCATTTAACAGAGGTAAAGTGGGAGTATTTTACCAAAATTCAGCCACTTTCAATAACAGCTGCTAAGTATAAAACAGGATGGCTATAAAGGCAAAGCCAAATCAATAAATTTGCATTATTCCTGGACTGCAATTCAATAATCAAATAAGTTAAATCATTCAATGAGTAAACAAAAACACTGGCCTTTGAATTCCTATGGTGAGATGTAAGGAGATGAATGTTTCTGTAATTAGAAGGCAACAGAGAATACTTTCACCCTAGACCAATCTGTAAGTGGGAGGTGGTAAAAATATTTCAATATTGCAACTAGGGAAATGTAGCCTTAAAACTAACTGCAAAGTTTCTGCTTTAGCCTATAGTTATTGTGTGCTGGCCTACAGACAAAGGCTGAGAGAGGTGGGATTGTTCAGCCTGGAGAAGAGATGGCTCCAGGGAGACCTTAATGCACCTTCTAGTACTTAAAGGAGCTACAAGAGAGCTGGAGAGGACAAATTCCCTGAGAGAATGAAACAAAAGGGAAAATCCTAAACCCCAGTAAGGATTTATTGTCTTCAATGGCTGAAGTTTCTCTGCTTAACTGCTCTAGCTACTTTTGAAAATTCTTCATTGGTTTGCCTGTTAAATTGTCAGTGTTCTAGCCACAACAGACTCCTTCATTGGTATTTCTTCCTGAAAGGGTGGCATGGGGTCTCTGGTACCTGTGCAGTCTGTCCTGGATCTCAAGTGTGATTACTTCTGACAGTGATTGTTGTATCTTTTGTATTATACAAGTCCTCATTTTTCAAAAAATAGAGTTTGGAACCTATGCAGAATGTTTTTCTTCTTAAGTTTTTTTGGCTTTGGTTCTTTTTGGGTTTTTTGTTTGTTTGTTCTTGTTTGGTTGGTTTTTTTTTCTCTTGCTAAAAACCAAGAGATCCTTTTAAAAGGATAAATACATTTTGAAGAGTAAAATTAGGCAAATCTGTGAAATCGGCTGGGTTGTGTTTTTTGTTTGTTTTTTTCTTCCCTGACTGGATTCACAATGGTGAAGTGACTTTAATTGTGCAATCATGCCAGTTAGCCAAGAGCCTAAGGGCTCATAAAAATCTGTAACAGGCCTCTATAGTAAAACTTTGGTATCATTCAGCTTCTGAATGCTTTTTTCCCATTTATATGTGGCATGCAGGAAAACACTGATGCCCCAACCCACTGGAGAAAGTCTAGAAATTTCACTGGCTTTCCCTCCCATAACTGTGTTGGTGTGTGTGGCAGCTCAGGACAATGAGGACTGACTCCTGTCCCCTCTGGACAGACTGTTCCTCAGTGTGCTGTAGCAGATCTTTTTACAGGATTTCTCACTTTAACAGGATTCTCTCTGCCCAGCCATTAGCAAAATATTGCCACTCACTCAAAATAGTTCATCTCCCGTGTAAGCAGCAAAATAAAGGCTTAGATTTTCTATTTTATGTTTTTCCCCAAAATTTCCAGTGCAAATTGCAGCATATTTGTGCACTGTTATCCTTTAAAATACCTCCTTTGATGTCCATATTCCAAAGCACAACACACAAGAGAAAACCCAGATCTACCTCTGAGTCTCTGCCTACCCTGCTAAACAGTGTCTGGAGTCACTTTCCACCCCGAAACATTATCTCATGTGCTGTTCCTTTAAAATAGGGGGAATAAAAAGGATTTCATACTTGGCACAGATGCATGCTCAGAGCAAGCTGTGGGATGAGAGGCTTGTGGAGCCAGAAGGGAGTGTTCAGGCAGCCTGTGAGAGCACTGCCAGCGTTTGAGATGCAGCAGAGGCATTGCAGACCATTTCCCATCCAGCACTATTAGGAGAAATATAACTGAGGTTTTCTTTGATGCAAATAACATTTGTTTTTTCCTTACGATTCTTTCATTAAAAATCAGTATTTCCAACCCCTGGCTAAGAAATGTAACAGTGTCTTTTTAGATTTTTTTTTCCCCACTTAAATGTAGAAATTCTTTAAATATCATGGTAGCATGGTGAAAGTAAATATTAGGAGACTTTGTAGGTGGCATGAAAGAAAAAATTATTTTCAGAGACATGCCTTTGAGGGTTCTAACCTGCTTTAAAAGGGGTGGCAGTGAGAGGGCAGAGAAAGATGCTTGGTCTGTATTGCTTTTCCCTTGGAGACACATCAAAAGTCAGTTTGATAAATTACCTTTCCTCTTTGTTAACCTAGTTTTGCAGGTATTTGAGAATGAAGGTATTTGGAATGTGGTCTAAATGTGTAATTTTAAAAGATGATTACTGAAAGAGTGTTTTCTGATGCATAGTGTGGGATTTATATTGCCAAATTCAAACCTAAATGTAGGTGGTAAGTCTGAAATAATCATGTAAATCCTGTAGGCTCTTTCTCTGGGCGGGAGATAGAGAGTGACTCATCTCATGGTAATGTGTTTTTAACTTTCTCTGCTCTTTGTGGAGGAGCTTTTCTGGCTAAACCAGATACTTCTTGTTTAGAGAGCCAAAATCCCACCACTGGACTCCATTTTTTTTGTCAAAATGCCAGTGTCTTGACAGTGGTCAGCCTTCCCAAAATTTGTTGTTATAGCTCTGATTTTATCTTAAATCCTGTGCATTGCTCTGAAGCATTGTCATGAAAACCACGACTGCAAAAAAATCACAACCAAACAATAAAACAAAAACCAATAGGAAAACAAAACCCTCACCCATGGTGTGTTGAAGAAGAGTGTTAGTGGAGCATCTAGTGAGATATCATCCCTCTGTCTCTAAGTATATTTGGAAAAATTATGGCCTCTAATTGATAGCATTGGAAAGGGCTTAGAAGGAAAATTTTCTCCTACATGTCATTTCTGGGGTGCCATGGGTTTCATGCACATAATTACTCCTCCTTCACATGATGTATTGGTAATGAAATTCAGAATTACTGCGGGCAAGTTGCTTAATTTTGTGACTTCATGGGTCGGGCCTGGTGTTCCTCTGGATCAGGCTGCTTTTTCAGAACTGTTTGAGGCCTTTGCTGCTGTGTTGGAAAATTACAGAACTTGGGGGTTTTGTGAAAAATTTTCTTTTCATCTCTTGAAGGCTGACAGGTTGAAATATGGATTGCTCACAGGTGGCTTCACCGCAGTGCATACTGCTCCGAGCATACTTTCTGAATCTTTCAAATACTTATTTTTCTGGAGAAAGTGAAAATACTCAGGTCTTTTTCCCATGATCCAAAGCAGCTGTTGAGTCTCACATAATCACAACAGATCTGCTTTGCCAGCAGGTTACAAATGGCACAGAGGCAGTGTTTAATACATTTTATTTTAATTAGACTTCATCTTGTCTCTGAGCTCATTTGTTCAGGTTTTCTGCCACATTCTAAAATCACCAAAGCACTGTAAATTCTCAAATAAATGCAATTACTATTGATGCCACAAAAAGTTAGCTTCCTGTTGACTGGCAGATGGAGCAGGTATTTAATTTCTGATTTTCTTCTGTTTTTCAATTTGACTGAGATCTATTGGTGTTTCAGAAAACATTTATTTTTCTCTTTTACAGGCTTACAGATTTTCTCAGCTTCCTGAGATGGTAATGGGTTCTCCTCCCCCTCCTGTTCCTCCCAGAACAGGTCCTGTGGCTGTTGCCTCTCTCAGGAGGTATTTATCTGTTATTTTATTTTGGGCATGGTCTCTAAAACCCACTGCTGTAATAAGAACTGGGGCAAACCTTGAAGGGGCACTTACAAGGTACTTAAAAATTGAAATGGAATTAGAAACATGTTGGTTTTATTTCATTTTAACACAGAACTAAATAACAATGAATTTTCTGTTAGCTAGTCTGTGTCAATAAAATCAGGAACTGCGGGCTCTTGTTTCTTTTAAAGCATTCTTGGCCTCAGCTCACATAGTGGTGTATGGGACTGAGGCAGGTAATTCACACCATCGTCCTCCTGCTTTCCTGTACTGTAAGGACTTGCAGCAGGAGAGGGATGAATTGTAAGATGCTTCTTAGGAAGCCCCGGTCTGGGGACGTCAGCACAGCCCTCAGATACCTCGTGCCTACAAAGCTGAGGCCAAACCCATGCAGAGGCCTGCCTGTCTTAGCTCAGGGTGTGCATTTCACCTCCTCCTCCTCGCAGGAAGGCACTCTATAAAATGCATTTCAAAGAATTTCTGCCCTTCTGTGGTGGGGGAGCTCATTGAGCCCTCAGTGCTGGGTTGGGTGCTGCCCGGTGCAATCTGAGGCACCACAGGCCTGTGGGGAGCTCTGGAGCACCCAGGCCAAGGGAAACATTTCCAAGTGGCTGCTTATCATGTTGTGGCTGCCTTGCAGTATTCAGGGTAGGGGCACATTGAATGTTGACATATTCTTGTTCATCCATTATATTTTAACTCAAAAAGCAACTGGGGTGCACCATTTCCAAAGATGTTAGCACTTCCCAAGTGCAGGGTATATTATTTACCACAGTAGTCTCCTACTGTATGGGACCGTGCCATACACGCTGTAGTGACTGTCTGTACACTGTGTTGGTGAATTATGGTAAAGCTCTCGTGAATTATGGCAAAGCTCTGGTTTTTGTGTTGTATTTCACAGGCAATTGTTGGAAGCAGCAAGCAAAGGCCCTACACAATTGTAGTAACATGCTTTGGTACAATAGCAACCAGGCTAAGGGGCTTGTTGGCAAACTTATCCAAACTTCTCCAGACTTCCTGTTCTCCAGTTGTTCTCCAGACTTCTGTCGTGCCAGAGCAAAGTTGGACAGCCTGCTCCTAGCTGGCTTGTCCTGCCGTGGCTGATAGGCATTTATGCAGCTACAAATCTCATCTGTAGGTCAGAATGACAAAAATTTCTATTTTTTTCTTTCTTAATGCACAGGTCTACATCAGATATTGGCAGCAAAGTGAGAATACCTGAGTCCAGTGGAGCAGATCAGGCCCAGCACCATGATCAGACAGCTTTTGCACCGGGTTCGAGAGCTCCGATGTCTGTTGGTCCACTCGATCAATCAGCTTTTCACTCAGGTGAAAAAATGATGCGGATTCAACTTGGAGCTTTATAAATTATTTTGGGTAGAAATGAATGCATGGGATATAGTAAATAAGGATGATTTTCTGGAGAAAGACTGGTGGGGTTTTTCCTGGTGCAACTGAAGGAGACCTTCAAAAGGATGGCCTGTCTCTGTAAATGCAGCATCAGCTGCATCGTAAAATACTCATCCTGCAGAAGCACCAGGAAATGGCCTTTTCTGAAGGCAGGATCCAGCAGTAATATCCCAGATGTTCTATGGTCAAGTATGCCATTCTGCTGGCACACTAATCAGGACTCTGAATGAATAAAACCCAGTAAAACTGTTCATCTGTACCACAAAATGCAGTAGAATTTTTAGGGAGGGTATAGAGGGTGTTGGTGGCAAAATAAGTTGCAGTACTGGGACTGCTGCGTGACTTGTTTGTGTTGCACTTTGTACAAACCAAGCAAAGTGGGAGAGACAGGTAATGGGGTTCTGAGGGGAGAAATGAGCTGGATCCTTCCAATATTTTATCAGTCAAGAATATTGATCCAAGGGCTTGAAAACTTTTTTAAGGCTCCCTTAAAGGCTCTTGAGAAACTTTACCCCTAGTCTTGTCACAACAGTGGGCTCCCGAGGAGGGCAAACTGAAGGTACCCGGCCCCTTCCCTTCAAAACACAAGACAGTGGGGCTATTTCACAGTCAAAGGTAGTCTGTTAGCTCTTCACCCCTCCTGTTCTGGAGAAGATAGTTTCTGCCCAGGTGCAGAACTTGTTTTGGGTCTAAAAGTCCCAGTTTTAAAGGCCTAGTCAGTTCCTGTTCTTTTTGATATGAATTGTATTTATAAATTAATTGATTTCATCATGAGATCAAGCTGATATAGTGTTTTGATGGCATCTGGATAACATTTAGCTGGGAAAATATTTGAAATGGCTTCTTATTGGCAAAATATGTTTTCTTGAAGAGTTATGGAAAAGAGCTTATAATATTCAAAAGAATTTTACATTGTTATTTCAAAGCTTTGAAATTAGTAGGTTTGTTAGACATAGCTCTGTCAATCTGCCAGAAAAAATTCTTTCTTAGCTTCCTCAGAAGTAATAGAGAGTTATCTGCGTTGCCTTTGACATCATCTACTGAGAATGATAATGTGGCTATGCAAATGTGCTGTCACACATTTTAAATTATATTTTTATTATATACAGTAGGTTTGAAGGATCCATTCTACTCTCACTTACTGTCATGCTTTCTGCAAATGGTGCAGTACCTGAAAAGAGCAGCTGCTCACCCTCCCATTTCAAAACACTCCAGGCTGTAAAATGTGCCACACTACCAAGACCTCTTCTTTATGTGTGCAGTAATGTGATCTGTGGGATATATTTTTTTATTGGATCCAGTGATAGGGAGATTTTATTGCTGTGTGTTGCTGAAGAGTGGCTGCGGTTCAGAAGAGACAAAGTGACCTTCCTGTATATTGTGGAGTTTGCCAGAATAATTCTGGGAGTAGCTGGAGGAAACTTTCATATATGACAGGTGCTGCAAAAGGCTGTAATACAGGCAAGGAAAGACAAGGACAATTGTGAGAAATGTGCAATTGCAATGCAAGGTTTCTAATGTTCTGATATGAAATTAAGTTTTTTGCCTCAATCCATGAAGAAACATTGCTGCAGGGGCTGATTTGGAGTGTTAAGGCCTAATGTCACCCTCCTGCAGGCTAACATCAACTCTAAGATAAGGATGTTGCAGTAATAATTTAGGATAAGGTGTTACATCAGCCAATTGAATATTCATTTTGAATAGTAGCTCCTTTTGCTGTGGTTAAATTAAAAGAGTGTTTTGGTGTAGCAGCCATGTGTCGTGTACAGGAGCAGCACTTTCTTCTCTGTACATATCTGAAGAATGCTCTTTTCCAGCCTTGCTAACTCCTTTAAAATAGCAACCCTTGTGCTGCTTTTGACCTGCAAGGACAAAGGATTGACCATACCTCTTCTCTTAGCCCACGTCCTTCCAAACCATGGGGCTGGAGGAATTGGGATAGAGGTGATATGCTTCTGCTCTGGAGAAAAATGTGCTACAAACCATATTTTTCTCCTCTTCTCATGCCCTGATTGCATCCATAGCACTCCTGGCCTGGGACTGCATGGGAGGTCATTGAGAAACTGTAAATATCTGGGTTTGCAGAGATTGCTTTGGGGATGGATGCCACTGGTGGAGTCTTTCTATCTCTCTGCACTTGCCCATGCAGTGTTCCAGCATCTGTCAGAGTAGGCAGCATAACCCTCCTGTAGATTGCTCAGGAGCAAAAATGTGCCAGGGCTGTAAATGACATTCTGGGGGACGGGTATTTGAAGCAGCCAGTAATTGATGCTAATTCAATTATACTCTGTATGAATTTCAGGGGAAGGCCCGTGTCTTGTGATTTTGTCACCATGGTGGTATCATAGCTACTGAGAGCAATTAGCAGCAATATTCAGATGATGTGCAGTTGGAAGGGGGAGAAATTTTATTTTCTCTGCGTTGATTCTAGTACAGAGAATCTGCCCACCTGTGTGATGTTACTGTGCTTCCATTCCTCAGTCAAAATGTTTAAGTTGTACTTTGCTGTGTTTTTAAAGGGTTTACTGCCCTTCTGCGTTCATGTAGGTGATGTTATTTTTGCTATATTCTGTGAATCTGAAAAGTAAAATACATGTCCATGTAGTATAACTGAACAAACTAAAAACCTAATAACTAATAAAGATGATATGCAGCTGTCCCAACCAGGATTTAGGGATGAGGAATTCATGCCCTTAGTGTGATGTTGGTGATTCACTGCTGGAGTCTCTCTTTGCATGTAAATAGACACTAGAGGAAGGAAGACTTAACGGAGCAAAAAGTTTGTATTCTATTCTAAACTTGGCAAATACCTGGAGTTATGATAGCAAATCTCAAGGGAAATATGCACACTAGGATGCTGGTGTTCCAGACAGCCCATTTATAGCCTGTGGGTAATCTCTGTACCACATTGTTCTCTGCATCTCTGTGGGCCACAGCAATAAAGCCTCCCTGAAAGCAGATGTGACCATATCCAGAGATTTGGCTGAAACTTATGCCAGGATGGCTTGCTCCTTCCACGCAAATTGGAATGTGATAGTGGGATTTTAACAGGAGGCTTCCTGAGTATTCCTATGCATGCATCTTAATCAGGACGTGATAAACCAGATTTGCAATCAACAAACAATTATTTAAGTTGTATCTGTGAAATTTATGGCAGTCGTAGACTGTTCCTGGGAAAGAAGCTGAGCAGGTGGAACCTTGGTATTTTTTGCAGAAGCATTGAAGTTCTATGCTGGAATTGTTGAGACTACAGCCTGTTAAACATATGAGTCACTAATTTTTGTAGGTTTTTTGCCTAGAGATATTAAGAAAGACTGGGTAAACTGTGAAAAGAAAGGTGCATTACACTGAAACCTTTGGTATAACAGCTAAAAACTGAATACAAGGAAGCAAACGTAAGGGGAAAAAAGCCTTTTCTCTAATGAGTCAGAGTTTTGACAAAGATGATTTGTTACAAGGATCAAGTCCTAGGGACTCTGCCTGAAGGCTGTACATGTTTATGAGGACAACTGCAAATCTTGCCTTATCCAGTATTTCCCAGCATTATGAAGATGCTCTAGTCAGATGATGGGACAAAACCCCCCCCAAAGCCCCAAAAACTCCCCCCCAATAAACAACCATCAAGTCCATATTTCATAAGCACTATCTTCTGATTTATAACTGAAAATCTCAGCTATTAATGATGTCTACTCTTTTTTTATTTGACAGGAAATACGGTACCAGCAGTGTTTGCCATTCCAGCAAACCGACCTGGCTTCACGGGCTATTTTATCCCAACTCCACCCACGGCCTACAGGAACCAAGCCTGGATGCCCTATGCTGGAGAGAACGAGTTGCCAGGGCAGTGGGCAGACTCTGTAAGCACCCTTGCTTTTCTAACCACCTGTGTTTTCTGTGGTTTGCACAGGAGGGGTTTTCAGCAATTCTTCACTGCTCTGCAAAGATATCAGATACTTTTTCCATGTTATACTAGAATAATGTCTAGTAGTGCAAAGCCATGAGAGAGGGAATAGATACTTCAGCTGTTCATGACATGAGCTGTAAGCAAGGTCTTTAGAGGGTGCAATCATTCACTAGGTTAGGGCCTGGCACCTGTTTAAAGTTGGTGGGTTAGATGTCATTTTTCTTTCCCAAGAAAGGTTAAGTATTTGGACAGACATATGTCAGGAGAAGGTGATGCTCCCTCTCAAGGTGGCCTTGTGCTGTTTAAAAGCTGGGGAAGCATCTTTCCCTGCTGGAGGCTTCTCTCAAGACAGCCTGGCTCCCAGATCTTACCTCCCAGCACTGCTGCAGCCCTGCTGTGCAGTGTTTCAAATCCTCCTGAAGGCTGGAGTGACAGATCATAAATTAAATAATTAATTGCACAATCCTAGACTGGAACAGATGTAATTTTTAGCCCAAAGTAAACCTACATTTCAAAGAATTGAAGTTGAAACATCCTAAAACGAATTACAGTAGTTTATCATGTTTGAAACAATTTCTCAAATGGAGGGCTTTTTTTCCACTAGGGAAAAAAAGATCAATTCTTCTGCTTGAGCTCACATCTGGTACTTATGCAGAACCACTCTGGCTAAAAATCCTGGGAGATAGATTCTATTTCCTTGTCGTCAAGTCGTCAACAGGACATTTTAATGAATTGCAGTTGAAATCTAAGTTGGCTTTGAGCAGCTAAGCAAGAGACAACACAGTCATATAAATGTTCCTGGGGGCAGCTATTTGTTGCTCACTCTTTATTACTGCTCCTGATGCCTATGAGGAAAAAAATTCAGTATGACTTTGAGATGCAAGTCTGAATTTGAAGGCTGAACTGTCAGAAAAAAAGCTGTTCATTTGTAAGCTGAGCACACCTGCTGTTGTGCCCCTGACACCTGGAGGCTTGTGATGCTGTGGTATAAATTTTCTTCTCAGAGCTGCCTTTTAAAGCATGAAAGACTTTATTTTCCTTTGTTGTTGTTGTTTTGGTGTTTGTTTATTTATTTGTTTTGTGTGTGTTTTTTAACCCTTCTGACATTTTAAATCCAGGGGGCCCGTTGTATCTTAGCAATGATTTTGAACTTTTTCTCTAAGAAGGAAAAAAGCCACAAAACAAATAAGGAAATTTTACTTGTCTTCCACTCATTTTCCCTTTTTGATCCCTACTCTTGTCTGCAGTCCCATGGAAAAAGGGTCAGGCATCACTTGTGAAAAGTGGAGACTGAAACAAACGGTTCAAAACTGCAAACCAAGCCTCCAGCCCCCAGCTCCTTCCTTTAGAAGGAGAAGAGTATAACCCTGCTGTGGGTTTCCTTGTCTTCAGGGAAAGAGGAATGGAGAGGGATGCAAGAATCTGTCTGAAAAATAACCATGGCAATATAGAATTCAAAGGAAATAAATGTCCCTTTTAACTTCACTTACCCATGGCAGAGCTTTAACAACTCCTTGTTACTCAGATTTTCAGCCCTCTGGTGGCTTTGCAGGAGAGGTAAAAATGTAGAAACCCCTGCAGTTTCTGCAATGAATTTGCAAATCTGTCAAGAAATTGTCTTTATTTGAAAATCATTACTAGGGGAACTAGTAATAGCATTAGCAACATGACACAGTCAGCCTGAGCAAAAGTGAAAAGCATAAGGATCTGAAGTAATACTCAGGTTTTCTCAGTAATACTTAGGGTTTAAATTTCTGGGCATGTCCTGGTTTCTGAGCCTCTAGATTATAGCTTGATCACAATTCCAAGATTTTCTTACAGTTATTAACAACAGAGGCTTAATATCTATAAGATTCTTTATTTTTCACGCATTTCTGCTAGCCTGTACTGCGAACAAGGGAGTACAGGAAATGGGAGATTTGACAACAAAGAACTATCCTATAAGCTCAATTACTGTAATATATTATTCTCTGAGACAAATGGTAAGTATTGAGACACTAAGTTTTGTGGGACAAGGCTACTGTATCCGACAAAGCGCTTATTTTCCAAACTGCTGGATGCTGCTTAGTGAAAACAGTAACCTGGTGGCCTCTAGTGGCGTGTTCACACGTTGTACTTCCAAAATCATCTTTTGGAGAGCCTATTGTAAACTAAACAGAGGTGCCTGCATCTAATGACCACTTTCATATCACACCTGCTTCCTGTATTTGTCTCATCACACCATAGCGAACATGCTTGTCATTCTCTTCAGCATTTGATGGATGCCCAAGGCTGTGTAGAGGATGTGTAAATCCTAATGGTCAGGCTTCAGACATAAAGCCTTCTTCAAAATTAAGGCCTGTAGATTCCTGTTTTATAGACTTTTGGAAATCATAAATACTATTTTTTATTTGATGCATTAAAATCTTCTGAGTGCTATAAAGACTGGCATTGTGGTCCATGGATTTGTGAAAGAAATTTAATCTCTCACAGTGACTAAAGGGCCTACGTTATTATTTTAGTTTTAGCTGGTGTAACATGGGGCTGAAATCTGTGAAGGTACAAAAATTATGAATTCCCCATGTAATTCTGTTAAACATGGCCAGAAGTCCTGACACTTCTGAGCAGTCAAACATCCCTTTCAGTCATGAGTTTCCAGCTGGCACACTTAAGCTTATCCCTGTTTTCTGGATCTTGTGAGTTGCTGTTAGGAGCAGTGAGACCAGACACTTGGCTGGCTTGGATTAGACAGTAGCTGCAAATCAGAAAACTCTGCTTTTCTCTTCTAGGCTTTTTGGTGTACTAAAATCATGCTGTCTGTTTAAAACTGAAGTGTTTGCTAAGCAGAGAGCACACTTTCAGAAAAACCTTTACCCTTTTGAGGTGATGATAAATGAGGACACACAGCGCTTTCCCTGGTTTTACTGCCACAGCTGGGACGTTTCATGCATAAATGGCACATGTCAGGACAGGCATTTGTAAGCAGAAGCTGGGAATTCTGAGGTGTGCATTCCCTTCATTTGGTCCTCTCTGTCACACCTGCCTGTGCCCCGGGGAGGTCTGTGGTACCTGGCAGGTGGCACCGCGGATGGATTGTTCCGTGTAACTCTGTGTGATTGCCGTTCTCCACAGGTCCCGCTCCCTGGCTACATCGAGGCTTACCCGCGGCCCCGCTACCAGCACAGCTCTCCCTCCCGCCTGCCCCGGCAGTACAGCCAGCAGGGCAGCCTGCACCCCAGCCTGGAGCAGGCCCCGCTCGCCTCCGCCGCTGCTTCCCAGCAGAGCCTGACCGACAACGACCCCTCCGACGCGCCGCTCACCAACATCTCCACGGCTGCCCTCGTCAAGGCCATAAGAGAAGAAGTGGCCAAACTGGCCAAGAAGCAAACAGATATGTTTGAGTTCCAGGTCTAGTATCTTCTGTGCACAGTATTTGTAACTTGCGACCTGGGGTAGCCAAGAAAGCAACTCCTTTAATTTTCATCTACAAACTTTCTGTGAATTGTGCCAAAGCGATGGCATTTTAATCTGTCTGAAAAGTCAACTCTATAAAATGACTTAGAGCAGAGCAACAGGACTCTGAAGACATGAAATTCTGCTTTCCAGCTAAGGAAAAGCTGCCAGGAAACTGTTTCATACTTATGAGATCAACCATATGCAATTGTTTGTCACTTAGCTCTCGTATTGTGACCTATCATCACTAAAGATGCTGCTGAACATGTTGGTGCCACAAGAAGTTTCATTTGCAGGCCCAGAGGTAGAGCTGCTGAAAATAACTTCTGCATGTCCAAACTTTGATTCAAGGAGAAAAAACCTGCAGAACATGGTCTGCTGAAGGCTATGGCTGGCGTGGCAGTGGCCGTGTTAATTGTTTGCTGCGGGACATTGTATAATGGGCGCTGATTTCAGCAGTGCAGAGTCATTTCAGCCTTTTCATTCCAGCGACTGTATTCAAACCAAAAGAATTCACCATGATTAAGTAATACAAATGTAAGTCCTGTAAATAGCTCCGAGTCTCTTCATCGTGTTAACAGTACAAAGAAGTGAAAGGAGAGAGGACTGTGAAGAAGGTGAATGACATTTTGATAATTGGTGGCTACCTTGTCCCTCAGTGCCACTGATCAGTTATGGAGCAGATTTTTTTCAGCGCGAGAGAATACAATGCATGAAGAGCCAGCAAAGGATATTGGTGCTAAAAGCTTCCAAGAGAAATGAAAAAAGGTTATTCCTGTTTGCTCTATAATCAGGCTTTTCACTCTGAATGCATGTGAAGCTGGTAAACCTGAGACCTTTAAATCCTTCCAACGTGGAAAAATGAATACGTCTGCTTGGACAAGAAAATCTCTGTCCAACACAGTGCTTTTTTCTCTTTCTTTAACAATGCTATCTACTAAAGTGATGCCAGAAAGCGCTACCTAAAGCTGCAGTTGATTTTGATTACGCTGGCACGGTGAATGCGCACCCGGGAAGTTCTGAATGTAGAGGACCTAATTACTATATTAACGTGTAAATAAGTTAACAGTTACATGGATTAACAAAAATACTAATGTTCTGTGAAAAAGAGAGCATTGCCAGAAATTATGTTGACTTTATATTGTGCAAGATAATGGTCACTGGTTGTTACACTGCGTTGTGGTATGAATCCAATCCCAACAGAAAATCAAACCACTTGGATGGGAGAGTAGTTAATAGTTTGAAGTTGTACTAAATAGTTGGAGATCATGAACAATTGTTTTCAGTTCCTTCAGCAATTAGCTTCAGGAACTGAGGTTGTTGCAGAATTTGTTGTGTTGGGCGTGTTTGATGTCAACTGGAGTTAAAGGTAATGTCCTTCATTTCAGTAGGTTATTTAGTTATCCTCAATTACTATTTTGTCTGATCATATCATTTCCCTGAGTTTCTTTGGTCTTAACTGATGTGAGAAAGGGAACTTGGTTTAGCTTTTTGGCCATCAGTAAATTGAGAGGAGAGAGAAGACTAGAATAGGGGATAGAAGGGGAAATTGATGAAGCACACACTTTTAAAGCAGAGCTATTTTCCCCCCTAATAATTACGTTACAAACCCTGACTGAGACTGTGATGCATAATTATCCTAGAATATACAGACATCTTCTGCTCCAATACCTTGAATATTGGAGAAGTGTTTGGAATGCTAGTTAATCTTTCAATAAATGTGAAATTTCATTTTTATTATTTAAAATCAGATATAAATAAAATGTATTTTTGTAATTTCTATGTATATATGTGCTGTATATTTATATAAGTGACTAGTCTGCTATAGTCAGAAAATTTCCACAAACTAAGTGTAAAAAAAAAAAAAGAAAGGAAGAAAAAACCCCTGATAATTTTAATGATTAATATAAACATGCTATGTCTGGAGTACACAAATATACATTTGGGTGACTTGGATACTAAACAACCAAAGAAACTCAATCTTTCATATAAATACAAGGCTAGTAAAGACTGACTGCTGTCTCAGTTACCTGTCAGCCAGATAATACTGATCTTATCAGTGTAATACAACACAGCCAAATTGTGTCGAATCAGTGGCTGGCTAAGAGCATCACACTTTAGAATAACAACTGAAAAATGCTGGGCCAAACTCAGTGTGCCACAGAAAGACTTGTTCTGGTTGGCTTCAGTGGCAATTTCACTCACTGAGAGCAAGGCTGAGTTTCTCTACTGGGCTTCATCTATAAAAGCAAATTCCACTAGACCCCCTTGAAGAGCATTCTGCTTATTTTTCAGTCATTTGGATCACGGTAACATAAGTGCAGACATAATGGGAGAGCAGCTGACTTTTATTTAGCCTAAGCTGGTTCACAGCTGCCTTGACCTACCCTGGGAAGCTAAACTTACGCTAAGTTGTGTCAGCCACGTTCTGCATCAGCTTTATTATCTCAGTTTTTGAATGATTTTTCTAGGTAGCCCAGCGAAATTTTGCAAGTAAATGGGCCCTGCTATGCAATGGGAGTGAAATGTGCTGTGTAATAAATTTCTCTATCTTAGACTCCAGTTTTGCAGAGTTATCCTGAGGCTGAAAGTACGGAAGCAAGTGCGATCCCACAGATGGGCATGCCGAAGCCATAGAGCTGGGAAGGGTGAGGTAATGATGTATTCCCAAAAAAGTCACAGGAAGTCACAGCAGGACATTCCAGTTTTAAACAGCATCTTTTGGACACTTAGCTCTGTTTGTAAGTCTGTTCCCATTCTTAAATTTTAGCAATTTAATAGTTCTATTAAAAATGTGTGAGGGTAAAGTCTCATATACCTTACAGGATGAATCTTGTATCTTGCTTGGAAACTAAAAATTTTGGAAAATACAGAGATGTCCAGGGTTTGGATGTCTGTAGAAAACAGAAAAGCCCCAAACAAAAGCATTTCAATAGCCTTCTAGAAAGAAAAACCATTTCAGTAAAGTTAAACAAAGTACTCTTCATACTTCTGAGGAAGACCTGTTATAGTTTCAAAAGTAATTTTGTTTGGTATTATTATGGATGATGTGCAGTCTAGTGAATATTTCCTGAACCATCACTCTGAAACCATTGTGGTGCACTTTACTCAGAAAACCATCTTACATTCTTCATTCATAATGCCTTTTTATCCTGTTTGTAATATGTTTCTGTATTTTTTTTTAAGTATAAAGTGAGATTATATCAAGACAGTAAGGACATTCCTGGGAAAGAAAAATCATGCTGTAATATTTATACTGTCTGAGCACAAAGCAATGATAAAGTGAAAATATAGTGTATAAATAATTTGTAATATAATAAACATTTTGTATGGCTACAATTACAATATAGTTTTTCAATACTGATTTCAAAGAAGAAAGTATTTGTGTTTAAAGTTATAACCTCGTCCAGATATATCCATGCCATTTTTACTGAGAAAAAAATAGTAATTCCGCTTTTTCTATTTAACGCCCCAATTTTCTTTAAAGATATGTTAAATGTTTAGGTGAAGGTACTGTTTTCTGTGTACACAAAATGTTGATGTTCTGACCACTATTTGTCTGGAGATTTGTAAATCACCAGTAGAAACAGCTGCAAATGAAACAACATAAAATTCCTTGTTGGTATGTGTGTACTGACCACTTTCAGCTGGAAAACTACGTGTGAGGTTTATTAGCATCAGTAGAATAGTAACTGTAAAAGGATAAGGGGGAACCTGTTGACAGTCATTTCTTGACTTGTTGGCAGTCATTTCTTGACATATTATCTGGATTGGAGAGAAGCTCTAGCACTCAGTCTAGAAATATGAGTAATATTTGTATGTCATAATATTATGGGTAGAAGTTGATAGAAGTGCATGCAAATCCTATACATAGAAATGAGGATTTTAAGTAGTGATCATTTTTTTTCAGACTCTCTCTGAAAAGATGAGACACATAGGAAGTGTAAGATAAAAAGGAGAGGCAGGTAGAAAAGGCAAAATTGGGTTGAGTGGCAGAATTATTTTGCTTAAGGGCTGATACATACCAAGGTGACCACAGTTTCCATTACATTTCAAGATGTGTGACTGTTAGAGAATTAATCACATTTTAATGCATGTTCTTTACCCTGCTTTGCCCACGTAAGAGCTGACTGCCAGTTTCTAGAAGTCTGAGGGAGCTTGAAAGCAGCAAGTTTTCTGAGCTTGCAGAAGTCACTTTGTTTTGCTGCCCCTGTTCATCCTGTGCACATCTGAGCAGCTCCAAACACTGTGCCCAACCAGTCACTGTCCTGGTCTTGCATTTCGTACACATTAACAAATCTCAGTGGCTTCCCATCCCTCACTGACATGAAATGGCATAGGGAGAGGGATCTTACATGCCACTCATACCTACTAGAAAATGCTTGTGTTTGGCAGCTTTCCCTTCATGGGTTAATTTTTAACTCCAGGACTGAGCAACAGATTTTTTTTTGTTTATCAAAATAATTCAAAGTTGGTTTGTTTTTTTTCCCCCATTTTTAAGGATAAGAGTACTTTTTGAGAATGCTTTTTTTTGAACTTTTGCCCTTCTCTCATAAATAAATAATGCAAAACTCAACTTGTGGAAGTGGTACTTATATAGGTCAGTAAATAAATTGCGTACTGACTTGCTCTTTAAAGGAAGCTTTCAAGATGGCCAAGTCATAAAGGCAAAGCTGGTTAATACTGCAGAATCTCTACTGAGAATAACTGCATTGCACATCCTTGATCAAAATTGTTTTGCTGTGCCCCAAAAGTGAAAAGCGATCAGAAAACTCCATATCTGCTGATTCCTGTTATTCAGGAAACTTTTTGCTGGGGCTATGTTTAAGACCTGGGAGACGAGACAGAGATTTCTGTGGGGTCCTGAGATGGATAAACCACCCTGTGTAACACAGCTGCCCTTTGGGTGGCCCTTAATACCAACAGACATAAAAACTCCAGCCACCAAAGCGATGTGGCAGAAAGGTGGTTTAGGTCCTGATTTTAAAAATAGTTGTAATGCCCCCAAATCATATAATATTTCATGCTTTTAAGATCCTCTTAAGACCGTATTCTTATGAGTATTGTATCATAGTCATGTGTATTTTTATATGTGTGTGTCAAAAAATATTTTTTCAAAACTGGTTGTATTTGTCCATCAATTTGTCCCCATTCATTTCAGGTTCCTTAAGGTGTGCAGAGGCAGTAGTGAAGAGATGAATCTCAGAGTTGTTCTGTTACGAAGCTCATGAAAGATGAGAAATGGGCTTTAAATAGTTAGGTGGTCAAATGTATAGTAGATGTCTTGAAAATAATTACAAGTATCACGAAGAGGTGTTTCAGGAATTTGATTTTTCTTTTTTGCATTTGTTAAAAGTAATTCTTGTTTTAAGAAGTGCCTGACTTCATGAATTTTCCACACTCGATTCATACCCAAGGAGTAGGTTGAAGCTATATTGCATTCTGTAAATAATTTTGTAACTTTAGAAATGCACATTTACCTACTGGGCAATAGTGGGTGCAAAGGATTGTAAATCACAAAGAAAGGTGATTCCACTGAGTACAATATTTAGAGAGCAGGTGAATTTCTCTTCCAAAGTATTCCCTCTTCACTGCAGCCCTGTGCATTTCTGTGCTGTGTAAAGCAGTGTCTAAACACCATAACACACACTCGCATCAGTTAAGGTCTTGTGTATCTGGCAAGGGGATCTGGATGTAAGTAAACTTGAATTTTATTCTCTATCTCTGTCTTTATCTAATACTCTCCACACTGCAATAAGGAAAAAACCCAAACACTTTATCCTACACCAAACAACTTTTAATACTTCTTTCTATGACAAAGAGACTGGGGAGACTTTTTCATTTCATCTTGGTGTTGACTTCTGCAAGCTGCATTCAAGGTCATACTTGATAGAAAAAAAAATGAGAGTGAAGCCAAAAATTTTGGAAACTATGATAGAACCCATCTTACCGAGGCTTAAATTCTGATGCAGGATTTAACAACCCAACAGAAACAGTTCAGGCCCAACAAAAGGGTCAGTACTGGGCAGTTCTTTGGATCTCATTAGAAAGCACGTTTGTCCAGCACAGATGTTCCTATGCTTTTTGACTTTTTATCTTCATTTAATGTGTTTCCTGCCATTGCTGTGCATTCTGAATTTGAGTTTTACGCTGTGTACACAAAGAAGTGCACTCTTTACCTCACTGATACGCTGCTGGGTGTGACAGAAGCAGTCACCAACACGTGACAGAATTTTTAAATAGCCATGGCATTGCATGGCTTCAGCCCACGTCGTGCTTTGTATGTTCTCCTATTAGAGTTCAGGCAAAACACAGCTGTAGGTAACATTTCCCGCTGAAATTACTGGCAAAACACCTGCTCCCTTCAAGGAGAACAGCACTGAGCCAGTAATCCCCCAGTAAATGAGCCATCACAAGTATCTTAAAACTGTGCCGAGAGAGGAAGGGTGCTGTCTGGTCATGGGTGGCTGGAAATTGGGAGGTTGAAGGTCGGTTTGCTCTTCTTCAGGATTTTGGATTGGTCCGAAATGTGCTTGTGCCTCAGTGTCCCATCTGTAGGGCAGGGTGAAGGGAGTGCCTCTCCTCACTGCCCTGCTGAAACACTGGAACCCTGGACTGTGATGGATACTTTAGTAAGAAGCACTATTTATTACTTCATGGAGCTTTGGTAATTGTTCAGGACTATAAATTACCTGTTCCTATGGTAGCATTTAAATAGATGTGAATTTACAAGGAAAAAAAACACTTCTTGATAATCTTTCAGTATGTTCTAGGAAGCCTTTCCAATAACAGCCTCTACACTTTTTTACAGAGATTAACAGAATTTATATCAATAAATCCTCTCACTTCCCAGGCAACAGATCTCACTTTCCAAGGAAATGAACTTTTCTTATGTCTTTGAATTGTGGAAAGGACTAGCTCTGCATGATTACAAATATCCGTGTTATCTTTGGTGTTCACAGCTTGATTCAACTGAATTGTAATGGCTGTGTCTGTGAAACTTGCTCAAAATTTATGAGTGTTTCAGCTGTAAGTGGGAAAATTAATTTTCTGAAGCTGCAAAACCGGGAGCAAATTTAAAGCCGAGTCTAGGGATTAAATAGAAAGAATAAGAAAATATATAATTAAAATTTTATACTATGCAATCAGAAGGAAAATCTCCAAGAACTGGTATGTAAAACCATGCTGATTGGTAGAATTTTACATATGACTGAAAAGGAGGCATTTAAAAAGTTCTGGGTCATTACCAAATTACTGTTTTTACTCTGAGCCATAGGGTGATTCTAGAAATAAAGCTTACGAGTACATAGAATAGTTCCTTTCATGTTCGTGGCTATAGCTTAGCTGAAGTTGTACATGTGTTTTCCTTGGCAATTTTGCACATGAAATAAAATCTGTCTTAAAATCTGAGTTGCTGCTTATTGGTTGTTCCTGCCGTGTCCTCTTCTTTGGCTCAGCTCAGCGCTGTTTTCCTCGGAGCTGCCAGGCTTTGTAGGGGTCCCGTTGCTCATGCAAAGGACAGGAAAGGGGTTTTAAAACTCCACAAGTCTACCCCATGTATTCCAGCGGTGGCATTCCCTCTCTGGAAAGGTGCTTGCCTCCCTTGCAGAGGCAAGCAAGGCGGTACCCAGCAGGCCTGTGAGCTTTGAGGACATCTTGTGATTCTGCGTTTCCTTTGTGAATTTTTGTTCTCACCTTAACGTCCTCTATGCCTTCCCCTTTAATTCAGTCAGTTACTGTGATTTTTAATATCATTTACTCAAGCCTAAGTTTTGCGCTGCCAGTCTGAAGTAAAAGGAAGAGGTAAATGCAGCTAGGTACTTTTGACAGGACTGCTTTTGTGTAATTTGTGATGCAAGAAATTCGGAATAAAAAGTTCCTTTTACTACTACTTTGTAGATTCAGAGGAAAAAAGGGGCAAGAAAGGATCTTCCAAAGATAGAGGATAAATGAACTTCCTAGTGTACATATCACTACTAAGGTTCTACACAGATGGCATAGTTAAGATGTAATTTTTTAAATGTATATATGTACTTACATATTTTATATATATGCTGTGACTGTGAGTACCTAAACTGCCTCAAGGGGTCGTTCGGGCTTTTCTGAAGATGCACCAAAATCTGAGCCTATTTCACAAACGTGTGTTTTTAGGGTGTAACAGAAAACAACTGACTCGTGTTATTAATAATTATATGTTTCCTTGGAAAAGACAAATGCACCACTTGTGGAATGCATCCTGATTGGCAGCTCCTTGATTCGATATCTAGATGTCAGTGACCTTAAGAAACTTTACCTGCCAAACAAAAAAAAGAGGACAAGTTTCCCAGAGTTAAGTGCTGCTCAATTCCCCTACTTCACGTTGAGATATTAGCTCTGAATTTTCAGGGCAGGAGAATCTAAAATGCAGCACACGCTGGTGAAAACAGAAAAATCATTTTATGATGGCTTACTGCTTTTGGATTTCCTTTGTAATCTGTCCCTGAGCTAATTAAGGCAGCTTGACTTGAAGATTAATTTAAGTTCTAATGATCCATTGTAATAAGGCTGAATATCTATTTGGAGAATTTCAGTGTGGCAAACTCAAACACAGCAGTCTGAAATTTAATGGACCCAACTGTTTGGTATAAAATAATTTAAAGTTTAAATGCATTCTGGTTTTTGAAAGGCTTTGTATCTCATTTTTCCCATCATAAAGCAGCCAAGGCCATTTGAGGTTTCAGGAGTGGGACCTCAGGGCACTCCTTGGGGAGCACCTGGGTATCACTGCAGGTGCAGACGTGGCTCTTTCATTGCTCAGCCCTCAGGCTGGCTGTGAAGGTGTGACACTCTGCTTTTTGAGAAGCTTGCTTTGTTTAGGATTGGAAATGGGAGCAACCTACTGATGTTTTGAGATCTCTGCCTATGAATCAAATTTGTAGCCTAAGATTTCATTCTTGAGTGCAATAGGGATAGATTTGTTGAGTCACAAGGCAGCTACATGAAAGAGATCTGAACTGTGCCAGCATCGAAATGTCAGGTTTAGCCTCCCTTGAGCAATCTAAGAGAAGAGAAACAATTAAAAAAATGAATGACACATTCTTTGTGAATATATGAAAATGCAGTAAGAATGCTGTTCTATTTTGTCTAATACATGGCTTAATTTTTACAAAAGAAGCGATAAACAGATCAGCTTTGAGATGAAACCATAAGCCCTCAGATGAGAGCAAATAACTGGATTTAACAAGGTCAGGTGGAAACAGAGCAGAAAAGTAAAGGTAAATAAAATGTTTAGGGGCAAATGAAAATCAGCATTTCTGCCATTATGTACTAACAGCCTGTTTTTTCTAGAGAAAGGGTTTTGACCAAAGTATCCTGATGGAGGAGTGCTGTGAGTGACACTGGCCAAGGTAAACATTCTGCTAAATTCCATGATCCAGATGATTTTTTCAGTAGATGTGTGTCCCCAGGCACCTCTAACTGAGATTACACATTAACTGACGTTATTCCTTGCGTTATCACCCCGTAATTAAACAACAAGTGTTGTTCCAACATAAAGCCCATATGAAAAACAGAACAACAGATGGAAAATATTTAAACTGTGTGCCATGAAAAGTAGCTCTGTTTAAGCCAAGAAAACCTGAGTGAATAATGTCTTATGAGAGCTGGATGTAAAGTGAAAGACCTGGTAAAATCTGAGAAGTAATTGTTAGGAAGCAGCAATTCCATGTAATGGAAACCTTTCTAGGCCCTTGCAATAACCTTGGAAAATTTAGGGTGGTTTAGGAATGAAATTGATCTGGAGACTGAGAAAATGAAGATAGTTCCTCTGCTGCCTAACTTGATTTTAAAGCTCTCACTTCTGCACAAAGCCTTTGAAGGCTTCTGTGTATTGGCCCTTTTTGTCCAATCCAAATTTGTTTTCCAGCATTTAGTTTGGGCACTAATGAAATTCTAATCTTCATAGTAATCAACAATTTCAGTTTAACCATCCACACTTTTCACAGCAATTAACCATTTCTGCTTTAGCCTCAAAACCCTTTGAGAGACTTTTCATCCTCTTTCTGCAGAGGGAGCAGTAAAACACTGCAGCCCCGATTTCCAAAGTGTTCTGGTGTTCATTTGTAATCACATTAAAATGTGATTACTATAGTTTGATGATTGACAAATGGGAGTTATAAACTAGATTTTTTTTTTTTTTTTAAATATAAGCTCTGTGTACAGTAGATCAGAATCTGTCTGGAAAGATTGAAGCAGTATAAGGATGAACGCTGCAATAAGCAGTAAGAGGAAATACGATTTTGATATCATATTGTGTTAAAATATTTCAGAGCCGAGCAACTTGAACACAGTTTAAAAAACCAGAGATTAAAATATTACTCTTAAAAATAAAGCTGCCAAAATATTGCAGCTTCAAGGTCAGTTACTTTATTATTTCATGCTGCCACCTACTGCTATGGAAGTGGAATAGGAAAAAGTAGTTGGTATCTTTTTATCAGTCTGACGAGCCTGTTTCCTACTTTGTGGTGTCATTCTCCATGCCATGTGTGGCATTACTTTTGAATGCTAAATGCTCTCCAGATCTTCAATCTGTCATCCTTGCCTCTGTCCATTTTCCCTCGTGAAAGGATGTGCCTTCCAAACATAAGGATGTTGTCACTTCAAAAACTGCCGCAGGCTTTAGCCTAAGCACTGGTACTCCTAAAATAACAGTAAAATGTCAGCTGACAGTCAATGTCATATGACTGCTTTGTTAAAACCCAGCTCAAGCCACAACTGCTGTAATTTTGTGGTACACTAAAGACAATAAAGGAATACACTGTGATTGCTAACACAGATTTTCATGTTAACATGAAAGTAGTTTTTTTAAGCTGGTTTAGAGGCTTAGGACTTTTGACCATATCTGTTTACTCAAAAATTCCCTTAATATACTTAGAACTAGAACGAAACAAAACAAAGCTCAACCATATTTTGTTTTGCCATTTCTGTGTTTCCCAGCTACAGGTATGGACTGCTGGGAATCCTGACAACAGCAGTGTTAATTTCTTAGTATTTCTGAAGAAAACACTTCCTGCATAAAGTCATTGGAGAAACTATATACTTCCTGCATAAAGTAATTGGAGAAAAAAATAAAAGTTAAAATACACAGTAGTGTTATCAGTAACTAGTAACTATCAGTAACAGACAAATAATACACCAAAAAAGTCAACAATATGCCATATTTTTAATTTGGTAGGAGAACAGCACACAGTGAGTAGAAACCCAATATTGAAGACCCATTAAAACACTCGATAGTTATACAGTGGCAGAATATCCAGCTGAAATAACCCCCAGTATGTTGGTGGCCATTACTTCAGGTTCTGCATTGCTTTCATGCTTTGTATCTTCTTTTCTTCCAGAGCCTTCAGAATTTTATCTAAACAGGAATGAAATATAACTTGTCATTAGTGATGTCATTAATAATGTACAATACTTCTAAGTAAATCAAATAATGTATTAAGCAAACTAATAATCCTTACAATGCCTTGGCTAGCAAATATCTGAAAACTAGAGTTTCTCAAAATAACAGGTATTAAAAATGGAAAGAGGTGTGTATTACTATAACGAAGAGAGAAATATATGCAAACGACCAATCAGAATTTCTTTTGAGATCTGCCTTTGAATTCACATTTCTGATGGACATTTTTCCTGTGTTCTTGTAACCTTTGCACTCCTGAAAGTTTCCTGACTGGCAGCCTGTGGCCTTGCAGGAAATGATGGGCATTGTGTCCTTACAGTTGTTGGCCTCACCACTGGAACTCTAAGTACCATCACCATCTGCTGAACTATTTTGTTTCCTGCATTTTCTTCATGGCCAGCAGGTTGTAAAATTAGAATGCCAAGCTCATTTATAATGTAACTGGAAATTTTTTGGTTGGTTGGTGGTTTCTTTTGGTGTGGGTTGTTCGGGTTTTTGGGGGGGGGGGGGCAGGTGTGTTTTGGTTTTGGGTTTTTTTAATGCCGCCAACTATCTGTGGCCTTTATATTACATCAAAGCTGATGTACAACCGCAGGGGCTCATTACGAGTCGATACATTTTTTTGCATGTACAAACGGCCTCTCGCTTGACTGGTGCCTGCGTTGGGTTTTTTGTTGACACTTAATGACTTTTGGGGCTTTTGTTGCTTTGTGCAACAGTGACCACACCCGTACTTATTGTGACTCCTCTAATTCGTGCCCTCAGCCGGCTACCCATGAGCAGTGCTAGCTGACACGGGACAATGGCTTTCCTCCCTGCGCCCCCGTGCTCCCGCACGCACCTGCGCTGCCCCTGCCGCGTCCCCGGGCTGGCTCTACGGCGCTGCGGGGCGGAGATACCCAGAACCCGCCCCACGCACATCCCGTTTAGGGGTCACTGCCGGGGGGACCTGCTGCGCCCGCGGCCGGGCTGTGCGGGGCGGTGGCGGTGCCGGTGCCGTGTGCCCGCTCCTCCACCGCCCCGCGCAGCGCTGGGGCGGGCAGCGCCGGCGGCTCCGCGGCGGGACGCGCACGCACACTGCCTGGCGTCGAAGCCGTCGCCGATGAGCGCCGCCAGCTCCAGCTCCTTAAGGCGGATGCCCAGCTCGCACATCTCCTCCTGTAGCTGCAGCTGGGCCAGCTCCGGGGGCCGCCGCGCCACGTCCCCGGCCCGCGGTGCGCCCGGCGGGCAGCAGAGGCGCGGCGGCTCCGGCACCACGGGAGCGGGCAGCGCGGCGTAGCGGGGCGGCCCGGCCGCGGCCGGCAGCGGCTGCCACTGCCAGCACAGCGCGGCCAGCGGGGCCCAGGCTCCGCCGGCCGGCCGCGGCACGGGCTCCGTGCCGTGGAAGTGCGGGAAGTACAGCGGCGGCCACGACGGGCGTTGCACGGTCATGGCGCAGGGTCAGCGCGGCCGCTGCCGGCCGTTGTCCCCGCGGCGCCCCGGCACGGCCCGGCCGAGACCGGCGGTTGTCCCCGAGGCTCCCCGGGACAGCCCCGCGGATGTCCCCGAGGCTCTCCGGGACAGCCCCCGCCGTTGTCCCCGAGGCTCCCCGGGACAGCCCCCGCGGATGTCCCCGAGGCTCCCCGGGACAGCCCCCGCGGATGTCGCCCCGGCGGCGAGAGCCGCCCGGGTTGGGCTCGGCACCGTCCGCTCCGGCCCGAGGCTGCCCTGTTTCTTTTTCCTCCCTTGTCCCCTCTCCCCCGCGCCCTCTCCCAGCGTCTTCCCAGTTTTCCTGTGGAAAGGTGTTTTCACCCAGCGGTTTTATTTCTGGGCCGGGAACGCGGTGTTTCAAAGGGTGCGCCAGGCTCTGGTGGCAGCATTGGTTAAAGTGAGAAAGGCACTGTCCTAAAAATCTTAACTTTTGGAGGTTTGTCTTCAGGCCGTGTGTGAAACAAGCCAGATACTGACGAGGGAAGGATGTTGGTGATGAAAATAGGGAAAAATCCATGTTCAGGTGGTTGCTCGTGGATAACTAATGCTCTGCATATCTGGCATTCAGGATTGTGAGGGGATTTGGGCAGGATAGGTGTTTCCCTACTCCCCAAAATTTTCCGGGTTTTTTTGTTTGTATTTGAGCATGAGACCTGTCACTAATACTGATTGGTTTCTATTTCTTTAGCTTTACCTCCTTCCATTAAATATGGCACCCCTCCTCCAGCCCTAGGCATCAAGTGAGGGCACTGCTGACTGCTTCTGTGGAGCTCAGAACAGGCCAAAAAGACCCTCTCCGGCTTCCAGCAGGAGGACTTTTTGGGTGGATTTAAGCTGATTTTGAGGTATTCTGGACACCCCTAGTAAGAGAGGTGCTGTACCAGTGCTGTTGATAGAGGATTGATGACTGCAGGGGCTGTGGAGGTTAGTCGGGATCAACAAATTCACTTAAAACGATGTGAAAAACCCACTGCACTACTTATGCAGCCTTGAGCAGACTTCAACAGTACACAGCCCCTAAGGGAGTGCTGTGTGCTCTGGAGTAAATTCCATTTTTAAAGCCTTCCCTTGAATAATAAAAAAAAGATTTTCTAGAAGCAGAACTTCTGTGTACTTTTAACTGCACTGCTCTGTGCTGTGAGCCAATTCTGATGTGAATGTTTTGAAACTCAGCGGATCTACAGGTGCCGGCTGTCACCAGAGTGACAGTCAGTGCCCTGAAAAGTGGTAGGGACAGTAAAATAGTGGAAGGAGTCACTCAGTATTTTATTTTAATGTGCACTGTTAAGGGAGTGTGCTCTGATTTAGAGTCAATGCATGCTGTGTTACATGCAGTGTGCTTACATAATTAAAATTCCAGTGCCAGTACAATCCCAGTACAGGCTGCATATTTTGTAAACGGAACACACATATTTGAAATAAACACTGATCAGATGAGAAGTCTGATAACAAGGTTCTCTCTGGGTGGCTTGTTCCAGTGCTCGGTCACTGCACAATGAAAAAATTTTTCCTCATGTCCAGGTGGAACTTCCTGTGCATCAATTTCTGCCCATGGCCTCGTGTGCTATTGCTGGGCACCACGGAGCAGAGTCTGGTCCATGCTCTGACCCCTCCCTGCAGACACTGACAGACATTGATGAGGTCCCCTCTCAGACATCTCTTCTGGAGGCTGGACAGGCCCAGCTCCCTCAGTCCATCCTCATAAGGGATGCTCCAGTCCCTTTATCATCTTTGTTACCCTCCACTGGACCCACTCCAGGAGCTCCTTGTCTCTCTTGTCCTGAGGAGCCCAGAGCTGGACACAGCACTCCAGATGTGCCTCACAGGGCTGAGCAGAGGGGCAGGGTCACTCCCAGACCTGCTGGCAATGCTCTCCCTAATGCACCCCAGGATACCATTGGCCCCCTTGCCCACAGGGCACGCTGCTGGCTCATGGGCAGTTTTTTGTCCACCAGGACCCCCAGGTCCTTTTCCACAGAGCTGCTGTCCTGCGGGTTGCCCCTCACCCTGTACTGGTGCATGGGGTTATTCCTCTCCAGGTGCAGGACCTTTTGGTCTTCGCTGAATTTCAGACAATTCTTTTCTGCCCATCAAGACTGTCGTGGTATGAGATGTGAGAAAACCTCTGCTTTTAGCAAAGATATATTTGCCTTATTTATACAGTGTTACACACACATCGAACACCTGCCTTCACCTTTGACATTGAAAATCTGTTACCAAAATTGGGAACATTTAATCTTGGGTTCTGCGTTAGACAGGCTGGCCATAAATGATACAAAGATCAGAGTTTTGAGACAAAAGATGGCCATGTGTGGTTTTTGGCCAGCAGCTGCAGTAGGGCCAATAGCTACACAGGTGTGATCCGGTAGAGGGAGGCAAACACACACTTGTTCGTGTGTCGCAGTTTGTCACATTTAGCACGTTCATCTCTGTGCTTTTAAGTGCTGGTGTTTGAAGAGCTTATGAGAGTGTTCGTTTTGGAGTAGCAAATCTTTTACTTACCTAGCCAGCAAAGTCTGTAGTGACAGCATTCCAGCCACTACTTCTCTACGTATATGCATAAAAGCTCTTTGAAAGACTTTTTTTTGTTGAGAGAAGTTAAGGATAGTGACTTGAAATGATGAAGTCTGAGGGAAGCTAAAAGATTCTCATATTATTGGCAGTAGTAGATAGACTGCAGTGTTAATGACAATAACTACTGATACTCAGAAGTGCTGACTGTGTGTGTGTGAATTTATGTTTTCACACAGATTGCTCCAAGTAAAAGCCACAAAAGCTAGAGCCCTTCCCCTTTAATGATAATTTTTTATGTCAATTTAAAGAACCCTCAGATTTTCATCACTGACGTATCATGAAAAGTTATAGCAAAAGGTTGGATTTAGCATCTAATATATTATTTGAAATGTATACTAATAAATCACATTGTTGCATTCAGTTGAGAATTGTGTTGGTGTTTGAGCATGGATAGTCTGCCATCTCTGCTTTTTAGTTTAGCTTTTTTTAGCTGAGTTGTCTTTTTCCTGTCCTTTATAGTTGATTTCATTGTATTGGAGTCCCTGGTTGGTCCAACAACGTATTTTATACCAGCTTCTGACTTTCAGCTCCCAAATTCCCAGCCTTTTTTGCCTCTCGTTTGGATTCTGCAGCAAAAATTGCTGTATTCTCTCCTTTTTAGGGGAAGAGCTTCTAAAAATCTCTACGGGAACTGGTGTGCTGTGCTCCCAAAGCCTGTGTTTGCAGGCAGTGAGCTGCGACCCTCCTGCTCCCCTTGTTCTTTTCTGCTTCTTGTGCTTGTTGTCTCTCACATTTGTGACACTTTCTTAATAAGTAGAAGAGCCCCACTATGTGTCTGAACTATTGTCCTGCCTCTGATTTGTCCCTTGTTTCTGTTTGAAAATGTGTTGGTGCTGTTCGATGCAGTCCCAATTCAGACATGTGACTTCTACCACAGTGTATAATAGAAATGGTAGTAATTTTAATAAATGCATTAGGTTTATGGGGCTAGGTTCTGGTAGCTGGAAAGAAGAGAAGCTACTGGCAGAAGCTGCTAGGAGCTTCTCCCATCTCTGATGGAGCCAATGCCATCGGCTTCAGGACGGATCTGCTGCTGGCCAAGGCTGAGCCAAGGATGGGTGGCATTATTTTCCCCCAGTCGAGTTGGTTTTGCCCATGACACTCACTGGTGTGGGATTTCTCCCTGCCCTTATCTCCATCTATGAGCCTTTTGTCATATTTTCTCTCCACTGCCCAGCTGAGGAGGGCAATGGTAGAGTGGCTTTGGTGGGCACCTGGTGTCCAGCCAGGGCCAACCCACCACAATAATCTACATGATTTGCTGTGAATAACGTGTAATTATTTTTCCTGAGTTCATCCTGGTTCCAGTTCATAACCTGCAGGATTTCTCAGTGAAATTGATTTCAGAAGGATGCCACTCCCTTCCCTGATGTGTGTCTGGCCTGCCAGATGTGTCACACTACAGTACTGCAAACCAGTATGAAGTGGGCTATTTATAAAGTCTCAGAGCACTTTGCCAGCAAACTTAAAATTAACAGAGAGCAACTAATTAACAATTATACAACTTGAAAGAAGTGCTAATTAAAAAGTTTTTAAGAGATGAATTTTCAATTGAAATACAAAATTAACCAGAGACTTAGTGCCTGAAATAGAAATTTGGACTGATTAACAGAAATGCAAAAAAGAGCTAGCTGTGTAAGAAATGAATTTTTAATTTTCTCTTCAGGTAAGTCTGTGCCATGCTTAGGATCTGAAGAAGATGTGCTGTTTTGGTTAGAAGGTATAAATCAAACTATTTTTCAGTGTTGTTGTTTTGGTCTTAACAGTGTTTATGCTGTGTTCAATCATACAAATTGGAGGAACTACGACTCTGCCTCTCTCTGATGGTTTCTGTGCCACTGACTTCAAAATGCCTGCCTTATTTGAAGAACACAATAGGAGGTAAGAAGCAAGAAGTTTTCTGGAAGACAGGAGTTGCTTAAAGGCATTCAAGTCTGGTAACTGGGGAACCGTTTCATGTTTTGAGGTTTTTTCCTCTTTGTCATTACGTCTTGTTCTTCTGTGCAGTGTTGGGATTGGGAATCTGGTGGCTTCAGGAGTGGTTTAGATGTTACATTTGTACCAGACAAAGGGGAGCAGGTTGCATAAATGGAATAAAAGCAGCATTAAATACTGATCTACCTGCAGGCTCTCTGAGAATTTATCTTGAAATTCTTTGGGTTTATGCATTTTATCTTCTGCATGAGTATGTGTAGGGTGATGGAGAAGAAACGAGATTATTTTGGTAGAGCAGAGTAACATCTGCATGTTAATTGAGCAGGTAAATACTTTGATTAGCTGTGTTTCTAACTCAAACCCAGTTTGTGCATCTGAGTTAATGATGGGTGCTTTTTCTTTAAAGAGGAATCTTTGTCAAACCCTGATGGTTGTCTCCAAATATATCTCTTGGATGACCTCGTTTCTGAAATGTAATTTTTCATAGTCTGTCTCTTTTCAGGAGCCTACATTGTTTCGGTTGTGTACTTGGCAATTTAAAAGAAATAATGAGACGTCCTGTGAAATGAGAAAGCTGAATTCCACTGGGCATTAGACAAGAGGTCTGGGTTCAATGCTACTGAAATGAGTCATCTCAGCAGGTGAGGTTGCTCAAAAAAGGCACAGTTCACCACATAAAAAATTAAAGAGATCCCAATCCATGCCATGAATAGTCCTGAAGGCAGACTCACATCTTGCTCCTGGCTGTTATTATGCCACACTCCCAAACACCTTCTGAAATTCCTATTGTAGAACCATTTAATCTTGGCTCAATAAGCACTACTGGCGCTGACAATAATAAAGTTTACTTAGCAGTATTCAAATGGGTTGCATATTTTGGTTTTTTTCATGTTTTGATTTGAATTGAATTGTCACCCAATTATTTTTCTTTGTGTGTTGGGAGATGACACTGTCATAAATCTGTGCATTTTCGGATGGTGGTGTGATCTATAGGTCTCAAAATTTATTTGGGAGGCTTTATGCCTCTAAAATTCATATGGATTTCACAGTGAATATACAAATGCTCATAACTTAATTCGAATAGGCATTTAAAAAAAAGCCTTTTCATGGCTCTGTAAGATTTGTTCTTTAATAGTTTTACACTATAAGTACGGACTAAGCATTGTGCTAAAAGCTTATCACATCTTTAAGGGTCAGCATTGTGTCATGTTTTTTCAGAACTGTGCAAGTATTGTTGGCATGTAAAGTGAGGTTTTTTCCACACTTACAGAGTTACTGTAAAAGATAGTTTATCCTGGTTATCCTCAGGATTAGAAGTGCAGCAGTCTGGAGATGTAGATGGTTTCTAATTATAGGAGCAGTGAAATGTGAGTGGTCTCTGATTCACTGGTGAGTCTCTTCAGAACTGCAGCCTGTCCTATCAAGGAATGTGAAATCATATCAGCAAGTGCAATCTTTGCTACTTACATTAACTAAGAATAATGGAGACTGCCTCGTGCCAAACATAAAAGCGCGGTGATTGCAGTTGAAACTGTATTATAATGGTACAAGGAGTTTCATTAAGAGTCATTTTCATCACACAGCGCAGCTGAATCAGGGCAGAAACGTCATTCGAGTATTTCAGTGCAGTGCCCTCGCTCACTCTTCCTGGTGCCATGCACTGATGAAGAGAAATTATGAGAAAAGTAGCATTTTCTTTGAAGCCTGTTAAGGCTGCTTCATTAAAGTGTACAAACAAGATGTGTAGTTCATAAACAGGAATAGCAACTGGTGTATGTTGACTGATTGCTTAACTTTCTTCTGTTATTAGCTTAGCTTTGCTTGAAATATATTTTCCCTGAAGCATTAGTATTTCTAGGGCTTTTTACTCTTCAGGCAAGTGTGTTACTGTAAATTTTCTGCTGCCTTTTGGAAAATTGTTTTCCTATCACTGCAACTAACTAATCTGGACAACGGTGCCCTAATACAATGAAAGATGAACTTTCAATTGATTCTGGGGCACCTCTGCTGTTTTCTTGCTTTAAGGACTAAATAGTAGCAAAAATGTGAACAGGTCATCTAATTTAGGCCCATGTTTGGGGGTAGAGGGAGGGAAAGTACAGTGAAGACTTGCTGGCTGTTGCCACGCACTCACAAAAATATGAAAGGGGGCAATTGTCTGTGAAAATGACCTAGAGGGAGAAATAAGAGCCCAGAGGGCACAAGGAGGACCTTGTGAAGAGATGTCCTGTCAGGAGCATAAGGCCCCCCTCCAGAGTGCTGCTTTCTAAAAATCAGGTATTATGTGCAATCTGGTGTATTCCAAAAGAAAAGGGGAAGTTTGGTCACAAGAGTTTTCCTAAGACCTAAGGCTAAGTCCTGGAGAGGGAACAGCAGCTGTTACTTATGGATGCCACCTCCCGCCTTGCAGGGGACGGTGGAACAATGGGCTTCTCCCTGAGCAGGGCTGAAAGGCATTGCTTGAGAGCTGGGAAAAGAGGCTGGAACATTTTAAAAGTGGGTGGAATCAAATGTGAGGCAGCTGCATCAGCAGCATTGCACTGGCAGTGGATTATGGTGTGCCTCCCTCTTTATTTGAAACGTCCTGCTGGACACCTGCGGCACTTTTTCCTCCTTGGCTCTTGATAAAGTTCAAAATACGAATATTAAGCCACAGGCCAAACCAAACCAAGCTAACAAGGCTGTGGCTAAGTGTCACTTTAAGGCATTGTCTAAGAAGGCTTTTTCTTTCATAGCTCACATGAAAGTTGTCTAAAAATAATCTTTGTCTCGATTGTAGCGAAATAGCTCCTGCACTGGAAGGCTGGCTGGATTCCCATCCCCCTGGAGCTGTGCCAATGATCACACTTCCTCTGGTGCCACTGCCATTGCTGTGGCTGATGTTAGTTAAGGTATCATCAAAGCTTGATAGTTGACAGTTAATTGCTATGTACTAATTAGTTAATGGATGGCATCCTCTCATTCATTTGCTAAAATTATAGGACTCATATTTATAAAATAGCTTGCACTCAGAGCACAGCTTTGAACAAGATGTGTGATCCTTTTAGTAAATAAACACCTCTTGTGTTAAGCTGTGGCCATCCCACTGACCGCATTTGTGAAGCAGCATAAAGCAGCAAAGGAGAGCCAACAAAACCAGAGGAAATACATCACAAATGAAACAGGATGCACCTGGGAGAGGGTGTAATGAAAGCAAATGTGTGATTTCAGCCGATTGGGTATTTCTAATTAGCCCTGAATGGTTCATTTTCATGGATAAGTGTGTATCCACACGGTTAAGCACCTTTGATGGGTGCCCTTTGCTTTTATTGCCAGCAGATGTCTCTCTTGATTATTGCACGGCACTGAGTTGAAAACTGATTTACTGCCCATGGACAGCAGGGAAGTGTCTCATCCCAGCCTTTCCCAAAGAACTGCAACCCTGGCCTGTGCAGGAATGTATCGAGGTAAGGTACCCGAGGGTGAATATGCGCAAATGTCACCCACACGTGTGTCAGTGCCACGAAAAATAATAATGGAATGATGCGCTCCAGGAAAGACAATTTGAGAAATACCTCGTTTGATTTGTCTGCTGAAGATTATGACAGAAAAAAGTGAGGGCTCAGACAAAGCTTGAATAATCGAGCTGAATGAAAAATCTCTTACCTAAAGGTGAGAGAGAACATCTCTGGTATAATCATGAAATTACTCAAGTGCCATTTTAGATCATTTTCCCCAATTCATATTCTGAGCTGAAATAATAAAGTAATCTAAGTAGGGGTGGCAAATAGATATTATAACCTTTTATATTTTTGACCTTTGCTAATGCTGAAATAAGTTTTTGAATGTGAAAGTGGAATTTAAGGAGAAGTTTGAGCAAAGTAGGATTCGACTGAGTCTGACATACAGTACAGGAAAGGCTTTCAGGGGGTGGCTGCTGGGGTGCTGAGAAGATGAAGGCAAGGCTTACGTTGTCTTTTGTTGGTAGAGAGACAGCTAAAGATGTAATGTGGATGAAATTCTAGCTGCTCTGATGGGTGGCAGAAATTTTGACATGCTGAAAAAGATGTCAGAGAGAAGTCACTGTGGAGGTTGGCTCGTTATGGAATAGATTTTGGCAAGTAAATGTGGAAATTAATTAATTAGTATATGTTGCAGAAGAAGCGGTCTGAAAATAAAGATTAAACCAGACAAGGATTCACTAGGGACTTTCTCCTTATTAGCAGAGCCTGGTGCTTCAGCCTGCTGCTGAGATAAATGTTCACAGGAAGGATAAGGAACTTTGGAAATAGAAGGGATTATTTCATGGTGAAAACAGGGCAATGGAAAGGGTCCAGTTTTACCATGCTGAATGAAAATGGGGGTGGTGTGTCCAAGCAAGCAAGTGCAGCATTAGCAGGCTCTTAAAAATACATCTTACTGAAATGTAAATGCATTTTACAGCCAGCTCCCTCAATAATGGTTGAGATGGGGGTGTGGTGAGGGCAGAGATTTGTTTGTCTAGCGGTGGAGCAAGGAATTCTCCCCAGTGGATACTCTTCAGGTGCAATGTGAGTATGATGGTAGAGTGGAGGATCTCATCTGCCACCTGACATCAGTGTTTAGTGTAGCAGGATTTTTCCTTTTCAGATATACACTTCTGGAGAATCAGTTAGAAATGAAGCCTGATAGAATCCCTAAAGAAACCTGCTGTGTATTTTTGAAGTGTTTTTTAATACAAACCCTTTAGGAAACGGTGACACATCTCCAAAAAGATAGATACTTCAGAAAAGTGCTGCTAGAAATGAATTCTTTTATTGTGTTTTGTATTACTTTTCAAGTTCTTTTAGTTTCTTTTATGAAAAGCTATTTCTCTTTCATTGTGAGAGTGTTTCTGAGGGAAATATGTATCTGATATCAACAGATTCCACACAGGGTTGTTTCAGGGATATGTGTAGTTTCTGAAGGCACAACTTCCATTATAAGGAAAAGGAAAGTTCTCCTTCCTTAATGAACCACACAATATAAGAACAAAGAGGCCCTTGATAACTTTGCAACAAAGAAAAGGGAAGAGAGTCTTATTTCCAAGCCTGTAAGCAGAGATTTTAGGAGGCTAGAATTCCATCATATGCAGAAGGAAGACAAATCCTGGATGGCAAATTAACTTTAAGATGGAGGCAAAATGGGTGTCCATTTTCCTAGCTGGCTTTGAAAAGGTCAGTCCTGGAGTTTTCCTTGCAAATCTAACCTTTAAGCTGCTGCCCTGCTGCATCCTGTTGCTCTGCATACCCCAGGAAATAGTGGAACATCTCTCTCCAAACACAAATTGATTTGTTGGAAGCTGTGTTTCTGCACAGCTGGTCAGACCTTATTCCACTTGTGTGTGTGTTTGTGTACAGTGAATACTGCATAAAATCATGGCTGCGGCTTTTGCTGGTAGGAAAGGATAAATAATTGCTGATAAATAATTTGGTTAAATTATTTAATAATTTAATAATTTGGTTAAATTGCTGATCACGACATTAACATTGGTTTACTGAATTGCCATGCTCTGCTGGGAAGGGAGAAACTTCTTGCTTTCACCATGTTCTATGGAAATCCAAGTCATTTGGCTTTAAGTAGCAATCTGCCTCTGGAATTAGGACAAGAGAATAAGGATGCTTTAGTCATAACATTCCTGTTCTGTCAGCCTTGCCTGGATCTCATATTGTTTTGCCCTCTCTGAATAGAAGTAATATGGATCAGCACATGTTGATGCTGTGGATTTTTTGACATGGGAAGTGATGTCTGGGCTTTAAAAAATGGATGGTCAATTAATTTATGGCTGTTAACAGCACTGCAGGTTGCAGAGATGGAGAAAATATTGCTCAAATAAGGCTCAGAATCTCTGCTGGTTGCATCTAATTGGCAAAGTTGGAATTATTTTTGCTTTTCTCTGGTGCTGCACAGCAGGTACCACACATAAATCTTCTGTTTCATCTTTTGATGCCTTCAATGCTGAAAGGTTTGATCTGCACTGGTCACTCCATGCACCCTGCTCTGAGGCAGGAGGATGAGGTGGCCTCTGGTGGCTTCATCCCACCTAAATCATCCTGTGACTCTTTTCTATGATAAGAAACAACTTTCTGTCCCATTTCTAGGGATGACAACTATGCAAACAAGTTCTGCAACATTGGTGGTCCTTTGCTACTTTTTTTGTTAGTAAATGAAACTTAAAACCAATTTAGATAGTCTAAATATTCCATTACATTTGGAGTGAGTGGGAATATTTTTATTGGCAGCAAAAAGGTTTAGGTCCAACTTTCTAAACATAAATTTTCAGTTACTGTAAACATAGTAAAAATCTCTTAATTTTTATGTAATTGCACTCTCTAAAAAGATACCCTTTTCTGAAATTATCTTTTTCTGGGGCGGGGGGGGGAAATCCTACTGGAAAATTGTATAAAACCCACATTTACTGTGAAATGTCTAATAAAATCAGCTTTAAAAGCTACTTAGATGGTTTAAGTCATTTATGCTGCTTGACATTAGAGATCAGTATATTTTTCACCATATGAGATTCTGTTTATGTTTTATATTTAATTTATGAAATTAAAGTAGATATGCATCTGGATATAGACACTTTCATTTATATTATTTTAAGACCCCAATATATTTTTTTGGTTTCAGCAATGCAGAAAAATATCACGTTAAAATAAGCCTGATTTAGAAAGCCCTGTAGTATTATTTATATAGTGTCCTTAGAAAGATAATTTCTGTGATGTTTTGTTGAATCTTTTATGTAGTATCTAAAATTTACTTTTGAATTATTTGATGATATGATTCCTGAATGGTACCAGAAGTGTGATACAGAGCAAGACACAGGAAATGCTAAACTAAGGATGCAATTGTTCAAGGTTTCATTCACATTAAGTTGTATCAGTGACTGCTATTTCTTTGACCTTTCATCGTTCTGTGTTCTACTGCTCATATATTATTTTAATATGGTTTTTATCAGTGTATATGAACTTCATGTGATGCTATATTCCGGTAACTTTTGCCTTAGTAGTTCTGCAAAATTTAATAAGTGTGTACTGCAGTCACAGTTTATCCTGATTTGTAATTATCCATCTGAACTTTGTCATTTTAGGCTGAAGCACCCAGAGCTCCTTGTTATAAAGATTTTTTTTCTGAAGTGACTATGAAAATTGGTTGGGTAATTGAAAAAAGATTGAAATACACACAACTGCACGCGGTGTCTGCCTATACAATTAATGCCCTGTTTAGGATTTACAGCTGTTATGAAGAGCAGAGCAAACAGGCTGGTTATTTCTGTGGTTGTAATGAGATGCACTACGGGGAAATGTATTTTAAGGTTGTTGCTTCTCATAGAAAGAACATAGCACTTGTAATGAAGTCTTTCCAGGAAGAAAGAAATTTGCATAGTTAATGTTGTGTTTTCCTTTCTGGGAATACCCAGTCCACAGCAAGTCATGGATGTGTTTGAAAACCTTAAAGGAAAGCTGAGGAGGCAGTGGGAACTGTGTGATTTGAAGGTATGAGGACGGGAGAGGGCCTTGTCTGTTCCTTCAGGCAGGGGCTGGATGAGGAAGACCTGCCCAGGAAAAGAAAGAAGTCATCTTCCTTTTTAAAACAGCAGTATGATAGGAACAGCCCTGGAATTTGGGAATTTTGATTCAGATTTGGAGCATATTGCTGAGCTTTTTGGTAAGATGCTCTTGAACATCTGGAGACGTGCAGTGCTCTGGTTTTCCTGGCCATGGCTGGGCTGTTTGAGGCTTCTTGGAGCAGTTCTGCTGCAGTTACCCTGTGTCATGGCAAACTTCTACTTCTGTTGTGCTTGGGAATACAACACTTAGAGGTGGCTTTGAATCTGCAGGTATAATCAGAATGAGTTTCTGTGTTCTTTACTACTTCATCCACGCTGCAGTTACTTTGTAGTGCTGGTGCTGACTCCCAGGTTGTTGCATTTTAAGCAGTTACCCCTTTTTTTTTTTTTTTTGAGTATTTTTAATGTGAGAAGCCAATTGTCTTTTTCTTTTAGTGCAATTAGGATCAAATGAGGCAACTGAATTCAGCAGCACCAAGCATGGAGGAAACCTAATACTGCTCTGTTTTGATGTGCCATAGGCATGCACGTTTCATTTGAAAATCAATTGTTAAAATGTGTTAAATTTTCAAGAGCAGAGCCAAGGCCCATCCCTCTCACAATGCAGTTACCTTGGCTTCTTGCCTGGCTAGAGCTGGAATCTATAGTCATTTCACAGTACGCCAAGTTACTAAATCAGAATTTAACCCAAAAGGAATTTACAGGAATCAAAAGCAAAAGACGGGATGGCATCAGCTACCAGTTCCCATCTGAAAAACACGATCTGTAAACCTGCAGAAAAAGATGAAAAATAGGAAAGAGACAAAATTCCTGCCCTGTGCTACATATTTCACTGTACTGCAGCCTTTGCACACACAGCCTTTGCTGTTGTTTCAGCTGAATGGGAATAATGTACGTGAAAACAGAGAATACGGCCACTGTCATCCTCCTTTCCTTCCAGCACAGCTCCCTTCTTCCTGAGGAGAACTGAGCTCCAATTGACATCCTGAGGAGCATTGTATCCACTGCCTTGTGGGCCACAGATGCCTTTTGTGAGCGTTCCTGGGCTGTGACCTCCAGGGTCACAGGGTCCCTGCGTGTCTGGTGGTGGCTCTGTCTGTGGCGCTGGGGGCTGAAACGCTGTCCAAGTGTTAGGGATGAACCACAACCTTCCTTGGTCTGACTTCCTTCCCAAGCAGCGTTTCTGGACTCGCTGGGACCTGAGGCCACTCTATGTGAGCATTGTGAGGGTCACCCTGGATTAAAGGAGGATTCATGCCTTTATTGCCCGGTTAATTTTCTGCAGGGGGCTGCTGGAGTGTTGCTGTGATGGGAGACCACTTTTCCATTCCCAGCCTGCTCTGCAGAACGATTCACCCCTTGCACTAGGAGTGTCCCTGATTCACAGTGGAAGGCTGTGGTGAGCCTGGAGAGTGGCTCCATCTCATCCCCCTGCACTTGCTCCATCCAGCTGCACTATCCTGGTCTCTCCTATCCAAAGGTTGTCATTCCCTGGACAGGTTGTGGGTGCCAGGGAAGCTCCTTAAAAAACTGACTCAGGCTCAGTGCAATGAGATTTATGAGCAGTGCTGGAACCATGGAGTTGTGCACCTTACTTAATTTCTGTTCCAGCTTTCTGTGCATGATGCACAACAGCAATGTCATAGTAGTGTGTCACTGGCCTCTAGAAATGCTGCGTATTTTGGAGCAAGCAGCTCTGCACAGCCCAGCAGACAAACTGGTTCCCAACTGGGAGTGATGCCTTTTCCTGGTCTTAAAATCAAGAGTCAAACACGGTTAGAAGGGAAAAAGGGATTTTACCTTGGTGTTTATTTTAAGGATCCTTAGGTGCACCACATCCAGGTCAAATGCACCCCAATGCACACCACAATGCACACCCCCAAAAGATCTGGCCTAACATTATAGGTGTTACTAATTAGCACATCTATCAAAGATTCCCCAATGAGAGGCTTGAGTGAGCCCCCCCTCCCCAAGGAAGCTTCCCCTGGATGGTTCTATCTCAGTTTACAAAATGTGTTCTGGAGAGGACCTTGGTGTCTGGGGCACACTGATCCCTAACTACGAAGCTTCTAAGATGTTGAGTCTCCTAGCTTGACAAATAATCTAAGAATGTAGGCAAAACCCACTAAGAATACAGAAGTTGTAAAAAGGTATAAAAGGGGTATAAAAGAAAAGGCAAAAATCATCATGGCATCAGGAGGTCCAGTGCCCCTGCCACGGCCCAATTTTCTGTGTAGATGCACCCAAAGTAGTGGAATTGCTTGTTCTAACATTTAATTTTTCTCTGTTTTTGAGAAGGTTTTTCCCCTGGTCTTTTTAAATCTGTGTTTCCTTGAACTATTTCTAGGTTACACTCCTGTACTGTAAGAGGTTTCCCCAAGTTTGTGTATTAATTTATAAACTACCTCCCACTGAGAGTGTTTCCTGCAGAGTCAGAACTCTTTTTTTTCAATACAAAAGAGTCTAAAAACTTTAAATGAAGCTTTGATAAAAGGAGAGCTATAAAATAAGTGTTATTTTTAAAGAGAAGAATTATTTCCCCTGTCTTCTGCTGTGAGAATGCTCAATGCCTGATTTCCAAAACACAGGGAGTTTGAATCTCTAGTACTTCGTAACAACTGCAGGTCCCAAAAGATCAATAATAAACAAACATTTATAGTCAAATCTGACAGTTTCATTTTTAGAAGGAACTCTTTGAGCGTAGAGAACAAATCTCTGCTGTTTAATTTAATATTTGTTGTCTGACCGCCTGTCTCCCTTTGCTTTAGTGATGCCAAGAGCACTGAGGTTTACTGATGTTCTTGTCTTTTCCTCTGCTTCCTGGTGCTTTTAAAATAACAAAATATGGAAGGTTGGGCACTGGGCTGGGTTACAGATGTGTTGGTTGTTGCTGTCAGGTTTATTTTCAGTAGCCTAAACACAAATGACGTTGTATTCCACCAGATCGAGGAAGCCACAGGCTTTGATGATGATAATAATGATAATTATATAGGGGAGAAATCACCCCACACATTTTTCTCTCCATGTGCTAATTTGCCTGTTCACATTGGCAGCTCTTGCAGTCTCTGTGTTTGTGCAGTGCCTGGCACACCTTGGCTTTGATATCTCAGTATTTATTATTGATAACTACAATACCATGTTCAAGAACGTATAATGTGTAAGAATCGAATCAATTTTTAACTCCTCTTTAAAGATCCTGGTTTATTTCCTCTCTGATATGGAAAAATTTCAAGGCACTTAATATTACGTGTTATTAAAAATTCCAGGGAACAGAGTTACCTTCATCCTTTCTAGATTTATCTACAAATAAGTGAATTCCAAAAAAAAAGAAAAAAAGAAACGGAGGTGTGTTGAAACATAAATTGAGTAAAGAATGGACCTTTGCAATACTGACTTAATTCTAGATGTACAACTGTTAAGACTTTATCAAAAGGTACAATTTATGTGGATTCTTTCTATTTAATGGAGATAATAAATTATTAATGTTTCAGCAAGTCTCTGCTGAATTAAAAGATGAAACAGCAATTTTGTTTGGTGACAAGATTAGTTACTTAAAGCAGTTCTGAACATGTTTCCACAACTTTAGCAGTTCCAAGCCATTGCTAGAAAAGTGCTCTTCATGTTAAAGTCCCAAGAGATTAATGGTTTTTCTGGGTGGGTACTGTGCTCATGCATATTAAGAGCTACATTTGAATATTGTGGCATACTCTAAAGGATGTATGACAAATGTTGCCCTGTGTATAAATGACCCAGGGGAATAATGGCTGTCTGTGAAGACTTTCAATTTTAGAATCTAGCCTCTTCACTGATACTATGGTGAATGATGCTGTAGAAATGCTTAAAAATAGAGTCAAGAGCTAAAAATTATTGTCTTCCCAGTTGTGTCTGTGGAATGTGAGTCACCCTTGCTGTCGTGTGGTCATAGACACTGAGGCCCCAGTAATCAGTAATTACTGCACCTCTTCCAGCAGGTGCCACCTAGAAAACCCAAGGGTGATGGGGTTTAGGGTGTTTTATTACCTTGATTTCTTGCTTATTTCTCAGGCACACTGATGGAGGTGTACCAAAAAGTGGGATGAAAAGCCTTGTTCTGCCATTTACTTTACTGGAGGCAGGATTTGAACCTTTTAAGGGAGGTATTATATATTATTTATAAAAGCACTGGTGTTGCTCAGATTCTGCCATCAACTCCTCTTTGTACTCCTTCATTTGTAATTCATGCTTGTGTCCTGTAACATTAAGCATAGAAAGTATTAAGAGATATTTCCAAAGGCAACAGGAGAGGACAATCAAACAATTAACAGACAGTTGGTGGCAGGAGCAATGCAGAAAGTGGAATAGTCACCCCAGGTATCTTTGAAAAGATCAGAGAGTCCTCTCATCCTTTCAGGCTGATATTTATAGACTTTGCCTCTTGACTTAGTACACAGGTTACTCTGGGGTTTTTCTTCCTTCTTTCAGTTCATCTGAAACCTTTTTTTTTCCCAGGGAAGAATAAAGTTCAAGTAAAACATGACTTTATACTTGACCCTTTCACTACAGAGACTTGCCAGGTTTGGTGGATTGCTGGTATTCTCCCTGGGAGATAAGCCTAGGTCACACAGAGATTTTTTTTGATTGAGCTTTTGAATCTGCTGGACAAGAAGGTCCATGGAATTTTAGATATGACAGAATGGCTGAGGCCAGGACAGTACCTTCAGAAACCTTTTATTGTCCTGTTATTCACACTGATGCTTGCAATTAGTTTTTAAAGGGGAGCATAAAAGTGACTTGAACAGAATGCCAAATCCAAAAATGCATTGCATTGGAAACAGAATTAATGAATTTTATTGAATATTGATTCAGAAATCTTCATCTGATTATTCAGTTATTAATTTTTTTTCTGTTAAGGCAGTCAGAAAAGAAGAAGAAGAGGTGTAGGTGTAGCAAACCTTTTCCCCTACTATATGAATACTGCTCAACTTTTTGTCTCTCTGTATTGGAGAAAAGGTTTTTATATGTCTCAAGTTTTGCATTTCTGTTTTCTTTATTTTCTTTTGTTTAAAATTTATTTGGACCACAACAGTATGTAGCAGGCTGGATTATGGGTAGTGCTAAATCCTGTACAAACATTCATGAAAAAGCCAGTTCTTTCCTAAAAACCCCTTTGTCCAAGTGCTTATCAATTGTATGACAATTATTACTTTATTACACATACTCTGCCAGAAGTTATTTTTTCTGTTGTTAGAGCTCACTGCTCTGCACCAGAATATTTTTGTGTATTACACATAATTTATTCCTACGCCAGCACATTATTAATAATTACCATAATCTGCATTACAGTAATGCCAAGAATTATCGGTTGTAGGCCAGAAAGCTGGTGTGCTCAGTGCTGTTGAAACACATCACGACAGCAGTCCCAGGCAAGGCTGGGTTTGCATGGAAAATCATCATGGCTGAATGGATAATAGGTAGAATTGGAAGCCAGTAATTCTTGTTTTCTAATTCTGCTTCTGCCACGGATTCGCCGTGTGGTTGGTGCTGTCAGAGCTACTGCAGATGTCTCTGTGTGTGTGTGTTTTCCTTGACATAGAATGGGATTAATTCCCTGCCACGTTTGGACAGAGAAGAGCAGATAATGCAGTATATGTGTGAGATAGCTTTGCTGTGAGCCTGTAGGAAGGGAGAACAACACAGAAATTTAGGCTGGGAGTTCAAGTGAGGGGTCAATACTCATCCATCAGGACCCTGAGGTTATTTTCTGCAGAGCTGCTGCTCAGCCAGCCAGTCCCCTCCCTGAGGGGATTCACAGGACTGGTCCAGCCACATTCTGGGCTTTACATCTGTCTTTTTTGGACTTCGTGAGGTTTTTGATGGTTTTACCTCCAGCTTGTTGAGTTCCCCCTGAATGATTGCCTTGCCTTCAAGCTCCCCCCTCTTTGGTGTCACCTGCAGGTTTGTAGAGAGTAGTCCATCCTCCTCACGAGCTGTAGGTGTGAGCCCAGCTCCTCTGCCAGCGTGGGTGAGGCTCTTTTCCAGCAGTTACACAAACATGTTACTCCAAACACTTAGAAATGATGAAAACTGATAAAAACCCTCTGCACGTTTGTCCACATTCCACATGGGCATTGTTTTTATTCCAGCATTTAGGAGCTGGCAGGTGCAATTGAAGGATGGGAGACAGCCCAAGCCCACAGGTTTGGTTTGGAGCTGGCTGCAGCATTTCTGTTTGGGCTTCCAGTCTGTTTAAAGCTGACAGAACTCTGAGAGAGCTTAAGTGACGGCAAAGCCTGTGACAGCAAAGCCTGTGAAAGCAGGTAACAGGAACTTAAGGGGTACAAAGTGGCCCCACAGGACAAATTTCATGTGAGAAACGCAGCTACCAGCCATAGCACTGGGGGATGCCCGTGGTGTGCATGGCCACAGGCTGGTGCAATTTTTGTCTGCAAGAGGGGAAGGGTGATTTTGGAGAGGGGGGGCAGCTCCCTTCACCGTGCTAACAGCCTGTCTGCACCAGTCCAAAGGTGATTTATCCAGGGCTGCAGAGTGAGAAGCATCAGAACTCTCAGTGGTAGCACTTTGCTCTAAGTGTTAGCCATGCTAAAATGAAGTAAAAGCTTGATTATACCAACAAAAGCAAAGGAAACGCACAATCATCTATAACATGCCTGATCCTTCCTCCCTCCTTTGTGCTCAAAGGTGATTTTTAAAAAAAAAATGTGTTTGACGGGGAGAAGGGAAAGAGGGACATTGTGAGGGTTCCTGTCTGCACACAATGGGGAGATTTAGAAGTCAGGTTGCTGCCTTAACTCTGCCAGTTTAAGCCAAAGCCACAGGGATATTATTTTTGACACTGCGCAGTAGATTATAACTTCAGCTCCCATTACCTCTAATGGGATCTTTGCTTGCAGTCTGCCACTGCTACAGCAATGAAAATTTGTCCCTTAATGCTATTTTGCTATTCCAGGTTTTTGTGTTTAATTATATTATATAATAATTTGTTGCAGCATCCACAGGATTCCTTTAGGAGTGCACTTGAAATGCTTATGAATTTTTATAAACACAAGCTGTGTATCACTTTAGGTCTCTCACTGCTGTTGTAAACTAGTCTGCCTTAATACAGCAACATTTTTTCTCCCTTGCTGGGTGAGCACCATCTTTTACAGCGTGGCCATTTTGAAAAGAGGATACTAATGCTGAGAAGCCCAAACTCCTTGTTATTGCATTTATGTCTTATAAGAAAAAACACTCAGGTGTTACAGCTGGCTCCCACTTGAGTCAAATGCAGAAAAAAAAGGCAAGACATAGTAGGTAGAAGATTTATGGTTAGTGTTGAAATGCATTATAATTGTTATAAAATTATTGACATGGGAAAATAGTTATATATATGTTGCTGCATACATTTTTTCATGGATGTGCAAACTTTTACCTGAATTGGTTTACACTTTGCTGCTTTCTTCTCAGACGTGCAAGTACAGTTAACCGATCTGCACAGTTCCAAAGTTGTGAGATATATCTAAAAAATTACTGTGTCTGAATTATTCACCAAACTCTGTCCTTGTGCAGGCTGTCATCAGCTCTACAGCCCTGCAAAGCTAATTTCTCAGAGAGATAAAAAATGAACATGATGGCTGTTGCTGTTTTCCTCCCGCCACTTTATTGTTTTATCTTCTCTCTCTCCCTACATATGTACATATGGGGTGTAGAGAGAGAGAATTGTATGTCTGGAGGAAAAGAAGCAAGATTTATTATGCTTATTTCAATTTGCTTGGGAGGCATTGCTTACTGGGGACACAGTATGTACTGAACAGAGCGTTCTAATTAAGTAGCAGAAGGCAGACCAGCCCAGCTACTTGAGACTTTGCCACAGATGCATTAATTGTTTACACATCATTATTTTTTCCCTATCCCCCTTTGGTTTTGAACCATCTACACCCTATATTTATATATGTACATGTATATATGCTGCCAGCCAGCAAGCTGGTCAGCACTGCTCTCCCACCTTGTCAAAGACAGGAAATATTCCTACTTCTCCTGGCCAAGGAATTATTTTTCCAGCTCCTTGTGTTTTTGGCAGTGGCTGCAGCCCTGGGTAGGTGGTTTGCCCTCAGTGTTGTTTGTGCTCTGGGTACGCTGTGTGTTCATGCTGGGGGGCCTGCAATAAGTTTTCTCCACGCTACTGTTACGGAAAAAATTCTAATTTGAGCACTGCTCCAAGGTGCTCAGACTCTAATGTGTGATTTTAACCAGGGAGGGGGGTGTGGGAATCTTCCTCTGGAGCTGTGTCCTGTGAGGTGGGGTGTGCTGGGGTCTGTTTCTGCCTTGGCCCCCCAGAGTTAATGCACCCACGGAGTGATGGGTGCTGGAATCTCCTGGTAGCTGGACGTGGAATAACACTGCAATTATCTGCTGAAACCAGGAGCTGTGTGGGAAACTCTCATCCTTTGCCTCCCACTGGTGACCCCAGCTAAGACCTCCTGAGGAAAGATGTGTGTGATGTGCTCAACTGTTCTCCCCAGCCTTGAGCAGAACACACAGAGGTGTGTGTATATTAACATGGAAGTGCCACAGCCCAGCCTATGTGATCTGGAATAAACCAAATGATGCTTTTTTTATGATCTGAGTTGCTTTTTTAACTCCCTCAGCTCAACATTTACATGCATGTTTTAAAGAACTATTGAAATATTGGATAAAAAGGTCTTCTAAAAGCAGTGCCTGTGGCAAGCAGAAAGGAGCAAATTTCTCATGAAAGAATCTATACTGGGTATGATTTCTATCTCAGTTTGACAGGATGGAGAGGTTTAGAGAGGATGGCTCTGTAGGATTTCACTTAGTCCATCCTTGCTTTAACTAGAAGTATTTCTAATTATTAGTGGAGCACTAACTCAACAGGGCTACATTTTGGGAGTGTTCTCAAATAAAAGGCTTAACTCTGGTGTCTGGTGCCAAGTCATTAATTTCTTCCAGGGAAAGAAACAAGACAGTAAACCACTGTACCGTGTGAGCAAGTGTGGTATGATTTGTTCTTAGATTTTGAAGTTTGATAGATTTTTTTTCATATGAGGATGGTAATTGTATTTAAATAACTGAGGTAGAAATGGTCACAGCGGGTTTTGGGAGAAGTCAAGAAAGAATGCACTGTAATTCTTGCTTTAAATTTATTAGTTCAAACTTCATAAAAACGACAGTATTTTTCTGTAGTCTGTTTTATGTATTTGTGTATGACAGAACCCACTGCATACCCACATTTAAACACCCATTAAAGAAATTCTGTAAAATACTGTGCTAACACATAATGGCAACTTGTTTCCACCATAGTCTCCTCTAAAATGCTAATGACTAAAGTGCATTTCCACAGTGTCTATATATTATTTAAAGGTAATATACTGCTGTTGCACAGGCAGATGTCTGCACTACATCAAAACCTCTTTATCTCTGCTTTGCTTTGCAAGTTACTACTCTCCTTTTTCAGAAACCAACATTTCTGTGTATTACTTGCAAATCTAATTTTGAAGATTTGCTTTAAAAGTTATTTATGACATTAATAAATCTCTGTCTTCAGAGGGCTGGTATTTTCTTAGTGGCACTCCTTTTCAATGGCTTCTCTTTTGGATATTAATCTTAAATTGCAAATTAAAGATTAAAGATATTTCAGAATTTGGCAAGAATTCTGAATCATATTTTATTGAGTGTGACACGATTTGTCTTGATCACAGGCCCTGATATTTTCCGTGCTCTACGGAATGCATAAATAATTGAAAGAAAACAAAGCACAGGAAAATTCTAGCCACTAAAACTCAGGAAGGTAAGCAGATTCATGAGGATCACAGCTCAAGGAAATAATTTTTAATTCCCTTACAGATGACTGAAGGACTGATTTTCTGGTCTTACCTCGTCACTGTGGCAGCAGTAATGACTATGTCTGGGATAAACTACTAAGGATGTCTGTTAAAATGATGGTTTGTGATTCAGCTCTGGAATTATTGAAGCTTTGAGGCAAGATTTTTACTGAGTGAATCCACCCATTTAGAATTCCACCAGTCTCAAGAATAAAAGTAGTTGTATGCATGCACTGGAGAATAAAAATTGTTAAATTTAAATAACAGAGAAAAATACCATTAATAATTTAAATGGTTGTTGTTTAAAAGTGAAAAACCAGGAGTAAGCACTTTTCCAGTAGAATACAGTTTCTGGGCTGCAGGAGGTGAAATGTCACCCACAACTCTTGGAGTTCCTCTTCAGCACTAAAAAAACCATGTTTGAAGAGCTGCAAGAAGATGTTTCTTTCATAAAAATGTGCATTATGAAAAGAAGCATTGTTAAAAGGCCCCAAACGAACAGGTGAGGGAAGTATATTTTAATACAACTGTTTCTTGACAATTAAGGCATTGGACAGAATAGTAGATAATTTATTAGCTCTATTCCAACTCACATGCCCCCGACAGTGTAGTTTCAGAGTGTGTTAGAACAAAACAACAAGTGGATGAATTAATCTGAACTGGATTTTCAGTCTTTTGGATGGTTTCTGTTCTGCCCCTTTTCTCCAATTAAGACATCTAAAGGAAGAAGAAGAAACACGATTCTAGGAATGGCCAACTGCTTTGAAGGGAACTTGGAACAATAATTCGTGTAAAGTTGTAAAGGACTTCATGATTCAGTGCATTGTCTGTGAGCTTAATACATCTATGCCCTGCATCACAAGACATTCTTATTGATAACAATGCATGCTAATTACTTATTAATCAGAGAGAAATATTTTATGTGGGAGTTTTTCAGATAAAAATCAGTCATTCAACCAGACTAAAGAATTTTGTACTGAAGACCCTTCCTCTACAGTTAATGGTTTTGATTTTCCTGTCTATTGTCAAAAAACCAAACTTAGGGAATCTCAACAACTGAGTTGGATTTAACATTTGCAAATTTTCCTTTCTCAGCTTTTTTTCAAATTTTGTAGTCTGCAGTCTTTGCCAGCCACTTTATTGCTCTTTAAATTGATAGCTCTAAATCCTGGGGGAGATTTAGACACATGGAATTAAAATAGAACGGTGTAATTTTCTGTGTCTGGATGGGAGACACAGATCATGCCTCCTTTGGGATTTCAGTCCCTGGGGTAGCTTCAATTATGCAAATAGCTGATGTAGCTGTGACTGACATTAATGGCAATTGCACCAGACTCGGGCTGGATTTATTCCATGCACTTGGAGCACTGTAAGGGATACCTGAGTGATGGGATTTGATCTTGCCTTTGCTGGGTTGGCTTTGGAGCACAGCTAGGAAGGTGCTATGGATGAGAGACACTGAGGGGCAGTGCAGGTGGGGACAAAAAATACCCCATTTTTCAACACTGGGAATATATTTTGGCTTTTGCTGTGGGGAGTATGTTGAAAATGGATGCCTTGTCTTCTGTATACAGGAACCATGCACGTTTTGGCTGTTGAGTGGGACAAAGTGAAGTGTGGGATAGCTGTGGCTCCCAGGGGTAGCAGTCCTACCATGCTGGCTCGGGAGCACACACACAGCATCCTGCTGGAGCCAGGAGCAGCCGGAGCAGGCGTGCCCTCAGGTTCTCCCTGCCTGCTTATCACAAATTGATTCACAAGTGTCGAGCAAAGCAGGTAATTTGAAAGGCATATACATCGTGTGATAAAGCAGCATTTCTGAAACGCCAGAAATTGTTTAAATTGCTGTTTCTGAGAAGGGCAATGCTTTTTTCCTAGTACTGAAAATGTGATTTAAACATTTTCTGTCTAGATAAGGAAACATCATTAATTGTGGATAAAACCAGGATGTGCAAGATATCCACTCCTGCTTTTTGTGTGCTAATGACATCTTTGAATAATGGCTTCTGCTGAAAATCTTCTTCTTAACAGTGTTTGTTCACATTGTATGCCCAGGCTTAGCTGATATTTCTCCTCTCTTCCCAGATTTGCTATATGTGTACTTGTATTTGGTGGCATAAAATGAGAATTTAGGGACTATGGGTTTTTCCTCTATTTATTCCAATTCAAAATTTGGACAGCCTTAAAGGAAAAAGACTTTGTTTCTTTAATGGGCAGAAATGCAGATTCCAGACGGAGTCTGAAAGTCGAGCTGAGTTTTTTAGCATCCCTAATAATAGAGATCTGGCAGGTCAGATTCTGCCCTGATTTACACATCTGTTCAACTCAATTATCATCAGATTTAATGTGATGGCAGGTACAGATAAGTGGGCAGGGTTTTGGTTCTGCAGTTAGAACTTGGTTAACAATTCTGTTTACCCAGTGGAGAGCTCCTCCACTGTTTCCCAGAGCTGTTTGTGACTCTACAGGGCTGAGAACAGCAAAATTTGTGAGAAATGGTTTTCATTAGAGCCCACTAGTCACACCATAGGACTGTGAGTGAGGAGTGGCCTGCAGAGAAAAGAATTTCCTTCCTTCTGTTGGTGAGAAGCAGTCTGCCTGGCCCTGAGCTCCTGAGGAATTTATGTATCTGTTCAGAACTGAATCTCTGATTCCCAAAGATGCTGTGGCCTGTTTCTGCCAATCTATTGTGGGGCATTGTGTCTTTGTACCACAGGACTGGGTTATTTTGTGTGGCAACTACGTTCTATTGGTCCTGGGGCCCACGTTGGCATCAAACTAGGAGAATCCAGGAGGTACAGAAGTTATGTTTCCTTTTTTTTGGGGGCTGTCTTAAGCACATCTCAAGGCTCTGGGTTCATCCCACTGAAGTCTTACAAGCCTCACTGCCTATGCCTGTTACCTTTTCAAGAAGAATAAAAAGCATCTGGCTGAAACTTTTTGCCACCTGAAGTTGGACAAAATGGATATGGTGCCTACATTATGACGTTTGGAATTTTAATATTCGGTGTCCTTCATGAGCGTGTACATAAGCAGTTTTTGGCACATGAAGAAGAGGCAAAGTCATTGGTTTTCAAAAGCAGAGAAGACTGGAACTGCTGGCCAGTCTTGCTGTGGGAAACAGGATGCTGTAAAAACCTTGCAAACCAAAATCATCACGACAGTGCATCTGAGAGTCATCTCACCAAACTTTTTGTGTCCAATAGTCGCAAAGAACTGAGCTTGGAGTTTATGCTCCATTAAGTGGCTCATCCATTAAGGCTGCATTGGATCCCAGGGTGTATTTTATCTGCTTGATTGGCTCAAAAAGGTGGGACCTGCTGCACTGTATTAACTGTGTCTGTGTTACTGCTGCTGAGTCCACCCTTGTTCTACCAAGCAAGGAAGTGTTCAGCACCCACCACAAGATTCCAAGTGCAGGCGGAGGCTAAATTGCACTAAAAAGAACCTTTTCAGACAGTAATTTGCTAGTATTGACCACCACATCTCTGTATCATTTTGTCTAAATGACTCACCTGTCTGGGTTGTCAGGACACGAGGCTCTGAATGAGGTGAATGTGCTGTTTGAGTAACAGATACAATGTGAGTTTTCAAATTAGCACCACGTTTTGTAAAAGGGCATTTGGTTCTATTAGCTGTCATTTCTTGAAGTGAAAATAACTATCACCAGAGCATACTGTTGGATTTGCTGAAAGTTCAGAAGGAAGTTCAAATGGGAAATGAAAAGGTTGAATGGTTCCTCGCGCCACTGATGAAGAGGTGGCTAAGCAGGATCAAGTGTTTCTCTCCCGCTGAGGTGCTGGACTTGTTTTGGCCTCTGTGAAATTTGGAAGGGAATCAAGACCACTCCAGTTCATGCCTGGCTGCAGCACTTCTGTGTGTGCCATTCTTGTACTGCATAAATATGTGGATGCTGGAGGCTTGGTCGCTGAGAGATTTTCCAGCTTTCTGCCAGTGTCCATGTGAAAGCAAGGACTTTCACACGGATGCTGGCCGAAGAACAGTTAGAAGTTCTTGTAAACCAATCCCTTATCTTGCAGGTGCAAGATTGTTGTGCAGTGTTGTTGTTGAAATGGGTGTTGTAGGGTTTAGCCAATCACTCTAAAGAGGTGGATGGTCAAAGACCAATAACCTTATGCCATTCAAGCAAACTAAGATATATATAAACGAGTCTGTAAATTAATAAATAATTCCATTTCTTCCTGGATCGAATCTATGTAGTTTCTCGCCGTCCCCGGTACAATAGCGACATAAATATATCTTTGTAATACTACAAAGATGAAGTTAAAATTCATGCGCTATTTTCTGTACTTCAGAGAAGATTCTGTGTGCAAAAAAAGGGGAAAAACGAGGAAGAAATGCTGCAGAGCTCTGCATCTCACTCCTGTCCTACAGAACGCTATGGTGTGGGAGGATCAGCAGTGCCTGGTGGAGCTCACTGGACTTCCTGAGCCTCAGAGCTGGGACAGAGCTGGGGGTGGAGTAATGCTGTGAGCAGAGATGTCCTCTGCTGGTTTGTCACCCCAGCACTCCAGTGAACAGAATATGATCTGGGCATTTTTAAAATTATCTGTTTCTCTCACAGACAAATGAGAGACAAGAATGGTTGGACTGGATCATCTTAAAGGTCTTTTCCGACCTAAATGATTCTGTGATTCTATAAAAAGGCTCCATTTGTGGAAATGATCACACAGAGGCCTATAAAAAAATGCATGAGGTAGAAAGTGGGACGTGGGAAGGCAAAGTGATGGGCTAGTATTCTTCACCTGATTAAATTGGAAATTATATGAAAATTCCCACCCTATTGAAAAAAAAACCCTCAAAACCCCCATACCTCAGCAAGCTCAGGAGCCTAAAAAGAAGCCATTGCTCAGGACAATCATCTCCAACTTTCAAATGGATAGAGCATCTGAAATCTGATAATTTCTGTAGCTTTTCTATGAAAGATGCTTTTTCAGGAAAACAAAGTTTTATCCTCCATTTCCAGCTTTCTTTTATCAAATCCAGGTTGTGTCAGAAGAGCAGCTGACTGGGAACAAAGGCAGAAGATTAAAAAGGGCTACCAGTCAGTAACTTTTTTCGAGCAAAAAAGGGCTTTATTTTTAGATTTGCTTCCCTGCCTGTGAAAGAGACATAGAAAAAGGAAACAAAGGATAAAAGCGAAAAGAATGGTAATGTTGACAACAACGTGTCTGTATTCACCTTCAGGCCATGTGTGGGATAATCTGTCCACGTGGGAATTTTTGGGTTATTTTTCTGAGGGGAAGGGATTTGTGTCTGTGCCGTGTGGCTTCCAGTGCCATGTTTATAATGATAAATTAAACAGGGCTAGAGGACAGGTTTGAGAAGTGGCACATGATCAGCTATAATGTTTAAATGCCTGTGTGCTGCATGGCAGGGTTGGGACCCTGGAACTCCCGATCGATGTAAACAGAGGGTTTGGGGAATTGTGTGAACGCTGAGGGACAGCTCCCCACAGCAGGACGGATGAGAAGTAGGCTGAGCCAGGCAAAGGGAAAAGGCCTAGTTAATTTAGTGCTATAGACAAAATTTTTACATTTGGGACTGCGTGGCATGAGTTGAGTGAGAAAGGAAGACCCTGTTCTAGCACAGTCTGACCTAATTCCCCAGGTTATTAGGAAATGGAGGCATGAGATTACCAGGAGATTTCTACAGCACAGAAACGGGTCTGAGGTACACAGCTGTGTCTTGGACTGTCAAGGTGGTGTTCTGAGCTGCCTATCACCCTGTCTTCCTCCTGCAAGCCAGAACTGGTGGCCACCTCCCTGTCCCCGGCCTTTTGCACAGGCTCCTCAGACCCCTCTGCCCCAGAACTGTCCTACGGCTGCCAGGATCTGCATGTACATTTTTAATTCTTCAGGGGAAATGTGAGGGGAAAAAAGAATTTCCTGAATAGATTGTGTCTCTGTCTGAATAGTCTTGCTTTTTGTTTCAAAGATGAACCAGGAGGAATTCAAATAAAGTTGCAAAATGCAGTGAATGCTGCTTTCTAGCTGATCTCCTGGGAGGAGCCCACTGCACCAGGATGACTGGCTTTCCTCTTGCCTCATTAAGATTCTTCATTTCCCTCATCACACTGGCACATTCTCTAGCAGAGGTCAGGTTCGTTGTGGAGGTCACGATCATTTTCTGTTACAGTGCTATTTTCTTTTCCATCATGGAATCTTCCAGCATGGAAAAAGCAGAGTAAAAATAGACCTCTCTTGCCCTGCAAAAGCATGTTTGCCGTCTTCTGTCCTTGTTCAAAATGTCTAATGCTTTATCTCATCTTTATGTCAGTTCCTGGGTTGTCCCCTATGCCTCCAGAGCTTGCTACTTGATAATCTGCCTCTGTCCTGATTGCATTTTTTGGTCTCTCTTCTTACCACCCTTCTCTTCCTGAAGACAAAAAATCTGTGTCCTTTAGACCCAGCCACCTCCTACAGGGATTATTTAAACACTGAAAAGGTTCATCCTTGGAATGGTCTTTTTAGGAACTCTGTATTACAATTTATTGATAAGAGTGCTGCAAAATTTCAGCTGAAATAGCTGCTTGCCTTGATAAAGGAGCATTTTAAATGTATAACAAGGATATACATTGTAATCTCCTAAAAATATTATTATTACCTGCTGTTCCAAGATTATAAATGAATTTCTTCTGCAGAATCTGTTCCTTCATTGTTTGGTGCCCACCAGGGCACTTTTGGTGCCTTGTAAAGAAGGTCTAAAATAAAATAAAATAAAATTCATTGCAATCCTGACCTGAACAGGACCTTTTGTTCAAGTGAATATGGTACATAGCTCCTTCACAGGTGATTTTTAGTATTTCTGAGTTTACTTAAGTGACAAGCTGCAAAGAGCAATAGCAACAAACAACAAACACAGACCACAACCCTTAGAATGGAAGGCTTGGAGAATGTGTTGTTACTCTGTTCCTACTCAGGGGTTCAGACCTTGTGATTGCCAAAGCAAATAGGAGCACTGGGAGTGGAGGCCATCAGGAGGTTTGCTTCAAGTGCCTATTCCTCATCCAAATTAAATGCTGATGCAGATCCACCCTGTCATTCCATGTTGTGCCGTGCTAATCTTTCTGAGGAGCTTTAGCCCGTGGAAAATCAGTTCTGCAAGACATGAAGATGTTTCACAAATCAATGTCTCGATTGCAGAGAAGAATAAGTGCTGTGGAAGTGTGCTCTGCTCAGTTGTGTCCAGGCTGTAGACAGCACATCTCCAGACAGCGTATCTTTCAGCTTCTGTGGAAAGAGATGAAATGGAGGCCTCTGTGTCATACACAACATTTTTGAAAAAGATTCTCACCAGATATATGGAAGAAGAGCTTAATGCTGATTTTTGACCCCCTGCAGCCAGGCTGGGCAGGCCCTTCCTTTACTGGCTGGGCCTGGAGATCTCAGAGCTTTTGCTGAGGATTTGCTTTCCCTTCAATTCATGCAAACATTCCTCAGGAGACAGTATTTTATCCTTGTCATGCTAACTTGGATGCAAAGTGACTTCCCACTTATTCTCCCCCCTGCTTCCCGAGCTCTGTGAGGTGCCAGCTGGGACAATGCCATCGTGGGCACCCCTGTGAGATCAATTTGGCTCACAGCTGTACTCATTGTCAGCTGTAATTATTAGGGTTAATGTGATTAGTTTCACTTGTGCTATTGGTGAGTATCTATTGTTGTTGCCGCTGGCGATAACTTCCCCTGTGTAAGTTCTTTGCTGAGCTGTTTTATGGCCCCAATTGCAATCACGGCAGGTAAGGGAGCAGCTACGTGAGGGAAGCTGGAAATAAAGGCAGAGGGGAGCAGGTAGGTAGAATGAATTTTATACCGAGTAAAATACATACTGACTGCTTGCTGTAAGAATAGAAAGAACCCCCACAGATAAGATTTTTACCTTCGGATATTTTTTCTCTCTAAAGATTGTGGAAAAATAAAGTTTATTTCACTCAAATTAGCTTGTGGTGCCATGTGGGTAATCCCACAAATTAGATAAGAATGTGTTTGCTGTTGATACTTTCCATCTCATTCAGGGTCTGGTGTATGGTATCTCATGCCATAAAAAGCAAGCTCTTCTGTATGGTATTCCAGAATGCATTTAAGTCTGTTTCATTTGTCATTTTAAAAGAAATAAGCAAGAGCTGGTAGGTGAAATGTCTCTTTTCCTCTTGCTTTTATGAGCTGAGCAGGAAAGTGAGATGAATTGTAGTCAAATGTGAGGAATCTTCTCACCCTTAATTTGCCATCTGAGAATCATAAGGTTTTATCACAACAAGTAATGTGCGGGAATATGTGTCGGTGAAGGAGAGAAGCAGCAATTTAACTTAGTTTATTTGTACGAAATTAAAAAGACTCTGTTCTGCTGTTGTACCTTAACAGGGATGTGTGGAGTCTTTCAGATGACTGAGATTTTAGGGGTTTGCACTGCTCCTGGAAAAGGGGTTTGTGCCATTGAATGCTGCTTGCCATATTTCCATTTAGGACTAAATAGCACAGGGCTTATAGCATGGTTTTTTATCTTTACCTGAGCTGTGTGTGCAATGTATGTGCACATGTGTCCCTTTTCCTTTCTGCTTTTGGTCTCAGTCCTTTTCCTCCTTCTCTTCAGGTGTTTGGCTGGCTCCAGTATGTTTTTTCAGCCTTTTGCCAATGCCTTCATCTTTACACCAAGTATCCATATTTCTCTCAAGCTGCTAAAATTGGTTTAAAGCTGAAAAGATAAAAGAAATAGACAAGAAATATTTGCAAATTGCAATTGAAGATAAGAAGGCAAACCCCCCTTCCTAAGATAATGGGGGTTTTGGAGCACTAGTAAGCTGGAAAAATGTACTTAGCTCTTGATATGGACATTCTGCAGAAAGGGCCTGTAGGAAAAGTGGATTTTGTGTTTACTGGTGCAAAGAAATCTTTTAACATAAAGATAAGAGAAGTCATTCTATAAAATTTAGTCTTTGGTCCATTTGAGTGCATGTAATTCCCATCAAAGTGGCATTCGATCTGGTATGGAAATGAGAAGCACATTAGGCTTTTGTACAGGTTTTGAATTAAACTCAAGCACAGAGATTTGGTTTTAATGCACGTGTCTTCACGCAGAAATTGCCACAGTGTCCTAGGCACTTCTAAATTCCCATCCCCAATCAGAGATTTTATTGGGGACCTTATAAAGAGAAACTCTGAGAGAAGAGAGAAGGACTTTGTCCTCTTGTCCTTTTACCCAATCTTATTTTTCAAATTTTGTGATTATGTTCTGTTAAGCTGTCACAGAATTATTACTTGCAGTTTAGTGTGCTCAAGTTCCTCTCACAGCCATCCTGGTGCAAACAAATAGCTATCAGTAGCTTCTTTTAATTTCCAAGCTGAGCAAGTGGTGGAGAGGAAAGGATCTTGCGAATGCTTCAGCTCGAGTGCCGATTACGGCTCTCTCAGGAGCGTGGAGCGGAGGTGGCGAAATCATGACCGGATCCCTCCCTTATCCAGCAGCTGGGCTCGTGTGCTCATCTCTTGTTTTGGCAGCTGGAGGAGCTGCACTGGCAGGGCTGGCTCCAGCAGACAGGGACATGATGCTGCAGGTTTCTCTTGGCAGGATGGAGTTTGTTTATCTTTCAACCTCGGCTCGTGTTCCTGGGAGCTGTCGCGCTTCCCCACGAGTGGGAATGGAAAAGCAGTCCCAGCTTGGCTGCGTTTTAAGCATTCTATAAAGGCAGGTTTTCCACAGCCTCACATGATGTGTCTCCCCTCCACCCCTCTTTTATTTTGCTTTCAGGAAAACACCCTGTCTTTTCAAAGGAACCACCTCCTGCCTGTGTGTCTGCAGCCAAAGCTTTGTAGTAAGGAGAAAATGCAGCACAGCCAGGAGCGCCATGGGCTCCTCACACATTTCAGTCACAGCCAAGTGAAAGGAGAGAAGAATTCCTTCCCAGGTGTGCTGCACTGCAGTAGGGAAAAGCTGCTTCCTGCACTTTATTTGAAGGGCTGCAGGGGCACTCCAGGCCAGCGGCTTCAGGTGTTGCTCTGCAGCCCCAAACACAGGGTGTAGATGCTACTCCCTCTGAAAGGTTTGTTGGAACTCTTGGTTAAAATCCATACTTTGTCCTTCTTTCCCCCTCAGTGAAGGTTGTTTCACAATGCACAGAATTTTGAGGAGTCTATTTCCAACTCAGAGCTGTGCTTTTTTTTAGGAGAATGCTGAGTTCTGTAGCTTATTCAGAGCCTTCATTTTTGTGTTTTCATCAGGTAACTTTTTTTTCTTAATTTTATTTACTTAGAGTTTGTCTGACTTTGTCTGAATTTGTATGCATGCAAATGGAAATTTAACTTACGTGCAATTTAATAGTAAACTGGATTTACTAATAGAAATAGAAGCAGTCTTTTAAAAAAATGACACTTATTTTTCACTTAAACTTTGTGCTCAAAGGAAGTTCACTAAAGCTAGTGAATGAAATGCTTCTTTAAAGCTGTTTTCACGGATAAGTTCCCACTCAAATTCTGAAAAAAAGAGTAGGTGCTTTGACAGATAATTTTTATTTGAGCTGTGTAATTATCTTAAAATCTGACTGAAACGCCAAAGGAAAGATTTGCTAAGAAAAGCAATTAGTTACCACCAGTTGAAAAAAAAGAGGTATTTCAGCACGTGTTTCATTGTAAATAATAAAACTAGTGCATAATGGTACTAATATATTATGAAACATTGAAAAGTGTGGAGTGGTTATGTTGACAGAAACCCAGATATTTGCCTTGTAGTTTTACCTGTAAGTAGAAAGCAGCACCTTTATTTCTTTATAAATTATTTTGTTAACAAGTGTTTTAGCCTTATTTAATACAATTAGGCCTTTCCATCAGTTGCCATAAAGTCAGGTTTAATTTTTAACAAGTACTCCTTTTAATAAAGTTTGACTGCAAATATTTGTGTTTCTATTTTTTTTTTTTTTAATGGAAACAGAAAGACAGAGGAACAAACAGAGTCGTTGGGTAGCACAGAGCTAATTTCAATATTTGGTTATTTTCAGTTTCTTTAGAGAAGCTGGGCTGGTGATCACCAGAAGAAGAAATTTGAACTTCCAACGAGCTTTGTTCAGAAATTCTATTGGAATAGATGACAAAATGGATATTGAAATTCACAGCCCTATATATGGGCTGAGATATAAAATAATAAGGTGGGGTAAACAGAAATGTCTGCAGCTGCAGATTTGTGCTACTTGTGCTTTGTAGAGTTGTTTTCCCAAACCACCGGCTGAGCACATGGTGTGCTCGTGCTGGATGAAGTGGCTCCCTCTGAGGGAGGACATTTGGGCTCTGGCTACTGAGATTCTGTGCTCCATACTGCTTGATTCTGATTCTGCACAGGAACACCTACTCCACTTATCATTTCACATGTGTAAAACTCTTAGTTTTACGTGTGTTGCTTAGTGATATTGGGGCAAAGACATTTCAGGGTGCTGTGCCCAGGTTCCTCACACGTAGAGAAGGGTGTGGTGGTCCTGTAGAAGAATTGTTCACCTCAGTGGTGTAAAGCTGCCACAGAGCCCTCGAATGGACATGAGTGTAAGAAATTAATAGAGCGTACAGCCCATGGAGTTATTGGATTTTAGTGAGTTGTTGTGCTCGGGGGACTCCTGGCAGAAACACTTTTGCCATGGTTGCTGTAGAATGAGCTCCACAGCCCTCCAAAATGGGAGTAGCTAAATATCAAGAGCCGTTTCAAGGGTGCCTGATGCTATCAATATGACCATGAAGTGATTAATTCAGCTTGTTGAAGTCATTAAATTGGGAGATGCAGCAGGCTGAAGTTTACAGTATTGATCCAATTTCAGTCCTGGTAAGAAGATATATGGAGGAAATATAATGGTATTATTACTGCTCATCGTAAAGCCATGTGCAAAGCGAACAGAAGATCTCTTAAACTTTAGTATTACATAAACTATATAAAGCACTCCAGAAACAAAGGTACATTCATGCTTAAAAGCAGGGCAGATGTTTTATAATGAAAGCAAATTCTACAGCACAAATAATTACATTGTAAGTCAGAGTTGTGATTGTTTCCTTTATGCCGTGCGTAAATGATTCCAAAGTTCCAAAGAAGACATAAACAGTAAAAAAGGAACTGCTTTCAGTTGCAAATTGCAGGTGCAATGAAACACAATGAACTCAAGAAGTATTGAATTAAAATTTTTTTCCTTCCCATCTGGCCTACAAAGGTCCATATCAGCTAGGTGCCAGCTGATGTGACATTTCTTCTCATCCTTCTCCAGCGGTTGGCCCCACTGGAGCAGCAGTGGTGGCTGGAAAAGGTCAGCCCTTTTCTTTCCCTGAAACATTTTCCCCCTGCACAGTGTCACTGCATCTGGGTTGTCTTGGGAAGCCCAGGTGGGATGTGCACGCTGGGCAGGTTTGGCTCCCTTGTGTGCAGCCAGGCAGCACCACAGAAATACTCAAGCTAATGGAACATGGAGGGATTTCAATATTTCCAGATGGCTGAGTCCCTTGCAGTTTATACTGTTGTAACTGTACCGTATTTCAATTATTTCTCAGCCATTAGTATGCACAGCTTAGCATTTCTGGTTAATGTTTGATTTCCCAATGAAGGAAGCAGAGGAAGAGCCTGCTACAAAGAAATACTTCCAGTGGGGCCTAAAAATATTGCCCATGAAAATTTTCTTGCTCAAAATACAGTATGTTTTTCTGGCACTTTCCAGTGATTATGAAGCTAATGAAAATGGAAGCTGTTGCATCCATCTGTCCTGAATATTACTGGCTTTGGAAAGAGCATTGGGAGCTGTGTATCAGAACCTTAGGAAGAGAATAGGGTGAACGCACACCTTCACCTGTGTAAGGGTACGTGGTGCGTGGCAAGAGGAATAACAGGAAAAAGGGGAAATCTGTTTTCCTCTAGGTTTCATTGTTTCAAGCAGCAAGACATGGGAGTGGATACTGATGTTCTGGTTTATCATAAAGATTTAGGCTGTTAACTCCTGTGTCTGCCACGATTTGCTGACTGCTATCAGTGTTCACAAATTGGGAGTTGTAAAGGCGGACGTTCAGAGTCATATATTCTGGATATTACCAGTGTCACGGGCGAGTGTTGTGTTATGTTGCTACAATTTGCCTTTTGCTGTAAAACTTCTCCTTCTCCCATGCCAAGGGAGAATTCTCTCTCTGTACCCAGTCCCTTCATGTTTCATGCCTTGACTTTGAGTGCTTTGTTGCCACGGCAACTCTGCACCATCCTTCTGCTGCATTATTGCAGTTCCTATAACTAAGAAGTGCATCAAATAAATTAAACTTGTCAATCACATCTAAAAAAAAGATACTGAAGATGTTTTCTGTCCATTCCCAGCATCACAGCAGGTGCAAGCAGAGTGTTGGTTCTGGACTGCACTCCCTGCCTTGCTTTCTTGGTCCTCATTACTTACAACAGATGCACTGAACATAGTGGGAAATATTTGTTGGCTGAAAATAGTAACTTCCTCTGGATACTAAAAATTCTATCACTCTTACACTCTTTACTGGCAAAAATGTCCTTTTTTATTTTTTTTGTTAATTTATTCCTAATAGTGGAAGTAAATATTTTAATGAGTTCTCAATCTTTAGTGCTTAAACAGTCTTGTAAAAGGAGTTAATTCCTTATGTTTTTGGCCTGTAAGTTGAAGACCAGATATAGAATAAGACTTCTCAGTCACTTGCAAGTTGGGCTCTATCTACTTCCTGCAATCTTTGATTTTATTTTGTAAGGTGTCTGTCAAAACATGTAAATGCTACTCCGACCTGGCAGTCCATAGAAAAGAAAAAGAAAAAGAAAAATGATCCTTTCAGGATCAGTGAATGCATCTGATGTATCATGGTTAAATATTGAGACATTTTGTTTATAGCTGGTAATGCCAAAAATAGCAAATGTGTTATTTCTCTAAGACACTGATGAAGATAATTAGTTGTCACCATTTTATAGACATGTGTTTTGCTCAGTGAAACATTTATTTGACTTTTGTCATGCTCTGTAAAAACAGGGAAAATGAAAAAAATATTTTCCATGCGTCATTCTTTAGCTAAAAATAATATAATTTTAGAAACGTGTAATTTACTGCAAATCATATTTATCATTATATGCCTGATAGCTGGAGGCTTTTGTTGCATTGTTTGTAATTCCCAATCTGAGACTGTGCTGAACACGATGTAATTTGCTCGAAGGCTGTGTAACTCACGGGAGGGGATACAAGGAATTCCAATATTCCCATCAACAGTAAATTGGTCTGAAACCATATTATTTGTTTCCATTTTCTTCTGAGGGAGAATAACAACCCTTACACAGATTTTTCCCTCATGCAAGCTAAGTCTATTGGCTTCCAAAGTTAGATAAATGTGTTTCTGGTATGATTTCAAAAGAAAAATAAAAAAGAAGAAAGTGATTTTATAATTCAATAGAAGTCAAAGCTCATTTGTTTTTCAGAGTAACATTGGCTTTTGTTTGCAATGGTTATGAGGCACTGCTGCTTCTTGTGCATTTGAATGTTCAGGTGATGAAGCAGTGTGTTAATGATGCATTAAGTGAAGAAATAAATTTGTTATCAATTTAAGAAAAAAATCACCATAAGAATTATTTTTTTGTCTGTGAGGATTTTGCAAGTGATTGTGTTCTTAAATTCAGCCAGTGGTTAAATTCAGCCATCTCTTGCCTTACAGGTCACAAAACTTTTGCCAGGTCTGAAGATCCTACTGGTAAGGAAGAGTGGAGATGCCTGCACTGGTAATTATTCCAATTTCTATTTTGTTAACTATTGCAAGAAGGCAGGTGGGTAGAATATATTTTCTGGACATTTAAACATCCTGTCTTCTTCACCAGGGACAAATAAAACTATCAATATTCATCCCAAGTAATCTGTTTATATAAGAAAATGACTCTTTAATAGGTAATGAGGATTTCTCTTTTATAGGCTGGGCAGAGCAGGGAAATCAGCTCTGGCAGTGATTAAAGCAGCAGGAGTGCAGCAATCCTCACAGATGTTAAATTTCTCCCCTGCAGAGAACTTTTCCTTCATTTTACCCTGCCACTGGGGCTTGGTTTTGTATGTGGGCTCAGCAAACCTTCCTGTAAGAACAAATCTCCATCAACAAGGAGACACCAATGAGGCTCTTCCATTGCTCAGGATGGGTTTGTAAGTGAAGGCAGGCCGAAATCTGAGCTAGTATTTTGAGCTGGTGTGACTGCAGTGTTGCAGCAAAGTTTGTTCCTCTCACAGCACAAAGTTCAACTCTGAGATTTTGATGTCGTGGGTTTGATGGCTCCTGTTGGGAACAGTCCCATGCTAACTGTGAAGTGCTAAATGCAGAACAGACACCAGCCTGCACCCTTCCCCTCCTCAGGGAACTGATGAGTGTCTTTTGTCTTCTGGGCATTGAAATTCTCAAATAAAATGCCGCATAAATACCAGCCTGTGACAATGAAAAATATTCCTGCTGATCTCTAGAGCCTCTGCAAACCCTGAAGCAGCGATTGTGATTCTATTCAATGCCACTGACAGTTTATTCTAAAATAAGCTATTTTCTTTTATCAAAGGAGGTGATAAGAAGTACAATAAGCTGTGATACAGCCACTGCTATAATAAGGAATCATGCTCCTGGAACCATTCTTTAAACCAAAGTGTTATAAAACTCTTCTTCCCCCTAGACTAAACAAACAATTAACGAATCCTGTGAAATAAGTGACAGCTCTGCAAGCTCCCAGTGTTCTCCTGGGAAAAGGAATTTATGTTTCCTGTAGCTCAGAGCACATCTAAAAGTAATTCAAGACAAGGAATGGAAAAGGATGGAAAGAAGTTTCAGGGCAAGTTACATCAGAGCAGCTCCACTCTCATCAGTGTAACCAGTACATCAGCAACAGCACAAAGTGGGGGTTTCCCGTTTCTGCATTGCCAGCATGGTTAAGTGTACTGGGTGTAAAGCAGAGTTTCTTCCTGTTATCTCTCATTTGTGTCTTCTTTATTGCAAAGGAAATGCTTTTTGGGGGGAATTTTGAGAACACTTACGAACTGTAGACTGATTGTGAGATATAAGGATGTTGAAGATGACAGCAGGGGTCTGTCACACAGGACCAAGCAGTATTTAACTCCCAGAACAGTCAGGGATATGTTGTAGAAGGTATTTGTCCTACCCTAGGAGCCATTTGAGAAGCTGAGTCAATTTAAGTCGTTTTAATCTATGTTGGTATTATTGCAGCTTTGTCCTATTTATGGAAATCTGTTGTCTTGAAAAAGTGCATTAATTTCAGTTTTACCTAGCAGTAAGGCTGAACCACAGAAATCCATCAAGCTGTAAAATGCACCATTCCTATATGTGTGTGGCCCAGGGAGCTGTGACACTGGCTCTTTCCTGTGACAATTCAAGAATATGCAAAAGCTGCCCCTGTAGGTCATAATTCAGGAAATTAAACTGAAAAACTGGTAAAAATTCAGTGGCAGTTTGCAGGCAAATAAACAAAGTTGTTGAAAGGTACTGTTAAACAGTTCTCTTGATCCCTAACCTGTCCTCCTGGACAGTTCCTGGTTATATTTGGAGAGTTAATGGGAGCATCCTCCGCAGGCAGACAAGGCCAGCACAGTGCTGGAGATTTGCTGATTTCTGTGTATACCATTCCACAGGATTTGGCCCCAGTGACAGAGAACAGCTTGGAGTATTTTTAATTTATTGGTACAGATGTAGCCAAAGAGCAACTGGGGCTGTTGTGGGAACCTCACATTGCCAAGCGTTCTCTTGGAAGAAGCATCTTCCTGTGACCAGGGCTAGGCAGAAACTGTCTCACACACAACCAGGTCCTGGAGAAAATCTAAGAGTCCAAAAAGGACTTGAGGGATTATTAAAAAATAAGGTGATGAAAGCTGTGGTTTTGCAACAAAACCTCTTTTACTGATGTTCGAATCATGAGACAGGTTGGTGCACCCTTCACACCACAGAATAACCTGAATCAAATTATTTACCTACATAGTGACCTAACCCCCCTCATGTTTTTACATGGTTTTGTTCATTTTTAGAAACAAGTTGAAATAGAACCTTTTTTAAGACATCACTTTGGGGTTTTTTTGTCCTTTTCCATATGCTTTAAACATATCTTTAGCTATTGGGTGCCTGTAACCCCCTATCTACTATGGCAGAAATTCTCTCTATGTTCCCTATGTTCCACAGTTGTGGCCCCTGCCCACTGTAATAAGGAAACCATTTTTTCCCTGGAAGATTCTGTAATAAGGTTCTCAGTCTGTTTTTGTGTTTCTTTTTATGTCACACATTGCCAGAACTGCTCAGGACTTACTCTTTTCTATGAAATTTAGTTTTTTCAGAAATGTTTGAATTATTGAAACCAGACTTTTTCTTGGGAATGTTCCACTTATGGGGGGAGGGGGGGCGGGAAGAAGTTATCAAAAAAGGTGGTTTTGGACCAGATTTTGTGGGCAGGAGAGGAAAAAATAGACCCTCCCCATGCAATCTGACACCTGAATCCTGTGTTGTAGGAAAATGGCATGGTAAGGACATGAACCAGGCCACTCACAGTCACGTGTAAATACCCTTCTTCTTGTGAAGGAATAATATATTTTTCCCCGTTTGGGGTTTGGTTTTGCTTCTACTTTTTTTTTGTGAGTGATAATTTTAGGACGTCTCAGTTTCATCCGAGTGATAATAGGGACGTTTCTGTATTTTCAAGAGGTTTCCCAAAAGGGCAAAGGAGTTTTTTGGGGTTTTTTTTTAAAGCTTTAATCATTACACAACCTGTTAAAGGCATTGTAGCTTAATGATCGATCTCTGCGGGGGCTGTAAAGTACTTTTCAGGATCAGATTTAGAATGGAAAATTGTTGCACTCTGTGCAAACTCATGCTTTTCACAGCCAAGAAAGCAGCCTTGCTATTGAAGTAACAACTAATTGCCACTTCTGTATTACCTTGAGGTACTTGGAAGGTGCCTGACATCTGTCTCAGCAGCGGTGAGGCTGTGCTCTTTTGTACTTATCCTCCCAGCATCATTAGTCCTAATGGGTGCTGCAGAGGTCTTTGTGCTTGATTAAAATGGGTGCAGGTGATAATCAGCTGCAGTAGCAGGGTGGAATATTTAGGCTAAGGCATTTAGGATGCCTAGGCCTCAGGAGCCCTGCTTGGGATGTCTGCCTTCACTTGGGGTGTGCTAACCCAAAATATTGGGGACGCTGAGGATGGGGGACCCGGTGGAAGTTGATAATTATGGGACCTTGAGAGCTTTCAAAGGGGCTGTAACCATGACTGAAATAACTCCTCAGAAACTGAGAGGCACGAGCAGCTGCTCATGCCTTATACTCACATATTCCCTTCAGATAAATCTTGAATGCACACGGATATTTATATAAATTTATAACTTATATTCTCTGTTTAAAGTGGCATAGGTGGCCTTGAGTGGAAATACTGAGAACTGGCTGCATTAGAGAGACCTGGTATAAAGACAAAATTCTTTTGTTTGGCTGATTAGAGGAATTCTTTTGTGTTTGCTGACACCGCCTAACTGTGATTTGTGGCAGGCACTTTGTGTCTGCTGGGGTAAGGATTTGGGAGGATGGAGTGAGGAGGAAGAAGAGCCTGATGCTCTGGTTCAGCAGAGATTAACTAGCCTATAATCCAAAACTAACCTGACAACTGCTGTGTCAAAGCAAACAGGCTGGAAAAAGCATTTGAGGGCTGAAGTGTGTGACCTTGCCCTTATCTGCAGCAAGGCAAACCAGGAGAACAGCTTCTTTTAGCAAGGGATTTAATAAACACTCTTTGGCAATTTTCTAGAAGTTATTCTTGCCTATGGGTAAAGAGTGGCCAAGATGCAGCTCAGATTAAACCCCGCATTTAGGTGGCTTCACAGTTTTTTAGCAGGCTACAAAGGGGTGCCCATGAAGGTACCCTCTTGTCCATTTTCCCAGTCTTGATCCAGAGTGCACATATTGGAAGTGGAGCTGCGGTCTGGGAGAAAGTCACCGAAGGTGCAAAGTCACTTAGGAGTTGCCTTCCCGTAGATTTTATCAGATTTAGGCACCCAGATTATGTCATAGACATTCAGAATTGTTCCAGTTTCATGGATAGTAGAATTTTAAATTAGTTTAGTTAAACCAGTGGAAAACTCTTAGTTTGGTTTAAATGTGATTTATCCCAAGTCAAGTGCACTCACTGACAACTAAAATCCTTTTTAGGCAAAACTAAATCAATGTCTCTGAAGTTGATTTACAGCAAAATGTGGCTGCCAACTAGAAGTGAAAATTTAGATATGTGTGATGTTTCTAACTTTTTACTAAAAAAATTATCCAAATGGTGTAATAATGATAAGAGATTTTAAATCTTAAAAGTGTTGGAAATTTTGTAAGAACTTTGCTTGAATAACTAGAGCTTTTCTTAGGTTGGAGTTTCCTTCCAAAACTCTTATCGCCCGTTCAGTCTCTCTCTCTCTCTCTTTTTATTTTTTTCCTTTCTTTTCTTTTTTTCAATGATTTTTTTTTTCAAAGAGAATAGCAGAAAACCACTTTCTCCCCAGGTAAACTACCTTCCAAAATGTACTGACTGGGCTATTAATGAAGATGTTAAGAAGCATCAGCCCCAAAACTGATCCCATGGAGGAACCCACTAACGACTGGCTTCCAGCTGGACATTGTGGCCCTGGTCACAACCCTTTGGACCCACAGTCTGTCTGGTGACCAGTTCAGTGTCCTTTTATCTGGTACCTCATCAGTTTGTCAGTGAGGATCCACGGGGCAGCAGCATACACTGCTCTTCTCTTGCCCACCAAGCTAAACCCTTGGCTGTAGAAATAAGATCATCAGTCACACTCTCACAACGCATTTCGCCTTTGTGTGTTTTCAGTCTTGGAGAGTTAGGGAGGATTTTAGGTCTGAATTTTCTTTCTGGACGTAGGCAATTTTACCTCGTTGGCCTAATTCATTGAATTAATAGCTTCTTCACAGAAAGAGAATGCTGTTTTCCTCCTTAGCTCACTAGATTTCAGGTGTTTTTCTTTCTTTGAAAGAAGACCCTGCTATGGCAAAAAAGCAGTTCAGTGTTTTAAACCCATGTTGTGACGTTGTCTTAGGACTGCAGAAAGTCAGTTTATTGTCTGAAAAATCTTAAACCTTGAGAGGAGGTGGAAGAATGGATGTGAAAATGAGATTAAAAAAGGAGGATCCAAGAGCTTCTTAGGTGTTTGCTCCACAGGATTGCTTTCTGCTCAATAAGCAACAGGAGCAGTGAAGAAAATTAGCACTGTTTAATAAATGGGATCCTGGAGCAGCCTGTTAGCATGGCACAGTAGTTAGGGCTTCTTTTCTGGAATGTTTCTGTGCGTCATTTACTGGTGGACTCCTGCAATGGAGGGGGATGCTGTGCTGGTTTGGGCTGGGGTAGAGTTAATTTTCTTTGCAGTGGCTGGTTTGGGGCTGTGTTTGGATTTGTGCTGAACACAGGGTTGATAACACAGAGGTGTTTTTGTTATTGCTGAGCAGGGCTTGCACAGAGCCAAGGCTCTCTCTGCTTTTTGTAAAGCCACGCTGGAGCGGGAGCTGGGGGTGCCTGGGAGGGTGGGAGGAGACACAGCCAGGACAGGTGACCCCAACTGACCAAAGGGGTATTCCAGACCATGTGAAGTCATGGTCAGTATAGAAGAGGGAAGAAGGAGGGAAATGGGGACATTTGGGGTGATGGTGTTTATCTTCCCAAGTCACCGTTACCTGTGATGGGGCCCTGCTCTCCTGGAGAAGGCTGAACTGCTGCCTGCCCATGGGAAGAAGGGAATTAATCCCTTTCCCTTTCCCTTTCCCTTTCCCTTTCCCTTTCCCTTTCCCTTTCCCTTTCCCTTTCCCTTTCCCTTTCCCTTTCCCTTTCCCTTTCCCTCTTTTGCTTTCCCTATTAAACTGTTTTTATCTCAACCCACGAGTTTTGTAGCTTTTTTTCCTGCACATTCTGTGCCCTGATCCCGCTGGAGAGGGAGTGAGGAGCAGTTGCCTGGGGCTTGGCTGCTGGCTGGGGTACAGCCATGATGGATTCAGGAAATCATTTAGGTCCTATCAACCAAACAAGTCAAAGGTTGACAAAAGAATCTATAGAAAATTGGGGGAGAAATATTTCAAATTTAAGTGAGTGTTCTTAACTCACCTGTATGCCCACAGGCTGACATGATTAGAGGTTGCAGATAAGAACAGTTTAACTTTTGTTTACTGTAGTTCCTTGATTTTCTAACCTTTCACCCTTTTTCCATGACAATATTAATTTAAATGATTGTTGCTGGTTTCAATAGAAAAAGTCTCTATTCTGACAAGCAGTTCTACTTCATGCATAATATCTGTTGTGTGTGCAGCTTTGTCTCAGGCTGTCTTTTCAAAACCTACTGTCGTCTTGATGCTCATCACAGTACAACAATTGTAGTGCATTTCTGGTTGAGCTGAATGCTCTGTTTTAAGTTTAATGCCCTTGTCAGTTGTGTAAATTGTTGCCAAACGTTAATTGCTAAGGCTGAATTTTTCTTCGGCAGGTGTTTGTGTATTGAGTGAATCTTGGGGGTGGGGGGGAAATAACAGATTGTGAATTTGTAGTCTGCATCACAATGGATGGCTCAAAGGAGGGAACAAGTGGTAGGTAAAACGTGTGCTGGCAATCACAGTAGTTTGGGGATTTTTTTTCCATCTAATGTATACTCAAAATCACAGTGTTTTCATTGTGTAGCCCTTGAGTTTAGCTGTGCCAGCTTTACATCTTATGGTTTAGTGTGTATTATGCCTAAAGCACACTGAGGAGGGCCAGGGCTTTTGGTGCAATACTGAAGGGTCAACCAGGGTAAGGGGATTTCCCACTAAATATATTGTGATGCAAAGAATTCCCAATTACTCTCATTCAAAGCTAATTTCTTCTAAATGTGCCATCAAGGAGTTGTGCCAAAATTTGGCTCTACGTGGGGCTGTGTGAAAGATTTTTTTTTAATTTAATTTCAATTTCTAATGACTTGAAATGTGTTAGAATCCAAGGCAAGAGTTGTGGCACCATTCAGGGAATGCCTTCCATTCTAATGTTTATTTCCTGCTGTTCAAGTGTACTAAAATTCATTATTACTCAGTGCCTCAGTGCTGTGATTGCATTGCACTGGTGCTGCAATGCTTAAGTTTCTTTCTCCAGATGTCAGATAACACAGAACTTTTTAAAAAAAATTCTGTTTAATTTGGAACTCCTGTGTTCTTGTCAGCCCCCAGTTGCTTTATATATTAACCTTCTATTGTAGTTTCTGTTGAGCACGTCATTTTTTTTCTTTTTTTTTTCCTTGGCAGTGCTGTGTATTGCTGGAAATCTATCAAATGTAAATGCAGTTTTTTTGGGAGAAGTCTTGGATCTGCAGGAGAGGAGGACATTAAATGTGTTCTGGATCATTTGCTCCTCCTCGTTAGGTAGGCAGGAGCAGTGGGACACTGAGCCATGAGCTTAGGGATGGGGAATGGCACACAGAAGGTTGCTTATATAGGTAATGACACTTAACGAGCTGGTACCCAGAACATTGGAAGCTGTATCTTACAATATCTGTCAGAATTATGAAGAAGAACAATTTCCCCCTTTGCTAGTCTGTCACATATGACCCAAAACATGCTCAGAGCCTTCACCACACATTAAAACCTATTTTTCATAATCATCTTGTCAGCTCTGGGTAGTTAGACTTTCAAGAATTCACCTCATAATTGAAAATCAAAATCATCATCTTCTATAGATTTTACTGTACTTTCCAAGCTGCATGAAGAGTCTCAGAGAGCTGCTGTGTTTGGTGTAACTCTGTGAATGAAATATCTGACATGAAATCAGCGAGAACGAACGAGCCTCAGTCTCTTCAAACGAACGCGTGGCTGGGCAGCAGTGGCAGAATTGCGTCCTTGACTGTGCTTTTGGGAATTTTAGTCTACACCAGGGACCTGGTGGGAGGAGACTGGTTGAAAACCCATGACAAACCATGAGGCCAGCTCTTGTTTTCAGTTTTTATGGCGCCCAGCTGTAGCTGTGGATATCTTCTTGTGGGATGTATCTACGAGACTGGAAAAAAACTGTCCTGGATGTACAATTGTCAGTCAGTCCTTATCTACACAGGAAAAGTGAGCAAAGAAACCTTTTGTGACACTTCTACCCTACAGAGGAGCAGAAAAAAATGTGCAAAGAAACAATCATAAAAGGTTTCCATTTCCTCAGGCAGCCTTTGTTGTAGCTGCAGGAATTTTGGAGAGATCTCCAGGAGATCTCAGTATAAAGCACCAGGTCATATCCTGCATGTGCCATTTGATCAAATCTTCCACAGATTAGTGGTCATGTTTCTTGAACAGAACCCAGGATCAGGGTGTGATTTGCTGCTTTAGACATGCCTGGGCAGAAGTCAGGAGCTCCTGAAGCTCTTTCTCTGTAGTGCCATTCAGCGTCAGCATGGCTGTGTCTCCAGAGGCTCTGGGTCTGTGGCTGGGCAAGGACACTTGCCCTTGGAGATGGAGGATCAGAGTACTAAATCAGCTTCTTGTACTTTGAAAACCTCTCTGAAAATCTTCCCCAGATGAGCTCTATTGTGTGCTTTCTGAATTTTGGGATTTTGCTTTCCATTGTAACACACCCAGAGCCTGCTTAGGACTTTTCCGAAGTGCACTCTGGCCTGATGAGTTCTTCAAGTTCTGAGCCTTCTTGAATGAGCAGAGGCATAGACCCTCTTAGATCAGCAATGAGATCTTAAATGACCATCTCAAAACCTCAGGGGCGCTCATTCTTTCCTAAAACTAAGGGAAGGTTTGCAAATATGGGGCAAAAACAGCAATAGGAGAAATTATTTTCCTGCTCTTTGGGGATTTTAAATTTATGTCACTTCGACCTTTTTCCTTGCTATGAATTTCTGATGTCTCACTAATTGCACAAAAGAGGCAGAATATTTTCCTTTGCAAGTGCATCCCGAGGAAGTCGATTAGCATTATTGAAAATCAGTGCCTAATGTTCTCTCTCTCTTTGCATTTTACTGTTTGCTGTGAACTGCAAACACTGCACCTGAGGGCACTAAAATCAGACATGTCAATTGAACTTCGCACTCAGAAGTCTGGCTCAGCAGAATCTCTGGTTAATGTCCTTAAGATTCCAGGTATTTTCTCCATAGGCTTTTCCAAATGGCTACATGAAAATGAATGTGGTCGGTTTTTAAAAGACTTTTAATTGAGAAATGAGCTGTCCACTGCCTTAACACTGCTTAACTCCATGTATTGATTTCTAACCTCCATGTCATTGGCTGAATAAGTATACCAAGGTTACAAAATGTGAAACCTTATTCATTTTTATTAAAGAAAAGCATTACTTCTCAATGGCAAAAAAGACATAAAAGAATCACCTTTCATCCCCAATATTTAGAAGTTAAGGCCTTTAAAGTAAGATGTATGGTTATCAAAGGTGAAAACTGTTTGACTTTTTTTGCATAAGACATCTGAAATATTCATTCCGTGCCAGATCCGCTATCCAGAGGAAACATCAAAGGGAGCGGGTCTCATTAGGAGAGCTCTCCTGACTTTGACACATGCCTCCAACATGCTGGGGAACTTTCAGAGCAGCGTGAAGGGATTTATCATCCTGACTCTCAGCAATGGCAGTGCAATCTCCACAGTGAAATCACTGCTTTGAAATTCCCCAGCGTATTTAGGGAGGTTTAATTGGGATGGAGACGTGGTTACAGGAAACATGAGGATAACGCTTTCCCTCCGTCACCTTGTGACGCTCTTGTGCGACGGGTTTCTTTCTCCTTTTAACATCAAGCACCTCTGATACCAGATATGCTGCTGGTAGGTGCCTCCACAGTAAGGGCAGGTGCACTGGCACACTTGGCATTCCAGTGGATTACAATTCCTGTGTGCAGAGGAGTGCTTAAAGAATTACAGCCCATTACTACTTCTGCCTTATTTTGAGCAGTTTTTCTAAGGAAGCAGTGAAAAGGGTGTTCAGCTTGGATAAATTAGTCCAGCCCACATTGTCTTCTTGAGGTGCTTATCTGGTCTGTACTATATTGGAGTTTAAGCACATCATTATTTTTTATAATGCGCTTCTCAGGTGGGGCTGAGGGGTGGAGTCTCCATCTTAAAGAAAGGAAAAAAAGGAATGAAAGGATTAAAGATTATTTTTGGTTTTGCTTTGTTGGTTTTTGTATTGGTTTTTTTTTTTAGAGACATTCTTTCTTACTCAAAACTGCTTTAGTGGAGCTCAGTGATTGATTAATTTGCCAAAACCCCTGATTTTAAGACTAATGAAACTGGCAGTAGAGACAGCTTACTCTGAATGGAAAAACAGATCTTCATTCTCTCTGTGTGCTCCACACTTCCATAGCTTCACTTTGACTCCTGCATTGGACTTGGAGGGGGAGTTCAAGGAAAAGACACAGGTCAGGCTGAGCTTCCAGAGCTGTAGCTGGGAGAAGCAGACACGAAGCAAGTAGGAATGGTTTTAGTCTCTGAGTTGTGGGAGAATGAAAACTCCATAGATACCTTTTTCTGACTAGCACTGAAATCCCCTGGGAAATGGGTTTTGTTTTGGGTTTTTTTTTGTGACTATACTCAGCAGTGACTGGTGACAGGTTGAGAAGCAATGAGCACGAGAGGAAATGCAGGGAGTTCTGTTCAAATATAAGCAGACAAAAAAATGCCCTCATTTTCCTGTGAGGGTGGCCAGACACTGACCCAGGTTGTCTAGAGAGGGTGTGGAGTCTTTCTCCTTGAAGATATTCAAAAGCCATTTGGATGTGGTCCTGGGCAATTGGTTGTAGGTGGCCCTACTTGAGCAGGGGGTTGGACAAGGTGACTTGAGGTCACTTCCAGCCTCAGCCATCCTGTGAATAAAGGTATGTACACTCTGTGCTGAAGGAGCCACACTCTTTAATGACAGAAAAAATTGTGTGAGGTTTGCTTCTGGCAAGGTAGCTCATTATCTTTAGGAGTGCTAAGGTTACTATAGGAACCCAAAGGTTTTGCTGGGAATAAATGTGATAAATAGACAGTATTAGCAACATAAAGCTGCATGTTTTATATCAAAACTGGTCTGTGTTAATGCTTCCTCAAATCCTACTAAATTACATCCTTTTAAATTAAAGTAATTAGTCCTCTTTCTTTGCAGAACCTATTAAGGAGAAGGACAGGCCATAATAATAATTGTCTGAAAATAATAATTGAGAATGATCCACCACAAGAAGCTTTGATCTGTGAGGAGCACTCACCCTTTTCCACGGGGTGGTGGAGTACTCTAGTGTGGCAATTCCTGTGCTTTGGATATTCCACACAACCAAAACTTTTCCTGCTTGTGTCCATCAAAAATTTCTCAGACATTTTCTCATTCAGGTAGAAGTCTAGTCCCAGATTTATGGTTAAAGACACCCGAAATTCTATTTGTGTTAAATCTATGCAACCATGTTGTTAATTTGAGCTCTGTTGTGGGTGAAAGCTGCTACACATACGCAAAAGCATAATTGCTCTGAAAATTGGTTGTTTACCTGCTGGATGCAGACTTCCTGTGGGTTTTTCTATTTAAAACAGAAAACAACTGCTCTGCAAAGTCTTGCAAGTGTCAGCAGTTTCCATGCATTTAACTTTTCTCACTTCCTGGGAGGATGATGGGATTCACTTTCTGGAAGCCAAAGAGAATGTAATCATCTTCCCGTATCCCAAGGCTGCTGCCAGATCCCTCTGGATCATCAAACTATAGCTGCTGGAGACAGTGAAAATTCACCTTTAGTGCAAGAGAGCCGCAAGACTTTCTTGAGTGAGTGATTTTAAGAAATTGATATTAACCTTCTACCAGCCTTTGCACCACATATTTGCAACAGGTAATTTAAATGATTTTGGTAGGCGGCAGTGACTGCTTGGGATGAATGTCATGGACGTGCCCCATGAAATCCCTGATGTTTCCAGGCACGGGGAGGACTCTGGGGAGACTGGCAGCACTGGTCACAGTTCATCAGCTGAAAAATCCTTCCTGCAGCTGCGTAGTTCCAGGACACCTTGCTACAGCCAGGGCAACAGAGAAAATTTTCCTAGGAAACTGGGGATGTGAGTCCACACGGCCTTCGTGGCTTTCCAACACGCGGCTGATTTGAGCTGAGGTCTGGATATTGTTCTTGATATTCTCGGGCTTCTAATGCTGCTCCAGGCTGCCACACATGGAAAATGTGCCCAGAGTTTCATGCCTGTAGCATCTCCTGCCTAGGTCACGCCCTGGATGCCATTAGGGAAGCATTAAAACATACCTTACGTATAAAATTTGCAACTTAGTGCATCTCTTGAAAGGTTTTGAATTCTGGACAGCAAAAGCAATTAAAATTTAAGGAAAATATTACAGGTGTGGTTTTTTGATACTGAATTTTAGTTTCAAATAGGCACACGTTATGTGCTTATGTAGACCCTTATGTACTGTCAAAAGAGAGGATGTTTCTCTAGATTAATTCAAGTGTCTGTTAAGACAAAGTTCAATCCACCTCAGTTTTTCTGAGATACTGTTTATAGTACCAGTTATTGAATATGGCCAAACTGTTTTCTATTCTTAGGGAGGTGTAGTTTAATTCCTTTGTATTGCAGCTACTACCAGGACTCAAAGTCAGTCACTGGAGGTCATCAAAAGGTCCTTTGATCCATAATCAAAAGGAAGTGAAGTATTTCTTATACTTTTGATGAATTTGCCATGTTTTCTTATCTTTTCAGTTGCTCGTACATAGTGTAAAATAGTAATTTCTGAAATTTGCCCATGTCTCATCATGTTGCAGTCACATCAGAGTTTGACCACAGGCAGTGCTGCAGAAAATACTGAAGAGAAGGCAAACATGAACAGTAGTAGAAAATTGTATTATCAGAGACATGTATATGTATGAAAAAATCTGCGTGTACCGAGTGTACCGAGTCTTATTGCTGCTTCTCATTTCATGCTGTAGCTGGGTGAGGAAAAACTACATCCAACAATCACAGCATGACTTGTGCATGTTATGAGGAAGGACTGTGCCCCCAAATATGTTTTCTATGTGGATTTATCGCTCATGTGGTCACCTGAGAGCTCTGCACAGACACAAAATGAGGGACTGGAGAAAAAACATGTACATGATGGGAAAGAAAATACAAACAAAGTACAAGTTATTTTGTGCAAACAGTTTGTGCATGGGTGGGTTTGGAAAGTGTGGAACTGCTACAATTCACCATCTACTTAAAGAGATTTTTGTGTGATAATCTTTGCCTCCATTTGTTAAACTGTCAGTGATACTGTTCTGGTTTGGTATGCTGCTGAGCATTGTGAGTGTTCCTAATCTTCTCTTCAGGTGGATTTTCGACTTGATCAGCTTCAGCTGTTAAAATGGGAGATCAAACAGAATTTTGAAGGCCAGGATCACTTTTTAAAAAAATATCCTTGTCCATATTGCATGTTCAGATACTGTAGTAATGGCTGGTGGAGCAGTAGATGTTTAAACTTCAGCACACTTAGCCAAAACATTGTCTTTTGTTAAAAACATTCTTCCTCTAAAACTGTCCTACACTGTGAGTTCTACGATGGAGTAGAATAGAAATTGGAGAAAAAGCTATTAAGTCAATCCAGGCCATCATTCCATGGAGGCAGTATTGTTTGCTGCACTGAAGTTTTTAGCTCTAATTTGAGCTAGTTTTCAATTTCCCATGCAATGGGGTTTCGGCTGCACCCCTTGGGAGGTTATTTCACAGTACAATAACTCTGCTGTGATGTTTTGCTGATATCTGGCCTAAATCTTCCCTCTTAATTTCATCCCATTTTTTGCTGTTATAGCCCTAGGTGTCACACTAAACAATTCCCCTTTTTCCTAAGTGGTTAGCTCATCAAATATTTCTGGACAGCTACGTTCCCCCTTAGTTCAGTTGTTGCTTGGTTAGTATCTAATCTTAACATTTCTGTGAAGATTTATGTTTAAGCGTCCTGTCATTGGTCCTTTTCTAGTTTTTTTTTCTTTTTTTCTTTCTTTCCCTACCACCCCTGGCATCCTTATTTGTGAGCAGCCCATTTTTGAGAGCTACTGAGCATGGAGTGTGTTACAGAACCTTGCAGATTGGTGCTCTCTCCCCCCTCACAGAGCTGGCCACAGGTTCACCAGCTTTATTTTTGTTGCCCTGCCACATCCTCATTTGGGTTTCTTTTTCTCAGGCTTACTGCTTTCGAAATCTTTCTTTCCTGTTGCAGTTCTGGATTTTTTTCTTACTAGGGAATTCAGGAAAAGCACACAATTAAATGAACAAGTGTTTGTTGAATTTCGTACTTTTCGCTTTTTCTGATGTCTTGCTATAACATGGATGAATAAATTAACATTTGCCACTTTACTGTTCTTCAGTACTGCTAAAATACTGTTTAGGATTCTCACATTGGTTGAGATAGTAAATAAAACAGCCTTGTGATGTGCCACTAGATTGGTAAAATAAGTACTATGCAGTAGTGAAAACTGCCTTGAAAATATCAGTGAGACTGATACTTTTTAATCTTTCCAAATAACTCCCCTCTAGAAAACTGTGCCTTTTGGAAGAATAGGAATACAATTGAGTCTGTGAATGGAATTAATAGAAGTCTCACATCCCTTGTGATTTCATATAAAATGACTCTTTAGGATTTTTTTTGGTGAGTCTAGCAATATTTCTTCACTTGCTGGAGGCACTTAATGATGTAAGAGTCTCAGCTTTCATTTTTAAAAGAATTTGTCTTTCAGGCTTAATTGACTGCTGAGGAAAGTTGAAAATATGACTCTGGAGTTTCCAAAAATGCAGATAAGAACTGAAGCCTTTTTTCCCTCTGAAATCATTGCTGCTTAAGCAACTTTCAAATCATTTAGATTGACCTAAATTCTTCCATCTGACTTCACAACCACGGGGGTGTTTGTGGTCCTCTTCTAGCTTGGCTTAGAAACAGGTAGGTGGCTCCAGATCCTTGTGTGGTGGGACCCTCTTTAGTCACAAACAATGAGCAAATTTTTGTGCTGAAAGCAAAAGTAATCAAAACCAGCTTCCTGACTTATTTACCAGGATGCATTCCTGCTCCTTACTCAAGCTCCTCAGGCTCCTTCCTTGTATTTACCTTGTTATTTCTCAACACGATTCCTTAAGTCAGACAGAGATAGGAAGTGTTTAAAATGGTCACCACGATGGGATGATAGCAGTATTTTAGGCAGGTTTGTGTCTCAGCGTATCCTACAGCTGATCCACGCTATCCTTTCCGTCCCATGAAGGAATCTCACATAATTTAATTTGTTGACTCAGTTTCCTTCCTCTATTTTACCTCTGGGATGAATCCTCTCTTTTGCCATGGGGTTTTTCATTGGCATTTTGATTAGGTGAATAACTAAACAATTTAGTAGACTAAGACAGTAGTTCTTTTCATCTTTATGTAACAAGTTTGAATATACACTCCCTTTTTACAAGCTGTTTTATCCTGAGTGATAAAAAAAAAAGATGAAAAATGATGAAAAAAAAAGATGAAACTGAAAGGAAATGTTTTGCACATGCCATGAGATTACAGCACATAATGTTCCTATAATGTAAACATTCTTTGACACACTATTGTGTATTTTACACACAAATTGCAGCTTGTATTTTTTTGCAGTGCTAACTAGGTGACATAATTGCTGCATTAGGAAAAATTTACATTGTATTTCTAGAGAAAAGTTCTTAAGACTGTCTACAGCAGCTTGTATCGTGTATTGCAATTTTCTCAGCCACTTGGTGGACTTTATGCAGCTTTTAAAGGACAACATGTCATGGTAGAGGTAATTCTCTGACTCTGTGATCACCAGATGACTGAATACCCAGAGCATGAACCATACTTGGGGCTGTCACCTTCCACTCCTGAAGCTACGGGGCTGTCAGGTAGGCACAGGAAAAAAGGCTTGGTATAGTCATGATCTAGTTCAGAAGACACAGGAAGCCACTCATCAAAACTATTCCAAGGAGTGGCATATGAATTTAGATATTGGCACTGATGCTGTTGTAGCTTTGAGAGTAACTTCAGAAGTTTTGAGAACGTTCATTACATTATTTGCAAGCAGTGGCATCGGCTGGGATTCCTTTTTGCAAGTTAAAATCATACCGGAATGATATGGCAGGATTTTATTGTGTAAATAAATAGCTGTTTGCTGTAAAATGATTTAAAAAAAATTATTTACTGTGGCTTTGACAGTATTTGGTGGCTGAGTAGAATTTGTGCACCTGTGAGTTACAGGAGTCAGATACATGGTTTCAACCTAGACAGGTTTGGATAGGTTTATTCTTGAAGAGTTGACTTCTCCGTCTATGTGGAGCAGCATGTACTAAAAATCTGTTGATTTTTATATCAGTAACATTTTTACCATATCAAGCTTCTCTGTTATCAGATGTGCTTATCCTTCCCCAATTGCATTATTTGTGGTTTATTCATGATAAGAATGGTAACAGAATGAAGTGATGATCATAAATATTTGTATCAAAAAATTAGGCTTTCAGAGAGCTTTTTGAAACAGAGATAGGAGGACAACACTGAAAATAAATTATAGGAATATCTGTAGAAAACCCCCAGATAACCAAGCAACAGTAAAATAGCTAGTGGAAGAACAACCATTGTCAGTAGCAAAGTTTATTAATAGGAAAAAAATGAGGGAATGGCTAAGGGCATGACTCAAAAGCATAGGCCTAAATCTTAGAAAATAAACATTCAATAAAAGATGAACTTGTTCATGAAACAATATTTGAAAATTAATAGTGAATTGAGATAAAAATAGAGATGTGAAGATTCTGTTAATAATACGTGTGCCAGAGGATCCCCATATCATGAAGTACTCTAGATTTGGGTCTCTATAGCTCTTCAGGTATAACTGGTGGCAGTAAAACACACCTGTATGTAAATACACTTCTACTGCTATGAGACAGTGCTGGAAATATTCCAAATTTATACAGGTCTTTGTGTTTTGTGAAATCACCATAGGCTCTGAGGACCTGATCACCCCTGGAAAAGGCGCTGTTCATGTCCAACATGACAGCCTGGTGCATCCTGGCAGGCGCATTTTTGGCACCTGTGCTTCAAACAGGCCAATCTGTTCTAGAGCTTTGATATTTGCATCAAAACTCCATGCAAGCACTGCTTTTTCCTGTCACTGTTTTCCCCATGGACGAGTAGAGAAACGACACGAAGTCCAGGCTCAGAGATAAATGGAAGCGCTTTAATGAACTCTCAGAAGGCTTTTATATGTTAGTTCACAAAGTGTATTAAGTGGCATGAGGTAATTGGTTTTCTGCCATCCACCCCTTAAGGGGATCGGTCAAGTTCTAAGACACCCATCTCTGAATGTTTTTCTGGTTAGAACGATAACAATTCTGCTAAAACAACCTGCGGCTGCAAGAAGTTTACAAAACTGTCACATTGTTTTGAGTTACTTGCATGGGAGAGACAGAACTCTCACAAAATGCTGCAGAGAGCTGAAGAAATTCTCTGCTGGAGCTTTTTCAGCATCCGTATTTTCCCATTGCTGTAAAGTTGCTTCTGCCTTACTGAGATCACCAGAAGTACTTTTGTGTGCCTGGATAAAACCAGTGAGAAGCTGTGAGGGCTGTGATTTGTATCGGCACCTGCAGGACACCACACAGGGGTAGCAACAAAACAGATCTTCTGATTAAAACATGGACAGTTACCTGCTTGTGGTAATGGCAGCTCCTTGCACAGATGGGTGAAGCAGGAACACCACAAAATAAAGAGATTAAGCTGCAAATAGTGAGGGTGTTATGTATGAAGTCCTAATGAATATTCATGTAATAACTAAAGCCACTGCTGACACTGAGTGCTAATCCTTTTGCAAATAACAATTAGCAGAGAGGTTGTAAAATGGATGCTAATTTGCACATAGTATCAAGAGCTGAGAAATATCCTGGCTAGACAAAGGCTTTTGAATCTGCAGAAAAATCCTGCACTGTGAATCAGATTGCAAAATGATGAACCACGTCGCAATTTCTAAACAGGTTGTTGCAGAGGACCAGTCATCTGGGTGAAAATGTGAACAGGCCTCCTAAGTATCATCTAAGAAATTATCTATTATCTAAGTATTATATCTCCATTATATAAGTATTCTCTGTTATCTAAATATCTACACAGAAATCATCAGTAAGAGCACACTGCTGCAGGATTCAACTCATTCACTGAATTCAGCTGTAATGGAAGTAGCATTAGAGAAACAGGAATTCAATTTTCTTGCTTAGCTCAGAGGTGTTTGGGAATGAAAAATGTGGCATTTTTGTACTAAATCCGGTGCATAAATTACAATTATTAATGTACAGTGCATGGTTTGTTGCTGTAGCTATTGGAGGCTGAGCTAGTGTGGTGGTTTGACCCAGGCTCCCTGCCAAGTACCCACCAAAGCTGCTCCATCAAACCCCTCTGCCACAGGGCAAATATAAACATCAACTCAAATTCAACAGATATTGCAGATTTTGATGAATTCAGTCCTTTTAAAAGACTCAGTATCTATGCAGATCAGGTCCTAAATGCTTTTGAGAAGTTGTACTCATGACAGTAATTACTGTTTACTTATGGAGCTGATATGGAAAATGAAGATAAAGCCCAGTGCAATGTGTTCCATTATGAAGATACACTTTTAAGATGGCAGTTGTAGACGAATCATGTCCTTTGGAACAGGTCTAAATCTGAAGGAGATTGACCCCAAAGGACACTTGGTGTGTCCTGTGTCACACTGTTACCAAAAAAAGGAGATAAGGAGTGTAAGAAAGACAGAAAATGTCAAGTGCTGTGCTTTCCTTTGAATAATGCATCAATTTAGTGGCTCATCTGAACCATCATGCTTAATAGCCACTGAGGGATGAGATCTCTTCTCCATAAACTTATCTAATCCCTTTTTGATCCTCCTTCAATACTAACAGTGCAATAACATGGTGTCTTCCATGGATTTCCATATGCATACACCCTGCTAGCAGCACAGTGTGCCCAGCAGTGTCTGCAACTGGTATCTCAAGCACTCGAGCATGTTTGGTTTTAAGTATTTTCCTTATTTTCCGCTGGCTTTTTTTTTTTTTTTACCTGGTGTGTGCATAAATGAGTTAAACCCGTTATGCAGTTTGTGCATAAATGAGTTAAACCCCCGAAGAACCACCATATTCATGTATTTGAGTGATTCACTTGAGTATACGTGTGCTGTAAGGAAAGAAAGAACTCTGGTTGTCTTTAGAGAAAGGTCTGTACAAACAGACATTAATTCTATCATCTTCCCTTCATTCTGCTCCCTCCCAGCTCCCAAAGCAGTTCTGGTGTCTCTCTTGCCCCTGTGAAATTAGTCTAATTATCAGTTAATGATTGAAACTGACGGTTCAATACACGTGTTCTGACATGCTGCAGACTGCTAATTTTTAGCAGCATGGAGTCAGTGCACAAACAAAACTTGACAACATAATAGAAACAATTCTGAGAAATTATTGGTCTGTGAGAAGTGAAGTTTTGAGGCAACTGAAATGTATCCCTTTGAAATTGGCTGTGTTTCCCACAAACTGAAACAACTATTTTTATTTTTTTCTTAATTAGCGGAATATATCGTGAGGTGGTTGGGTACCATTAACAAAAAAGAGAACAGAGATATAATATCATCATATCTGCCATTGGGAAAGGTGCCTGATACGAGAGAGCCAGGTTTGGACCTCCTACCCACACAATTAGGGTCTCAGGGTAGCATTTATACTCCCAGCTTGAGCTGTGATGTTTGGAACTGTTGTCAGGCTATGGATCAATTTTAACTGCAGCTTCTGGCATGAAATCAGCATAAAACATGGACATTATGTGTTATTTTAGTTTGGACCATTAGTAGTCATACTACTTTACTTCCTGCATGAAAGAATTTTTGACAACTGATATGAAATTATGTTGTCTTCACCAATGGATTTGAAGGAAATAAAAAGCCGGTGAATATTTTAAAAATCGACACATGCCAAAATAGCTGGAAATTTTCATGTTCAGTCTAAAACTGTCCCTGTTTCGGGTGGTTCCTGATAAATTGGAATGCAAAGCCTTAATTAGCTGGGTGCTACAGATGGATTTCTTACAGCCACATCCTTTTAAAAACCAGAAATTAGGATTTCAGATGTGTGTTTAACAAATTTTATTGTAAATTTTATTATCATGATTTTCTTAAATTTAAAGGTTGAGGGGGAAGAAAAAAGGCTATAGAATCCCAATTTTTTCTTTAAAAGAAAAATTGATTAATTCCACTATAGGTAAGTTAAATGTGATGTTCATTCTCCACAGTTGCTGAATAGAATTTGAGCTTTCATTTTCTGGTCTATGCAGAAAGTTGGGCATTTTGGAAATCCTTTAAAGAAATTCTCCAAGTGAAGGAGGGTTCAGAGTAAGCCTCACCTCTCACTTGCAAAGCCACAGGAAGGAGGAACCTCAAGGGATAGCCTGTTTGTCAACTTTATTTTCAGGGATTGTTATCATAAGTTCTTCTCCAGGAGTGGCTCGTGCTAATTTGGATATCCTTGATTCAAATGAAATAAAATAGGAAACACCACTCAGTAATTTCCACGTGAGAAAGAAAAAGCTGAAAAGTTTTGGTATACCGGTAAAAAAAAAAATTATTTTAATTAGAAAAGTGACAAGTTTTTCAATCCTTCTGTTTGCCCAGAGCTTAAGCCAAGTTCATTAAAAAAAATCCTAAAAAATGTGTGTGTCACAAATATGGTTTAACATTAAAGTGAATTTATACCAAGTAGTGGGTATGGAGCTATCTTAGTGGAAATTCTATGTCCTAAATCTTGACTGGGGAAAACATGCTGTATTTTAATGCTACCTGTATAAATCAGAGCAGGGGGGAAATGTTTTGACTGACATCTTGAAACAGAAGCTACGCTTCTGCTGTCTTTATGACATGGTTTTATGACAATTGAGGTTTCAAATCAGCAATGATACAAAAATCCTCCTTTCAACTTATCCAGATGAAGAGCAAAATTGCCTAGATGTATTTAAATGAAAAAGGCTGAAATTGCCTCGAGGAAGTTAATTTCAAGATAGGAGTAAAAGGTTTGAGTCAAATTTGCTCTGTGCCATCAGTAGGCTTGAAGTAGTGTGGAGACATGAAGTAAAAATTTCAGTATTTCAAGAACTAATATCATAAGGAAAACAAAGCAGATATGGAAGTAATCTTTCAATCAGAAATTTTATTTGCTGAGATGTATCACCTTATGCAGACACACAGGAAGAGATTGCTCCTGCTAAAATACGATGATGTTTACAAAGTACTTACTGGGCATGACATAATATATCTGACAACTTCCAGGCAGAATATAAATGTAAAGTATGATGTTCAGGGAGGCACACACCCATGGAGAGGGTGCTGCCCCTTTTCACTGCAGTGCCAAGAACGTGTTTAACTCAGGCCCGTGATAAGCACAGGTAAAGCACTCTTACATTATTACTTAAAAGGGGATGGAAATTAACAGAGTGAAAGTGGAAAAAGAGTAGATTTAAAAGATAATCGGTATGTTTTACTTTCCACAGTGGTTTCAGGATGTCTGGAAGCAGGCCAGCATGATATTGTTTCTCATGTCCCTTCAAGGAGATGCATATTCTCCCTATGCCTCTCTCAACTGGCTCTTTTGTTCCTCTTACAAACATTGGAGTAAGTACAGAGAGCAAATGAAAACAAGACCAAACAGCAATTATTTCCTTTGTACAAACAGTTCTGTGTGATGTGCTGTTGGATAACACCAGCTAAAAAAGATAGCGTGCAGCTCAATCTGAGGCTTGGAAGGAATGGCTGATAGTGCTCAGCTTCTGTGTGTGTGCAGAGAACAGGGACGTTTTCCTCGGTAGTGCTGTGGATGAGATGCAGACTGAGGCTTGGAAGGAATGGCTGATAGTGCTCAGCTTCTGTGTGCAGGGAACAGGGACATTTTCCCAGGTGATGCTGTGGGTGAGGCTCAGTCTGAGGCTTGGAAGGAATGGCTGGTAGTGCTCAGCTTCTGTGTGCAGAGAACAGGGACGTTTTCCCAGGTAATGCCACAGATGAGGCTCAGTCTGAGGCTTGGAAGGAGTGGCTGATAGTGCTCGGCTTCTGTGTGTGTGCAGAGAACAGGGATGTTTTCCCAGGTAGCGCCGTGGATGAGGCGCAGACGCGGCACTAAACGGCTAAACCTTGCTAATGAGGGAGTCTGTGAAGGGATGGGACAAAGAGCTCCAGCAGTGGCAGCCAGACTGCTGTTCTGTCTGACAGCTCCAGTGGCTCCTGGGTTTGTGTTCTATGTATGTCCCAGTTATAGATAGCCCCAGAACTTCCTGGGGCCACAGCATGGCTGCGCCATGCGGAGGAGCCTGATTTGCAGAAGACAAAGCGCAGGAGCGCTGAAGGAAGAGATGTTCTGTAGAGGGATGTCACTCACTTGTGTTGGCTGCAGCATGAGCATTTCAGATTCAGAAGGTGACATCTCATTTTTCAGCATGTTTATTATTTTAGTGGGAAAAATCCAGATATGAAGTTCAGATATCTCTTCCCTGTTTTGCCCATGTTGGAGGCCCACTTGCCTCGCAGCAGTGGGAGCTCGCAGCAAGGCATCTGTTGCCAGACCTAGTCCATGCAATATTTCAATTCTTTAATTTCATGTGGATACCTAACTGTTCTTTTTGAAGGCTTGTATGATGTGAGAATCCTGTTCACCTTGCCAAGACAAATTCTGGAACAGGATCTCCGACTGTATTTTCTCTCACCTCCCTTTTGATGTCTGCGATGTCTGTGTCTGATATCCGTGTCTGAGCCAGTCGCCTCGAGCTCCCTTCAAAGATAAGGAAAAGAAAAAAACATTCTTAAGATATGGTTAATTTAAGTGTTCCTTTTTTTTTTCCTGCTGCCTATTAATGGAACATAAAAGGAAGAGCTGAGATGGAGGCTTTTTTAAAAAAAAAATTGAATTTTTTTTTACATTTTAGATATCCGCATTTGGCCAGATGAATCTCACAGTGCAAGGCAACAGCAATATAAATTCTTTTTTCTTTTTTTTTTTTTTTCTTAATTTTTGGATTCGAAATTTTAGCCTGTAGAAATGATAACACATATTAATCCAACTGTTTGATATTCTTAATATCTGATGAATTATTAATTCAGTGGAGAACTTCTTTCAGAGAATTCCATCACCACTGAATAAGTTATTTGAGAATTTCTTATTGATATTCCATCACTACCACTTTTTTTGCACAAATTAGTCAGAAGTATAGACCATGCAGTGCTGATAGTACGTCTGTTAATATCTTGCTAGATAGACACTAGAAATGCCTTGTATTTTGGAAGTCATATGTTGAAAAAACAGGCAAACAATATGAAAGTCTTCGATTTTGTGAGTCATAAACCACAATTTCCCACAGTTATGAAATTTGAGCATTGTTCTGCAAATATCTATCTCAATAGCACGCCAAGTGGTTATAAATAAAGCTGCTTCTGCCACAGAAAATGAACAGATTGATAAGTAGCACCCGTCTCATCTGGGCAATGCCCAGCTTTGAGCCACACAGTTTGATAAGGATCTATGATAAAAAGGGTGCCTGGTAAAGCGGGCTTAGGAACGACACCTGGTGACCCAAAAATTAAACATGGGACACAGATTCTTGTGTGTGTCAAAGTCCCGGCGTTGTAGCAGGGCTGCCCGCGGTAAATGGATTGCAGTCCAAACCTGATGTGAGTAGGATTTATATTTCACAAAATAGAAACATAAATTGAAGTACAATTTAATGATGGTTGGAGAAGGTAATTAATTGGATTTATTTCTAGGGAGCAAGGAGCAAGTCGGTCAGAGCGCAGCCTCGAACAACTTAATAGTAACCATCAAAATAGCAAGGAGAAAATGTAAATGCAGGGATTTTCCGTGATGTGTCAACCATACAATTAGCTACAGGTGTAATTTGTAACAATGCTGGAGCACAAAGGATGGCAGTGGAATGCAGATGTGGAGAGTGTTTCCAAACCCAGAGGGTTTCATCAGCAATGTATGTTAAAGACGCAAGACATTTCTTCTGAGCAAATATATGGAAATTGTTCTATTTTCTTCTTTTTTTTTTTAATAATTTCTCACAGCTATAATTTAGCATGTGTATCATTTGGCATTTTCAAAGCATTTGCTCAGAATGACACATATCATTAGGACTTAGGTCTACTAATTCCTAATTACGCCTGTGAATGAAAATTTGATTTGTATGTAAAGTGTTCTGAAGACTCCTACGGATACAGAAATATCTCTATAAATATAGAATGTAGGATATCCTTTGAAAATAAAGCAGTTCTAGGGATGTCTTGCATTTCCCAAAGGATGCTGGGCTGTAATTTAATGGTTCCAGAGTTCTTTTTTGATTGCACGAATCTCTCTTACGGAGACCTGTGCGTGCTTGCCTCTGGGCATGAAATGGGAACCATTTAGATCTATTTAGGATCTTCTTCCCAAACTTTGTCCGCTGTGTTCCTAGCTCTGGCAGGACTTTTGAGAACCTCTGTAGCAACAGGCTAAGAGTTTTCTTTTAGCTTCGTGGTCGAATCACGGGTTGATTACCTGGAACAGCAACATGTTTGTCATTGAGTCTAGAAACGAGATTTCCCAGCCACTCTTTTCTATCATACTGGTGATTTCGTCCCATATCATATCAGTTATTTTGTGTTTGGGACTGCCATATCTTGGCAAATTCTCCTTTTCAATCCATTTGTTCATTACAGGAAGCAAAATTGCAGAGCTGTAAATTGGATTGAAAAAGGTTTTCTTGGGTTGGGTCAAAAGTGAAACAAAGACTTTGAAATGGATATAATATGATGATAGTGTTCCCCAAATTAAGGGAAGTAATAAGTTTTTTCCCTATTTTATGAGTTTTCCAAAAGAGCCTGGAGGTTCCAAAGAGATGTGCAGTTCAGCACAGCAGGTTGGGTGTGGCAGTAGAAAATTCCTTGACTACACAAATTACTGTGAGATATTTTATTGCTTGAATCATTGGATGAGACAGACAAGGAATTACGGTGGTGTCTTAAAAATTGCCACACCTGAATTTGTCCCTGCTGCTTCTGTCTCGCTGTAGTTTAGCTCTGAACCTCTGGGCACCCTTTGAACTCTTCCTTACAAATTACTTCTCCAGGGTTTTCAAATTACTTCTCCAGGGTTTCATTCCAACCAAACCTGGCTATTCTGCTTTTGAGTCTGTGTCGCGTGTCTTGCCGTGCATGTTGATTTTTAGGTTCAGACCTCTGAGCTATATCGAATTTGGGTCTCTCCCTTCTAAGGTGATCACAGAGTGAGCTGAGGCTGGGAACTTCAGGCAGATCTAAGCCAGAGGAGATTCTGGATGCTTTTAACCCCACATTAAGGGTGGGAACGGATAGAGAATTCTCAGAGGAGGCTTCAGTTAAGTTTTAAGTGAATGAAAGGCACCTGCAAAAGAAAAAGCGAACATTTCTTTTCACAATCAAAATGACCAGAAAAGAAGCAATGATCTTTAAACTGTTACAAAAGCAATTTAGAAAGTTTATAGTTTCCCTTAAATGCAACATTTTAAGGTCTATTTTTATTTTATTTTTATTAGATTTATTAGTAAAAAGGAACTGGAAACTGTTAGAAGTGTGCAATACCGCCTGAAACGTGATTTAGAATATTTCAACAATTTAAAGAGTACTGTTCCATTTTCCTCAGCTTGTCAATTGGTAACAGAAAAGGGTTGACATCTTCTGCTAGTTCAACTCTTGGACATCTCTGCTAAACTTCAACTTAATGTTGAATTGGTGGCATACCTAAATTTGATTTTTTAAAGTAAGAATAGATTCTTAAACATATTGGATTGCTATGTTTATACTATTTGTGATCAATTCTGTATTTAAGTGTCCACTCTCCTAGATAATTCTGTTCCCCAGGGAGATTGTCTTTTACAGCTCTGTGCGGATTGGCACAGTTATATTTCATATTTAAATTGCTACACTGAACTAGCATTCAGGAGTGTGCAAGAGCAGACAGAATTTTCTGTTCCCCTAATTCTACCCTCACTTAATACAAGTGATTCTTCACCATTGTTTCAAGACTGTTTTTTTGTGAAGAGTCTACATTTCTCCTGAATAGAAGAAATATCAGATTGCAATTAAAATAATAACAATCTTCCAACTAAAACATTAATAACTCCTTTTTAAGAAGCTACATTTAATGTACCAGAACAGGAAATCATAGAACATAACCAAGTTCAACAAACAGTACAGAAGGCATAATGTTTATTATTAGCATCACATCACCATATGACAGTGACAGGTGGTGATCTCCAAATGCCATCACAGTCGTCAGAAGCTATGTGGGGAAATGGCTTCAAAAATGCCTTCAAAAAGTGCAATTTTATGGCAGTGTAGAACAATTCAGACCTGTTATTGTAAGATAACTCTAAGATAAATTTCAAAGTTAATACTTATGGTGTTTGAAAACATTCTTTTTAGATTATTGGCTGTGTAGGATGCTGCATCCTGTATTTATATTGATTTGCAAGAGCACTGGTGCTGCATGCAGACCTAGCAGTCATGTATTCTGGAGTTTCCTAAAATAACCCTGTGTCCTAATTTTTCAAGAAATGGGAGGGAAGAATTTTATATAAGAGGATCTCAATTAGAAAATTTAAAATTATGTTTAAATAGAAATCTCTTTCAGAATATCCCATTAATTTTATTATTTTGTTGAGCTGCAGTTAACTGTTTTAATTGATGTAATTTTCAAAATAAAAATGCCTATTTACTTTATTTTTGATCCGTGAAATGATACACTCACATTGTTTACTTCTAAAATCAAATAGGATGTGAGTGTGGTGATAATAAACATGAAGACAAATTTTCTACTTCAGTGTATCATGCATAAGCAGGATGGGGAGTGAGCATTTGCCCGTTAGGAACTGCTGAGAAAGAAAGTTTTAGATTTATATGTCAGTCATTTTTTTTAATTTTTTTTTGAGGCACGCTAGAGGTGCTTTGAGCTAAAGAACATAAAATTAGGATTAAGGCAACTCTTTTATCCACCAGTGGTTGGTGTGAATATGTTGGGAAAAGAAGAAGCAAGACCAAAAGGTGCTCTGCCACCTCCTCATCTGTCTTGGGGTCATTGTGCTGTGCCTGCTGTGACATTCAGGGCTCAGCTCCATCACTTGGCTGGAGAGTGCATTAAATCCTGGACTGAAAAAAAATAGAGCTATAACTTCAATAACAAAAGTATTTAATATTGGTGCTTGCAGATCAACTAATATTTTGTCTCTAGCTGTATTTTTTTGGTAAAGTTTTTTGAAGCTTCCTCTGATGTAAGGGGGAGTAAATTTGGAACCAGCCTCAGAGTTTCTGTTCCCCCTCAGAAGGGTGACATGGGAGCAGATTTACTACTGACTTATAAAAACTAATGAACCGCTTTAAGCCCTGTCATAAAACTGGAATTCTTTTGTACCTAATTAGAGGGCCTGAAAAGGAGGAAATTGGACCAAAAAACCTCTAAAATTAGCTTCATCAGAACAAAGTGGAAACAGACGAACAACCCACAGTGACTCTGTAATAATAACAACACCGCAATCCTTACAACACTGCCTTGGCTTGCTTGGGTTCCTTGCTCATGACCCTGTTTGAGTCTTTCCCCACATATGTCATCTATATATTATAGGTGTAACTGCTGGTGATGCTTATGGGCAAGATAGTGGTATGCTTGTAGCCTTGTCAGACCGTAATTTCTCGGGCAGATACTTTTTTCCCCTTTCCCAAGGTGTTTTCTTAGAATTAACATAGAAATTTGTGGGTAAAATGACTGTATTTTTGAGAACAATGCTGCCCAAAAAATCAGTGGTATTAAGTTGAAGAGAAATTTGGTATGTTAATAATTTGGACGAGGGTTCGAAATCTGGCAGGGAATCAGGAATGTGACATTTGCTGAAAATACCCCAAATGTAACCAACTTGTAAGGCTTTGAAAAATTGCACTTTGCACATGTGCAGGAAAGGTGTATTAGGTTAGCAGCTTAAATCTTCTAAGGCTTTTCATCTGTACTGGAGATGTTGGAGGCTGGAGCTGCAGAACCTGAGCAGGGGTTTCCCTCCATCAGTCCCAGATGGTGGGAACTGAAGGAGAGGAGAATCTCCTGTCTGTGTTCCTGGTGCTGGTGCTGTAACATCCCAGGGATGCCAAGACATTCACTTGAAGTAGATGACTTGGGACCATTGAGTTTTACAAGTTCTAGCTTAAAGCAGATGCCTGTCAAAGCTTACAAAATTAAGCCAACCAAAAAAAAAAACCCACCCAAAAACCCAACAAAAAACCAAATCAAAAATCCATTCTATGGGATATTTTTGATAGATCACAAAGTGCTGTTAACAAAAAAATGACAACTTAGAGTGATTAGAACTTTCTAATTGTGTTCTTTGTGGTTTAGTGATCTGATTTCTAAACATTCCTAGGAGTAATAGAAGCACTGGAAATGTTCAATGTAGTTTTACATTATAAGAATCACTCTCAAAAATCTAATGGAAAGCCCTTGACTTGGATCCACAAATTAAATTTTGATCATAACTCCTGCAGGTGTCAGCTCCCCATTTGCAAAATGGCTCTACCATCCCCTTACCTCCTGGTAGCTGTGAAACTATGGTAGGATTTGTGAAAAGTGTCTTAGAAAATCCTGTGAGCAAATGAATAATTTTATCATCAGTCTGAACAGTGTTTAGTGAGTAGATTACAGAGCTGTTTGCTACTGAAAAAAATACTGAAAATACTTAATGGCTTCTTGCTTAATGAGAACAATTAATCTGGAAATGGAATTAGCCAGTGATTCAGGGGATAAACGTGATCATAACAATATTACAGTTCCTAAACACAAGTTTTATGCTGGGGCTTGATAGTTTTTACATGATTGACATTTGCCACTTTAGTGTTCTTCTAGCATTCTTTTTTGGGTGATGATTTAATAACTATCAAAGTGGTACTTTGATGCTGTAAAAGGACTTGGTTTTGCATATTTATGAAGATTTGCTTGCATATTTGTAAATTTGATTATTCACTTGAGGAGACTTATGTACATAAATGGCTTGAAAAACCTCGTCCACTAGCAATTTGTTAGTAATCTACTCTAATTTCGTCTCTTAGGAATGTTTTTAGGGTCAAATATTATTTCTAGTTCAAGAAATTAATGATTAGGCCTCTTAACATTCTGAACTTGTGTTTTCACTCAGGCTTTTAAGACAGCGTTAATGATTCCTAAGGTCGGTTTTTGATTGTGCTGTCACCAGAGCCTTTAACATTTTCCACAGAATGAAAATTCTTTTTGGAAGCCTTCTTAATTTCTGCCTTGGAGAGCACAGTGGACAGTTGATGATGAAGTGCAGGTATATTTCAATCTCTCTAGGAGGCCCAAACAGATCTGTCCTGCTGACAATGGCCTCTGCATATTGATTCCTCTATTGGTAAATTTAAGCAGCTTCTTATGACCCTCTTGGCACTTTTATGGAGGCCAGACATATGTACTGTTCTCAGAGAAGGGGATGTAGCAAAATTATTGCAGCAATCTTGGAACCCCCATCTGCTAGGAAGTCCCTGGTCTCCCCTCCATAAAAATATCACTGCTGTTCAAGTCAGCACCTCTGTGTGTTTATTACTTCACCAGAACTTTGGGAACTTCTTTTGGATCTAGCAGAAAATTCACAATAAGAAGGATAATAAAAGAAGCCATAAATGGAAAAGCCTTTTTGAGATGAATTTTAGATTAGAGTGATTAATTAAACAGAAATTGTATTATCCAAGAGTTTTGATTTCTTCCCTCAGAGCAACTCGTCTCTCGTTTTCTGCTATTTTCTTCTGTACTTTGTTTCTCTTAGGAAGACAATAAGCTGAGTATCTGGGGGAGTTCCCTTTTTTCTTCTTTTCTGTTTTAACTTTTCTGGATATCAACAGTTCAGGAATGTTAGTGATTAAAATGTGGAATATTGATGCTTTTAGACTCCTCTGTTGAAGAGGTTGTGAAAAATTAGAGTGGAAAATGAGAAAGGAAATCAATTCAGGTGAAAAACAGTGAATGAACTTCAACAGATATTGCATTTAACGGTTATAGAATAAGAAAGCAGGGCCAAATAATTTCAAATGCTCCTTTTAAGTAGTGTTTCTGGACCTTGAACTAGTGGAAGTATTTATATTAAACAAAGCACACAGTGAATGGAGAATAAAAAATAATGGGATGTACTTGAAAAGTTTTCTCTACTAATTTTTGATGAGATCCATTTGAATTTTTTTGAAAGAGTAAAATAATATTAAATCACATAGGATAGAAAATTATGCATCTTTACAGTGTTTCTAGAACCAAAATGTGCAACCGTGGCATTAGTATAGTCCTATTAAAATCTCCTTAAACCCAGTCATTTCGGAGTAGGTGCTAAGTGACGCAAATAAAAATGTTTTGTCAAGCATATTTATAATCCACTAATTTTTCCTTTGCAGGCGTATCTCAAGGGAAGCGTGGTCACGATGACATCCATCCTTGTTGTGCTGCCAGAATTAAACCTGTCCATGAAATAGATGGGGAGGGACTGAACCCTTTCAAGGGACAGCAGAGTTCCCATGGTGAGTTAACGCCCAAGTCAAACTGCCTTCCTTTAAGGACTCTATGACTCCTGCTTGCTGTCCATTAAATATACATGATGGCTTTAAATGCCCCAATATAGCTAAACCCACAATTCTGTTGAAATTTATTCTCTTTAATATTGATCTACATCTGGATATTTGTGCTGTTACACCTTCCTTCCCCGTGAAGGCTTTATATTGCGGTGGTGAGGGAATGCCCGCTGTCATCACACTTCAGGCCGTCCCTCCGAGCCACAATTCATTATTTCTCCCCATCTCTGTCCCAGGGAGCAGTTTCTCATAATTGCAACCTAAATGTTTAATGTGACAGAGGGAAGGATGGATGGGGAAAGGTCTGAGTGTGGAGTGTGAATGAGCTCGGGAGAGGCGACAATGGCTCTTGCTACGGCCTCTGCAGTCTTGGTCATACAGATAAAATTCTGGGGACAAAATGAATTAAGTTTTGACCCCAGTTTCCACCTCTCCTGTGAGATATTGGGGGGTTGTTTGTTTGTTTTGTTTAAGATAACGAATCCTACCCATGTAGCATTCAGAAAATGAATGCAACATGTTAAAGGCTCCACCCTACTGGGTTGCTCATTTAAACAAATACAGATTTTCTTTAACTGTTTTAAGAAAACCTGTTCTTGCAGGTCAATAATTACTTCAAATATGTTTGTTTTTGTTTTCATACGACTTTCTCCTTTTTAAATTCAGTAAATTTCTATAAGAGATGATTATAAGGAAATTCAAACACTTACTTTGGTTGGTTTTTTTTTTTTTTTGTAATGCTGCTTACTTGTCATAACCCTATGATTCATTATGAATAATGCATTCCTAATAAAAAATGGCTTTCTTGCAGTGAGGGTGCAACAGTTGCTTTATAATCTACAGTTTCATTCTTTGATTTGAAAATGCAGGTTTTAGAGACTCCACTTAAGAAGATGGATACTGCAGTGCAGTGGTGCAGTTCAGTTATGGATTTTGACTTCATTGGTGAGTGAAAACCACATTTCTTACGTGTGTAAGACAGCCTGCTCATAAGTTCTGGTGCTGGTCACTAAGATACAGTGCAGTAATGTGTACGTTTCTCTGAAATAATTTGTGTATTACAATTGGAGAGATGTCCATGTAAACACAATTGAGAACGATTTGGAAGACTTTTTTATTTGTCTAATTTCTCATATGCTATTTTGTATCTCTTTTGCCTTTGTTTTGTCAGTAGCTTGTGGCTGTGTTAATCCTCTGATTTTGGTGGAAAACATTCTGTTATTATCACTGTGGGTCAGGAATACCCTATGACCATCATTTCTGGCTCTCTGCCACAGACCAAAATACATATTTTTCAATATACTGAGCTTCTAGTTTGGAAATGAATGGAAATACTTCCTCAAAATTGTGGTGTTTTGCTCTGATTTTTTTTTAAATTACTATTTTCTTACATTTCCTCAATCTGCTTTTACCTTAGCTTATAAACTAGGTTGTCTTGCAATTAAAAAAATTCTTTTTTTAAAAGAAAAGTATTTCTAGTCCTTCTAAGCTATTGCTCAGTGGAATCATGCTGAATTGTATCAGATGAGTGACTAGATTTAGAGATCTGTGCTATTAAAAGAACAAAAGTTAAAACGTGTATATGAAAGTGATTGGAAAATTTCGAGTAGTTTTATAGTTGCACCTGAGACACCATGAAGATCACTTTAAATTTAATAAAACCCTTTTGAAAAATTATTTTCTCTTCTCTTGTACTCGTAATCTTGGAGAGCAAGTGCTGGTAAAGCTTGGGAGCACTGGGTAAAGTAGTGAGGAAAACAATGGTGACCCACCACTCATATGGGTGTACACAGGGAAGCAACGTCCACTGACAGCAATTCAATACAGTCATACAAATAACTACCGTGAAATGTTTAATTTTTTTTTTGTTCCTTGTGTTCGATAGCCAAGGTATTTGGGCTTCTGAGCATGTAGCACCTTGTACAGATATTAGATAATCTAAATCAGGGAATGTTTACTGGTACTATGCACTTCTTTCCTAATTTTCCATCTGTCATCCAATACAGTAGTTTGCTTTATATCTCTGAATTATTTTGGACCCAAGTAGAAGTTGAAGGTGCTTCGTAATCTGCTGACTTTTGAATGTGTGACTTTGCTGTTATTAACCCAGGGCACTGAAGGTGGGTCTGTATCTAACTTCTAATCAAAACCAAATCTGCTTCACCTTCACTGCGATAAGCCCAGGTTTTGACTTTGTGTGAGCTCTGCAGTGATTTGTGAGTGATACACAGAATGAAAAATCCTTTTTCCAGAGAAAGGGCAGGCAGACCTGAGATATTTGCTCAGCTTGTTAGATTTACTTAAATTTCAAATAACCAGGAAGAATATCGACTGAGAAATCCTAACTGTTTAAAAGAGACTTCAGAAAATATTGAAATAAACATGTGTTTAAAGGCTCTGAGTTGGCAGTTGGGGATATGCCTACTCATGACAGAGATGTATAAATCTCCTTTGCTGCCCCGTAACATCAATAAAAAATTGCATAGCAGTTCTGGGGCACCACCTGGATTCATCAGAGTTTCCCAGGTTTGCAGTCATGCCAGATTAAATTTATGTACAAACATGTTCCTATGGTAAGGAGATATATGTGTCTCTTCCAGACACGATGGGAGATTCAGTGTAGTGATAAATTGGCTTGATGAGCGTGTGTGAGCCATCCCTATTTTAGTTACACAGGCCTGTCAGAACTACAATGACAAACACCTCAAAACCAGCTTTGTTTTGGTGAGTTTTTTGCCCAAGGTATTTAGTCAGCCTCCATTTTTTTCCCTCATGGCACTGTTCGAAGTGCGTGAGTAGCCAATAAAGCCTGTGGGGATCCCCTCCTGCACTGGAAGGAATCATACTGGAGTGATGACTGATTTCACCACTGAACTGTTCCACAGGAGCAGATTTCAGCCAGTCTGTGCCCCATCTGCAGTGCAGGTAGGTCAAATAAGGGTGGTTCACCTGCTTGGGAAATTCCCCCCTTACAGTGGATACATCAATGAGAGATCAGCATTACTTATGTTTGGAGGTGACTCAAGAACATTTTCTCTGTGCTTGAGAAAACGAGGATCTTTTGCTTCACAGCCAGTCTGTTTCTGGGATCTCTTTCAGGTATGTTCCTGATTCCAGCCATTTCCTCACAATCCCACTGGGAGCTATAGAAGGTAACTAACGAAGCATCCTGATTAATTTTTTTTGCCTAGGCTTGAGTAAAATAGTTCTGGCTTGACTGATCATCACAGTTAGCTCAGTCTCCTGCTCCTCTTGAGATTTTGGTAGCCTCTCTCTGTGATTTCTTACATCACATGTTGTTTTTATACCCATTGCTTCAAAGATTTTCTGTCTATGCACGGAAAAAGAATACTCAAAACTGCGTACGATGAAATACTTTTGATTTTTAATTCATTCATGGGCAGATGCATTTTTAAATGACACTTAAATTTGAGGGGTGCAGGTGCCATTTCCAGCCCTATCAGTGTTTGTCTTCCACTTGTGGAAGACATTTCAGTACTGTCTTGTGCTGCTGAAGTGAATGTTTTTGGAGATTCTTTATGTCTGTATAACACAGTAATGCCTGAGCACCCCTGCACCTGGTGGCTGAGGCATCAGACGATACCTCTCGGTACAAAGATGTTCAGCTGGAGGCAGAAGTATGCACAAGGCTCAAGTGTTTCCTGTGGAACATTTCTGAGGACCATTTCTAGTGCAAAGTCTTGCCAGGCAGCTGTGTCAGGTTCTGTTTGTGCACTGTAGCAGAGTTCTGTAAATAGAAAGCAATTTTGTACAGTCTGTACCAAGAGTTTGTACTTGGCAACGGTTGTTTATTTCAATTTCATTACAACTTTCAGTGATTTAAAAAAATCACCGAAAACAAACATCAAAATTAGAGTTCCTCACAGGTGACTTGAATTCTGCCAGCTCCCAAGATAACTTAGAAAAAAAAACTCCAAAATTTTTCTTCCTCTTTCAGAGAGAATTACACAGGACTTTCAGATCCTTTTTAGGGGGTTATCGAAAGCTGACATTTAAAATTTATAAGTTCATTAGTTTCAGTTGCAAGTCCACCAGACCTCTTGCTGTGTGCATTTGTAGTAGCAGTAGAGACAACATCAGGTGCTGAGGGTGACTGCGTTGGTGGCCAGCTGTAAAGGACTAAATCGAATTGAAACCAACTTCCATCTGATTTTGTTTTTTAAAGAAAAAACTCCAGTTTTGCCATTTTAGAAAATAGGCTGGAAATTAGAACTTTTAAAAAAAGGTATGAAATCTTCTCAAAACTTATTTCACAGTTTCAGAGGTTTTTGTTTTCGTATTCTCTAAGTGTTGCTGGAAGGGGGCAAGACTTTAAATCAAAGATAACAGCACCAAGTGGTCTGTTTTGGTGTGTTAGCTGGCATCCCTGGCTTAGCACATTTCCAGCTGACCAACTGTACCTTCCTCCTGGGAAGTTTTCTTACAATTCCACAGGTGAAAGACTTGGATCCATCCAATTCCTCCTTTTATTTCCAGGAGCATTGGCATAAAGTGGTCAGACAGAGACAGAACATGAGAGGAGATAGAGTTGAGGGCAGAGGTTTTAGAATGTGTTTATGGGAGTTACTACTCAGTTCACACATTTGTATTAGCAAAAGTGATTCATTAGCCAATCCTATCAATATCTTTGGAAGTTCTTAGCAAGGCAGATCAAATGGTCTGACCTAAGGTAAGAGCAGAAGTTCAATAGCTGCATCTGTCATCTGGCAATTATCCTGGATGAGACAGTATTTATTGCTCGAGCAGATTTAAGGGAAATGTAGAAATTGCAGTATTAAAATGTAATTCCAATATTGCTACTGGACATGAGTCTTCCTGTCCATGTAGGCTCATATGTCCAGTGCTTCCTCTGGCATTATCTTTATGCTGAAGGACAGATTGCTGTTTTTGTCATTAGAAAATTAAAAGGGTGTTTCACATCAATGTTATTTATACCCTTTTTTAAAATTTGAGGTATCATCCTCCTACTGTAGAGTTTTATTTTGGTGATAAATTACTAAAAAAGAAAAAATATTTTGTCCAAGTGATTTTTATATGAATATAATCTGAATTGCAAATCCACATTTCAAAGTAACTTCTTTAAATATAATACTATGAAACAAAGCCTCCATTTAAATGAATACTTCAGGTTGGTTTCTAGAGAGTTAAAAATTTTATTATATCAATAGGTTTCCATTACAAGCTACTGCATTTTGAAAATAAGTTCCAAGGGATAAGAGGTGATGAAATTCACACAACAAATAGCTATTCTGTATTCAATATCCATTAGTTCAGTGCATCATTTCAAGTGTTCATTAGTCTCATGAACAGAGACCTTATCTCAGCAGGTTTTATAATTGAAGCTGTCTGTTCTGAGTGAAGGAAAGGGAGATTGCAGAATATTGTTTTAGATGGAGAAATGCTTCTTGAAGGGCGAAGGTTCTATTGAGAAGTTCTGAGGTCCCCTCTTGAATACAGGGGAATGTCTGTGTGCAGTTCATTATTATGTTAAATACAGTATCTGACAAAAGTGATCCACAAAAGGGCAGAAGAAATGCCTTCTTCTCTTTTGGTTTCTTTTTGATGTATTAATTTTGAGTTGTACTCTTTGTTCCTTGCTGAAACACAGAAGGACTGAAATATGGAAGGTTTAGAACATAAGGTACTCAGTGTTGGTAGCACAGGTGCTGCCTACTCAGCCTTGTTTGGAAGCCTTGGTGTCAGAGGAAATAATGCAATGTAATTGTCAGTGAAAACTTCTCACTGGAATCCAATGAGCCAAAAAGATTTTTAGGCATAATTTCAAATAATTGTTGTTTAGTTTTGGCAATTTACTGAAATGAGAGGCAGAAATGTTTAACAAAAGTTCCAGATCTCTATTCTTCCACAAATTACTTGGGGCACAAATCTGAATGTTTTAGTAATTTGTGTTGTGGAAGAAGGAGTGAACAAACAAACAAACATCTTCAGACATACCTACACTTTTTAGAAGTACTCTATTAAAAAATTTAAACAATTCCCAACCCTATTGCTTTCCATATCTACCAGAACAAACAAGACAGAACCCCCCCTTATTTCTTCAATTTTCCTACTAGCAAGTGTGAAAAAAATATCCCCCAAATCTTGCCATTTATCACAACATCTGATCATGCAGAAAGGATTTTTTGGGCCAATTAACTGTTGTTGATAACATTAGTACAGTCAATTGTGTGCCAAAATGTCAACTCAACTTCAGGCAATACCTTTAGCTTTTAGGAGAAGCTCAGATTCTCCGTTGGGCTGGGTTACACGGCTTTGCAAAGCCAGAAACGTGGGCCTGCTGCCTGAGCTGGCTCATGTGCATAGCACCAAGTTTTAGATTAATGGAGACTGAGAGCTAAATGTGTTATCACAAATAAGGGAGAAGAAATGAATAGGAATTGCATCAGGAGTCTATTAAAGCCATTCTTGTTGCTGCAAGCCAAGCCTGCTTGCTGCAATCATAGAATTATGTTCATTTGATATCAATGCAGGGTGAAAATATATTTGTCAGGCTAGGCAGAATTATTAAAGGGGAAAAAGAAGGTCTTGATAGACGTATTTTTTCCCCGTATCCACTCACAAAGGAAGCAACCCAAAAGCCTCCAGTAATATTTTTAGGCTCTGTACTGGTCCCAGGTGATGCTTTTCTTTTAGATAGTCTTGCAGTGACAGCAAACCTTTAACTGAAACATCTTTCACTGAAGCTTTCCTCATAAAAGGCTGAAAGAGATAACACGGAAAGAAGACAGGCTGTCAGGAAAATTGATGGTGGGAAGGAATCTCAGCTTTTCTCTTTCACCAAGCACAAACAAAGTGCCTGATCACTTACTTAGACACTTCCCAGTGTTCTAGTGCTCAAAAGTGGCCTGTGCAAAGGAAATAAAATTAATTCCACGTAGCTCTTCCCACAAGGAAATGGCAGGCCCCCTCAAACATGAGTCAACGAATAGTGGTGCTGTAGCTGCAATGCTGTGAGGAGGCATTTTAAGGTTTAGTTGTGTGCAATTGCAAGAAAGGGGTTTTCTTCTTCCCCTTCACAGGCACAGGGAAGCCAGTTATTTAGGACTTCTGCTCAGTGATAATGGCACCTATGTAATTGATGGCAAAGCTGTTTTAAGGACAGCAGTAGAAGTGATGTTGTGTTATGGCACCAGAAAACTGCTTTTCCATTGGGGGTGGAGGGAGGGGAGAGAAAGAACACAGTGTGGACCTTTTTTCACGTATTTTCTTGTTATATAGACTGGATTCTGTGCTGTTGGTTCTGCTTACGTAATATTTTTCATCACATGTTTGGATTTTAGTGCCACTTTTGTGTGAAATGACAGTGTCCCCTTGTCACTCTTCTGAATAGGACCTGAACCCCAGCTTGCCCCGTGCTGATGTTAATATGAATGACCACATCCCTGCTGTGTGAGTAAAATCAAAACAGCCAAAGTTAACAGGCAGAACGCGTACAAACCAGTCTGAAAAGGCTCCAAATATGTGTGTCTCCTCCATTGTATGTGTGTGCCTCCAAATGTCTGCCTCCATTTGTATGTGTGTGCACGTGAGCACTCCCTGTTTGTTAAATGCCGCTACGTTTAGAAAGAAAGAAAAATTGAGCTATCCAGGAGAATAATACTGAGACAAATTTACTTACAATAAATAGAGTCATGAATTTCTGTTTGTTTCAGAGTAAGGCCTCAGTTTTCTGATGTACTCTCATACTTTAGAGCTGTCTGTAACCATTGTCCTTGAAACCTTGAGTTCAGTGAGTACTTTCATGTAAAAGATCAGTGAGTTTGGAGAACGTGAGCGTAAATCCTTGTTCTGTCACTTTGCTGCTTTTCAATGCTCCTCGTTTTTCTGTGTACTTATTTGGCTTCATTATTCCTCTCAGGCCTTATTTCCTACCCTGGAGCCTCTTGCTAAATTTTCCTCTTTGTGTTTTGTGGATTGATTTTTTTGGAAATACCCCTCAACAGCCAGAATGTGGGTTTTGCTGTTTCCCTTGGAACAGGCTGCAGGGAAAGCTGAATCTGCTGTGACTAGGGGATCTGATTCCCACCTTCTTCCCCTTTCTTAAAGCTGAGTTGTCTGCAGCATTGGTGGGAGCAATGTGCATCACGAGGAACGGAGAGCAAGCTCTGTGGAGTTGTAGATTCCTGTGGTGGATCTCAGCTTCAGCACTCAGCAATTGAATTGAATAAAGTCCCTGTTGGTCAGGCTCTGTGCCACAAATCATGCACAAGCCAGGCTGCAGCCGTCACCGCAGGATGGAAAGATTATCCTGGATCTCGTTTCTCTTCCAGCTCCTACTGTCCTGCTTAGAACTCAGGGAAATTGATTTTCCAGCTTAGCCTCCAAGGAGAGAAACTTTTCCAGACTGATATCTCCCAGGAGTGGACAAAGTCAATTGATTACCAGGAATGATCCACTAATAAAAGTAGAGCTACAGGGTGGCTTGAAGACGTGAGGTTTCTCTTTTCAGGCTCAGACTTCTGGAGCAGGAGTGAGAAGCAGACCATGTGTGGAGGCAGACGAGGTGCAGATGGGGGTGTCTGGATGTCATTCAAACCAGGGGGTTTTGTCTCCTGCCTTCTCTGCCTTCCTATTGGGTTTATCTAATCCGCCCTACCAACCTCAATATGCTGTTTATTTCTAGCTTATCACTTCTGTTTTCCTATAAATACAATTTTTTCTAGTCCAGGCCTTCAAAGTTCTTTTTTCTTAGACCACAGCTAGAATTTTGACATAACTAGAATAACATTTCTTTACCTTAAGAGTAGCTTACTATATATTTACTATATATCCTTCTTAGCATGGTCAGACAAACTGCTAAATACAGATCTTTTTCAAGAAAGGTAACTCTTTTGAAACTTTTGTCTTATTTTGAGTGATATGAGCAGTTTAAAGGTGCTTGTGTGAGCAGCTTTTCCAGTCAATGAGGAAAGGTTTCTCCAAAGACTGACTCTGATGCTTGGAGTTAATCTCTGTAGTGTCTCTTTCTTTGACTAAAAACCACAGACCCAGGACTAATAGTGATGCATTAAAGAGAGTCTTTTTGAGTACAACTCTTCTTTGGTTTTTTACTGGATGTATAATCATTAGAAAAATTTATTAGCAGTATGTTCTTCATTCCTCACCTGAGTAGCCGACTTTCTCTCCTTTGTCTTTCTACTGGTACAAAAACTTGATGCAGTTTCTCCTGCATTTTCTGATTATTGTTTATTGGCTACTCGCCCCTCACCCTAAGCCATCTGGAAAACCAATAGGGAAAAGCTCAGCTCTGCAGTGTTACTTAGTAGAACTTTGCATTGTCTCAGTGGAAGCGTCCTGCGGGCATCATACGACCCTAACAAAGAAAATATTGCTTTCCTGCAATACACTAAATTAAATTTTTCTAGTCTCAGTGGACTAGATTATCTCTTATATTCAGTTAAAGATTTGAATTGTTCTGCTTTATCATGGAATATGTAATACTAGATAAGATAAAATATTTTGTGTTAGATCCAAAAATGAAAAGATAGCAGGATTCCTGCCAAATCAATATTATCATTTTTGTTTGCTTGTCCTTTTTTTATGGGGGAAGGGGAGAACAGAGAAAGCAAATCTTGTTCCGCCCCCACTATAAATAATGTAATCTAAAGATTAAGTCAATTTGTTTAGTTGGGAAAAGATGAGTAAAATACAGTTACAGGATATTACGTTTTTTTCATTAAAAATGAAAGACTCTTCCTCTAGGTGTTGGTTTTTGAAGACTTCTACATGTTTTCCTGGTCTTGGTAGACAAATTTGTAGCTGCATTTTAAAATCTCAAAGTTTTAATTTTTAAGAATAAATATAAATTTAGTCTTCTCCTAGTTACTACTACAGAAAATTGAAGATATCAGTGTTTGGCTGATCCCAGCATTTTAAATTCTTACATGTAGTTGTAGGCTGTTAGTAGTGTAATACCTGTGCAAGAGAAAACCCAGTTAAGGCTGAATTCCTGTAGCTGTTGGCAACTTTACTTGGATATGCTCAGCATCTTGTTTTGCTTTATCTAAGACCAGTAGTTTAGCTGTAGAAAATGCAATAATAAAATTAATGGGTAATTATGTGGGAACGATTTCTGCTCAACCCCGATTCTTAAATGCAGTTCTCTTTTTCAACTCTGTCTATGGGAAGAAGACTTCCGAGTTAGTTACTGTAACAATTCATTTTTCTTTTCATTTTGTGCCATGTTCCATTTCAATAAAGATTGTTTTAGAGTTCAGTACTCCAGAAAAGGAACACTGCTGTCTGAAAATCAACTTCTCAAATGTAGCTGAACTGATGGCTGAGTCCACGCAACAGACCTTGGCCCAGCCACTGATCACTGACAGGTTTCACCTGCCAAGGGCAGTGTCTTCTGTAGTTATTCACAGTGCTTAGTTCTGTTCCACATTTCCATAATTTATGGAAAACAAGTGAAGTATAACAGAAGAAGTCCTGTATCTCACAATGTCCTGTCCCACACCGTGGTGATGAACCTCATACAAAATGCACTGGCACGTTTGTTCTGGCCAGGATGGAACGGGCTGCCCTCTGTAGCAACATGACTCTTACAAGGAAGGGACACATCTTCCTCCACTGTTATAGTCTTTGGGGAAGCACTCTCTGAAGAACATGAATTTATGCAGTCATTACAGTCTCTTTAACACAGCGTGTAACTCCTTCAGCCTTCCTGTTTGCTTGTGGGAAATGAGCACGAGGTTCACTCTTTGCTGTTAAATTTATACCCACTGAAAGTGACTTTCGTGTCCCTTCATGGCTGATTTGTATGTAGACATTTTTATTGTGTAGCAGCGATTTCAGGGGAGTGAGAGCTTGTGCAGAATCAGGGGCAGAAATAAGTGCATTTTATGTGAGCAAAGCCCAGCACATTCAAAATTAAATCCGTGCTTATGGAACAGAACAGCATTTAGGCAATGGCTGATCTGTAAGAGCAGCGAGAGAAATTGTTCATTCTGATCTTTGTGGCAGAATGAGGAAAATCTTTTAAGTGCTCAGAACATCTCCTAGGCAATGCCAGCAGATTTGACTTTGCATAGCAGTAAGGGGGGGTGTGCCCCATCTTAATTTTGTCTTTGTGCAATTGTCAGTACATTACATTTCCCCCAAGTCAGTTTGCCCATGACAGTAACTTCTGAGTGATTTCCCCACCTTTAGTTTCAACAACAAGATTTCTCATCTTTTTTTTTGCCTTCCAGTTGAGGAGGGAGAGAGAGTGAGGGAGCACTGGGTGGGTGACTGGCAGCCAGACAATGCCAACCCACCACAGATGTGCAGGTTAAAAATTGTTTTATATAACAGTAGTGAACCTTTGCCTTAACCTGAGCTTCCCTTGGTTGTTTTTTTTTCTTTTGCCACTTTAATATTTAACAATACTTCAGTTACAGCCGCCTCACTGCAAATGCCTGAACTTTAAAACTTTCCTTGTGAAAAGTTTCCAGACACCACAAATCTTGCCACTGCTGTCATACTTGATGTGTGAGTTCTCCAGAACTTCCCTGAGAGAATAAATGCTTCAGACAATTGGAAAGTTCTTGTGCCCTGGTTCTTCAATTTTGTACTTTTTTGGACATGACTCAGTGAGATAAAGACATTCCAGTACATCTCCTGCAGAGGAACTAGGGAAATAACACCAACTTGTCGTTCCAAATAAATTGTCATAAATGATTACTCAGGGGGTGAGAAGAAACAACTTCACACTATTTATTGGAAAAATAACAATGTAAAGCAAAAGCACTGAAGGATCATTAGGTTTTGTCATACCGTGAAGGAAAACTAGGAGCTCAGTTGTGTTCATATGTCCAGCCTTTGGCAGATAATCGTTCTGTAATTCTGTGCTTCTTCTGACAGCAGGAAAGTCATTGTATCTTGATTCCCTTTTCCTTTTATTTGTATGGATCTCTGCTAAGCAAACCCCTTTAAATCATACTCATTCAGGGAGCACTTTAGTCCAGTGGTCACACTGCTATTGTTTAGTCAGCCATACAGAGATGGATTTAACCCCCCAATGCAATGTTTTCCTGAACTCAGCACACAGTCTCAAAGCACTCTCAAAACGTGGAATGAGAATATCTGCCAGCAATGTGGTTTTCTGATTCAAATCCTCAATCTGAGGCTGTAACCTGAACTTTTTTGAATTAGTTTAAAATCTCAGTCTATTTGCATCATACCATTAATGTTTCTTCCCCTGCTCAGTCCAGATGGCATTGCAGTAATTTTGTGCTTTATTATATAAACAAAATAATTTCATGGCATATAATCCATAAATATTATCTTGTATGTATAGTTTTGCCTCTGTATCAGAAAGGTTTCTAAAAATAGACATGAATTGTTTATATTCCCAGATGACACCAAGCATTTTTGGAAGGAATGCTGCTCATCTTTGCTTGCTGAGTATGTGACCATGGCTGGAGGGAGGAACTGAGATCAAATTCCTGACCCCAGGCCTGTTCCTGGATTTGTTCATCTGAAAGTCCAAATCTCTGCTATTTCATGTGGTTTCTTTTGCTTGCAGGAGAGCGGAGCGTTTGTTAAAAGTATTTTCTCATTGTGGATGTTGAGAGGGTGTACAGATGTGCTGGAGAACAGCACTTGAATATAAAAATGATTTTCGCAAACTGAAGTCATAATTTTAAAATTAGTACTAATTTTGAGAATAACATGTACAAGATGCTGTGAATGGGACTTCTACACCACAAACAAGAGTGGGAAAAAAAATTGCTAGTACAAGTTCTTCAGGAAAGGGTTTTGGTGTTACAGTGGTTTGTAAATTGAATGTGACTCAACAGTTTTAAATTATTGCAAGAAGAACAGGAACCATGCTGGGTTGTATTTGAAAATGACTGTAGCCTAGATGATGTGTAAAATAATGTCTCTGCTTTGCACAGCAGTTCAGCAGTTATTTCTGTCTTAGTGTATTTAAAAAAGGGAAAGAAGTCCTGTCTGTAAAGAGCTCAAGAGCAAGCCACAAAAGGTTAGAAACCGAGATATCTTAGGCCTTAATGACCTGGAATTATTTTCTTATTAAATAGAAGGACATAATTTGTTTTCCATGTGATTGACAGAACAAGAATTATTAAGCTTAAATTAAATCAAAAGGGAGGCATCTGATCATTAGCAACTTTCTAATGGTAACACAGCAAAGTAGATTTTTGAATCTTATTTCTCAGAGGTTTTAAAGTCGAGTTAGATAAATACCAGTTAGGAAGGACTTGGACACAACACATATTTGCCTTGAAAAGGGGCTGAAATAACAAATGGCTTCTCAAGACCTGTTTCGGACATATTTTCTGTGACTGTAGAATTCAGTGGGAGCTCCGCTGAAATGTAGCAGCTAAGTCAGTAACCCTTGAGCAGAAAAAGATCCACCATATTCTGTTATTTTCACTACCTTTGTCTCTTTCTCTATGAAACTCTCCAGTCATCATTTTTTGGCTTCCAATTTACTGGATGACAGAGAAGTGGTTACCTTTATAGGCAATACTACTGCCAAGTGACATCAAACTGCACCAATATTGTGTCTTCTGCTGCTTGGGTGATAGACAGCTTGCTTTCTTTTCCTCACACAAAAGTAAATGGATTTAAAAGACTGCAAACAAGTGTCAAATAATTCTGTCTCTTATCGTTAAACAAAGATTCAAAGATAACAAGATTGATGTAAGAAAAATTACATTTCACATCCGACTTCTTGCTCTTGAGAGCATGCTTAATATAGAGTTAACTTAAACTAAATGAAAAGAATAAATTATTTGCATAATTATATTCTGGAGGTCGTTGTTGTTCAGTCTGCTGAAATCTCCTGGAACACACGAACACATTGCTTTGTGAACCTGCTATTCCCAGTTTTACCAATTTCATCTACGGCAGATCTCATTAATACTACCAGTAAGTAGGAGAAATGTTGTCTGATGTACTTGGAGATTAATTATGCTTGTGGCAATCTCTCCTTTTTAAGAGAAGGCAGTTCATTCCAACAATAGCAATTCTTTCTGAATTCACTTCAAATGTCATTACGATAGATTGTGATTTTGGGAATAATGCAAATGTGAGTTTCAGTAGCTGGAAGCTGTTTTGTTTTAATGAGGTATGAAGTTACATACCTCGTATGCACTGCAGCTTCCACCACTGGCATGGGAAAGTAATACAGAGACCATGAATATGATTAAATTTAGTACTGGTGTAATTCACCTAATGCTAAAGCTAAATTTAGGTAGCTGCTCTATTTTATTTATGCAGATGACCCCAAAATAGTTTGTTTCTGCCAAATTATACCTTATTAAGGTTCAGTATCTCGTTTTATTTATTTATAACTATGATCTCTGTTGTTAGTAGGGAGAGTTTGATGTATTTCAGGAAGGAGAAAGCACAGTTCATTTTCATGTGGTCCAAGGCAAAACCTATCACTTTGCCAGGAAGCTGAAAAAGGAGGGAATGGTAGCTGTAATAGTAGCTGTAATTTTCAGAAACCTTTTGCCTGTATCCTGAAATTTTTCCTGTTATGCCCTGCTGTGGAATACTAGCACACACTTCTTTTCCACGTCTAGTGCGATCTCATCTTTTCCTGCTCACTGGGGGAATTATGTGACCATATGAACAGAAACAACAGAGGAAGAGGAAAAAGACAGTAAGAGACAAGTTGAAGGAAGATAAAAAAGGAAAAGAAATATCAGTAGCAAATGCATATAAAAAGGCTATTTTCTCTGGTCCCTACAGAGATATACTGTGCAATTTAATAGGTGTTTTGTTCTTGTGGATTCTTTTCCACATGGCTTCAGCTTTACAGGTAAAGCAAGGAAATCAGGAACACAAATGTACTTTTTCTCGGGATGGTCAGTCCATTGGGAAATATCAGGCCAAGAAGCTATTAAAGTCAAGATATTAAGATTTCCATAAAGATCTCAAATGTATAGAATAAAAGCTGTAGAAAAATAGTGGCTATTCGAGCATATTCCTCATCTGAACTTTCCTAGGCATATTAAACCAAGCAGGACTGGCAGAGAAATACTTTTGGTCAAATCTAGGCCAAATACACAACTGGAATGAGTCTCTGATCACTTTTCCTCTGTCATCCTGAGATTACATTTTCAGTTTGTCTCTTTGGAGTATTCTTAAATGCCTGTTGCAAGTTACTCTGGTTAAAGTGCTCTGATCTCATACACCTGAAAAACCAGAGGGGAAGAGAGGGTACAGAAGGCAGTGTACAGCCAGTGTTCATAGTAGGAACATAAAGTCTGACTTTTTAAGGCTTTTTTTGGCTATATAGTGCTCTGTGATGTTGATCAGTAACTGCCTGTCTTGTCTTTCAGAAATGACTTGACTTTTGAGTGTTTAAACTTGTGCCTTCATCTGTTATGGTTAGTTTATAATTTGCATTTTATTTTAGACTTTCGCTGTTGCTGTATATCAAAATTGTAACAGATTATTAAGTAGATCAGTCTGCTGAAATTCTGTGCTGTTTCTCCTGTCTCTGAGTTTTATTGTCATGCAGAGAGAACTATGTTGTGACCATGGGACTTGTGAAAGTATAAAAGCTCTGTAAGTAGGCACTGCCCAAGAATTCTGTTTTCTGGCAGCAAGCTTTATAAGGGAAAAGCCATCTTGCATTCGGGGAGGAAAAGGTTTCTGAGCTGTAGAGAAATGGGAGAGTTTTTCCAATTTTATGTCCTGGTTTCATAAGGACCACAAACAACACACAGAATATGTGTTTTAAGCATCCAGCCAAACAGCAGATCTGTGCTTCTTCCCTCTGTTGAAACCTGCCCAAACCCTCTGGAAAAGGATAACTATGTGAAGAATGATGAATGTATCACATATTTTAAATATATCCCATATATTTAAACTGCTTGTTAGAGGAGACTGTGGAATAATTTACATCGTGAATACTTCTTAATCTTAGCGCTATGATTAACAGAGACCCTGATCGCCAGTCCTGTGTGAACACTGGTCTAAATTTCTCATCCGTGTAGCTGAGCTGGAGTGCAACTCTTTGGGAACAGTTCCCTTGATTTCTTGGTTTGGGGCCCTGGTTAAGACTTCCTTTGGCTCGAGTTCCTCTGAAGCTGTTTGAGAGAAAAGGCAGGATAAACTTGATGCACTTGTGACCATGTTCTGTCCCCAGCAGTTGTGGCTGAAGAGCTGCTGCCTATAAGTTGTATTTTGTGCCCCCTCTGCTTTGGCAGGCATCTGCCAAAATTACTTCTCCTGGATACTGCAGTCTCCCTGGGAATAGGGTGTGCCTGCTCCTCTCTGGTGAAAACCTTCCTTTTTATAACAGGAAGGAATCTGTCAGAGCTGATTGTGTTCACTCTCACCCCATCAGCCTCTCTCATTGAGCACTGTTCTGTGTCAGGTCTGCCCTGGATGTTAAGTGGATTCTCTAAATTGTATAATTGGTCTTTGACAGCTCAGGCAACTCCAGAAACACCTGCTTTTCATCCCTAGGGTACTTTATATCTTCATCTAAAACTATGAGATTGTTAAACAAGTTTTCTTACTGAGACTAGAACTTATCAATATTTTAAAATGTCTTTTCTGCGTTTGGACTAAGTATGATTAGAGTTAACAATGATTTCCTAATTTGCTTTTACACCTGAGCATCCAGGTGACAGGTTAGAGGGAGTTTTATGTGTATGAGGAAGAACTTCTCCACCAAAAGGGTTATCAAGCACTGGAAAAGGCTGCCCAGGGAGTGCAGTCACCATCTCTGGATGTATTTAAAAGCCATGTAGATGAGGACATGGTTTAGTAATGGTCATGGGTTACTGGTTCTGCTCGATGGCCTTTGAGGTCTTTGCCAGCTGAAACCATTCCATGGTTCTCTAGAACCTAATTTATTCTAACTGCTTCCTTGAAAATACATCTCATATGAAAGCATCCTAAAATGGAGCCGTGGTGTTCTTTGCTGAGTTAATTGAATGCTATTTTCTGATGTGAGTATTTGAATCCCTGAATCTCATAAAAATACCTATGAGCTGAGATAACAAATGGGACTTAGGTTGACAATCTGAGATGCTCACTGATAGCAGAGCTTACAAGTTTGTTGCAGCGCCATCCAGAAAGGTCAGACTCCTTTAACAAATTTTATATTCATAAAACTAGCTGCCAACTCAAACAGTCAAGACACTTTATAAAAGAAAAGGTGTGCTAAAATAGAGATGTTCTGAATATACCAATTTTTTCCTATATAATATTCATAGCAGGAACCTGGCATGAGTATTGTTTGTTCAGAAACCCACTTACCCTTTAATAACATATTTTCACCTGCACATGGCTGCCTGCCAGCGTTGCTGTTTGCAACCCATTAGTGGTTTGGGCCTCTTCATGTACATTGTGTGTGTGGTCTTTCCAATTCGTTTTTAGCAAACCCTTGCATCATCTTCAGTCCAGGTTCAGGACCAAGGGGAAGACTCAACCAACCAACTCACAGATGCAGCTGCAATACCACGCTGGCTTTTGGGAACAGCAGGTGTCAGTTTCTGGGCATGTATTTCGTTCAGTCTTCACAGAAATTATTGGACAGGACTCCTGCTGTTAGGAAATAAATAATGTGAGAATTAAAGCTTGCTCCAGGAGCAGGCTTCTCTGAGTGCAGTTGGTGATGGGATGAGGGAAAAAGGTGCTATTTTTTTATTAGCCATTATAAAGTAGCTGTTCTGCTGCTACACCACCATCAGGCCCCTTGCTTTTATAGGTTAAAGTGAAACACCACAATTTGGGAAAACTTCCTTAGTGTGGGTTTGGATCACTGCTGAATTCGGACCATGAAAAAGTTTTACTTCACTATAGGCTGTAAAGCTTACAGGGAGCCATCATTTGGAACATTTATTAAGAACATATTTTTAATCCAGTGCAGTTATCAACTTCAAGTGTGACTGTAAGACGTACGAAATTATTGATGCTGCAAGAAAATATGAGGATTTCTTTCCAGATGATGTGTTTTGACATATGTTGCTATGTGTTCTGACACTAAATGATGAGTTGAAAGCACTGTTGGGCATAAAGCAGCAAGGCAGAGTGAAGAGGAAAACTTTGCAGAGGAATAATGCGTTACCAGAACAGCTGACACTAAGGGCGCCTGACTTTTCTCACTGAAAAGAAAAGTAATGAAAAAAATAACCAGAAGTTCAAATACTGTCAAACTTTCTTCTAAAACCACAGATTGCTTTGTTTGTTTCTTTTAGCTCTTGAGTTTTAAGGGATCTTTCTTGGGTTTGGATCCAAGGTGACTGTTAAAAATGAGTAGCAAATAGAAAGCACATTTAAAATCCTATTTTCTGCAGCACATTATCTCTTCCTCACTGTGTCTGTAATGTCAAGCTCTGCGTCAGTGAAATCTGGCACCATTTGGAAGCCAATCCTGCTTCCACTGGAGCTCAAGACAAATTTCTTCCTTGATGGAAATGAAACTTAATCTTTTCATAGAGTATTTAATTTTCATATTATAATTGTAGCTTTTTCTTTTCATTCTTCATTAGCTATCATTTTCAGCCGGGCTCAGAAATTGCATGAGCTAAAGAAACCATATGTTTGGGATTATATTTTAGCAAAACTTTTCTGATTTGTCAAAACTCCTTTGAACTAGGTTTCTGGCGTGTTCCTCTGTAAATATTTGAAATGAGATATTTGTGTGCCAAAGAACTGAGGGAATTCAGTTTACTGTGGAATATGTGAAATGTCTCTTGAATAATTTATGATAAAGCAACCTAATTAGGGGTTTATTAAGCTTTAATTTGGTTCTTTAAAATTAAACAGCAGGAATGGCGCAGTAAAATGCTTTTTATTCCATATGTAGAGGAGGGTATATCAGCTACCCTCTGTACCCATACCTTGGAGGGGCAGCTCAAGTACTGCCAGAAGTTTAGGTTAATAAGTTTGTAAGACAGTGGGGTTTTTTTGAGTTGTTCTCCATGATTTCAGCTCAACTTGAAAATCTCTGTGGGGCATTACAATGTAGAGTGCACACATAAGAGACTTCAGAGGGGGAGTATCCACACGTGCAAGAAGAAAAGTTTCTGCAGTAAACTGGAACAATTTGAAGCATTTACAGGGAGATGGTGCTTTATATAAGAAAAAGCCACATAGAATTTTTTTATTTAGTCCATAACCCTAAAACCTATCTTCACCCCTCTAAGAAATGCTGCTTTTCTAAGAAGCAGAACCATCTACCCAACAGGTAGAGTTGGGTGGACATGCACAGAATTGATGCAGTCAGGAAAAATGGGATGCAAATTACAGAGTCAGACCTACAAGACTCCTGTGTCCATCTGGGATGTGGTGTGGGAAGTATCCCCACCACCCGAGAGGTGTCCCACAGGAACAGTACAAGATTTTAACTTGCAGCATGCTTCATAACCAGAACAGTTATTTAAATATAAAGACTTAAAATGCAGAAATGTGTTGTCAGACACGACTCCAGCAATTTGAGATGTCTTAGGTTATGACAGCAATCCAAGCAGGAGGTCTTCAGCTTCATGGAAGAGCCACGAACTTTCATTAAAATGCACTTAAGGTGTTGCCTGTCTTGCCCTCCTCCATGTTTCATCAGATGCTTGTTTCTTTTATTCACAGCTGGGTAAACCCTGTTCTTACTCTGCTGTTCCCAGACTCAGCTAGGAAAGCTGGGGAAAAAATAGTTATCAAAATATTTTGAATGAGACTTTGACAGCTGCTCAAAGGATTTGGGAGCATAGGTCACTTGCATGGGACATATTCATAACTAATTTTGAGGATATGTTTTTGAGGACAGGACTTTCCTGTAGTCACATATTTACAATGAATTAGACAAAATAAAAATCTTATTCCAAATCCATGCAAAACAGCATTTATAATAGTCATATCCTTTCAATTTTTGGATTGGATAGTTGGCATATTTTCAAAGGCCAGATCTGCCTTAATGGTTTGTCTGGCTCGTCTGCCCATAGATTATCTTATTTTTGTGGCCTCGTTCTTAATGGGTTTCTGTACAGGCTTCAAGAGCTCTCTGGTCCAGTGATTCTCTTATGGGTTGTTTTGCTTAGACAGCTGGAGGCTAAATTCAGGTTTTAAGGGAGAACACAACACTGTGTAAATGTGTGTTTTGAAAATATCTAGGAATCAACACATTGTCTAGAGAAGCAAAGAGGCAAGTTTTTCACATTTACTGTTTCAGGAGAAACAGTGAGTGTGTTTATAGATAAATCAGTGGACAGAGAAATCAGTTACAATTTCTTTTTCCTGTAACAGAACAGAAAAAAGAAAAAGGCTCAGAAAAATACAGCCAGCAGTAAGAGATACCTGATTAAAAAAAATATAATATTGCAACCATGCCTACCAGTTCATTTTGTGAATGCTAAGAACGAATACTTCAAATTCAGGTAGCTCAGGCAGTTGGAACAATCCTCTGAATTTTTAAGGGCATATATAATCTTCACAAAAACTTTGAGACTTTCCCAGTAGTGGAAAGAAGCCTCTGTTCCAAATTACAGCTTCTAAGAAAATGGTGTGCTGCCAGGACTTCACACAGGAAAATAACCAGTCCTGGAATTGAAACAGATCTTTTCTTTTCACCGAGCCTAAAAACCTGAACAAACTGTGCTCATTCACTGTGTGAGGATCCACCTGTGCGACCTGAGCAGCCTCTGCTATCCATATGCTGACAGATATTATGCAAGTGCTGTCTGTTCTCTCATTTGATGTCTTGAATGCCTTCAGCTGTGCTTAAGATTTATCTGAAGCTCAAAATAGAGAGCAAATTTGTCTCCTGCTGGCAGAAGTGCTGCACTTGGTTTTGAGACAACGTTAATTCTGAGCAGGGACGACCCAGCTCAGAACATTTATGAAGCTCTCTTTCAAATACTTGCCTTTAGTTGGGAGAGAAGTTGGAGACTGAGACTTGCTCAATCTTTGGTATGCAAAACCTTGGGGTGAGAGCAGGTGGGACGACATGCAGGAGCTTGAATGTTAAAAGACCTAAATCTTGGTAGAAGAGAGATATCCAGGCAGAACTGGAAGAAGATTAGCTGTCAGACTGAACTAGGTGGGCTTGTTTCACTCCCCTTTCATGCATATTGAACACCCAGAATTCTGCGTTTCAGAATGAGAGTATGAGTTGTGTTGAGCTACTGTCCTACAGTAACAAAGATGTTACATGGGATAAGCAGAAAGGGCAGGATATGGATGCTGAAAAAGCTCCAGCAGAGAATTTCTTCAGCTCTCTGCAGCATTTTTGAGAGTTCTGTCTTTCCTGTGCAAGTAACTCAAAACAATGTGACAGTTTTGTAAACTTCTTGCACCTGCAGGTTGTTTTAGCAGAATTGTTATGGTTCTAACTAGAAAAACATTCAGAGATGGGTGTCTTAGAACTTGACCAATCCCCTTAAGGGGTGGATGGCCAAAAAACCAATTACCTTATGCCATTTAACACACTTTGTGAACTAACATATAAAAGCCTTCTGAGAATTCATTAAAGCACTTCCATTGATCCCTGAGCCTGGACTTCGTGTCATTTCTCTGCTCGTCCGTGGGGAAAACAGCGACAGCAGGAGGTGCTCAGTAGGAGACACAAGACATTCCTGACACCTGGAATTTCAAATGGCCTCCCCAAATGAGGTGCTTTTGGGCAGGAAAACTTGAGCTCTTTTATCATGATGGGACAAAATTTGTTCCATGGATGGGATCCTGATTAAGCTGCTCAAAATTAGCTCGTACTTCTCATTCTCCTTTGGTGACTCAGTTTGTGTGCAGTATAGGCATAGTTGTAGTAGCTGCCTCAGGGTATTTCTTAGGAAATCCAGATTTTTTTTTTTTTTTTTTAGTGTTCAAAATATTCTTTTTGTTTACAGTTTTCCAGCTCTTGTAATTGCAACTCTCAATGGCTGTATGCCATTAGACCATGAGGCATTTTTTCTCCATCTTTATTCTGGAATCTGTCATTTTAAATTATCATTTGACTGAAAAGACAAGGAAGAAAACATAGTTTAAGTTTTTTTCCTAAAAGATGATTCAAGGATGAAATATACTTCAACACCTAAGAGAAAATAAAACTGGATTTGAAGACTTTTGGCACTTTTTCCAAAGTTTTGGGGGCACAGGAAACCATTGAAACCTGAGGAAAGGCTTAATATTCAGAGACAATGAGATTCTTAGAAGGTTATGAGAAAAATACCCCTGTACACAACACCAAAGTCATTAACAATATTGAAATTTCTTAGTCTAACTCAGTAGAATCAAATTTTACACAGACTTCTGTGCCAGATTTTCCATGAAACATTTTAAATATTTTATTCATTTGTTTAGACAAAATCACTTATCATCCTAGGTGATGCTGCCTTCTAATCCTTCCTACCAAGAAAATTCAGATATTAACTTATCTCAATACTATCTGGCTATGCATAAGAACTGTTTCTTATAATTTAAAAATGTTTGAAAATCGGTACTTATTATAAGTGCAACTTTCAGTTCTCTGTTAAAAGCAGATTTTTAATTTAAAAAATGTCTTTTAAAAAATTTTTAGTTGGCCTGCTTTGACATTCGAGCTGACAAGAAAGATGTAGCAAAGATCAGCCAAGGAGGAGAAGGGGATTTTGTGTCTTTGTGCACTTGGGACAAGTTAGAGAAAGTGGAGCAGATGCAGCCTACTTGGAAGTGAAAAGAAGTTTATTAGGAAAGTTTGTTGCCTCCAACTCTGGTTGTGTAACCCTGAGGAGATTCAGCTGTATACTGGCCTTGTCATACACATCATCCAGCCTTCCACAGCCTAATGTTGATTAACAACTGAACTATTTAATGATTTTATTTTTTAAAAATAAATTGCAGTCGGCAGCTAATGTCGGGTATGAACCCTTTGCAGAGTCATGAGATAATTCTCCACGGTGGGAGAGCACACATCTGAAACTCATTGCTCCTCAGCGTTTCCACTGGGACATTGACTCCTACATGTTTGTTTAAAACCAGCACACATTAGGAGAGCCTGACAGAAATTGTGACTAGCACTGCCAGTCAGTAACCCCAGCAAAAGGAGGACGCAGGTGTGCAAAGCTGACACTTCCTGAAGTGTGCTGTAAATACACTGAAATAGTCATTTGCTGCTGAACTCCAGCAGTGTGAAAGAAAAGCACTATAAAGGATATCAGTATACAGTCAGGAGCTATAAACTTCCCTCCCTAATCTAAAATGAAAAAGAAACCTGTTCTGATCTCTGTTTACCACAATGATGTTGCAGAACAGCACCAATGAATCATGAATTGTAACCTGCCTGTTTTATCACTACCAGTGAAGTCACCAGACTTGCTGGGAACTGGAAATCTCCAAAGCCAGGTGGGAGAGAACAAACAAACATGATGTCTCCAGCACTGCCTCTCCTTCTTAACAAGTGAACTTCATAAACACCAGAATTAGGGAGTTTTTTGCCTGTGTATGTGTGTTTTATCTCTACTGACATGCTTTGTCTCAGGTTTTTTTCTCTGGGTAGGGCATAAGTTCTCTTTCCTGGAAACACTCAGAGTTTTAAAGAAGCAGAAGTCTGTTCTGAAGCTTTTCTCTCAGTGAAATATGCAATGTGATAACATAAAGATCTCTCTCCTCTTCCCATCTGTTTAGTGTCACAAAACTTGTGGGAACATAATATCTCTGAGGCCATATCCTTCTGTCAAATTTTGTTAAAATTGAGGAATGTGTTCCAAAGCTATTGGAGGAGATAAACAGTGGGAAGTTATAATTCAGGTTTCCTTAGGATCAAAGGGAAAAACAAACAAACAAACAAACAAACAAAAAAATCAATGTTCCGTATCTGTGGGACGGAAAAGCAATTTAACATCATTAGAAAATTTCCCTGCCAGGTTTATAGCATCTGTGAATGATGTTATTGCTGGATTTGTCTTCCTGGCCTTTTGTTTAGGTGGAACAATGTAGTATTTGCTAGCTGGGCTTCACGAGCTGCTTTTTGAGACACTCTGGGTCATGCTCTTGCCACATCGTCAGCATTTGGGGAAAAGAAGGAAACATTGAACACTAGCCTTACTTTCCTAGTCTCTGATGGTTAAACTGGAGATGCTACCTCAAGCACTTACTAAGGCAAAAGTGATTATTTGTTTTTTCTTTTCCAGGTAAAATATTACAGCTGAAAATGCCGTCGGGGTGGGGAATCAAAACATGCAAAACACTAAGTCACTCTATTAATTGTTTTTGTCCCTCTGTTTAGTAATTACAGATTTTGCTCTCAAACCTCACATTTTAAAATCTTGACTCTTAAGAAGCAATTGCACCATGAGAATGTTTACCTGCTGGGGAAAATTCATAAATGAAGGTAGCTTAAGAAATGTCATCAACATTGCATTGAACACAATTTCTAACTTCCACAATTTTGGTTCCACTTGGTGCTTCTGTGCCTCAGTTTTACTAATTTTGGGTGATCGTATCTTTTCTCCATTAAATCATTGCATTTTCTTTCTTATTATCTTTCCATAATTCAGTATTTGAGGTTTTTTCCTTTTCTGTCCTTTTTCAAGCTACCAGGAAATTCTTCACAAAACTAAATTAGGCGGTTGTTAAAGTCACATGTTAGATTATGTTACCCCTGAAACCGCCCAGGGTGAAGGTTTCCTTCTGTCCATGAACTCCAAGTGATGATGCATGGCTGCTTTGCCTGTGCTAAAGGAATACCTGACTTGGTTTTACTCTGCTGGAAATGATCCATTGCTCTGCTGCAGGAGTGGAAATGTTTTGCCGGATACAATTTTCCTGCTCTTACTAAGGAAACAACAGTTGCTTTTTAACAATGCAAATGAAGATCATCAGCATAATGGTAGTTCCCTCAGCATTTGAAAAATTACGTATGTTTGACTTTTTACAATTCTACTGAAAATATTAGTAGAGCTGAATAACACGAAATAACAGTTCTTTACTTCCACCCAAAAAAATAACCAAATATTTTATAGATTTTTTTTTTCTCCTGGATTCTAAATCTCCTAAAGACAATAATTTAGAAGAAACACACAAAATTGAATGCATTAAGTGATTTTTTCCTCTTTGTTTGTGTGAAAGATGGCTAAATAATCTTGGCAGTTGTTTTGGAATTTGAATTTTGTGAACTACTGTGGCTTAGTGTCAGCCATCATACATACAAAGGTTCAGTTTTGGAAAATACTTTACTGTAAGGTGTTTTTCCTTTAAGAAAACCACTGAGGACATGTAATGTGTTTTAAATTGATTGCTGCATCTTCCCAAGATCTCTGGACTGAGGACTGATGGCCAGGACATTTTGGTTCATCATATTTCATATGCCCAAGGGAAAAATCCTCTCCAACTGCTGTGCAACCCTCAATGTAATTAAAGAACAAATTCTTCAAGAATATTAAAGAACAGAACTCCAAAACCACACTCTAAAGCCAGAGGTTGCTGTGCATTTAAGGAAATGGTGCATCAGCCACTGATAAAAATGTCCTGATATATTCATTTAAAAATATAACTGTGTCAGTCATTTCATTGGGTATTATCTGTGGCTTGTGCTTTCTCACCTTAGAGAGATGCTTGTGCTAGTTCTGTTTGCACAGCAGTATTCTCAGCAGCAGAAAATGCTTTTGTGTAATAAACTTCTTTCTCCTTTGAGGGCCTGCAATGTTTCTCTTAGCTTTGTTTTTTTGGAGGATGCAGGCATAAGTAAATGTTTGTCTTTTCTAATGGCTAATGCTAGGTTTTCCATGGAGTACAGTCCTTTGGGAACAGCCTGCTCCAGTGTAGATACAGGGGAAGCTTCCAGCAGCTTCTTACAGAAGCCATCCCTGTAGCCCCTCTGCTACCAAAACCTTGCCATGCAAACCCCAAACAGATTTCCAGAGCAGAATTCCCAGCTTTTAGGAGCTCTTGCTCAAAAAGATTTCAGTCGTTGATAAAAAAGAAATAAAAAATTGTTTAAGAGGTCACACATCTTGGGTTAGCTCCACTTCTTTGGTTCTTGGCTGCTCTTCAGGACATACAGTTGAACTCTGAATTTTTTCAGTTCTCTGCCCTTGGTGACATCTAGCAATGGACTTGAGGGTTTGTCACATTTTTAACCCATTAAAAGGTGGCCTTTTCCTTTGTACTATTAAATTGTGTTGGCTCCAGTGAGTTCACCTCATTAGAATGTTTGCATATTCCCTAATAAGGATAATTTTCCTGTGCACATCCTTTCTCCTTATTTATCATCTGCAGTCTGTGACTTTTCTAGTCGCTAATCAGAGCTAGCAGAGGTTTGGTAATTTGTGGGATTTTACAGCCCTGTTGGAGCTGCAGCAGCATTCAGTAGCTGCAGTCAGTGATTTATCTGAGCAGGTGCTGCCAATTTCTCTGTTGTTTCTACCTGCAAACAACTGGAAATCAATAGTGTGTCTCGACCCTTTTTGTGGGTAACGCTCGTTGTCTTGTCTGTAACCACTGGTCTGGGTGCTGCTTTTGTTTGTCTCCGCCTTGGAAACAGGTGGGCTATTCTGTCTCAGATGTTTGATTTTTTGAGGCATTTTAGATCCAATCTTCCAGTGTCTGAGGATCCTTTTTTACACAATATCTTTATTTTTACCCATAACCTTTTCATTGTATGTAGCAGAGCACCAAAGAAACGAACCTAAACCACCTTTTCTTCTGCTCTGATAGAGAGCTCATTTGCACCGAGACTGTAGGACTGGCTGACTGTTTGATCTGAAATCAGTCACAAAATTCTCACGAATCTTTGTTGGAAAACATCTTTCTCACATCTTATGTTTTTGTCAAGTTCATCAGTCCTCAGGTTTCCTCAGTGCAGTCTGGGTTAATTCGTGTAGGAGAGAATAGCAAGCAAAATGCTTCAACATAGCAGCTGCTCCTGAATTAGCTTGTCAGGACCTGGGTACCAGCAGAAAGGTAACCTCTGTCTGCATCTGTACAGAGAAGTCATCCTGAAATCCCCTGCAGCTGTAAAAAGTTTCACAGCTTTACCCATTCTGCATGAAAATCAGTTAAAGACCAAAGGGGCAAAAAGGGATGTGTATGTATGAGTGAAAGTTAGTTTGTGGTGGAGTGTGGGGAGGGAAAAGGGTTATAAACAAGAAATATGTTTATAATTTCAGTGTTCATTTTCGGTGAGGAGAGTTAGCAGAGGTCTGTGAGATCTGGGTTTCCTAAACAGCTTTCCACAATAGTGAAACCCGGTGGATACCAATGGATTGATGAGAACGCGCTGCTTCACAAAGTGCACAGTGAAAGGTCCACAGAGCGAGTTAAATTGCAAAAGCTGACAAATTGCTTCCAGCACGTTTGCTCCTAAGACAAGACTTCTGCTGCTTGCTTTAAATGGCAGAACCAACAAGCGGACAGGTTCTCTGTTGTACAGGATCGGCATTTCGGGAAAGGCGCCGCTTTGGAATTGTGCTGATGGCTGTGTTTGAGAGACGGTGCGAAGATTCCTCATCTGCCTCATGATCATCGACAAAGACAGAGACTGAAAAACCCTAAAAACCCCAGAAAGAAAAGAGGACTTTTGCACAGGAGTCCTGGCCTGGCTGAGGTGGGATGTTTGCCAAGTGTTGCCTGCAGGTGTGCCTGCAGAGGACTGGTGTGCATTCCTGAGGAACAGGTCGCGCTGGCGCCGTTCTTGCTGCTTGAAGTGAGAAGGACTGCGCTGAAGCGAGAAGGAAGGACCTGTCCTGTACACCTGCTCCCGTATCCCAACACAATGGGCCTCACAACACAATGGTTGTAGATTTCCTCACCTTTTGGCCAGCTGCCCCTCGCTTTCGAAAAGACTATAAAGGGACTCTCTGAAAAGACCCCTATGAGATCTCCCCACGGAAAGAAGATGGACCACGAGGATTCGCCTCCCGTTGGTAGCTATTAACCCCTCCCCCCTCTTTTTCTCTCTATACTTTGTTTCTCTATCTCTCTCTCTCTCTTCTATCGCATAATCGTGTTGTTGGCACTCAATAAAGTGCACTGTTTGTGATTTAAAGTTAAAATTCCCCGTTTGTGTTTCTTTTGCACTCTGAGATCAAGTAAATGAACCATCACGACTCCTGCTTGTCTTAGGCGGATCGTGCCACTGTGATTGCATCCCAGGGAGGAAGATGGAGTGTGTTTAGCCAGCTGTTTAACAGGGACATGAAACCTTGTCTGGGTGAAAGATGTTGATGCTTTTATCGATAGGGCTCAGTAAACTGTAAAGTATATGCTGCCATCCATTTTCAACGCTATAAATGTACACGTTACCTCAATTAGTTTAAAGCTGTGCTACACTAATCTGTATTTCATCTTCCCAAACTTGTTTCAGCTAGTTTTAGTTTTTCAATTACTCCCCTCAGATCTATGTGGCAAATTAGAGAATTTTAATATTATGCATGATTTTAGTTTTTGAGGGTAGGTTAAATATTGATTTTAGCATTAGAAAACAGAACCAGAAGTGCTGAAGGAATATTCTACAAAGATACTCTTTCAAAGTGATTTATCTGACATACAGAGTTTGTGTTGAAGAGATCATGGTCAATGAAACAAGAAGATGCCAGCAAAATCCCAGGCCTTGAATTCAATTGGATTGTGATTGTGGACTTTGCAGCGTGACACTGTGGAGATCAAAAGTATCAATGGGTTCAAGAAGGGATTAAGTAAATTAATTAGGGATGGGATTCCTAAACTGTCTCCTGAGTTCTGGGAAGAAGATTGTGTTACCATTTCTGTCAGTGGATGGTTCTACAAACAGAGAAACTGAACACAATCTCTTGAACCTTCCTGAAAATGTGGTTAAAGTGCTTTGGGCCTGTAAAAGAATTTAAATAACTGAAGCTGTCAGCAACTGCAAAATCATTTTACAGAAATGATTTTGTGTCTAACACACCTGACCTTTTTTTGTCAGAGTATTGACTTGGGTACAAAAGATTTTCAAGCACTGGTCAAAAGCTCAGTGTAATTTTATTTATACATGATCATGGGTTTCAAAGAAAAAGAGACATTATTTTGGCAAAAAAGGCTTAAAATCTAAATTTGAAAGCTAATTAAGCAAACAATATTTAAAATGAGGAATACTTTATCTATTTTGAAGCTTTATGGATTACTATAATACTAAAAGGAAAGAATAGGTAAATAGGTAAAATGAAAATTTCAATCACTGAGGTTTTATGGAACAGCTTGCATATAGAAATTCAGGTTTATGGTTAAAGAAAAAGGCTTATCCCAGCTTGTATAAGAGAGAAATAATAGGATGGCACTTAAACCAAAATCTTTAGTCAGCATTGTAATTGTTGCCATTATTACCATACTATTTTATTAATTCCAGGGCTAGGCTTCCTGTGCTTCTTCACTGAAGAAAATTCCTTCAGCTGCTGGATTTGGCTGAATAGCCCTTGTGCTTTTTCTAGAGCCATTTACCTCAAATCATCTGTGGGAGGTGTTCTAACCCACTTGGCAGGAGATCCCTCTCTCTCTCTGTCTTTTTGCAGCTGTTCAATTTTGTATAAATATTTAAATATTCATTGGAAAAGGTATTGGCACTCAGGTGTTGCCCCTGCCAGCTGAGTGCCCTAACCCCAAAGCTATAAACTCATTTCCAACGCTCTCTGTTTGTCCCAATGAATATTTCAGAGTTTCATGCAAAATTGAGCAGCGTGAGGAGGACTGACTTTGGGAGATCTGTTGCAGCATGGTAACAACGTTCCTGATGTCATGGGAAAGAGGGAGAGTGGAGTTCATCGTGGGGACATTAAATATGAGGTGAATTTGAACAAGAGTCATCTCACATCCCATAGAAGAGTCACAACTTTTGTAAATTCAGCTGTAAGGGAGTTTCTTGCTGCTCTTTGTGTTTTAATTTTTTTTTGCGAAGTCCCCTTGGGATTACTTTTATTTTTTCCAAAGTAGCAAAATGAAATTCTTATTGATTTTTTGGAAACTTGAAAACATTTTAGTGCTAATACAAGAAGCAAGATTTCTTTTATTTGGAGCTGTAACTCTTACATTATGGACTGATGTGCTGTTGCCTTGTAACCTGCTACTGAAAACTGTCCCCAGCCAAGCATCAAGAGCAGGAGAAATGAGAATTTATCTGTTCATCTATCCAGTGTATAAATTCAGAACTACAGGAGGGTATCCACAAGCCAAATAATATCTCGTGTGTGTGAAATTAAAAAAGGAAATTAAGTGAAAGAAAATACTGTTGAAAGTTTCATATATTATCACAAAAGCATGATATTAAGCATTCTAGTGTTTTTCAGTAACTTTTCATTTCTCCATTTCCAGTGTTCTGCCAAAGCTGTCCCCAGTGTTTTGCTGCCGTCCTGTGATAGATAAAAAAATAGAGGCAAGAGGATGAACAGGTGAGAAATGAGATCATAGCTTTAGCTAAGTATCAAGAAATAACTCTTGGGAAAATTGAGTAGGAGGTGTTCTTCAAATTTTGAATTTAAAAACCTAATCAAATCTTTATGTCATCTGTAATTTGACACCAGTTATTTGTGTGCATCCCTATATATAGACAGATATGCAGATATGAACAAATTTCTGGGTTTTTCTTCCTCTTACTTTCTTGCATTTTGGAAAATCAGCACTTTTCAGTTTTCTAAGCTTTTTATCTACTTTTACTTTCAAGTTAGTTAAGTGCATTTTTCTAAGAGGAAAGACAAATTTACAAAAAAACCCTTCCCATGCATAAGAACTAAGAATACTGAGATTACACTTGAAAGTGGATTTTGGATGGGCACTTCGTTTCAAGAAGATCATTTGCTTCATAAGTGCCTGTTACCTCTTTCGGAGTACACTGCTATTTTTTTCCTGAAATGAACTAATAAATGTTTGTCTTTCTCCACTCCGTCCAGCTAAATCAAGCTCACTACTTTTCCCTCTTCCCTGGAGAAATCTGAGGAAGAAAAGTGTATCCTTACTCTGGAATGCTCCTCCCAACCCTGGTTAGCTGGAGGTGAGAAAGTCTGCACACCCTGTGCTGAGCCTGGTGAAGTTAACTGGGAAGCAGTTTATTTTACTGAGAAATAATGTATTTAAAAAGAACTTTCCAGCTATTCATGTTCATGATTCACTTCAAGCAAAACTCAGAGATGGATTTTTTCCATTCCTTTGGACTCCTTGTAGCCCCTTCTACTTGGGCAGATGAGTGTAAAAACCTAATGCTGTCACCTTACACACCAAGCATGGGATGACCCTTTTTAAGCAATTGTGTAAAACCACGTTTGGTGTAGTTTTGTCTCCTCAATGCAATAAACTGTGGAGGAACAATGACAAATTTCTAAGATGAACATCACTGAGACTAAATGGTGACTTCTTAAAAGCAATTAGGCCACAGTTTAAATATTGCACTGACCTCCACATGCAAGCTTAAGGTCCATAAACGCGTTGAGTAATTATTTTTTCACTAATCAAGGAAAGGTATTATTGAAAATATTCCAATTTAGAAATGTTTATAAATAATTCAGATCTAAGTCAATCTGACTAATTTCCTTGGGGTATTTTTGTGGTTTCTTGCTGTGTTCTTTAATTGAACATAGTCATAGGAGAGCAAACTCCAGACTTCTTTACCTCCCATGTAGCACATCTTTGTTTTTCCTTTAATGTTTTTTTTTTCTAAAAAAAAAAGGTGTCTAAGAATAATACGGAGTGAGGAGAGGTAATGGGAGTGCTGGGAAGCACGGTGTTTTTTAAGTTGTAATGTTTGGGAATGTTCAAGGAGCAAAATTGCGTTTTTACCCAGATGCTGGAATATTGTTGGCATCTGTTGAGCTCTGTCCAGTCGTCTGTGTTTGGTACATTAAACAACCAGGGACTTGTCTATTTGCACTTACAAAACGTAGGCAAGTTAATTCTTTATGCTGGAAATGCTTTGATCTAGTCCACCAAACAGTTTCAGAGGAAGCATGAGGCATGGGAGCCCTGCTCAGCCTGGCTGAGGCAGCTCCTGCTTCGAAGTCTGGAAACCCATGAGGAGAAATGTTTTCTGTTCAACAGAACATTTTTCTGCCCGCTAACAGCCAATTTAGGTGAATCTGCTGCGTGCTCCTCAAAGTGCTCCAGCTCCCAGAAACAGACAGCATATGTGTTTCAGGGAGAGAAGGAAACTCATCTTTTAAAGCCTGTTTTCATCTCCTGTGAATGTTTCACCCATGGGCTTAGGTTTGGAAACAAGTGAGCACAGCTTTTCCTCAATGCAGTCTTAGATGGTTTCTTCTGAAATATGACAACTACACCTCCACCAGCTAGAATTACTGTTTCATATCCCTTAGAACCTGTCCTAATTCAGCTCTCTTTCACTGGTGCAAGCTCCTCTTCAACTTTTTCTCGTATAATTGGAAGTAGAATTTCGTCCGTCTGCCTGCAGTGGTGACACCTACAAAATAAATGTCTGCTATTTCAAAATGTTTAGGTTTACACTTAGAGGTGTTTTACAATAACAAATCTAGTGGTTTACTGTGCTAAAGGTCCACATTTGAATGGTTGAATGCTACAGAATATTGGACATGCCTGTGTGTAAAGTAAACCCCATATGGGTGAGGAGCAGGATGTGTAATGTCAAACTATCAGCTGTTTTCCAGTTTTCTGCAAGATTTTTCCAGTGAAACTGCTTTAAAACTACTCAGTGGCACATTATGCCTTAAGATGCCTGTGTTATTCCTGAATTTACCCACCTCTCCAGGAAGTACCTCCCTTTCCATAAAGATTCTGTATGGGTTTCTGCCAGCGTTGACCTCTTAAGGGAGATACACACTGAAGTAAACTCCCCTCAACTCATCATTTACCAAAATTATGAAATGTCCCTGTTGCCTATATGTCCTTCCCATGTACACTCTGAAGAGGACAGCCCGGTTTAGTTGGCAGTAGACTTAGTAACAATTTTTCCCTGCTATATTTTTAAACTATGCCAAAACATACATTTTAAGTAGGTTCATTAGCAAGAGTTCAACATTCAAGAGCAGTCTTAAAATAGAAGGATATTGTGCATGCAAAAGAGAAATGAAGGGATGAATTAAAAATGTAAGTAGTGTACATTAAGATCTAAAAGGAAATATTTGCTTTTCTTTTGCTTAATATGCAAGAAATGTAAAAACACTTCTTTTGAGCTTGTCACTTTGTGCATTGTACCTTTCTGTGTGTTTGCATGTTTGTAGGCTGAAAGTTGCTACAATTGCTGATGAGTTGTATGAGGCTCTGAGTCATACAGCACAGCCAATATTAGTCTTGCAAATCATAGCAATAAATAGAGAATTTCTAGGCACTATAAAGAGAAAGAGAGGAAACTCATAATCAAAAGATTTTTTTTGTTTATGAGCTACTTTGCCTCCTCTTTCATTAATCAAGGCACTTCATCCAGCTCTGCTTTTTGTCTTTTCTGGGATAGGCACAGTGTGATTCTGGTTCTTATTTTTGAATTGGAAAAATTCAGTTTTGCTTACGTTATTAAGAGCTGTTGAACTGGCTCCGAAAAGAACACATTCCTGCAAAGTTATTTCTCAATTGGTGTCAAAGCATGATGGTTTTTCCATTAAATATTTATGTACTATTGCTATTAATTTGAGGCTTAAGATACATTTTGAGTGGTTTTTTTCCTTCTTTTTTAAGAGATTTAGATAATGCCATGACATATCCTTATGTCCAAGAAATAAGATAATCTTCTGGTTTTTATTCTATCACATTTTAAATACAGTAGATTAAACGGTGTTTAGCCTCTGATCTCTATGTGTTATGTAATTCAGTATAGGTAATAGTCTGATTAATGTATATCTAAATATTCTTGTTAGGCTCAGTTATGTATTAAAACAAAAAATCTGGCTCAAACTCCTTTTGTAACTATTCAAACAAAGCTATGTGATTAATGCCACCTCTTGGACCCTCAGTGCTCAGCTTCGCAAGGGTTATTTACGGTATTAATTAAATCAGCAATGTGCTATTTGCCATGTGTCTGCCATAAAAATAAACTGCTTAAAAGCTCCAAAGAGCACAGGCTGCCTGTGGCAAAAGCTCAGTCTGAACACACAGCCTGATCTTATTTCCAAGTGTGCTTTGCACCCTTCTAAAGAGGAATGTACATGGCTGTTGTACAGTAAGTTCTGTTCTAGCTTCTGTGGTTTGAAAATGAACCAACACACAGCTCGGGGTGTCAAACCAGTGTGAATTTAATTGAGTTGTTCAAAGGTTTTCACTGAGAGGAGAATTTAGATTCTAATTAAAGTATATCAGCTAACTGGACTCTTCATTTTTCCTGGACAGTACTTCAGACTTCTTCTCTGCCTGAGAACATGCTGCAGTGCACTCTGCTGAAATGAAAAACCACTTCTAATTTAGTGTGGTTACTTTCTTATGCAAAGTGCTCCCGAGTTCTGGGGAAGCTTTAATATTCATATTTTTTGCTTTGTACTTCCCAGGTTTTAATCTGATAGCAACACATCAGTGGAAACAAGATTTAAGGGTTGTTAGAGAACCAGGTGTGTCTTCTTTATGAACTTCACGGAAAATAAACCTGTGCATGCACTAGATTTTTGTCAAGACAATCCATAAACAAAGACAGCTTTGGTGTATACAAAATTATTTTGAATTTCAATTTCCAACACCTTCTTTTTGATAATGCATTAAGATTGTCCACTTTTTATGAGTAGCAATTTACAGCAACATTCTGGCTTGTGAGAGAGGACAGAAACCTGTCACAATCCTGTCATCTATTGAGATCATGCTTTTATTCTAAAATGGCTTAAAATCTCATACAGAATGATGAATGTTATTATCAGAATGAATTTATTTCCTCACATCCATTAAGGACCTAAGGCTCTTGCAGGGTCTCGGCAGAATAGTTTGGGCTCAAGATACTGATTGTTCAAGCTTTTAGTTCTTCCTTCTTTCATCTTCACGTAATGAGACTCACCATTATTCCTGCAGTTTTACAGGACTTTGGGGGACTTAAACAGTATTTGTTCTGTTAGCCTGCTCTGATGTAGCCGGAAAAAGGCTTTGTGTGCTGAGCAGAGCAATAAATGAACTCTGTGAAAAGAAGGAAGCAGAAGAGCAGGGGCTATAATAGATAAGTAGGAGCAGTGTGTGGGATTGGCAGTTCTTAATTCCCCTCATGTGGAGCCTGTGCTACATGATACTGAAGGTAAAAATCAATTAAACACTTAAGACTGATAAAATTCTCATTAGCAGCATCTCAAAACCCTGAATCAACCAGGGTACCACGGCTTGAAGATAGGGAAAGGTGAAGAAAGGGGAGAGGGAAATTCCTTTGGAAAGGCTGTAGTTCCTGGGAGTATCCTGGTTATTGGTCTCTACCAATTTATTTCTATTTCTTCCTGTTCCTATTGATGCCTGTAAAACCACGGAGGACTCATGAGATTTTATGATGAGAACAAGTTTCTATTGCACTTCTCCGTTCTTCAATTCAGGTAATTGCCTTCCACAGGAAAGGACTTTGATCAGAAACTTACTTTTGGTTTTTTTTTACTTCAGCAATTGTTCATAAAGATATAAAAGCTGATCGACAAACTCCACAAACCCCATGTTTTTTATGTTGTTCCTCAGGTAACTTTCAAAAAACAAACAAAAAAAGGCTTCTAAGGTCTCTGACACGTGACAAAAACATCAGTTTTGCCTCTGCATCTGCCAAGTGCTTGGTGTTTCTGCCAGAAACTGGATTTCTGCTTTTGCCTCTGTAGGACCATGCCCATTCCAGAAAGTGGATTTGTGCCCATATTGCACAAGTGTGCTGCCACCCTAATTAATCATCACAATTACCAGTTGCTCCTGCTGGTGGGAATGAGAGGAGAGAAAAAAGAGGTGCAATTGGTGGGCAGAATTATTGAGTAACTGCACCTTCTTCCATATACACAAGGAAGGGAAATTAACATGAAAAAGAGCTGTTGGTGCCAGTGGCTTTTGTATAGAAAACACCATCAGGGAGATGTAAAATAGAACCAAGTACCTGGCACAAGCTTCAGGAGGCTCTTAAGTCCAGAACAAAGCTCCAATCAGCTGTAAATGTTTCACATAACTATTCTCCGGACTGCTATGCTTCCAAAATGGGTAAGAAAAATCTTCTTACCATCAAAGCCAGTGAAATAATATGTATTTAATATGCAAATATGCCCCTGTCTCTTGTTACTCTGATGTTCTATTTCTTAAAAAATGTGCATGTGCAAGCAATAGAGGTCATAGTATAAATGGAAGTAAAAATCGCTCTTCTTGTAATATTCATTGCTGTGAAGACGGATTAATAAAATTATCATTTAAATAATAATTTAAGTAATCTCTCTTTTAACAGGAAAAATGTGGGATTAAAACCATATTTTTCTTCTCTCTGTCATCTTCCCTCAAGTCCCGTAGTAAATGTCAGAATATGCTGCACTATATAAGTTTTCCTTTAATATTTCACAGTGATTCTCAGGAAGGGTATTTTAAGAACCAATCCTCCTTGATTAAGCTGGGAGAGAGAGGTTTTTTAAAAATTTCGACCAGCACCTGACCTTTAAATGAAGGCAGCTGTGCCAGCTTTGCAGGGAAGCTGTTGTGGTTTTCCAGATGGCAAAGCTGATGATATTTTTTGGTGGTTGCTTATTTTAGAGGGGGTGCTGTAGGGGTATTTTAGTTCTTCTCTGTCTCTGTCCCATTGTGTCCATTTTTCCCCACCACTCCCCTTCGATTTGGTGTTGCCTTTTTCTTTCTCTCTCTTCAAAAACCATCTCTGAACCCTTGGTTATTCCCTTGCTATCAGCAATCCCTTGCTAGGGAGCTGTACAAGTGGGAGGAACGACTTGGGCCAAAATAAATATGGATTATAACATTACTACAAAGATGTTCTGGCAGGATTAAACACTTCACTGGAATTACTCTGAGTTTCCATCATAAAACTGAGATCAAAATCTACATCTGAAGCTGCTGAGAGATTCTTTTCCCTAATGTGATGAAAACTGTCAAGTGCAAAGGAGTTTCTGTCGATTCATAGTGCGACTTCAATGCTGGCTACACAGAATCAAAACTTGTTTTCCTCAGCTATCAAAATGTTTCCTCATTTTTTGATCTTCAGACAGTAAAATAAATCTTATCTTCTTCACTAACAAGAAAGAGAGAAAGTCTGTCACAAAGGCTGGTAATGCTTTTATAGTTCCTTCGGTGCTGTGCCAAGGAGAAGCTTCAGAGACATGAGAGAAGAAAACAGCAATTGTGTGGCTCAAAACGCCTAGGAGTTTGGAGCTTCCACAGTTAACAGCATTAAAAATGCTATTTTGTTGCTGTCTAGAGAGTTCTTGTTTTCTAAATAAAGAAATTAAGTGCTTATTAATGGAATTTATTTCAAGTAGTAACAATTCTCTGCGATCCTTTTCCTCCTGTCACATTATGCAGCATTTAATGGTGTTTGGTTTCCATGTTTTGTGCGTTTCAGGCTCCTTAACATTTTTAACAACAGAAATTACATGGAAAGAAGAAAGGCAGTTATCACAAGAGAGGTTCTGTCTACTAAATATATTGGTGAACAAAGTTAAAGCTCCATAAAATATCAGATTTCAAAACATGAGTGAAAAATGAGTTGGAAAGCCTTTTTTATGAGTTAATATGATTTACCTAAATATGATACCCCTTCAATCACTGGTTGAAAGCAAAACATTAACTGTTCTACACAAGTAGATCAATCATGTCCATTAAGAAAGGGAAATTATTTTAATGTGAATTACATTATTTTCATTTTTATTCCATGACACAGCTTTACGAGGTATATATTTTTAAAATATGATGTTCATGGGCAATTTCATTTGCTGAAGAGTTATTTACTGAATTAATTTTCGGCTCTTAAAAGACACTTTTGCATAGGTGCCTGAAGCACACCTTCATGGCAGTGCAGCATGATGCCCTGCCTGCTCTGTCAGTACTGGTGATAAATACCAAGAGTTTCAGAGGGGTCTTCCCTGCTTCTATTCACATACAAAGCGAATTTCCCATGCTTGACTGCTGTTTTCTGGCATAGTAATACAGCCAGTGGTCTTCCATGTATAGAATACATTTATATATATATATTTATCTATCTATCTAGATATATAGATATATTCCTTGCCCAATTTGTACAGCATTGTATTGGAGGACATTTCCCATCTGATTTGTATACAATGGAAAAGCTTAGAAGACCTTTTCACTTGTCATTTCAGCTGATTGTTGACTCGTTTCAAGGAGCTGTTTTCTGGTAAAGCTTTAAGATTTGCTTCCCTCTCAACAAACTCTCATTATTGTGTTCTTTACTCTTAAAAATATTCTTGTGTCTCTTCCACTGCTTGTTGTTGTAGTTCAGATGCTTTTCTTTGTGTTTCTCCAAATAAATAAACAGCCTTTACCTGGCATTCTTCTCATAAATACTTCCATAAAAGTTTAGCACGATCTCTTCAACAGGCTGGAAGGGAAGGCAGGTTTCAGTTTATGAAGTGGTGATCCCTCTGTTGTCAATGACAAAGCCATTGTTTTCTTTTCACTATGTTACTTGTAAGTTTTCCTGTTTTAACTTAAGAGAAACCATATTTTCAGGGAAATAGAAGCCCTGTTAGTCAAAGAGAACCTGGGGTAGACAAGCTTAGAGTTTACAAATTTCTGACTACCTGCTACTGTCTGGCTACTAATGAATATTAATAACGTGCTGTTGTTAATTACCAAATTATTCTAACTGACAGATGTCATTTCAATCCTTGAACTTTTAACACCAAAATTTAGAATGGGCTCCCACACCATGTGTTGGTTATATAAACATTTTATTTTTTGCTTCAGAATTCACTGATAACAGCAGTGTGTGTTTATTCTTCTCATAAGGTCTGGACAACTGTTTTGACTACATTCTGAATAATTAACCTAATTTTTAATAATTTTGCTATTTCCAAAGGTTAGAGACAGGATGGCTGCTAAAAATTCCCAGTGTCAAAATCAATTGCTTAGGTAAAGGAGAGAATACTGTGAATTTTCTTCTGCCAGCTGAGCACTTCCCATGTCGTGTCCCCATTTTGCCAGTGCATAAAATAAGATGCAGAATTAGAGGCTCCAAGAAACAAAAGTTTCCTGGTAAAGGGAGAAGCCCTTCTGGTATTGCAGGGCATCAAACTGCAACAAGTTCCTTTGCTGCCAGAACATCACCATTAACCCTTCTGGGAAAAAAAGCTCCCTGGCTGCTCTGCCTGGGCTTTATTTGCTTTGTAGCAAGGGCCAGAATGGTTTAATGAGCTTCAGGTGGGCTGGGTGAGTTGTTGTCTCACCCAGTGCAAGGAGTATTCAACCACCCTGGGCTGATGGCAAAACAGCTCCTTTTTTTTTCTGATTTTGGATGTACCTTCACTGCAAACTCAAAGAAGGTGGGCTGTATTCAAGGCAACTAAAGGTCAGTCCTAAAGCTGTGTTTGTAAAGTTTGGATAAAGCTATGTGTAATGATGTAATGATTTTTTTATTTGGGATATATGCACTAAATATCTAGGTGTTTTTCTGAGTGTGGGCCTACAGCTTTTTTCATTTCCTCTTACTCCTTCTCATGTATTTCATATTTGAAGTTTTTTTTATGGTCAGTGTTTAAGATATTTTATCATGCATTCCTAATAATTGTTTAAACTCTGAATTGGAGGGGAATGGCAGCAAGGGATAAAGAGAATTTGTTCTTTGTTATGGGGGTTGTATGCTGAGGTGGACCAAATAATTTTTCAGCCTCTTCAAATATGAGTCCCTCTAACTGAACAGGATAACTCTTCCATACACGTGGCACACTTATTTCTTTAGATAGTGTGTATTCTGAGGAGATTTTTGACATGTTTTCTGCAAGTTGAAGAGAAGAGCTGTGAACTCACATGGTGTGATTTCCCTTGATTATTTTAAGTATGATATTCTGGGACTGGATGAGAAAATGTTATCTCACTATTTATGCAGAATCAGGAAAAAAGACATCCTCATGTGGTACAAAAAAGGAAAAGATAACTTTATATTTGGGAATTCATTATTAATTTCTTCTCTTTTGTAGGATTTTTTAAATAGAAGACCAGGTTTTTTCTTGTACTTCTAGTACACAATTTCTGTCCATTTTGGTAATTCTCAGTGTTCTGCTTGGTTTGTGTTGCTAGCTTGCTCTTCTTCTTGGAATTATTAATTTTTTTTTTTAAGTAGCTTTAGAAACTCTCCTATCTAAATCTGGAAGCAACGTTTACTTTTCAGATGACCAGTGCTTTTTCTTTAGGAAGTTGGTGATATAGGAGAACAGATATTTGGGAGTTTTTAATGAACAAAAGTAGACAAGAAGGAACTCTGAGAAAACAGGATTCCATGAGCTGTTGGGATGATGGGGGAAGGTCCTTGATTCTTATTCAGTGTCACTGCTGCTCCAGACTAACCAGACCCAGCTCCTGCAGTCTCTCCTCATGAGAGATGCTCCAGACTCTCATCATCTTTGTGGCCTCTGCTGGACCCTCTCCAGTAGCTCCTGGTCTTTCTTCTACTGAGGAGCCCAGAAGTGGACACAGCAGTCCTGTTCTTAGTTTGGTTTTGAGTTGTTTTTCCCTTGGTCAGGAAAATGAAGTTGCTGTTTATCCCCATTTCTGGTTTTTCACTGCTAGGTCTTTTAAGAGATTTCCACTCAGTGTCTTCCAGCTTGTTGGATTTTGTCATGAGCTTTTACTACCTAGAAGGTATTTTTCAGTTTAAAGCAAACTGTATTCTGGCTGTCTGCTTTATGCTTCCTACTGAATTTCACTGAGTTACCTTGGAGTTACCCACTGGAAGAGGTGGGATTTTCATTCTCTGTTTTAGAAGCAGGGTATCCAAAAGATTAGATCTTTTAGACGTAATTTCTTACCTCTTCAGAGTTTTTGTATAAAACTAGACTGCCTTGTGAAATTTTTGTGAGGGTTCGTTCATCCATCCATCCATCCGTATGAAGTATTGTGATTTAAGTGTATCTATAATATTCTCTCCCATATAAAGAACATTTTATATTTTAAGCTAAAAATGTTTTCTTGTTATACATACAAAACTACAGTAAAAACTCTCAAGTTATCAACTAAAACAGACAAACAATAACCCTGCCATTCAGACCATTTTTTCAGATATTATGTTGAGGGAATTTAGCTCAGACTTCCTGTCTATCTCCTCACAGTTACACTTCCTAAGGAAGTCAAACTCTGTAGTGGTTACCAAGTACAGATCAGCTTCTGCCACTCAAGGTTAATTCTCATGCTGATGTCCTCTCTGGATAAGGTTGTTTTTGCTGCACTAGCAAGCTGAATCTGTGTGTTATCAGCAGCTGAATAAATGAGGCAGAGAAGGGAATGTGAATATCTTCGAATCAAACTAATGCATAAAATCACAAGTGAAACATGGTATCTTAAAATTTGTCATTTTCTTTGTAATAAACATGGTTTAACTTTATCTCTCGATTTCTCATGCCAGTGTTTGAAATACTGCACTATTGCATCTGAAATTGCTATACATTGCTTTTGTAATCTTCATATATTATCAATGGCTCATGAAGTTCAGTAAGAGAAAACAGGAAAAGCAATCAGGCCCTCGATGGCTATAGATGTATCCATGAAGAAAAGATTACTGGCCATCTCTGTAAAATCAAATGGTTTTTTCCTTCCCCTTTGACAGTTCCAGCAACCCATCCACTAAATTTAAAGAGATGTGGACAGGGCCCTTCAGTGTCTACTAATTTATCTCTACTATGAATGGCTTAAAACCAGAATATGTAACATAGATAATGCTGAGAAATAATCTTCAGGGAAAAAGAAGACAAAAAGCTTTAACAGGAGAACTTTTTTTCCACTGTTACATTTAGCAAATATTATGAAATAAGAACCCTGCTTGTGGCTGCAAATGTAGAGATTTGGGCACAGCTATCTTTGTATACCTTGCTAAATATTTTCAATACCTTCTGTCTTTCATGACAAGAATGTCTCTGCTTTCCTGCAGCTCATGGAAATGCAGGCATTGGTGGGGAGGGGAGAAGAGTATTATCCCCTATTTATTATGTACTTAGAATTTCTTATCCCTGTTTGATTCAAGTATTCTATTCCTCTTTCTTGAGTCAGGCAGTTGAAACTGTATATTACAAATAATTTAGGTTGATTTGGCTAATTCACAGGCAGAAGCAAAGACTGTTAAGGTAACATTTTTAGTTGAAAGAGTAGGAGATGGTTTACATCCTCTTTCATATAGAAATAATGCTTAATGGCCTGTGCTGGATGTGTTATGCTGAATCTTTATTTCAATATAATGTGAAGACTGGAGAAAAAATCCATGTGTGCCTATTGAGGTATTCATGTGGGAATTGCTGCTAGTGGCAATTAGCCAGGAGCAGCACATGTTGTGTGCAGTGGCTGCAGAGGGTGTGAGGAGGGAGAAATAAGGTGCTTGTTTTGTCTTGTTGTGGAAAGCAGATGCTCCTGAATGACTTCCTTGTGAAGCTTGTGTGGAACTCACCACTGAGAGTGTGAATTGCACAGGCTTGTGTCGGTGAGGGCTACTCAGCCGTGACTTTTAAACTCTAGTTACACTTGGAAATAAAGCAGTGGTTACTTAAAATATTTTCAATTACTTCTAACCCCCACCCCCAAAACCCCAAAATCCACCGAACCAACCAAACAAAACCCCAACAAATCCAGCAAGTCAGACTTTATTTTTGGTTTCATTGTTTTTCCTAAGCTGCACGTCAGGTTCTGTCTATAGCTGATGCTCTGCAATACACTTAATTTTGTATATGGTGTACTTATTTCAGATGCTGTTCTGTGTGCTCCCTGGCTCATTATTTATATAAGAATAATGACATGCTCCAGGGGAAAATATTTAGCTCATGATTTGTGCTGAGGGATGTCACTGATACTGTTTGTTTGTTTGTGGTTTATTTTATTTAATGACAACAAAAAAGGGCAAAATCATCAATTTCTGGCTCTTATTACTTCAGCACACATTTAGGGAAACCACTACAGGTTCTGTAAATGTATTCAGAACACATAGGAAATGTGTGAAATTCCATGTACATACACACATGATGAACTCTCCAATACTGACTTGGACCTTGTTACACTGTTGAGGACCATTTCGGATGAGCGAGACTTTCCTTTTGTAAAAGAAGAGTTGTTAATTATTAGGAATTTTTGTTTTCTTTTAGTTTGTTTTGATTTTAGATTTCTGTCTAAAAAGGTTTTGCAGCCTCGGAAGAGAGGACCTCAGGCTTTAAGGAATATTTCAAACCTATGCAATCAATGAGTGTTTCTTCCCTCTGTGTGAGAGATTTCTTTCCAAGTACTGTGACCCTTTATTTACCTCATGGCAGTATTACCGAAGAACAGTAAGTTTAAGTGCAGCTTCTTCAAATTTGTACTGCTAAAAAGTGCTCAAAAACGTTGTGCTGCTCTGAAACAGAAGCATATAATGAACAATTATTTGTTGCAAATTATTTAGCCAAATGTTTCTTAATTCTCAAAAATATTTTGTATTTTCAGGGCAGAAACAATGTATTATTGTAAAAATATTGTTTAAAATATATATGTGCTCTGAAAAGAAAAATGCATAATAAGCACACCTGGTCCTTGACTTGTTGATGGGCCCTTAGCTCATGAAAAAGAGTTACAATTGTTTAAGTAATTGAGAAATATTAAGGGTTTCTGGTAGGTAATCGCCATTGTTAGAATAGAATGTCTTTTGTGAGGATGATGTGTTGATTCCTTCCCCTTCCAAGAGAACTTAAATCTTCCTACTGTTCTTTCAAAACCCTGCAGAAAACTGAGACAAAGCAGCTTCTCCCTTTTCTGGATGAGCTAAATAAGAAAGTAAAACCAGAGGAAGACACTTTGGTCCAGCCACTTTGGTGTCTCTCTAGGAGGGAGGGAGGAAGGAAACATGAATTTCTCTGTTGTTCTGGCATCTTTTCTAACCACAGCAGGTGATGTGTCCTACTGGCTTGAAGCATGAGAACAAATAAACCCAAAGTTGCTGATATTTATAGAGGAATAAAACCAGGCTTGCTGGATTTTGTCATTAGCTTTGACTACCTGGAAGATATTTTTCAAGGTTACTAAACCGAAAGAACAACAAGAGATATTAAGAATTCAGCTAATTTCCAGCATCTCAAATAATGATCTTACTTTATACCTTGGTCCTTCTTGCAGTGCACACACTCTATCTGTAAATGGAGGAGATATCAAAAAATTACTACCCAGTGTTCAGAAAATTACTGTCACCTTGCAGCAGGAAAAGCTGCCATCGAATGGGAGACTCTGGCTTTTTCATTCCTTGCTCTAAGCCTCTCTCCAAGTTGCTTTCAGGTGGATTTTGTATCACTTGAATTTGCGTAGTCTTAAAAATAAAGTGAAATGAAACTCCTGTTGTCCAGGAAACGCAAGAGTTGACATCTTAACTGCTCTGCAATAGAGAAAAATAACAGAGAAAGGCATTGGCACAGAGAAATTAATGGAGATATATTTTCAATCATACAAAAAAATTCACCCAGAGAAATAAAGTTATTGTCAGCTAGAATCCAAATGAGTCTTAAATTGAGCATTTATTTATTTATGGAAATTTCTAATTACCTTTTTTCATAACTTATTAAATTTATCAGAAACAATTTATTTTTCCAGACTGAATCTGTACACAATAATTATTGCTATGGTTTTTATTTATCTCCTTCTGCCACAAGATTGTTCTTCCAGTATAGGATGGCAGAGCCAACCAGAATAATTTACTGTATCATATTGTGCAGTAACTAAACTACTCTAAAATGGAGAAGCTGAGGTGCTCTTGCCAGTTCATACTCATTGAGCTCTTGCTCATTCTGCCTGATAAAGGCTTTTTATTATTAATTTGCTAGAATCACAGTATAAAAGACCTTTAAGACCTTTGAGTCCAACCACTAATGCAGCACTGCTGATTCCACCACTAACCCACGTCCCCAGGTGCCACATCTGCACGTCTTTTAAATACCCCCAGGGATGGTGACCCCACCACTTCCCTGGGCAGCCTCTTCCAGTGCTTGAAAATCCTTTTGATGAAGAATTTTTTCCTAACATTCAGTTGAAGGTGGTTGTTTTCCCAGCCTTTGCAGATACCATGGAAGTTCTTGAAACTGATTTGTCCAAGTCAAAGTTACTTAAAATAAATTAAAACCAGTTTATTGCTGGCTTCAAGTGTTATTAGACAGTTAGTTCTTGGTTCCAGAAATGGGGAAAAAACAAAGCAAAGGAGAAACAAAGAGGAGAAAAAACCACTCCCAATCGTGTGAGCACTCCCTTCAGGTACGTGAAGAGTGACACACAATTACTATTTTATTGAACTGGGCCCTGGTTTCTAGGGCATGGCTGAACTGTCTGTGAGCAGACATTGAATGGTTGCTATCGAGCACCATGTCATGTTGGGTGGTAGCTGCAGTGTCCAGGGGTTGTTAAATTCCATGTGGAGTGCAGTGTCCTGGCTTTCTGTTAAGGCAGTGGGGCAATGACTGTGTGAACCAACATCTGTCTCACCTGAGCTTCTGACTTTTCTCTGAGTTTCAGATTTTGGCCTTGCCTCCAGTTATGTTTTCATTAGTATGGTGAACACACATGAGCTTCAGAGTGCACCATGTGAAAATATGCAATGGGTCTTTAATTCTACACCAATTATTGCCCTGCTCCTCATCTCATTTTGTGAGCTTCTGTGCTTCGGTGACTCTCTGCAGCACGCCGCTCTTTCAGTGACTTCAGCTGGAGCACACAGAGCTGTCAGCTGTCACATTTCCTTGTTTCTAAAGCTCTGCTTTTGCAGTTAAAGGATACTCAGGCATGTGTTGTGTAGACACCAATATAATTATTTCATCATCAGAGAGCATATGTTTGCTGGAACATATAGTATTGCCTCGTGTTACTCATTGTTCAACACATGCCAGAGATGTTTAATTTTTTTTTGCCCTAGCTTATGTCAGATATTTTAAAATACTTATTTGTTTTAATATCTCCACATGCTCAACATTTCCTTTCCTGAAGTGAACACTAAATTAATTGATTAACAAGTAGAAGCTGTTTTCTGTGTTTTTCTTTTGGATGAGCAGTTCAATTGTGGCATCCTGGCACATTCGATAGAAACCGCTACCCTCAGTGAGGGAATAGGCTGCAGAGATGTGAAAGCACATGTGATAGCTGCCAAGGAATTTATGACAGAATATAAAGTACATTTCTTTATATACTTTGTAACCTTTTTAGGCCTGTGGTTTTTTTGGTTGAGTCTTTTCTAGCGAGTGCTTGTCATGGGAAGGAGCTTAAAAGAATGTCCTTTGAAATAACAAGTTAAGATAAAAAAAAAAAAAGTAGGAAATCTGTCTTTTAAACATGAAGAGCTTTCTGGCCTACTCTCAATGGGAATATATTGTCTTAATCAGATTGATTGGTATCTATGTTTTGTGTGTTCATAATGACACCTCCCCAGCCTCAAAAATGAATAGTGCTGTGTGTAGCCATGTTTCTGATCATTCCTAGAATTCAGGTGTCTGTTTGGGGATATAGTCCTTAGATTATGTTAGTTTTGAGGGGTTCTTCAATTGAAGGGGACATTTTCCTTTTGAGCACTATGAAAATTCCATGTAGGGTGGGAAGGAGGAAGTAGAGAAGTGAGTACTGGCACTTACTGGAGATGTACTTGAAAGAGCGTGGAAATTTTGAGCTTCCGTCACGTGTCTGTGTACTGAGGGTAAGAGAAAATTTAGACTAGAGATGTGGGAGTGTGTGGAACCCCCCAAAATCCCAGAGACTAAGAACCAGAGAAATGATTATTCAGACAGACCAAACCAAATCTAACCTGAAGCATTTAAACAAATCAGCCAAAGGGGATTCATGAGACCGTGTTTCTCACAAAGCCTTATTTAAAATAAGTTTTCTTAAACATATAACATAAACCCTACTCCTGATCTGAATTATAATGAAGAATCTTATTAATGCTGTTTATATTGAAATATTTGCAAATAATATTTTACATTAGTTGGGATGACAATGTGCTTGCTGGCACTGCACACAGATGCTTTCTGCACTGCTAATCAGCTCTGTTGAGGCACTTCAAAGAAAATACATCAGCAAAGAAAGTACCAGCTTTATCAGTGCCTGAAATTGCATGCACTGTGCTAAGCAAACATTGTAAATTATAAACTAATTTTATCTTCAGGAAAAGGAAGCTTTTATTCAAAACTGGAAAAAGTTAATAATAGTTAAAAACACTGTGAATTCATCAATGCCAGAGCTATATGCACAGCTACTGCACTGAGGGAAATACTTGCTGTTACATTCAAGTGAACAGGCATTTTGATTGGAAAAAAAGTATTAACATTTGTTAGTGCCATTTTCCAGGAAATGTTATTAAATGCCACCTCGTTCAAAACCAGAGATGTGTTAAGAAATTAAAACCCAAGCTGTATGAGTGTGCAGTTCTGGTGTGTACAACACTCTCATAAGGTAATCAGCATCTCCTGATACTTCATAAAATATAATCACCAACCTTGATGTGGAAGAAAATTGATTTTATATATAGACACATACGTATTATTTGGATATTGAAGGAGGTATGTTGGGCAGGTAGTGGGGTGAGGGGAGGTGTGTTCAGCAGTTTTAGTGTTTTGAAGTCTGAAAGGGAGGAGTTCTGATGAAATTATCTTTAAGGTTATTAAGACCTAGTAAGAGATTTTGTGTTTCACTGTTTTGGAGAACTTTGCAACAGGCACACAATACAATACATCTATACAAACAGTGTATGAAAATTATTTTTTTCTTAATAGATATTCCTTATAATAAAGGAGAATTGCATATGTTATAATTATTTTTAATTGCTGTTATTCCCAGTTTCCTGAAACTTTGAGACATAGTGAAACTGCTCTTTCTTGGGCCATGTGTGGTGATCAAATTATAAAGAAATAAAAAGATTTCTGTAAATATGGAAAGGACAAAGGAGTATTGAAGTTGTGGGGAAGAAAATGAAATAATCATGGATCTTTATTAAGATACAATAGCAATTTACTAACTTTACCACAAGTATAAATCTTCGCTAGATTGCTCAAGAGGCATCAAGCTCTGAAAATGTGCCATTCTTTTTTTAAGGCTATGGACAGTGCTTTGTAGTAATGCAGCCATCCATTCCAATCATTATGCATTTATTTTATTTTATACTGAAGAGTATTGTGGAATCCAAAGTGCAAAGTACTAGTAAAACTAACTGAAAAGCTAGCTGACTTTGTACAAGGGAAAATGGAATTAAAAATAGATTTTTTTACTGCTCTAGGAAGCATTGCTCAGTTTGGGAGGCCCATTAGAGTTTGGGAAACCCACAAATGATCTGTTTATGGCAATGTATAACTTGCACTATTTGCAAATGAGTGGTCATTTGCTGGGGTGACCCTGCCAAGCACAGGGAAATTGGAAGCTGGAAATAATGAGGATCATGATGAATCGTACTGAGAAGGCAGCTCACAGTGTAATCCAGGAGAAAACTCAGACTTTTAAAGCTATGTTCACCACAGGGATACTTTAATTGGCTTTGCTTGACAGATATAAAAATGTATTAGAAGTTTCTTTATTTATTTTTAAATTATTTCAGAGCTAGTTTCATATACTTCTTTTTTTTTTTTTTTTTTCTTTCAATTTAGCAGAGTTAAAATAACCTGAATAGTGTGGAAATAGTAACTGGAGCTCGGTCTGGAATAAGAAAAGCTGCATTTTGAAAGCATTTTGTCAAACATGGACATGGTTGGATCAGTCACCTTGCTTCTGTGCCAGGCCACTTTCATTTGCCAGGCAACTCTGGGTTGTTTGTGGGGTGGGGTTTTTTGTTTGTTTTGATTTAATTGAATAGCTAGTCTAATTTGGGACATGGAAAGGTGGAAATAAATTCCTAACTTGCTGTGCATATGTAACTCTCCTGAAACTGTTGTCCTACGTTCAGTGGGACACATAAATGTGGTTTTATAGCCACACACATTTACTACAGAGATGACAGATTATTAACATGTAGCCTCTGTTGTAGTCCTTTAAATGCTGTGTGAAAATTAAGCAGGTAGGCACGGGTAAGTCTGTATGGGCAGTGCAGATACCATAAACACAACAAAGACAGAATCAGGTTTGCAGTTCAATGGCCAAGGAAAAACAAAAAAAGTATTCTAAGGGCTGGTGCTCATCTTTAATCCTGTTTCAGGGGTAAAAACAGAACTGGGGGACAATGCAGTCTGGAGAAAGCATCTTTAGGTAGACTTGCAGCTAAAGAATTGCCTGAAGAACTGATAGACCAACATTATTAAAGGACAAGTTTCAAGGCAATTGTAATCCTTACCACAATAAATGTTTATTTAGCACATTCATCAGGTATTACCACGGTAGTTGCTGAATTTTTTTTGGTAATTATTAGAAATGTTATAGTCTAGAATTAAATTACTGTCTCCTTGGAAGACAAAGTGAATGTTTTGTTGTGAAAATATTCACGGTATAATATATTAAATCAATGATAGAAGAGTATTGAAATAGGAAAAGGGATACTCATCCAACACAATATTGATTTGTTTTTATTTACACATTCTATAAATGTCAGGCTTAGCTTACAGAAAGGTTGAAAATAGGTCTGCATGGTGAACATGAAAATCAGGAGGCTGAAGTGTAAACTTATGCCTCTCTAAACTCTTGTTTGTGTGACTGCAGCCCTGCCATTATTGCTTTGCTCCGAACTTAAAATATAAAAAAACCTCACTGTTCCTTCTAAGATTGCAGTGCCATAGGGCACCCATTCTCTGTGGGTGTATATATGTTGCATCTGAATAGACATCTCGATTTTTATTTACTTTTTTCATTTTGTCTGACTGCTTTTCCTTTCATTGAGAGTTTAAGGTGATGTGTGGATATCTATGTAATTCCCAGTACCATTGTGTACACTTAAGATTCATCCTTTAATTTCAAACCAAAGAGGCCTCAAGTTTTTCTCCTGTAAAAATTTGTATGAAGCAACAGCAGCTCTTCATGCTTCAAAAGCTATAATTACCAAGACATCTCTCCAATATTTCAGCAAGAGAAATGTCACAGTTTTGCTTCTCGCTGGTGCCAGATGCTTACCAAAGTTCAGTCAGTCTTCTGTTGGATGAAAATTAAATAGACATGTTGGTGATGAGTCACACAATGTGTTCATCACCTTGAACAGGGGCAGTGAGATTGTCAATGAGATTTTGATTTGACAAAGGATCCTGTATAACACAGAATCCTTGTTGAAAACAACATGTAAGGCAGGGTTGTTTATTTGCATTAAGACATCAGCAACTCAGGCTGTTCCATGGTCCTGTGATCAACACGGCCGAAGGAAAAAGAAAATGAGGAAAAATTATGTCATCCACTTTTCTATAAAAATTAATGTTTTTGAGCTCCTTAAGTTATCCATTGCATATATTTACAAGTATGACTATATGAACCAAATGATCCTTCAACTTAAGTAGGGAACAATCTAGGAAGAATGTTTATTGTCTTAAGGAATAACTCGACAGATATCCATCTAAACTATCCCAGAGGAGCAAAATCTTGCACGCAGCCTCATGAATCAGGATAATGTTTATTCCCACAGCCCTTGATTGTGCAAGATTTTAACACTATAGAACAAACAAAAACCATCTGATTAGAATACAGCTGTAATAGAGCTAAATTTTTATACCTTTGAATAAATAGTTGGTGGAAAGTCTTTTACCTAGAGACCATGCTGTCTCAATTCCCTTCTTCCTCTACAGAATAATTCCTTGTGTATTAAAAAACCCCCAAAAAACCAGAGAGAGAGAATAAGCTGATAAATATACTTCTGATCCCCATGTTCTGTCATAGCTAACATTCCTATTCTGTTTTTATTACTGCCATCCATTTACATTGTTAGATGTAGGGCATGAAGTGATAATTTCAGATATTCCCAGTATCCCTCACATTTAGGCAGTGTAGTATCCTGTAATGGTGTGTACATAGGAGGGAATTCAATCCACTTGTGTCAGTCTCTGAAGAAGTGAGTGTGATAATCCCTTTTCTCAAGGGCTGGGGATTTCTGTACCCAATCACACCCACAGAAATTTGTACACGGGGAAGGAAAAGTAATGAACTCATTCCTTGTACCTGTTTCCCAAAGATCACCTGAGCGTTCCTGTCTGAGAGCTTCCTTGCTATTGCACTGATGCCATGATGATTTTTTGCCTTTTTTTTTATACCCTTTTTATACCTTTTTATAACTTCTGTATTCTTAGTGCTTTTTGCCTACATTCTTAGACTTGTTTGTCAAGCTGGGAGACTAAACATCTTAGAAGCTTTGTAGTTAGGGATCAGTGTGCCCCAGACACCAAGGTCCTCTCCAGAACACATTTTGTAAACTGAGATAGAACCATCCAGGGGAAGGTTCCTTGGGGAGGGGGTCTCACTCGAGCCCCTCATTGGGGAATCTTTGATAGATGTGCTAATTAGTAACACCTACAATGTTAGACCAGATGTTTTGGGGGTGTGCACTGTGGTGTGCACTGGGGTGCATTCGACCTGGACGTGGTGCACCTAAGGATCCTTAAAATAAATACCAAGGTAAAATCCCTTTTCCCCCTCTAACCGTGTTTGACTCTTGATTTTAAGACCAGGAAAAGGCATCAGCACAAATGCAGAAAATGGATTATTTTTCTTGTGTTTTTCCCATGTACTGTATCCCCTTTGTGCTGTTGGTGGGTGTTTAGTATCAGTCCATCCCAAAGAGGATAAATCAAACATTACACATCATAAATGTTCACCACCTCGTTGATGTGTTGGTAGCACATGTCCAGGTGCACTGCCACGAGGGCCAGGGCATAGCAGCCAATTTTCACCATAGATTAAATCTCCCCCTTCAAACAATGGATGCCTTTCAAGCTAACCAAAAGTTAAGCTCTACTAGAAACAAGAAATCTGGAAGCAGAGGCACTCAAAGATTTGAAATACAGACTCCCTTATGTTTTATCACCAAAATAAGAAGCTGTGTACATTGTTAAAACAAATTGCTTATGTAGCAGCTATTTTGAACCTCACAGTTTGTGATTTAGCAAGCTCAGTCTAAAAAAGTAACTCTGTATGTATGCTGAGGTCCTTTTTTTTTAACAATGTCAGGAAAATTCTACCCTCACTGAGAAAAGTGTGGATTGTTGGAAGTCAACTCTTTGAATTGGCATCCAAAATGTTCTAACTTTCAGCTAATTTGTGAGCTATGACATGAGTAAGTTGGGGAATTTTCTTTTCTCCCATGTAAAATGCTTTCTAATAATTTTTCTTTGCTGGTGATTCTTTGCATGGTTTTATCATCAAGAGATAAACCTTCTTTATTATGGAAGAACTAATAGAAGCCTTTTCTTCTGATAGCTCTTCCAGGAAGAGAAGCTCATCTGAGTGTTGGCCTGCGCAAGAAAAGAAAGAAATTAGATTTCCTGTATTAAAAAGCTATATCATATAAATGTTTTATTTTAGTTAGGAAAAATACATTCATGCCTAATATTCCTCATGTATTTAATAGTCTTGCCAGTCCTGGTTGGCATTATCTTTCTCTGGCTTCCCATCAAATTCCGGAATATAAAAGAGCAACTCTGTTGGAAATAGTTAGCTTGTGACTTGCATCACAAAAGATCCTCTCCACAGCATTGTCAATAAATTATGGCACCCATCTCAGTACCCTTTCTACTTTACATCTTTCATACAACTTGTTTCTAAAAATGGCATCCCAAGCTCTTACTTATTTACAAGACCATCTGGACGGTCGATATGTAAAAGAACTTTGAAATTTGTAAGCATGAATTAATTAAAGCAAAAGTTCTGCTTTATTGGGTGCATGTTTCCTGCTTTTCCTTATATCATGCTTTACAGGAACCATAGATAATGCAGTTGATTTCATAGGTAAGTGTGGTTTTAATTAAAAAATCCCACCAACTTTAAATTGTGGTAAATAGGGAACAAAACCTAGATGTTCATGAGAGACAAAATATTTCAAAATTCTGATCCCTTGAGCAGTTCAATGGCTCATCCCATGCTGTTGCTGTCTTGTGTCTATGTTAGAGATAGTTTTGTGTTTTGTAGATGCAAAATTCCTTTAATTGACGGGAATTCTAAAAATGTTGATGGACTGGGAGAAGCAGAGGGAGGAGGAAACATGAAACTGGAATAAAGGATGGCTGATTTGAGTAGGAGGGACTGATATCTTTAAGGTACTGAATGTCCTGGGGAGAAAACTTCAGTAGTGCTTGGATAAGGAGAGTGGAAGCAGAATAAAAATAATGGCAGCTGCAGAAGAAAATGGAATTAGAAAAAAGAACCACAGAAAAGAGAGCAGTAGAAGCGCATTAGGGATGTGGTGGCTGCAAAGACAGAGAAATTATTTTGCTGGGGTGAAAAAAAGAACATATTAAAGAAAATTTCTTTGAGAGGTGGAATGAAATTAGGAATCCTCTACCTTCCTTTCCACTCTAGTCAGGAAATGCCTGTGACAATCTCCAGCCAGAATATACCATTCTTGGCAGGGTTATTTCACGAGGAAGTTGTCAACCTGCTGCTTTTATTGCATGAGATAAAAGTACATCTTTAATGTAGCTGGTGGAGTGCTGTCTGGAGCAGCCTTGCTGATGTTCTACGTGCATATAGATATGACATGATGTGATTAAACTCCTGTTATTCATAGTCCTTAAAACAGAAGATTATGCACAGGCTTCTCCTTCCCTGTTATTTATCCAATGTCAAATTAGCTCTCTTGTCCATTTGCATATACATTATGATACTGTCTGTAATTAAATAAGCATGCACTGTATTCCCACCAAATTGCTGTCTACTGGGGTGCTTTGCAGCTAGATCAGGGCTGGGAACATGCCTTGGGTTTAAATCAGGAGTGGTGAAGAAAGCTGTCATCTGTGGGACAATAACACAAAGATGCTGGAAGTATGGTAGATGAGGCAAGGGTTTAAAAGACTAAATGTGGCCTGGTGGTAAAATGTGGTGGGTTGGATTTTGTCCAGTGATGGCTAAGACTAGCTTATGACAGGATGCCAAGCTTAGCCTTTTATGTTAAATGCAGATACTGAGACTTTCAAAGCCAGGCTGCACAACAATTTGGATTCGAAACAAAAAAATTCTGAATTCATTCAAATTTCTTCTTTATTACCTTTATTGCTATATAGTCCCAAACCAACAGTTTTCAGTTAGCCACTCTGTGGTCTTCCTTTCCTGCATATTTAATTTGTGGGTCTTCAGGTGCATTCGTTATTGCAGTTATAGTTGCAATTATAGGTGCAGTTAAAAGTGTACTGAGAATTGTAGCTGCAGTTATAGTTGCAGTAAAAGAACGGGTATACTTCAAACTGGTTTGTCTTGATAAAATTAGGTCTTATTGCAATGTGATTAGATGTTTCAAATGTATAGTTTCTATTTTAATCTTTCTTAATGCATCCATCTGCCAAATACAGAAAAAAAAAAATTGATATGTACAACACACCGGTAGCGGAAGCGAGGGTATAAGTCCAAAACCCTCAAAGAAACCAATTATTCCTTCTTGAATGCCATGTTTGGGTGGTGTAAGGTCAAAAATGTGTGAGGTCACAAATGAGACTGAACCCAAAAAATACCAGGTACAGAATCATGATTCATTTCAGGGGGTCACAGGATAGCTGAGGTTGGAAGGGCCCCGTGCTTTACTGGTAAAATGCTGAAGTGTTTCCTCATGGCCATTCTGAATCTCTTTCATTTCGGCTCACGCCTGGGGTCTGTTGCCATCCCACCACCTACTGCTGTGAAGAGGCTCACATTGTCATTGGGGTTAATTTCTCTGTTATTGTCTGTTGAGGTTCATTTCAGAGGTAGAAGAATTGACTCAATCTGTAGGCACAGAACTATGTAAAGCAAATTTTGCCAGGGCTTTGCCACTCTAAGAGGTGTGGGCAGAACCTGGAGCAGAATCTTGCAGTCTTTTTAATTGTACTCATTTTAGTCTCAATTACATGCTTTGTGACGAGGAGTAACTGCATTTCACATCAAGGGGATGAAAAAGAGTTGTAGCACTTGAGTAGAGATAGAGGTTGTGCATCCCAGGTCTAAAATAAAAGCAACAGATATTCTTTTCTGATGATCTTGTGACCTGCTCCTCATTCATTCCCGTGTGTGCTGCCCGAGTTCTTGTGTTGTTAATTTTAGTTCTTAGACAGGAGCTTGCCCAGCTGCATTTCTTCTGCCCATATGCAGAAGAAAAAGGGCTTTTTTCTGCTTGCAGGTGAATGATCATAAGAACTCGAACAACCTGATTATCTTTTAAAAATATTTTTGCTAGGGTGTTTTTCAGCCCGCCATGTTATTGACTGCGTTTCTGGAATAGCCAAAGTTGATGAAATGCAGCAATTGTTAGAATGCTGCATGAAGCAGTGAAGAGTAATGGCTGTTTCTCCTGAAAAAAAAAAGTTAATGAGAATGTCAGTTAATTGCATACTTTCAATGGTTTTGAAATCTTACCCTGTGAGTGTTTGCAATGACAAGTCTGTTGAGTAAAACAATAAACTTTTTTGTTCATGTGAGGAGGGGGGAGCCTCACTGTTCTTCCCTCAGCCTAGAACTTTATCTTTTCAGTCAGATCAATTTGCTACATAGATTTTCAATAATGCAGAAGTGCTTTTGCAGAATTAACTTTGTCTGCAGAAATTTTTCTTATTGTGCTTTGTGGTTTTTTTGGTTGGTTATTGCTTATAAACACATATCTGGGGGAAGGAGACTTTGTTCCCTTTTCTTCTTCTCCTTGCTTTCCTTCCTTCCTGTTTCCTGTGGTTGCTTGAGGTTTTCTGAGGACAGAGGATCTCGTTCAGACTCCTCTGAGGTGAGGAGAAGAACCGTTCCATTTGAAGATGTATTGCAGCTGGACTCCAAGTCTTATTTAAGTTGACGCGTGAAAAAAATAACAACTGGAAGGATTAGAATCATTTAGTGGCTTGAAGACTTTATAATGCAAATTGCCAACAAAAAACAAAGGGGCAGAGAGTGTCATACTACCTGCAATTCATAGATTGAGGCCTAGGGGGAAAGTAATGTCTTTATACAGGACAGAGTTTACTTTAGTTTAGTTTTTGGAGTTTTGGCTGATCTTGGGCTTAAATTTGCCTAAATGCCATGAGCCTGCTGTTTCTCTGCTGGTTTTATGTTGTCTCTCATGAGCATCATCTGTGGGTCACTTCAACAGCAAAACTGGGTTTACACTGTCCTTGACAATTGGTTTATCCAGCATGTACCATTTATAGATGTTATTTCTGGCTCCCTCTCCCCCTGCCTTCAGCTGTGCAATGCTCCAGCACAGTCCTGTGCTCCCAGGAAATCCCCTCTCTGCCCTCCCTAATGACAGGAACAGGTACAGTAGGGGATGATATGGGAAAGGAAGCTCACTGTGCTAACTTTTTTCCTGGAAAAAAATACCTGAGGGATTTTATGGAAGTGGACTGTCTTAAAGGTTTGTCTATGACTTCTAATTTTTGCTGGAATTGAGCAGGGGAGGATCAATTGTTCTAAATTGGATTTCTGCTCTGTCTAAAGAGACTTTGCATGCAAATATTAAAGCAGCTCTAGGCTTGATTCTCACAAATCTCAACAGCCCACACAGACTCGTTCTGGAAGAAATTTGGTTGGTTTGTTTTGTAGTGTTTTTTCACAATTTCAACTCCTTTACAATTCAGTATTATGGTATTTTGATCGTTCACGTATTTTTATTCTCTCTTCTTGTCACTAATCCTAAAAACTGAGCTTCAGTTTAGAATGTGTGTTAATACAATGGGTTTGGAAAATCTTGTCCTTAAAAAGTCTAGTGAAACAAAGAATTTATTGCTGCTAGGATTTTCTGAAGAGATGTTTATTTAAAACCAAAATCTGATGTGGAACCAAGTGAGCTGGTGCTGAAGGAACAGAAGCATTCAGAATTTGCTTTTTCAATTTTTAAGTTCACAGACTGTGTTGCTACTGAAAATAATAAAAGGCCAGATTAAAACACACATACATTAAAAGTTAATATATTGATAAATAGGGAGGGATTTTACTTTTATTAACATCTTAATCTTAACTAATAAATACATCAATAAAGCAATTAAGATATTAATTTGAATCTATCAACTGGATTGATACAAGTTTGTTGCACAAGGATAATTTTCAGAAAAAATTTAATAAACTTACAAATCAACTAGGCAGCATATAATTCTGAGAATCCTTGTGTTTTATTGCCAGAATATCAGCTATTGAGGTGTATTATTTCTATTTTCTTGCACACAGCTACAGTTCTCTATTATGATCAGATCTTTTTTTTTTTTTGAGATGATGCTTTCCAAGCATTCTGTTCTTTAATTCATTCTGCTCCAACTGAAGCCAAGTTTATGTGGCAGATGCATTGTTGGAGCTAGGCACATACTCTGCAGTTTTATGCCTCATTTTTACCACTGTGAAACAAAAATCACCTGTGCAGAGCACGGTCCCCACTTTACTTTCTTCTGGTATGACTGAACTGAGGGTAAGAAGTTTTCCCTTCTCTCTGCTGTTTATTGGTGAAGAACAAGACATAATTTGTTTTTTATAGGGCTTATATAGTGAGCTAAACAGTATGACACAAAGTACAAATTCATACTGGAAAGCAGACTTTTATTTTTTGTCTTCTATTTCTTTTTCTCATTTCTTTGTCACTATTCTCTATCACTTCTCTCTTTGTCTCTGCTAGGTTGTAAGAGGCTTGTTGAATGTAGCATAAAAGCAAGATTATTAATTAAAGAACAATTGTCAGTGACATCTACACCAGGACACAATTAAAAAGATTCAAACACTATGTTGCATAAATATTTTAATGAAAATATTTTAAAATTAAAATGCTAGGAAAATTTATTTTTGATTAGTGTGAAACTAGAAGCATCTTCGAGAAGGTGATGGGGGAATAAGATACTGGGATTGGAAGATTTTAGTGTCTTATTGATGCCATGATGATTTTTTGCCTTTTCTTTTATACCCCTTTTATATACCTTTTTATAACTTCTGTATTCTTAGTGAGTTTTTTTAGTCTACATTCTTGGACTTGTTTGTCAAGGTAGGAGACTAAACATTTAGAAGTTTCATAGTTAGGGATCAGAGTGCCCAGACACCAAGGTCCTCTCCAGAACACATTTTGTAAACTGAGATAGAACCATCCAGGGGAAGGTTCCTTGAGGAGGGGGGCTCATTCGAGCCTCTCATTGAGGAATCTTTGATAGATGTGCTAATTAGTAACACCTACAATGTTAGACCAGATGTTTTGGGGGTGTGCACTGTGGTGTGCACTGGGGTGCATTTGACCTGGACGTGGTGCACCTAAGGATCCTTAAAATAAATACCAAGGTAAAATCCCTTTTTCCCTTCCAACTGTGTTTGACTCTTGATTTTAAGACCAGGAAAAGGCATCATTATGGAAAAAGGGCATCTAGCATATCTCATTCCACTACGTTTGCAAAGTTCTTACATAATTAATTCTGTCCATCTGCTTCTCTTATTGCACTGCAGGTTGTGGCAGAATTTACTGAATTCAAATACAGCAAAACAACCAACTCCTGATATTTTGATGAATGTGCAACTGCCCTTTCCTGTAATGTCTCAGCTGGAATGCTGCTCTGTTAAATTTTGGGAGAAAGAAAACTCCTGCATGGACCTGGCTCTCTGCAGTAGACCACATTCAATCTCTTAAACTCAAGAGGACCCTTTACACTTTTTGTGCAGGGGAATTACACCATGAAGGTGTGGGCTCAGGTTTTAGTGTTCCCTTCAGAAAATGCTTCTTGGCTAGAAGTGCTGGCAAACACAGGCTCTTTAGCAGCCACAGAAAGGCAGAAAGGACTCTAAAGCTGATACACAGCAGCCTCTTTCTTTCCAGCCCTTCCTCGTTTGTGCTTGACAGGAATGAGTCTCACCCCTCCTAACTGGAGAGTTGCCATGTCAGACAGCAAGAGTTAGAGGTCAGCTCTTATCATTCTCAGCCATCAATTGAAAGTTTGCAAAGGGCTGCTGGCAGCATCTTTTTCTTTCTTCTTTATTGCTGAAAATGTCAGAAATGGATCACCACAAAGCCTCCTGGTATATGAAGGGAGGAACGGTCGCAAACAATGTCACCAAGTGCTGATTCTGTAGTTCCTGAGGTTTTGTTCAGATATGTTTGTCATCCCCATTCAAACTTTATTGCTGAAAGAAGGTGGGAGGGGAAATTGCTGTAAATATCTGTAATTTACTACTGTAGGTTGTGAAAAAGGAATCTTTTGAAAAAACTATTTATTTTATAATTTTTTTTTAGCACAGTACTTCCCTAATACTTCAGTCACCTGCAAACCCTGGTGCAGTGCAGTCCACTTAGTTCTAGGATGTGGGTTCAATTTGTTGAATAAAATAAGGTTATTCAGGCACTTTAGTTTCAAGAATGCTTTTCTCACACATCAGTTTACAACAGCCATCCCTTAGCCCACAACCACATTTCTTCCATCTGGATGTGACATGAGCAGTAGTTTTGCTTTGGGGCATTTTTCTGCCAGGAGATGTAATTCAAGTGCAGAGTTTCTTTTGAGCACTGACAAAACTGGGTTGTTATCCCCGCAAAGTAATGGTTTCCTTGAGATTTATGCATAATCCCAGACTGGCTTTGTCAGGCATTTGTGTTGTGTCACCACAGTCCTGAGAACCTTAAAACATGAAGCATCCGAAGGACTTATCCTGTGCCTGGTGCCAGGATATGTTAGCCTGGGAAACCCTGAGCAGAGGCCAGGGGCACAGAAGGGCACCTGCTTTGTCCTTCATTTTGCTTTTAAACAAGCCAGGAGCAGTGCTGTAGTGGTTCTTCATCTGCTGTTGTATGTGAGGCATTTGTTGGAGCCTTCTAAATGCTGTTAGAAAACTCAATTGCTTTGGCTAAAGTTAATTTCACAACTTTGTGCTGAACAACCTACTGATAGAGAACATCTCCCCACTTCTCTTTTGACAGTAAATGTGCAAAGCCCACAAATGTTTTTAGAAAAATCGTTAAGTTTAATCTTGCAGCCATATTAAACAAATATTCGTCTTTGTAGTGAACTTTTCATTTGTGTCCAAGGGGAAAGAAATTAACAGTGTGTACTAAGAGTGGAGTTCTTGTTTGGAAAGGGTCCAAAGCCCTCTAACTCTCATGTTTCATTTGAGGAAAGCTGAATTCAGCGTTTCCATGGATGTGATGGTATTCATCTAAGACTTTCACACAAACAGTATCGGTCCTGCTGAAACTGTGGCTGGTGATATTCTGTGAAAGTCTTCCTCTCACTGGGCACAGCCCTGCCAGATGCTCAGCAACACTTGAAAGAATCTGGGCTGCTCGTGACCTCAGCCAGAGCTGGAGATGCACAGGATGTTACAGGCTGGGCTCTGCAGTGACTGAAGTTGTGAATTCGGCACAACTAAACATGCTGGGGTGTGTTTAGTCCATTTCACTGGACCAAACGCATCCCAATGAAGCTCAGACAAAGCGAGGGGGATGAGGTGTGAATTGCTCTTCTGAAAGGAGGATTAGCTGCGTTTTTCTTAGGAAACTCGTCTGTCTGCTTTGACAACCACGGAAATAAATCCTTAGGATGCCTTTTCTATCAAGAACCACTGTTGCTCAAAAATCTGTGGCTTTTCACTGAGAATAAAGTTTCTGTCTGCAGGTAAAGATTCAGAATATCCACTAAGATTGTCAGCTTTACAGATCACCTAACCTGAGAAGAATGCTTAACTGCATGCATGGAGATTTCTGGTCAAGAGGATAAGAAAAATAATGCTCATTTATTTATTTATTATTTTTATTCTTTTAAATCACTCTTGACACAGGAAGTGAAAACTAGGAAGCCTGAATTCAGACCTCACCGTTTTGGTGATTCCAGCTGTGGCCATGGCAAATCGCTTCAGTCCATGTTTGTAAAACACCCCTGGTTATCTAACTCTAATCTTGTGTGCTATGTCTTTTGCAAATAAGAAAAACATTGAACTCCTCTTTGTGCTTTGAAAAAAAAAAAAAGATCTTCCTTGAGACTCCTGGAACATTTTGAACCTGAGGAGAGTGCTGTAATGGCTAATTACTGCTGTATGTTAGCAGTGTTAATAAACATGCTTCTCAAGCTTATTACTGCTACTCAGAAGAGCTCCAGGCCAGTAATAATATATCTGAGAATTTAAATAGACTGCTAATGTGTTGATACAGCAAAGGTACTTTTGAAATGCAACAGCAACTCGCTACCATTTCATATTATACACAACAGCACGGGAAATTTAATCAAAAGAGCAAAATGTCAACAGAACCGCTTACAAGCTTTAAGGTATTCACGCTTTTCAAGCACAGAAAGTTTTCAACAGCAGTAGTCTCTCACACAAAGATTTATTCCCTCAGAAGACTTTTTTCATGGCTCATAAAGAGTGATGGATGAAGTTAATTTTTAGTTTAATCTCTTTCTTTTCAGTTCAGTAATTTCTTTGATACTTGCAAAAAATTAGTGAGAATATGGAACCACTCACCAGTCATTAGTGATTGTGTGTTACAGACTGTGCACAGACCACAACATTGTCAGGTTGCCTGACATTTTTGGAGAGAGGGAAGAAAGTTTTCCTTTCAGTAACTTTTTTTTTAAACAGCAGCATTTTAATATTTATTGTGCACAACATATAAAGAATTTTTTTTAAATGTGGCAAAGAAAGAGAATTGAACTGTGTGTCTAAACTTTTGTTTTCCTTGGGTTTTGTGTTCTAAAACTCCGTGTTATGCCGTCTTTGCTTGGCACATTGCTCTTTAACTCTGCTGCTGTACTCCTTGGAACAGCAGAAAATGTTGCCTTCTCCCCCAAGTCATGTTTTTCTTTAGCTCAATGGACAATATTGTGTAGGATCAGGGCCACGCTGATATTCTATTCAGATTTTCCACCCTGTAGCTATGGCTGCTTTATGTTGGCTTAAGGACTAAAATCAACCATCTTCCTCTTCTAATGCACTTGAAAAGTGCTTTTGACTTCAAGGCTTGAAATTAGCGGAGTTCATTGTATTTAGAACTTTCCAGCTCTTCTTTTTGAAGGAATCAGCTATTTTAATTAGTTTTCTTATCAGAGTAGAGAAAAACAATGGAGAAAAAGAGACAACAGCTATATGTGTAGGAGATAATTTTTATTCTTTTGAAGCGCCACACTGAAAATTGGCCCCTCAAAAATCAACTTGGATGAGACAAAGCAGGAAATTACTTCTGGGCAAAGATAGTGGAATGTCAGACTCAACTTTGGCTGTGGAATGGGTGCACTGCTTCATTCAGACCATGCTTGAGGAGGCTGTGGGACAGCAGACCTTGACAAAAATTGAATAGGTCTTTCCTACGACCCATGGACTCACATGTCACTGCTGACACCTCTCTCCAGCTTTTGTCCCTACCCTCTTATCTCTAGGACAGCTTTCTGGCAAGGGAGATAAAGGTCTAACATTTGGGGCTAAAGAACCTCCAACATGCAGGCACGGGGGTTGTCTGCTTCAGTCTGAGAGATGAGTTGCCCTGCCTTTTCCCTCAGCAGGAGTATCCATTTGCTGGCCAAGATTACTCCTCCTAACTTCTGCAGAGCAGCATCAAAATGTTCTCCAAAAACTCTGTTGTAGTTGCAGTGTTCTGCTTGCACGTGTTGAAGGAGCCCACAGCAACAGTTCATTTGTGTTAGGCTTGTGTGGCACTTAAGGAAAGATACAGGAAAATTATAATTTTTAATGCAGGAAAAGCAATGAGCTAGAACAATGCAATTAAAATCCATAGAACATTATAAATAAGGTGCATTTGTAACAGCAGAAATACCCAGGACATTGAAAGTATTTTCTAAGAGATACAGCTGCTGGAACACCTGTGGTGCTGTAGTGTCATTAATTTACTTTTTAATATATGAAATTCTTCTTTTCCCTAGGCTTAGTGTCATTCTATTTATTTTTTCTAACTATGGCTAGAAGTATCAATATAAAATATATCCAAAGAGTACTTTTACTTTTTTTCTTACCTTTCTGTTGTTTTTATTGGTGTTGTTTTGGTTTTTTTTCCTCTTCACTGCGGTTCTTTGCAGCGAGGACCTGCCATGTGTCAGGAAATCACAGTCCAGGGCCCCTTCAGTGCAGTGGATGCCCTGAACAAATGCCATTCATCTGTAGGAGTTTCAGCAGCTGCTTTTCCTGTTTGGAGCTCTTGCTTACCTCAATCACGTCAAGAGCTTCAAATAATGTGCACTCCTAGACTTGGCCATGCACAGCTGCACATACCGAAAATAAAAGCTACTTTAATTTTCTAATTATTCTTGCAATGGAATTATTGAATTTTTCTTCTAACTATTAAACTATTTCGTGATTCATTTCAACTACTGAATTCTAATTATTGAATTATTCAAACTATCCTAGCTAGTACTATTATGGTTATTCTAATAAAATTGCATACCTGAAGTCAGAGCTCTGTCCTAGGTATAATATAATGTTCTTTTTACTAATTTCTTAACTTATAGCTCAAAATGAACATAATAGATGGGAGAAAGGACTTGAAATTCAGATGAAATTCTGAAAAGATTCCTGCAAAATGCTGCACTTAGGAAACCAAAGAGGTAGTGGTAGTTGGCTAAACACCATCTTGTCATCACAGAAAAGGATGGCACTTTTGTGCTGCTTCTGCAAAACTCTCTGAGCTTGGAAGGAGTTGGAGGGTTATGCCAGGTATCTTTACACGTGTGAGGTGACAGCAGGAGGTATATAATTGTTTTTTGTTCTCTTTAAGTTGCCTTTCTAGTTTGGTATTGCCTGGAACCAACTTTTGGTGCCTCTTTCCTAATGCACAGAGCAATATATAGAGATTGCCTTGTCTGCACCTCATCAAAGTTCAAAGCCCTGCTGCTGATCCTTTTTCTCTGGCAGTTTCCTATCAGGAAACATGGTTGTATGCATCCTCTTCTGCTGTCCTGGAGGTTTTTTAATTGCACTGGCATTCTAGTCCCCTGGCAAAACAGGTAGGAGGAACTTTTGCCCTGTAACCTTATCTTTCTATGTGTGTTTTTATGTGGGTGAGGAATAGCAACGAAAAAGTCTCTTCATAGCCTGATCACCTGAGGTAATTTAACTGAGGTTCAGATCTGAGCATCCTTGAAACACAGCCACTGCATCATGCAATAATTTCCCCATTTTCTCATAAGATTTCTTAAAAGAGCAGGAGACAGCCTAAAGATCATTGACACCAGCTTTTTAAGATATTTATTCACAAGAACCTTTCATCTTTTTTCATCTTATACTGTAAAAAGGGGTAGCACTTCTCTGACCATAATATTCAAGGAAATGAGGAATGGTTCAGGTTGCATTTCATGGAATCATAAAGTGGCCTGGGTAGGAAGTGACCTTGAAGATCATATAGTTCCAAACTCTCTGCCTTGAGCAGGGACACCTTTCACTAAAACAGCTGCTCAGAGCCCCATCCAGCCTGGCCTTGAACATTTCCAGGGATGGGTTTGCCACAGCTTCTCCAGCCGTGTTCCAATGTCTTCTCACATTCACATGAACAACTTCTTCTTAATATCTAATCTAAATCCACCTTTTTCTGTTTAAAGTCATTCCCCCTTGTCCTATCACCGCATGCCCTTGAAAAAGCTGCTTTTAGGCCCCTTTTAGGTACTGGAAGGCCCCAATGGGATTTCCCTGGAGCCTTTTCTCTCCAGACTGGACAATCCCATTTTTCTCAGCCAGTCTCCTGAAGAGGTGCTCCAGCTCCCTGATCGTTGTGGCCTTGCTCCAACAGATTCACATTCTGTTTAAGCTGGGAACCCCAGAGCTGGATGCAGTGCTCCAGGTGGGGTCTCACCAGAGCAGAGCAGAGGGGCAGAATCCCCTCCCTTGACCTGCTGCCCACGGTGCTCTGGATGCAGCCCAGGGTACATTTGGCTTTCTGGGCTGTGCGTGCACATTCCAGGTCCTGCTGAGCTTCTGGTCAGCCACCACCTCCAAGTCCTTCTCCTCAGGGCTGTTCTCAATCCATTCTCTGCCCGGCCTGTGTTTGTGCTGGGGACTGCCCCAGCCCAGGTGCAGGACCTTGCTCTTGGCCCTGCTGAACTCCACGAGGTTCTCCCGAGCCTCTCCAGCCTGTCAGTGTCCCTCTGGATGGCATCCCTTCCTCCCAGAGACTGCACACAGAGAGTGGTTTTGGCAAACTTGCTGAGGCTGCCTTCCATCCCACTGCCCACACTGACAACAGAGATGTGAAACTGTGATGGCTCAAATATCACCCCCTGAGGAACACCATTTTAGCTGGTCTCCACTTGGACATCGAGCTGCTGACCACAACTCCTTGTGTGTGATCATCCAGCCATTTCCTTATCCACCAAGCAGATAAACTCTTGAAGTAGAATTGTTCACTTATTTGCAAAAAATTTACTTTCATTTAAGAGAGATGCTGCTGGTTTTGTCAGATGTCTGGATCAAAGAGAGTCAGCATAAGCTTTTGGAATCTCTGTGGATCCAAGAGCTTTATTTTATCATCAGGGTGCAGCATTCACACTGTGGTGAAATATTTCTTACAGAGCCTTCTGCTGGAGTGCTGGCTTGGCTCTACGCTGTGAGGATTTTCTCATCTTTTTCTTTCTTTCACACAACCCCTCTGCCCCCCTTCTCTTTTCCCGTTTCCTCCTCTTCCAGGCTCAACTTCTAGTCTGGGGAGTGCAAACACATTTCTCTGCACTGTGAAGGCTGTAATTAGCAAAAACTCTCTGGAATTTGAAAAGACAAGGAAAGGTCTCATTCAGCAAATGGATTATTGTTCATGAGAAAAGGAAGCAAACCCAAGAATTAAAACTAAAATCAGTGGTATCTGAGGAAGCAGGGCATTTTCCAAGGCCTTGGCATTTGATAATTACCGTGACATTATGATTTTTCTATTATAAGGGCTCCCTAAGAAGGCTGATGTAAGAGAACTAATAGAGGGCAAAGAAGTAGAAACCCTTTAGCAATGGCTTTATATGGATTTATGTAACAAATCTTGTTTCAGATTAAGTAATTGTTTCTCAGCTCATAGTTTTCAGCTACACCAGTAGAAAAGGATTTTTCTTCCAGCCTCATTAAAACCAGATGTCTGCCAAATTAGCAATTGCAATGCTATTTAGCTGACAATCTCTTGCATTTAGTGACATTCCTTTTACGAGGTCTTGTGTATGAGATATGTATTTTGTAATGTAACAGGCTACCACTAGTGATTGACCCTTTTTGTTTGTCTCAGTTCATCCTTTGAGGTTGTTAGCCCGAGGAAATAAAAGCAAAATATATTTAGATGTGCAGCCTGGCTCAACTTTAAGCTGGATAAAAAGGCCATTTGCTCTTCTGTGGAGTGGCCCATAGAAACAGCTGCATAGGTTGATAATATTGATGGTACTGCACTTGCTGCTGTCACTTCTCCCTACAGATCTCACACTGAAAATTATTGTGGGACTTCTTCCTAATACAATGAAAGGGGAAATTCCCTCAATAAATCAGTGCTGTTGATGAAAGCAAAAAACACTTTTAGTTTTACATGAAGTGAACAAGTTAGTGCTCACAAAATGCCTTGCGTAGGCAGAACTTTCTTCCTGGTAACTCTTACCTGATGGTGGGTGAGAGATGACATTTGGCTGTTTCCTCAAACATCCTTTATTTCAGCTTGTGTGTTTCAAAGATCTGCCAGCTAATCTGAAAAATTAACGCCTAATTTAGTATCACTGCAAGAACAGTCTTGGTTCAGTGGTGTGAACATAATCAATTACATTATCTGCTATCTTATGTATAAGTTGAAAAAACGTCATTATTCAAAACAATATCTAAGTGGCAAATGCTTCTTGTAAATCAGAACAACTTTTAGATGTATCCACACACTGAATCTTTTTCAAGTTTACTTTTCTAGCTGCTTGTACTGTGTTTTGGTGGGTAAATATGTGTGCAAAAATACTGACAACTAGTGATGAAGAGAAGATAATCCTGTTTATGGGGACTTAAACCAGCTGTGCATTGTGCTGGTTTCTGATCTGCACATGATCAGAGCAGCACTGTCTTATAAAAATACATGACATAAAAGGCGTGTGTGGTACAAAGGGGTGAACTACAGCCACTATTGAGATGTATGTTACATTACACAAGTCAGTTTAGAGCAGAAATTTAGGCATAGCAGCCTTTGAGGAAATGCAGAGTAAAATGACAAGCTAGAAATTCATGATGTAGTTTTGGATTATTAGATTCAAGCTCAGTAGCTTTTATAGATTTATGGATGTCACTGTAGATTTACAGCGTGGAAAGATGATAACAAGGTCCAGAAATCTGATGCTCTGTTGAGGTTTCAATATCTTAAAGGGATTAGCTGTGAGTTCTGATTTGAACTCGTGGAATAAATTAGATACATAATTTTTGCTTATTATTCTGTGTTGTTTTATGAAGTGCTGCTTGTACAGAAGATGCTTGACCTGGATAAAGTATATTGCACAACTCATGTATCCACTGCTGACATATATATATGTATATTTTATTTTCTATATTTATAGTATTTGTACAGACACCGACACAGAACACAAAGTGGCTGTCCTGATAATAGCAAGGATAAAGTCTATAATGTTATTAATGCCTTTTTCTTTGAGATGATCCTCAGTTCTGAGCTATGTTTGCTTAGGAAGTTATTTTTTTTGTATTGGAGGTTAACACACACAGCAGTAATGTTGCTTCTGTGTCTTCCCAAAGTGCTAAATACCTTAATTGTTTTTAATGAAATTAGTAAAGAAGGTTTGCATTAGAACACTAAATCCCAAGATAGCAGATGCTATCATCTATTAGTTAATTATTTCCTATTTATTTCCTAGGATGACAGGTTTTTTAAAAGGCTGTTCCTAACGTCATTTCTGTCTGTCATCCTTTGTGACTTGTGTTGACAGTTCCTTTTAAAGAGTAAAACAGATTCTTTTTGAAATCTGTTCTTTTATACTGAACTCCTCTGCCAGAGGCCTGTCACTCTCCCACTGAGGTAGTTGTTGACATTTACCAAAGCACAACAATGTTTAATTTAATATTTTTGTGCTTTAATGTCGTATTCCCAAGACAAAAGTTTGCCATTTCTCTCTCCTGATATGGCTAATGACAGCTAACTTCAGACACTCCTTTCATTCTGCAGCGTTTGGGCTAATTGGTGTTATGTTACTTCAGGGCCTGAGTTCAAGGCCCCCGTTTGTGAAGTATTATGCTGTGAGTAAACCTTCTGAGATAAGCAAGGCTGGGTGCACGCCAAGAGATGATGTGTGACACGCAAGGGAGAGCTGCAGCATGGAAAAGGCAGGATTTGCTCCTTGAAGGCTGTAACTCTATTGCAAAGGGAAAAATCTATTATAAAATTTCTCTAACTTGCAGGAAAGTCTGGAAACACCCCGAGAAACTTTTATTTCTTCTTTCTGGCTTCGCTCTCCTTTATTCATCCTGCAGGGGATGTAAAGAAAACCTTAGGAATGAATTTATACATCAGCTGAGTAATTTGGAGTAAGCTGGATGCAAAAAAAGACAGGGTTTGAACAACAAATGGGAATGTAAAGAGATGCACTGACAAAAGCATGAGTTCAGAAGTGACAGACCACGTGCATCTACCACATAAACAGGGAAGGAGCTGGCATTACATGCCTCAAAACTCAAATGCCTGGAAGAGAGTGAAGACAACCACGGTGGATGAAGAGAAGGAGCTTTGTAGTGAGGAAAGACTAAAATTGGGGAAAAAGCTGGGACAGTTATGGAAAAAAACCTATTGAATAGAGTGGTTTGGAGACATGGTCACTATATTGGTGGTTTCCAAACAGGAATTCGTGACATGTTAACAAGAAACAAAGGAAAATAACGGAAAAAAGAATCATGGGAATGCTTCTGGGAAAAATGCGATGGAACTGTCTCTAAGTGTTTCATGTATCCATGCTGTGTGTCATCCATGTCCTCCCATCCCTCATTAGTAATACTGGTGTCAAAATAATTCAGGTAGCAACACCTTACTTTTTGGAAGTAATAAAGATCTCAAGAGGTGAGTGGAAATTTTAGCAACTTCTAGTGAAAGAAACCAATAGATACTGAAAAACATAGGAGAGTTCCCAGTTGGTGGGGAATGCTGCTTCCCTGCAGTGATTCTTCAAGGATCCTGATGGTAACACCTTCTAATTTGGGCAATTAAAAATGGAGTCAGTAGTAAAGCAATGAAGTAGGACCAAGGAGAAAGTGTTTTCTTAGCATAAACCTGCGGGGCTGTTTTGTAAGAAATAGCTGTGCCCGATTGTCTTAAAAAAGGAAAAAAATCAACCCACATTTAGTAATATATTGGTGGACATTTTAATTAGATTTTATAATTAAAAAAGGAGTTTATCAAGATCCTCCACCCTTAAAAAACTTACTTTGGATTGAAGGAATTAACTTTGTTACCTTGAGAGATCAAATTATTCTTTGTGCTTCTGGGAAGGAAGGATGATTTAAGATTTTTTACAGACAGCACAGTAGGGAACCACATTCTGACTCAATGAGCCACCACAAGTTAATCAGTACTTTTTATTCTGTATTGTTTTCTCTTGCCTTTGCAAGTCTCATGCTGTTCTTGAAATGCCTGGGAATTAAAAGAACCAATTCTCTGTCAGTACTTGAAAAAAAAAAAGATGATATTTCACAGTGAGAGGAGTGTATATATCCCTCTTTTAAAACTTTTTACATTCTTTTTTTTTCAGTCTTTTTTTTTTTTGTAATGTAACTGGTAGAACCCCCAGGATAGAGAAATGGTCCTTGTGGAAATAAATGTCTTCCTGTTCCCTGCAGAGAAAATTATTAAGAACAAATTTACTTATACGGTAATAAAATAAATAAAAAAGAAATTGCCATGGGCAAAAAGTGCAATTAATTCTGACTAGCTTCTGGCACAAAGCTGAAATAAACATTCTTAATGCTTAAGAATGGCTTAGGACCTGAGCTGTTACTCCTGCTTTTAAAGGCTCAGAAATACAGCAAGAACAGTTCCAGCTCTGGATACGACTTCTGGATACATCCAGCTGTTTGGAGTGCTTACTATTGGAAGTTCTGTCTCATTTTTTCTCCAGTATTCTTGGCTTTCCACACTAATCCCCTCCCTCCCCTCAGCTCAGGCTGATGTAAAGAAGAGAGACAGTTCTCATTGTACCTTTACATGTATTTAGAATAAAAAAACAAGGGTTGGGGAAGCTCAGAAAACCCCATTTTTCCATTCTTTGCAGCATGTAGCCGCATTTTGTACATTTGAGAACATCTATGAAGCTCCTGAACCCCTGTCCACCCACCATTAAGGGGAAGGAAACACCTAAGATTCATAAATGCTCATGATCAAAAGGAACAGCAAAAATCAGAGGGGCCACAATCAGAAAATTTTATTAACAAATTGCACCCTTGGCATGGAAATTGGTGTATTAGTCCCTGGCTGCTGTGCAAGCACACAGCAGTGGGTTTGGCATTAATGGTAAAAGGGGAGAGCAAAAGGAAGAGATGGATTAAAGAGGGGGAGAGAGAAAAAGGAAGAGAGAGGAAACGACAGAGGAAAAGGAAAAGAGGGGAAAAGAGAGAGAGGAAAAGAGAGAAGAAATGAGAGGTAAAGAGAGAGGAAAAGAGATCACCAGCACTGGTTCCAGTGTCAGTCCAGCTGAAGGGATGTCACTCCTGGTTTCGGCATCCAGCTGTGTTGGTCTGGCCAAGGAGATGTCCAGGGTCCTGGGGCATTGCCCAGGCTTGGCAGGGGTACCTATCTGTGGACAGATTTCTCACTTGCTGTGCAAATTAATTCTCATGCACAGTCCATTCTTTCAGGCCTTTCTGGAAATGGGTCAGAGGCTTTGGGGATCTTTGGGGGTCTTAATCCACCCCTACAGTCCACGGCCACTTCTTGGCCTCATTGCTGTGCTTGTGCTGTGCTGTGTTTTGCTGCTCTCCAGGAATTACGAGGGTGTAAACAAATTTCCAAGGCTGATGGTTAAAATCCAGGTACTCTTTGGACACCTGTTGGTTCTGGGAACAGACAGTGCTTCTGAGAAGCTCCAGAGCATTTCTCAGCTCTTGGCGAGGTGGTGGTGGCGGGGATGCACCACCACAGCCCACCCCGTGACTAAAGTCAACTCCTCTGGGCCTCTATAATTCCACTTCCAACTCCAACCTGTAATCAAGTAAATAATTATCTGAAGAACTGAATTTTTTTATTCAAGTTGGGATGAGGAGGAGACGAATTAATTAAAGATGTATTATTATGTTTTCTAGAAAAATATGGATATACAAAGAAAATGGTTTGTAATGTGTGTATTTGTATTTCAGTAGGAGCAAGTGCAGTGACAAAACAGCAGGACTGAAACAAGGGTATTATTTTCAGGAGACAGAGGCTGAACAAGTCTAAAATAGCTTTCAGACAGTCCAACAAGTTTCTATACAGTCTCTACTTGTGTGCTATTGGTGGAATGATTTTTTCCTCTCTCCCCACCCCCCATCTGGCTCTTGCTGTATCACATTGACTTTGGGATGCACTAAACACATTGAACAGAGTGAGTCATTAAATTAATTCCCCCAGGGCAGGAGTACAAGCAGATCAATCCCTGAAACCTGACTGAGGCAAGAGGAAATAAATCAAAACAATCAAACGTTTGATTCTAGAACACGTGCCTAGGGAACTATCTGCTGGTGCTTGAAGGTCTTGTGTTTTATATAAAGGAAATCAGGTAAGCCTGAGTCTCGACTAAACAAAACACATGAGGATAAAAATCCCTACCTGAAAAGTGGAAAGCAGTGATTGCTAAGACATGTTTTTAGTGCAAGGCAACATTTTGAAGGGTTTGACATAGAATTATACAACCTGTCATTAAGATGATGAGGTGAGATAAGCTTTCATTAAAATTGGCACTTTAAGATATGATACAGCTTCTTCAGTTGTTTCCTATGCCACTTAGGAAACCTGATGCCTTTGTTGTTACAGAACCTGTAAGCCATGAAACTCTTTCAGCAGACTGTAATCTTAAATTCCTGAGGAATAAAAAAGGACTTGTGAAAAAACCCCAAACCCCCATATGCATAACAACCAACTACACCCAAAAATCCTGTGAGATTTCTGGCATACTTTTGTTTGATTTGGAAATTCACCTGGTAATGCCATTCGTAGACCTTTTGCAATCATTGCCAGTTCAGTTTTTGTTTTTTGATTTGGTTTTTATTTTAATGTTACTGTTTGTGTAAAGGGTGTTCATGCAAAACACATGGAAGATTCAGGAACCGCAGTGCCTCAGTTCTGATTTCAATGCAGTAGAATTGATAGCCTAGGGTTAAAATGTTTCTAAAAATCGTGGTAGCTAAAGTAGGCCTTGGGAATGGGAGTGGGCATTGTCTTCGCTAAAATCATGTGAACTTGCAATCTATGTACCCACCTGTACGGTAGATGATAAAGTTAAATGCGATGATTGGTTAGTACTTAAATATAATTAAAAATAATTGTTTAATCGCAACAAGAATCATGAGAAAGGAACAACAATCATGAGAAATGTTGTGCGAAGGGGGCTTAAAATTCATGCTCGGGTGAAATCAATATACACAATAGAACAATATTAAGTTAATGATTAACATATGATTATACAACAGTTATGTAAGGAAAGGGTATAAAAATGTATCCATCTCGAATCCATGTCGGAGTCAGATTTGGGTCTGTACCCCTGATTCCCAGCTCTTCAATAAAAGCACCTGCATATAATCATACCGTGATTATGTGTTTCTACACTAACAGAATCATGGCATGAACGAACTTTTAAAGACTTACAAAGCAGAGATTCCAAACTGGATGCAGTGGTTTAGATCTCTTGGTGGCGTTTGTGTGAGTGTTGGGTTTGTGGGTTTGTTTTGTTTTGTGAGCGCAGAGGAAGAGTTTTGCTGTAAATGTGAAACCTTGAAGAACTGCTGGGAGGAATGATGTGACTGATTTCCCCACCTGCTTTGCTGCAGATACGCCCCCAGTGATCTGAATGCTGCTTCATCACTAATTATGGGAGACCTCAGTGCCACAACCCAGGGACAGCTTGAGGCCAGCACTCGAGTTCACATTTTTAATGATGCATCTGCTACTGCCTCCTCAGAGCTGATTTTGTACTAATATGGTAGGAAGGATGCTCACATTTGTGATCCCTGCTGCTGAAGAGAATGAAAATACTCAATTTTGTGAGGAGCTAGAAACTACATGTGTGTGTATATATTTTTTATAAAACTGTGCTAGGCTCTGCTCTTTTTTCTCCTTTGGAAATCTGCACTACTCTCACTGATGTCACCCTTCTTTCTACAGTTTTCCTGAGATAACAATTTGAACCTCCAAAGGCTTGCTTTTCACTTAGCACCGCACTGACTCTCGACAGGACTTAGTCAGGAAAAAAACTTTCCTGAAACATCAGAATTTTAATCTGCTACTGCCTCTTCCGAAGTGCAGAACATAATTATTCATGTGTGTAGAATGTATCAAGGTATACAGACCATGGAGGAAACTTGGGAGAATGGGCTCAATTTATGTTTATTCAGCCGTCCATTTTGGAGCCAGCTGGAACTGACTCTGTCCAAGGTGGGGCAGATCCTGCTGCCCTCTCACAGAAGTCACCCTGCAGCCTCCACTACCAAAACTTCGTCACACAAGCCCAACACACCAAGTTTCTTTGGAAATAGTGCAGCCAGTTATATTTCTGTGGGCAGAATTTGTCTCTTCCCATCAGCATCAAACTGGGACGCTTTGTCATGACGATGACAAGACAGGAAGGGTTTGAGTCTCTGCAGAATCCAAAGACAGGTTGTTGCCAGAAACAGCCTCTTCCTTTGTACAGGACAAAATCTCAAATCAAGCATAAAAATGAAGGGAATAACAAGTAGGTGACGAAGTGGGTAGCAGATTTTGAGGAAGCAGTTTCCCTTGTCTTTTTTTGGACTGAGGTAAAGAGCTTTCTATTGTAAAGAAATTCATTGTGAAATGAACACCCTCTAAAAAACCACAAACCTTATTGCTGTGGTTGGGTGTTGCTTTCCCCTTCATTTGTTTTCTAGGATTCCTGAGGTGGGTTGTTTCTTATTGAAAAAACATTTTTGGTGCTGTTGAATTATTGGTGAGGAAGAATGAGGTTGCATCTGCATTAGAGTTGGCAAGACTTTTTTTTTTTTTTTTTAATGCTGTTTTGTTGAGGGTTGAGGCTTTGCAGATAGCCATGACATGTAATTGCTCAGACACATTTGCCCTCTTGAGTGGGATGCTCACTGAGTGCTTCCTTCCTGTTACAATTCTTTGTGGAGAAGAGGTCCACATTCTGCAGAAAAAGTAATCTATCTGTTCTCTTAAGCTTGCAAAAACCCCAGTGAAACGAACTGGTTTTGCTCCAGTAGTCCTATATTCTTTGAATAACATCTATTTCAAGCTGTCATTCATATGGGAAGAAAATGTATCGAATCAAATTTTTTCTCACAAGAAAGCTTAGATTTTCAGTTTTAGAGTTTAAATAAATAATGCTGCAGCTTTTAGGCTGGTACATGTGTGCAAGCCTTAATGTCAGGATAATTGCAAATGCCAGAGATGATTTTGATGCTCTTTCTCCATGAGTTTTAAATCACAGTACTGCTTAAATACAGTCCTTGAAGTTTTGGTTTGATTGAACCCAAACTGAGCTCTAAGATAACTTGATTTGCAGTCCACTTGAGTGCAAGGTATAAAAAGACCACATTTAGGCAGAGAGTTTTTTAGTTCAATTATAAGGAATGAGGATTTTATTGATAGTTTGGTAGCAGCAGAACAGAGAATGGCACAATATTTAGGAACGAAAGCATTGTAAGTAACTGCTCTGCCAAATAATTCTTTTTTATAAGCTGAAATGTAATTTCAATTCATGCTTTTGTAAGAAGCTGAAATGTAATTTCATTTAAGTATGGGGCTAGGACTGTATTGTTTTGATTTTAATTGGAACCTGCCCTAGGAGGTTTCTTCTTGCCTGTGATAAGACCATTCCTAGACCATTTTAGAAACTGATCTGTCAGGAATCAATTTTACACTGCACTAATCAACTAATATTAAAGGTGATTCAGTAAAACACTGTGAGTAACCTTGAAGAAATTGCAGCTGAGAACTTCATAGCAAAGTATGTTTGCTATCATTATCAGCTGTTGAAAAAAGTCTGAGATTAAACAGTGTTAAGAGTTAGAAGAATGTTGAAGAAACACACAGTCCTTTTTTTCTATAAGTTGATGGCAGATTTGTCAACATTCCTCAGTTTGTGTATTCTGAATAGCCACTATTTATGGAAAAGACCCAAAGTTAGAAAAAAAAAAGAGGAAATTGTTCACACAAATCACTGAGCTGAGTGAAGCAATAAAGAGTGTCTGTATTTGGTTTCATCAGTGACATGCTCAGGAATGAGCTGGAAAGTTATTTCTGTCATGGCAAATGGTAGGCTTTTCATAGATTGTTTTTAGCCAATATGGTGTGCATATATATGAACTTATAGATAGTACGTCACATGTAGGAATTTTATGGTATGTAACTCATCAAATAAGTGTGAAGAAAAGATTGCCCAGTAAAACGCTGTTAGTGGCTGAGGAGAGGTTACATCAGCAGAAATATGAGTTGGGAAGGAGCGGTAGATGGAGCAAACATAGGGACAGTTAGTTGCTTAAATTACTTCTGTAAATCCTACAATATTTTATATTAACTGAGGTTTTTGAAGCACTTTTACAATCCCAAATTTTTGCTTGTTCCTTTCCATTCAAGCGCATACTATTTCTATTTCTGTAAATTTCTTCCTGAAGAGTTCTTTCTTTTACAGTTTTTCACTTGTTTTTCCGCTTGCCCTCTTTGCAGTACCTAGTTTCATCCTCTATATTTGCTGGTCTGAGACACACAGATCCTGAAAAATTGTGCTGCTAGACCACAATCTCTGTGCTCACTGCCAAGCTCAAGCAAACTTAGTGCTTCAAGGTTTGAAGTGCAGCTTCCTCAAAGTGCAAATCTTTATTTACAGCTGTTTATTCATATCGTAGATGGGGTGTGTGTGTGTGTGTAATCAGGCCAGGGGAACCATAACTGGCATATTTATTCTAATCTAAAAACATGACTCCAGTTTCTCTTTGATTTACTCTGGCCTTGCCAACGAAATTGTGAAAGCACAAAAGACCATAAGCTTCTCACTCAGGAGTGAATCCTGCTCAGCACTATCTCAGAGCACAAGTTTGCTTTGAAGATACCACGTGTGATGTGACAAATGTTAGCGGTGCAAACCAGGCGGGTGGGATATGTGAAACAGCCGGGGTGCTGGTCCGTCTGTGCTCACAGAACACCAGGATCCAAGCACCACCCCACCAGTTTATCAGTTCTGCACTTGGTCTTTCTGTACTTGTGAATTTTAGTGCTTGTTCCTGGCTCAGGGCTCCTCACAGCAACAAGGATTAAAACCCCACGAATGGCGAGAAATGGCAGCGGCTTCAGCTGAGCCTGTTACAAACCTGGTCACTTCCTTCACAGAGCTGTTATTCTGAGACACTCAAGTTTGAGGTACTTGCTGTTCTGGACAGATTGTGGGAATCCAGGGCTTTCTGTGGATGACACTTCCTCCAAACAAGTTTGTTGCAGCACTTGTCATTGATTTAAACAGATTGATATCTGCCATGTTTTGGATGGCTCTTTCTGAGCCAAGTCCTTTGCTGTGGGGACAGCACAACCCACCCTGCCCTGTTACTCTTCTCAGGTATCATCCCCAGGGAAGAGCTGCCACCATCCCTTATCCTTCTCTGTATTTCCAGGTGTACTGGATCATGGCTGTGCGATGCCAAGGGCTCTGTTCCCCAGCTGGTCCCCTGCTTTTATTATGGATGCTTTCTGTGGCTTTCGTCTCCCTTCCTCTCTTCTTTAACTGAGATACAGAATAAGAAGATTGGTAAAAAGTCACTAAATCCAATTTTTATCTTGACCTTGTATTAAACTCAAAGTTTTGTGTAGCTTTTGGCAGAAAGTTATGTGGAGTTTGCCATTTTTATTTTTTGCTAGATACATTTTCACTGAATTCATTGGGATTCTTTCAGACCTTAAACTTGGAGATTTAAACTACATCAATCCTAAGTTTGAGAAGCACTGAGTCTCTGCACGGTCACTGCATTTTATGCAGCTCCAAGTTTCAGCAGTTGGATTCAGATTTGTATATCACTAAAGAAAGAGTTGGCCAAATTTACAACAAATGCAAGCCAGTTTAGTTCTGTAGACAAGGAGCTTATGCTGATTTATTCTGACAGAATAGCAGGAGCCAGTGTTGTTTATGGGGTATCAATGGACATAAAACACCTTATGAAAACATTGTTCAAGCTATCAGAATACTAAATGTTAGTTCAGGCATTGGTATAAGCACAGGGCCTCTCTGAGAGCTTTCAAAAAATGTTCTACAGAAAACAGGGTGAGATAAGGGGGGAAAAGTAAATCTAGAAATATTAAGGGAAAAAACCCCTATAAAATGAAGTCTGTTGCCTACAATGGAATTTTCCCCAGTGCATAGAGCTCAATGATTAAGTAGTACTTAAAAACCAAGTTGAGGTCTCACATGGAAACTAAGAATGCCTCTTGCTGAATCTCTGCCTTGCTGTTCATTTCTTTATCAGGGATGAGAACTGTTGTAGGTTATTAATCATCTTAATCACATTAATCTGATTAATAAATATAAAAACCTGGACTAGAAAAAAGGAAATAATTCAAATTTGGTTTCAAAAAATCTAATAAAATGAGTATAAACAGAAAGGAACTGGATTTAAAAAAAGTTTATCATGCTTTGTGGTCTGGTTCTGAAGTATAAATTGGAATTCTGTAAGCAGTAGTGGAGTAAACGCATGAAGGATTTCTTTGAAGGAAAATCTATATTGGAGTCTTTAATTAATAGACGCTTGAATGAGACAAGTTGCTTATTTGTAAAACAGGGCATGGTCAGGCTGTTAGAAGTGCAGTCTCAAGTATTGCCCTTTGTACCCGTGTGGACTGGAGACTTTGGAAGGGAAGGTTTGTCTCCTACCTCTGCAGCGGGTGGCAGAAGATGGAGCACCCACCACTGCTCTGTTTGAGTGTGGTCATTTTCAGCTTCAGGCAAATTATCCATCTTTCCAGTTTACTTTTATAAGTATCAAAATAATTTGTAGCAAGTCCAATATGATCCAGAAATATTGAAGTGGACAGGACATCTTCCTCCTTAAAAATCTCACAATTTAGAAAATAAAACCTAGATTTACATGCATTTTCCCCTTCTGGGAAGAAGTATCTGGACTATTTTTTGCCATGCATGCTCAATCCACCAATCCAGTTGAGAGGTTTGTATCAGGAATATTTTATTTCAATACATCTTTCTGAATTGATGAACAAACAGACACATTGATTTGGCTTAAATTTTATTATGCTAGAAAAAACTGTTCACATTTTTAGTCCCTAAACCTTTAATAGCAGTTTAGCAAGTCAATTCTTCACCTTTAAAAATAAAAAATTTTTAAAAAGTTGTTATAAAGAATCTTTAAAACCAACTCTTCATTAAAAGTGGACATGAATCCTTTCCCTTATGTGCTGAAGGTGTAGTCTTTGTCCTTTGCACTCCTTGGAGTGCTATGTTGCTTCTTTAGCAGACATGAATGACAGCCTACAATTCCATGTGGATTTTCTTTCTGCATTCTTTGCTTTAAGTCTCAGTTCAAAATCAAGCAACAAAGCCTAAAATGTAAAGGGTAGGAAAAGAGTTCTGGTAATTCATCAAACTGAAAGTTGAGTCTTTGCTAGTTGTTATATTTTTATGCCAGGTTTTGATCTGTGGGCTGGTGTAGTGTGATTTAACTAGATTTGTAAATGGGCAAAAATTAGACATATTACAGGTACAAAAACTCTGCAAATAACATCTCTGTTATGGGTGACTTATACAATTCAGTTTCACAGAGGGCAGTAGTTCAGATACCGCAGATTTCTGGGGACAAAGAATAAAAGCACCTTAACATCCTCTTTGCTGAGAGATGAAAGGTGTAAATCCACTGACCTACAGCTACCAGAGAATCATGGGCAGAAGGCAGCTCACAGGCACTCTGCAGTCATCTGCTTGCCTTCTTTCTGAGTTTCTTTGCATCCCTGGAAATGGACCACATGAGAATTGATGTTTTCGTGCCAAATGAGGATTCTCCTAATCTTGTGAGGGGTGGATAAACTTGCTTTAAGCTGATTTATGCTGGCAATATGCTCAAAACAGATGGAGAGCATCAGTGCCTTGATATAAAGTCTCCTAATGAACATTGCCAGGCAAGGAACCCCCTGACACAGAATGCTGCAGAAACTGTAGTTACACAAAGCAGAACAGTAAGTGTTCAGTAACATCTGTACACCGAGGCAGATTTTTCTCTCCATTGTTTTCCTTGCAGCTGTTGTAAGAACTGGACAGAAGGTTCATTTTTCCCATTTGTTTTATTGCAGAAACGCTCTTGCAAGGGTGTCATCCTTAGTTTACCTGATTTAGAGGGGTCTGAGAAAGGCATTCGCTGTAGATTGTTCTAGATCAAGCAGATTGGCCCGTCTGCAGTTAGGAAGTGCAAGATGAGATCAGTTCAAGAGCTGTCACATTCTGATTTGATTTGATTTCTTAATATGGTTTCTGCAGTGCATACACATAACCTATCAAGTAATATAAATAGACATGTATTCCATTTTATATACAGCCAACTAATCATTTGAGACACTTGCATTTTATGCTTGAATTCAGAAGTAAACTGCTTTATTTCCTATGATAAGACAACGGGGACATATTGGTTAATATAATTTTTAAAGTAGTTTTCTTATCAAGACGTGGGTAAAAGATTTTTTTTTAATGCCAGATTAATAATACAACATGATTAGTTACTGCTGGTGACACCAGCAGAGTATTTTGTGTCCTCTAAAAAGAGAAGAGTCAATTCAGTGTCTGTGCTTCAACAGACATATTAGAGTTGGAGTAAAATTCTCATTCTTATGCTATTTCACCTTAAGCTATTTGTGTGCAGTCTTCGACCTTCCAAAACAATATTGCAAATGAAATTAGCATTTGTGATGTTGATCATTAGCCGCAAATTACTACATTTAAAAGGTGGGAGGGAAAGAAATTCAAGGGCAATGTTGGTTTTTAGATTGTTTTTCTACGCTATTCTTGCCAAGGCTGTTGCATTGCATCGCTTAGTTCCTAGCTATTCTTGTTCCACCCTCACAGCTTTCAGATGATTATACACATGTAGCAAGTTTAAATATTTGAAAGACCCTTGCTTTTAGAGTCTCATGGAACCTAGAACCTAAAACTGAACTTATTACAGTGATTTTAATATTTTTTATTTAAAGAAAACAATAGCAGTGTTGATCTTTTGGGGACTTTTTTGTGTGTGTGTGTGTGTGTGCCCCCCACCTCACATTTCCCCCTGTCCTCCCCCACGGGAGGATTAATGTAAGATGTTGAGGACGTTGTTTTTTTCTGTGCCACAATAGCCTGTTGTTCACATGTAGAAGAGTTGCCCGTTAATGACAAGTGGAATATTTGTTTTCCCACCAAGGCTGACACACAGTTTCAAAGGTCAAGCACTGTCTGATACTGCATTTACTGGCTTAAACTTTTCTTTTCCCACAGTGGATGAACTTGTATAACTGGCCCAGCTGCTCTTCCATTTGCTGCAATGTGTCTCTAGCAGTTCTCCAGCTTCTTTGCTTTGCTCAAAGCTGAACACAGCACAAGCAGCTAATTAGTCTGTCCTGATAAACAAAGCAGTGCTTTATGGGAGACTGGGGCAGACCTGGGTAAGCACGAGCAAATGCCTTGGGTTACAAGTTGATTTTTGTTCAAAGGCTTCAATTAAGTGTTTTGATCCTCACTTTGATTAACAGGTGAAAATGCAAAATGAGAGCGAGCTGGGGAGTTGCGAGTGAGAATTTTTTCCCTCATCTTACATTAGGTCAAATATTTCCACAATCCATAAATGTTTCTAGTACGTGCTTCAATTCAAGGACTTCAAGGAAAAGAACGTCCCATGGGAACAGCTGGGGGATGATTACTTATACCAAGAACCAAATTCTGTGCTGTGTTTTGGAGTGGTTGCCTCCACAGCAAGCAGGGGTGGTTGAAAGGAGATTTCTGTCCTTTCCCTGTCCCCCTCATTAAGCAGCAGGTTCTGGCTGAGCACTTTGTACATCAGTCACATGGGGCCTTTTTCCCATTCTCCGTAGCTGTGGCAGGCAGTGAGATAATGTCCTCTTGTATTCAGGCAAGAACAAACTTGGTGAAGCATAAAATCTGTTATTTCCAACCAGCTTGCTTTTGATGGAAGGAACAGCTTCCAGTCTCGTAGTAAGAGGAGTAACTTGTCACTCACTGGAGTAATTTACCTGTTCCAAAAGGAATTGTTTCCAAGAATGAAAGCAGCCACTGTTAAAAACAGAAGCTACCAAAAGTGGATAAGATTACTTTAAGTTAACATTACTTAGGAGTAGATCACCCTATTTGTTTTGAAGCTGTCATTGTTTAAATTTTTTTGTCAAGAAAGCATCTAATTAGCAACATAGAGGGAAAAATGTGGCATTTAAAATAAAATAGAAAAAAAGGCTCAATCATAACTGTATTCAGAATTACTTCAGGGTAAGATTTCAAGCAGCTAATGTCATGTCAGTGTGTTCCTTTATGCTTTTGAACAGTTCTCCAGTCAGGGAGGGTGAAATTATGGTGCTTTTAAGAAAACTAATTATTTTTAGTTTAATTTTTTTTTACTGCACGTATTTTTGCCAACGAAACGGTGTGTCACTGACCCCCTTTTATAATATTGTTAGCTCAAGTGCAATAATTGCTTTTTTTGCAGGCTGAGTGAGGCATGGACCTGTGAAGTATGAGTTAAAGTTCAAATTACGCAGCCTTTGTTCTTTGCTTCAGACTACCTGCTCTGAATATATAACACAGCCAGTTAGACATCAAATAAGATGTCTCAACAATGTATTTTTCAGTTCTGAGGGTAGATCAGTACCTGGGCAGGAGACAAGTGAAGTGTATTTATTTTTTTTTTAAATAAACACAAGAACTTTACAGTGAGTTTTAGTAATGTATCTTATTTTATAGCCTATTTCTTCTCTTCTCTGTTTCTTAACCGATTAGGCTCAGTGCTAAACTGTAATAAGAGCAGTTAGAGGTTTTTGTTATAAAATAATATTGCAGCAAACTCCCCCTTAAGGCATCAGTCGATTTATCCATATAGACTATGTAGAAGTTCTTTCTGGTCAATAGGTTAGGACAGTAGAAAACAACAAGTAAGACTCAAAAGTATAAGAATTAACTATCACAGAGAAAGGTTGGCACTGTGTCTACTCCAGCAGTGTGGCTTCTTCCACCTCTATGAATTATGTGCCTGTCAACAGAACCAAGCCATGGAGCTTAAACAAATATATAGCTGAGACTGGTTAGAGAAGGGCCAGGAAGAAGGTAAATATTGTTTGTATTCTGACAATTCATTGCAGCTTCCACAGCAGTTTAATAATGTAGGCAGCCTCTCATGTCTTTCCTCTCCCATTTCCAGTAGGATCAGCCAGGCTATTTGTTGGAATAATGTATTTAAAAGACCATAAAATAATCACATTAAATATTCAGTAGCATCTTGGTTTCCCTAAACAGCAGAACATTGCTATCTCTGGCACGCTGATACAACCCACATGTAATCAGGAGTGTAGAGTAACACCCCGTTCCTCAGGGGCCAAAACTGCTCTGAGGGCAAAGCCACTGCATCCACCCTTGTTAATATGCAAATCCTGTCCCCATGGAGTTGTTATTCCGGGCCATTCTTGGCTCCAAGCTTTCCCAGTGCTGCTGAATGAAGATGCTATTTCTTCACTGCCCAAAGCTGTCCATCAGTGAATTGCTCTGTATCTAGGTAGAAAACTCCACTGCTGTTGAGGATCCTGGGAAATAGGATGCAAGGCTAAAACCCTTTTATGAAAATTAAGTGGCCAAGCAGTGCAATACAGCCTTGTCTGTGAGATTGCCAGCTTGTGCCAGCTTTGGTCAACATTGTTCTTTGCTCTGAGGTTCCTCAATTAGATCAGATTTTCTAAAACACTTTAGTCTTGTGCATACATAAGAAAGAAAGGAGGGAAAACATTTTTTAGGTGGTGCTAGTGTGTTGTTATAGTAACTGCAAAAGTCTAGGAATCTGAGGTGAAACCCTTTAAACAGTTGGCCTCTTGCAATCTCCCAACAGCCAAATGTTCCCATCGTGTTATTTCTACAGCACTCTCTTCTCTGTTGGTGACTTAGTGATTTATCAAATTCTCTATGCTACTTAGCACACAGGTCAAAGGTAAATTATAAAAAAGGTCATCTCACCTGGTGTTTGCTGCCCAGCAACCTCCACAGGAGGCCAGGGAAGAACGGAAACACTGATGATGCTTCACCTGAATCATCTCCTTGTCTGCCAGCCCCTCGTGTCTCAGAGCCTTCCTCATCCAGGAATGGTTCCTATGTATTAAGTCATCTTCATTGAATTCTGTTCCAGGAACTTGGTCATTACTCTCTGAGCCTGTTAACTTTTAATATCTAATATTAGATGAGATGAATTAAATCAAGGGATAGGTTAGAACTGGGTATACTGGACGAAGTAATGTAGTTCTGTTCTTGTTTCAACCGTTATCTCACTAGGAGACTTTGGGAAATCATGTAATCTCTCTAAAGATTTAAAACCTTTCCTTGTAAAATGTGAGTAGTACTTACGAGTCTTGAAAGCATTTTTCCTCTCTGCACCATGAGCAAATAAAATATTATCATTTTCCATCCTCATCAGTGTCCGCTATATCAAAGCAGCTCTGTGTAAAAAGCATAAACATAAAAGGAGAAAATGTATTCCATTTAGACAAATTGCTGAGAAAGGATGCAAGAAAGACTCCTGTGAGGTGGCATGCTTTTGCTTGAACTCCTTATTTTAAGTACCTAAATAACATTTCTACCCACACATTTGCGTCAGGTGTAGCCTAAGGCAAATTTGTAATTTCTGTACCCTTGTAATAAAGAATCTGTAAGTTGTGAAATTGGTTCTTCTCAGTATGCCTGGATAATTTACTCCATCTTGGAGCATAGATTTTGAACTGTGAACAAAGGATATTTAAAGGCTGCTTTATGCTAATGGCAATACCTCACAGAATAAGGCTGAAATTAGCCCTGTGCTGCAGAGTGCCGACTCTGCAAGAACTCTGCAGCAATGCTGCTACTGAGTGAGGCATCTGCAGGAATTCTGAACACTCCTTGAGTACAGGCACTGGACATAAGGATGCAACTTCTTCACAAGGATTCTATGAGAGCACTGAAATGGATTGTTTGGGGAGGTTGTGTGGCCTCCATCTCTGGAGTTTTTAAAGTTCCGACAGGAAAAAGTGCTGGGCAGCCACATCTGATTTCCTAGCTGGCCTTACTCTGTGAGACCTCCTGAGGTCCTCTCTAACCTGAATTATCTTTCAATCCTATTCCACTTGGGCAATAGAGACAACCAGAGCATATCTTTTACATCTTGAATAGCTCCCTGCTACTGCATTTAAAATAGAGTCAACAGATTTTCTCTGACAATGCCTTTAGTAAAAGAGTGACCCTGCTCTCACTTAAAGCTAAGTCTGATCTGTGGTGACCAGACTTAGCAGGGATTTCTAGGATTCAATCTCAGAACGTCAGAGAGGCCTTTGTCATCATTAAGTAAAGTGACTTAAGGGAGTTGGGACTGCAGAAATTATCTTCTCCTGTGTATTTTCCTTTCCAGTAAAACTCCACGCCTTGCTCAGAGTGTTGACATTAGGAAAATTTCCACTCAGCATGCTAGTTTTTATTTTCCATTTCTGAAGGCTCTCAGAATTTTTTTCAAATTATAGTTGGAACAATTTTTTCGTTTCTGCTACTGGATTCTGCTCTCTGAGCAGCCAAATTGCTGTTAACATATTCTTTGAATGTTTCTAATCTGTTTTGATTCAAAACCAAAACAGATGAGCACAGGAGACCTTAAGTGTCAATTTAAAATAACCTGGCTGTCTTCAATGTAATCTCCTGTGGTAGTTTAACTGCTGGTGGGGACTAACACCTTAATTTGCCAGGGCTGTCTCCAAAATAGCTGCGCAGCTGTTTCGCCATGGGAAGGACAGGATTCAGACTTCCACCTTAGAGGTCAAAATATTGACAGTGCTGCCATCCTCTCAGCTGCCATGGAAGAGCTCCTTCTCCTTTATTTTTCACAGTTTCTGGCTACCTTCTTCCTCATGTTCCTCTGTGAAACTGTGACTACTTCTGTCTCTGTTACCAGGCGTTTCAGGAGGAGCTCATGAACAGGACTGCCCCAGGCACTACTGTAGTTTTCTCCCTTAATTTCTGAACTGGCATGAAGACACTGTTGGCACTGAAGTTGCGAGAAGCAGTGACACCAAACTGAGATTTATACTTGAAGCTCAATACATTTGTAGAAACACAAAGGTTTGGAAACAATAGCTGAACATATTTGCACAGATGAAAAAGAGTTCCTTTACGGTCCTGAAGCTGGTTGTTTTATTACCTGTGAAAACTTAGCCCTCTTCTTTCTAATAAGTGTTGAAAACCCTGTGACGCTGTTTCCATGTATCAATTCTTAAGTATATTACAAAGGAGGGTAAAAAATAGCAAATATGTCATATAGGCCTAAAAGACAGGATGCTCTACATTCCTAAGGGGAAGCAGGGAATTACTTTCACATTGCACCTTTTTCAATGAGGGTGCTCTTCGTGCAGAGCATATATTTAAGGAACACCCATTATCCTCTTTTTTCAGGGAAAATGTACCCCCTCAGACAGCATGCTAATGAACAAGTTGCTAAATGTGAATGGTAACAGAGATACAAGTCAGCCTTAAAAGGTTTTGAGATGGTTTTGCATGTTTGAGTGTAACACACTGCAAATGCTCTTTTAGAATCATAATTGACTTTCCCTGACACAAGCACATTAACTGATAGGGGATATGTTTTCTAACACAATGTCTTTTCTTGGAGGCAGAACTAGCAAATCCAAAATCTCGTCAATGTTGCACTGTTTTTCATAGAGAACTTTTTAAAGAAAATAACAATGACTGAAACAAGGAGAAATCAGAACGGTCTCTCTTCTGCAGCAGTCCTTGAATAAACATTGTGAAATAGTAATTGTTAAATGTAGAATGAATCTATCTTAGTAAGCAATCCAAACTGTGATCATGATACTTGCCATTTCTTAAGAAACTATGGGGGAAAAATGTCTGAAATAAGATATGTCAGGAATATTTGAGGTTTGATATTAATCATGTTGTTGGGGGTTTTAAGTGGGGTGAAAGACCATGCTTTCATGGATTCTTGCAGGATTCTTTTTTTCTGTGTGTTTTCAAGGATTATTTTTCAATTTCACTGTTTTCTGAATACCATTTTATGTACAGAAATCCTTTTAGGCTGTGAAAAACTTCATGGGTTTAGAAGATATTAGAGGCAAGTGAGCTCTATTAAGATAAAGAGTTCCAAATGTGGAACAAAAGGAAAACCCAACAACTTCTTAGAAAGCTTCCTTGTGCTTTTGAAGTTTGAGTAGTGCTCATATTCTGATCGTGCTGACAACATGAAGATAGTTGGTAACTGAAAACCTTCTAGATGCATAAAGGAAACACAGTTACATAAGAATCTCAAAACCTTTTAGTTCAAAAGCACTATCATGTTGTGAAACAACTTTTAGTTATTTCAAGAAACACCCTTACAGCATTGACTGTTAGAGATTCTGAATCTAAGCTGACATTTATTTCATATAGACCAACTGGCAATTTATCCTCTCTATTCTTGTTTTATTGTTTGAAGAGGTCACAACATCCTACTTTTAAAATGGATAAATGCTATGGTTTTTGCTTTTTTTTCCCCACTCCCTAACATCCTACAGAGAATGACTTGAATTCAGTAATGTCAAACATCATTTGTACACATTTATCTACTTCTTGTCACGTTTTCATCCAGAGGAAGCCAGCCAAGGAGGAAAGTTCTCTTGCAGTCGGAGCTCTACTGACAATGAGGAGAGTCTGTTTCCCAGGGCGCTTTCACACGCAGTATCTGTCTCTGAATGTCTGCCCTCCTCCTTTGTGCTCCTTCCTTTCACAGATGCATATTAGCAAAGAGAAGTTGACTGCAAATTAATTGCTTTGCCTTTTTCTCACTGTTTTATCCCCATCCTAATAACTTGTCCCGTGAAGTGTCCAATACAGCGAGTGTTAGTTTTGCCAATCTCCAGTGGACTAAATCCCAAGCTCTTTAACCAAAACATCTTTCCTACCATTATGATCACCCTTTAAAAAATATGCTTCTAGCATCAATTTATGAGTTATTGATGAAAAAGAAAAAAAATTCTATTTCATAGCTTTTCCACCCCCAACCCATGCTATGCAGGCACACTCTTTTGCAAATTTGTAAAAAATAAAATGAGACAACATTTTTCTTCAAAAATGTATTTTATTTTTCCTAGCAATATGCTTCAAGTATTTTAGTGTTTGTAAGATTTGCTTTGTGATAAATTTAGCTAATATATTCATCTGTGTAATAACACTTCAGAGCTAATATTTAAAAACTGGAAGGTAAAGTGGAACTTTGTAGGCAGAAAGTTTGGATTTTTTTATGTGTCAGCATTGCAGGCTGACTTTCTTCCAAGGAAGTGTAGTTAGAATAGTGTCTTGTCAACAGATCAAGTGCATTGCTTAAATAAGTGTTCCTTGCTTTAAACCATCTGATCTGGATTAATTATCCGTTAAAACATCAAATCAAATACATAAGCTTGTGTTATTTTGCCACTCTGGGCAGAATGGAACATGATTGTTGCCCAGGGACAGCATAACCTCAAGCCTAAATACATAAACCAAAGAACTGATGCTGTGCTTTATTTCTTGAGTTTGCATTTTATAGGGAATGAACTCCTGAGGACCATGTTACCTCTAAGAGGAATATTCCAAGATTTGAGCGTGACTCTGAAACCTGGTACTTCCGTTGCTGTGTGATCCTTTTTTTTTAAAGAACTGCATGAGAAGAATACTCTATATTTTATTCATGCTGTCATTCTATGGAAGTATAATATACTCAATTAATTACAGTTAAGTTTGAAGCAGTCATGCAAGCATTACTTTAAGAGAGTTTGCTCTCTAATGTGTCTGGCAGATCTATCATTCTGCATTGTTTAAAAAAATCAACAAAACAACAACAACAACAATAACAAAACCCCCAACACTGCAGTTACAATGACTGAAAGTGTATGCACTGCTATTCAGTCACCCAGTAAATGAGAAACAAGCCTTTTGCTTATTTCATCAGACAGTAGCTTAACAGATACTTTAGTAGTGAAAGGTAAAGGTTACATGGGCAGTTGAGTTTCAATTTACATTTTTAATAAAGGGCTGTGCCTATAAAGGCGGCTGGATTACTTTTTTTTCCTCAGAGGAATTGTCTTTTTGTCTGAGTTATGTATAGTGAGGAACAAAGGAAAAACACTTTTCTCTTCTGGGCAGCATCCAGGTCTTCAGACTTGCACAAGTGCCTCATTTTAGGTACAATTTCATATTAATAACATTACTTTAAAATGCAATAACTGGCAATAAAATTAATCATGGACCTAACTTTCAGGGTCAGTGAATGTCACTCCAAATTGTTCTTAACAGCTTTGGGCGTGTGTTAAAATTGTCCCCAAAGTGGCAGCCCTGGAGGCTGTTCTCTGTCCGTGTGTCCAGAGTTACACAGCTGAGTGAGGCATTCCTGCCTCCTGCCCAACTTGTTGCTGCCTTTCAAAGGAGAGAGATAGTGGTCACTCCCACTGGAATTAAATCAGGGCTGATGGAGTTATTAATTCATCCTTTAGAACAGGTATTTCTCTTGTCAGCTTTAATTGCTGTACACTATGACAGAAAATTAACTTCTGGATGAGTAAGAACAGACATTTCAAACCTTGGCTAGCCCTGTCCTAGCTCTGCTGATAGAGATATCAGTGGGAGCTTCAGCACCGGATTCTAAAGCAAGACAAATGTTAAGTGCTTTGAAATAATAAAGAGTAGTTATGTAGATAACAACTATAATCTTACATAAAATACTGTTTAAACGGTCTTAAGGAAGCAAACTGAACAAAAGGAGGTACTTGGGCAGTACTTTTAACATGGATCTCTTTTTTGTGAGGGAAAAAAAAATCACAAACAGAATAAATAAAATGTAAGCCACTGCTTTTAACTAGAGCTCTCAAAAATTATCAGCATATCATTCTGGATGTTGGTTAAATTTCCATTTTTAAAAGACATAGTACAAATGTTAAAATGAAGTTTGTTCATGAGGGAACACTCATACTTTTCTTTACTCGTAGAGGCTGTGACTTTGTAGCCTTCCTGACAAAGATAAACATAATTTTTGCAAAAAACAAACAAACAAAAAAAACCCAAACAAAAACCCCACAAAGTTTTTTGAAAGCCCTGCTGCTGGAACAGCAGCATTTTCAGGCCGTGTATGAGATGGACACTTAAATGGGTCATGCCTGAGAGCAGTGGGATGGTCAGGTTATTTGGGGTCACGCTTCTGTGCAGGTAGAGAGCTCTCCCACTGTTGTTAGCATTTACGCTCTTTTTTGTTAACTTTTTTCCTTCCTAAGGATTTAAGGTTCCTTTTTATCCGAAGCACAAGTGCAGTCTGTGTGCGGAGGGCATCCTTGGCCGGCTGCCCGGCGCCCACCCCGCTGCTCTCTCATCCTCAGCAGAACAGGGAGAGAAACGACAGGGAAAAGCTTCTGGGTCAAAATAAGGACAGGGAGAGAATGTACCCATTTCTGTCGTGGGCAAAACAGGCTCTGCTTGGGGAGGTTAAGCTATTTCCGATGAAAATAGATTCGTGTGGTGAGGTAAAAGACAGATTCAAGCATTAATTTCCCTCCCGAGCAGCGCGGGCGGTGGGGAGTGGGAACCACGACGCTTCGCCTGTGCAGCTCCTCCTTCAGGCTCTCCCAGCGCTGTCCGCCGGGAAATCCCTGCTGAACCACGCCTTGTCCCTCCGCCTACGGCTCCTCCGACCGCCAGCTGTCACGGCCACTTGTCACACTTGTCCCTCTCCCCTTGGTGCCCCTTTTTAAATGTTTATTTCGGAGGCGCTGCCACCTGAGCCCGCGGGGCCGGGCCGGGCCGGGCCGGGCCTCCCCTCACAGGGACGCGGCCTAGCACGGGGGCTCGTTATAACTCGTCCACCTAATAACGTAGTGATGTTCCAAAGACAAAAAAAAAAAAAAAAAAAAGGAAAATTATCTTTTTGTATCAAATATTCCTATACCTTTTTTGGAATGTCAGTTTTTAGGCCTTACCCCCTTAAAAGTGCTAAAATTTGTATCTTTTCCTATGAAAGGGAGCAATTAGTCGCGCTCCCGGTTTTCTGCCTGCACTGAGGCTGCAGGAAAAAGTTGTGATCTTACAAGCTCTGGAATTGCTGTATTTCTGATTGAAATGATGAGGCCTTGGTGTGCATCACCTCTCCCTCTTTCTGACAGAAAAAATACAGGCACGTCCACATAAACCCAACATCTTTGTTGGGAGGGAGGAAGTGCCTCCTTTTTCATCTTCAAAAAACCAAAGCAAACACCAAACAGCCAAAAAAACCCCAGAAACAGATACCCAATTTAAATTTATATTTCCATCCCCCCGTTCCCCCCTTCACCCCCCAAATTTTGGGATATCTTAGCTTTCATATTCTATGGGGAGGGGAAAAAAAATCACTGTTCATCTTCACATTCCCTGAAAATGCGTTTACTTTATGCATATTTCACTAATCAGTTCCATGTTCTCATTAAACAGGCAGACACAGGAAAAAAATTCTCTCAGTTTTTCCAAAGCAACATTTGTTCCTAAGTCATTTACTTGATCAAAAAAGTTTTTTCTTCTTAGTCTCATAGAAAATTCTGTAAACAGGGTGTTCTGTGGAGCAATATTTATCTATGAATTTCACATCAACAAAATCAATATCTGTTGGAAATGCCTTGCAGATAGCTGCAGCAGTGTCAATCATTTGAAAGTAGGTATCTTTTTATAGAATGCTTCTCAGGCTGTCTGCTTGAACTTTCCTCTGAATTTTTGCATAAAATAAATTAGTTCTTCCATTAGCCAGTAAATTAGAAGATTGCAGCGAGTAGCTGTTCAAATCAACATGTTGTTATCATTAGGTACCTCGGATCCATATTAAAATATGGATATATTAGTTATCTTTCCTTCTCGTTCCCTCACACCTAATCATAAAGCTGTCTGAGATGCATGATTTGCAGCTGAGCTGTAAAAAGGGCATCAGCCTCTTCAGGCTGCCATGAAGGCACAGCTTCAGGTAGTTACTCTGGCGATGATGTGATTGAACTAGAAGATGGAAAAAGGCCTGATGAAATAATGTTCTGGTCAGACAAAGTGGCTCAGGAAAAAAAGTGTTTCCTTTTGTTCTGGATGTTGTTTAATCTTCTGGCACTTAGATTGCATAGAGCTTTGTGCAGTTAGCTTTGATCGGCTTCAAATGTGAAAGGAAATCTGTGTGTTGGTTTCATGTCTCCCTCAGAGAGCGTTCCTGGTGTGCTTGGAATGAGGTGTTCACAACCTAATTTGAATCTGTTTTCCCTGCATTTGAATCCACCTATTCTTAACGTCTTTTTTCCTTTCATGCATTTATATCTGTGGATTGAAGAACCCATTCTTTAGAGTTATTGCTAAAAGAGAGTTTGAGAGTGTTTAAGGCAAGGCAGGTGTTCTTAAGTACTTTGAACTTAGTAAGATTTAACTCTTATGTTTTTGTGTCAGCTGTGACTGTTAACATGTCCTGGTTTTGGTTAAAAAGCCACTGTCCATGGGTAATTGCTGTTTTTTAACAAGTCAATCACATATATTTATATATATAGAGAGAGATCACCTCTTGTCTTTGTAAATCCAATATTATTGAAGTATCCAGTGTCTTGTATCCTTGAGCCCAAATAGGAAAAATAGCAGGTAGGGGAAAAGACTCGAGGCTCCCATTTACCAGTTGCTCATAGATAACCTGCTTTCATGCTTTCCTGTCATGTGTAGTCCTTCTGAAATCCCCAGGACCAAGTAACCTTTTCCCACTATTAAATATTCCAAAAATTTCAGGGAACGCTTAGGTGCTAACAGGAATGTCAGAAGCACAAGTACAGCTCATATAGCCTCTTGTAAAGTATTGCATGGTAAGTGCTTTAGGAGTTGTCACACAAATGCTCCTGCAAGCCTGCCAGGGTGGCAGTGTACACAGTAATAGATGCTGTTATCCCAAGCAAGACAAGAAAAATGATTTCATTCAGGCGGGGTTTGTTTTGCTTGGAGGGAGCAGTTCAGGACAAATAGTGATTTGGGGACATTATCAAGTTCCAAAGTCGGGAGTTTGATTTAATTTGTTGTCTTTTCTGAAAACACAAAGGGAATACGTGCTATTAGAATGCACAAGTTGCAGAAAGGAAGCACTAAAAAACTTGCAGTTTATGAGATAAGCAAGTTTCATCTTTGAGTATCTCTATAAACTTTGTGAAGAGAAACCATGGGCCACTTTGGGAGTAGTACAAGTGGCACAATTACAAGAGGGAAGAAAAGGGTGATGGAGTAGATAATTCTTAATATATAAATATGGTGGAACAGCTGTTTAGACAAACTCCTTAATAAATAGGGGAGAGCAGACAAAAAGGAAATTGTGCTGTTTTGTCACTGACTAGAGTTGGATGAGATATACAGATATTTCAAACTAGCCTCATCAAGGTTGATACAAATGTGTATTGAAACTGAATTGCTGATATAAAAAAGCACTGAAATCAGTATGCTTCTGAAAGAAATCAAAGCCACTGATAATGATTAAAAAAAAAAAAAAGAACTCTACATTGGAAAATGTGTCATTTTTAGCCAAGTGTGTTTTTTCAAATGTTTATGAAAGAAGGTTATATGAAAAAAATCCTCTTTTTTGTGCTTCCGGAATGGTTGGTGCAGCTGTGCATGAACGAATGTTACTTCAAGCCACTTCAACTATATAAAGGAAAAGTCCCAGAAGGCAGCAGAGTCTTTAAATGATGTAGAGCTCTGTGTCATTCTGAAAGCTATCTGTAAGGATATATGATGCTGCATGTTAGGATGTCCACTGGTGAAATTACTTTTTTATCTCTGTGCCTGTATCTCAGGGCTTACTCAGAGACTTTTGGCCACAGTTTGTGGTTTTGCCTCTTAAGTAGCTATGGAATGACTGACCAAAAACTGCTGAAGTCACTTGAAAGACTCATTTAAAATTGTGCTCAAGTGAGCCAGGTCTTGTAAAATCTTGAGTTGAAGCTAATGTCATGGAGCTTAAACATATTAAACAGTTCACAGAAAACTTTTCAAACTTCTTGCTTTTTAGAACTACAATCTAGATATTAAACCCTTTTAAATTATTTTTTTCCTTTTCCTCAAGGGCTCTTTATTTAGAAGTTTGCTCCAGGGACTGATTTTAAGATGTTCAGCTGAGAGAACCAATTCATTTTCTCTCTGCAAGGTAATGGTTACAAAAAAAAAAAAAAAAATTTACCAGCTGCAGTCGCAATCCAAAATGCAAAAATACCTAATAGCAACCACATTCATCAAGATCTCAAGGAGACAATATGCATATAAACTCTTGTGACCCTTCTTAGAATAAGAAGATTTCTGTAGAAGGTATGGTAATGTTTTCTGGAAAAGGAAATTTTACCAAGTTTTCTTCAGCTTTTGAGAGCTCTGACTGAGAATCTGTTGGTTTTTTAACCTATATGAACCTAGAAGGCCAGGAAATAAGAGTTCTTTAAAGATACTGGGTTAAATAGATTTTTGCCTCTTGGGTACAAAATGAAACAAGGACGTGCTGTTAGTTTACCATGGTAACACTTGGAACCGAAACCTTGGTTGAACTTGTGTTATTTCACAGCTGGATGAAAGAATGCATCAAGATCGATTCAAATCAGGATTTGAAGTGCTGTGCTGCTTCTAGGGTAGCACAGGTCTAGGTGACTGTGTGGGGCACCAGAAAAAACCTCTTGCCAAACTTAATTGTTTTCAGATTCTTAGACATTTTTGGCATTCAGCTCATGGTGGCTGTGCGTGGTTATACAACCATCAACTTTGCACAAACACCAGCTCTGATGGAGGCAATAATTGGGTAGGGATTCATACTGCTCTGCTATTAGCAGTTCTAAACTATAATATATATATGGTCTGTGAACCTATAAAATGCTGTAAACCGAGGGTGGGACTGGATTGGAATGACAAGTTAGAGGATGGATCCTACAATGGATAGATAGCCATTATAAATCAGCTAATACTGGAGAAGCACAGTAAATGTTGTCTGAACTCTGCTCCATTAAAATTAATGGAAACTCTGTGATCAAATCCAATGAGGAACATGAGTGAGCACTCCTGAAAGCCCTGCCCCTTGATGCCAGGTCCTTATCTACTTGGCATTGTTTAAATCTGGAGATGCACTTATGGATTGCCTCAGGAGCTGGGTGTTCTGTTTTAATCCAATACACTATTGGACTGAGGTTTTCAAAGCAGATCATTGATTAAAACTGATGGGAAAAAGAGTATCTAAATTCTCTGCATGTTTTGAAAATTTTAGCCTTTGGGTGTTAATGTGCAGTCTTTAATCTGTCCGTAATCAAGTAGAATTCTCCCAGGGACTTTTGTTTGAGCAAAACTACACAGTTTGATCTTTTGGCAAGAAGGTTTTGTAGGAAACTGGTTGCTGCAAGCAGAATTTGTGCAAGAAAATTTCTAAAGTACATGAGAATGGCACTTTTTCCCAGTTATAAGTAGCCAAATCCTTTTACTGATTGTGGTGGTGGGGTTTTGGTGAGCAAGAATATACTAGCAGGTAATCTGAAATGCAAATTAAATGGAAATAGAGGCTTCATTTGACATAAGACTTCTGCATATTTCTAGTTGATGCTTTTTATTTCACAAAAACCTCTTTCTTTCACATGTCATTATAATTTTAATTTTCAGTGACTGCTTCTTACAAAATAGAGAATGTTTACAGGGTGGTGAACATAACTGTGTGTGCTGCTTCAGTTTCTGAAGAGGCATTCTCAGAAGGATGGGTGCTGTGATCTGTCTAAGCACCATGTAGTGGCATATTCATCCAAGTCTAAACACCAAAATTGTATATGTGTGTGTCTATATATTTTTGCAAAGATATTTGTGACTCAAACTAAAATGCAACTCTACTGTTAAGAAAATCCAGTTTACAGGCTTGAAAGAAAGCAATGTTTTGCATTTTCTTTCTGACAGTTCAAATGATCCCTTATTTCTTTTGAAATGAGGCAGACCTACTCTTCAGATTTGTGTTATGTAAAACAGTGAGAAAATTACAGGTATCAAGAAAAAAAGAGCAAGATGTTCTGCTGTGATTCAAATTCTGCAAGACAAGAATTTCCGAATTTATTCTTTTTTTCAGTGAAATAGTGGTGATAGGGGGCAACATCCCACTCTTGAAGTCTGGAGAAAGTGTATAGGGACACTGTCTTACATAATACAGTACAGCACTCAAAATAGGTCTAAAGCTTTTGTTATTTAAAGCACAGGGAAATTGCAATCCTGTGAATTCCAACACCAAAAATCCCAGAGATGCACTGCTTTCTGTACAGCTCCTGTGCACCAGCGTTTTTTGCACCAATAATTCTGGAGCCACGCTCTAATTTTGCAAATGCTTTGAACTATAGTTAACCTCACTTCTGTTTAGAAATGATTCTCAGTTAAAGGTACTTCTGAGAAGTGTCCACTGCCCTTTTGGATTCCTTCAGGACGTTGAATGAAGTAAAAGAAGAGTGGGAAACACGGTTAAACAATGAAGTCCGTGCATGTGTAGCTCCCCTACAAAACTGTCTTTCCTAACACCAGCATATCTTTTATTTCTATAAGAGTTCCTTGGTTTTGATGGTGATTTATTTGGGGAACTACCCAAACAAATGTCTGCTGAGAAAGGGAAGAACCAGGTGGCATTTGTCATAAGATAGTTTTAAATTTTTCCTGCTGACAACAATGGCAAAGGTCTGTATCACACTTAAAATTTCCAGGGTTCTCCTGACCTGTGGCATGATCCTGTCATGCTTCTTGTTATCTCTTATCTGGCAAATCAGTGATATAATCCTACCACAGGATCAGGGCTAGATTCAGAAAATTCATCTCTGTTTTTACCAAGCGCTGAAGTTGAGTCTTTATCAAGAGGTATTGAGGAAACTCATGCATTATTTATGTCTGTCTGTGTGGAGAATGATTTTCACAATATATTTGTGTATGGGAGTCAAAATGATTAATGGAAACAGAGCAGTCACTTTATAAGGAAGAGACAAGGCTGGGAAAAAAGGCAGCTGGAGATAATAAGGCTGAAAGTTGATATGATCAATGTTCACAAAATCATGAAGGTCATGGGTAAAATGAATGCAGAGTTGTTATTTCCCTATCCTGCAATGTTTGAACTACAGCGTATTAATGAAACTGTTAGGAGTTTGGTTTAAAGTTTGGAAGAAAGCACTTGGAATTCTGAGATTTATTGCTAAAGGAGGATGTGGAGGCAGATTCAAATTCATGGCCAGTGAGCCCATGCAAAGACACTAAGGGAATGGGCAAGGATGTACTTTCCAATATTTTTCATCTAATAAGATGCCAGTGAAACATCCCCTTATGTTCCTGCATTTTTAATCTTCAGTATATTAAAAACTGTACCTATATATAAACCCTAGGATTTGGAAGGAGATTTTCATTTCAGCTGGATTAATGGTTCGTTATTTCATGGGCAGAGTAATAGGAAAGTCTTTCAAGAGGAGTGGTTTCAATCTGGCATGTGCAGCAGAAATCCACCATTCAGTAATTCTTCGGCATATTGTGTGTGGCTCAACAAAGGAATGCTAAGAAATTCTTAGGTGAATTGGGGGAATCTAAATATGACAGTGTGTTGGCATGGTAATCCTACAACGTCTTGCTGCTTTACTCGTATCCCCAAAACAGGACACTTGAAATACAAAGTACATTGCAGCTGAGCTAGATGGGGTGTTTTGGTAGCTGCAGCACGGAGTATTATTGTAGAACAGACATTTTTGGTAAGCAAAAAGTAGCTGCTGCGTATTTGGCAGCGGAACAATCGTGGAGGAGACATCTCGGTGTCAAAGTGTGCTTGTAACAAACACCTGCCTCTGTGGGACGACGGGCTGTTGTGTAATTGTAACAGGAGAATTTCAGTATTCTCATGTGTCAAGTACCACTTCATATAAAGGATTAGTATCTGACTGATGTCTCATAATAGACATTTGTCTCTGGACCCTCTGAAATGGTGGCAGCTCTGAAACAAGTGTTCTGGAGGGGGGTCTCAAAATATCAGAGATTAGATTTTCAAAAATCCTGTATATTTTAATACCAATAGTTAAGATCTGATTTTGTTAATGTTCTATACAATGCATCCTTAGAGTTTGACAAGTCATCTCAAAGTTTCTGTGGTCTTTTCTTCTCTAACCTTAACCTAAGCGCTATGAAAATGGGGACCTGTCCAGTCTTGGAAAACTGTAAGTGAATCTGAGCAGCTTGTCATACTCATCTGCCTTTCTTTGCTGTGCCGTACTTTTATCCATCCCTAAGGCTTCCTCATTTACAACTCCCTTTTTACTACGCTATTAAAGAGATTTTGTGCTGTGACTTTGGTTTATTATCTGATGCTCTGAAATACTGGGTCAGATAGAACAGCACTGCATCACCTGGAAATTGATTTGAGGCAGAGTTTTTTTTGTTGTTTTGGTTGTTTGCTTTGGTTTTATTTTTCTGATTTGAAATCTGTTTGATAAATTAAGCAGTTGTTTTTTGTGACCTTGCCACCTGGTAAGGTGTGCAGATGAAGGGGAAATTGCAGCTTCCTGGGATTCACTGTATGCCACAGATTTGGGCTTTCTTGTTGTTTCATTTTATGACAAAAGAAATGGGCCTCTGCCATTAAAAAGTAGATCAAAGATCAAAAATTCATGATGAAAGAAAAAGGTGGTTAAACTGCAGTTGCAAATATATTTAATTAAATTGTTAGACTTTCATTAATGTGAGTAACAGAGATGATGCCTTGTTGCGGGAGATTTTAATGAACTTTATTCATGGAATAAATGAACAGCCTGAAGTTTTTTTTTCCTTTATCAACCATTTTCTCATAGGGCATAAGACTCCCCTTTTTCTAGTGGTGTTCAGCTGCACCTGGAATATTTTTCAGCTGTGATAGAAAGATTTCTGACCTTGAATCAGCGATTCTGGCTGCAAGTAAAACCTGAATGTGTTGCTTGGACTGGAGGAACAATTGACAGCTGTAGCACAAATCTGAGTCTGATGAATGTTGAATCTCTTGTGGTTGAGACTTCCGCAAAAAGCAGCCGGTCCATCCGAAGTCTCATATTTTTTCCTGGCAAAGGATTTCTGAGAATAAAGTGGGAAGTTTTTTTAGAAAACACACTAAAAGGATAATAAGGTAATGGAAAGGGCAATAAGGGACTAAATTCTTGGGTACTTGATTTCTTATAGGAAAAATTCTGGTTTCTAACAAAGAATTTTGTAATAGTCAGAAATATGAGAGAATGCATGAACTCTCTCACAAAGCAGAGAAAGGGCATAAAATTCTGTCCTGGACACACTGGCAAAAGCTACAGAAGGTATCTAGATGTCTTCTTAGAAGCATCCAAGTGTTTAAGACTATGAGAAGAAATGTGTGAGGCAAGAAAATCCGTAACTGTGGCTGAAGATCTGTTCTTAGACCTCTGGCATTCTTGAACTCTTCCATGACATGGAATGAGGGTGTAATTTCTCTGACTATTCTGTAGCATATCTGCTATTAGAATTTTGTGATTTTCTCTAATTGTTCTCTGATTTTTCTTATCTGATACATGGTCTAACTAAATAAGAGAGCTTGAATAGATAGGTCACCATAAAAAAGGAGTAGTTAATGTATGGAGAACTTTCCAACCTACAGAACTGTGGTAGCATGAGCTTTGGACAGTGTTGGGTCCAGGCTTCTAGAAACCGTTCCCGAGCAACAAAGAAAACTTGTTTGGTTAAAAAAAATGTGTTGTACACGTCACTCAGTTCTTAAAAAAAAAAAAACCAAACCATAGTTGACAACTGACAGCTTGAATCCTTGTATGTTATAGCTATTTCCCACTAAGAAATGATGTTTCAAATAACCTGGTGCTTCAGGCTGGAGTGCCTTGTAAAAGCAGAAATATTGCCTGTGGCTGCATTATGGATGTTGAAAATTGTGTGGTTCTGTGACTGCCAGTCCCATTAGAGGCTCTGTAGAAATCAATAATTGCTACGACAAATCATCTTTTCATGCTGGAAAACAGATGCTTTATGGACAATTAAAAAATAAAAACCCCTACTTTTTCTAAACCAGAGAAGATTTATAACAAGAAATATTTTTGGTTATATACATTGAAATTAAATAACGCATTTACCTCTGTTAAGATCTAATTAGCGAAGTATTACCTGTGCTCTTTATTCAACATTCTTTTTTGTTCTTTGCACCTTTCATGGTATTGAATTTAAGCATTCTGCTGAACAGTGTCCTGCCAGCAAGGCTTTGTGTCAAAATTCCATTTGTGTTTTAAGGTAATCATTACCTGGGAGGGATTTGTGACAGAAGGAGTCAGTGGGACCTCCTTTGTGTCATGTCCTGCTCTGCATGGAGTAACAGCAGTATGAAGGGATTAGGTACGGCTCCAGTGGCAGGCAATTCCAGGGGTTAGGCTGGGATTTCAGCTCTAGCTTCAGCATCAATTTTGCATTTTATTAAATTGTGATTCATACCAACTGCTCACAGTCAGTGGAACCAGGAGGATGACTGGGCCTGGGCTCTCATGTGAGGGCTTTGCTCAGTAAAAATTTAGTGATTACATGTGTGTTAAAGAGATTTTCAAGAGGATTAGGAGCACCGCTGTGGTCTGAGGGGGAAAATGTGGGTCTGAATCTCCCACAGGCTTTTCCAAAAGAGGTTGTAGGACCTCCTTCCTTGAGACACTCAAAATTCACAGAATCACAGAATAGTTGGGGTTGGAAGGGACCTCTAGTCTAACCCAAAATTTAATGAGACAAGATCATAAGCAAGCTGACTTATCCTTGAAGTTATCCTTGACTCACCCTTGAAGTTACCCCTTGCTCTGAGGAGAATGTAACATTAAACAAAAGCATAAATTCCGCTATGAATTTGTCATTTCAGAATAATTTCAAAAATCTCATAAACATCTATGAGGTCTCTGTTTGCTGCTTTTTGGGAATCTCCTCCATAGGAACTACAATCCTCCCAGCCCCTGTGTTTGCAGACTTCTAATCTAAGTCTGGATGCTATTTTGCTATTCCTGGGAGCAAGTACCAAAGTACTTTTGTGTATTCTAAATGCTTGAACATGTGACTTTTAAAAAAGAAAACTATATTTATGTCCTTTCCTGATCTTTCAGAGAAATAGCTTGTACAATTAAAGGGAAACCCTGTAGCATGTGGATTTATTTTTAAAATTAAAAAGATTTATGGAAAAAAAATTGCAGAGTTAGGACACCCACAAAAAATAAAGCCCTGAAGCAAAGAAATCCATTATGAAATCCTCCAGTAAAAATATTTCTTTGAAGTTAATTTTTATGGAAATATCGGTTAAAGTTGCATGTACTTCCAGAGAGGTAGGATATGATTTTATGTTAGTTGTTAAACAGGTCATTAATATTCAGTGCCAAAGTCATTATTTTTCAGAAAGTAATGTAATTCCGAGCTGTCCAGAGAGAAGGAGTGAGTCTGTGGCGCACATGCTGAGAAATGTGCACGCTTGTCAAGGTATCGGGTGTTCCTGGGCACTGGAAATCCGTCATCCTGAGAATGTTCTATTCTAGTGCATTTTAATGAGCGCTGCTGAAGCTGTGAATGGTCTGTCAGCACTTTTATTAGGCATCTTATTATTAGGGAGTTTATAGCTTGGCTGTAAAGCCCTTGCTGTAGGCTAAAAGTAGTTAAAGAATACTTTCAGAGGACTGTTTTGTGCCAAATTTAATTCAGATAGCTTTAGGCATTTTTCCATGTTCATATCAGAAGGCAATATTCAAGTTCTGATTGAAATCTTTTTGAAGTAGGGCAAGGCAAAATACAAATGGCCTAGACCTGTAGCTTCACTCATAGTAGGCAGTAAGACAGTCTAGTACAGCGGAATGTATTTTTCATGGAATAACCATATATAGGGCCTGCAGCAGTGGGACCCAGTGCTTCAGGGTGAATGATAAAGTCCTTATTGAAACAGAATCCTGGTTTGCCTGGGTAGGCTCTTCAGAACTGGAGATACCCTGAGGTGGGCTGTGGAAGCTGTAAATGACTCACTCTGACAGAAATAGATGACATTGTTTCAAATGAAAACTATTAATTTGAGATGCTGTTGAAAAGTGTCATTGCTTTTTTTCTGCGTAGTACCCAGAGAACAGCTCAGCAGAGCAGGGAGCTTGCAGGACTCTGTTTTCCCGTTGTTCGTGGAACAAATGCTCTCATTTCGTACATCAGCAATCACAGTTTGCTGGGGCTGTTCTGCCAACTCAAAGCAGAGACTTTTCAGGAGGAGGTGACAAAAAGTACCGCATCATTTTATTGTCACTTCAAGACCTTAGACATGGAAGTGTATTACTCTGAAACTCAACAAAGATTGTTGTCAGAGAAGTTGCATAAGCCTGTTGCTAAAGAATCTAAGCTTAGCAGGGAAAAAAAAAGATAAAATATAATAAGTTCTGTGAAAATGTACTGAATGCTTGTTTTATTTCAGTACAACATGAAGGGACAGATTGCCACATGGAGTACATGTTGCTTCAGTAATTCTCACAAAGTCTTTCATCAGCTGCCAGTCACAGGCAAGTTCCTGAGGGTGAAAATATTTCCCCGTGTTCTTGTCAATAGTGCTATGTCTGGAGAAACTTTTCTGAACTGATTGGCAGTGCCTTTCTCCTGAACCAGTAAGCTGTGGAAATCTCTGGTTGGTTAAAAAAGCTCTGTCATGTAGCAATGTCACCCTGGCCACGCGTCCCAGGCTGTGCAGGCTACTGGGTGTCAATGGACACAGCTGTGGAGTAAGTTGAATTAGAAGTTGGTAGAGGTAGATAGATTTTATTAATTTGTTGGTTGTTGTTTGGGGTTTTCTGGTTTTGGTTTTTTTCCTTTTTCTTTTCCCATAAGATTTGGTTCCTGAAAGCATGGAATTCAAGGAAGAAAATCAGAATCAAAGGAGTTCTTCCTCTGTACCTCTCTTTCATTTGCCTGTCTTCTTGCTTGCTTCACCTGTGTCCCACTGAAGGCAGCTGCCAGTTCCAATGCATACCATTGCCTTGTAAATAGTTTCAGGTACCTTCTGTGAGAATCCAGCTGCAGTGGAACATGAATTATAAAGAAATGCAACTGATGCAATTATCTGCCAAAAGCTAATTTGTAAGTTTTTGCAGGTTAAATAACTGTTTTTAAAATTAGCAGTGAATGAATATTAAAGGTGAAACCCAAGCACCTCTGAACACAGGAGTCTAATTCTGAAAATGTGGATGAGATTAATTGCATCAGGCTATTAAGCTTTACAGGTGTGCTAAATGTTGCACAATGTAAGAGTATCAAGAGTATCAACCTCTTCAGTTCTTCCACTCCATTACAGTGGAGAGTCCTCTCTGTGGTAGCTTTCAATTTGAACCACAGGTTATTCCTGTTGTTAAGTTTTCAACAGACTTATGGAAAAATGTAACAGATAGCGGGTTCTAAAAGATTATTTAGTAGTGTTTCTTCTTAATAACAACTAGGTAGATGATGTTCAGATTTTGAGAACACCTTCAAAGTAAAGGAACTGTCAGTTAAAAAAAAAAAAAGACATTAAAATATACCTTCCCCCTGTCCTGCTAAAGAAATTTGTTTATCCAACATCCAAGGCAGCTGCACTTGCCTTCAAGTGTGTGCTTTAATATATTCCTGCACAGAAAATCTAATATGTGACCACTGAACTGCATGGTTTATGAGGGCTCATCTGCATTATGGAGAGTTTTTCACTCTATTGATTTGTGGAAACAGGATTGGGGTTTTTGTCCTTCAGAATTTAATTTGTTTTCGGTACTTTTTTTTATGAAGGGTTATTTTTGCCATGCATGAAGTGGGTTGCTTTTTTCTGTACATGTTTAAGGTTTCAATTAAATATCCAACAAAACAAACAGGAAGGTAGGAAAAATAGATTCACTCTACAAAGTTCAGGTACAGACAGCTAGAGCTGAAAGGTACTTGCATCTCAGGATGTGATTCAGTCTACAGCATTAATCTCTGTTCTATACCTAGAAAACATTTTTTCAAACTTGAGGAAATACTGTTATTTTTGAGCCTTTTTAATGCTTTTCTGTCTTTGAAGGAAACTAGTCAACAGTTTTGGAGATGTAAGGGCTGGAGGAGGGAGACTGGCATAGAGGGTGGTCATGTTTTCTGTGCGTCCATAGGCAATCAAAGCTCAAAATGGGCAGGGAGATCTGTACTAACACAGAGATTGATTATATATTTCAAAGCCCAGCTTTATGTGGAAGTGCTTTGATGAATTTTTAAACAGTCTCATAGAAATTCCGGAAAAACATTTGTACTGTCTGTTACTTCAAAAAAGTAGTACTTAATTAAGGTGCTTTTCCTTCAGTTAGTAGTTTTTGCTTGGTTTTTTGTAAATCTGAATGCTAACTTTTCATAATTACATCCTTGTTTCAGACATGATGATTGAGCATAAGAAAATTAAAGTAGATGTTTAAAGAATATGTATATTCATATAAAGTCTACTAGGATAAAAGAAATATTGCTGTCGTTTTAAATAAATTATTGAGGCATAGGCTGAATACCTTATTTATATCTTTGCAGAACCTTACCATACCTATCTCACTTTTGTGTATATGCAGAAACAAATTCCGTGCCTGAGAGACATTCTCCAGGTGGGGTGATGTGAGGATGGAAGGGAAAAATTACGTTCTGTTGGATATATACCCCAGAGGCTGCTAAGGACTAGTCAAAGGAAAACAGGAAGAAAAATGATGAGATTGCTAAAATAGAAAAAAGATGCCAAAGAGAGGTTTTTTCTTAGTGCTGGTGAGACTGTGAGAAAGGGGAAAGACGAGAGTGGTTGATGTGCTATACACAAATTTTCCTACTTTCAGGTGATGACAGTTTTGCCAGCATCTGTGCTGCCTGTTTGAAAGGGTCCAGTACTCTTTTGGACTTCTGAATTTGTAGTATTTATTGTTAGCTTTTCTCTTACCTTTAACACCTATAACTTTTCTAGTAGTCTGAAATGTGTCTGTGTTGTCAATCTGTTGTTATATAAGCCCTATAAACTGTGCTGATTAGACAATGCCTCTGTTTCTAGTTCAGAAGCAGAAAGAACCATTAGGTTTATCCAGTGTGACTTTTTACATCTCACAGTCCATTAAATTTCATCCGGATACCCCATTTTACAGATGAAGATTGCAGTAAACAAGTAAATTAAGCCAATTAATCTGGGAGATATTACTTTGTACAACACACTGAGTAGCAGGGATCAAGATGCATTTGCTGTCAAGTATCTACAGCAGCCAAAAAAATGGAGTGAGATATGTCTAGGTGGTATCAATTGCTGTTTGATAGATATTTCTGTTGCAGTCCAGCTTCCCCTTAATCTAGGATCTCTATTAAAGAGGGTACCTGACAGCTGGAGATGTTCTTATTTTTTTGTTATCAACTAGGATTTCTTGAAACAATAATGGATGTCTCCAAAGGCAAGAGTAGCGATAATTCTTTGAATATTTTTACTGGTCTTATGGCTTGGAGTCTGTGCTTGTCCCTTCCATTTGTAAATCAAGAATTTTTAAAATTTATTTTACGTGGTTCTGTACCATTTTATTGTAAATTCCTTCTTCCTTAGGTCTTTAAAACAATTGCAATTGGTGTTTTACTTGTGTTTACTTGAGTCAGATGGTGTTATAGCACTTAGGTGCATTCTCTTTTTCTCAACTTCTTATTCTTTCAGCTTCCCTGACAACCCTCAAAGATCTATCCTGTGGTAAGGGATTTTCTGAGCTTAGTTTTGAGATATTGCTCGTAGAGGAAAAAAGCAAACTCTCCCGGAAGAAAAAATAAGAATGCTAAAAATGAATGCAAAATGCATCTTAAACCTTTCTTAAAGGATTGCAGGCACTATCAGTTGTAGTGCCTATGCCAGTGCAGTGTGTGACTACACACTGCAATCACAAGGAAGGTCATCAGGAGAAATGAAATGGGGCCTCAGGCTGCAGGTTTACATTAAAATCTACATTTGATCGAGGTTTTCTGGCAATAAGAAGGCAGACCCTTAGTTCAGTTCTGTTTTCAAGACTTAAAATTTCAGAAGTTATTCTTCCTAATGGTTAAATAGAAATTAGAACATGCTTGTTGTTTCTGAGTAGAAGAATTAACTTGCTTTCAGCAGAGGCAAGCAAGTTGAGAGAAAACAGGAAATGTCAAATCATTGGGTTTATGAGAAATTTAGCCTTCCATTTCTGCTGCGTTGTGAGTGCTCATAGCTTGGGATGGTCTAATTCACAGGTTATGACAACCTCACACGTCCACGAGCTGCTTTTGGATCTAGGGAGAAAGGGAATGTTGTGATAATACAATCCATCCTTGTGGCATTGTATACTTCATATTTCAGGAACTATCTGAGGTGAATACTGGTAATCTTTGTAAATAGCAGGTATTGAGCCATTACCCTGATGTCTTATTGGGCTACTTAAAACAGAGGCTGGACAAAATTAAGAGAATAAAAGTGGTTATATTTATTGAAGGGCCTTCAGGTACACTAGGGCAGTCAAAGCCCCCAGGGGCTACACCCAAAATGGACAATGGGTCACGAGTTTTTCATACTTTTATAAGTTTAGTCCATTTGCACATCGGGGATTAATCCTTCAATTACAGCTTCAGGTAATGAAGTCACTTACCCCAAGTTTGCTCCCCCCAACTCACTGTTGTTTACATTTCTTGGGGCCTGAGACAGGAAGGTGTCCTTGAGCTTCAGGCCTAGAGAGGAATTGTTTTGTCTGACCAAAACGGGAGAGCAGTAGCTAACAGTCTATATGGAGTTTAGAATTATACACCAAAGAATTATGGGATATGAAAAATACAAAAGCTACAATCCTAAGGCATCATCCCTGTGCAAGAACAGACGTTTATTTATTTGACCATCTTTTTTCCGCTGGTTCGCTAGTAGCATGTTCTTAGTTTGTGACACACTGAATGAAATTTGGGAATGTAAAACTTTCTTAAATTAGCTTAGGTTCATCACTTTAATTTTTCAAGATTTTAAAGTACTCCGTACCAAAGACAACTGACAGATAGCTCTACAATCTACCAGAAAAAGACCATCACACGAGGAGGAGATGTTTAAGTGCATATTTTTTATGTTAAAAATAAGTCCAATTATCATTCTTTGTATCACAGCAGGCACTTTACAGAAAACTAACTCGTGAAAACAGAGAAAAGTATGTCCATCAAGGAATATATTTTAAAAATCAATATAGCAAGTAGATGTGTATAACTTCACTGCATCTATTCTCTTTTGCCGTATGTTTTTATGTCCCCATTCTGTCAGTCTGCAGTTTTAAACAAACAGTTCCAAATTCCACTGATATTTTTGCTTAAAAGACAGAATCTGTAACCCTTCAGAGATTATATTAATAGCTGCAGCACTTTGCTCTACATGGTATTTCAGCATTTTCCTTACATGCACAATCTAGGAGCACTAAATCTGCAATCACTAACCTTTCTTTTCTTACTAAAAGGCATTGTTAAATTAAACGATGCATTATTAATAAGCATTCTTGAAAATGGAACCTAGGAAGGTTAATGCACTTTATATTCTATTACAAAGAATAAGCTGCACCAAATTTCTCTCTCCACCTGTTCCGGTGCTTCCCTGTTTATTGTTCACGTGGCTGATTATTTTAGCTTAATTTTTTGCTGTCTGTTTGCTTATTCCTTTGCAAATTTGCACATGTAGGCAAAGGAATTCAAGGCCAGGTTGGATGGAGCCTTGAGTAACCTGGTCGATTTTTATTTCATAAACATATCCAGTAGGTATCTTTAGTTTTCAGTTCAAACATTAAAGCACAATAATCAAAAAAGATTATCATATCCAAAGATACTTTTCCAATCCTCTTTATTTTTGGGGGTGGGGAGTGTAGTTTGAGGAAGGAATGTTGTATAAACTTTTCATGTTCTTCAGTATTACCTGGATCTTTTAAAGCCACTGCTGGAGCTTTCTGGTGCCAAGCCAGAGGGATCTTTGGCTATTTTAAATCATTTTCTTAAAGTTTGGGCACAATTGATTTATCATCAAATCAGTGCTTTAATATGGCAGTGACTAGAGAATGTCATATGTGTAAATCCGTTATGAGTTTTGCATTTACTTTCTTCTTTTTATGTTATGAAAATATTGGCATGCATGATTTTAGGTTAGTTTCTTTCCAAAGAGGAATAATGTCTCTCTAGTGAGCTGGTAATGAAAGGAGAACTTCTTGGAACATTAGCAATTTATGCAGCCTCATGGGAATTTATTGTGCATTTTGTAGACCTATCTGGGCAAACGAAGTAATTGCTCACCATGGCAAATGCCTCCTGAATTCCACAGCTCTCAAGAGCTACCAGTTTTTCATCTCAGATGGGTAACTGTCCTGAGTTTTGAAAAGTCTGCTTACCTGAACTTTAATGTGTTCAGTTCTCATTTTCCAGAATATATATTGTATAATATCTACTATAGCTTGCATCTTGTGGACTCATTGCACATAAACAGGAGATCCAAGGTATTGTAAGATAAAGCAGCATACTGATGCTTTTGGGGAGATAGAGGTGAAAAGGGTTTTAAAAAATCCTAAAATAGAAAATGGGAAAAAAAAGGAAAACGTTGTTTGCAAGGCTTTTGTTGTGTTAAAGAACACAAAGCTTGTGTTTGAAAAACCCACATATGCTTGGACAGCATTGAGATTGTCCTTGTACATGGATTTTTGAAATGGTACCGAAGGAAATGTTACATGGCTAAAACATGATAAAAAACATTTTTCTGTTTAGCTGTTCGGTGGAAACCTAAGATACGTTGCTGTACTCCTTGACTCCTTTCTCTAAGGTAAAGTTCTGAACCCACATTTTGCAGATTATCTTCCAGAAACATAAATAGAGCAGTACTTAGTGGTAAAGTGGATGATGTGGTGATTCACCCTTCTCTTTAGAGCTGTGGCTGGAGGTAATGGAAAATCCAGGTGTGTGGGTATGGCAGGGGGCTAATGGTGCCAGAAAAGCTGGAGCAGATTTGCTGCAAGTTTTGTAGGCACTCCAAAACCACTGCTGTAATCTAGTCACTGGCTTTGTTGACTGCCTAGTGGTGAGTCTGATTTGGAGGCATTAGACCTCAACAGGTCACTAAATAACTCCATTTCTTGGGGGAAGCTGTTAGGAATCCGTCACTGTACTAAGGTTTATATTCTAAATTAGCCTACTTACTGATGTCCAGGATGATACATGTCTGATTTCCAAATAAGCCTTTTCACATGCTTGTGTAATGTCTAGCAGCACTAAGAGGCATTATCCATGAGCAAACACCAAGGAACAGGCTGGTGCATTTGTATTAGTCTCTAGTTTGGAAACTTTTTTTCTCCGCATCATGAACTCTGAAGCTGAAGAGAAATTTTCTGTTTTGACCAGAAGACATTGTTTCATTTCAAACAAACAAGCAATTCTTGGCACAACTGCAGCTATTCATTTTTTTAAGGCAGAATTTCAGATCAAAACAAGGGAAGGTATCATGGCAGGTTCCCTCACCCCACAAAACTTACAGTAGGCTGTGGGCTAATGCTAATGTTCCCTAAGAGTTGGACGTTCCAGTACAAAAGCTGGCCTCTTCCTATTCTAAACACAAATTTAAGTCTTTAAACCTCCCTTTCCTGAGTACTCTAAACAAAATGATCTCAGTTTTGAGAATATAAGTGGTCATAGGCTTAACAATTTTGAAAGTCTCAACTTGGCTTTACTGTAACATCTCAGTTGTTTGTGTAAGGCAGGAAAGCTGTTTATCTTTCCATCTCCTCATGAGTGTCCCTGTATTGTATCTCGCAGCATTTTGCTCTTGATGTCCAGCTGTATAAATTTGTTCCTTGAAAGAAAAAACCTCATATTTAATGATTCCACATTGAGCTTTTGAAAAGTAAATGACAAGATTGCTGTAGCACTAATCTTTTCAACTTCTATCAATCAATTCCTTTGATTAAATGACAAATAATTTTCTTTTGTACTAAGCTATACATAGAGCTTCCATTTTGTACTTCCACATTTTCTTTTGGAATCCTTTGGTGCAATGATTAAAGACCTGCTTTTGAGTGTTTTTGATGCTTTTGACACCTTTTCCCTATTTCCTCTAGCTATGCTATGCAGTGCAATCTGTCAAGGATAAATATTTGGTTAGAATGATAGTGAATTTTCTATACATTATTCTGTACATGGTATAAAATACATAAGCAATTTAAAGAAATCTTGAGGGGCAATGCAATTTACAATTCGATAAAACATGTTGCTCAAGTGAAAATTGTCCCACATGCTTACATTTGCCATACTAAATAAAAATTAAAAGAGTTGTTAGGCAGGATTTTCCAACTTAAAAAGCTCAGCAGAAACAGAAAGTGAGAAGTTAAAAGGGAGCAAACCTCTCTGGAGAGGTTGTTCAAACAGCAAGAGGGTGATTGGATCCTCTCAAGGAGGAGTCTCCATATCATAGAATATTTTGGGTTGAAAGGGACATGAAAGGATCATCTAGTCCAGCACCCACTTCTCCTTTTTCTCTTGGCTGTTCTCAGCCTTACTGCCCCAAGGTAAGAAGAACGAACAAATAAATCAAAGCATTTGGAACCCAAAGTGATGTTTTTCTATTTAGGGGAAAAAAAAGGCTTCTGTGCATAGAAAATGGCCAGGAATATAAAGCACTAGCCATGTATGCATGAAAGACACAAAGGAAATGCTCTGCTGTGTCCTCCCCAGACAGAAGAAATATGCAGGGTGCAGGTGTGGTTTTGAATGACCGAGGAAACCCCGTGATTATCAATCAGAAAGCTATGGCCTATTTCATTGCAGTTGTTCCATAGAAATATATTTTATATTGAGGTGGCTCAGAATTCTCATTTTCAGCTGAAAAACACTGAAATTTTGTGTGAAAATGTTTTTGCCTGAGACGTTTTATGAAAAAACCCACAGAGCAATCACGAGCACAGCCTTTGGAAGAAAGTGAGAGTATAGGCTGAGTCTTTGCTTCACAGGGGGGTTTGGAATGCAGATATGGTGTGGGATTGTCTTGTTGGTTGTAGTCCTTGATCCTGGTTTGTTTGCACTGAAACCGTACAGAGTGGCTTTCTCAGGTTCAACAGCTGCACAGATGGAAAGATGGCCTCCCATCCTCACATCTGTGTAGCTAAGCTGGGCAAAAGGAGAGGAAAATGTCTCTTTCTGCTATGAAATGAAGCCGGGAGCTGACAGTGCTACCCCAGAGCTCTGCAGAAGGCTCTGTGGGAAGAGCCCCTGACGTTATTGAAGCTGTGTGCTCAGCCCCGAGCCCTGCACAGATGGGATTGCTCTGGGTGCCTCAGCCTGCTTGGCGCTGCCTCTTGCACCATTCTGGCCATCCTGGTCCAGCACTCACTGCTTGCCCAGCTTCCCTGCCACATGTGCTGTACATGTTCCTGACCCAGAAATGCTGGGAAGAGCACTGCCTATGGAATGGGATGCAGTGAGCCTTGGAAAGAATCCTCTGCAGTTCCCATTTGTTTGAACAGATGTACAACCTCTGCCATGCCTGGGAAGTGTTTCCTCGCAGCCCTCAGTGCACCCTCCAACCCCTGGAAGTTCACAGGGTGCACTGTGCACTCCAGCATCCATTCATGCATGCAAGGAGTGAAATGCTTTTCCTGGCATTCCTTCCCAAAATGTGATGGGTTTGAGATGGAATGTTCAGCTTAGGAAAGTATTATCCTCATCCTTGAAGTCCAGTCATCAGCACTGAACGTACTGAGGCCTTTTTCTCAGCTTCTCCACCTTTGCTGCCAGCATTGGCTGACAGTGGCAGACTTCACTTGAAACCAACTCCTCTGTCTGCCCCCCTTCTTGCTGAAGAAGGAATGCCTGTGCTAAACTGTTCTTTGTGAGCTTTCCAGTCACCATGTCCATAACCTCTGTCTGAAACCTCCTCCTCTAAATGTCTGTCCATTTAGAGCAGTGCCCACCTCTAGCTGTGCTTTGCACACAGGGTCTCCCTTTCTCTGGTGTTTGTATTTTGGCTCGTGAGAGTGTCTTGGGGTGACTTTATGATGTGTATCCCCTATTGCTGCTCTGTTGCCCAGAAATTAACCTTGTGCCTTTTCTATGCCTTTTAACTGAGCCTAACAGGGGAGAGAGGAAAAAAAAACCAAGCAAACTTTTTGAAACAATTGTTCAAGGACACAGACAGACTCCTGTGCACCCGGCTGCAGCAGCAAGAGCGGGAGGAAACACCCTTGGTGCTTTTCAGCCAGCTTTTCAGCTCCTTTTTCTCCGGCCGGAGGCGGAGAGTTGACCTTTGTTCTCCTGGGACTTTGGTTTTTCCCTTCTTCTCTTCTGGACCGTTTCAACATCAGAACACATCGGGAGAGTTTTCCCCCGAGGCCTGGCGGTGGGCCCACGCCGACCCAGCTCCGAGGAGAAGGGAGACCACACCTACAGAAGGACTCTGAAATCTTCCCAGGTTTTTCTCCCTAGCAGGAAATTTCATTATTTAGCATTATTATCCTTTTCCTGTGTGTTTGTTAAATAGTTTTTTTATCTCTTTCACTTTCCTTTGAGGAAAATTTCTTTTTTTTCCCAAACCTGGTGGGGGAGGAGTAGTTGCAACCTGCCTTCTATCAGAGGATATTTTCCTCCAAATTTGGCCAAGCCAGCACAAATAATTTATGGGCGCCCAATGTGGGGCTTAAAAGAAAGTAAGAAACCCTGTACTAATCACGTTTTGGTTTAAATGTAATTTCTTTGTGTTGGGGTAAAGTAGGAGGAACGCACGGTGCAAGGACAATGCCAGAGGCAAAAGAGAAGAGGAAGTCGTGTGATTGCAAGCAAAGAATTCTAAGTTTATTGCTTTACTTGAATCCATCTTTTTAACCTTAAGAAGCCGAGTATTTCTAACAATCAATAGAGAGACTATTTCTATCAATAGACTTTAACAATCAATATAGATTATTTTTAAGAATCACTATAGACACTATCTATAAGAAACAATACAGAGCCTATTTCTATTGATATACAGGGTATAACAATCAATACAGGTACTAATTCTAACAATCAATACAGAGAGTATAACAATCAATACAGATTTTTTATAAAAATTACTACGAAGACTATTTATAAAAATCAATGCAGAGACTATTTCTAGCAATCAATACAGGGAACACACCAAATAATACATGTTATTTTTAGGAATCACTATCTAGGTAATTTGTAAGAATCACTACAGAGAGTATAAAAAACCTACAGAGAGTATAAAAAACCTATACAGAGTATTTTTAACAATAAATAGAGAGAGTATAAAAAATATACAAATTATTTATAAGAATCATTACTTAAACTATTTAATCAATACTGAGACTATTTCTCGCGATCAATACGGAGAACATTACAAATGATGCATATTTTTTTAAGACTCACTATAGAGCTAATTTGTAATAATCACTACAGAGAGTATAAAGAACCTATACAGAGTATTTCTAACAACCAATTTACAGGCTATTTCTAAAAACCTACACAATGTATTTTTAACAATCAATACAGAGAGTATAAAAAATATACAGATTATATATAAGAATCATTACACAGACTATTTAATCAATACAGAAACTATTTCTAGCAATCAATATGGAGACTAAAACAACCAATACAGATTATTTCTACCAATCAATACAGGGACTATTTCTAAGGATAAATACACAAAGGAAATACTTAACCAATTAAACCACAAAGTCCTTGTTAGTGGAACGGAGAAATTTCAAGGGGAATCGAACCAGTCTACTTGCAACTAAGCCAAGGTATCCTGCAGTTCTGCCCGTGGAGATGGAAATGGCCCTGAGCAGCACAAAGGGCTTGGTCAGCAAGGCCGCTCCTTTGCAGGCTTTGTGCAGGAGCCCTGGGTCAGTGTCTCCTTGTGCTGTGTGCTCTGCTGTGGCTCCCTTCCACTGCTGCCTGCAGAGCACGAGCAGCGCAGGGACGACCAAGCCGAGCACTGCGCACGTGTGCCGCTGGATCTTCCTCTCCAGGTGCGGAGCAGGCTGTGCCGGAGCCTCCCGTGGGCCTTCCAGGGCTGCAATTTCCTTGTCCAGGTGCAGCTGTTGCAGCCGAAGTGTCACCTCGTGCACCTTCATCCTCTGCAGGATTTCTTCGCCATCCTGGGGAGCAATTCCATTCTTTCCCGAGGGCCCGAGCGGCTGGTTGACGCCCACCACGGCCATCAGCAGCAGGCACATGCGGAAGATGGCTTCGCCCATGGCTGATCCTTCCTTGAAAGAGGAAGAAAGGAGGAAAGAGCCCAGGTTCAGACTGTATTGCCTCAGGAAGAGAAAGGAAAGCAGCTGGCCCCTGGAAGAAAAGCTCTGGCATCCTTGCCACGCCTGCCAAAAGGCTGGAGGCCAGAGGTGCTCCTCAGGGCACGCCTGGTGCTGCAAGTTGCAAAGGCAGCTGCCCAAAGAGGCTGCAGCAGCACGTGGTGAGGAGGAAGGGGAGGAAGGTGCACGACACAGAGACCCAAAGCACAAACAGCCAGGTTGAGGAGAGAGAAGTTCAGCTTTGCAGATGGCAGAAGAAACCAAGCCCAGCCCCCCAAGCAGGAGGCGGAGAGGAAGGGCCCTCCAAGCTGGCTGCAGGCAGACAATGGAGACCTTGGGCAGATGTTCCCAAAAGGGCTGGGGAGAGGGAATGCAGGGCCCTGCTTTCCAGCCCCTCCCACCACTTCTGACCCTGCCGGTGTCTTGAGCCAAGGCCTGATGAAATCCTGCTCAGCGTGGGCTGAGCCAGAGCTGGCAGCTGAGTCCTTGAAGGGCTGGGTGTCAGGTCAAGGACCCCTTGCCCTCCCAAAGCCCTTCCCTTGGCAGCCTTGGGCAGGGCATTCATCCGCCCTCCCTCCCTCCCTCCTTCCTTCCCACAGACCTGCTCTGACCACTGCGTGGGCACAGTGTCCCTTCTCGTAGTGCGTCCTCAGCTGCGATCCCCAGCTGGGTCAGTGGGCTCTGCCCTGAGCTGCCAGCGCCTCGCAGGCTGCAGGGCTGCAGCTGCCGCTGCTCAGCCACCCCACGGCACTGCCTCCAGCAGCAGCAGCAGCAGCAGCAGCAGCAGCACCAGCAGCACCAGCAGCACCACCAGCCGCAGTTGCCTCTCAACTGTCGCAGCGCCTGCACTGCAGCCCCTCCCTCCCGCTGGCACCAATGCTCTCTCGCTGCCTTGGAGACAGCCCTTGAGTCCGTCCGTGGGGTCACAGAGCCGTGGATTCCTCGAGTCATGGAATCCTTGGGCCCTTGGCAGCCACAGATTCTGGCGCCCACCTTGGATGTGAAGAGAATGGAGTGAAATGAGGTTCCTGAGGAGGTTCTGCAGTTGAGGAATGGTCTGGATAGTTTCAGTCAAGTGCTTATCTCTTGTCAATTTGGATGTGGGCTTCTCTTATTCCATGCCTCAGATTCTTGCTCCTTGATTCTTTCCCTTGGGGAAACATACTCCAAGCATCCTCTCAAGTGTCAGCAGTGCCACACGCCCATGCCTGTCCCACAGCCCACTGAAGCCAGAGGTGGAAATGGCTTTCGATTTGAGGGAGTATTGGAACACCCTCCATCTCTTTATCCCAATTTAAATTGGTGGTTCCCATTTCTTGGTTATGTTGCAATGCTCAGGTATCCCGAGTTCTCACACAGAAGCCTGTGACATATTCCTGTGCAGTTATTCCATGCAAATGTATCTTATATTGAGGTAGCTCTGAATTCCCAATTTCAGATGAAAAACACTGGACTCTTTTGCGAAAATGTTTTTGCCAGAGACATTTTAGGGAACAAATTTCATTGTAGTCATGAGCACGGCCTTTGGAACAAAGTGCAGGTACTCGGTTTAAAACCAATTTCTTCAAGGCGTCCTAGTAAAAAAATAAAATAATAATACCTATGAATAAATAATTTACACAGGTTATGCCCCAAATAAAAATCTCTAAATTACTTTTATTCTAAGATAAAGAGATATAGAGGTGTTAAAAATACTTTTTTTGAGGGGAAAGAAGTATTTGGCTTTTTTCCTTTGTACACGACTGACAAGGCTGGAAGGTTAAATGTGCTCTCTCACAGGGAATAAATCCCTGCCATTGGAGCAGGTGCTGGCTTTTCAACAGGATTTCAGAAACATTCAGAACCTTCTTGTTCTCCCTCATGAAACATTATTTTCATGTGACTTATTTTCAGTTATTTTTACTTTATTTTCGTCTTTGTTACTGCCTAAGAAATTATGCACCTAAAGAGGAGAAATGGCTTCTTCCTTACTTTGCAATGTATTGAGGAGGCCTGAAGGATTAGGGAAGTTTTAGAGCTCACTTTTGTCATTAATTCTCTTTTGCACTGGGGGTAAATTCAAGGACTTGATATCTAAGGCAGTGCTACCCAAACTAGTAGAGAGATGAGTGCTGGAAAGGAGAAAAGTTTCATGGTTTGAAATCCTTGAACTCGGTATCCAATTGTATTCAACAGCTCCCATTGTCAGAAGTTTTATATGTGCTCAAGATTTAGTATCCCATTTCTTCATTTTGTGTGGAACAATGCACATTTGATGACTTCCAGTAGGACACGGAACCAAAACAATGGAATGATAAAAATTGTATGTAAAGACGTCTGTACAATCATATGTGGGAAACAGAACCCATACTTTTCCAGTCTTAGGTTTTTCAGAAGTTGGCTAATAAGTTTTATTTGGACTGATGTCACACTGTGGAATCTTTTGACATCTGTGTGTTTTAGACATTGATTTCTAGTGGCTTTGTAATGTTTTTCAGCAGTTGAAATTGAATTAGAATAGCAACTAGAAGGAAATTGCCTGTTTTCCAGCCTTGTCTCCAGTCTGTGTTTGTAATGGTTGCTGTAGATTTCAAGAATGCACAGTTAGAATTTTTATTAATCAGTGGTCTTTAAAGGATTTACATTTAGAGATTAATGAGGTGGCCTTTTTTTTCACTGTTTAGTATTTGACTCTTATGAATAATTTAATTAAATCTTCTTTATTTGTTCTTTGTGTTGGATTAGAGGAACTCATTCATTTGTGGTTTTTTGTTTGGTTTTGTTTGTTTACCAAACTGTAATAAAACTGTACAGACACACGGCAGTGCAACAGTTTAGCAAGTTACATCCCATCATATACAGAAATTGTGTAACAAAAAATTGTAGCAAAAAGTTCTGCAGAGTTACAGTTGAGTAAGGTAGGTACTCAAAATTTAGAAATACAGATTTGCTAACGTTGGAAAGCCTTCAACTGATATTTCCAACAGATTCTCTGGAAATGAGGTCTAGCTTTAATTTTTTTGAAGGAACCACTGTCAAAATTTCAATTTTATGAAGAAAATTTGTGATTTTGTTCTGATGCTTTTGTGGAAGAAATTCTTACTGCAACAGTTTATTTATTTAAAAATATCATTTATCATCAAAGCCTTTTTTTGCTGGATACTAAAATGCAGCATGGAAAGCACATAGAAAATTTTAAGGCAGTTAATAATCATACAGTTGGTATCAGGACCTGTCTCACATTTTTTCTCTTATTCTCTCCCTTCCAATAGCTGCTCCCTAACCTCCATCTCAGGTGACAGAAAAAATGTTCTGTTCAACTGCCATAAATGAGCTCTCTGTCACTAGACTTTATCCACATATCTTTCTTTTTTTAATATTTTTCTTTCTTTCTTTTCTTGTGTATTTCATGTCTTTTTTTCTCCACGATTGCCTTTATGAATCTTTTTCATTTCTGGGTGACTGTTAGGAATTGGTGTCTGCCATCAGTCAAAAACACACTTTAAATATTTAAAAACCACAAAACACTTCTGATGTAAGCGTTGTGAACTATTAACTCAAAGTAAATCTATAGGTTGCTCATATTATTGCTTTGTAATAAAGGAAGAAGTTGCTCCTTCATTATGTGAAGAATAGCAGGTAAATTCAGTATATTACCCTCTTCAAAGGCAAATGAATGCTAAAATCCCCCCAAAAAATTTGGGAAGCTGTGTACCAGGTTAATTTGTGTCAAAGCATGACGACTGAGACACCATCTTGTAGGAGGTCTTGCGCATCTTCTTTTGGAAATTTATAGACCCTATGGAGGTGTTTTTGAGACTGCAATGAGGGAAGAAACAGGCATAAAAATCAAACATTTTTAGCAGTTCCCAGTATATTGGTCTTGTCACTACTCGTTTTATTTATGAGCCTATTGGACCCAAATACATACTCACTCTTACCTGTGACAAACTGACAAGTGGGATATAAAAATGAAAAGTTTTTTCCCTTAGCTGGTGGCTAAGGAATCATTGATCTTTCCTAAACCAACATTAATCTTGGAAAGGCAGCAAGAGCCTTATAGGTCTTCCATGGAGTTTGAAAGTGGTAAATTGGAAAACAAAAAAAAAGACTCTTTTGTCTATATTCCTTATTGTTGGGAATGTTTCATGACACTTGTGTTATAAGGTGGTTATAACTGATATTTCATTAAAGTTTTGTGCTTGGATCATAACTATACACACTTTAAAATAATAAACTTAAGTAGTACTCCGTAATATAGTTGGTTAGAAAACTAAACTTCCTTTGTTGCCTGTGTCATTAACAGAAACTCTCAGGTGATGAACTCTTAGACAATTCTCTGAAATATTCCGTACAACAATCTCTAGTGAGAAATTCCAAAATAGCAACAGACAGTATCTTATTTTCTTAGCAGGTCAGGTAATTTAAAAGAGCACAAATGTACATGGAGGCAATTATTTTTAACTTTCTGAAATCAAAAAAGCAGGACTTGGGAGCATGATATGCAGACATTTGGGGGAGTAGGTTGTGTATTTTGGTTGCCTTGTCACCTAAATTCTTCTTCTGCATTTCCCCGTCCTCAGTTCTGCAGGAAAATGTTATGCAACCTGTGGTGGCTTTTTTGTTTTTATGAAGAAGGACCTGGATTGGTAAAACTGAATTTAGATTCCAGCTAGGACACAGTCTTTTTGAAGAAAATGTTAGTACTTTAAATTTTATAAAATGAGTTTGTACATGGTTGATAATTCCATATTACACAGTAAACACATAGACCTTGCTTTTAGCTCAGAACATCCCTAGAACCTGGCAGCAGCAAATGCAAGAATTTTATGTCTTCTTGCCTCTACAATTAAAACAAGCCCCCTCTCCCAGCCCCCCCAGTCTATCACATGGGCATAAACAGACTCTTCAGTTTAGCAACTTCCTTTCTCTCTGATTAGTAAAATGTGTAGGAAGAAACAACTTGTTATACAACCTGAGAACAATTTCTAAACTCTCATGTTTTTCTCTGGCAGATCGATGAAACGTCTGACTGCAATTTATCTGTTATTTTCTGTCCCTTAATACTTGGGATAGCCCATGCCAGTGCACATAAAAGGGGTTTTAGACCATATAGCTGTGCTCTTTCACCATTCTGGAGGCATTCCCTACCCATCTCACAGGGTGTCATCGTTACAACACATGAGCAGCTCCTGAATAAAACCTGGACATGCTAGCTGTGTGTCAGAAGAGTGGAAAACACCTGAGAGTGAATAAAATGGCTTTCACTGTCCCTCTTCGGCCCTGCTTTTTGGAAATACATCCATTTGGTTGTAGCTTCACCCCCATTGCTGAAGTCTCACCGATCTTTTATAAATATATCTTTTTTAATATACTTTTATGTTCTGAAATTCACCATTGACTAAGACTTGGCTATCTTTGTATTTTTGAGCACCAGTTCAGAATGAGATTTGGTTTTCTTTATGTGGTAGACCCTGATTCAAAGCGAGGGGATGTCTCAACTTGAAGCTGAGCTACATCGAGGTTCTGTGGTTGTTAATGAAAGGGAGCCAAAGCCTGAACCATTCCTGAGTTCAGTTGTGCAAATGGTATCAAGTAGTTTTTGGAGAAGGTCAAGTTCCCCAATTTACCCTGTTTTAAAGGGAGGGAAAGCAGACATAGAACCCCGTTGCTCTCTACAACTACGTGAAGGGAGGTTGTAGCAAGGTGAAGCCTGGCCACCTCTCCCAGGTAACAAGGAATAGGACAGGAGGAAATGGCCTCAAGCTGTGCCAGAGAAGGTTAAAATTGGATGTTAGGAACAATTTCCCCACTGAAAAAAGTGGTCAGGCAGTGGAATGGGCTGCCCAGAGAGGTGGTGGAGACACTGTCTCTGGAGAGATTTAGAACGTGTGTAGATGTGACACTTAGGGACGTGGTTTAGTGGGATTTGGCAGTGCTGGGGTAATGATTGGATTCAATAATGTTAGAGGAGCTTTCCAACCTTTTTTTTTTCACATTTGAATTTTCCATTTTCCTCATCTCTCAGACTATTCTGGTGAATAAATTGTACCCCACAATGAGTTCAAATTAAGAGTTTAAATTGAAATAATTCACTGTGTGCATGATTATACAAAAAATTGTATCTGAAACAAGGTGTATAATGTATGTTGTAAGGTACCGAGTCATCTAATCCTAATTACGAATGTAATATATTTAACCATATAGTAATGGCACGATTAGATAAAGAAAGAAAAGTTTATAATTATAGCGTGCTTTTCCATGATGTACAGAGGCTCCAATATAACTCTGGAAATGTACATATTAATAGTTTCCATTGTTCATCCATGAACAAAATATTTTGATGCCAGGGGAATTAAATTCTTTTGACTTACTAATTTGGGGGAAAATTTGGAGAGTTGATAGCATTTTCTTTCGATTATGAAGCACATATTATATTCCAAATGTGAACTGTGACTTCTGTAGGGAAAGAAAGATTAAGAGATCGGTTTTGTACGGCTGGAAATTTACTTGATACTAAATCTTAATAGATGAAGACATTTATAACAGTATGATTTCACATCTTTTATTCATGTACAATTTTACCAAAGTATTCCCATCAGCCTGCTATTTTCATTTCCCATGTATTTACATATACTTTCTCAGATAATGTAAAACCCTGTGGAAAAAAGATTGCTAAATTATTTTTTTGAGAGAAAGAAAATGAAAGTGAAAGAAAAGAGTGTCAGAAGCTATGCTCTGGTATAAAATATCGAAGAAATTAAAAGCTGGGGAGGCTGCTAGGTTTTGGCTCTCTATTTTATATGTATTTCAAGTCACTTATCTGAGACCACCTTTGATTCTCAGTTGCATTGAGAGCAGAACCTCTCTCCGTATACCTCATAATGGGCACAGAGATTCCTATTTCTAAATACTTGAATATTTTGCACTCCTAGGACTATCTGTTAATTAATAGACTGTACAACAAGAGCAAACCAGCACCTCATCAGTCAAAGGAAAAGAATCAATTACATATTCTGTGTTGGGAAATGCCGTTCATGGTGTTCTTTTGAAAGGGAAGAGAGGCAAAGTTAATTTACTGAGTAATATGCTGCAAGTGTGAGGGAACAGAACCAATCATTAAAATAAATTGCATTCACATGGTCACTTTGAGTGCCTGAGGTACAGGGGAGGGCAAAGGTTTACAGCAGCTATCTGTCGTTGTGCAGAGACACAAACGGACCTGACACAGAGCAACAACAACAGTGAGTGATCTTTGCCTTGAGGCAGACAAGCACCTGCATGTCCATCACCTGGTGACTTCTGGTGGGGCTCAGAAAGAGCCCTGGAGAAGGTTTTCTCAGAAATAAAATGCTTTTTTCCGTAGGCTGCAGTGAACATCCTAAGGCACTGCCTGAAGAAGAAGGAGGTGTGCAGTTCTGAGGTGCTAAACAAATGTTGGACCAGGGTTACTTTGAGTTTTATAAATAACTAGTGAAAGACATAGGTGTTGGAAAGGAAGTTTGGTGTAATTAACAGATTAGCAAATGTCTGTATTCAAAAAAGAAGGGTGTTCTGTGGGAAAGGTTTGTTTTTTACAACTATTTTTATACCCTGGGAAGGAGCTGGAGATGGGTGGAACAAGGTGCTTATATTAAAGCAGACCTGCAATCCCGTAATAAAAGCGTGATCCTTTTGGTCCAGATGTTCTCAGCAGAAAGAGTGGAGAAAAGGAGGAAACGGCTCAGTGCGCAAAAAGGAACCAAACCTGTGTCAGACACCCTTTCCAATGGCAATCAGGAATGGAACATTTACAACATGATGATCTTTCTTACTTTTAGCTTTTAGTTTGAGTACTTCTTGTGCACCACCTTTGACTTTTTGAGGAACAAAAGAGAATCTGATTATTGATGAGCATAAAATACTGTGCTGGAATTAGAGAAAGTTCGGTGCGTTACAGTGTTAAGCACTCTGAAATTGTTCAGTTATTTATAAACCACGCAACATAATAAGTGTGAGTTTTCATGGCACGTATCAATTCTCACTTCCTGGGCTGTGGCTGGAATTTTAGATGAGTATGGCTGGTTATTTTTAAACTGTAATTGTCTATTTTGGAATAAATCAAGACTTTCAAGGGAAAAAAAACCCCACTTTTTAATGGATGAATTGCAAAACTTTTCCAGCTCCACCTGTGTTTCTTGGATGTTTTGGAAACAAATTTATAATAGTGAGAGGAATATTTGAGATGGTATATGTTGGAATTCACCAGTTGTTTAGCAGTGAGATCCAGAGAAGACAGAACAGACCCCTAAGGTGACTTAGGGTGAGTTTGGAAGACAAAAGAGTTTGGCTGCCTCACTGTGTGATAGTTTTGTTCTCGTCACAGATGAGTTACTAAAGTAACCTTGAGCTTATTGATGTTCTTTAAATGGTCCAGATCATTAGAGCTCAGCTGGTAGTCTCACTGTTTTTTGCGTCAAGTGCATTTGCTTGCTTTTATAAATGGGTTTTTTTTATGGTAGATTTTAAGGCATTTATCTGTGGCCCCTTTTTTTCACACGATCATTTTTCAGGCATGCTACTCACAAGTTGGTACAAAGATAGGCCAGGTTTTGGCCTAACTAAACATGAGCGATTCTTTTACCAAGAATTTAAAAATAACAAAGTCTTCAAAAATTGCAGAAAAACATTCCTTTACATGATATCGTGATTTAAAAGGAAATGAGAAGTTAATAATAATTATTTCATTATCGCATTCTGTGGGACTTCTATTGCAAAAGTTTATGTTAAATATTTCCAAGAAATTCATGGAATGAACTGCCCTAGTTTGTCTTGGCTTTCTGTAATATTTTTGCAGGAGATTTAGACAGTAATCAAATCCAGAACTACTTTGCTTCAAAGAAAATAGTGATTTCTCTTCTAAACAAAGCTAATAGTTTTAAGATATTATTTTCATAGCTGTAATGACATCTAATCATGGGCCAGGCATTGAGTCACATGCTGTACAGGCAGAACAAAGTCTTTATCCCTAAAAACAGAGAACCTGAGGGCAGGTGGAAGAGAAACCCATATAAGCAGGCATACGTTGTGGTTTAACCCCAGCCAGCAGCCCAGCCCCAAAGAGCCACTCACTCACTCCCACACCAGTGGGATTGTGGAGAGAGTGGGAAGGGTAAAAGCTACAAGACTTGTGGGCTGAGATAAGGACAGTTTAATAAGGAAAGCAAAAGCCACACACACAACCAAAGCAAAACAAGGAATTAATTCCCTGCTTCCCAAGGGCAGGCAGGAGTCCAGCCTTCTCCAGGAGAGCAGGGCCCCATCACAGGTAACATTGACTTGGGAAGATAAACACCATCACCCCAAATGCCCCCCTTTTCCTCCCTCTTCCCCCCACTTCATATACTGAGCATGATGCTCCACAGTGTGGATGTCCCTTTTGGTCAGTTGGGGTCACCTGTCCTGGCTGTGTCTCCTCCCACCCTCCCAGGCACCCCCAGCTCCCTCTCCAGCGTGGCTTTACAGAAAGCAGAGAGGGCCTTGGCTCTGTGCAAGCCCTGCTCAGCAATAACAAAAACACCTCTGTGTTATCAACCCTGTGTTCAGCACAAACCCAAACACAGCCCCAAACCAGCCACTGCAAAGAAAATTAACTCTACCCCAGCCCAAACCAGCACAGCCTAATATCACTAGGCAAGTGCAGGCATTAGAGAAGGAGAGCAGAGGAGAGACCTTTCTGTGTTACATGGTGGAAGCAAAGAGGGGGGAGAAAGGAAAGAAGGTGAGCAGAAGCAAAGGAACCAGTGAATACATTTAACCAATTTGTGTTGAGAAGAAACATGAAAAATCCTTTCCAGAATGATAAGGGGAAGGTGCATTTGAAGAGGTGGTTTTAGAAGAGACCTTATGGATGTGGAGTCTGATTAAATGGGGTGAAGTAGAACTATTCAGCGAGCCTGAGGAGCAGCCACACGGTTGATGTTTGGTAGAAGCAGAGATGCTGATCCTTGCTGAGTACAGGGTATGATAACCTGGACCTGCTCTCTCCGGGCTCTTCTGGCTTCCTGATAGCTTGAAGTTTGAGTTTTATGGGCCACCACAATCTGCCCAGCTCATGGAAACTCCTTCCTGTAAAGAGGAAGAATGATGGAGAGAGCTGAGAATGTAGTCACTGACAGCAATTCACAAGAAGAAGAAAGAATAAGAGGTACTGAGTTTCAAAAAAACATAGAAAGGAGAAATGTAAGAGGAATTAAAAACATGACATGAAATTTTATGGAAAGCTACACTCTGATGCCCCAGCATGCAGCAAGGGGAAATTGCTGCAAATTAAGTATTAAACGAGATAATAATGCATATCAACTAATGAGCTTCATAAAGATGGCTGAATTTATTTTAGAAATTGTTTTTAAAGTAGGTGATCAGATCTGAAATGTGCAGCTTTATTTATTCAGGTATTTTATACAGATATCTTCTAGATAGCACAGGTGTGAATTCCTTTTCTTGCTCTTTTTTTCTCCCTCCTTTTAGTTACAGAGCTGATTACAAAGGCTTTTGAAAAGTTGGCTTCCTCAACAAAATATTTCAGGTTCATTGTAATCCTTTTGAATACAAGATTAATTGTTTTCCTGCAGTAAGACATGATATTGAATATAATTGAATTCTGATAGCTTACTGCATGGCTTGCTTGTGAATGTTTACAAGTAACTGATTTTTCCTTCTACAAGTTCATGCATAATAAAGTAGTTGTGATTTCTTTGGGTTTCTAGAGATGGAAATCAGCCTGTTTGCATGAACTGGGACCAAGATGCTCTGCAGCCTAAGAGCACAATCAGCAGTTATTGTGGGGAAAAGGTGCTCAGTGGCTGAGTGTTTGAATTCAGCTGGACAAGTGGACACACACTGCATGGGGTATGAAGCAAAAAATTTGAAGAGTACTGATTTCTATTTTGCCCTATGCCAGCTTCCTAATTCTATCCATGTATCATGTGAGTTACACTGTTACTAATCCTTTCAGTAGGAAAATCAAGCTGCTCTTGTAAAGTCCAAACATCATCTAGTCCAGCCCTCACTTTTCCTTTCTCTCTTGGCTGTTCTCAGCCTTTACTGCCCCAAGGTAAGGAAAACAAACAAATACCAAAGCATCAGAATAATGACGATTCTCTTTTTATCTAGTGAAAAAAGGGATCCTCTCTGTTTGTCCATGGACAGTGGCCAGGAATATAAATAACTAGCCATGCTATCATGGAATACTCAAATGAAATGGCCTGAAGACACAGACCTGCTCTGCTACATCCTTCCCAGAGAGCAGAAATTTGCAGGGGTGGTTTTGAAGGGCAGAACGAGCCCTTTAAACTACTGCTGCAAGTCTCATCAAGAAGGCTTTTCTTTATAACCACAGTTCTCTTTTGGTCAAACACCTCCTTGTCTTGCATATGCCTTAATATGACTTTCATAAGGGTCTTCTCCATAAGATCTACTCTCACAGAGGTGAGGTCTATATTTTTCCAGGTATTTCTTTCTTGCCTTGGTAAAATAGGAGTTTCTGGCCTGTCTTGCTTGATTTCTTATTGTCCCAGAATGGAGAGTCCTTTTGCTCCCGTGAAAAGTGATCCTAAAATGTGGCCAGCTCTGGTCAGCTCTGCTGTCTCTAAGGAGAGCTTCCCAGGAGATCTCATCCATTCATTCTTTAAAAACTAGAAGTTCACTCTTCTGAAATTCAGGGTCCTGACTTTGTTCTTTGCCAGCCCTGTGTTCCTTGAGATGAGGAACTCAGCCAGGGCATGGTCAATATAGCCCAGGCTGCCTCCAGTCCTCATTTCTCTGATGAGTTTATCCATACCACGGGCACCAGGTCCAGTAATGATCCTACTCTGGCTTGTCTTACATGTGGACCTGAAGGTTATTTTTCTTGCTCTCCTGGACAGCTGTATTTCTTCCCCAGGAGACATCTGGGTGGTTGAAATCCCACTTCAGGATGAGAGTTGGGAGTGTGATGTTTCCTGTAGCTGAAGCAAGGCCTCATCGACAGCTTCCCCAGATCAGGTGGCCTGTAGCGGACCCCAGCCACAAGGTGAGCTGTGCCTGATCCCTCATTTTCACCCACAGGCTCTCAGCCTGTTTGTGGCTGCTCTGCGCAGTCTATCCATTCCTTAACACCAACTGCAGCACCTCCGCCCCTCCTCCCCTAAAAACACCAGGTTCAGAAGCAGAGTGCCATTTCAGCAGCTTCCAAAACAAGATGATGTAAATACCCAGTAATGAGTTCACACCAGGTGACAGAGAATTCAGTGTTGTTTTTTTTGCCTTGATCATACGCATTGTCTAAATTTGAACTCCAGATTTGTTGTTGGGTTGACACGCTCTTGACAAACAAATATTGGAACTTAATGAGCAAGCACAGGGTGTATAATATCACAGGAGAAACAACACACGAGTATCAAAATGATTCTAATGGACAGTGAAGTCTTTGCAGCATAAATGTAATATCCTACACAAAGGGTCTCTGTAGGTAGCAGGATAATGGTCTTTGATGGTCTAACAGTTTCTCCTCCTCAGGGATACCTTGTAAAAGAATCTTTGAAATGTTTGTATCAACCTATTTTCATATCCCCTGTCTGTTTTAGATGGTTCTTTTCAGTTTAGTTAAATGAATTTCACTTTTGACATATACTCTGAAGTGTAGTTCTACTCCATAAAAATGACACTATTGGGTCCTATATTTACTTTACTTCAGCAACTAAATGTCAAGTATATTTACTGTTGAAAGTGTTGCTTGATAAATCCCATATCTGAAAACTTAGGCTAGATTGTAAGTGCTGTGTGGTTTTTGTTCTTTTTTTTTGTCCATTTTTACTGATGTGGGAAAAGTTCTGCCAGAGAAGTTATGCTGCTGGATTTGCAGAAGTACAGCTGACCAGAACTCATTGGATAACTATTCTGGTGATGCCCCAAGAAGACAAATAAATCAATTTTCTTGCCCTCATCTGGGAAAACAATACAATATAGTATTATATAGTATAATATAATATAATGATGGGTGCTGAAGCTGCCTGGCCACAAATTTGCCACTGATGGTGTTTGGGTTGCCTTGGTTAAAGAATGAAACTAGTCATAATAATTAGTCACCTTTGCAGAAATTATATGTTCAAAGAAACATTTCTAAGCAAGCTGCATCTGCTAATAATTAAAACAAGATATTTTCCTTAACAGTCATTATAATGTGTTGTAATAAGAACAGATGTTTTTTAATGAACATACTGTGTTTTAAAGTGTTGGAAAACAAAGCCATGCAACAACTATTTGTACTTGAATGTTTTTTAAAAGGCTGTGTATTTTATGGCAAACATCCTACTGACATGGATGAGTTTTGTCTGAGTGAGCTGCCCTGTTTGTGGTTTCCCAAATTTTGCTTCATTTCTCATCAACAAAGTCTGATTTTTTAAGAATCTGCAATCCAGGCACTTTTGATCATTTATCTTCCTGCGTTTAAAAGTCTGCGTCATTATAGAGCAACTGCTGCCTTGCCAATGTCAATCTGAATTTTGGACTGGGATCTTTTTCAGAGGGTGTGACATTTTAATGCCTTATTCCTCATCTGTCAGATTCTTTTGGTTCTTTGTACAATGAAATATTCCTTTAAATTCATTCACTTTGTTAGAGATGGTCTATCTGTAAATGACTGGATTTAAAAAAAATGGTTCTTACCTACCGAATTGTATATCTGAAACCTGGAAAGGTTTATCTGAAAGTAGGAAAACAAAGCTGCATGATGAAGTTTTAAATTAGCATCGTAATCTAAGATGCTGATCTTGCTGCTCTTGTGACAAAAACTGTGTCCTGAAGGCCGCCCCAAGAAAATGGATTTCACTGCATGGCTAATGAACGTGCAGAAGTGGGATTTACTTTATCTGATAAACTTTCTGATTTCAGTGCTCCTCAAGTCAGGCTGGCTGTTGTGGGAGTGATCCTGGTGTCTCCAAAAACCACAAGCTGACATATGTTTTTCCACAGATCTGGAAGTTGTGCTGAAAGGCAGGTTGAGTGTATCAGAAGCTGAATCTTGTAGAGAAAAATCAGGCTGTTTAGGTGAAGGTCTGTTTTGACCAAATAACCAGAAATATGGGAATGTGTCTGAGGAATGTGTCTGAGGGTTTGTTTTTGTTTTTTTTTTTTTAATTTGCTTTGGTTATTCAAGTAAAAAATTATAAATAGGTATTGATCTCTGAGTGGTCCCTTGTGCAACTGGTTATTTGATATTTTCTATTTTTATTGTTGCTTGGGGTGCAAGGAAGAGATGGAAAGCGTGTTCAGTAGCTTGTGCAGCTCAATACAATTTCTGGTCCCATATCCCCTAACCAAAAATCCTGAGAGAGCAATTTGTGGTCTGGCCAGGTTGTATAGCAAGCTATTCGAACAGAGGGTAGCAACTCTGACTGTGAACAATCCTGGGTGGATTTTACCATTTAAGTGAAATGTTCACACATAAATGGTGCTGGATCGTTGCATGTATTTCTTTAGGAATATCTAGAGTGATGTAACACTAGATGCTGTAAAGAAAGGAATACCTGAAGTATTTGGCAGTGTATCGCCTAATTTCTGGCTCTGTGTTCACTGGCTTTTTTGTGTTCCAAGAGGAAAGTGGCCCTCAAAGGGAAGGGGGTTGGGATGGAAAATGCTGCTCAATGACACCGGAAATACCAAGTGGTAGCCAGACAGACATGAAATTCTTCGCTCCTGTCTTAGAAATTGTTGGATGAGATTTATAAGACCTATGAAAAAATGAGACATTTTGTGTTAGAAATGGATACTGTTTGCCACAGAACTGGAGGGATCACCAAGGTCACTGTGGAGAGGAGAGAGGGCTTTTCAGACCAGAGCACTCTCCTCAATAGTGAGGTTTCAGCTGCTTCTTTCCCACACAACTGCTACCCCATTTTATTTTTTTGTTTCTGCCATTCAGTCTCAAGTGATTGTTTTCAGCCCAACTGAGAAAGATGCTGCTGTTGAAAATATTCAGAGAGAGGCAGCAAAATGCTCACAGCAGCCGATTTATGTTGGACACTGAATCTCGGACTTGTAGGGGCTGAGTTCTGCCAGCACGGAAATGTGCTCTGAAAAGCCAGCATTTTGTGTAGTTTATGATCCTGGTCTTGCCTTTTCTAGGCGGGAATGTTTCTTCTTGTTTCTGTTGATATTTATGAATTAAAGAATGAGTATACGGCTAAAGGCATGTAATAAAATGTACAAGAAATGCTCTGCAATGTGTCCAGTCAACATTTTCGCAGAATCTGGAGCCTTTGACATTTCACAGCTTTGCATCTCAGTTCGTTAAAGATTAGAGTTCATTAGCACTTTTCACCTACTTAAAGCATGAAGGGGCAGGAAAATGGAAATGCAGAGCAGACTGTGGATTGCTGGGATTATTCTTATATCTGTGGGAGCTCTTTCTCCCAGATCCAGTGCTGTTCACAGTAAAACAGAAGTGGTTTCTCTCCTATATGAGCTGCAACTTTCCTTCTAAATAAACATTTTAAAGATTTTATATGAGTAATATGGCTTTCTTTAGCACTTCAGAATCATTAACTGCCTCTTTATTTGCAATGTTTTTTGGCTACACTTTGGGTTTGAACTTGACCCCCATGTTTGGATATTCTGGTGTATTCAGAGACTTTCCACAACAGTAACTTTTTTCTCTGCATTTAGTACTTGGAAATCTTAAAGGTTTTTCTTTTAGAACAGGCTGTGAACAACTACAGGAAACCATTCTCCAGTTGCTCTGTATTTCTTCCCATGCATATCTTGTTGGAAGGAACCCGTGATAAAGCCACTCTACACAATCACTCTGTGATTAGTAAGCATTTGAGTTTTGGACTCTCTACTTCCTTTTGGATGGTGTATCCACACACATCTTTCTCTCAGTCTGCTGTGTGTAAACAATCTGGTTTTTCTCTGAATTATTTGGAATATTTTAAAGTGCCTACTGGAAAACTTTGTTCCCTTTATAGGCAGTACTTACAAACCCTAAGTCTTTCCCTACAATTTCTCACTGAGGGAAAATGGAGACACAAGGCTTCATTACAAAATGAATGTATTTTTGTTTGATCTAAACAGGATCAGATTTAGAAGCCAGAGAATGGATGAATGAGGTTGCCCTATAATTGAAGCATGTGAAATTAATAAAATTAACTTTTTCTTTCGTGCCTTTCTTCATTTCTAATTTACTGTCAATGTTGCTGACATACAGAGATTAAACTGTATATCCCATGTGAGGGATTATCTGATTTTCATACAGAGATATTTTTAGCTAAATGTTGGTGTAACTTTAATGGGAAAATTCCTCAGAAATCGGGCAAATGGAAGCAAACTTGTTTCTCTCATTCTTAAAATTAAATCAGCTTTAAGCAGATACCCAACTATTTTTTTTTTTAAGTCAATGTGTTCAATGTTGCTTTTTGTACACTTAGAGAATTGCTTAATGAGGTTAAGAAGGCAAATCCTGCTGTAATTTTAATTACTTCATATTGCAGCTCCTTCCCAGGAAACTTTACTGCAGCGAGCTGTGCTCCGTACGATGTTAACCTACAGTGTGCACACAGTAAAATGATGCAGAAAGCAGGCATTACACCACCCATAGTTTTAGTGCCACATAATAAATGACATTATGGGTCTCTTGCAGTTTAGGAGGAGAGCAGCCAGTTGTTTTACAGCACCAAATCCTGATCCCATCAAAACCACTGGGAGTCTTGCATTGGCTTGGTGCGTTCCAAGATCTGAATTGTGAATATTGGTAACTGTTCAACTACAGAACAATAGCAAAAGTGTTTTCAGAATTTAAAAAAAACCAAACAAACCCTAAACCTATAAAACAATAACCCAACACCCAATAAAACACCATCCCCACGCCGCCCCCCCCAAAAATCACCCCAAAAAATCCTTCAGTACTTCAAAGCCAATTTAACAGATTAATGATCTTGTATTTAAGTTGGGCAGAAAACAGAGCTACCAACTCCCACTGCAACCAAGGTGGGGATAACTTTATATAGGTAAAACACAGGCTCATCTAGTAAGTTAAGGAAAAGGGGGCATAAAGATTCTTTATCAAAGACCCTGCCTTAACAAAAGCTTGAAAGAAGCAGAAATTTAAACAAATGAGAAGTTCTGCAGGTTAAAAAAAGACCAAATACTTCTTTATGGTAGCAAACATGGTTGCATATATGTTGTAGCAAATTACTGTTCTCAGCGCAAATGCTTCTTGCAAAAATCACTTAAAATCTCATTTCCCCCCTCTGATTTTATGCCTTTGTTATTATTTTACTCTTGTCAATTTGCAGTAGATTTAGCTGAGCTCTCCTGCTTCAGGAGTAGAGGTAGATTGTCATCAGTAGATTGGTATCAGTTGAAAGAGCTTCAAAAGCAAATGCTAAATTAATCTGAATGTGTATGTCCCCCATGTGATGTGGAAAACTAATTATATTAAAGTTTGTGAGGAAAAAAAAAATCTGTTAAAGATTTGAAACTTAGCAGAACTTTTCCACTTCACTGTGATGAACACCTAGAGTTCTTTGGTTTATTAGTGTAGAAATTACCTGCTTGTGACTGTGAGGTTCTCTTCTAATTCAAGATCAAAATGCAAAAAGATGCAAGATCAATATGCAAAAATGCAGCACCAGCACTTGTGTTATGAATTTACCCAAACACAAAATATTTTATGAGAGTCCAAAGGTTTCATGAAACTTTGTTTTGCCTGTTTTACAGCTGAGAGAGCTCTGCAGAAATATTTATACAGTTACCAAGTTTCTAAGACTCCTCTAGTTTCTCAGGAAATCAAAGTATTGGAGATTTCTAAACTTAAGTTTCCAAGTTTTCTTTGGTCTTTTTGGGTACTCTTGTGTAATGCTATGTTATGTGATTACTAGCAACTACAAACAAATGTAAAATTTGGGATTTTTCTTTTTGGGGAGTGTTGTTTATTTGTTTTTGAAATTTTGCCAAGCTTACCAAACTTATTGCAGCCATGATATTTTGTGTAGTGTCGTGAGGTGAAAAATTGTTATTGGTATTGCAATGTGTTAGCAAATTCTTTCTTTTAGGGCTGGAGATTTCATAGACAGACAATACCGGTTTGTGTGGAGTGAAAACTAGACAGAGTCTTTCAATGAGAAGGAAATTCCAGCCCGTTAGAAGAATGAGATTCTATTTTATGTCGTTCTCACAGACTGATGGTGAAATTGTTAGGGAGTGGGGAAAAACATTATTGTGGAAGCCTGAGTTAATTAATTTGGAGTAATTAATGATAATGCAAGGTATACCTGCTGTAGAATGTATGTAAACAGAATTTTGCATTAGAATACATGTTAAATACAATGTGATAGATAATTTGATTTTCAGAAAGTTTGCTTAAGATTAGTTTTTGGTACCAAATTATCTAAACAACCGGCAGGACGCAAACTTTGTTTACAGGCAAAGTTATTTAAGTCTTCCACATATGTGGAATATGTGTGTGGAAACATAGGCTATTTATCCCTTTTAAACAATGTCATGGTTTTAGTACTTATAACCATTTCCTAATTTTATGGAGAAACAACATGATTACTTATGCTCTAGCTGTGGCAGGGTTTAATTTAGAGTTGTTTTATTTATCATTCTGATGTTGATTTGATTCTCCCTCTCTTTTTTTTTTCTTTTCTTTTTTTTATCTTTGCTGATTATTCTTTCTGTACAAAGATTATCTAAATTGGAGAGAAACACAAGAATTTGGGGCATCATGTCCATGGTGGTTGTGAAAGTTCGACAAAGCAACATGAGCAAAATGTGCTTGTTTTATCTGAAATTTCATGGCAGGCTGGTCAACAGAGCAGTTTTAACATAAAATTTACTGTTGGCCTTGTAGGTTGAATAATTCAGAAGCAGATATGGAAGGTTATAGTATTGGCTGCAAAGGTGTGTTGACTGTCAATGAAGTTTTAAAAGCCTTTTCTATTTAGATGAGTACGAAGAGAAAAAACCAGGAAAAATGGGTGTTAATTTTTAAATGAATAATTTTGTCAAACTAATATAATTTCTGTTTCATATGAAGAGTTGAATAACTGGGTTGTTTGAGCTGAAGTGCTTAAGAAAATGTAAAATGTAACTGTGATCTGAAAAGATGCATAAAAATTGGAAAGGAAAGAAAAGAACTGTGTTGTTTTTGTTCTGCAGTACTTTTTCTGCATCATCTTATTTACAGCTAGCATCAGCCTCTCCAAAAAGGTAAATCCCCTGAGTGGAGGCTATGATTACTGATAAGCAAATGTCAGCAGATGTTGTGAACTCTATTATTAGTTTCTTCGACTCCTGAACCATTTCCCAGCCTTCTGAGGCTTTTATCAAGCCACTGACAGGTTGCCTGAAAATTAGGAAATTTAAGAGCGCTTTTAGAAGATGCAGGGCTAAAAAGAAGAAAAGTCTTCCAAGAATGGTGATGAGGATGTAGATGAGCATTTGTGGAGCAGCCTTGGGTAGAAACATTTTGGGAAAGGGCATTGAAATGCAGTCAAAAATGGGCAGTTACCTTTCATAAGCACGATCTCTTTCAATTCTTAAACACTGGAACAGAAAAATAACCAGAGGCTTCCCAGCAGTCCTAGAGGTGCCAGCTTTTCCTGTTCTTTTTAAAAGATCTTATTTCTGCCTCTTCCACATAACAAAATACTGGAAATGGCATTCTTTCTCTTGGAAGGCCTTTCTTTGAGGAGAATACACTTTTAAAGTCTTCATTTTTTTGGTAGTTATGTTTGTTTTTTCAGAGAGGAAAGCTCTGCTTTTTCACTTGTGCTGGTTGACAAGGTGTTCTCAGCGCACCCTTCTACAACGACCTTTCTTTTGCACTTTCCCTTTCTAGGCTGCCAAACTTTCTGGCCCTTTGTGTTTCTAGACCAGGCTATTCTGTAGAAACTTTCGTAAGAGAGGTTTTGGTCTAGAGTTAATGTTTCCTTCTTAAAAAAAAAAGTGAATAAAGCAAGGGAGGGGCTCTACCATCATTTGTATGATCACATTTTAGTGCAAGCTTAAACTGTACTGGTCAACAGCAACATTTTTTTTTTTATGACCAAGTGACTTTAATTGGGGTTGGCTTTTATTATCATTGTTAATGTAAGAGGGCTGTGTGAGTAAAGCTTTATTCCTTTAAAGCTGATTAAAAAATATAATAAAATCTCTCTTCTGTTTCACTGAAAACGTGGTGCTCAGGGTAAATTATCTGAATGAACTCATATGAACAAAATGAGAATCAAATCAACTCATTTGCTAAGCATCTGTAGGGAATAAACTAATTTTTGAGATTTTAGGCCATGTAGAATTTTTTTCATTACTTTTTTATTTTTTGGTACACTACTACTTTCAAGTTTCAGTTATAGCTGTCAGGATCAAAACAAAGTGAAAGTCTTACTTTAAGATTTTTCTTCTCTTTCAATTGAAAAGACCAAGAAGTCTCTTAGGTCCTGTTCTCGTCACAATCTAATACCTTTTGTACAAAAAATTTGAAGGATTTGAAGCTGTATATGATGTTTCTATGACTAGAACATTGAGTCTAAATTCACCAATGAATCAAAAAATCATAAGGGTCACGAAAACTGTCTCATGTTCCTTGTATTTCTTCCCATGTGGCTCGAGCCCAGTAGACCAGTCCTAACATTTACTGGTAAAACTTGCAAGGTTTTTCACACCAGGTCATTCTTTTGATCTGTTCTGTCTGCAGATCAGAAATGTAGTAAGGGATCAAGAGAATTTAGAGTGTGCTATGATTTTTCAAGGTCATTCATGTTACTTCTTTAGCAATTAGTCTTCTGACAACAGGCAAGCTAAGCAAGTAGCATGGGCTTGGGTAGTACCTGGATATACTTGGATTTGCAAGAATTCACCAAATCCTATAAACAGATTAAGTAACTGACTGCATCCCACTAGATTTAATTGTAGTACATCCTTTTATACATGTTCATATACTTGAACGTTTTTGCTAATCTTGCTCATAGCACCTAATATTTATCTAAAGGCTAAGTGTCTTTTTGAGGTGGAAACCAAGAATTTCTTAGCAACACAGAGGAACAGAAATAGTCTTGAGGGTAGAACAGGAAAGGCTGTATTTGGAGGTGGGATGGAGTAGGAGCAGGCGGGAAGCTGATGACCTGCACGGGCTTGGGGCAGCAGTTCAGGGCCTCTGGTTTTACCAATCATGCAAAAGGTGGTGCTCCCAGCACCCTCTACCCACTGATGGTGCAGAGACAGTCTGGTTTGGTTCAGGGGGGAAGGAATTCCCTTCAGCAATTTCTCCTCCGTGTCTCTCTGATGGATAAGTGGATGAAACACAAGGAATGGCTGTAGAAGCTTTTGGGGGCTACAACCCGTGCCCGTCAATGGAGGAGAAACTCGTCTCTCTTCACAATTAGCGAATTCATTTTTTCTATATGCCAAGTAACTTGAGGTTTGAAAACACCATGGCATCGTTAAGTATTTAAACCTCACATTTCCAACGGGAGAAACCCAGAGTCTTGAGCGGGTGTTTCTCCCCCCTCTCTTTTATTCGCTACTAGATAGTCTTTGTGAACGGGGCTGTGCGAGCTGTGCTGCTGCAGGAGGGCAGTTTGTCTGTCTGCAGGAGGGCAGTTTGTCTGTCCGTCGGGCGCTCGGCGGGCAGGCAGGAGCAGAGCCCGGCTATTCCCGGGTGTTGGAATGACGGAGCGGAGCGGGGCGCTGGGAGGGAGCAGCGCCGCCTGCTGCCCGCACCCCGCCCCTGCCGGCCCCGAGCTCATTCCTGGACATACCCGGCTCGTCAGCTGAGGAAAACCAGCAAGGACGGCTTTGGCTGTGGGAGAGCACTAATTGATGTCTCGTCCTTTTTATTTTGTCTTGGTTCGATGCGGATTGAAAAGCTGGCCTTGCCGCCTCGCTGCCGATCCAGGTGATGGTGGGGACTCAGAGAGCTGCTGGTTAATGTCACCTGTAGCTGCTGGGTTAGTGGCACTGAGGGAGAGGAAACTGCTGTCATGTTGTACATAAATAAATGTGAGGATGACAGAAATCTGGAGTTCCAGATCCTCAAAGGCATTCATGCACCTAATTAATATATTGGAAATAGATAACCTTGGGGAACTGGCCTCTGACTTTAATGGAGAGCTGCAGCAATAAGGAGAAGAGATTTGGATAAATGCTGTCCAATCCAAGCCTCTTGGGATTAGTCAATAAAGCTGAGATGTCTAATCTGTGGGAATAGGCTGCCTGCTGTGGAAAGCCTTATTCTTTTGTGTGTGGACAAACACAAACTGAGTCTTTTTCAAAAAATTTTTAAGGAAGTTTTTCTTTAAAGAGTTTTACAGTTGTGCTATTTGTACAATATGTTTACCAGAGAACAAAGTCCTGTCATGAAAATTTGGGATTTTACACCAATGTTGTTAAAATTTCCAGATCCAGTGGGGTAATAAGTACAAGATTGATTTTCAGGGTAAGAATGATAAAAATCTGTTCTAGTATACAGGCATAATACATTTTAGTCTAAGAGGTGACTGGAAAAAGATTTGGCAAAAATAGTTTCAGGTCTTTCTTATGAATTACTTAACACTTCTGTTATCTGTTACAGGTCATCTGACCTTGGTCTTGTGTAAGAGACACAAAACAGTATCTTCTGCTTGAAGATAGTGCTTAATTTATATAACTTGCGAAAGGAATGAATAATTTATGTTCGATGGACATGAATCATAAATGTTTTGTAGACATGGAAATTTTGACTAAGTCTCCCAAATTAATTATATTTAGTCATGAACTGTAATTCTGGTTGGTTGTTTTTTTTTTTTTTTAATCCAGATTGTTTTATCTGTCCCTTAGAAATGTGTCAGAATAATTAACTGATATTTTAAAAACACATCCAGATCTGGAGGCAAAGAATGAAAGTGGTAATCAAACTATTTGAAAACAAGATGAGTTTCAATGTCTTGAAGTTTTAATCTCGGTGTGATAGGCTTTTTAAAACATCCCATTTCCAAATACTGCACCTGAACTGTAATTCAGCTTTCACAATTTTATGGGCAGATTTGTTGAAATGGCTCCCACTGAGTTGCTTATTTATCTGATTTCCTGAGTATGATATGTTAAGACATCAAAGAGGGGAAAATTCCAAGTACAAGTAACTGATTCCTGGTCACTAACATATTTTTAAGTGCAGCAGATTCCTTTCATTTTTGTGTAATAGATAACTGTTTGTTTATCTCTGCTAAGCAGAAAGCTGGGGCTTCTGGAGGCTGTCAGGTCCTGGCACAAAATTCTCTAGCCAGAAATAAAGGATGATTTTGGAAGCGTTGAATCCTTCAAGCATTAGAGGACTTCATCCCTGCCAACAGGTTTGGGGCTGGTAGAAGTATCCCCTCTTTACCATATAGGTGGTGTCTTAAAACTTGAGAATCATCTTGATGTTCTGTCAGGCCCTAAGTGATTAGAGTGAGATTAGAGAGACTTGGGGAGTCTCTAGAGAGGTAGTACTTCTCTTTTTTTGGCTCCTTCTAAATCTAAAAAAAAGAAAAATACTAAAACTTAAGTCTGAAATCAGATGAAGGTCAGGTTGACTGAAGTCAAATAATGGTAGATATGACTATGGGGCCAAGGGAAAAAGCACTAATAGGTTGTTATCTGTGACAGGCCTGAACATCTTTGTGCTGTGATTGAAATAGAAATATGCAAATATTCTATCAGATGTGTGTGTGTGTGTGTGCATGACTTGCTGGTACTTGCCTAAATGTTGTTGTCTCCATACTTCAATAATATTTTTCAATCCCAGCTCCTCAATGCACAATGACAATTTTTCTGGGTCAGTCTTAAGGAAGTATGAAATTTATTCCTGTCCTAAATGTCTGCATCAGGATTTCTGAATTTTCAGTACTCCCTGGAGAAGCTTTAATTATCCCTGAAGAAGCCTTAATGATGCAGATCCTCTTCCCACCCTGGGATAAGGATATAGAACTGCGTTGGTGCTTCATAAACCTCCTGGAAACTTCGGGCTCTAAGACTAATAGTTGTTAAAATACCTTTTCTGACATTCACCTAAGACATTCTGACATTCACAGAAGACTTCCTGCTACATCCCACTCCACAGAGTTAGCTAAGATTGCCTTGTGTTAGGCCTGCATATCAATTGAGGTCTGGTTGCTGAAGTTTTCATCCAGTCTGAGTAGTTTTTTCATTAGAAGTCATTTTGGGGAGTTTGGTTTTGTTCAGTTGGCTTATAAATGCAATTAGAATTAGCATATATCCCCAAAGCTGTAATATTTCTTCAGGGAATTAAATTTTCGAGTAAATAGAAATGCTCTGATTGTGTTCAATATTTGCACATTTACATTTAAACCTGAGCTTGGCTTTTCATCTTGGGAATCTAAACAAAGCCCAGCATTTTTATGATTTAGGAACATTTGTGCTCTAGAGCTGTACTTGGTCTCTAGAACAAGTTATTTGCAAACCCAAATACTGGAAGTTGAAATCCAAACATTTTCCTTGGTTTTTCTTTGCTCCTTATGCTTTCCTCTGAAAGTGCTAAATAGATTCAGACATTTCTCAGGCTGCAGCCTAGTCTTTGTTGAAAGCTTTGGGGGATTTAACACACTTTTCAACAGAGAAGCCTCCAGCTTTTGGTATGTAAATAAGCTGCTGCTTAGCTCTTGTGTTTTACAGTTTTGATATAACAATTAAGGAAAAATTACTTAATCACCTCCTGAATAAATGCCCTTTCTAGGAACTGGGAAAGTCAGAGAAGTTAAATTCTAAGCCAGTAGCCAATTTGTGCTAAGTGCTGAATCCTAAAACCACTGCAGGAGTTCGGGTCATACCTTGTTCCCTGATTAAAAGAAGAATAGTCAGAAGTTAAATGTAATTAAAAGAGTATTTGTTCCTTGTTATTTCAGGATTACTTGGACAAGCAAAATATAAGTAATATGTTTGATGACACTAAATACGGAATTCTTTGAGTAACAACTCTCCCAAAATAATTTCCCTAAGAATTTTCTAAAAAAGTGACATAACATTTTAGTCGTTAGTCCAGGACTGACCTGGATTTATTGGAATTTTTTTAACTACCTGGCACCTACCAGAGAAGTACAGTAGACTTGGGAAGACTTGACTGCTTTTGCTTGGATTGAACTAAAGCCCTTGTTCTGCCATTTTCTGATTGATGTACTGTAGAACATAAATCCTCAATACCTAGAAGTGATTGTCAGGTAGAAGATTCGCTATCCATAAGAAATTTCATTATTCATGTGACAAAATTAATCATTACTAACTACTATGACAATACAGCAGTGAAGGTCACTGTGAAGATGCTTTTAACAGTTCAGCGAGGAAAAATCTGTGGAGGTGCATGAGCTAAATATATAATTCAACATAAAATTCCAATACATATATTTTTACCATTAATCCTTTCCTGACAGTTGGTCGGGTTCTGTGGTTCAGTCTGGCAACAGATTTATCTGAAAAAACCTACAGAATTTAGTCTTTTCCCAGCACAGGATGCCATTTCTGCAGCTTGAGCCATGTGATCCTTGGCTCTAAGAACTGGGATCTACTTTTCTTAGGATCAAAGAATCCTAATCCACCATATCAAAAACCTTGGGCAATGGCAACTCTTGGAACGGAGTCAGGCTGCATTTCTGCCTAAATATTTCAGGCAATGCATGACAGCAAAACCAGAAAAATAAAGAGGATAAATGACGAATCAAGAAAACATAACTTAGTGGGACAAACTGATAAAATATTGCATTTTATAGACAGAATGATTCAGCTGATGATGGCATAGGTGAATATATATACCATTAACTTTGTTTCAAATACACAAGGTACTTCTACTAGTCTATCAATTTTTTACTTTAAAAGTGCTTTTTTGGTGATGCTTGGTGATATTTGTAGTCCTCGGGTCCATGATCTCAGTTTCTATTTAATGTACCTGTGCATAAAGCAGGGAGAGTGTGTACTATGAGAAAAAACAAAATTAATGCAGCCTACTCAACGCCGCAGCATCTATTAATTTATTGGTCTGTCTTTCACTGGAACCCAGGTAGTTTATTATACCATTACCCAGTTAGGTTTTTTACACTCTTGTGCTTCTGATTTTCAGGAGTAGATTCTTTTAAACATTAATCTCATTTCTCATAATTGCTGTGAAATTCTGGATTTGAGTAACTGACGCCGGACAGACATTGCCATTGCTTTCCTTGTCAAGCAAAGCACATAACAATCTGGAATGAGCTCTGCAGAGCTCTGCACAATTACCAGTGCCACTGAGTGTCTCTTGCATTAAGGCAACCTTGGAGTGAGTACATGAAATGAGGGTTTAAAAGAAAAAGCGCATTATTGTTTCTGGTATCATTTTCATCAGCTCCAGTAAGAGTAAGAGTGGGTTTTGAAGCTGGAGTGAACTTGTCTGAAGACTCATTTGCATTCTGAAAGTTGAATAAGTGTTGCCTTTTCCCGATTGTTCCTGCATTGCCTACCTATGGCTGAAAGCACAAATGCTGGAATGCTGTGCAAGGAGTTACTGCTGTGGGTGGTGTGGCCCTGAACAACACCTAGGATTGTTTAAAAGCAAATCCACACAAGTGGTGTGGGTAATTTCACAGGCTCCAGGGTGAGATGAGCTAGAGAATTGCTCTTTATTGCATCTCACTTCTCTCTCTTGGCAACCCTCCATAGTGTTGTGTATCTACTTAATACCTTCTATATTCGGAATCTGAATGAGCCAAATAATGCTCTTCTCCAGCATCTCCCTCTGAGCACAGGCACCTGAAACACCACTCTGCAAACATCACTTCACTGAGCACATTTCTGAGATGAACAAATCAGTGTGAAGGGAGTCCTTGCTCTCCCTTTCGTGATCAACAGAATCAGACCAAAGTAAAAACCCCATGGTGACAATTTGTCAATTGAGTGTTGTTTGCCTTTGATTTGAATGTTCATGCATGTAGCTCATACTCATGGTTGAAGTGAGTTATTATTGTCAAAATATTTCTGATGAGCAGGAAAACATAAATTATGTTGTTCTTATGACATCACAAACCTACAAATTCTGACATTGAGAACAAATGCAATTAAAAATAACAATAGAAGTGCAAGAAATAATTATTATAACAACTAATTTATTTGAAATTATGCCCACAGTCTTTTGTGGAAATGCTGTCTTCTGAGACAAATATATAATAAATTTGTCATAAAGTATTTCTAAACATTGTAAACTGGCTTCTTCCTATTAGCCAATCCTGCTGTTGAAAGAACTGAAACTCAAAGAACCCTAAGTGACTTGGCCATGCTTGAACTGATATATTGGAAAAAATGAATACTGTGTCCTGGGTAGGGGCTCAAAATTCCTTTCTATAGCCTAAGACTTATACAGGAAGTATGGGCTGTCACTTGGCAAAATCAATAATTTAGGCAACATTGAACACCTTCATCTGGAAAGACCAAAGATTAGATCAAAAGTTTATTCCAGTTCCTTGAAATTAAAGCACTGCCTCAAACAAATTTTGTGTTTCTCACACCAAGCACGAGCTCTGTCAGAGTGAAATAAAATCCCACCTTGCACATGGCCTGGCTTGCCCCAGCGCTGCTTTGAGCTGCGGAAATAAATTTGGGGTTGCCCAGAAAGAGATCACGGACCGAAGCTTGTTGTATCTCATCAGGAGATTCTTCTGAATAAGGTGAATTCTGGAACTGAAACACATTTTCTAAATTATGTTTTATGAACCCTGTTTTTTCTCTGGTGTGTGTGTGTGTTTTAGTGTACAAATAATCACATTTCATAAAGTGACTATTTGACCCAGTTACTGAGGGTCCAAAGATCAGTGAAGGCTGGGAGAAGCCAGCATCAAGGTTTCATCACTGCTCTAAATGTTGTTACTTCCAGCATCTTCCAGCTTTGCCTGGAAATAAAATGTTGGAGGATTTCTTAAAAAAAAAGTGGAAGGGACACAAAGCAAAATGCACAGATCTTGCATGGAGCATACCCTTATTCACGAAGGTGAGTATTTTCTTCCATTTTAAAAACAATTTGTATTAGAGGAAAAAAAACTTGGCAGAGACCATTTTTAACCACACTCATGATCTTTTGTAAGACTGATGTGTATTAAAGATTCATAGGAGTTAAAAAAAACCACCAACACCCCCTCAAACACACCCTGTGGTGTCAGTCAAGTGATGCTGCTTTTAATTCCCCCTCCCCAGAGCAGTCTGCTTTAATTATTATGTGTTCCTGCCTATGCACCACCCAGCTAGGAGGCTGCTGCCATATGCACTTGACAACATTAAACAGAAATATATTCTGATGAAGCTGAGATATTCCTAGTATCTAGTAATTGTAAAGCATGTGGCATACGTATTCCAAGTGGCTCAGGAGACAAGTGCCAGCCTTTTTGATTAGGAGCTTTCCTGCATTAATTCCTTGTGGAACTGCACTGTTTTAAAAATCTGTTGTGGTATTAAGGTTGTTTATTATTCTGTGTTGTTTCTCATAACTAGACATCTTTAAGCATCTGGTGGGTGGGTGGCATTGACTGAGGATTTTGAGACTCTATGTAGTTCTGGCACCAAAGTTACCCTGTGGATTTAGCACCGTTTTTGTATAGGAGCCTGAAGTGACAGAACCCATAAATAATGTACAGAGCTGTACATTAGAACAGAAGGATGAAAAGTTATGCCTCCTGTTAGCATACGTTGGTCTTCTATTTGAAACAATGAGAAGGAGCCATGTGAAAAAGTGCAATTGTGAAATCAGAGATTGGCTCACAGATGCATGTGCATTTCTGCTTAACTATGACCTAAAGTACACCTACCAAAGGGTGTAATTAGGTATTTTTATTTAAAAGTCTGATGATAGAAGGCAGATTTTTTTTAAGAATGGGTGAGATCCCTCTTAATCTGATGACAATATTTCCCACTGGACTGGGGATGTGTGGGTCTAGTTCAGCTTGCTCTGGTTAATCAGTCACTGCTGATAAACTTGTCAGGCCATTTAAAAATATCTTGACAACTTTCTCCTGCGGGTGCCATGGTCATCATGACTCTAATCTTTGGCTAATACTTTCCACACCCTGCAATCCTCTGGCTGAAGTGGAGGACAGCTCTGAGCCCAAGTGTTTTCCAGCTCACCTTAGCTAGGCACGAAGGTGGCTTAAAACACTGAGGAAAGCCCATTTTTAGCATTGCTATGCACAACACTTTTATTCTGTAGCTTAATATAAATTGTTTGATTAGTTTCTTGCACATAACTTTTGGAATGAACAAACTAATCCTTTCCAAAATTCTGTTGCCTTACTGTTTCTACATTCACTGTTGTTTTCTGCCTTCACTAAACATTCGGTGTGCACTTCAAGTTCTCTTTGCAATAGGACTAATGTTTTAAGAACTAACTTATGTAATGTAGCATTTGCCTGCCATTACAACCCAAAATACAGCTTCCCCCACATTTGGCAGAACATATGTTCTGGGGGAGGGACAATGGCGAAGACCTAAAGAAATCTAAACATCTAAACAAGAAGTAAAACAAAGAAGCACAATTCATTAGTGGAAAACCACTTGGGGCACCAGTTAGTCTAATTCTCTGCTGCTGTAGACAATTATAATCCCAGAGGAAGGTTTCCCTGGCAGCATTTCAGGGGAAGGCTTATATTTTCATTATGAGGGAGTACTCTTGAAAAATATCCTTAATTATGTCAGGACTGACTGAGGTTTCTTTAACACAAGCTACAAGCATCATCTTTTTCTTTTTCTTTTTCTTTTTCTTTTTCTTTTTCTTTTTCTTTTTCTTTTTCTTTTTCTTTTTCTTTTTCTTTTTCTTTTTCTTTTTCTTTTTCTTTTTCTTTTTCTTTTTCTTTTTCTTTTCTTTCTTTTTCTTTTTTTTTCTTTTTCTTTCTTATTTTTACTATTGTCAACCTGTTTATTGCAATCAGTTACATAAAAATTAGAAGAAAGCTGATAATATGCAAAGAGTGATGATTTGGGCACTGGTCTGTTACTCTACCATCTCTACTGAGTCAGTCATTCTTTGACCTTTAATTTTTACCTTTTCTGAAATAAATTATTTTCTTTAGCTTTGGGAACAATCAGTAGCATAAGATATCTGGATATCTTTTGTAGCTCAAAAATACGCAGTTCTGCAACAGCTGAATCATCAGAATCTTTTAAAAAGTGAAGATGGAATTTCTACTGGGCTTATTTTGGCTCCTAAGGCTTATGTCTCCACAAAGCCAGGCTCCTAAACACAGTTCCTTAAAATGTCCCCGGGCATATTTCTTTTGGTGAGGATTCACTGCCTTTGTGGAGTGTTAAGCTGTTGTCAGCGGTGGCTTACCTTGCTTCCATTGCCATGGAAGCCTCCTGATCAAGCAAAAAACATATGTAAAAGCCTTAAAATCAGTCTTTAAAGTTACTAGAATGGAATGAGATGCGTGTTATTCATATGAAGGCTGTAATCTTGGAGTCACCTCTGGTTGCTCCACATCCCAGACTGGGACGTGCTCCAGCCAGAGATCAGAGATCAAGGCACTCCTTCTCCATGATTTTCAGGTTATTTCATGTTGTTAATCCATTCTTTACCTGAGGGGTGTTGTTGAGGAATTTTTGCAGGAGAACGGACACTGGGAATGCACAACCCAGCTTTCCCAGCATTGAATCAAGCTGAATAAAGGATATGCTATCTTTGATAACACCACGGAAGAAAGAAGAGAAACAACCCAAGGATATGAAATAAGGATGTATTGACTACAGCACAATAGAAATATAGTTTAGGAATTGCTGAAACAATAAGGTAGTTCAGCAATATGAAAGGACTATAGTTTAGGAACTGCTGAAACAATAATTTAGTTCAAACAAGATTGATACATTATGCTGAACAAGAAGGATGTGAGAAATTGAAATATGGTGAGTAGCTGTCACAGCAAGTGTCCAGTCAGAAGTTTAGATGCAACAGGCTAACAGTAGCAAGCATCCAATCATTATACTGCTTTTGACCGCATGATGTTCGAATCATCACGTATTTAGAACTGAAAATGCTATATAAGTGTATATTCTTCAAATAATAAATGGCTTCACGTGATCATATTGATCGTTGTGTGATGTCCCGTTCTTTCGCCTCCGCAGGGTGTAGCAGCTCTGAGACCACAATGACCTAAAACTTATCACAAAGTAGCTTTGACACAAATGCCTGCTCTTTTCTGAGAATCCTTTTCCTTCATATCTCTAATCCCTGAAGCTGGATCTTGTAAAAACCGTGTCTTCCTTTATTTTGTATCTAACTCACCCAAAAGACTACCAGAAACACTCAGACCCTGCGAATGAGTCCTGGAACTAAATACTGTTATTTGTTTTACTCACCTTGCCATTGGTTCCTCCAGTCTACCCTTCATTTTATTTGGCTTTGACAAACATTTTGTAGATCAGTTATAAAGATGTTTCATCAAGTTTTTGACCTTTGTGTTTGCCAGCTTCACACGAGACTTTGAGAATCACACAGTAATAAGTTGCTGCTTAAGAAATGTATTTCATAAGGGTTTCTATTTTTTTCTGGGGTGGGTTTTTTTTGGTTTTTGAATTTTTAAATGTTTGATGTGCAGTGGTACCACCCTTTATTAATTAGCATGTTATTTGTGGTAAAATCAAAGTGTGACGTTTATTTCTGTCTTTGAAAAAAATCGAGATGACGAAGCAAGCATTCAAACTATTTCTAAATGCTAATTTTATTGATTTGTTGGTAATTAAATGAATGCTTAGGCATTAATGACCAGCTACTGTGATGTCCTGCAGTTGCTGTAGTAAAGGCTGATGTCTTTACAAAGGGAAGGTAAACTACTGCTGTGTAATTTCACAAAGGAGTTAAGACTTTGTGGGTGTAAGAGTGCATAATTTAGCCTCTGTGTCAGGTCACACAAAGAAAACACTGAAAAAATGAGATTATAAAATAAAAATATGACACAGCTAGGTTCTTAATTCTTTCAGGAGATCCTACTGATGTATTTGCAGCTTTAGGGGCTCAAGTCTTACCCTGACACCTTTCATGACCATGCTAGTGATACTCTCTAAGTATCATCTGCAAATGAGCCTCAAAAAGCTGTCACTCTTTTAATGTGTAATTTTAAACAGGTATTTAGTAATTTTTTGTAGTTTGTAATTTTTAATAGGTATTTTTGAACCCTAGTTCACTCATGGCCGCTAACTCCAGGTACGCAGGTGGGTGTTATTTACTCGTAGCTTACAGTTCCTTACTTTTGGTTGTCTGTTCCTCTAGAAATCATGAAGTTTTCTCTGATTCTGGAAAAATCTACTTGTATTTGTCTTTTCTTCAATATGTTTCAACTGTTGTAATTCAACAGCCTATTATTTTGTGTCTCCTATGAGCCCTCATACATTGCATAAATTAAATTGTGAGGACCTTCCTGTGACCATAAATTCTTGCAATCAGTAGAGCAGAGGAATACTCTAAGAATTTGCCACTCCAGGCAGTAATTTTAGGTCTAATTTTCTCACAGAAAAGCATTTATGACTGACCCATTTTGTCTCCAGCTGTTCCCCATGATGCAGGATGCCTCATCTCGTGAACAAAGACTTTTCTAGATGTTCCACAGTCATTTTTCAAAAATGTCACATTTCATCAAACACTATTCAAATTTTTCCTGTGTGTGAGATATTTCTGCTTCAATAACCTGTTGTCTTTTTAGAGACATCTTCCCTGTTTCAGTGGGAGAATAGGTAAGATGCAGAAATGTCATTGTACTTTGAATTAGGGTGGAACAGGCCCAATCAAGGAAATCACAGGGTCCTTTTGTTAATCTTTTCACTTCTCCACTATGTATTAAGATGCCCAAAGGAAGGTATTGAATTTGCACAGTATGTGTGGCTCTGACCCTTCATCTGAAATTTGAGGCAAGTAGGATTGGGTTTGCAGAGAGAGAGAAGTCAGGCAGCATTTTGACTCCCAAAAAGCTCTCCCTGCATTTTCAGGGTGTAGAATAGTTTTTGCTTCAGAGGTTGTGGGTAGACTCCCTATATGGTGATTTATCCTTTGATGAAATGTCCAGGTAAAGACGATAGCTAATATCGTTAGAGAATTATTTCTGTCTCAATTTCAACAATCTCAGGCTTTGGCTTTTTTAAAAAAGAATATGGTTTCCATAGTTACAAGGTTAAATCACCTTTGATGCCATTACCTTTGTGCACATATCTACAAAGGTGTCTTGCTATGTTCTTAGGCAGCTCCAATTTTCAAATAATCTCTGAGGACAAGCTAAAATGTATTTTCCTTTCCAAATGCTTTATAGTTTTCAAAAGCTCTTATCTGTCTGTCTAGAACTTGTAGTAAACAGACTGCATGTATTTTTTCCTTCTCAAACAGTGGAAAACAATAATGTCCTACTAGGCTAGTTGGGATTTAGTTAGTGACAAAGCAACAGAGGTACTTCTGTGCATGTCATTATAAACCTTAACACTTTAAAATAACCTGCTGAAAGTTTTATAGCCTGTGCAGTGCATTCTTTGCTATGAAGTTTCATAGGATTGTTCCAGTCATCCAATCACAGCCATCAACAGCACATTTGGCAGTAGTTGTGCTATGAATAATTTTTCATAAGTGGCTCTATTGTGGAACTGAGTGAGCAGCAGCATGATTTATTTCACTGAGTGAAAGAACATAAAGACTCTTTCTACAAAATACTAAAAATTTCACTTTATGGCTTCTGGATTACTGTCTCAAGTCATTCGTGGTGGACATGAGAAGCAGAGGATGATTATGTGTTCTTAATAGCAGATCTGATGAGTGGATACAAAACTAGGAAAGAGAGGTTGATGTACCTCTAGAGAAATAATGAAACTTTTCAGCGTGAAAATTATTTTTTTTCACATATTTTACTGATGAAATCGTTTAACTGCCAAGGAGGGGAGAAGGATGCACCACCCCAACTGCGGATGTATTTAATCCCTGTGATAATATCACAGTTTGTTAACCTTTAAGTTAAAGTCAATTTAGGGTTTTCAAGGTCTTCATTCAAATGATTTGGGCAGCTGTCACCTTATGAAGTTTATTTTAGCACAAATTTACTTGACTGGTAATTTTGGATCAGATTCCTGACAAGTATAAAGACTTTTGAAGAGCAGTCTCTACAATAACTGTTTGAGGCCCATGTCCTTTAAGTTTGTTCTTATGAGCAAAATAATGAGCAATAAAAAAAAAAAAGAGCAAATTGAACCTCTGCCATTTTTAGTCTGCAGTAATTTTAACTGCAGGAATTTTTTCTAATTTTTTGGTAATTGTAACTACACTTATTGATGTAATTTTCTAATTTTAACTGCAGTCATTATTAATTATTTTAAATGAACTATTAGCCATAACTTTATTAATTAATAAAAATTATACATTATTGTATCATCTATCTAGAGTATATTATTATATTACATAATAACTAATTATTATTATGGATAATTATTACTTATATGCTTATTAATTATTAAATATTTTAAATGCAGTTATTAATGTAATTTTAAAATTTAACTGCAGTCCTGCTGAAGACATCCAGGTGAATCTGTGAATTGTTTTCTTGGTAGAGGGAAGTCTTCTATACTGGAAATTTTAAAAATACTGCAATGCACCAGTGTCATGCCATTTTTAGTGGTTTTTTCTGCAGGTCTCTGTAAAAGTGAATGAGGTATAAAATAATAATTAATATCATTACTATTTTGGACTGCTAATGCTTTTCAAAGGTTATGCCACAGCGGTCTCACACAGAACACTTTTCTCTTAATTGCCAAGTGTATTTGATAAGAAACACAGTTGATCTGGTTTTGATCAACAGTGGCCCAAGAATTATTCATTCAGTTGGAAAACTTCTGTCCTATTTGAATCCCATTGAAAGTAAAAGTCATAACATTGAATGGAAGACTAGTTGTAGGTGAGGCTGGATTTGAAAAGGAATATGATTTGTACTGGAAAACACTATTTTTTTGGTGTGAAATGAATTTTATGTGGAGACACCTGTGATTAGCTCAATTAGAGCACGGAGCTAACAACACCAAGGTCATGATTTTCATCCCTGTATGGGCCAATCACTTCAGAGTTGGACTCAGTGGCCCTTTTGGGTGCCCTTCCATCTCAAATATTCAGTGATTTCTGTGATATATAGGTCCATGTGCACATATGCACACCTTTTTATATCATTTTCTCTGATTCATAGCTAAAATACACAGAATGCAATTACAATTGGCTGTGTTTATGTAAATACTATGCACAATATTAGAATAAGATATGATCAATGTTTAAATATTTATTTTCGTGCATAATGCAGTTTCCATACAGCACAGGTTTTTGACAGCCAATAATGGATATTTGTTCATGTTTTTAAAAGGCATTTCCTTTGAATCAGCTGAAATAAAAATACTTTTGATTGCTGAGCTTGTTCTGATAAGCTCAGTTCCACAATGTAATTTTTTCATATCCTTACATGTTAGAGTAATGGACTGCCTATTTCGGATAGACTCTTTCATCATAACCTTCTTGTGGAACTGTTTTACTCTAAGAACACCTTGACTTTAACAAAAAAAAATGTAAAAGGTGCTTTTACTTGTTCATAAGGGAGAATACAATGCTTATGAAGTATATTCATTGACATTTGAGGGATTAGAAGTGAAATGAAACAGAATATCTTGAAAGAGAGGTTAGAAGTGAAATGAAACAATATTTTGAAGGATAAGAAACAAATTAAGCATGTTTTGCTAACAGCAGAAATTTTTTGTTGTCTGCATAGAAAAGAAAAAGTATTGGTATAAAACTTGTGGTTTTGGACACTGGTGTTTTGCACTTGATTTTCATGTGTGACAATGCAAAACAATGAAAAAATCTGAATGACGGACGGGGGTTGATGAAACGTGGCATTATGTGATCGTTTTCTTTGGGCAGGAGAAGACAGGACACCTGCTTGTTTGAGAAATCCATGCTCTGTCATTGCTCCTCTGATTTAATTTTAAAAGGTAAAAAAAAAGATAGATTTGTTTCATAAATGTATGGGAGTCTAGGCTTTTTTTTTTGGATGGGGTTAAAGTAGCATACATAATTCTGTGTCCAGGATTTCCCTTGATAATTCTTCTGATTCACCCAGAAACATTCCAAGTGGATTTTCTGTCTGTTTACAGAACCAAAATCTGGATGGAGCCTGTCAAACTTCATAGTCTGCTCAGGCAAAAGATGTGACCTGGGAAACAGATACTGAAAAAAACCAAAACAGCCAAATAGAAGTAATTTGCTGGCAATTTGCCAGTCATCGTTGTGCTTGTGGTTACTGATGGATTGTGTCTCAGGGAAAGGGACATCCTCTCCCAGTGCACCCATGAACCTCTGGGGAGATCCATCAAACACACCCCTCCCAGCTGCCATTCCCAAATATTTCCCAGCAAAGTGTGTCTCTGTCTCTCTCTGGTCATATCATTAAGGGAAACTCGTTAAATACTTTCCAAAGTTGAACTACAGTGCATTTTGGGACACCAAGTCCCAGGGGCTTGCTGGAGACATTGGTTTATATCACTCCCCAGGATCCCTCTCCCACACGAACTTCCCTTTTTTCTGCAGGGTACAAAATATCTCTTTCACCAACTCATCACTGTCCTCCTCTCTCCCTGACACCTCCCTCCTTCCTCCCTTTTATCATCCTCTTTACTTCACAGGTACCAATTACCTCTCTTCTCAGAGATCTTCTTATGAATGTGTAGCCAACTAAACTCTGAGAAATCATTGTGAACATGCATTTAGCTTTGGAAAATAACTCATTTTCAGACCTGCAGAAGGGCTGCTGTGTTTGAAAGCTTGTAGATTTTTTTTTCAGCTACACCAGCTGCTCTGGGAAAAGATATTTCCTCCTCCCACAAACCCTGTTTTGCATTACCAGCTTGCAGTTTTAGCCTTGTATGCTGACGACAATTAAAATAAGATGACATGTCCACAAAACTCACAATGAGGTCCATTGCTAATGTACCTTTGCCTGTTTGATCTTCCATCTGTTTACCAGGCAAGAAATTATAACTTTTAATGTGCAATAATTTTTCCCCATGTATATGAATATCCATATTTGAAATGTCTTCATATATGTATTTTTTACCCACTTGCTGTCAGTTAGTTTAGATTCCTTTTTAAATTACAGACACAAAGCTTTCTTTGATATGAAGAAGCTGTGGGTCTGCAAATCTTTAGAAGATTTCCCAAAGCACCTTTAATATTTGAGCTGGAAATCTGAGATTTAGGAAACTTTTTTGGAGAACTGTTGGGGTTTTTTTTCTGATGTCCTCAACTGCAGAATTTCTCTGTTCTTCATCTGAGCTCCTGGTGATCTGCAGGGATATCTATCAATACTTGGCATAATTTGAATTGCACAAATAAACGGAAAGAAAACTTCCCAGAAACCTTTCATTGTGCGAAACCTGCTCTGAAACCGTGTTGTAATAGCTGGAGAGCATTGCAGTAATAATACAAAGGTATTGTCTGTCCTTAGGTTATGTTTTTACCTGGAGATGTTCTGCCACCCTGTCTGATGAGGAACTGAGCTACGGAGAGACGTGGTGAGCTCAGTGGCAGAATGAATTCTGAAATCAAATCTCTTCTTAGCCCTGTATTCTCAGCTTGGCCACGCTCTCTCCTTGGTAGTACGCTGTGTCAGAGGAACGCTCCCCCCTCTAGAATTCATTGTGCTTCCAAATGTTTAAATTTGCATTGGGCTGGAGGTAGAAGGAGCTGATTTAGGTTCCCAGGGACAATGGGTCTTGCAAGGGAAGTGTCAACAGTCCATAAACCACAGGAGTGCTGCTCTTGGCAGCCTGAGGTTCAAATAAACCTGCCAGCTAATGATGAAAGAAGATGCAATGGTCTAGCATGGTACAGTAAATATCTCCTTTAAAAGGAATGGCTATTGGATACAGCAAGAGGACACGGGCAAAATAAATTCATAACACATAGCAGGAGGTTGTTGTGAAGAGCTTGCTTTGGGAGACAATTCTATTCTGCAAATATCAGTGTGCTTGAAGCATAGTCCCAGTTCCCAAATGTGTCAGCGAGTTCACTGATGGCATCACCTTATATTTATGATTTATTCTTGTTTTTGTCTGTCTTTATTTTCATGGTCAGTGCCAGAAATCCCAAAGAATTTTTCATCCTTCCCTTATCTGCTTGGCTGTGAGTTTTTGTTGGTTTTAGTTTCTGGAGTGGTTTTTTTCTGTTCAGTTTTGGCTTTGTGGTTTTTTTTTTGGTCTCTGAAGATGATGTCATTCTTGCTTTTGGGCCTGTTGTGTTCGTGGGATGTGTTACTGCACATTTTCTTTCTGTATTTGCAGTCTAATTAAGACCTATTCTAAGCAGAGCTGACTGAAGATTTAATTACTTACTATATCACTATAAAAACGCTTTTTGAAAAAGAGGATGGATTGATTGAATAAATAATGGGCGTTTGTAAAACTTGGTTAGAGTCTTTTTATAAATTATTTGTCTAAATAGAAACCATTTATTTTCTTAGACAGTGTAAGTTGTTTTTTTATGTTCTTCCTGGAAAAACAACTAGCCTGAAAATTGGTAAAAAAAGGTTTTCTTCTGTATGCAAAATTTCATTTATATTATGCCTTTGAGAGCTCAGCTACTGAAAAAAATAGGAACTTTATCACGTACCTCATGTCTTGGAGAAATACAGATACAGGGTGAACAGGTGAAAGCAACAGCCAGTCTACAGGTGTAGAGCAATTCAAGGACGAAAATATGGTGATAAGAAAACACTGAATAGCTGACTCTAAGTAGCAAAGTGTCAAAAAGCTGGGTTCAGTTTGGTTATTGTTCATTACTATTTTAGCCAGATACAGTCAGGTTAGAGGCACTGGGGTCAAGGCTGATACAGAAAAACTGTCAATCATGTAAAATCAATGAGAAGTGATTGAGTAAGTTACCAAGAGGCTGAATTTTAGGTCGGTGTTAAGGTTTAAATTAACACAAACTCCTGCAGAGTTATTGTATGGCTTAGTTGGAAGGAGCAGAGATGAAATTTTGAGGGGAGGTTTTATGGGGATTTTTTTTTTTGCTTGGTTTTGGTTTTTTCAAGCTGGACTCGTGCTCTGTGATAAAAGGTGAAGTCCAAGGTGACCTGGGCACAGTGGTGATGGCACCAGTGCAGGGCAGCAGTGATGGGCAGCTCTGGGAGGGGCAGCAGCCAGGCTGCACGGGCACCGAAGGGACCAACAGGAAACACTTCCCTTCCTGCCCTGTCCATGGAAACTGAGAGGTTCCTCAAGGCAGGGGCTGCTGAGGGAGAAAGTTGGGTGTAATTGGAGGAGATGTGACCTAGAAATGGCTGGTGCTCCAGGTTTGCAGCAGGGAATTTTCCTAAGGGGTAAAGGAAGCTCGTACTGGGCTTGGAGAAACCGGTTGTTTATTCTACTTTTGGGAATTTTCAGGGATTCCCAAGATAGATCTTGAGTAGCTGTGTGGGATAAAGGGAGAGATTTTTTAAGAGCATATTTGCTTTCTGATATTGGAAGGAACCCTGAGTTAAATATTCCAAGAAGCCTGGGTCTTTCCTTAGCAAACCTCGTCCCCAAAATAGACTCTGTGGAAGATGAGCTTCTGTCAACTCTCGATCTTGAAAAATTTGTTTAATTTGAATCACATTCTGCCTGTGTTATCCAGAGTGCTGGATAGACTTTTCTAGATCTTTTTCAGCCTCTGTGCTGTTTCAAAACATGTGTTTTGTCCCACAGTTTTCCAGTTTCATTGAGGTTTTGCCCCAGTTAAGCCCTGAACAGAGCTGCTCTCTCTGCCTCTGTTTCTCTCAGCATTGCAGTGTCCCTCTAGTGATATGTATGATGCTATTCTCACCGTGTCAGGGATGAAATATTTCTATAAAATGCCCTGGAAATGAAAACTCTCTGCATTGTCAGTGTGAAAATATGCTGAAGGCATGCATGACTGAGCAGGCAAATGTAACGAGCTGCTGGGAAGTTTAATTTTGGAGATACATTGTATTGACTGACAGTGGTGTGAATGGCGAACAGACCTCTGCAAACATTTACTGTCATTCCTTGTCACTGCTCGGATTCTTAAGAGAAAAGAAGTCGAGAACAGTGTTACAGAGATGTAAGAAATCATTTTAAGTGTCTCCCAAGCTCTTTACTTTGTCTAATAGGACAGCAGATATCTCTGGATCCCTTTCTAAACAGGCTTCAGACAGCATGAACTGTATGAGAAAAGCCTCCTTCTTGCTGTAGATAGAGGGGGATTTTAATAGCAACAGGATTATTATTCCATCTAAATCAATAGAGGGAGTTTCTATCTGGTTTAAGAAAAACTGCCTGTGACTGCTGGAGCAGTGGGAAAGGAGAGAGATGCAAATTAGACTAATAGCTAAATCTATAGCAAGACACAAAGGTCTAAAAATGAGATAGGCATATTTGAAAGCACAATCCTCAGATTCCCTGCTTGCCCTCCCAGTCACCGAAGGTTTTAGTGCAGATTGTGTTGCAGCGTGGTTTCCCAGTTATCCAGAGCACTCTTCCTTCGCCTGAACAGCAGCGTCCTCTGTCCTGGCACCTGTGAGCGATGGAATATTTAGTGCGTGAGGAAAAGATCTTTTGGTGACTTTCCTCAACTTATGTCTCTTAATTTGGTAGAGGTACTCAGAATGCACTTACTGCAAACTTTTGATGTTAGGTGATCACCTGAACCCCTGGACAGCTTTTGATCCCAATACAATCAATGTCTGAGGAGGAGAAGGAAAAGGCACCCTAGATCTGTCTCCAGAAAATTCATTGTAATTGATACACCACCATCAATTTCTTTTCTCTCATTTCAGCATCAGTTCAACTTTAGAAGTCTATAATTTCCATGAGGGACTGAGAGTGCATTGAGAAGATTTAGGTTTTCACAATTAGCAGCTTCCTGAGACATGAGGATCTGAGGACTTGCAAACCAAGCAAGGAGCTGAAACCCATTTATCTCTGACATTCTACAGGAATATTTTAATCATTAGCTCTTGTGTAAGAGCGGGTAACATTCCTGCCAGACATCTTGTGAAAGAGATGTATCCCCCTGTTATTATTATCACTATATTTATTTATAGAAAATACTGAAGCTCCTGGGTTTAGGGAGGTGAATCCTACAGCCCAGAGATGTTATCAAGCACTTGATGGTTTTGAGATTTAGGGCACTTGCCACCCTGATGTTTCATTTTGGCTGGATTTTTTGGCCTCTGCTCCGTGACGTGGCTCTATTAAGAGGTCTAATATTCATGTAATCAGTTCAGATATTTACCTGAGGCACTGGTTTACTTTGAGGTCTATGGTCCCTAAAATGAGGTGTCGTGTAGCCAAGAATTGCACTGCACATTGTTGCTTTGTAGGTAATTCCCAAGTCTTCAAACAATTATTTGAAATCACAGAAGTAGAAGGAAGAAAAAAAAAATTAAATGCCCCCTATCATATCTTCCAGTCAATGCAGGGCTTTTCTGCAGTACTTGGTGCAGTCTTCTAAAATGGCACTTGAAAAAATGGGCTCCTTTGCTGGGGAAGCAAAAAGTAGCGAAGACTGCTGATCTTGTAAAACGATTTTTGTTTGTTAGGAAAGCCCAATTTGTGGAGGAGAGGGGGAGGGAAGAGAGAGTTTCCTCCAACCATTACAGCTCCATCAGATGCAATATTATCCCAGTAATGATTGTTATGCCTAATAGTCATGGACAGCAACTTTATTCATCCTAGAAAGCGCACAAAGGAAAGCAGCGCTGCAGTCTCTAAGATACGAGGCTTCCTCTGTTAAATTTGCCATGGATGGTTGGGCTCATCAGTGTGCATGCATCTTTGACTGATACATCATGCTGGATGCTTTAGGCAAACACACACTAATTAGTAGAACAAATAGAAAACCCCAAGGATGCCCGTGCTTAATGACATTGCCCATATTCTAAACCGTCTCTACAACAAATAACCCATTTCATGGCTGTAGGCAGTGTAGGTTAATTTGTCTATATCAGTTGCTAAGTTGGAGCATTCACTTTTAGCAAGACACTCTGTTATGCCTTTCTAGGAAACTTTACAATGCTTTAGAACAAAAAAGTACCAGAAGTAACAGACCAGGCCAATTGAAGAATTAAAAAGTAAGAGATAAAAAATTCTGTTGAAAGTTAAGAGTCAATAGATGCTGATGAATTAGTTACCACATAAAACACCAAAAAATCTGAAAAGAACTAAAAACACTTTGAGGAGCGTTGAGCTAGAACACAACACTCTCTCAAAACAAAGGTGGATTGTGCAGAAGCCTGTGCAGTTCCTGTCAGGAATTCTTTAGTCAGGTAATTGCTTTTCAATCAATCTCAGCAAAAGAAATGAGAAGTCAAATATGGAGAATTAATCAAATTTACAGGCATCTTTGACTGATAAACCTGCATAAAGCAAAGCTTGTTCTCATAAATGAATGAGGTGAAGATCACGGTCAAATGAGACCCAAGAGTTTATGACATTGCTGAACTGTAGTCACTTAATTACCCACATGAACACAGGTCTTTGGAAGCATGAAACTAAATATTCTGCATAACGGTCCCAACTCAAGGCTTCAGTAGCAAAAGCAGGCTGAATATTGTTGCCTTAAAGGTGATGGCTCAATTTGCCTTCCTACTGGCAGGTTGGGTGGAGGGTCAACCATGAAGGGAGCAGACTGTGTGGAAGTGGAGGACCTGGGGTATTACACTGGAAAGTGAGGATTGCTCATTCTCCTTCCTCTAGCGGGATGTGAGGATCAGAAAAAGCAACTTGTGCTGTAAAGACCTCTTATCCTCCCCTAATCAAACTCTTTTTCAGCAGTAGAGGTCTCTGCAGTCAGCCCCAGCCGCTGTAGCAGGTGTCTAAGCAGGCATGTCCTTATGGTTTGGATGTTACCACTCAGTGTGGTTATGAAAGATAGACTGCCACCTCTTCACAGATGTGGAGGGACATTGCCAGTAGCTCTGTGTTTGCAGCAAAAGCTAAAGTCTCATCCAGCTGTTAACGTTACCTTTAGAGAACGAAGAGTTTGAGGCTGTGACAGTTTACGTTCTTTATAAGCATGTAACATAGAAACTGAAATATAAGCAAGCTTACAGCAGCAAAGCTCTTGGCAAGGAAACTTTCAGTAAGTGAAAGGTCCTGCATCCTCACAGACACCTCAGATAAACACCTTTATTTGGCACGCAACATGAGGTTGTTGCTAATCAACTTCCAGAGGTAAGTTTGGAACCTAAAAATTTGCAAATCTGATGCTAACGAGTGCCTTACAGGGGGTCCAGGAGGACTTCAAACTGCTTGCTGTTTCTCCTACTTCTTGGAAGCTGTGCATAAATGCAGTTGTATTCATCCATCTGCTACAGTCCTAACCTGGAGAAAGGGGTTAGAAAGGGATTTGTGCCCTCTTGTGTGTCTGTCACCCTGAAAGTATTCAGGTCCTGCTTGAAGACCTTTCCTGCTTTCTCCTTCTCTTACAAAGCAGTGGAGGGAGGGAGAGAGAGAAGAACAGCATTTTGGGATCAAAACCCTGGAGTTAGGGACCCCAGGGGTCTAGGTTCACTTTCTTTTTTTCCACCGTTGTAATCTTCTTTTGTGGATTCAGATAAGTCATTCAGCGTCGTTGCGCCTCAGTGTGCCTCGTGTAAAGGCAAAATAATGAGCCCTGCTCTCCCCTCGCTTTCTCCTGTGTGCATCTGCTGGGATTTTCCCGAGTGCTGGAGCAGACCTCCCACGCTCGCCGAGGTGAGCTGCGCTCCCAGCTGCTGTGAGCGCACTCACGCAGCCTGCTCTGCTCTCTGATGCGCACAGTGGCGGGCTGCTGTGGGGATGGGTCCCGTGTTTCTGGCCCAGCCGCCTGCCCGCATCTCTCTCTCCCCTCCGTGGTACCCGCGGAGCTGCAGCCGATGCTCCTCGCTTGCCAGGCGCGCAGCGAGCGAGGGCTGTCTCGGTCCATCTGCGCTGGTTTAGTTGGTAATGTTTATCATGTCTGCTGGTTCGGAGAGAGACGGGAGGGGTGGAGGGGTGTCGGGAAATTCTTTGAGCCTTGTTATCCCTACAGTAACTATAGACTTCGGCAGGAATGCGGGTGATTAATTTCAGGTCTGTGGGCTCAGCCCGAGCGGCAGCAGCTCTGCGCTGGGTGTCTGGGAGACAGCAGCGTCCCCCGCTCCGCTCTTTCACCAAACCCTGTGAATTCAGCTCGCCTAAGTAAACACCACCGAGCTGCTAATCACACGCTCTGAAACAAAACAGCGCTTCAGTTCGGGATCTGGGCAAGATCAGACTTCCCTCCCTCCTTCCCTCCCCTTCTCTCCCGTCCCCTCCCTCTCTGCCCCCTCCCTGCTTTTCCCCTCCCTCTCGCCGGCAGCAGCCGAGCCGGTCCCTCCGATCCGACCTGGCAGGCTCACGCTGGGGGCCGCTGCCGGCTGGGGCTGTCCGGCACCGCTCAGCCCGTCCTGCCGTGCCCTGCCAGCCCTGCCCAGCCCTGCCCAGCCCTGCCAGCCCTGCCCAGCCCTGCCGTGCCCCCCCGTGCCCCCCGGCCCGCTCCCACCGCCGCCCCGCTCCCGGGCACCGCCGCCCCGGCGACAAAAAGTTGTGCGGAGCGCCGAGGATGGGAGCGCATCTGCAGCCGCTGGCCCTGCGGCTCCTGGCGCTGACTTTCCCCTTGGTGGCGAAGGGTTTTTCTGACGAAACCTTGGAGAAAGCCGCGAAATCCGAGGGATATTGCAGTCGGATCCTGCGAGCCCAAGGCACCAGGAGGGAAGGGTACAATGAATTCAGCCTCAGGGTGGAGGGCGATCCAGAATTTTACAAGCCTGGAAACAGTTACCGGGGTAAGTTGGACATCCTCTACATCCCATACTAACGATAATGGTGAGGCTAAGCGGCTCTGGAACTGTAGGGTGTCTCTGCCTGTCAGCCCTGCATCCCTCTTGGCGTGTGTGTGTGTAACTGTGTGGGTTAAGACAGGGTAATAGACCCCCACGCACTACTTTATTGGGGATGCTTCCGTGACAAGTGAGAGGGAGTTGGGTTTCGGTGTATCACTTTACTCCCGAGCATTCCTCATTAAGAGGAATTTCCTTTCTTTTATGAATCCTCTCTACCGGCTCAGCGCTCGCACAAGATCACAAGTTGCAGCGATACAAAGCACACTCTTCTCCCGTTTACCTACTTCTGTGGGATTTCTTCCTGCCCCTTTAAATATAACCCAGTGCATGGGAGAAGCTTTAACATTCAGCAGGAAGGAGGGGAAACTCGGAGCTAATTGTTCTTGCCCTGAAAAATGAATGTTAATGTAATGAGTTAGCACATGGGCAAACATGATGCAGCACACTGCCAACTTCCCACATTTTCCACTTACGTTTATCCCACCCCTCTTTTTTTTTTTTTTTTCTGGATAAATGAACAGATGGTTCAAACAGGAAAGAGGCAGAGACAGTGCTAACGACCACTGTAAATAAGAGATGGAGGCATTCGTTCTTCCCTGAGCATGTCACATACAATCCTTGAAATGAACTTCCAAAGCACATTTGAGTGTATTGTACTAATTAATAGGCAAATGCAGGTTTTGGTCACTTTTCTTGCCTCACTATATAATGCCTTCAGAAATAAACCTTCTTGGAATGTACTGTTAACCTTGTATTTTAAAAGCACTTTAAAAAGAATTTGGACATTTTTAGGTACCATAACTAACATACTTTGTAGGTGTCACTTTGGAAAAAAAATATTGGGAGATTCTTCTAAGTGTTTCTTAGATCCAGGGTAAAGAGCTGTGAAGAGCTGAGAAAATGTTTTCCCATTGCATGAACATGGGAACCTTAGTATAGACAGGGAAAAAAAGTGTGCATGTAGCATAATCTCTGTGTTTTTTTCAAAGGCTGAGAAATACATCTGCAGCAGCGGTTCACCTGTTTTAAGCATCAGTCTGTAACTTTGCACGATATTGATTTGATTTTTTCCCAAAAAATGTTTTATTTTAACGTGATGTGAGGAAATGCACATTACCCACAAGCTGGTTAGCTGTTCCAGACACTAGGATTAGTACCTTGAGCCTGAAAGATTTCATGTGGCATGTCAGCTTGATACATCTGCTAAGCAGGAAAAAGATGTGCCAAGTTCTTCGATAGTGACAAATATGAGCGTTCTTTAAAAGTTTTGGAATTCACTTCTGTAAAAACATTATTGGACTTTTTCAGTCATCTACCAAAGAAGTTTCTATTGCATAGAAACGTAGGAAGAAAGAAACTCCCAGATGAATTAGCAGAACTAATTTTCTCGAGATATTAGGTCTTGGCATTAGGAACTCAATTAATAAAATCACATTAGGCTATTATAGCTGCTTGGAAGTGAGAAAATTACAGCTAATAGTAAAAAGTTAAAATGTAGAGCATATGTGCCTATGTTTCTGATACTTAGGACTGAAGTATTCAGGTGACACATTAGGGCGTGTAGATTGTTCTTTCAGGACACCTCCTGAATGGCTGGAAGAACACAAGTAAATGTTGCTGTAAGATATGTTATCTATGGCAGCAGTTAAAGCTAACAACATACAGAAAGTTTTGAGAGCTCGTTTTCAAAGGCAATTCTAGAGTCCAACTGAAACTTGATTGCTGTTTTATGCCAAGGATGGAAAATCCAACTAATGATGAAAAAAAAGAGATATTATGACAGGTCTGTGGGGTTTTATTTGTTTGTTTGTATTTATTTACCTGCAAATTACTAAATGTGCAACATGGCAGAAGACTTGCACAACCTGCTTAGGGTTGGAGCCAGATATTCCCGTTTCCATGGCCCCTGCCTGGTTTACAGCAATCTGGATCCTTGGCACATTCCCTAGAGGGCTGTTGGAATAAACTAGCATTTTCAAGGTGGATAGCTCAGGAGTTAACTGTACATGCAAATGTACTCCACAAAAGTGGCAGTATAGGGACATCCATTTATCTTCATGACATCGGTTGCTGTGACACATCAGACTCTCAAGCTGCAATGACTGGAGGAAGTATCTCAGCACTCTTGCAGTGTGGGAATCAGGAGACCACAGTTCACAGCTGCTATCTGCCTTTGGGGAAGGTTTTATGGCTCCCCTGCAGTTATTCACCTTTAGAGCAATCAGAATCTATTTGCCCTAAGGGGAAACCCTGGGTGGATCTGTATGTACGGAGCTGTGAAGCCTTGGTTTTCCACCTCTGGAGCTGTGATAGAAAACAGTGGCCCTGGGCACTGAATAATTTCTCTGAGTGGGTGTTCACCTCCTCTGTCTGCAGACACTGGCAGCAGTAAATAAGGGCACATTTTCCTGTCAGACAATTAAAAACGTCTTCCTGTAGGACCAGGTTTGTGGGCACACCATCCTATGGCCAAGGTCCTCTCCTCCCTGCTGGTTACCTTCGACCTTGGTGGAGCTGCTCTTGCTTCCACTGAAGGTCAGAGCTCTCATTGCATTCAAAGGCACAAATGAGCCTTAAGTTTGGATGGTGCTACAGGGTAATGGTCCTTGAAAATACCCATAACGATCCTTGAAATATTGATTGTAGAGTTAGATTAATGATTGCATGTGATTTCCATGAAAAAATGAGGCAAGTTTCATGCTATTAAAATGTAAATAAAATTGCTTCTACAAAAAGGCAGTAGTATGTCCTCTTCACATGCTAACAACATGCAGCAGACATACTTTCTGCTATTATGTCATGAAATTATTATTCTGAAGAAGAAAAGGAGGATTAGACTAGTCGTAATCCTTACATATACCTTTGACGTGGATGCTGTTTCTGGTTTTAATGGAATTTCCACTTGCAGGTCAGAGGAAAGGCTCATTTAAGGTGTTGCGCTCCATTGCATTGGTTTGGGGACTTCCAAGGAATGTTGAGTCTCTTTCTTTCCGTTTCTTTCTTCTTCCCTCAACATGCAAACACTTTGCAAGCAAGCACTCATTCTGTAACTGTATTACCAGTTCCCAGGTTTCACAAAATATGGATAAAATATGGAATGTGTATTTGTTGGTGCTTGTGCAAGCTACAGCGCAGGATGTGAATTGTGTAGGATGAGAAAAGTCAGATTTCCTGCCTGAAACCAAAGGAGCAACTGCTTTGATCACCCCACCTTTAGCTTGGGACACTGGGGAAAGAGGAGCGTGTTGAAGGTGTGTGCCAAAGTGCAACTTGTAAAGTAATTAGAGATTTGCCAGAGGGATGGAAGCAGACAAAAGTAACTGCTGATTTGTAATCTTCCCTTTAAAGTGAAATCCTTAACTCTGAGGCTCGGACTGAGATTTAACTGATCTTTGAAGGAAGTTCATATTGTTCAGTGAAAGTTAATTAGTATGAACGTGGTGTGAGCAGGACTCAGCTGCTGTTTTAAATGGCAGAGTTTAGCCCAAGAACTCTCAGCTCTTGCGCAACAAAGAGCCGCTCTCTTGTGAAAACCAGATGTGGTCTGACAGCTTCCCGGTGCTGCCCGTGCAGTGCGAGCCTCTGCCGTGCTGAACACCCAGCCCAGAGCCAGTGACCCCAGAAGCACACCCGGAACGAGCTCTGCATTTGGGAGCGCTTGGGACAAGCCCTGGCTCTGGGGCATCACCTCAGCACAGGATGGCTCCGAGCACTGGCAGAAACCTTCCCAGCCCAGGTGTTCCCGGGGTTCTGGCCCGGCTCAGGGCTTCCAAAGCACACATCCCGCTCGGTGCCCCTGAGCTGGGGCTGCTCAGCCGCTGGTCCCCGCGGCTCTGCTCCGCTCGGGCGGGGCCCTGCGCGGCTGCCGCTCCCCGTGTCCGTGTGTCCCCGCCGCTGGCCCGGGCGGCCGCGCAGGGATGGACCCGGCTGAACTCTCCGGCTGGGGCTGGTTTGTTTCACTCTTGGGCTGGATGTGTTCCCGAGCCCAGCTGAGAGCGCAGCTGCCGGCATGCGGCTGCTGAGTGCGCAGCGAGCCTGGGGGAGGGCGGCATCGCTCCTCTCGGAGGAAGCATGGATTTACTCGGGGTTAAAATGACTGCAGCCACAGCAGGAGCGTTGCTAACCCCAGGCATTCGAAAACTATGAGTCAGGCTTTGGAATTACCCTCCCTTCGCTTTTTTTTCTGATGCTTCTGTAGCATTTCAGGTCTCCTCTGTTTTGTAGGTAGGTGTTCAGAATTTTGAAAACTGTTTGGTTTGATGTGTAACTTTGTGAGGAAAATGAAAACTGTTGAGTCAGTTTGCAGCTGGATCCTCTGTTTGCTTCCACACATATTTAAGTATTTATGGTGTAACCTCTTACTCATAGTGATTCAGAGTCTTTAATTGCATATGATATGGAAAAAATTGTTGCATCTAAAAGGCCTTTATGGCAGTTAATTTCTAAGAATCAGTGCTCAAGCAGGAGTAATGTGTTCATCTCCGTTGAGTTCAGCAGTGTGCTGTTCTCAGTTATTGCAACTGAGAGCCTGCCTGTGGGTTTTCATTTAGACAGAGCTGCAGAAGTTTGCAAAATTGGACCAATCATGCTAATTATTGGGCAGAAAATGAATTAATGAATTGGAGCAATACTTTGTGAAGTAAGCAGAAATTTTAATGGCATTATGCTGCTACCCAGTTTTGGTGTATAATATGTGAAATTTTCTTTCTCCCTCAGAATCGTGACATTTAACCAAATAAGGTTCCATGGAATGAAAAGTGTGTGAAAATCTTGAGAGTTGGGAGACTTGCTATTATGCCAGTCACTACCCCAGACTTGTACAGGTGTTTTCAGGTTTATGGGTCAAAGCATGACAATTACACAAAAGTTTGAATATTGAAATAAGTCTTTCCAATCCTTTTTTTCCCCACACATAGTCGGAAAAGTTAGGTGTTTGTACAAATGCCATGAGTTCTAGGCCCAAATACAGCTGCATAATGCTAGAAATTTTCAGATAGCCTATTTTATATTTTTCTGCGAGTGAATTTCTAGATCAAAGAGCTCTCCAAATGTTCCAAATGAACTCTGGGGCATATTTTGAAATCCATATCTCTTAAGGGCAATCTATAATTTTTAGCAACGTGATTCAACCCCTCATGGCCTGTTTGTGAGAGAGGGAGTCTCTTGTGGGTACTCTTCAATGGAGCAGCCCTGGTAGTTGCAGTTTGCTCTGAAAATTGTGGGTGGTCTTCAGTTTTTATTGTGCCTGTCAGGGCTGGAGAGTGTGACAATAAAGTCCTACGAGTGCCACTGTCTGCATTATGCTTAAAGTAAAAGCTACTTTAAAGCAGTAAGGGTTCCGTTTTCTGTCTCTTTTAGTTTAATTCTAGAATAATTTTTTTTCCCTAAAATTTCTCCCTATTTTGGGAAAGGATTCCTATAAGCTGTTGAAGAGAGTTTGGCAATTTTAAAAGTTCTGCCTCATTCTGTCTTTCTGAAGGTGTTCAAAAGAGCCTCAGCTGATGACCCTGAGATTATCTCAGCTGGTTAGAGCCTGGTGCTAAAAACGTGGGTTGAAGCCCTGTAGGGGCCATTCACTTAAGAGCTGGACTTGATGATCCTTGTGGGTCCCTTCCAACCGAGAATATCCTGTGATTCTGTGAACTCAGGCATTGCTGGGTGGTTCTTGAGTGCTGCTGACGGCAAACAGAAAGATCATACAAAGCTATCTTTCACTGGCCTAAAATCAGGGATTTAATCCTGATGTTGAGCATGGTGAAGTCAGATTAGTCAACGTTACATTATCTGTTCTCTGCTGGTGGGTCCGGTGCTGCCTTCCTGGGCAGGACAGGCATGTGAAGAAGGGTGTTTGCTGAGGTGTGGGATTGGTTTGGTAATCAGAGCTGGCAGCACAACCTTTAGAGGTCAGCTTCAGCCACGAGTTTAACTTTGTGTCCTGTTTTGTCCCGAGGATGAAGCAGAGGAAGGATATTTTGAGATCCCCCATTTCCAGAAGCTGGAGTGCCATGTTGAGTGTAGCTGAGCTGGAGCAGGCAATGTGGTCATCTGGCATTACAGACAGAGAGACTTTCTCTGTACTAAAATACATTTTTTGTGCTGAGAGCAGGACAAAAGCTGAATTTAAATATTTAGGAGGTGCTCCCTCACATTACCACCCCCCCACCCCAAATAAACAAAAAACTGTCACCAAAAAAAAAACCCACAAAGAAGTAAACCTCCTAAGGTGTGCCCCCACCCCCAAACCACCAGCAAAACAACCCTCCTGTAGATCTGAGCGGATTATCAATGTGCTTTAAAAAAAAGTGGGGGTAAAATAAAAAAGCTGAGGTATTTCATGCCAGTGTTTCTCAGTTGATGTGGAAACTTGGACTGAACATTTTGTATTCTGGCTGGCTTGGCCCCCTGTTGTCAGTGCTCTAGCTTTGGTTAACGCCAACTTAGAACACACACCTTTCAAACAGTGAAATTATATGTAAGCGGCTGATTTCACAACTAATGTCATGTTTTTGTTATCTCTCTGTTCATCACGTCTCAGTGACACTTTCTGCTGCCACTCCTGCCTATTTTCGAGGGTTCACGTTGATCGCCCTCAAGGAAGGAAAAGAAGGCGACAAAGAGGAAGACCACGCAGGATCTTTCCAGGTGAGAGAACTTTCCCTGCCCTACACCCCTTGGAGTCTTCCTTACTGCTTGCCTGGCTCAAAGGGAGATTTTATTTGCACAGCAGAACGCAGACCATGTTTAAGTGAGCATAAATGTTTGTGGATGCTGACATGAGGACAACACAGCATGTTTTATATCCCAGGCGTGTCCAAGGGATCAAGGCTCCAGCACCTGGACTTCAGCTCACCTTCCCACACTCTTACAGTTAAAAATGAGTGTCAGCTGTTTGACCTAGAGCCCAGGACATCTGAACTTGTTATCCAAAGCAAAGATCAAAATTGTTCTGTTAACGTTTTGGGTTTTGTGTTTCTTTGCCTTGATATTTTTGTCCACTGGGATGTAGGATATGACTCTGAGAAGTGTTTACCACGGCTGTAATGACTGTTTTATCATTCATAAATTAGATTCTGCTGTTTTATTTATGCTCAGTAGTACTTTACTTAATGAACACATTCAGTGGGATGAAATGTTTATTATGAAAAGGATTGGAATCTAGAGCGATGATTCACAAACTGGTATTTTCAGCTACTTCATGCAGGGAATTCTGGAGATTGAGAATATATATCATATTTATGGAAGAAGGTAGAAATGATGTATGCAGGTTTGGTTCTCACACGAGGTATTGTTTGCTGTTTTACTTTCCAGGCTTAGAAATAGTGAATTATGTTGTTAATAATTTACAGGATGTATAATAGTATTGATAATAATTTTAATAATGTCTTCTAGGTGGAAGATTTCACTTGCCTCAGGTTTCAAGCTTTTTAATAGAAATAATCAAAAGTTCCAATTTTGGTGATCTGCAAGGAGAGAGAAATCAACATTTCTTCCTATATTTCTTCTATATTTTTGTATATAGCAAATATGATGTGAAAACTCAATAAGTAATTGCCCAGTCTTCCTACTGAATTTGCTTAGAGGCCTCTGTCTGGTTTTCATACACTTTGTAAGAAAATCTAGAATAAGTGAGAACTTCTTTGAGGCTGGAATAACTCCATCTTCCTTAAAATGAAACACATTCCTATTTGGGAGAAATCTTTTTAATATGCACTTTTTAATAAGCTTGGGTTTTTAAAGAATAAGCTAGTATTGAAGGATCAGCTACTGCTAAGAAGTAGAAATAGTGATGCTTCCTCTATTTTAAAAGAAGCTTGCCATCATTAATTTCTTCATTTCAGTTGTTAATATCTCTGTGGCTGGGGCTAATGACAAAAATTTGGCCTGAGTTTTGTCTTTATGTCTAATTCACAGTGAGAAGCTCACTAAGCTTCGCTGAAGTACAGAGGCATTTTGAAGTTGTCAGAGTGGGAAGCAAATGGAAATTCTATATGGATGGAAAAAAAAAAGCCCAGTGGATCTCAGTTGAGGGAAGGTTGTTTAATTAGCTGCATTGTATGGATTGCAATCTGAACTCAGCGTTCTAATTGGCAGGTGGGAGTTCCAAAGTTTATCTACAACTAGATTTTTATATCTGTGGCACAAGCAGTACTCACCATGCTCGTCCCACATTCGCACAATGAAATGAAGTTTATTCAGATGGTGTCTGCCTGTTCTGCCTCTGTGGATACAGATGTAAGATTCTCATTTAAGTGTCTGAAGAATGCTTGCAGTGGTAGATACAGATGTCCCTTGTATTGTGGCTGGGTGGTAGCAACCAGAAGAAAAAAGATGTTTGTTTCAAGGGTTTGCACAGTGTTTTTGTTAGAAAGTGAAGATGCTAGGGGTGGCTAACCAGCTGTGCAGGGTAAGGAAAAGCTGTGTGTGCAGTAACTTGACTGCCACTCGCAGCTCTGTTTTCCCTGTGTTCAGATGGAGCATATGTCATCCAACGAGTTATACAGCGGAACAGAACTCGGGGAAAATTCCTTAATAATGGCAAGAGACTAAATGCTGCTTTTGGGCTACAGGCATAAGCCTCTGCCTCCGTAAGGAGACATATCTACTGTTCAGATAGTAGTCAAAACACAGCATTTGTATGAAGCAAGTGCTTCATTCATATTAGGAAACTTTCCAGTATTACCAGGATAGAAGGAATCAGAAGCTGACCAAGTAAGATTTTCCTTCCATGACTTCGAGACTGTAAAACATTTGGTTTGCAAGCCTCTGAGTGCCACTTGCAAGCTGTGAAGTGTGAGTTACACCACCTTTCACGCAGAAAACCTGCCTGCCCTCTGTGCTCAGGCCAGACCCCGCTGGGGCTCTGCACAGCTCTTGAGTGTTGGGCTGACCAGCAGGGGCAGTGCCTCAAAGTACTGCAGAGGATGTGGGGTAGCCAGGTGGTAAAGAAGGGCTAACACGGAGTTTTTGGCACGGATGTGGCACACTTAGGCTGGAAAAGCACTGTTCTCAGGGGTCACAGTGCAGCTGGAGCGGGGGCAGTGCTGCAGCCCATTCGGACGTGCAGTAAGCAGCTGCTGTAACCTCCTCACGGCTCATTTACTCTTGTGTCACTCTGCAGGTCACCAGGTACAGTCCATCTTCATTAATCATCAAGCTGCGGGGTCATGATCCTATAAATAGCACAGCTGTTAAAATTCTTGGTTGGACAGGTATTTTTTTCTGTACCCTTTTTGGTTATGTCTATACTTGAGACCTTTAGAGAAGTGTAGTTTGGACTCCACCATTCTAAATCTGTTCTCCTCCGAGACAACTGAGACTTTAAAATCTGATTTTACTGTTGTTTGTTTACTTAATGCAGCCAAACTTACTTTTTTTTTTGTCCTTGTAGTACACACAGGACACAATTCAGCCTTAAAAAAAATCACTTTGTCTCCCACAAACACATGTTAAATAGCTAAATTAAATATGGCTAGGGAATCCAAGATGCCAAACTCAGCCATAGAAATTTGGGGATATAGTGGTAGGGCTCTTACTTGTGCCAGTGGTAATTGTACAACTCAGGAGAGCAGTGAGGCCCTGTGAAAGCTTTGGGTATCTGTCCCGTTGGCCTCTTTACACAAACCATTCCCAGCTCTTGTCATGCAGACTGCTGATCTTTCTCTTTTGTAGTGTTTAGCAACAGTCTGCGAATTGTTTCGAAGGCAAATCAAACCCGAGGGCAGCAATCACCATTGACTGACTACAGCAGTGTCTGTGTAGGCCATTTTAATCAACATATGCATGCAGTGTCATAGATTCCATCTGATAAATAATGTAGAATATTAGAAATGTAGAGCTGTACCTCTTCTCATCTATCTTCCTTGTTCTCTGAGGAAGGATAACTATTGCAAGAAAAATTTTGGTGGATGTTTTGTCAATCTGTTCTGAAGCGGTCAGCAAGAACAAATCCATCTCTCCAAGTTCAAACACCTCAATATATTATATTTAATAGAAAATTTAAGGAGAACTTTGTAGATCTTTTACTAACATTCAAACTGAATCTTCACTAGTAGTGGTTAAATTGCTCTCTTATGAGGTTGTCTTCCTAAATTAAGAATTTTCTTGATACCTTACAAGGCAGATATTCTGAAGTTTTCTTTATTCTCCCTCCAATTCCACACACTCTATACCTGTTCCTTATTCAAATTCTCATCTTTTCATTGTGGGCCATCTTCTTCCAGCTTTGCTTTTTCTGCAGCCAAGTTGAGATTCCAGTCCTGTGTTCCTCAGAACTGTACACAGGAGTGGATCTGGACTCTCAGCAAAACACCATGTAGAATTTGGATAGAGTAATCCCTTGAGTGCCGTAGGGTGGCACAGCTTTGGAGCACCTTGTGCTCAGGATGAATCTTCCCAGTCTGTGCATTTTTATTCTTTTTCAATGTAGAGCTTCATCCAGTTTATCAAGCAGGCGATGAACTACAGTCCTGTCCTTCAAAATGCCATTCATTCCTCCAAAAAATTGGAGCTATTTGTGAACATATTTGATAATTAAACACTCAGAATAAAAAAGGTGTGCAAACATGACCTATTTCTCTCATGTGCAGTGATAAACTGAATCACAAAGACTCAAAATGAGGCACTTTGTACTGCTTTGGCATAATCACTTGTTAGATTTGTATCTTATACCCGCTTTTTTGTGATAGTTTAGTGTTAAATGTCCTCATTGCTCTCCCAGAGGTGTCCTTTTGGCTTTTTTTGTGCTAGAGTGAATAAAAAAATTCTTAGTTTAGGTCACTGAATTTAACGACCCACCCGTGCAAACGCAATGTAGGGCAGTGAGCAGGCACAGCAGTAGCAAGAGTGGAGGTTTCATTAAAGGTGTGGTGTTTATAAAAGCCTGAGGCTGTGCTGAAGAAGAAAACATTTAAAGAAAATTGGAGTAGTCAGCTAAGTAAGGTAAGGAAGTGGTCCTTTACCTTTAGTCCCTGAAACAGCAGCCCAAACGTGTCCTTTGGTTTTGGTCACCTGTTCTTTTGATGCTGTTTAGTTGGCTGATGTGCTTAGCAAGGCATTTAGATTAAAAGGTATTTTTACAACCTCTTTGTGAATGCAAAAAGCCTGGCTGCAGAGAGGTTTCTCAGTTTTCTGACAGTGTCTGTGTGAAAGCCTTGCTTTCTCACGGACGCTATGGGAAAACAGTTGAAAGATTTTGTAAACTATGGTATTGTTATGATACCGAAGAGAAAATATCTGCAGTAAGTGTTGTTGGGTTCAGCCAATCCCTCTGGGGGGTGGTTGGTCAGTGAACCAATGACCTTATGTCAGTGTCCAGCGTGCTAAGGTATATAAGCGAATTTGTAAATTAATAAAGGGTCGGTTTCTTCTCGTACTAAACCGTCCATGTCGCTTTATTCCTCGGTCCCTGCTCGCCAGCGACACCTCTTAGAAAAGCAGCTCCTCTAATGCTGTGTTCCAGTATTTTATAGGAATCTTACATCTTCTTGATACAGTGCATTTTGAAAGAAGCAGTCTTAAAAGGCTTTTAGCCATTTCAAATGATTTATTCTTGCATTTATAAGCAAAGGTTGTTTTATAGTTTTTAAAAGAATTAATGACTGCCATTATTTTTTAAGCTTTTTATATTACAAATCCAGGTATACTTGGGTAATCTTGATGTTCTATTAGGTTTGTATGTTTGGGGTTTTTTTAACCTTGTATCTCAATATAAACTCATCAGGTTGCTTAGTAAACAGCTTATTCTGAGGTGTATGAAATTTTGTTGTTTTCTTTAACAAGTGCCCAGAACTTCCAAGTATTTTGCTCATGTTTGCATTCTCTACATTCCCTGTCTCAGCATCTCAGTGCAACAGAGTCTGTCATCTTACTGCTTAAAAGCATATGGAGTAATGATCCAAAGCTACAATTACAGGAGTATTTTAAATAGGAAAGAATCACAATATGCCAGCTATAGAATTTGTAGACTAAGCAGGTAGATGTGAATTCTGAGTCTGTAACATTTAAATTTCCCCTTCTTTTGCATTTGCAAGAGTATTCCCAAATTTTGTTTGCATAAGAATCACTGCAAATATTATCCTAGGCATAAACCCTCTGAATTTTATAATGGTAAACCAAGCTCTAGTTCACCTTTCCTGTAGGGTGGAATTGATTAACCTTGATTAAAGGCTTCCACACATTTTTCTAGAGCTCCAAGTTCCATATCATGATATTCAGGGATTAAATATGAGTTTAAAAATAAAAATCCCCAAAAAAGTATCTGCCACTGCCAGTTCTAGCACCGACTGGAAAATGTGAACACTTTGAATGAGAATAAATAGAAATATCTCTGGTACACTGGAAAAACCTCAACCTGAACCACTTATAGGCAAGTTTTTGGTTAGGAAATTGTCTCAGGAGGTAGTTATGGCTTGCTTTAGAACAGTAAAAGGAAATGTGAGAGAGTGATGAGCACCAGGAGCTCGCAGAACAGAAGCAGCTCTGATAGTCATTGTTTGCTACTGATGAGGCTGTAGAGAAACCAAACTGGATTCCAGCTGAGCAGTTTTCCCTTCCTTTACATTTTTGTTCTGGTTTCAGCTCGTGCTTTGAATGAGACAAAAAATCTCCACATCGTAACGTTTCTCAGGTTTTGCATGACCCAACTCTGGTTAGTTGCACCTTGGGCACTCCCCCAGCTGATTGTCTACATAGCTGCTGTGTCTTGTGAGAACGAATGATTCAAACCACAAAATTTCACAGTCGAATTCGAAAATATAAGAAACTTCTGATTACTGTTTTGTTATGTGTTTTACTACATTGGATCTTTGAACTAGTAACGTAGGCAAAAAGAGGAAATAAATATTAAATTGTACTGGCAATGTAACTTAGTTCACTGCTGGACAAAAACGGGGTTCAGTCTCTTAGGCTGGGCTCACTCTTCTGTTGACAACTTGCTTATCTCAGCTTTGCTAGAGTGCCTTTTCTAAGGGTTTTCTTGCTATATCACTACCATTGCTTTTAAAACTAAAACTTTCTTAGTTAATTTGGCTTTAGTTTCTCTTCTGACATTTCTTTTTCTTTGCCCTTTCCCTATCTCCCTGCTTGGCTGTGGAAAAAAAAAACCATCTAACTTCTGGCCACGTAATATTTAGTCCTCTTTCTTTAATCTAATCTAATTTTTCTCTTTTCTTTGTTATTTTTAATGTCTTCTGGGGAAATGCTTTTTCTTGAGAATGACTTCAAATTATGATTGTGTCTCAGTAAGAGCTTATGTTTTTTGGAAAGTTTTATGCCTAAACAAATATTTAATTTGTGATGATTCAATTTCTGTTTTGGAAAAAAACCAGCCAAAACACAAACCAAAGAAACCCTCTAAAAACATAAAACTAAAAACAGGAAGCATGCCTTTTGAGATTGGTTAGCTGAAACTCCAGACTCCTCTTCAGATCCAAGGCTTATCAGGGCTGGGTTATCTCAAGTGTAACTTCTGCCCTGCCTTGCACACTGCCAGTGCAGCAGAGCCAGACTACGTCATGGTAAAATATCAGAACTGCCTGATTAAATCTCCTGTTCGAGAAAAATACCTATTAGTTTATTCTCTTCTTTGGATTAGCATTAAACTGCGAGACTTCCTGGTTCTGAGAGGCTTCCAAAGAGACTCATTAAAGAATGGTTTCCTAGAATTTGGCACTGGCACTTAACAAATCAATCCTCAAGAGAGGAAATTACACTGGAAGCACTGTTCCCTTCTGCCTTGGAGATTCCAGTCTGCTCTTCAGACATGTCACTGTTCAGAGTCCCATTCTGGGCCTCTCAGGGTTTTGGATTATTTGATGCCTGAAGAGGGTTCTCTGTTCAGGTCTTGCTTCCAGTCTAGAAGCCAGTTTTGCATTTGCAATTGTTTCACCCTGAGACAAAGTCTGGTTCTTGGAAGTGTGGGTCCCTCTAACCCTGTTCTGTCAATCAGTAAAAGCTGTATGTTCTTCTCCGGGCAGTGTTTAAGTGGACGTATCTATCTCAGTGACTCTAAAGGGATTTACTTCAAATATCCCTTTATTTCCAGCCCAGGTAAACTACCTAACTCATTGTTATTCCCCTCTTAGATAATCTTTCTTCAGATGGTGGCACCTGGGCCATGTGAAATTTTAGTAAAGACATTTAGCCCCTCTGGCAACAGTCAGATGCTTTACAGTTGCTATCTGGCAGCTGTCATGGGTCATAACTCTAGATGTATGTAGGCTCCAGTTCATTGAAACATCTATTCAGCAGCTCTTTCTTCATTTATAATGTTGCCATCAGGCTTTCCTTCCTAGATTTCCCTTTTTGTCACCTGTAATTCACCAGCTTCATCTAAGGCGGTCATCAATTACTCTGGTTGGTATCTCTACCGAGAGAGATCAGCACGCTTATCTCTCAGCTCCTAGCCCTTCCTGAAATGCTCCAAGAATTGCCTCTGATGTAGTTTGCCATTCTGCAGCATCAGGAAGCCTTCAGCATGTCAGTTCCAATCAATGGGGCCTTAGAGCAAGTGTTTGTTCTTTGCACTTCCACTTTGCATCAGGTTAGAAAGCATTTATCAGGTATTCCCTCCTGGTCTGGACTGTTTGAGCTATCACTGCCTGTAATCCTCACTATGATAATATGGATCTGGACATGCATGCTACCCTCAGAATCACACAGGGTTTAAAAGGAAGCGTTATTCTGGGAAAATGTGTTTATTCCTACACTTCTCTCCAAATGAGCACTGTCAGCTTCCAGCCTACAATGACAGGCTATGGACGTATGGAATTATGTCTGTACCTGAGAGTCTTTTCTCATGATGTGTTTTCTTTTCCCATCGTGTGAATTGGGACAGTGGGGATAGAGGGGAGAAGGGTGAACAAAGGTGATGATAAAAACAACTGTCAGCTTGACAATTTCTCCAGATTATATGGACTATGAGAAAATCCTGTTGTCAGTCCTCTGGAATTTTGAAGGTACACAAATGCCAGTAGAAAACCTCCCAAATAAATTTAAATGCTGGTCTTCTCTTATTCTTTTTTGTAGTTTTTGTGGTTTTGTTTTTGTTTTTTTTTCCCTCCACTGTGTTAAGAGAGGTGTTGGTGACTTAGAAGCAGAATGGCTCTTTTAAATTCAGGACTTTACCTACCTGACTCACTCATGAATGGCTACTGTAGGCAAAATCCTTCCTTGAGGCTTCATAGTGAAGCAAGGCAGGTCACTTCTCACTGCAACTCACTGCTGAATTAATTGCTGCTAGACTGAAAGTACTGCTCACCATGCCTGTTGTCTTGAGAACTGCTTGCTGAATTCAGAAGGTGCTTTTGCATTATTAAAGTGACAATATTTTTAGCTTCCATTATTCTAGACTGCATAGGTAGCCTTCCACAGACCTGGCTGTGGACTAACCTGACAGTCCTCCTTCACAGCTCTTCCCTTTATAGTGACGGTAGTGACCTCTGGGTGTTTGCCAAGGGATACTGTTTCAATTTCCAGTGCTGCCCCGAACATTTGTAATTGATTGTTGTGTTTGCTGTGACAGCTCTTTCTCATGACCTAACAACCCAGGCTCATTAGTCATCTGATCACAGTGTATTTATCCTACCTCAAAACGATACAAGACCTGGTCAGGAAACGACCTTATCTTTGGAGTCTGGTGCGTTCAACATGTTTGCCTTTTGGTGCTTTATCTTAACATACCTTCAGAGACGGTTTTGGTCATTTCACTTCATGCAGTGATGAGTGGAAATCCGTAATGGTGTCCTCAGAATGATGTGAAGGGACTCACACAACTGAAAAATATGCCCTCTCATCCTAATCTCATCAGATGTTTTGCTTCAGTGCTAGTCTTCACTGAAGAGACTTTGCAGACATGTTTCTCATCAGGATGCTTTGCTTTCCTTTGGTCTGTTTTCTCAGAAAACTGTGCAGTAAGGCTGGGGATGTAACTTTTAAGAAGTTTTCTTTCCCTGACCACGTTGAGACCATTTGGAGTCCCAGATTGAAAAAGCCACATAATGTTGCTCTTTCTTTCATACTTTTACAGAACTTGTCTCATCCAGCACAATGCTGGATCACTTCAAGGTAAAGCGACCTTGTTCATCTCTGTGAAGCCTGGGATTGTAAGGATATCTCTAGCTGAAAGTACTTACACACTCTCTTCAGACATACAGATCAAATTCAGTCATCAGAATTTCTCCTGGTCTGTTATCCTACATCCTGATTTTCTTCAACCTTTGCTGTCCGCCTCAGCCAACCTCTGCTTAATTATCACCTGAATGAGGTGCCCTTCCCTTAGCATAAAGGGTTCAGGAAGCATTTGGACAATGCTGTTGGGCACATGGTATGACTCTTGGGGATGGTCCTGTGCAGGGCCAGGAGTTAGATTCAGTGATCCTTGTGGGTCCCTTCCATCTCAGCCCGTTCTGTGATTTTCTGACCTTTCTGCTAATCACTTGCACTCATCCCAGCCTGTCCCCTGAATCTTGATCTGAGTGGATTTCCTGAGAATGGTCATTGCTGCTCTAGGAGTAATGGTTTCATGGATGGCTTCTCACCTGCTAAATTGTTTTCTGACAGAATTGCCCTGCTGCCTGTGCGGGACTGTCAGCCTAATCAGTCAGGAGATCTGGCTTTCACTTCAAGCAGGAGATAAGGTTGTCTCCACCTTCCTCCTCCTCTGAGCAGCTGCTTTCACTCTGACCTTTCTCAACATAAGGAGCTCTCTTGCCTCCTGCATTGGCTGAGCCAGGTCCTTTCCTCAGCCTCTCATTTCTGTGTGTCTCTAGCAGGGAAACACCAGAGAACAGCCATGAGTAGATACGGCCTCACCACAGACCCTTCTGAGTCAGGTTGTTTCTCAAGCCATGGTATGGATGTTCACATCCCAAATACCATCAGAAGAGCTGCCTCAAGACTGACTTACAAGAGCTTGGCTTGCTAATCAAGCTCTGCAAATCCAAGGATTTATTTAGAAATAATGTACCACTTGCCACTACAGTTACATAGTTTTGTTTTCTGAAATGATTTTTCACTCCAAGTAGTTGTGCTTCTGGAAAGACCTGTTATTGGGAGTTGCCCAAAGTGGAAATCTACATACGAACAATCATTGAAAGGGGACTGAAAATTTTCTTGTGCATAATTGTGTTCCTCGGAAGAGGGTTGCATTTTTTTTTACCTATTTATCTCAAACCATCCCCCTTCTGCTCTATTTTGTCTCTTTTTTCACTTGCTGTGAGAAAAACTGAAAATCATATATTCAGCTTCACTTTTCTCACGGTTGCATAAGAGGCAGGACGTGAATGTACACAACACGTTCTGCAAAACCAGAATTTTCTGGATTAGGTACTTTTGGTTTCAATTCATATAGACAAGTGACTATATAATGAATACTGATATAGGCAAGATATTTAAACAAGCCATAATTACTGATAATCTGTTGAACTTTCAGTACAAAAATAATTATTTCACCAAATAAATTCTCAAGCAATATTTGCCGGAAGATACTTTGTATTTTTTATGCATATTTACTTTTGATTCTTAAAACAGCATTGAAATTAATTTTCAGATGAGAATAAATCAAGAATAATGAAGAAATTCCCGATCCAGTTGCACAAAAGCTGACGTTTGGCTCTTGAGAATGCTTTTCACAGTAGTCAGTAATTAGAAAGGGAAATTCCCTGCTGGTATAGAGCTACCATTTTGTTCCCCATTCTTGCATTGTTGCTGGGGGTAGGGTTATTATGCAATCCCTGGCAAGCTCATCCTACCAGACTGCTTACTAATTTGTAGGCTGTAGGTGTGAATTGAAAAGCCTTCATCCTGCTTCTGTTTACTTCACAGATTGAACTGGGCTCCACTTATTCTCATCTATGTGAATTGAGGCACTGTTGCTGCTCTTGCCTCTTTTTTCTCCTTGTGGGTGGGCACAGCTCATTTGAACCTGCTTTGCTTTTCAAAAGAAGCATTTAAGAGAATGAGTATGTAAGAGGTGGCTTTGGTACTTAGTGTTCTCTAACTTTAATGACTGTATATCTGGATACAGTCAGTAGTGTAGTAGAGGTTCCTAAGTGCATTGCCAGTGTTTATTCATTATTTGTCAGGCACACATCAGGGTTTTGTTCTCCTAGAATTCATTTAATCTTTTTTCTTTTTTTTTTCTTTCTTCCTACTCATTTCAGCTGTATGATTAAAGTTGACTCTGCTTGTATGGGAGACTTAATTATACCTGTTATTGCTCTCTTTAGCCTGTTTATCGCAAACTTATTTTAGCTAACAGACTGTTTTTAAACAGGAGGAATACAGAGTAGGAGAGATAGAGGACATAAAGTAGCAAACAAATAGTGAAAATGGAGAAAGACTTTTCACTACAGTCTCTCTTGAGCAATAGGTCACTTTCATAGGAAAATGAACTCCCTATTTTATACCATTACATGAGGAATGCTTTCTGGAAGCTTCAGGGAGGTATTTTAAATGGTTGTTAAGGCAGCAGTTTGCCTCTTATTGCTGTCCTCTCTCTCTGGCCTCTCTTTACATGACAGTGTGGGAATCCCACATGTAGGAGTAAAGGGAAAACCTCCAGTCAGTAAATCACCCCTCACCCCCCCAACCACTAATCCTTCCTGTTAAGAAAATCTGCCCACACATTGTGATAAATCCCAGATTAATACAATCATAAATGTTTTCTGTATTAGCTGCATGCAGAGGAGCAGTGGGGTTTTTGACTGTGCAAAGTTTCTTGGCTTCCTTTAGAATCTTTCAGTAACCCAGTTTTATTGTCCATAAAGGTTATACAAAGTGCTTGTATGAATTAGAATTTGGTTATGATATATTTAGACACTGGGCTTATGTAATGGCCTTAGCTTCAATACCCTGTGTTCCAAACAATTTCTTACACATTGTGTAAGATTTCCCCAAAAGATGAAAAAGACCCATATGGTACCTTCTCAAAACTCTCTATCTGTCTATTTTTTTTCCCCTTTTAGTTCATCTGATGTTCCACTGATTACATTTCTTGCAAAATGAATTAAACCCACATTCTAAACAGCCAGCTTTGCATGTGGTGCAGATGTTATGCAACTGGCAGCTTTCACAGGAAGAACATTGTGTTCATGGCAATGTGTTCTTAGGCTTCTGAACGCATTTACCCTCTCTTTGCTGACTATGAGAGAGATTTAGGATTTCCTCTTGGGAGGAACAAACCCCATACAACCTGTGTGAAAGCTGGTCCTGGACTTTGACCGTTTTTTTGTTCATATTTTCACATCTATACACATCATGTACACTAAAAACTTGGGATATGCCTGAGCCTAATACGCTAAACTTGCATAAATATGGAAAGGAATATTGCAAGATTAAAAACATGATAAAAATATAAAGGCAGGATAAAATGCTAAACTCCATGTTAAGATACTTGATACATTCTCTTGACTTTTGAGAAATCATAAGTAAGTTTTTTTCCGATTAAATTTACCAAGTCTTGTCCTTATGATTTTCTGTTGTCAGTCCTCCATATTTGCTTTCACATTTATGGATATAATACAGCTCTCAAATGTTCATTTATATTGTCTTTCTGATTAAGACTTCAAAGTTTTTACATTAACTAAATTCTGTAAATACTTTTTCCTGGAATGTGAATTTATGATATCCATTTTACAGAAGATTAAATAGTGAAGGAACTTGCTCAAGATTACATATCACACTTGAGCCATGACTAAACTTCAGGGGTTCTGCTCTTCACAATACAGTGTTTGCCTCCCAAGCCAGGAACATTCCAATAATCATCTGTCTCCTTGCATGGAAATATTGTCCATGCATAAAGTAATAAGTGTTTGTTAAATGTGTAACACTCCAACCATGAGTGTAACATAGAACAAAGGGATTTTAAAATAGGGGAACACAGTCCAGTTTTATAAATTTGGTAGGAACCCCAAAACCAATTCCAGTAATAATAGCTGTTGGCCTGGTACGTATCAAAAAGATAAGCAAATCTTTCCTACCACAGGATTAAAGTGATGAAACCTCTCCAAATACTCTCTCAACACTCTAGGCTTAGTCACTTAAACAAATAAATGTGTTTGGATTCATACTATGTTTTCGTTCTTCCTGTTGTTTGGCACAGAATCAGAAAGAGCAACATTTACGTGTATTTTGGATTACTAAACAGGATGGTGTAATGCCTACTGTGCTCTGTATAACATGGAAGTGTTGTGGGGTTTTTTTGCTAAGTGAAAATAAGAAGTAATAAGAATTCTAATCTATTAAATATGATTCCTGGCCTTTAATTTTAATACTTCTCTAATTACATAGTTCATATTCTGGAGATTAGCTGTCATTCATCAAGTGTTGGTATCTCCTGCAAATTGATTTTTCCTTTAGATGTGGTTGAATTTCTGACCATCAGGAGCTGTTTTTCCCTTTCTGAACCAGGTTTTGTTTTTATCCTTTTTGCTAAAGTTGTTTTACAGCTGCATTCCTTATAGAATTATTTTCTCAAGTACCTGTGCAAAATTTGTATGATTAGTCTCCAGAAGACGAAAAAGCACAGAAAAATAACAGATCCAGGGTGCTGACTTCGAGCTTTACACAGCTTTTCATTGAAATTTATTGAGAATAATTCAGAATAATATTGAAACTATCAAATGCCTCTGAACAAACACTGGTGTGATTGATTGTCCCTAACTACTGAGATAGATTTCCTGTATCACCAAAATTCAGCTTTAGGAGTGAAACATGGCACGAGATTCCTCATGAGTTAGAGCTGACCTGCAGGGCAATATTTAGTTTCTGCAATGAAAATAATGAGTTATTTCTCGTGCTTCCATGCTCATATTCTGCAAATGCTTAGATAGAAGGGCTCAAATATTTGTGCCACTTATGGTGAAATTCTCAGATAAAAACTTTCCCAGTTATACCCTTCAGATCCTCACATGGCAGTAGAGAAGAAAGGGACAGCTGTTTATATTCCTACACAGCAACACTTCATCTGTTTGAGAAAGTAGTGCTGTCTGGACTCATGTTTGGTGCTGCACTGTGTAAGTGTTTTGCAGAGAAGTACAGTGAGAAAATGAAGTCGTGTGGCTGAAAGAAGCTTTGTTCAAGGTTGGAAAGACTACCTGCAGAAGATCAAGTGTAGGAAAAAAAGGCAAAGAAATGCAAAGATACAGTTTGTAATGCATATAAAAAATGAGAGACAGAAATTCATTGAATGCCTACTTCATAAAATCATGGAACAGTGTAGGTTGGAAGGGACATTGAAAGATCATCTGATCCGACCATCCATATGAAAGGAAGCCTGGATTAGGTTGTTTCGACCCTTGTCCAGCCACTTGTTCAAAACATCCAGTGAGGCGGACTCTACCACGATCCAGTGGAGGTTGTTCAACTGATTGATTGTTCTCACTGAAAATTTTTATTTGATAGAATCATAGAATATGCTGAGTTGCAAGGGACCCCTGAAAGGAAATGTATTTACCACCCTCTAGGTCTACAATTACATATATTTATTGTCTACAAATACATATATTGAATTTCTACTCATCCTAATTTCAAATAAAACAGCTTTATAATCTGGAAAGATGTAATCATCAGAATTAAATCCCTTTGAGATTGAGATAAATTTGGGGTTTCTTCTAGAGATTTCGTGTTGCCATATACATGTACGGTAAGATGGGAGTACAATTTTGTAATTGGGAAGTCTATCCCAAAAATCTACGCACATACTGAAACCTTTGTTATTTCAAAACAAAACGTGCCAAAGCAGCAGGAGCTGAAAACTTAGTCTGATGATTTTTACATAGGGTTCCTCTGAAGCTTCAGAAATCTGCTGTCCCTTATGCAGCCTGTCTTGGAAATTCATTTAGAAATTCATTTAAAAAATTGCTGCCTTTTATAATTTGGTTTTAAAAAAATGCGTGCCAAGGTCTTGACAAAATTCCGTGCGTAATATGGAAGTACCACTAAGTGAATGTTTCATTCAGTGTATGGCCCTGAGATTAGCTCAGTTATTATAGTGTTGATCTGTGTACAAGTAATATTTGACACACTACCATTTCATTTTACAGCTCTGTTTCTAGAGTAGTTCAATTTGCAGAGCGATTAAGAATTTTATTAAAAACCTTTACCAAATTTCTTTGTTACTCTACTTTTTTCAGAATCCCTTTTTGCAGGGTTGTTTCCTCCAGAAGACATCTTATACCATGAGGAAATACACTGCTGTGTTCAAGACAATAGAGAACCTCTTCGGAAAAAACCACAAAAAGCCCCAAACTCCAAAAAAACCACTGACACACAACCACACACGCAGACCCATACAACCATTGAAGCTTTTAGTTACTCTTCTATTACTCATGTCACTGTTTTGTTCCCATAATGAACATTTAGGGCAAGGCACTGCTCAAAAAATTGTCTAAACCATGTTTTAATGTGAGCTTTTCTTTTAGTCTCAGCACTTAACTGACTTGGACTTCAGTCAGTGTTTGAAGAGAGCCTGCCACACTCTTGAAGAAATCTGTTCTGCCCACAAGAGTCTCCTTTTTGCCAAACTGTTGTCTGAGTGCAGTGTGTCTTTCTGAATCAGAATCCTCTCATACTGGAAGGGAGAAAGCAGAATTTCTTGATTTCTTGGAAACTCTGGGCCTGCAGGTTTAATTTGCTGGAAGGGTGCTCAAGGTAACATGAGATTAGGCTTTATAGAAACCCTTGGGAGTAGCCCATATAATCTGTGATGCCCTCTGGGGTAAGGAGGAACTGGAGAAGCTGTGCATTAGTAGTTTATCAGCATATCAAAAGTGCGAGGAGCCAGAGCCTGGGTTATTACCTCTTAACTCTGTCTAACGTCCAGGCACACGCTCACATGCACACAGAAAATGTGGTGGCTTTATAATTGCTCACAACTACTGTCAGTGCTGCCAGAAGCTCCTCCTGACTTCCTGCAGCTCTTCTGCATGAGAAGCATTCCTGATCCCACAGCGGATGCAAATTGTTAAGCAAAAGATTTGAGAGCTTTTTTAAGGAGGTAAATGCCTTCTTAAGTTTATCTGCACAAAGCCTGTAGTTCCAGATCACCGGTATTTCTGCTGTAAATGTGGTTTTAGCAGTGGATTAAGTCTCTCAGATTATGTTCTGTACACAGTCATCCAAAGGCTATGAGAATTTGTGTGGAATCCGCTTGAGCTAGGTTGGGATGTATATTTTGGCATTGAGACGCTCACGAGGAACATGAATAGCACGTGTGCCAGAGCTGCTGGTGCTTTAAAGCTCCAACACCAAGCAGGACAATAATGCTATTAAAAATATGTATTTTCTGTAATCCTTAAATCCCTTCTTAAGTGAGGAGCTCCAAGTGAGGTAGCTATTCTTGGCACTACTGTCATAATGCTGAGTAGCGTAATATTTTCTAAAATGAAGGTTAAATGAAAAGCCTGAACAAACTAAGCAACTGAGAAATGCTGATGGAGTAAAATGTGCAGACTCACATTTTACTATGCATTTCAAATGACCTTCACCAGTTCTGGTGTTCCGAAGAGTAGAAGAGGCATTTCCTTTGTACTTTGCTGCCAGTTGTTACATTGTATTTCAGACAAGTGTCATCTCTATAATATCATTATTGATTTTATTAGTAGAGAAGACCCCTCTACCCTTAAGCCCATGCTGGACTTCATACTCCACAAATTCATGTTTAGGAAAGGCTCCTTTGGCTGGCAATTAATGCTCTGAGAAATGGAAAAGAGAGAATGGTTGGGGAGGAAAGCAGGCTCTTATCATCCCTCTGCACGGAGCACCTGACACACAGAAAGGTGCCTTCAGTGCATGATCTATATATGTTGTTTGACCAGCCACTATAAAATTTCTTCCTTATCAGATGTTTTATGTGCCTCCTCAAATTTAACATTCCTTTTTCTTTGATCAACTGGTGCTGCAAGTGTGTTCTTATCTGGGATTTTGTTCCGGAAATAAAAATGGCAGCTTCTGAGTTTCAAATTGAATTGACAATGAACCTGGAGTTCCTTGCCACAGAAATGTAAATGAGAGGTGCCTGTGTGAGCAGAAGATAAGGTCCATGTCTTCTGTGTGAGCCCACAGCACATAATTCTCTGGCACCCACATTACTTACACATTGCTCATTACGGGGCTAAAGATGTTGGTAATATACAACAATACAAGAAAGATAATCTTATCAAAAGATATCGAAGTAATTAGTTTCAAATGGCAGAGACACCTCATCAGTGTCCTTTAACCCCAACTTTACTAAACTGCTGTAATGTAGTAATTAGTAAGGAACGACTCTCACCCAGCCCACGTGGTTTGTTCTGATATGAAGGTCACATTTTCTATACTGCCCTTAGTTAATCTTTCTAGAACTGATAATAAGAATAGTGGATTTGGGATTACATCATGGTTTCTCTCAAGTATTGTTGCATTATGAATATGAGAGCATCTGTTTTTTTTTCTTATTTAGATTTCCTGACCGTGTGAGTGCTTAAAGCTTATTTTCTGGGTGAACAGAAGTTCTGGACCACTGAATTTAAAATATGTTATTGACTGGACTTGAATGGTGACTGGAGGTCCTTACTAATGAGATATCTATTAGTCACAGTGGAGGCACATTCTTTCAAGCATTTATAAATGGTACTTTTGTGCAAAAAATTCTGTGCATTGACAGAAGCAAAGACACATGGGCTCAGGCAGATAACGACAGTCACTGCAGAAATTGAGTAAAATCTTGGTACCGGTATGAAAAGTTTCATATTGTTTTGATGAATTATGAACGTGCTGACAAGATTTTAATTTGCATTTAGTGAAAATTAAAATGCTGAGTTTTGCTCACAGCAATTAGGTAGTCCGTCAGCTTTCAACACACATGTCTGTAAACATAATTCTTCTTTATCCTGCCAGATACTGAGCATTCTGCATTTGACTTTTTAATGCCCTAAAATTGTATGCTTAGCATAAGACCTGGAAGTTGGTTTAGGTGCATATTTATAAATCTTTGGTTTGTGCTGAGACAGAAAGAATCTGAATGAATTCTTTACCACATGGATTTGAGAAACGTGTGCATGTGTGTGAAATATGCTTTATGCATTGCTAGAGTTTGGTTTATGTGCACGTGCCCTGGTTCAAGATAACACAGAAGGCCCGGTCTGGAGAGGAAGCTCAGAGCTCTGTTTTGTCCCTTTTCAAAAAAGGGCATTTGTTTCTGGGGGTCAGAAATAAATGCAAAAGGAAGTTTGTGATTTGTTTTTTAATTGAACGTTTAAAAAAGTTCTACGTTAGCACTCCTAGAACTGATGCAGTTGCAGTCCTGGACTAGCAAGCTAGAAGTAATTCTTAATATTTTGGGGAAACATTTTGGTCTCTTGTCTCCCCAGAAAGAAACACCAGTATATTGACCCTTTTAATGGAATATATCGATTTTCACAATTTTTTTGGGGGCGAGGAGAGGAGGTGAGGAACTTTTCATCCAGATATAATTCCCAGGTTGAAGTAGAGATCCAGCACAAGTCAGAAAAGGATGTATACCTGAATGAGGAGAAGGTTCAGGTGTCTGAGCCATTAGAACAAGAGAGTTTTGTGGCCCTAAAACGTGCTTCTCCACACAACACCAGTCTCCTTCAGGACAGATTTCACTCAGCCTGTTCTTTTTGCATCCCTCTGCCTTGTAAAACTGGTGAAACACTTCACTAGACCAGCAGGGACGAGGCTGGCTTGGTAACTCGGGGGAAAGCCATCAAAATAAACAGAGCAGAGATTTGAAGACACATCAGTGCTTTCATTACCTGACTGCCAAGCCAGTTTTTCCCCTTGGTTCAGGATACGCGTGAGGTAGAACAGCTCAGGAAAGAGGCTGGCTGAAGGTCGCTCATTTTGTAAAATCTTTCCTGACAGTGAACAGCCTAATTCAGAACAGATTTATGAATTTACATCTTCTGTCTCACAAGCAGAGTCTTCAGTGCTGGTCCCAGAGCACACTCTAATAGCATGTCTCGGCTTTTTGCAAGATAAATAACAGAAATAACTAAATAAGTTTTGTCTTCTGATTCCACTGTGCAGCCAAATGAAAAAACAAACAATTTTTTTGCAAACTAAGGTCCTTTTTTTTGGCACGATTTAAATTTCCTTTTAAATTAATTGTGCCACAATCCCTGGAAACACTGAAAAAGTACTCTGGTGTAGAAGATGCAATTGTCCAACTGCATCTCTGCCAGATTTGTTGTTGTTCTGCTTCCTGGGTTCTGCGAGCATCAATGCACCGAGCTGGGAGATCTTTGATGGAATTTGGCTGTTCTTTCTACGAAAGTGAGGCAAAGGCTTGGTGCACAGGGGGCCACTCCAACTTTATGTCTTCCATGGATTTCCCTGGCTTAAATTCTAGTTGACTCTCTAAGCTACTTTTCCATTTAAATTTGAGCACTTGGTGCATCACAGAAGAGGCCGAAGATCTGGAATCTCAGATTTAATTTCTTCCTAAAGAACTCCTGTTTATGAAGGCTGAGACCAACTGGAAGTGTGACAAGCTTTTAAGGAAAATAAGTATGTTATCATAGAGCATTTAGTATATTGTTTTGAAAAAGGAGCTCAATGTCTACATCCCTACTTCACAGACTACACTAAAGTGATCTGAGAAAAATTGTTTAGCAATACAAGTCACGACTCACGTCCAGTTGAGGGCTGTATGCGCATTGCCTTGCTTTATATCACTTTCTTTTATGAGGCTGCAAAAGCATTTTGTTCTTTAAACAACTCTCCAACGCTTTTTATCTATCTAGAAAACCAGATTAAAACGTGCTCTTTAATGTGAGGTAGTTAATTGTGTTATATATATCTGGATATAGTGGTGGGAAATATATTTAGGAATTAACAGCAGTTTTCTCTCTTTCCGGAGAAATGTCTGTATTATAGACTTGAATGAAAAGCTCTAACTGTTCACACTGAACAACAAATATACAAAATCCTTAAACTTTTACTTCTTTCAAGTGATTGTTATCTAAAAATTGTTGATTTCTATACAATATCCTCTTCAGCAAGCAATGTTTCTCCCCGGCTAAAGCACTTGAGACATCATCTATCAAAAGCTATTTTTTACTAGATCAGAATAGTGGCTATTTTTTGCCAAATAAATAATGTTCACACTAAAGTAGTTTGACAGCAGAACACTGAGTATAAATAATGTCTCTGTGGAAGTATTCCACAGAGAACCCTGCATGGATCTTTGTTGAGGTTTATTGTGGTTATATTCTCATCTAAAAGTATTGTTAGTTTTGTCATCTTGGAAGAGCTGTTGGCACTCTGATCCCTCCATTACATGGAAGACAGAAATGAGAAACCCATGAGAGCCTGTGAGAGCCTTGAGTGGCTGTGCTCCATTTTTTTTATTAATTTTCCAATATTGGATTTTATTTTCTATAGCTGCTGTTTTGAGTTGGCCTTGGCTCAAGTGTAGGGAATTGGCCAGAGGCCTGCTCTGACTAATGCTGACTCTGTTCCCAGGAGACCTGCTAAGGGTCATCAGAGCACAGCCTTCATCGGTGTCCCCATCATCCTCACTGGTTATTAGTCTGGTTTAGGGCTGCAATGGGACAGCTCTTCTTCCTAATCCTTGGAACAAAGTTTTGGGAGTAAAATGTCTTTATTTTCATTTTACAATCATAAAATTTACTTTTTTTTATCTGTTATTTCATTCTTCCTAATTTAAAATACACTTAGACCATAAAACCCTCTCTCATTTCATAGAGAAGCAAATTCATTTCTTTAGCTACTGCCTGAGTATAATGAAAAAAATCTGTAACCCACAAATTAGTGTGTTTGAATTGGTCAGCACAGAGTCTGACCTCAGTAAATATTCTCTAGATTTAGGTCTAACTTGACTAAATTGTACATTGAAGTGAGCCTAAAGTCCTGTTTCTTTTGAACAAAAATTTTCAATCTTTCCCAGAATCCTTATACATAATTTCAAATGTTGAAAAAGTTGCTGTGTAGGCTGGACACCAAACAGTGGGAATGAAGTTAAGCCGTTTGTCATGCAAGGTGCAGAGTGACTCGTTGCTTTTGTACAAAACGTCACACGAAGTTCCTTTGCACAGCTCCCTTGTGCTGGTGCCCCTGGTGCTGTGAGTAATTTGTATGCTCTGGTGCTCATGCCTGGGCACTCTCTTTGGCAAGAGCCAGCTGGGGCATTTTGGGTCTTTATGTGCCAAGGTGTGAAAAGCAAGTTCAGTCTTCAAAATAATTCCTGGTTTCTGATGAGCGTTGTTGGATAGTACTGGATGTGCTAAGAAACTAGAAAGTTAAAGGGATTTCAAAAGATGACAGAATTTGTAAAGATTTTGTCCTTTCCCTGCTGGAAATTAGTGTTTGCAAATTGCTTTTTACACATGAAATGAGAGAATTTTCCTTAGTTGAAATAGCTACTTAAAGGAAGTTACTGAGAGAACGCAATGAGATTTACAGCTATGAGAATAATGACAGCTTTCTGTGCCCAATACAGTTTGTCCATTAGAGATGATAAAAATAACTTTGGGAAAAGCTGGGTTATCTGCCAACCCCCATCTAGTAATACAGTCTGATAAAGTAGCTTGAATCAATTTGCCAGACTGTTTTTGTAGAGATGTTAGTGTTGCAGTCAAGGAGGAAACTTCACAGGAAAAAAGGATGAAACTTTGGACCTTAAGTCCCCTCTTAGTGACTACTTAGATGAAAACTGCCTCAATTCACAACAGTCTGGGCTCATTCATCTCCTGAGTTTTACTGACAGCTTTAACTTAATTGACCATTTTCATTTTACAAGCATAAGTCTTCAGTGTAAGCTTTATAATTCAGCACATTGTAATTTCAAGTTAACTAAGCGTGGTTCAAAAGCAAGAAAAACATACAATATAGCATTTTACATTTACTTAATACTGTCAAGCTACTGCTACCTGTTTCTGCCAATACACATAATCTCTTTACTCTTTTCGTACGTAGTAAGTAAAGAAGAAATAGTTATTTTGTTAGCCTTCCTGTGGCCAGGCTTGGGCAGGAGAGGCTGTTTAGTGTGAAAGCTGGCTGTGTGTGGTGCTGTATCTTTACTGCAGTTCAGGCTCTTGCCACACTGAACTGCTTTCTTTCTCCTTTTGTTTGAGTCTCACCTTGGAACAGACCCTACAGCAGCCCTGCAGATCCTGCCTGCCCTGCAGTATGTATAATACAGCTCACAGAAGAATCTTGAGAGCAAAAATTTTTTTGCTCAGTTAATGATTGCACAACTGAATTTGATTTCTAATTGCAACTTTGTGGGACGTCTGTGTACAGTTTGTGCTGGAAGTTACCAGAACATAGTGATACTCTACAAGTGTATTTTAGCAATGCCTTTATTCAGTAAATCTGCCCTTTTCTCAGTGCTTCAGAGAAACCCTAACCCTTATCAGACCCAAACCCTTATCAAATCCTAACCCTAACCCTGCTCCAACCCTAACCCTTATCAAATCCTAACTCTAACCCTTATCAGACAACTGCAGCCTTGTGGTGCATTGCTAAGGATGGCCAATCCTACAGAGAGCCCAGCAGTGCTCAGTGGTTCTATACAGCTTTGAATCGTAGTCTGCACTGAGACTGATTACTGACACTGCATAAAAAGTCCTCGTTCTGATTCTCCTGCTCCTGAGCACAGCCTCTGACAGAAATGCTGTGTCCTTTAGTCAAGGAATATGGTTATGTGAAGCACGTCTTTGAGGTAGGGTTTTTAAGCTGACTTTGTACATCATTAGTTTTACGTTCCGTATAATAAGCTCTGTTCTAGATTAATCCCTAAAGGCCAAATGTTATTGCTGTTACATAGACCCAATGTTCTTTTTATAATTGCAAGGTTTCCTCAAGGAGAAGACAGTTGTGCAACATTCGTATTAGCTCTTCCAAAGAAGTAATCTGCCCACAAAGACGCTTATCTTGTGAACTTTTAGCTGTGTTCTTTTTTTTTTTTCATTCTATTGTTCCAGTAGGATGCAGCTGTTTCAGTGGGTGGAAAGTGATGATGTGTCCACAGAACACGAAATGGTGCTGAAGGTCCTAGCAATTGGTTTCAACTAAGGAAGTGGACACAAGCCAATAGAGGGTTTATGTAACTTCATCTCCTTTTGTACTCAGTACTAATCCCTTCCTTTGTGATGGATGGTATTTAGAAAGTTTTTAAAACTTTTTTTCAATACTGATATAAATTTGTGGATAGAGAGTATAACTGCCTGGCTTATTTGACTAGTAGTTTATAGAAACCAGAAACAGCAAGCTCTATCACTCAGCATGAAATATTCCAGTTCTGAGAAAACCAATTGTTCCTTTTCTCTAACAACTAAGCAGTTATCCAGTCCTGCTTTTCAGGAACACCCAATACTTGTCCTCAACCTCATCAGTGTTTGGAATATGCAAAGAATGTAAGACTGAGCCTGGAGCTGGTAAATTTTCCCTTGTAATATCTGTGCTTTCATGTATGTAGATTTACCCAAATGCAGCTAAATTCTACTTGTTGTGACCCTAGTTTAAATCCCAGTTAATTCCAGGAATCTTGTTCAGGATTTACACTAGTTTCCCTGAAGGAATAAATTGGTCCAATAATACCACAATCATAAAGGGAAAAAAGAACTCACACCAAAACCTAACTAGAATATTAAAATCTAATGTCATTGCATTTGTGGATTTGAAAGGATAAGTCACATAGAAATCCCTCCCTCTGAGGGTTCAGATTTTTTGACCAAGTGTTTATTTTTTGGTTTTAGGATTTTTGTCCAACATGTGGTTAACTTGCTGGCCCATTCCTGAAAATGTAAGGCTTCCCATTACAGATAACCTGGGGTTTAGAAGCTATAATTTTGCAAACGCTATGTTTTAATCTGCGTACTTTTCCCCTGCCAAATCTTTCCCTCACGCCTATGTGGTCTGACTTGAGTCCAGAAGAAAAATCAGGATTGTATTACATGTCTCTTTTTTCCCCCAAAGTTGGCCAGGATACTTTTGCTTTTCTCCTGTGTTACATGGGAGTGTAATAATATCATCCACCGCCCTAAAATATCATGTCATTTGTAATCCTGGTGTATAAATCAGGCTTCCCTTCTTATCACTCTTAAGAAACTTTTTATAAAGAATTGAACCTCCATGGATATGGAAAGAAGCCCCCCATCTTTTTAACAAATAGATTTGAGATGGTTTATCTGAAATCCTACAACCTGGAAAATTCTCGGGTTTATTAAGTATCGTAAGATGACTTTCTTTAATCATCTCAAATCAACTGGCATTTGAGCCTTCCCAACTAATTTAGGAGTTTTGTGCTGTATTCTGTCAACATTAGGAGTATTTACTGAGAAAGCTTCTGTCCAATTTTTCTTCAAAGGAATGCTTTTTGGAAGACCTTATGATTTTATGCTCAGTATTTTCCAGTAGACACTCATTGCATAATTCTTCTGCTTTGATGGTTAGTGATGTAGGAAATCATGATGTAGCCTTGAGGCTCAGCCACTTCCTGTTCTTCCAGGATTATGTTCTAAAATGCAACCAGAACTTTCAAATTAGTTTATTACAGGCATCTGTATTCCTTGAGAAAACTCTTTACTTGCTAATTTGCAGGAATTAGGTAGGCAATAGGAGAAAAAAACATTTCCATGTTCGTTTGCTGCAACTGGAACAAGGATGTGCTTCAACAGAATGACTATCTGGAGAGCAAACACACATTTCAGGTTCTGCTTTTGCAGTCAAGTCATAAATTTGACTTGTAATAACTACTCTCAGCTGCTCACAGCTCCTTTCTTACGTTGTTGGATTTGGTTTTGGCGTTCCTTGTGCTTCCATTCACTATTGGTGGAAAAAGCAGGATGGGTTCATGTGGTGGTAAGGATTTACTTAACGTGCAATTGCACATGGGTAGGTCTACAATGATGACTGCCGGAGGAATGATCTTTAGGGATATGAAAGCAGCTAAGTTTTTGTTAACTGAAAATAGCTATTTTATAGTTGGAGAGCACCAATTCATTTCAGTTGGGCTTCTCAAGAAACATCCATTGATGGGAGTGTCTGCCAGGCAAGAGCTAAACTAGATTGGGAAAAAGCTTTGTTGGTCATTGTGGAATAGCTTGTATCTGATCAATTCTCTTCATACTTACATGTAATCACATAATCTTGACCTGAATTGAACATATTCTTAGTTTTTATCCAAGAATGTGAGTTATATTGTAGCATCACCTTGCATCTGGCAAGGGAGCCAGTGTAATTTGTGCAGTAATTTGTAACATTTCCATTTTTTTTAGAAAACCTGTCCTTTTAAGAACTTTCTGATGACCTCCTAAGAGCTTTTTCAATGGGAATTATCATGATTTTGTATAACGTGCGATAGTATTTTATTGTGTATGAGATGGTACAAAATCACTCATTCTTCTCTCAGAGCTGCCACCAAAATTGGGTTTTGATTGAGAATGAATTACTGTGAGATATGGATAAAAGGTCAATTGATGTGGTCCTGAAATAATTGAGACAACCTTTCTGAGAGATAAGTAGGCAGTTTTATTTCTTTATTTCACTCTTGCAGGAATAAGGCAGACGGAATAAGTACAGTTGGTGGCCGAAACAGAATTGTACATCAGGGATTTCTTGGTGCTCAGCTTACATGCATTAAACTGTACCCAGCAGAAGTAGAAACTCTGCAGTCAGCTTAAGCCTCCACCAGATCCCACGCTTCCCACTGCTTCCTTTTAATTAAAACCCGGCAAATGTGCACATTGGGTTTGGTTACACAGATTCTACGAAGCATTAAAAAACTTGAAGCATATTAATGGCTTTAAATTTAAAACTCATTAGCCATTGCCCTATTGACCAGCTAAATAGAGTTTCTCAGCACTCCTCTGGGCCAGTGCCACTTCATTCTGCCATGGAAATACAGAAATGTTTGTTGGCTTAGCTAAAAATATTTGGGAATGCTGGCAGTATCCTTGGGTGAGATTGCGAGGATGCCTGCTCACTAAAGCAGATCTGGCCCAATTAAAGGTACTGCCACCCTTCTTTTAGAATGCAAAGCAGTATTTTTTTGTCAAAATACTTGTTTAAACCTACGTTTATTGCCGGAAGATTTTATTTTTTTAATATTTTTATTCGGTAAATGTGTGTGTGTTTGTGTGTGTGTGTGTTGTTAGAACCAGGATTCTGAAAAAGCTCTTTCAGAGCTGAATCTTGCTATAAATTGATAAATACAGCTTCTTTCTCAAAATGGTGAGGTTTGTAATTCATTGCCTGATTGTTGACCCAGTGTTGTGTGAATTGTGGCTTCATCAAATGAAACAGGACCACTGAGCATTTTGAAGAGAAATTTTGCAGTATCAGAGCATTGCCTGTTTCCAGATAAAACTTAACAGTTTCTGACAAAATTTCTTTGAGATCTGGTGAACAGAAGGCTTAAATTACAATCTCTGAAACACATATGCAGTGAGAAAGCTATTTTGACATGACACCTTTGAGTAAAATCCTTAGAACACCAGTTCCAAATCAGCCTCTCTGGTATTTGACTTGTACCATTTAAACTTTTCAGTTAACCATCAATCAATCAACAAAGAAAAAATGTCTGTGTTTTGGACTAAATAATGGATTCTCAATTATCTGAAATGATGAATATTTTATTATTTTCAGGTCATTAATATTTACTGGAAGCTCCAGTAATCAGGATCTACAAAAAAGGTTACTCGCAGCAATGCTCTGAAAGGTCTGAATTCTCTTTACCTAGAACTGACTTATTCTTCTGTCTTTATTTCATGAGCTTTTTGTTTTCAATTCAGTGAGCAATCGGCACGTTATAAATAAATTCACTGAAGTAGTGCTGGGCTAAGCAGGGAGAATTATAAATATTCCACTCAAAGAAAATGCGAACTGACAAAACACACACTCGAGGGATGTTGGCCATTCGTGTCCTTATCTTTTCCCACTCTTCTCTTTCCATTTCCCTAGATCATAGATGAAGAAGAAACACAGTTCATGAGCAATTGTCCCGTTGCTGTGACTGAGAGCACACCTCGAAGGAGGACGCGCATCCAGGTGTTTTGGATGGCTCCTCCCACCGGGACAGGCTGTGTGATTCTGAAGTAAGTATTTTAACACCTATTAAAGTAAAGCTCGGCTGATGAGTCTAATGTTTATTGAGACCAATGGAGTTCTTAATTCTTTTTTCTCCTTGGACACAGTTGACCAAGTTTAGTTCTACTTGCACAGTGAAATGTTGGCGATTTAAAGCCTAAATATTCAAAAGTAGCTCCAAGCCTTCAGTAAGCATCAAGTCAGTAGCCCTAATTGAACTTGTTAGATTTTCGTTTCACATAAAAAAACCTAAAAATTCTTAATTTTTAGGATCAAAATTGCATCCATCTGGTGGATAAAAAATATGCTCTTAGGTGAGATGAATAATAGGAATGTTCTGTAGAGTCATGATTGTCTAAATGGACCTTTATCAGTAAAATCAGATCTATTTTTTTAGAGGCGAATGCTTTAATTTTAGAGCTGATGATCATTTACTGGTATTTTACTGTTGTTACACAGTCTCATGTGTAACCATGCTTTTCAAGCAGTAGATGAAGGTAATTCTATGCAGATGCCTTTTGCTTTAGGGTCACTCATTGGTCTGTAAAACTAAAGAGTGCCAGAGAAACGTTGTCCTGTCTCTTAAGGCTTTGTTTGCTGTATTTAATTGGACGGATTGGCCAAATATTCGTGGACAATTGGAATTTCTTTGCTTGCCTTGAATCCATGTTGGGGAGAAGCCTTAAAAATTGCTAAAATGTGCCCTGCAGCAGACCAGAGTGTTTCAAAGAGGCTTTTCAGTGCAGGGGGTAGTGACTTTCAGGCTTTTAAGGGAACGCTATCACAAAGGTTGTGCTGAAGATAGTTCAGACCAATTCAGGAAAATATGTTATTAAAATTGCAATTGATTTCTGGACAGGCTGTGAAATTGCCACCAGCAAAAATGGCCTGTGGTTGCTTTCCTCTCACCCTGTGCTTCACTTCTCTTGCTGATGGGCACGAGACAGACACTCCTCTCTTCCACATCTGTGAGGGTGATCTAGTCCCCACTCTGGCTGTGGGACAGCCTCAAATCTTTGGCAGTGTGCTTCTACTTGCTGCTTCTCAGTTTTAGTATAGTAATTTTAAGAATCACCTGGTTTAAAGTGTGCTAAAGCAGCTCAAGAATACACTTAGTCTTTTCTTAAGCTCAGTACAGACACGTGCATATCAGGCTGCAATAAAACCTGTTATAAGTTGTGTTATGTTTAGAGATGGAATTTTTCGAGTTTCTTTGGCAATCCAGAAGATTCCTCAAGTGTTACTGAGCTTTTTATCAGTAAAGCTCCATGGTCTTCCCCCTAGGACTGACCCCCTCGTAGCTGCATAACCAATATTGCTTGAGGCACTTGCTATTTAAGTAAATTAATAATAAGGAGATGATGTTTTATAGGGCTTTTTAAAGAGACAAGATTTAAACTTTAATCCAGTAATGATATTCAACAACACAAGTTGATGGATCTATTTTTTTTTCATTACTGTCCTAAATAGAATTGCCATTACCAAAAAAAAAATATATTAACTAAGATCTATACTTTTCTCCCTGAAACTCAAACATCTGTGGCTGAAGTCAGCTCAGGGACCTGCCTGGGTCTTGTCAGAGAAGGAATGCAGTAGAGTACCACCAACTGCAGGATCTTGATAAGTGTTTCTTCTCTCTCCTCGCTGCCAGTCAGGTCATGCTGGATGTTCAGCACTGATTATTTTCTGCAAAGTACTAGAATTCTTGCAGAAAAGTCAAGAGAGGCTACAAAATATAACAGTCAGAACTGCAGTTCTCTGCACATGAAAGAATGAAATCTGCCTCAAAGAGTGCACAGAGTGAACCAATGGCTTACAACCTTCTCAGGCTGCTGGATATGCATCAGTAGTGCCAATGAAACACTGAAGTGCCAGTGAAGAGCTGGATTAGCTGACTGGTACCAGTCCTCGTAATCCATTTGGGAAAATGAAAGAGCAGCTTGGAAATGTAGGTTCCAGGAAAATGAAGATAAATTGTGGTGTTATGACCACCTCTTTACAGTGTGCTGTGGGTGTCTTTGGTGTGTGTGTGCTGCTGAAAAATGAAAAGAAGTTGCTAAGTACCTTTCAGGGAAAATTATATGGGAAATACAAGCTTTCTCCCAATGATGGCTCTGTTGACCTCAGAAGGTAACCAGCTCCATGCCCAGGACTGTTCAAAGAAAGAATGACCAATATTAAGAGTTGCTGATGCCAGAAATTAACATCATAGTGTGGCATTTGTTTGTCGTCCATGGCCCCATACACAGCAATCACTGATGGGGTTTGGGCGTTAACAACATTTACATTTTGTCTTTTACATGTAAAGATTTGATGGCGTTTGAATCACAGTTTGTAGTCAGCCTTCTTCATAAACCTTCCTTATGGTCAGCTCCCATAGAATAGCATGGAAATGCTGGAAAAAAATTGGAAATAATTTTTGGTATATTCGCATTGGAAATAATTATTTCTTAATTATTCTAGATGATAAAAGCAAAAGTCTAAAAGCACATATTGTTTTAAAGAGTTAAGTCCAAATTCATCATGGAAAAATTCCAAAACATTGAACTTTAGAGGGAAAAAATTCTCTGTATTTTTCTTTCTTCTGTATGTGATGGGAGTGCAAATATTTTTTTTATTAATCAATACGTATCTGTTTCAATCCTTGCTGTGATAACTTTGCTTTAGAATTTCCAAAACAGAATGGCAGCATTTTGGAGCCTGTTCTGGATCACAAGGATATGCTTTTTCACTAGGCCCTTATCTACTGACTTCAATATATAGAAAAGTTAAATGTGGTCACAAGTTAGACATAACTGATCCATAAAAAATTATTACAGTTTAAATGCCAAATAAAGGGGTTTTTTTGGTTCGGTTTTTTTGCGGGTTTTTGGGGGTTTTGGAGGGTTTTTTTGGTTTTTTTTTTTTGTTTTTTCTAGTGGTATAACTAAGTATAGAGTCTTCCAGGAAGAAGACTTTTCCTGGGCTAGTAGTGAGGTTTGGGAGCAGCTATTTTTCTGCATTTTGTGAAACCTGGTAGCTTTGGTGGAAATGGCTGCTCAGATTTGGGTAGTGGCCTTCCCAGTGCTTTCTAGGCATGGTGCATGTGATCAGTGTGGCTGTGACAAGCACAAAATAACACAGACAAATGGGAATCTGTAGTAGTTGTAGGGTTCAGTAAGGGAACCTAAATCATTTGGCATGTGCACACGTGTGTGTAATGCTAGCTTTCTGGGTGGCCGCAAAATACAAATTGTTTGAATTTGACTTACTGTCACTGCCTTGCTTTCTAAAACATCTCCTTCTGTGTGAATTGTGAGAAGAAAAAAAGAAGAAAATTAATTAACATGTGACGTTGTACTGCAATTGTTTAGTTGAGAATAATTCATGCATTTTCTTCATTCCCGACAAGAGGTGACAGTGAAATACCCTAAAGGTTTGAATCCTTCAGGACTCTGCTGAAACTGCCAGCACTAAATATGCTTCTGGGATGCAAACAATAGCTGAGGCTCCATTTATCCACACGCTGAGGCCTGTGCTTGAGTCTCACTGAAGACACAAGATGAAAGACTTTTATTTTACACACTGCTTGGGAGACCTTTGAGCTTTAAGCCCTCTTTCCTATTTGTCTGCTTGGACCTTCCAAGCTGTCATGCTGTGCACAGTCTATTTGTTTCCATGTTCACAGTGCAAAATCTTTCTCTCCCTGTTTTCTTTCCCTTGTTTCCTGGGATTGATCGCACACCAACGTGTCAGGATGGGAGGGCCGGGTCATTCCTTCATGTTCTGATAAAAGTTTCTGTTTTAAACTCTACTTACCAGGTTTCTGAGCTCTTCAGAATGCATTTGCTTTCTAGGATCTTGGAAAACCTACTGTTAAAACTTTCTTGAGAAAATTTTGTTTTTGAGATGTGCAATTTATACAGAAAATAATTGCAACAGACAATGGAGCAGTGGCAGAGCCTGGTGGTATTTGTATCATCACATGGAAGTAGAGACATTTTCAGGGTTTTGAACCCTGTCTTGGTCAATCTGTTTTAATATTTTGTTGAAGTGAGTGAAAACTGTTTCAGCTTTTAAGAAATACCTTTTTTTCTGCATATAAACTTTCATGCTTGGTTTAGCATATTCTCCTTTTTCTGAAAAGTAGAACAGTACACGCGCATTTTTTTTATCTGACAGCTAATATTCAGAGGCTGTGCTTAATTCTATAAAAAAAACCTCCAAGTAATGGAGATTTATCTTGTTAAACAAGGCAAGTCTAAAGTATGGATTTCAAATAGTGATTTGCCCCATTGACCAGAAAAAGGACAATAAATATTTGTTGAAAGCTTCTTAGCAGTGATGGAAAATCACCTCTTTTATGTTGATTTGAGCCCCAGGTTTCTAGATTCACCTGGTTTGTTGTATTCCTCAAGACAGTGCCTCAGTTTAGTGCGGTACTGAACAGGTGGGTGGAGGTCTGACACAGGTAACTGGTGGGAAATACAGAGCAAACAGTTTTCTGCAAGTCCTTTACCATTCTGTAATAGAATACAAGAGCAAAGAAAACTTTGTCAAGTTCTTAGCTTGTCACATATTAAGATTTCATGATAGGGAGAATCTTGTTAGTATCCAAATTGAGTAAGTCTGTCAGCTGGTGTAGATCTCATGAAGAGTCAGGTACTGTGGGATGGTAATTACCTTTTCCTCCTTTAGCATTTGCTGGTTTTCACTGAGGCTGAGATTAATTGTTAAATGCAGTAAATGATGGCCACAGGCAGATAAGTTATATTCAATTTACCATTTAGAGAAGAAACCACAGTTTGTTATCGGCTCGTGAAATAATTGAATTCTCAGACAACTCATGTGACTTGTATGGTAAATGTAGCAAAAGTTCCTGCAGACAAGTTATTTATTTCTGCTATACATATCGTGCTTAAACAACCAACAAATTAAAATCTGGTATCTGTAAATACTGTTCATTACCATTAGTACTTGCAGAAATACACTGTGTTCATCATACTGTCTCTGCTGTTTGTTTCTGGAAATGTGTTCTGAGCAATCTCTAGAGAAATGTTTTATAGTTTCTGAGGAAAAGTGTGGAGCTTCCTGTTTGCCTGAATACGGAATTATCTTCATGATTTTAATTACACTGGGTCCTGTTTGCATGTAATCAGAGAGCAGAGGAATTTTAAAGAATTGCAACCTTCTAAATAAAAATTATGGCATATTTAGGATATATCAAGCACGTTTTGGCAAAATCTTTTAGATAGTTGTGCTGCTGGAGCAAAGCTGTCGTATCTGTGAGGACAACTTCAGTTCCGTTCCATGGGTCTAGGCCTTGGATATAACACTCAGTTTCCAGCCTCCATGTGGGCTCTGACCGTCCTCTTCCGCTCAAGCTGCAAAGCTCTGAGGGCAAATGAACTCCAGTTAGAGCTTTTTGAACATTTACCTTTGGATTTCTCGTCACTTCAAGCATGCTGTTCATTCAGGTCACTTGGCCTGTCACTCCGAGTAAACACTGTGCTAAAATGTGCTGTTGGAGAGACTAAAAGAAGAACCAAATGTCATAAAACCTCAGGAGTTCATAACTACAAATACATCCTGAAACTCTCTTGGTATGCAGCCAAATTTCTTCTCTGCGCTCAAAACTCACGGTGAGACCCCTGGGCCAGAAACAGAGCACGAGGCACCTGGATAACAAGGCCCAGAATCCACAAGAGCAGCTCTGTGGTGTGTAAATTAATATGTGACCAAGTCACTGACACTGCATTAGGAGGAGTGTTTATGAGGAATGCCAAACTGAGGCGCTCAGAGTAAAAATGTATTTCAGAATTAATCTCTCTCGCTAAAAGTGTTGTTATTATGATTCCCACAAAACCAATATTGCATAAATTTGCCTCTAACAGAAAGAAGTTCCAGTTGTCAGACTGCTTTACATGGGTGGAAGCTGCAGTGCATCTGAAACTGTTGCCAATCATATAAAAGCAACATGTTATAGAGGATGACAGAGTTGAACTTAAAAAACAATAAAGAACAAAGAATTATGTACAGTTACCGCTGAAAAATTTGTTTGCTACTTTTCATGCTTGTCCTAAATCCCTCATCAGTATCAATGAGCTGACAGAGGGAAGAGAAGCTGGACATGGTTTTAATTTAAGTTACTAGACTAAGCTGATGAAGTGCTCTAAGTAGATTCTTTGCTCCTCTCTGATATTTTCACCACTAAAACATTTCCTTTTCTTTGCTTGGCTCTACTTACCCCAATACATAGAATTTTTTTCAATTTGTGGGGATACTTACCTGATTAAAACATAGCTCAATTCTTAACTCCATATACTTCATTGGGTGTTTATGTAAATGCTTTATGTGGAATGTATTCTTTAAATCAAGCACCTCCTTTGCTACAAAAGATGTGAAATGACGACCTTACACGTTCTTTTAGGATTCCTGAATACTTATGGATTGTACTTGAGGGAGATACATGGATTTACAGTTATTGAAAACTCACACTCTTTATTTTGAAGTAGATGAGTACAACTGGCACATAGTTGATGAGCTATGAGAAATTCACTGTAAAATTATGCCTCTAAATTTTCCAAGTGTAAAAGATAACAACAAAGAAGCCCGGCTTGTTTGAATCAGATATTAAATTTGTTATTCAGTCTTTTCCATTCATCCTCTCGGATTGTCCAGACACTTCATGTCAACAGTGTTACCTGACTGTTTATTAGAATGCTAACAGTGGAGCAACTGAGCACAGTTGGAAAGCATTTACTGACAGCTTTTCATTATAAGTAAATATAACAGACAAGGAAAAGGAGACACCAACCTGCCTTCCTTGCCTAGCAAGAGCTCTCCATAGCAATCTCTTTATGGAACGATAGAAGATAACAGTTCTCATATCATAAATAACTTTATTCTTTTTCTTAGTAGAATCAATGAGTCTACTGCATGCAGAGAAATTATAAAAAATTCTCTACTAATAGTTTTTTTAAAAAGGCAAATCTTTATCTTCCAGTTAAATACCACATAACAGCAGCAGTACTTCTGAACTTCATTTTTGATACAGATAATAGCGGTATGGCTTAATATTTCATAGCTCAAATAGAATATTTTATATAGACACTTTATGTATTTCTACACAATTAAGATAGTAAACTAAGGTATCTCTGTGCATCCTAACAGTCCAGAGAACAAATGCAACCTCTGATAGATAGAAAATGTGCAATTTTGCATATGTGATCCTTTTGATGTGCCTTCATTTTGCCCCATTCTTCACTTTTAGGAGATGTAACAGAAATGTGCCCGGCTTTGAATGGCCAGGGACATAGATTGGGAATGAATTGATTTGGATCCATTCTTGTCCTTCTACACTGAGTTATTATGCACAGCTCAACTCATTTCTCAATGCCTCTTTTCTCAAGAGCAGCTAGATGCCAGTGACTTCTATAAACCATTGCAGGATAGAAAAGCTTGTATTGCTATCCTGGTTCCTTAAAAATAAATTAAATATTTTCTTCATCCAGCAATTTTATTTTTTTTTAAACAAATAGAACAAAAGTTTAGACTTTACAATGAAACTAACTTGGAACCCTATATTTTATTTTGTAGGTGAAACATCTACAGAGAATTTACTTGTGTTAGGAAGAAAGAGTAACCTGCATTTCTATATAGCTTCTATATTTATATCAGCTCTAATATTAGTTGTAAAAAATGCATGTTTTATCTCAATATGTATGGCAGCAGCCCCCTGGATCTACTGACACATCTACATTTGAAACCAAAAGCCATTTCACTTTCATTTTGTCACAGCTTTAATATTGTTTATTTAACTTCACAGTGGGAGCACGTGAATTTGGAAAGTGGTATAAATGGATTTTCTTGTAATTTTGTGTTCTTCTAGATAATCTTTCTCTTTTATGGTGCAATTAATAAAGTAACCCTCTATAATCTAGTTAGATTCATTCATGTGCTGTTTTGTTTGCAAAGATGTAGCATTGCAAAACAGCTTATCGGTTTTGCTGCTCAAGGATGGGTTTATTCTTTGAGGAGAGCAGAGCCATAGAAAAGCCATGAGAGAAACAGAGTAAGGAGAGGGGTGCTGGTCCTTCTCTAGCAACAGGGGGAATGTAGTTATGGCTTTATCATGAAAGATAATATTTTAAAATTTTTTTACACTGTGCCTTGAAAATGCCTACAGTAATTTCATATTAAAAAAAAAATCAGTGTTATGGCACATTTTGTGGTAAACTGAAGGAATGTGCAGTTACTTTCATTGGTCCATATCCTCATATTTTTTTCACAAATGTCTTTTTGTAAAACAAGCTGTTTTGTAAAAAAGAAAAAGATTGTGCACTGATGTGCAGTGGGGTAGGAATTCAGGCATTACAAAAGTTCAACATGCCTCGTGACAAGATACTGATATCAGTTATCTTTTTGATCATCATGTTTTCTCCAGACTTTATGGGAAAATACTTAAAAAAATTATTTATTAAAGTTAACGGTGGCCACAAACACAGAACTGGTCAGAATTCATCTATATCCTTATTTGGCATTTTACAAAACCACACGGGACATTTCAAACTTCCATTTTTATTTCCCAGCCATTATCCATGCTGAGTGTCTTGGTCCTTCCAGATTCCCAACACTGTTCTAAGGATACTTGTGGGTTTAAATCATGCACTCCAAAAAGCCATGTGAAATAGGAAATGAGGCATAGTGCTCTCTAGTGTTCCTACTTTCTGATCCCAAGCTTGAAGATAAATAAGGAAGCCATAAAAAGTGATGTCAGAAGGGTCTTCAATGAAGTACCCAAGCCTTTCCTGTCTGACTTTACTGTATGATTGCAGGGTGCACTATGACTGAGCTTCCCCTGCCCACCTCTTCTGCTTTAAAAATAAGAACATTGCTGTCTAGAAAATCCTGCCATCTACTTCTGATGTAATTAATACTGTAAGCATTTTAAGTAAGATTTTGAAAAGATCTGCTGGTTTGATGCACCTGTGTGCAAATCTACACCGATTTGATTTACAAATCTAAGTAGATGTAGGGAAAATCAAGAAAATGTTTTTTTCAATAGTTTATCTTATTGACAAAATTTGCATCAGAGAAAGATAAATCCTCAATGAATTATTAATTCTATTTACATATCCTAGAGGAAAATGCAAAAAAGGATTTAAGACATGTCAGGAGGGAAGTTCTATGAAGTATCTTACACTGAAATCTGATTTTGTCTGAATTTTGCTCCCTGCAAGGGAAGAAAAAACAGTACACTCTGATTTCTCTCTGGCTGAGTCTCTAGTAGGGTCTGCATTTTCATAAATTTCAAATAGTGGGATGGAGAAAAAAAAATCAGCTCCATAATTTGCTTGTTGTTTGCTGTTTGTAATGAAAATCATTGTTAATTTAGGAGCCTGACAGCTGTAGGACATTTGCCATTCAGCAGCAGCTGTCAGTAGCACTCTGGTTTATTTTGCAAACAGATGTTTAATTTGACTTCAAGGCCATTGTCATTTTGTGAGGGGAAACAAAGAGAGAAAAGGAATAGAAATAATAATGATAGTCATAATTTGGTTTCCTTTCAGATCATACAGCAGAGTCACTATAGATGGCATCAGAAGTGTTGTCATTTTTTTATTACTGAATGTTTGAAATCAGTTTTTTTGTAACTGCCTGAAGTTATGCCTGATAATTCATGTTAAGGAACTGATTGGTCTTGTGTCAGGAACTGAAGGCATTATTTTAATGTACTATGATACATTTTTAAAATACGTATTTTATTCGTGAATCAAAATGTCATACTATTTCTGCAGGTTACAGATAAAGAGATTTTGGTCTCTATATTGAAATCAGAGTTCCAGTGGGCCCACTGTCATGCAAAAACATTTTACTAACTGCAGTATGGTGGTGTTCTCATTGCACGTTAGCGAATGTGAAGAGCACATTGAGTACAGTGATGATAATTAAAAAGCTAAGTAGTGTAATGTGGTTCATTTTTAGTTTTAGTAACAAACGATTTTATCCAGTATGTGTCTAGGGATTGAGGCTTTAATAAAACCTGCTGTTATAACATTTTGGCAAGGTCCTCTGTTATTCAAAATGTCTGTTGACCCAGATAAAAGAATGGAGATTAGCAGTGAATGGTCTCACAACACATTGGTAATTCCTAGATGTTACAAAGTCTACTTTAAGTTAGTCATAAATGTGGCACAACTGGTCATTCACTCCTTCATGATACAATCAGTATTTCAAGGCTGTATTCTATGAGGGTACGTAAGTAAACCTGCATTTAAATGTAAGAAGCTATACTGCATGTATGGAATGAAATTTTCATTAGAAAAATTTTTCTGGCAGGCAGATGTAAATATTTGGTGAAGTGTCTGCGTGCCCACAGAAATCTAGAACAGCTCTGCGGAGCACATTTTGCAGGTAAAATTTCCAAGCACAGCTCTGCTATGGCATGAAAGGCAAATGGATGAATTAACAAGGTGCTGGACTCTGGCCATCCTTACTTGTATTGAATAGTATTTCAATTCTCATGTGAGTTTGCATTTATTAGCTGGAGAGTCCCTAAGAGTGGTGTGTAATATCACTAAGGGTCGCAGAACCTGAACACTGTATTTATCTTGATTCTTTTCTTCATGTGAAGCGCCACAAAATCAATTCTGTTTTGTTTCCTTAAAGGAGCAGCTATTTGTATTATTGCAGTTCTTTAGAAATTCTGAAAGGCAGAAAAAACACCCAGAAAAGGAACTGTTCTTTGCATGAACTGGCTGATGAATTGATTGTTGGTGTCTTTCTCGTTACCACATTTGACAATTCTAAGGCTATTGTGAAAGGATAGAAACACTAAATTCAACCAATAATTGGGTGGGCCATTCCTTTCTTTTCCTTGCAGCAATTAGGTACCCACTTTTCCCATCTTTTCTACATCATTAGACATGCATTAAGTGTCTTTGCTCTCTGAACAGCAGCAGCCTGAATGCTTTTTGCCCTGCTTTCCTGAAGAAATGGATTTGTTGCTCCATCAGTTCACTTCTCCAGCAGAATTTAGTTTAAAGTCTTGCAATGCACCAGAAAGCACATTTGAATTTTTTTTTTTTTAATGGTTTCTGGGTTTCATTTGCTGCAGAAAGGGCTGGGTTACAGGCCAGTGTCTAGGGAGGGACTCAGCTCTGTTCCTTAGGGAGATAATGAGCTTGATGCTTCCTCACTGCTGTATGTGGAGCCCCGTGATAACCTTAATATGTACCAACTCCTTTAAGTTTTACAGATTACCCATCATACAGTTTATTCCCATAGATTTCTCTGAAAATGGAATATGCACTAGTTTTATATACAGAGAAATAAATAAGTGCTCTCTTATGATGCAACTGCCTTGCAATGGTGGCTGGAGTTGATACACGATGATACAAGAAACTCATAAAAAATATGTTCCACATGCAAAGATATTGAGGCACCACCATCTCATGATTGTTCATAAAGAAGTCGTCTTGCTCATCAGATTTAATTTAAATAGCAAAATATTAACAAAAGGCATTTATCTAATTTCTCTGAATTAATTGTGGCCAAAACATTTTCTTCAATATGGTGAAGAAACAGGAATAGTTATCATTCTTCCTGGTTTTATAATAGTAATCTGTGCTTCTGCCACACACAGTTCGACTCACAAAGTGCTAAATATGTTCAGGCAAGTAACTAAAATAAAGCTGAACTGAAGAGGAGGCAAATTTGACAGGTACTTAGATAGATATGTGTTGTTTGCATTGTCTTTTTCAGTAAGCTACTTGGCTCAGTGAGAATAAAGGTCTAAGTGCTGTCCTTATAATTTTCTGGTTTTCCAGTGGCCACTCATGCCTCATAAGAAATTCAGGCTGCAATTCCCTTCTGATTAAGTGAAACTGAAGTTGGTAATTGATTTCAGTAGAAGGTCAGTCAGGTGTCACTAGAGTGTCACCTAACAGCAGCATAAGATTGTGGGACACATCTAGGTTTCCAAAACACCCTCAACATCAGTGTATCTGGTTTTATGCTTATATGTTTCTAGTTTTCAAAGCATGCAGTTTTTTTCTGTCTCTTTTTCAGTTTGAACGTTTGGCGGGAACAAATGGCTCCCCACTATAATAAACAAAGTCACATAGTTATATTTTTGTCTAGAAGATCAGGAGATTTGTTTTCTTTGTTGCTTCAGTTTCAAAATCCAGACCAACATTTGGAAATGTTTAATTTGGCACTGCTTGGGTGTCAGACTCATAACAGGTTCACCTGTTTCCCACACAGGTACCTGAAGGAGCACCCCTGCTTGTCTCCGCAGCGTCTGAACCCTTGCTCTATTTCCTCCTGTATCTCTAATCACACTCGGTGTATCTCAGTTACCCACATTAAAACATCTCCCTCTTGGAGTTCCTAACGAAGTTAAGAATCTAATTAACTGCACTTGTGTTCCAAATGAAATGTGGTAGGGCTGAATTCCAGCTCCTAGTCTATGCCTGCTTCTCAATGTAAAGGGTGATTTATCATTCTAATCCCTGTCATTACTGCTTACTACTGTTCACAGTGCTCCTTTAATAGTCTTATTCATGTGCTCTCCTTGTCCCGATGACTGAGGGAGATACAGACTCTGGATCTTTTGCTTAATCCCTGCTCCTCTAAGCATGGTTGTAATCACTTCCTCCATGAAATGCTGATCTTTATCCGGATCAACGAGACTTCAGGAACCCCACTGAGGCAAAAAGCTTCTTGAGGCTGTAGGGTTTGTTTCCTGTCCCTGCTGCTGTATGTTGTTGTGTAGAAAATGCTTAAAATCACCGTGAAAGGGAATCACAATCTTCCAAGGAGTTCCATTACCCCAGAGCGATTTGAGGCGTTAATGTTTATCATTTAAATGCAATCACACCCACAGTCTGACAACCCACTGCTGCAGCAGAGATATGCCTAGACTCGGTTCTTGCCCTTCCTATGCATGTCTTGGACAATTTTTGGTCCATTTCCTGTTCTGTTTCTGTACCCTTCAACGCTGCTATTACCTTATCCCTGAGAGCGTTTTTCGGATTTTCATGTGTTTAGCAATTCTCCTTTCTCCATTATCTGCTTGCTCTGTTGTAGCAAAAGTGCAGTCCGTGTCACTGGTGTTGGCTGCTAATCAGACACGAGAAGGGTGTATGATTTTGGCATTTTTAGGGCTGAAGTCAAGACCCTGATGTACAGGTTCCCTGCCATTGCATTCTCCAAAAATCTGTGCACCAAAGTTTGGCGACAACCTTTGCTGCAAATCCCTACTGCGAGGGATTTTTGCAAGCAGAACAATTGTATGAGCTGGAGACACTGCCCTAACACTGTTCTTAGCCACGAGCAGATGCTAAACAATGGGTAGGTGGAGAAGCTTGCTAAAAACCACCCTAAATACGTAGAGGAATTTCATGGATTAATTCATTCTTTGATAATTATGTGTTGTATGATCGGGGCGGTCTTTCAGCTATTTCTCAACTACGATTTGAATGCGTCTCCTTCCCATGTGCTGCCGCTTCAGATCAAGGGAAGTGGAAAAGTAACCGATATCACCCCTTTTATCTTTATTTTCTTTCTCGTCTCTGCACTCCTGTCTTGCAGCATAAATGCCCAGCATCTCCTGGCACTGTGTGCCTGAATGTTCAGCAGGCTGTGCAGTCCCAGCTGTCAGGGAGAGCTCTCAGAACAGCCCAGCTAGACGAGATTCAGTTGTTACAGGTATTAATTCTTGACAGATGAAATCTGTCTCAGCTGCACTAAAGAACTGACAAGTCTCTTCTGATGGCTCCAGTCCCACGGCTGAACCTCAAGTACTAAAGACACTGCGTCAAAGTCTTCCTCAGGGAAATGCATCCATAATAGTAAGGTCTCTTTTAAGAAGCAGTATTAAGAATTTTAATATTAAATTATGTTATCTTTGTCTCAGTGGGTGTTAATTTGTTCCATTAATTGTGGTGTTCACCTTCAGGCTCCTGTCAATTCTAGGGAAGTGAAGATTTTTTTTGGATTTGAAAACATCAAATACTTTATTCCAATGTAGATTCCTGCTACTGACTATCCACTAATCAGTATTTTATCAATGGGTGGGCTTGGCTTTTGACAAATAAATTTTTGTCTGTACAAGCAAATAATTTACTCATTGAAACATAATTTCAGTATTTTGCTAGCTGACAACTTTTAAAAAAATGATAGGAGAATGCAACTTCTTAAAAAATAGTTGGAGAATGATAGCTGTGTTATTTTTTGTTTTATCTTCAAGATCTTTTACTTCATGCTTTTGAAATATTAAAGATTTAGAACAATTTTTCTAAAGTTTTGGGGAATTTTTTCTGGCTTCATTAACTGAGTTCTCATGGTCATGCTTAAATTTTAATTATTTTGGGGTTTTTTAATATATGAAAAAGATGGTGGGTTTTTTTTTACTGCTTCAACCTGGAGTGGGAGGAAGGTGATTCAAGAGGGGAGGGGAATATGAGTAGGATATAAAGATTGAAAGCAATGCTGTGAAAGGGAAATTATGCTTTTGCTCTGTCTCAGCCATCCACGTGGGCTGTGCAGCAATGGCCAAATCAGCAGAGGTCGAGCAGCGACCTCAGGTCAAGTACGGAACTCGGGGACAGGTGAAGGAACACGTGGGAGGTTTTGAGAAGTGGCCTTTGCCTGTGTGGTTGGGTTTCTTCCCCACCCTTCCATATCAGGTGAAACAGGCTGGCAAAGGGGGCATGGCTTGAACACCCAGAGAAATGAAGTGTTTAAGTTCCCTGTGGAAGTGGGTGAGTGTCATACAGGTTGCAGAGACCTTGAGCAGAAATAAACTGCAGCTTGATAAGGGTTTTATGTGGTTTTGTTTCTCATTTTGCTTTTAGGATTTGTTAGTTAGCGCACGAGTGCTTTGCATTGGTTCTTATCACGAGTTAGCTCAGTTATCAGCTAATAGGATTTTGGGCTCACCAGCTTGAAAAAAAACCTGTAGTCCCACCTTTGGTAGATTGCTTCCATCTTACTCTGCAAAACCACTACTTAGAATAACAAGATAAATCCATCCTCCAAACAGTTGGTCCTATCCAATCTGTTCTGGCTTTCCTTTGCAGTATAATTTATAATGCTTAGCTCTGAAATTCAAGGAGATTGCTACAAAAAGTGGTGACTATCAAAATCCTTGGTGAAGATCTAGCCCATGAACAGCAATGGGCTTTAAGTGATGCTGCTTTTTTGTTTGTTTGTTTGTTTGTTTGTTGTTTGGTCTTTTGGGGGTTTTTTTTGGATTTTTTTTGGGTTTTTGAGTGGTTTTTTTGCAAGTAATGGGTGTAGCATCAAGTCAGGACTTATTACGTCAGTACGACTTTTTATCCTGAAGATTTTAGATTTAACATTTATGTCCTGTGGCCATTCAAGTAAAGAACAGAGAGATTTTCTGAGCAAAAATACAAGATAGCAGCACGTATAGCTGTGTTTTCCCTCAGACCTCTTCTTTGTGTTATATATGATGGCCAAATTAGTCCTGAAGTCAGCGAGCTCCCGTGTCGGTGTGTGGTGGCAGACCTGAGTATGGCATGAAGGGTTTGGAAGCAAGAGGAAATTTCTAAGAAAAGCTTTAGGGTGCTTTGCTCTTGCTGCGGGGTTTCTCTGAATTATATTTTCTGACAGTATATGTGAAATGTTGAAAAATAAAACTGAAGAAGGATTCTCTGGTGTCTGTACTGAAGTTTTAGAAGTGAACATGTTTTATTGTCTTTCATGTTAAAAGATCCTCGTCTTGTGCAGGGATGTAAATGTGGAATTATGGCAACATCGATCAACTTCATGTTAATATTACTGTGTTTTATCCAGCATCAAATATCAAGTCTGGTTGGTTTGTTCAAACTGTGTTAACAACACACTTAAAAACAAACTAATGAACAAAACCTACAGAATTGCAACAAAGAAATGCATCTTCTGTTTTAGCTTCTAAGTTATGCATTAAAAAAGAAGTAGTTTGCTGCAAATTTTTAGAATATTGACCCTTGTCACTGCTGACAGGTTCTGGTGTAGATGGAGCCTGTCCTGGCTGAGACAGCACACTTTGCTCATTGAAAATTATTTTGAAGAATGTGGTTGTCAAATATACTATCAGTGTAAAAATTGCTGGACGTCTATTAGCTAAAGGGTTATATAGACTTTCAGAGGAATTTTAATTTGTTTTTAATAAAAGTCTCCTAAATATTAGAAAAAGAAGTCAATATTGTTGGCAAACTTCTGGGAGTTTGTGCTTTCCCTGACCTAGTAATTGCTTGTCAGAAACACAGGGTTGGCTTTTTTCTAAGACAACATGGAAGGAAATAAAATGAGAACATCTTAAATAACGCATTAGAATGACAAAACCCAGTAGCACCAGCAAAACTACAGCAGATGTAAATTCGTGGTTTTCATAGCACTTTCTAGTGTTAAAGTAAATGGTATATTCAGAAATTCTTTCTCTGCAAAAAAACAACAAGCCCAAAGAAGAAAACAAACTTAACATGCTGTTAATTGTTCTCAGTAGCTTTCTGGGTTGGGAAGCAACTTATCATACTGTAATTAAATCAGTGAGGCATGGAATAATTAAAGAAAATAATTTTGATAGCTAGAAGGGCAAGACAAGGTTAACTCCCAGGTAACACAGAGCAGGAAAAGTCTTACCTGCAGCTCAGTAGTTTATTATTATTTCTCAATATCCAAGTAAAACTTGGGGTATCCTCACCAGCTCTGACAAAACCTGTTTTATTCAAATGTAACTCTAATATTGTACTTAATGGTTTTGTTGTAAGCTTAAAAAATGTCATAGGAACAATTCTTACAAATCCTCTTCCTTACTTCTTTTGTCACATCACTACACCCACAGAAGTAATTTAAAATAAGAGTATTTCTTTTCATGCTAGGATTTGACAAAAGGAGTGAGGAAAATAATCTAAAGCTGTTTCTATGGGAAGAAAAAAAAAAAGAAAGAAAGAAAAAACCCTAAACTGACTCCTCTGTTTCTGGTATGAACTGGAACATTCCCAAGGCTGGTCTGAATTTTTATGGTTTGTGACATTTCCTGTTTCTTAATATCCCAAATGCAATTTCTGTGTCTTTGGCAGAGCTTTTCGCAGCAGGGTGGTACAATTGTTGTGGAACTGGGCTGCAGAGGGACGTTCTCACTGCGTGGAAGTCTTTCGAGGCAGCCTTTTCACACTGCCCTCAGATGTGGTCTGACCAAACAGAGCCAGCACAGGGACATTCCAAAGTGGTGTTGCCAAAGCAAATATTACAGAAGTAACCAGATATTCTTTCATTTTGCTGTGAGAGCTACAAAACAGAAATGATGACGCTTTTTGGACGATTAATTTGGTTGGTTTTCTTTAATAAAAGCAGGTGCTGTCAGGTGTAGATATGCCTGTACCTCACAGTTTTGCACCTTAGTTTGGTGATGGAAAAGCATTAGCACGAGTCCAGAAGCCTTGCCTTGAGGAAACTGGGAAACAAACACATTTTTTGAGTCAAATTTGTTTCCTTTTTCCTTTTTGTTTTAATCCATCATTTTCTGATAGTCAGAGAGAGAAAAAAGTCAATAAGAAAAACAAGAAATTGAAGATCCACTTATATATGAGAGGGAAAGCAATTGGATTACCCCTTCCTAGGTTCAGACAGGATGTTTGAAGCAGGGTGAAGGATTTATGCAGACTAAGCAGATGTGTACCTTGTGTAAATTCTTAAAAGCTTTCTTGCCTCTCTCTAGAAGTCAGCCATTCCATTTTTAGCTGGCTTTTGTAAGCCTCAAAGCCAAAGGAAAGAATCCTTGGTCCAAAGATCAGAACTTTTATAGAAGAATAAAAATTATGTCAAAAAAAGAGAAGGGGGAACAAAGGTAGTTATAAAAGCTAGCAAATACACTGAGCAGATGTTTTTCTCTGTGTTCAGTCTAGAAGCTGATTATTAAAACAGTTAATATTTTAAAATAATTTATGATTGAGTATTTGTAAAATTCTGTGCCTGCTTTTTATATTTATGCAGCCATATAATGTGCCCATCCTGGTGCATTTGGAATCAGTATAAAAACTCCCGTTTAAATTATTGGCTCACCATATAGTTTCAAACACAGCTGAAGAGACAATGACTCAGAAAGCTGTGAAGATTTTGTTATTAGAAAAGGAACTGTTCCCCTGACATTTCACAGTGACAAGCTAACTGCAGCAAAAAGAGTAATATAAGTACACTGCAGGCTTCAAACAATCTTTCTGTATTTCTTTTTTTCTAAAATAACTGGTAACTGCTTCTCAAATACCCATAATACCTTTGTTATCTACAAAATTGAGATCTTTATCAAACAGCTGATTTTGTATTAATTTGGACTAAGATAACAGAATAATTTAGGTTGGAAAGGACTTCTGGAAGTCATTTAGTCCATTTTTCTGCTTAAAGTAGGTGTTGTTACATCAGTTTGGTTGTTCCCTCAGTAGGTTGCCAAGGCATGGATCTGATCAAGTTTTGAATATTTTCAGAGATGGAGGTTGCACAAACTGTCTAGGCAGCCCATTCCAGGGTTAAATCTCTTTGATTATCCTCATGGTGAGAGAGGTTTTCCTTGTATCGGCATGGCATTTCTTGTTCCCCCACTTTCTGTTGCCTTGCAGCATAGCGTCCAAAAAGTCTTTAAATTTGGCTTTGGCTTTCAGTGTGAAGGCTGGAAAAGTTAAGGTAGCATGCCACTGTCACAGATTGGCCATTGGGCTCTATTCTTCCTGGCAGTAGTTCTGGTAGTTATGTTTATTTTTTCCTCCTTATTTCTCGTTAGAAACCCTGGAAAAGGTTTCTCAGGAAGTTTCTCACATACTTGGTCAGTGTCTTCTGCCACCCCTTAAGTTGTGCCTTGGCAGCTCCCGTATCAATAAAATACAACTAATTCTGGGTTTCATTCACTTGCTGCGACTTGCTCCAGACTCTGATTTATCCCTTCTAAAGATGAGACCTGGGAATCTTCTTTCACCAAACACTGGCAGGTCAATCGTGTCCTTGCCTTTAGCAAAATTCAGTTTGCTCTTCTCTGTTTCACGCTGCTTTTCCACAGTGCTGGTTGGTTGCCTGTGTAGCCCTTTCCCACACCTTCCTTTAGGAGATGTCAGCCCTGTTAAGGATTAAGGGTTTTTTGCACCCTTTTCAGGTGGATGTAACTTTAAGAGGTTTGCAAAATCCAGTTATTCTCCTGGGTGCTTTACAAGGTGAAAAGAAGGATTCCTTCCTCTCCTGCTCTGGCCTTGCATCTTGGCAAAGAAAGCACAGTAACATTGCATCTCATTTTTGATAATTTTATGGGAGGGACGTTGTCGAAGGAAGGTTCCATGACTGCAACAACACATCTAAGCGTGTACAGTCTTACTTTTCCTCTCACTTGAGCTGTCACGAGTGAGGAATAATTCTAGAGAGATTAAGGGAATTACTTGACTAATACTGAAGTAAGACGAGAAATTGGCCCTTGCTGTTTAGAGTTTTAAGTACAAGTGATGGTACAAAATGTTGCTAGAGGAATGTGTACTCGTACTGGTAAACAAGGAAGAGTGCCAGCTCCCAAAGCACGTTGTCCTCAGGAGGCTCTCTGTCCACAGATTGTCTTTGAATTTAACCAAAATCTGTTTTTTTTATAGAAAGAAGATAAAGTTTACATGTGAATTAAATTGTTATAATTAAAAATGATCAAAGAAGCTAGTTGAAGTTTATTTGGGACTAAATATATCCAGGCCCCTCAACTGAGGAACTGAGGCACCGAGGCTTGGAAATTTACATTTTGTTTGAGCTATAAGCCTCAATAAAATATTCTAGATTTAATTAATTTTAAAGCAACTTGTCTTTTGCAACCTGTGAATTGCTTTCAAAGATTTTACCTTATGCTAGCTTTTTCTACCTTCTGTTTTACATGATACTTGCACTGAGTTGCTGTCATAGATCAGAAGTACTTATCTCTTTAGAATGCCATGTAATTTCCTATGAACAGCTGCTTACTTTAGCTGTGCTGTTTTCTGACTGAAATTTAATATAACTTCAGTATTTTAATATAAGATTTGATTGAAATATTGAATGCTCAGTTGACTGTCATGCATTCCAAGAGCACAGATCCTCACCATATGCCTATGACTACCTTTCTAGGGGTAAATGTATTTCAGGTTTCTGTAAAATGCGATGAAATTAAAATGCAAGTTGAAATAAAAATATCTTTAATCCCATATTGCGTATACGTGTTGTCAGTACAGGGAAGAATAACCACGTCTTAGCAGTCCAGTTCTCTCCTTTTGCTAATTGATCACTCATTTTCTTTTTGCTTTAAGAAATAAATATATTTCAAAAGTTTTTTTTTTTTTCCCCTCTATAGAGCCAGTATTGTGCAGAAGCGAATAATTTATTTTCAAGATGAGGGCTCTCTCACCAAAAAAATTTGTGAGCAAGGTAAGATAAAGTAAAACACCTTTCTGACCTCCTTGTTGTGCTTCACATATTTCTCTTAACTCACTGTCTCAAACTAAGATTTGGAGGTCTTGGACAGTTTCATCCAGGTTCAAATTTGGGATCTTCCATTCAGTTATGTACTTCCTTTTCACATATTCTGCATCTCATGCAATGTTCCTTGCCTCCCCCTAAATGGGATACTTGCAACTTTTTACCTGCTCTTTGTGTGATACCCATTGGTTTCCAGGGCACTTTGTTTACTGAATCATGGGCTATTTCTTAAACCTAAATGTTGCAGTTGGTTATTGCATCCCACTGGAGAATTCATATTCTTTGGCTGTCAGAAATTTCCAGCCCCACTGTGTTTTGAGATTAACCGAGGTTTGTCCTCATCAGATAACAACCAGAAACAAACCCCTTTTGAATCTGAACATAACTGAAATATTAATGCCTTCTACTTAAAAAACGCAGATTTAAATCATTTCATCCACTTAGAAATATGGTACAGATATTTCAGGGTTGTAGTTGAGTCTAATGGTAAACTTAAAACTAAGCAAAAACCCCTGTGTTTAAGTCAGATTTATTTCCTGGAGTATTTATTATGGCAGCTTCACTGTCCTCACTGGTTTCAAGTTGTAGCCATTTTCAGTGGGTACTTTGATGCTTTTTCAGACTCAGCCTCGGAAGGTGTGACTGACAAACCAATTTTGGATTGTTGTGCCTGTGGAACTGCCAAATACAGGCTGACATTTTACGGGAACTGGTCAGAAAAAACTCATCCCAAGGATTTTCCACGTGAGTATCCTTCCTTTACTTGCACCATGCAGGGGCCCTGAGGGGGGTTGGAGCTGGCTGTGTGACACAGGATCACTTATTTACAGCTCAGCAGTGTAAATTGTGACATAGATGGAATCCTGCTGACGTTCAGCATTGAAAATCGATGGATCTTTCTGCACTATACATTACCAGTAACTTCTATTGATGTGCCTGACGTTTTGAGCTAAGGTGTGTATGAGACTGTATTTGCAAGATACCTTTGTGGGGAGAAAGGTTCCTTTGGTTTTTTTTCTTATTGAAAGCTTAGACTGGCTTATAATGTAGGGGTAGGAGACAAGATTTTAAGAAAAAGGCCAAAAAGCATGGGTAACACACTAATATTTTGATTTTTCAGCCGTGCCAATCTAGCCAGTTTGTTTTCCTTCAAAGTATTTTGAATTATTTCAGTTAAAGTTGGTGAGTTTTGAATCTCGCTGCCCAAGGATATTAATTGTATATATAGAACTACAAATATTCTGTCTTCTTTGTCTTTGTTGGTTGAATACCCAAATAAAAAACACCTTCTGAACTTTGCCTGCCTGGGTTTTTAAGCGTCTGAACTACAGAATCAGTATTTTTGCTGCAAATTTGCTTTCTGCAGTTACCCAAGTATCTGTAAAGAGCTGAAGTTACAAAACTGTGTCTTATGCACTTGGTCTTTCATTACTGACTCCACAGTCAGCAGGAAAAAAGGCTAGGAAAGTATTTAAGAATATGAGTCACATTTACAGGTCTTTAAACTTTGTTATGTTTTCTGTGGCTGGTGTTTATTATAGCGACCTTTTATATTGATTTAAAAAAAATATTAGTATTGTCCCAGTGTCAGAATATCCTCATATAACTCAAATCTGGTTTGTATCAGCTCATAGTTTTAGCAGCCTAAGCAATATTGCTTGTGTTGAGTTTGGAGCACAGCATTGTGCAAATGCTATTGGCCAGCAAAATAAGTGGGAGATAAAATGAGCAAAGCCAATAATTGCAGGAATGCTCTTTTAGGCTGCTGGGATGATTTAAGTATCTGCTGAGTGTGAACTTCATGTGCACTGTTTGCACGGATTCAGCTGGTGGTGAGAAATAGGCCATGAGAAAGTGACTGAAAGCTATGAAATTCCTGTGACTTAGTGATGTAATGCTGAGCATAAGCAGCCTTTTCTTTTACAGCTAAGTCAGTGAATTTATAAAGGGTATGGCTGCATGGTGGAAAATAAGCAAGTTGCAATAGTTTGCTACAATAGAGCCCTTTGTAGTCTGCTCTCTCTCCCCAGTCACAAAATGGTGAATTAAATCAATATATTACTTAAACTGGAAAAGTGAAAAAAAAACCCATTTGGTACTCACATGATTAATCCCAGTAATAACAGCTAATAAGATTTTACGTTAAAATTTCTGAAAGTTGAGGAAAAGATCTCATCCAGATATAGTGATGTGAAAAATGAAAACTAGTCACTGGCATTATTCTTTAAAATGCTGAGCTTGTGCAGTAATTGCATCAAAATAAAATGTTATTCATTGTGGACTGTGGTATATCACTAATTACTTGCCAAGCCACCACATAGAAAATTCTGCTCTATTCTTGTGCTATCACTAAGGCTGGAATAGAAAGCAGATCATAAACTTTACGTTTTGCATCTTTTCTTCTGATTTGTCTTAAAAAACCCTTAGGAATAAGCAGTTTGGGCAAAGCATGTATTCTCTCTGGGTACCACCCATTTTTGAGAACAGAAATCCACATGCTCTTCATCATGATATGATATGAGCACATCTGTGAAATGTGTCAGAGGATAAATTCTCATGTTGTGATGGCACCTTGATTTTTCTGCAAAAATACCCAAATAAGTGTATAAATTGAGAAACTACTCAAAACCACAAGAATGAAATGAAATAGCAGCACTGGAAAGCTGTCAGTGCTCTGTTTGCTGTCTTAAGACCTAGAGAGTGACATTGGATGCAAAATAGCTCTGGCCTCGTGCTGCTCAGATTATCGCATGCAGAGAAGTTTCTTTGATGGTTAGAGGAAAAAGCTTAGGAAATATCAAGCTGTCTCTGTTCTCACAAGAAATGGGTGGATCAAGGTGAGGAGTGAAACAGTGGCAAATGTAGCAGAGTTTTGTGAAAAGTTTAGGGTAGATATGGTGTGACTTGGAGCGGCTCATTTGGGCAGGTAGGCGGGCCAGGAGCTTTCTCTGCAGAGCCAATGCCTTTAGGGAGGGCTGTTTGGTGGAAAGGGGCTGTGCTCTGATTGCAAAGGCATCAGATGTTCCTGTCCTGTTCGGGGCAGGGAGGGAGAGAAGCTTTGGAGCACAGGGAACAATTCCTCCTTTTCCATTTGACTAAAGACTTACAGGCACTCAGGTTCCTCTCTGTGGGGACACATTTTCGTTTTGTAGGGACTATGCTCTTTCAAAAAGCTTCAGTGCCACTTGCTGTGTTTCAGGGTGAGCTGCTGTCTGTGGCTTGTGGGGCAGTCAGACCCCTGTGCTAGGGAGAGAGAATGGGCAAAGCTGCAGTTCCCATGGCTGGAGCTGAGTGACAACACCTCTCTGTGCTTTGACAGGGTGCCACTGTATATTTAAGGAACAATTGCTAGATCTTAGATCAAGGAACCATCTCCTGACATTGCAGTCTCTTCCGCTATGGAGGAGAAAAGGTTTAGCTTGGTTTTATTCCACATTTAGGGCTCAATTACTGATTAGCTTTAGTTGATTCTGAAAACTTCCGGCCTGCTGCAATTCAGAGCTCTGTAGGTGTATTTTGGTCCAAGTTTAGGACTAAGGAAGCTGTGAAGGCTCTGTGTGCTGCTCTGCTAGGCCATCACCCTCATCTATCTATTCTGCTTCCTACACTTTTCTAGCTTTTTTCCCCTGCTGTTGGTGTTCATTTTTATTTCTAATTTATTTTCTTCTCTCTCATGATTAGGTTCCTGCATCTGACTTTATACAATTCTCTACACTGTCTTCTTCAATTTCATTGTTCCACCCCTCACATCTTAAATTTGCATTCCTTTTATTTACTTCATTATTCATTTTTCATTCATTTATTCAGTTTGCAGCTGTTTTTACTGCTGCTCTCTACCTTTTTCATTGCAAAGAAAAATGTTAAATATTGTCTCACTCCATCATTCTGACTCCCTCATCTCCTACAGTCCTTGCCTTTTTACCAGACTGTCTGCTTGTGTGAGCAGTTCATTTTCTCACCCTTTTCCTTTAAGCCCATATATCTGCAGAAGGTTATTTGACACTTAAGTGAATTCATTTTTATTTCCAGGACTGTGAGACTTCTGTGACTCCTTATTTCTGCTCAATTCTCTTTTCAATTCCATCTTACTTCTCTAACATCTTTTTCTTTAAACTTTTTTTTTCTTTTTTTCTTCTTTTGTTCAACAAGACAAGAAACAAGAATGGGAATCCTTTTGCTTAGCTCTACAACTCTTACATTATGAGAAATCTGAGCAAGAAAAATCTGTGAATATATTAGTGAATATAGAAAAATTTACTTCTTCACTGCCTACAGTAAGGAAAAAACTTGCTGCTAAATCAGAGGGTGACCACTGAAGTCTTCCCTTGCAGGTTTCCTTCTCAAAAATATTTGACATAGAAACTTAAAATTAAAGGTTTCCTAAACTTCCTGAAGTGAGATCTTTGGTGAAGAAAAACTAAACTAAGCCTATTTGTTTTGAGGGGCTGCTTTATGCTCGGTTTCTGTCAGTCACTGGCTTGCTCTTACTGCTCTGGAGATGAGGTGTATTGGTGTAATGAGAACTGACAGCGTGCAAAACTCTCAAGAGTAGGGACTTCAAAACTTTGTTACAAGTCAGGAATTATGCTTTGAGGCTGTCTTGATGGTTGGTTGATTTGGTTTGGTTTGTTTTGGTTTTTTTTTTTCCGCTGGAAAGGACGCACCAACCACTGGTCTGCCATCATTGGTAGTTCTCACTCCAAGAACTACATCCTGTGGGAGTATGGAGGATATGCCAGTGAAGGTGTCAAGCAAGTTGCAGAGCTGGGGTCCCCTGTGAAGATGGAAGAAGAAATTCGACAGCAGGTAGGTGTATTTTAGTGCATACTTTAAAAGAAGGATCCTCCCTTGGCCTGCAAACAGTCTGTCTCTGACAATGTCCCTGAATGTAATTTTGCTGAATAATTCTCAGTTAAGTGGAGAAGGAGTTCTACTTATGTCTTTCTAGACTCATTCTTACCCTGGCAAGAGTTTTTGTCTAGGAAAGGACAAGTAAGTTGCAGCATTCTAGGCTTAGAAAATCTGTGTGCCGCCTGAAGCATAAATCAGAGGTAGCAAAGTAAAACTTGCCTTTTCAGGCTTAATTGTGAAGGATCGTGAAAGTTTTTGCTAAGAGAAAACCTTGAAGACAGCCAGCAATATCCCTGCCTTAAAACAGTGAAGGATTATTTATCATTTAGATACACTTTGCAGAATGCTACATTTTGCTTCTTGATGGATCACCTCATTTTGTGTTATACAAATACATACAGTGCTGTGTTTCCCTGCTCATCATTATTTGTGTACCACAAGCATGCTTTCCTTAATAATCTCTTTTACAAAGAAAATAATCTATTCCTTAATGCTGAACACGTGCAAGAAACCCTCTGTACATCCAGTCACTTTTTCTACATTTGTGTGGATCTTTCCTATATTTGACACTTCTGAAGATGAAGTCAGAAAAAGTAAAAGCAGTGTTCAAGATGATACTGTTGATTAATCATTCTTCCTTTTGGTAACTGCTGCATGTCAAAGACACAGTATTTTGAGACCTCCAGAGTAGGTTGTATACAGGGTTACACAGAGAGATAGAAAAAAAAATTCAATTATATTTATATAAACAGTATGAAACAACCTCAAAGACTGTTTTGCTCATGAGAAAACTTGTATAGTGAAAGGCTTTGTGTGCTAAATTTCATTTGCTTTTTTGTGATGCTTAAGTGTATATAATCGTGGTACGAGAACAGCTGGTGTGTTTGACAAGAAACTCCCAAAGCCAAGAAAAATAAAATAAAACCAGCTTATAACTTAATATATAAAAGGGATAGGAAAGGAATATGAAAGGGAAAAACCAATTTCATTGTGGGGTAGAATGTGATCATGGATGCATTATTTTTTAACCCATCATAAACCTTGGTGTACTTGGAAATAGAAAGCAGGCCTTGATTCTATGCAGAAAAGTGGCTGGATTTTATCCCAGCAATATAATATAAACCCAGATGGATGAAAATTATAGCAGAGTATTGTGTACACCACATGTAACTTATCATTTTTGCTGCTTGCTTGGGAAATCAATATTTTCTTGTAGTAGGCCCACATGGAATGAAGAAAATCAGCAATTTTGTATTGAAGAAGATAAATTCCGTTACAGTCTCGATGAATAGTCTATCAAATAGGGGTTTGGCACTTCTGAATTGGGACTATACAAAGATTAGTTCTTCTTCTGAAGCAGCAGGAGCAAGGGGGAGGTACGGGGTGAGGAGCAAGCAGAGGTGCACTTGTGAAAGGTCAGGCTGAGTACTGGGACAAGGACGGTGAATTTGAAGGGAATATGGAGAAAAATGTAAATCATGCCTCTGCTTCCCAAATCTGGCTTCTTTGTCATTAAGTGCCATGAGTTTGCAAGAAGGGGGTGTGTTTATACACTGGATTCAAATCAGAGCACCTTGTGGCTTTCAGAGCACTTCAGATAGACAACTGGCTACGGTTTCTGCTGAGATTGAACGTGAAATTAATGGACGTGGCAGTTAATTCCAACATCGGGATGTCTGCTTGGGTCAGCCCTGCAGGAATCCCCGTGATTCTCCTGGGTCAGTTCATCCAAGCAATGAGCCAATGTTCTAACTGGGTGTTACCTGGAACAGTGCAGCATGTCATCAAATGGCATAACATTTTTATTGAGATTATTTGACTTTTTTTCTTTTTAACATGTGCTTAAGCCGCACTAATATTTTTGAGAGATTTTGAGGTAAAATTCTGCAACCAAGTCAGCAGAACTAGTTATGCCAGGAGCTAATTTGCTGACATTTAAGTCAGACTGGTATTTTTCTTCTTTTTTTAAATTGTACTTTGTCCCTTGCAGTATCCCTACCTGCCTTGAAATTTGATAATGTTGTTTCCTTCCCCACATGTTGCAATTTACCTCAGGATCTATTTGCTCCTTTTGTATTTCTTATTCTACCTCTCTTTCCCCTCTCTGCTGTCCTCCCAGCCTTGTGTTGTGGGTTGATGGGAGGATGCAACTCATTAAAATCATTCTCCAAGCAGCTTTGATGTTTTTGAAAACACAGGAAAGGCAGCTTTTGTAATTCTGGTGCCCGGACTCGGAGCTCACTCACTGCAGTTAAGGCACTTCTTCCAGGGCCACACTTGGATTTGGGAATCTGCTGTGTGTCTGCTGTGTTTTGTAGGCAGTTTCTTAGGTGAACACATATTAGACACATATTTATGTAACCAGCATCTGTCACAGACCTTACCCAAGGTTTTATTAAAGAAAAAAATCTAATTGTTTTTGTGTTTTGTTACCACAAATTTATGGTGTATAAAAAAACAACAACAACAAAAAGGTCTTTCTTTCAAGGAGCTGTGCTAAGAAGTGTCCTAACAATTATGTGTCATTAGATAAAAGATCCTCAAGCATGAACATTTGCTCCCCCCGTGACAGAATGCTGCATCATCATCAGTTTTTCTTCTTGACCTGGCACCTTGGGCTGCTCTGGTTTGTGTCGTTACTGTAAAGAGCCCGTGCGGGATTTTTGCATGGATGATCCTGGGCACTGTAAACTTGCTTTGTAGTTTGTTTATCTGGGAGGACTTAAAGGAACTAATCAGCCTTTTTGTTAAAGTGTTCCTGGCAGCCTGGAAGGAAAGCCAGGGCACATAAGAGTTGTACTAAAACAATCTGTCAAGTGGTTGATGTGTACAATAGGATAATTCATGCGTTAGACTGCAGGGGTTATAAATGAACAAAGGATGGAAGAGGAATTATGTGAGGGGAAGAATGTGCACTGACCTCACATGTCTCTGAGATATATTCACACTCTCACTTTGTTTTGAGAAATTCTGATTTCTCCAGAACCCATCATTTGATAAACAGGCTCGTAGGAAATGAATGCAGAGTTTGAAGGGGAAATTTTGCATTCAAATTGGGATTGCTCTGTTTCAGCAAATGAACAAAAAAACAAGATGGTTAAAACATGAATCAGAAGGAGTAAAGTGTAATTCTAAATCTCATATCCTAGGCTGATGGAACAAGATTCAAATAGAAACATTGTTTTAAATATCTCTCACCTTAAGAGAAATAATTTGGTTTTGCCTAATTATCTCTCAATAAATATTCAGTCATTGTGCCACCAATTTTTTTTAAACCAAGATAAGTAATATTCTGCAGATTGCGTCTTTCTCCAGAAAAAGCAGTGTGTACTCTCTGCACGCTCCCTATGGACCCATAGGTGACATTCTTACGGGTTTGGTTTAATGCTCTCTGAAATGTCAGTCGGTGGGATGACTTCTTAGATTGTCTTCAGCCTCCTCAGATAAAGCTGACTGTGCCTCCAGACCTTTCAGAAGAGCAAGGTCTGTTTTTCACGAAGATGCCTGTAAAGTGTTAGACACATGCTAATGTGTGAATTGAAGGTGAAACCTGAAACAGCAAAAAATTTCTATTGTTATGACTCCATCCAAACATGTATCTTTACAAAATAGTGTCCTGATTTGGATTTTTTTAACAAAAAAAAAAAAGAGTAAAAATTAAAGTAAGTTTGTCTTTGGATTCATCCTGATTGATTGATTGATTGATTATTTTTTTAAGGTAATTTTGGTATTTCAGTTGAATAGTTATCACTTTATTACCTGTTTTGTAAGGCAGTGCTGTGTTCTTCCACGGAAGAATGGGGTCATTAGATTTTCCTGGCTGAAGTTGGTAAATCACCTGAATTACAAAAAGAAATCTGCAGGATATTGATCACTTTTTATTACAGCACTGGGCAAATTATTGTGTTTGCTGAAACAAGCTCTAAATTTGCTTTTTGAATCAGCTGCTATTGTGCGCTTAGAGAGGTTAAAATCAGCCAGCCTGGGAGGTTCAACTCAGTTGACTTGTGCTTGACAGAACAGCTGAAAATTCTCCCCGAACTCTTCACCTCAGAGACCAGGATGCCCCTGACAGTGCCCGGGAATTAGGCTGGGAATTGCAGTGGGAAACTGCGGTTGTTGTTGAAATAGTTCAGTCTGTGTTTGTTTAAAAGAACTAAAAGATTAGGGACAACATGGTGGCTTGGCCTTCGTTGCAGGAGGAGATTGAAACACATGAAGGGTCTTAGACCATTTTGCCATGAACTAATACTGATATTCCTGCTGCTATTCTTCCTGATGTAAACCAGAAGGAATTGGCCACCTGGGACGTTTTACCGTTGCCTAACCAAACCTTCAGTGAATGGCTTCAACACACACACACACACACACAGAGCCCCTTTCTCATCAGCCCCCAGGGAGGGCATTTTTGTTCCCATTCAGATTTCAGAGGCACCAGCCTCTCCCTGTTGAAAAGACGGGAAAATTATTGTGGCCATGAAGATATGAAAAGCATCACCGCTGCTCTTCCAAACAGTCCCAAAGCCCTTTAGGACTCTGTGCAAAGCCCATGGAAATTTTCAGTGGTTTTGGACTCGGTGTAACAGTGAAGCAGCAGAACTCTGTCCCAGCATGCTTTCCACTTTAGTTACAGCCTGACAGCATGGTTTTAATGGGGTATTTATTCTAATTCTGGACAGATCAATCTGCTTGGTCGTAAATTTGGTTTTCGACTTCTGTTTGCTCAGTTAGACTCCTCTGCACTCTGTGCATGCACCTCTGAATTATGGTACTTTTTAATGCCTTTTGAAAAGGCTAAATGGTAGATTTATCATCCTTTCCTTTTGGAAGATACACCTTATGTAATAATTCAAAATCTCTGGCATTTTAGTAATTAGGAATTTTGAAACCCTTGTATACTGTGCTAAATTTCATAAAGTATTTCTGCCAGAAGGAAATTGTTGTCTACTTGTGTCACGAAGAGAAGCTTTATGTGCCAATAAATAACACATACAACAGGGCTCAGAACACCTCTTCTAGGGGGGTTTCCATCTTTTAATAAACTTCTGTTGGAAACTGCAATTAGAATGATTCAGTTTGTGTTGTTTTCTTTCAAAAACAAACAAAAAAATGTTCATCTCAACTCCATTCTTCTTTAGTATCTGATGACAATAAAGATGTGCTTCTCTAATAAAAAATTAACTGATGCATTCTGTGCCACAAAACACCTTTTGCTAGCCTAAAAGCCATTGAAGGTAATGACTCTTTCACAAAATTAAGCTCTGACAAACTATTATTAAGTGGTGTATTATTTTCTGGGCCAAAACATGAAAGATTCCACACACTTTTATTAGTTCAGCCAATAGAAACTGAATAGAAAAATTTGTGCTTATTTGAGTACTCCGAAAATACCGTTGTCCTATGGATAAACTGTTAGTGATGAGAGCACAGTCCTGGTGCCACCGTTACTCCATGTGTGGTTCTTCTGTTTGTAGGGTTGTGGGAGCTGGCAGATGTTGAACACATTTTGTGCCAAATGTCTTTCCTATTATTGTGGTGATCTCCCTGGTCTGGAACACCAGGCAAAATATAATTTTGAGCTCTTGTTTACCCTTTGGTCAAAACTGTAGCAAAATAATGGCTTAGTTAATAATACTTTTTCTCTTCATTTCTTCCTGCCTTCCCTCCTCCATTGTCAGCTGGAGACTCTTCTTTCTGATAATAAACAAGGAGAGACAATATTTGAAAAACTAAACTAATTTTTTTTGTTTAATTTTCTGTGCTTTTAACAGCCATTTGCTATTTGATTAATCAATAAGGCACCTTGATTTTTAAAACTCCAGGTTGTGAGCTCTCATCTTGCTTAATGAATTCCAAAGACTTCACACCTCTAACTTTTATGGGAGTCTTTGAGATTTTGCCCTCTCAATTACTACCCAGTAATTGATATGAAACAATTTGCATAACCAAACAATGAGTTACGGTGTTAAGTTAGCTCAACATTTAATTTCTCCTTCATTTGCCTCAATTTGTCTTGCTGCTTGTTTTCTTCTAATCATCACAGACTGTCCGTTTCTCATACAAAACAGGGAGAAACACAGTTTCACAGTAATCTGATTACTGAAACACAGTTCAGTAATCAGGTTCTCTTGGAATAAAAGATCTTCCAGCTTTTATTTGCAGAAGACAGACCCTTAGGCTTAACCCAAAGACCTGTCTTCTCAGTGAATTCTGATGCTAAATTGTGTAGAAATGGGGCCTATCAAAATTCCTACCTCTTTTTCAATCTCTGTAATAGCTAAGAGGCCAATCAAGGCTAATGAAGGTTTTCCCTGGCTCTTTGATATCTGTCTGGATTGCAGCAAAGCAATGCTAGATGGGGGAAGCTGTTGCTTCTGGTAGATCCATTCATTTGGGTGGCATGAAATGATTTTAGTTCTCCAGTACACAGACATAAAAGTCACAAGGAAATGTCACCTGTTTGGGACAATATGATTGGATTGCTAGATGTTATTTGCTAATTTTAATATTTTAAAATATCTTGCCTTTTCATTTCCTGCACGTAGATCTTATCATGCTGTTCTGCTGTCACAAAATTATTACCATCCTGTGGCAGATTCATCCAGTGGAAAGATGTGATGAAATGACTTGCAAATTATTTTCCTTCAGTCTACCACTGTAGTATTTTTAAAACACGAGCATTTTAGATGATTCTTCTTGTGCTGCTGATAACTGAGGGACCAACTCCACCTGATAGCAGAAGTTCAGCACTCCTAACACCAGACTCTGGTTAGAGAAATTAGCGTGTTAATTGCAACTATTCTGGTTTGGAATGGCAGGTCTAAACCTTAACATGGCAGAGCAGCTGCATTTGAGGGACTCTGAGGCTCTCAGGAACTGTCTTGCAGCAGCACAAGCAGAATGTTAAGTAACACAAACCACAGAAGAGGTAACACCAATAATGGTGAATTGTTTGTCAGGCACGCAGGGCAGATGGTTGGGCTCCTCCTTTTGTGGGAGACACTGCCCAAACTCCTGTGGACTTCAGCAAAGTCTGCTTTTTAAGGGTCAGAGTACAACTGAAAATTAAATTAGGGAGCAGTCGATTTCTCTCTGAATAGTTTCCTCTGCAGTGGCTCAACCTGTAATTAAAATGCAGTGGCTGAGTAGCTGGTGGCATTCAGCTGCCTGTTAAAGAGATGCTGCAAAGGCTAAACAAGGGTCTGAACTCTCATTAGCAGGATTTGTCAGGAACCACAGGATCTTCCTTGTTTTCTCTCTTGTTGCATTGTAAATATTGTTCAAAGGAACAGCATGCAATAACAGCTGAGGCTGAAGAGTCCTACCAGCTCATTTGACTTGCAAATGCTTAATTATTCAGACAAATTTTCAACATGAACAAAAACTAAAGAAATAACCCACAGTGCGAAGTTTGTCATTCTGGGATTAACTTTTTGGGGGGTTGTTTGCTTAGGAACCTCAGTTCAGAACTCCCACTCTGTATCAAATGCTTATTTCCACCTAAATTTCAGCAGAACACTTAGAAAAATACCATGTACAAATATCATACGTATGAACACTACTTAGCCTGTGTCCTTTTCCAAGACAGCTCTTCTCAGTTAGATATCTAGATCACAGAGACTGATTAAAAAATTTATTTACCGCATTTAATGTTCAGAGAATAGAAATATTCAGGTATTATGTTACATCTGTATTAATATGTAAAAAATCAACTAGTTCAAGACACTGAATAGGGAGGATATTCATAAGTCTTTAAATGAAGTTTTAACTTTGTTTTCCTGGATTGCTTTTCTAGCCTGAATCCAAAAGGGTTCTAATGTGTTGTAGTTTCTGTCAGTCAAAACCAGAAGCAGGAATACTTATTTTTAGTGGGGGGAAGGTTAATTTTGTTGGCTAGTCTTTAGCTCAGGAAAGAATGACGTGCTTGTGGGTTGTGTGTTTCTTTGAAGTTCACCAGAAATATGGATGGAAAATAACTGATGCATGAATTTAGGGACTGTAATATATGCTGCAACCTGAAACAGCTTCAAGGGTTAACACAGGGCTTGGATGAAAACGTCTGTCATTGTAATTAACTGCTGGTTACAAACTCTCTAGATTCCTTTTAAGACGATGTTTCTGGATTCTCCCTCAGCCAGCTCTCTCCTTTAAACACATCAGAGTTTATTAAAATTCTTGCTTCAGTCGGTGATACCTTCAAATAAACACCCCTGCTTATAGCATGGATTGTGTTCTGCTGTTTCAGGAACATTCTGTGGGAAAAAAGCCATGCAGAAATTACTGCAAAGGGGACGATCGAGAGTAGAGAGGGTCTTGTGCAAGTGGGTGCTTGCATTGACATTCACCACTGTTTGATGCCAATATTTTAGCAAATGATATAAAACACTGGGCTCAAAAGTAGGTATATATTCATGACTAGAAATATTCTATAGAAAATTTGTTTTCAAATAAAAATGTGAAAATTTAAGCGAGATATTAGGCTCTACCACGACAAGGAAGTTGATGGATAAACACTGACAATCTCAAGTGTTTATTTTCTTCTTTCTGAGTGAGAAGAGGCCATCACTATAGCTGGAGTTGTCTCAGGGGTGTTTAAACACCTTACACCTTACCAATATCTAGTCATCTAGTTTGGACAGATAAGCTTCTCCTCTTAACGTGGTTTCTTCTATAAAATACTCCTCAATCTTAGGAAAGGACAAAAAAATTAGCTAAGAGACTGGATAAATTATCTATTTACAGAAATGGGATGCATCTTAAAATTATTGTTTGTGCTATATTCCCTGTAAGTTGGCGATATTAATTTAGATGTTGAGGATGCGATGATTTTTGTCCTTCTATCCTTCCTTTAAAACTGAATTTTTGAATACTTTCAATACTTTCAGTGCATTCAATGCTTTAAAAGTATCTTATTTAAGTATCAACATAGATAACAGAATTTTTAAAAATTCTGTTTTTGAATTCTGAAATGAATTGAGTTCTTCAACTCTGGAAAGAAGAAAGAGTTTTTAAGCATTTTTAAATTATAGACTGAGAGAACATTTGGGCTACACAGTTAATGATGTTATTTTGATTCACAAGCCAGATCAATTATTGATATTATTTGCAGGTTTGTGGGTTGCTTATTGAATATCTGACAGATGCACCTCTAAAGCAAGCAAGAGTTCAGAAAGAGTGAGTGCATTTGTGCTTTAGGATGGTTTAAACAGAATGATATGAGATGGGATTTTAGTGCTCTTGTTTGGGTGTATATTCCTGCGTTAGTTGACAGTGGGGGGATAGTGGAAGAGAATGGATGATATCTCGAAGAACTTAATTTTCAGCATCCCTTGATCAGAACTGCAGATTTTCTGTGAGAGTAAGAGGAATGAAGACAGGGAAAATGGGCAGTAGTGGATTTGCAGAAGGTGGAAGACAACCCCTTGTACTTCTAATCCAATACTGAATTATATCCCCAGACTCTTTTTAGTGCACTTTTTCTTCTTCCTTACATTTATGCTCCAAAACATCAGAAATGCAGCATTTTAGTGTTCCTCCAAAACAATTAGTTCAGTTTAAACACTCAGCTGCATCACTGCTGTTACTCCATGCTCACAGCTTTACTTTCTCAGAGCAATTTTCAGAACATGAGAATTTTTTTGCTTTTTTTCCTCCAGCAGCTGAGAATGATCCTCCAAAAGCAGCTTTCCAAAGCTGTGTGCAGGGCATTCTGCTGAAGACTTCATGATGTGACTCGTGCTTTTAAAATAAAAACGAAAGAAAGAAATAGATCTTTGTCATCATTAGCTTAAAGCAATATACACAAAGTGGAATGCGTGTGTGTATACAAATGTGTATAAAATACAAAGACACACATGGCTGTTCAATATGTATAATTTAATGTTTAGGCATGAGGAAACTGTTTATAATAATTTCATTATCCTTGTAAACTACATCAAAATCTGTAGCTAGACCTAAAAATGTAACCAGATCCACTATCTAGAATCTGCTTGAGCATCACTAGCTTTTGCACCTTTATCAAGGGGCTCATTTGTCACTGATTAATATGCAGCCACAAATAGTAGTAATCTGCTTCCTCAAACCCAAGATGCACACATCTCTGCAGACTTTAGATTAAGAAAGGCATCCAGAAATTTTTAAAAATTATTTGCCACCGAGGTTTATTGCTACATCTTCATTTCTCCTCGGCTTAAAAACAATCCATAATACTGCAAAGAAATAAAATCTCGTAGTTATTTAAGCTATGTGACAAGACTTTGTGCTGAAATACTCATGAAACAGCTTGTGTTGATGGGACAGTGAAAGTTGAATTTTTTTTAATGTATATGAGCTTGAATCCCACACACAGATCTTCTTAGAATTGTAGTACAGAGGCTTTTTCATTTTCCAAATGGAAATGCAATTTTTCTACATCTCATATAAATTCACTTTAATAATCACTCCTTAATATTAAGGTTTGCCATGTTATTAGTCAAATAAAAAGGTTTCATTTGAGTTATATAGGCAAAGAAATATACCCACGGTAGACACCTCTTCACAAGATAAAAAGCCTGTCGGTAAATTATCTGTCAGCTGCCACTTCTGATATTTCCTGTTTCTTTTTCTCTCCGTAAAATGTTGGGCAGAATTAGTGCACATCACATTCATGTCAATGATGCTCCTGTTTCTTAGTTCAGTCAGGAGCCTGAATTCAGGTGAGTCAGTGCATGTTGGCACACTGGAGGCTCCTCTGCCTGGGACAGCCTGGGGATGTGAGCGTTGGGCTGAGTTTAACCCACAGCAGCTGGGCTGCTTTAACTCCCCAGCTGGAAAGTTGTCCTGGAGAGGTGGCTTCCCTGTGTTTTGGTTTGGTAGTGTTCCAAGACACTGAAAGACAGCAAGCAAAGGAAGGAAATGGCACAAAGGGGTTCTAAGAGCAGAGTGACAGTTCTGACAGGTGATTTATTGTGCAGTAGCTCACTGGGGCTTTTGTGGACAAGTTCATAGCAGGAGAAGGATGGGGAGAGACTATTTACAAGAACATGTAGTGGCAGGAGAAGGGGGAGTGGTTTTAAACTGAAAGAGAGTAGGTTTAGATTGGATATTATGAAAAAATTCCTCCCTGTGAGGGTGGTGAGGCCCTGGCCCAGGTTGCCCAGGGAAGCTGTGGCTGCCCCATCCCTGCAAGTGTGCAAGGCCAGGCTGGATGTGGCTCTCAGCAGCCTGGGATAGTGGAAGGTGTCCCTGCCCGTGGGAATGAGATGACCTTTAAGACCCCTTCTAACTGAAGCCGTTCTATGAAGATAAGAATCCAGAGTTCCCTGCCCTGAGAGCTCCTGAGTAGAGGCATCTTTCCCTGAATAACTGCATGTAGTATCAGTGCAGCTCTTTAGATTCACTTGAGAGGCTCCTCATCATTTTAAGCACTTGAATTAGTTCTTCACATTTTCACAGCAGGCCTGATTTCACTCAGAAAGTTCTGTAAACTTTTTCCTTGGAGCTAGTGTGTGGGTTTGCGATGTACAGATCTTTTGGGCTGTGTGATCTCATGTCACCTGACAGGACTGATGTATAAATCAAAATTATTTAAGAAGCTAAATCCTTCCCATGTAAAATTCAGGTCATCATTTCAGGATGAAATTACAGGGGTGACAAGAATCTACTTTGATATGGGATAGTGTGTTCCCAGTTAAGCAGATCAGAGTTTATTTATCTGTCTTTCTTTACCTGTTCTTTTGACCAAAAATTAATTCTGTTTGGTTTGTGGAATCGTGTTTATACTTTTGCAGCCCCTTCAGGAGAAATGCCACTCTGCCTCAGCCCTTTTGCAGCAATGCTAGGGAAAGTAGATGGAAAAGTTCATTTTCACTGAACAAAATAAGGAGAAAGCCTGCAGTGTTCCATAGATACAAGTTGTTTTAAATGCTTCTCTTTTGAAAAGTTAATTATGTGATTGCTGCATTACTTAAGAGCTGAGAAGAACATATCTGTAATGAGCAGAATCTGAGTAGATTTTTAATGCATCTCTTTCAGCTCTCCCTGTGGCTAGGAGTGCTTATTGAGATGTTCATTTACAATAGATTACTCGTACTTTTTTAAAGTACTTTCCCACTCTCCATAATTGATGTATTAGTATATCCCCTAAGCATATTTTCTCGCTCATCTTTACTCCATTAAGATTAAACAGAATGGTCATTAGATCATAAAGCAATAAAATATTCGCTTTGCTACTTACCGCAAAAGAGCTGTCAAATATAAAGATTGACTTTGCCTTCAGGTACATTTTTAATGGTCCTTTACATACAGCCCTGAAGCACTGCAGCACACAGGACTAGATGAAGAACTTTCTTCATCAGGGGGAAGTACACATTAATTAGGTGTCAGGCCCAGAGTGTTTTGCTCAGCCTGTGCTCTTCTCTGTGAAAGACTTTTATCCATGGTTATATGAGTTCATGGCACGGTTGCAATGCAGGTTAAAATTAGAGAGACAATTTAAACTTTATTGCTTGCTATAGAGTTTTTAATAGGTTTTAATTTAAATGTCAAAGATCATATTCTTTATATATATATATTTCTTGTTCAAATAATAGTGGAGAATATGAGTATGTAAAGATATGAAATGACCCAATTTTCAGTGTGCAGGCATAAATTGCACTTGCAAAGAGGTGTTCAATCATGAAACAAACCCCAAAGTTTATGTTTAGAAATTTAGGCTTGCAGAATGGTGTGTTTCCCTTACTCACTCTAGTCCCTCATTACTTTTCTCCAATGCTCTTTGAAGGGAGAAAAAGAGAACCTTTCAAATAATAAAAGTAATTTTCAAAGGGCATCAAGGATACTTCTATTTTATAATTGACTGATAAAAGGTATAAAATATATTAAATATGTGCAGCAGCATAATTACAAAGATGCTCTTGTCAGTAAGGGTCATGTTTACTGCCCACCAAGCTAGAGAAACTTTGCAAAAGAAGTATGGTATTAATGACTGAGTAATTACTATCAGGAGAAACTGCAGTCAGATTTGTTTTATTGATTATCTCTTTATTAATAATGCCATGGCTCCAAGGTCACAGCATTCCCAGACATTCAGAGAAGTATCAATATACACTGGTTTTGATTGTTAATGAGTGTGAGATCTCTCTCTGTCAGTGCTGGTTCTGGGCCACTTTTTTGTCTGCCCTGAGGTTACTGAAGTAATTAACAAATTGATAACACTCAGAATTGTAATGAAAAGCTTTGGGATATTCTAGCCTGTGTTTATTGTATTGGCTTTTTTAATGGTGTTAATGTCTGTAATACTTGAGGTCTTCCAAGGGAAAAGCCCTTTTCCCAAGAAGTCTGGTGTGCTATAATGGCATTCTGTGATTTTATTTGGTTGGACACTGTCTCGGGAACGGTGATCATGAAATTTGGTTTTTGATTCTTGCAGTGAGGAGGGGTGTTAGCAGAATGGCTGCCCTGGGCTTGTGAAGGACAGACCTTGGCCTGTTTAAGAGACTGCTTTAAAGAGTCCTTTTGGAGGCATTCCTGAAGGGCAAAGGAGTCCAGGAAGACTGGACATTCTCCAAGAAGGAAGTCCTAAAAGGCACAGGAGCAGGCCGTGCCCTGTGCTGAAAGATGAGCTGGTGGGCAAGACCAGCCTGGCTGAACAGAGAACTTTGGCTGGAACTCAGGAAAAAGAGGAGAGCTTGAGACTTTTGGAAGAAGGGGCAGGCAGTTTGGGAGGACTACAAGGATGCTGTGAGGTTATGCAGGGCAAGTTAACCTTTAAGATAATTTTTGCCATCAAAACAACCACTTAATTCCTTCAGTGCTTCAGTTTTGTCGCTGCAGATCCCTTCCTGGGTGCTCCCACGTTCCAGGGCTGGCTCAGCCACCCACGCTGGCAGCTCAGTGTTCTGAGTTCTGATCTCAGCACTGCTGCCTCTCCCAGCCTGGGCTGGTGGTGCTCTTTTCTCCTTGACTCAGTGTTTTGACACATCTCTCAGAAGTTTGGTCTGCCTTGTCACTGACTAGAAGCACAGCCCCTCTGATGCTTATGGCAGATGTTATTTCTTCCTTTTCTCAGTTTTCCTTGGGTGAAAGCACGTCCCTCACTCATTATGTAAAACAGATAATTAGCTGATTACTTGTGCTCCACTTAGTGGTATGATTGGCTATGTGTCACTCTTGTCAGCGTTGCAGAATAATCTTCAGAAGAGGGGAGTTTGCCCTGAAGATGCTCTTCGACTGTCACCATCAGTATCCTGGAGGCCCTTCTCGCTCTCTGCTGGGTTCCTTGTGTTGATCCCACTGTCAGTGACTGGCTCTTCTCTTTATGGCTTTGGACAGCTGCACCCACCTGCCCTCAGCCCATCGCTGTGCCCCCGAGTCCCCTCCTGACAGAGGCTCTGAGAGAGCTGCAGTAAGCAGCTTGATCACCTCAGGGCAGCTCCACTGGAGACAAGGGCTGGAATTATGTTCACAATAAAGAATGGAGATAATTTGCTCCTTTGACACTTACCTGTGATGTTTTCTGCAATGGCGCTGCCATTTCTTATGTTTTTGTTGCGCAAACTAGAGGAAATCAGTTCTTTACCTGTTCAGTCCCACCTTTACTTTTCATCTCCTCTTGCTTTCTAATCTTCCTGTATTTGCACTGAAAAGCATTTTAGTAAACATACACGAACTTTTTCTGAAGTTGTATTCTAGGTTTCTCTCTAAGAGCACCTGTGATTCAACCTCTCCCAGAGTGTGTGCCATTATCTGGCCAGTTCTTTTGTACTTAATTGTGGAACCTGGCAGAGTTTGAAAGGTGTATATCCTTTTCTTTAAAGAGATGTTCAAATGAAGTGAAAGAATTCAGTTGCTAGCCATTCATTCATCTGCGTTACATGAGAAAAATTTTCACCCTGATTTTTTTTTTTTCTGTGGAAGGTATTACAAACTAGCTTGTAAATCCCTTGTCGGTTTTTATTTTTCCTTTATGTCGTTATAACATCTGTTTCAGAAACACCAGACTTTGTTTCCATTCCAGTTTGTTTTGGCCAGTATATACTGAAAAAAGGATACTGTGAAGCACTGTTAAATTTACAGGTAAATTACATGAATTCCTATATACTCCTAGCAGGTTTTGACTGTCCAGATGGCAACTAAAACCTCTAACGTTTCCCATGTGCTGGTGACTTTAAAAGAAACAAAAATAGCAACACAGACACCAGCCCCCTCAAACAAATAACAGTGAAATGAATGGCTTTTCTTACTCCTGTGCCATAGGTCTGTTTGATAAAGCAAGTTATTAGTGCATATATGCCTCCTTACTAGCACTGATAGAGCACGAAAAATATCTTGTCCTTTACAGAAATCATCAGAGCTTTGTGATCCTGTCAAATTTAATTTTTTGTAGCAGAGGAGGTTGGGTCTTGTCCACCCAACACAGCCCTGCCTTTGTGCTTGAAGCACCTGCAGTCAAAGTTCCACCTAAGAGAAAAATCTATGGAATAGGGAGGGCTGAGAGGAGCAATAAACTGTGTGTCTCAATGGCTGCAGCTGAAGATCTTTTTGTTTTTCTGACGTGCTGCTGCTGCTGGCATGGAATAACCTGAATTCTGGTGGACATTTTGAGCTGGACAGCAGGCCTGAGGGCTACCTGTTGTTTGCCTCTTAGACGAGCTCTCTGTTTTGCCATTTGAACTCATGTTGATCCAAGTTATTTTAAGGGATTAAGAAGAAAGACCTTAAAATATAGGAAAATAAAGAGATATCCAGTTTGGGACTAGTCAGTAGTCTCGGACTTTACTGAGTCACCACTATGCTCGACATTATTTTTTCCCTGGGATAGTCACGTCTCCTCTGAATTTTATAAATTTTTTTGGAAAAAAGAGATTTTTCATCCCCTCCTTCTCATTAGGGTGTTGGGAGAATAAATTAAAATATATTCATATACTACATATTGGTGAAGCATACCAAAATGCAGGGGAAGAGGCTGGATTATAATTTTTTATACATTTTGTTTAACTGATGACATAATTCCTGGATGGCATCTTTAAGGCAAGAGTGCTTTTCCCACAGAGATGTCCAACAATATTTTCTATTCACACGGGGTTCATCTAATGGTTTCAAAGCATGTTAAAATATTTAAGAAAATAAATGTCCTATTACACAGACAAATTTGCTATAGAGTTTTTATTGGTGTAGAGTGGTTAAGTGCCTTGCATACGTTATAAATCAAAGAGTAAACTGGGAATTAAATTTTGGACCAATTTGGAGACAAAGATATTTGTAAAGATTTTCCTGGTTGCTCGGCAGAAATACTTCATTACCTCCATCAATAAGTATTTTTCTCGTTGATGTCTCTCCATTGTGTGCTATCTCTAAGACTGAATTGTGAGAGAGGAGCATTGTGTGCCAGTTTTAATCAAAAACTAAGTCAAAGGGTCTTTTCTTTGGCCCCTGCCTTTGGATGGTGTTTTTGACTGTACATGACTTTCAGGGATGCTTGAGACTGAACTCCAGCCCTGAGGTGAAAGAGCAAGTTTAATTTGCACAGGAACTTGTTGCTTAGGAGTTAGTGAGAATATTAACTAGTTAAAAAGGATGGGTAATGTAGAATATATTTTCTTATTTATTTTTTCTGTCAGGACACAGAAAGGTGTCTTGACTTCTGTCTGAGGCAGAAAACAGTCGGGATTCCTTGGCTCTGGCCATGCCACTGCATCTCTCCACGCTGGGCTCTGCAGTCTGTCCTCTGATAGCTGTGACAGTCAGCCTGTGAATTCCCTGTCATGCCAGGCAGGACAGGGATCTCTTGTGACAGTCAGTATTGTCTGTGCTTCTGCAAAGCCTTGTGACACATTGCAAAGTGCTTTTCATCTTCAGGAAAGGAAATGTGTGCTGCTGGGATGCACTGTGTGGTGGAAGAGAGATGGGCCCTGAGGGCTGGAGAGAGAGAGCCTCTTTCCTGAGCCCAGACGTGACCCTGGGAGTGCATCCAGGTCACCGGGGATGGGCTGAGGGAGGATTGTGGGTTTGTGGACAGTGCTGGACCTATGGGAAGTGATAATTGTAGTTTGTGACCTTATAGGATATTGTTTACCTATTACCATAATAGGTAATATCTGTGCAATACCCCAGGTGATTGGGGGACACTGAGGTGACCATCTTTCCTGTTTATATGATGTGATATCCTGTTGGGTGCTGGTATTTAGGGAATTCTGAGTGCACAATAAACGCTTGCACTTTTCCATCTTGTGTGTGAAGTCCATGACCTTGTGTGATTACTGCAGTGTGCTGCTCCTCTTAATACCTCATGCAAGAGTGAAGGAGAGATGGATCATTCCAATATTTTCAAGGCAAAAGGCAAACCACTCCATTGTCATTTGAGGAGAAGAAGGAGCATTCTGTAGGAATTAATTAAAATCCTATTAAAAATGATGCTCATCTGCAAGAGTGAATGAAAAGATTTTGACCTGTCCTTTCCACGATAGCTCACACTTGATGATACTGCCTTCATTTCTCCCAGTTTGTGAGGCATGAGGAAATAAGATGGGCTCCAAGAAGAAGGATAATTCTATTTTCTTCACAGTGTGTGAGAAGAGAAAGGCTGCCATGTGTGGATGAGATCATCACTTTAATAGCAGCCATTTATCTCTTAATGCTCTCTGGAGGTAAACACAACGATCACTTTTAAAGTTAAAAGCATAATTCAGCCTGGTTATTTTCTTAATCCTGTTCTTATTGTGGTGTGTTGGTTCACCTGATCTGTTTAAATGGTGATGAATGCAGAATACCTTTTTTGAAGAATGCCTTTTATACTTGTTTCACCTTGATTCAGAATTCAATGGCAAATTAAAAAAAACACCAAAATAACAGAACCATACAAATCCCCATCTTTTAAAGTAAAAAAGCTGATTGGGCCAAGTTGAAATATACAGGGGAAAAAACCAAACATTCTTCTTTATGGTGCCCTTGGGAAATGCAAAGCTGGCAAAAAGTTATTTTGCAAATGACAAAAAAATTGTAAGTTCTCCTCAGGAACGACACAGATCACTGCAATCAGTTTGGATTCTAGAAATAGGGCTGCTTTATACCTGGAGTAAACTGGTTGCTAAGGAATAGGTAGATTGAGCCTTTTCACATTAAAGCAAGGACTAGTACCTGTGGGAGATTTGTACTAGAAGCTGGTTATAGATGAAGTTAGTTCAGAGATAAAATGATTAGAAAAAGGCATTATCCTCAAATCAAGAATCTAGTGGCCTTGCAAGAACTTCATCCAACAGTCTGTCTGATATAATCACTGATAATAAACTTTTCTGCAGCTGTTTTGGTTGCTGGTAGAAGGGAACCCCCAGCTTTTGCATCCACACCTTCCATTTTGTACTTGTGAGGGTTTCATATTCCAGCTTTTTTTTCCCGTTCCAATGAGATTTTGTACTTCCCTGTAGCATAGCAGCAAGGAGCCCATCTTGTTTCCTTCTTTTCCAAGTAAAGAGTAGAGCTCTTGCTCCCTTTCTTTTCCTTTTTTCCGGAACTCTGTTTATACAGAGCAAGATCTTAAAATGAGAATTGCGGTGTGTTGCTGTGAGTTTTGTGGATGTTGGTCTTTGGGTGTTGATTCATACTCACAATTTCATCCACAGAATGAAACCAGGGTCTTCTCAGTATTAAATTAAAGAGTTTCTCTCTTCAGATGTATTTATAAAAAAATAACTGGTTTATGAGACCTTTGTCCCATGGAGAAGACATTTTCACAGTCATGTAGCACAACTTGTCCTAAATTCAGATAAAATTTCCAGGATGTCCATCAAGACATTCACCTGGTAGCATTTTGGGTTTTCCTATACACATTTCCCAAAATTTCACCTGTAAATTTTGCAAACAAGATGAGGTATTTATCAGAAAACTTTCAGTGAATTAGTCATCTATTTGCATATTATTTCCATAATTATTTATTCTGTAATATCCTCCTTCTTAAGAAACAGCTCTAGAGGTTGGAGCTGTTAAAGTTTTCTCCTCTGAAACAAAAATACTATTTAAAAATAGGGGAAAAAAATCCCTTGTACGTAATTGTCTACTTATCATAGGCTTTTCCTCTAAGTTTTCACATTTACTTGACTTGAGTTACTGAGTTTAATAATGGTCAAGATGCAAGTATAGACATGAAAAAAAGGGATACTTAACATGGAGGAGAAATGTATTGATTTAATTAAATTCCTGTCGTGTGCCCTAGAAAGAAATGTCAAATTAAAGCCAGCTATATTGGTTAGATATTTCAGATGTGACACAAATGAAGGCTTTATTAATTCCTTGGTTCCTAATTGTTTTATTTGCATCACAGCACACCATAGCTCTTGGATGTGGTTCTGCTCTTGCTCCCTCTGTGTTTGCTTAGGACTTGGGCACAGGACAGGGAAATCCAAGCCTGTCTCATTAATTGCTTGGTTTCTTTTAACAGCCATACATTACCTGCAGGATTTATTTGATGGCCACTGCTTCTGCTGTTTCCTGAAGACTCAGTTCAAAATGTCTTTTATCTTGTGGCACATCTTGAAGGCCAGGACATGCTCTCATCCCCAGTGTAGGTATGAAGAACTGGGCACAGATAAAGTGGTTTGAGCAAAAATCTAAACTCCTGCAATTTTTTTGTGCAGAAAAGCTCATCTAATTCATCCTAGGTTGTTCACGAGGTTTTATATTGGTAAAATAGGTTGCTTTTTTTTGTGTTTTCTTCTCTTTTTTGTTTCCCTGGTTTTGCTGTTATATTGTACATTATATGGTTCTCAAAGGAGCATCTGAACATGCACCATCACTACTGTGTGATGGAGTAAAATATAGAATCAGTGATTTCAAACCAACCCACACACTTCAAGCTAAGAACACAAATATTTTATTTTAAATATTGATGCTTCCAACAGGTTCCTATTTTCTTCCTAATTCCATTGTTTTTGCTAAACTGATTTTTATTGTGGTGGGAGTAGAAAATCTATTCCACTCGTTGAAATGACCAACAGAAAGAATATGAATGCAGAATGTCACACCCACCCAATACGACCAACACTGGGAATCCAAAGATTTAATGTGGTATAGAAGAGAAGCCAAAATAATTTGGCTTCTAGAACAAAATTTGTGTTGAGGAAGACGAAGTCCCTGGGAGAGATGATGGAAGACAGTTAAGGACAAGTCTGGTTCTGCTGAAGCAGTAATTAATAGGCTCATGTCACAGTAATGAAAATGATACTGGCAAACAGCAGATTTCCCAGCTTTGCAGGGGGAGTTCATTTGGAGTCTTGACAGGCAGGATTCCCCCAAGCAAATATCCTGAATCACTGTCACATATCAGCCTCTGCCTACAGTGCTGATGCTCCCAAAACAAACCAAAGAGAAGATCATTTCTCTCTCACCTTGGAAGCCGTTCTTCCCTTCTTTTTCCAATGCTCAATTCTTTCCAAATCACAGCGTGAAGCCCAGGAGAAAACAGTCTGAAAAGAGTCTTGGTTAGTCAAGCAATTTTGGTTTTGTCTTGTTTTTTTTTTTTTTTAGAAAAGAAACAACTGCTACAGTGCCAGACACAACTTTAGATTAAGATCTCTGCAAACATCAATAGATTTTAGTTTGAATCTCCTGTGAGAGCATTCAGACCCGATAGCCCTGCCAACTGCAAGACGATAAAATCTAAAAAGAACTATCTAAATGGAGGAATTTTTTAAATGTAATTTCTTGAGCTGTAAGAACCTTACAGTGCTTAGCTGGAGCTGTGGCACAAGAAGACTTTCTCTACATGTTTTCTTCCCCATCATCAAGTGTTTTTAGCTTCTCTGTTGACCTTGTAGTTGCGCCACTCTTGCCACCCTCAACCAACCAAAGAGGTGAGGCCAGCACTGAGCCCTGCTTGTTCTTGGCATGCAAGGAAGATGTGGGGAGCAGTTCTGCAGGTCCATCCTTGGCTGTCTGCTGCTCACAGCGTGTACAGCTCTGATCACTACAGGATCTGAGCGTACGGGGCTGTAAGCACAACATGTCAGCCTGTTTCTTATCCTCTCACATTACAGGCAGAGAAGAGTTTTACTTTTCCATGGAAAAGTTATTAGTGCATGTATGCCTCCCTACTAGCACTGATTCTTACCCTCAGAACCTTTGGCTTCCTGTGAAATTAGGCTTTTGTTTAAATGTTAATAACTTTTGAGTGGCTTCATGCCGTTGGTACCCGCTTTCAAATGGAAAACTGTGTCAATAAGGTGGAAATAAATTTAATAGGCTTAATGGCGCCTGTAGAATAAAGCAGCTTGTCTGTGACCTCCTCATTAAGGTGTTTGCTGACAATGCAGACTAACAGCAGTAGGACTTTAATACTACTGTGTGAGGAATTACTTTATTTTAAAAGACTTCAGCAAATTTTCATGCCTTTATCCGTCCCCATTCTGTCTGGCTGCTAGAACCTGTCAGTACTTCAAATACCTTATCTTCCTCCTTGACGGGGAATTTCTAAACATACATAAATCTGTGGACCTAATTGCTCTTGAATATTTTTTTCAAACATGTTTCCCAGGAAACAGTGTGAACCATAAAAATTCTGCACCATAAAAGTGCCACGACTGTGACGTGAAGGTATTTATGCTGTGTATCCCTTCACTCTTTTCTTTAGATTTTGCTATACTCACCTTCTTTTTGAAACAGCTAGTATTTTGAATGTAAAACCAGTGAGCAGTTAGACTGAAGTTTAATCACCTGTTTCTTCTGAGTCAGCTCTGGCTCCATCTCAAACCAGAGCGTGCCTTGATGCAGCAGTGGAAGCTCATTGTTTGTACTGAAATGCTCTGTTGCGCGTTTTTCATGTGCAACACAACTTTTGTTTCACCTCTAAAATTGTCAAATAAATCTAACTGGGGAGTCCTGTAGTGCTTTGGGCGTGATAGGACAGTGTGTGGATGAATTTGAAGGGTGTGAGCCTATTGGTGTGTATCAGCTTTTGCACTGGGCTCCAGTTGGAACGGTGGGAAATGCACTTAATGCAATAATTTGCTAGAGACAATTGCAAAATTGGCTGAGAGTGAACAACTTTCAGGGAGTGATATTCTTGTCATGTCACACACACGGTATTAACAGATGATGGTAATTGAAGCAAGATTGAAATAGTCTAAGGTGAACCTTAATATTTATGAATTTTGTCAGAAAGTGAAAAAAGTGTCAATTGCAAGAAAAACCTAGCACAGGATAATAAACCTTTGAGTTATACATAGCTCTTCCTGATTTAACAAAATCCATTAGGAGAGTTAAAAAAAAAGTAGCTATAAGAATGTGCTCCTTGATAGAACTTGAAGTTCATATGTAATAGATTGAGCAGGAGTACGATCAGTGTTATTCAGGGAAATGCATGTTGCCTTTATTTCCCTCAAGCGCTGGATCTTTTATTTCAAAAAGAGTTCTCAGGTGCTTTACAAAATCTTTTTTTTTCCGCTGTTACAGCTAGCACTAGTGTTATTATCTGGCTTTGTATCACGGGTTCCTCATTTCAGCACATCACAACACAGCTGTTAACGTTGACTGTGAGGTGAAACGTGAGGGCTCAGCATTGAGTATGTCTCACTGTAAAAAAATCACTTTTATTTTACAAGTGTTTCGTACAGGCAAGTGTGAAACAATGCTTCCCTGTGAAAAGCAAATGTAAAAAACAGTCTGAGCTATTTGACTGTTTCAGTCAAGCAGTTTATAATCAGACGTCTCTTCTATCTAATGTGATTTTCTAATGGGGTTATAAAGTTCATAACCAGGTTATTTAGCAAGTCTTATGAAGCCAAGTAAAACAAAAAAATTTCAACTACAGGTGAGACAGCTTTTTATGTAGGGAAATTGTGGGCGACCTAATGTGCATTGTAAATAGCGTGCAGTTCCCACATGTAAAAAAAACCATACATTAAAAATAAAAATTAAGAAATATAGATTAAAGGTATATTTTTATGTATAATGAAATTGCTTTTTCTTCAGAAATCTTTACACTTTTCAAATTCTTAACTTAAAATATTTCTTCACAGTAATTCGCAGAGAAACAATGAAAAGTCTTTGGTCATGGAGCTTCATTGTGCCATGTAATGTAGGGATACAACACCTTTATTTCTTTCTTATCTTCAGTCATTGTAGGTTTTTCTGTCTGTTTTTATCTGATCATATATAATGGAAAAAAATGTTAATGCTTTGGATAGAACTGCTTGGAATAAATAGAATTTTCTTTATGGTTATCAAGTGCCTTAACTGTATTTTCATAATTAACTATCTTCCAAACTTATTTATTACTTTGTATATTCCACAACAAGTTAGTGTGTCCCTTAATCATACAGTTTTAATACAGTATATATATTTTTAGCCAGAAAAAAGGGAAGAAACCACACAATCAATGTCATGAAAGTTGTTTTGAAATCAATACGTAAGAACAGGGGAAAATGAGGTTTAGAAGAGCTGGAATCTTCCTCTTTCTGTAAGTGCTCATTTTTTGATTATACATTTATATTTCCAGCTATTGGGCTACAAATAAGAGAAGTGGATCTTTCTTTAAAAAAGAGAAAATTTTAAAAGTCACCCAACTCCTTGAGATTTTGAGTAAGACCTTGAAGGCTGTAATAGCTTTCATAAAACAGCAAGATTTTCAGCTGCATATAACCTCCCATCTGTCCATAATTTACACCCTTCTTTACTCTTTAAACAAGTCTGTAACCCCAAGACTCATCCTTGTGCTCTTCACCAAGTATTTTCGGGTAAAATATGACTAGGAAGCAGCTTGCCTCCTGCTGGCTCCAATATTATATATATCTCTTCAGTGCACCGTGGCCCCTTCCTTAAGCTGTTGAATATTTAAATTCCCCACAGTGTGTACTGTTTTCTGCATCTATCAATTACAGAGGCCAGGGCACGGGAACACAAATGAGACCTCAGCTTCTCAGAGGACTTGAATGCTTGCTTTTCTTTGTCACATGCATTCATTCTTCTTCAGCATGGATCTCGAACTGCAACACAGTGGTTAAAATATCTGAAAAGCCTGGATGTTCATTTTTAGATTGGTTTCCTAAGAAACTGCAGTTTACGTGATTGTGCTGTTCATCTGTCAGCTGTAAATCTGAAAGCTACTGAGCAAACCTGAACAAAGGGTGGAAAGTGAAAACGAATTTGTGTTAGATGAAGATAATTAGGGAAGATTGTCAGGAGGTCAGAGGGGAAAGATGCAGATGAATTGTGTTCCTCTGAGAGAAGGGCAGAGAGGCACAACACAGAGAGATGCTCCCTTTCAGGCTCTCTGCTTCGTGAAGCAAACTTCAAGCTCACCTTCTTGCTGTAGTCATGTTCAGACTCTTACTATGTTAGTATTTCCTACCAGAACAATATAAAACACTTCCCTCAAGTGCCAGAGAAGGATTCCTGCTTTTCCCCCTCACATTTCTAAGTGGAGCTTGAGCCATCAGAGCATCTTCCACTGCTCCCACTTTTCTGTCCGACTGAAGGCAGGATCTGACTTTGAACTGCGGTGAAATGCGGAAGCAGCGTTACCCCTGTCCTTGCTGGGCAGCACCTTTTGCCCTGGGCTGGGAGACTCAAGAGAATGAAACAATTTAGGAGAACCTTGTGCTGAGACTGTCTCTGACTGTGGCTCTCACCAAGGTGGGGGATGCAGTGCTGCCCTTGCAGTCAAAGGTCTGTCAGGTCAGGATGAATCCCCATCATGGAATTGATTTGGGAAGAGGGACTAAGCTAAAATAAACTTATCTCCCAGCCAAACCAAAGGGGTCTCAGACTGTTATTCAGGTAATAAAGCTCAAATATTTTAAAAGGAAATGCTTCAACTTTGTTGAAGGACAGACCTGGTTCAGATAACGACCATCTCAGGAAATGGGTATTGCCAGGTTTATGTCAGAGAGCCTGTTAGATTGACATATGGATTCCTCAGCTGCCTCAGAACCAATAAAGCAGGTTAGTGACTATCTGATTTCATTAATTCTCCATGCATCACCAACAAAAGTTTTCCCATTTTCCTTACATATTGTGAAGAATTATGGAACATTGCTATTTATCTCCAAAAATGCAGAACTGCAAAATTATGGACCCCGAACGTTAATGCCGTAGCTGAGCCTTTTATTGTGCTTCTTGTGCTTCAGGTAACAACTTCCAATTTCTTTAGTCAGCGTGTTCAGGTCATCTTATAATTCTCAGTATATCAGTAATATTTCTCAAGATTTAAGTCTCCCCAGTGACTGGATTGTGGCTGTCCTGTAGATGGTTGAGTTTAGGGATCAAGTTTTCAGTGAGTGCAAAAATATAACTGTAGAGAGTTACTGAAGGAATGCTGATTTAAACCACACCACGATTTGCTTCCCTGGTTAAATTTAAAATGTTCCGGGTCATTAGAATAAGCTTGTTAATTTCTTTATGTATTACAATCTCATTTTCTCAGCTTTTTAAATTTTCCTTTCTTGATCATTAAAGTTAACGTAGAACCTTGGGTTGGCTGCTGCTTTCCATTCTGTATGCTGAGTGTGCCTGAAATTGTCACTCCTGGCGTTGGGTCTTTTCCTCTTCATTTATCGTCAAATAAGCCAACAAATACCTTGTCCTGCCATCCTTATTGCCCACACTCAAATCGGAGATTCTTGGAGAATGTACGTGAAACATTTTATTTTCCTAGCATCATCACCTTGTACTAGCTTTAAAATTTTGGTTTCAAGTGGTCATTTCATAACCTAATCATGCCCTAGAGAGCCCAGGACACCTTCAAACACCAGATTTCCCTGTGCAACATTTAATATTCATAAGATCTCTACCAATCCTATTTATTTTCCCATTCTGTCCTGTAACAAATATTTTCTTCTTCGTTCTACTCCAGTATTGATAGGAATAGTAACTGTCTTGTTCCTGGTTTTATCTATTGTATTTTATATTAATTGCCCCATTTTGTTCTGTATCGCACTGAAACTTTAGTTCTTTATGAAATAATTGACAAAAGTTCTATTGCTGTCTTCATAATTCTTCTTTTGGAGTACATTCCGTGATATATATAGATATAGATATAGATATATATACATATGACAATAACATGATGTTTCATTTCATCTAAGACCATAAATACAGGCTGTCTTATCTACCAGAATAAAGGTGTTTTTTCTCTGAGTGCTTTACTGAAGGTGGGAGTCATCATGTTTCTGTAGAAGAGACAGCAGAGCCTTCATCTAATAAGATTATCGACTACCTGTAAATGCAGCTTTTATGCACATTTATGCCTTTCCAAAACACTTGTTTAGCATTGGCACTTTTTATATTCTAGTATAAAATTTTTTTGTTATTTGAATGCCTGATAGGATTAACTCAGGTGCCAAAATCTACTTGTCTTTCTGTTAGGGTGCTGTGGACTGCAAGACTGATGTTCAGTGCACTGAGCATTCACAGTTTGACTCAGGGTTCCTGCAAAACCACTTGTGGCAATAAATATTCACAGCCTGCCTGGCTTTCTCATTTTCTTCCAAACAGATCTGAGCAGGAAATCTAAAAAGATAAGGATAATCTGGCACTCTGGAGGTGGGAAAGAGAACATAGGGGAGCTGTACTAAGAAACCCAAGTCTGCTTTGTCCACTTTATCTTGTGGCCAAAATTTAAGTTCCCTGGTTTTGTTTCTGTTCTGTTAGGTGGTGACTGCAGAAATCAGGCAGATTAATTAATTGAAGACCTTAATGCAGTCATAAATTATATTATTGCAGCCATATATAGCAAGAAATAAACCAGGGTAGAAGTTGCAATGTCATACAATGTCATAAATTTGGCATAGTAGGAATCTTTGTGGCATTTCTTTTTTGTTTTGATTTTTTTTTTTAGTGTAGCCCGAAAATTTGTCATATCTATCCTGTTTTCGTGTCTCATGTAGAATCACAGAATCATTTAGGTCAGAAAAAACTTTGAGTCCAACCATGTAGTCCCTTATTTCTTCATTTGTCATTAATCAATCTGGTCAATTGAATAATTGTGAAGAAAAATAATCAAAGCTCTGTTAAGGCTTAACCAAATTATATTTCTAAGAATATCAACCCACAGAACTCACCAAATGAATAAAATGTAAAGCTTTAATTGCCATAAGCTGGAAGGAAAAAGCTGCTGATGATTCTGGTTTTGGGTTGCTTGTTACATGCCGAGGAATCCAGTGATCAGAAAAAAACTGTGTAAAATATCCTTAATCAAATATTAGGAAAACAGTACAGTTGGATGCTACTGGTATATGAGGCTTTCTGATAAAATAATTCATATATAAAATATATGTTTAGGAAAAACTTGAAGATGTCAAATATTTGGTGTTCATAAGAACTTAAACCAATTGGGTTAATTAGTTTTAATTACATTTTTACAATGCAGGGAATTAACTGTGCTTTTATTATGAAATAATAAACATGGAATCAATGGAATTTTATAATATCTGTCAGGGGATGCTCTAGGAAAATGAGAAATTTTTTTCTTTTTGAATTGAAAGGAAGGAAATTCTGATCAAATTTTACAAGCATAAGACAAACCCTGTATCTAATATAATGAACAACTGAATTTCTAATAGCTTTGCGGCTTGGTTCTGTAGGCTAAATGTGCTGTAAACTGGTGGTTTATTATTTTAGTCTTAGTGCTGCTCTATTTTAGGGCTGAAGCAAAAGTAACGGGAACACATTTTCCTTATTCTCCAAATTGTATGTAATGTTTTTAAATATCATGAGGAAAAGGGAAAATGAAAATCTGTCGAAAATAAGGGAGAGGAAAATCTTGCAGGAGTAAATCTGGCAGTTTAGACCATTTCATCTTGTCATGCAATTACAATGTTAAAATTAAAAAAAGCACATCAAAGCAAGTTTACACATTTACTATAATGTATCAGAGACATGCTCCTAGGGACAAAACCTTTGAATGTTGTGGTTTCACTCAAAGAATTACTAGGCTTTTAATTTTAATAAAGGTAGAGTTTCCTGGTTTTGAAATTAAAAACCAGCCCAGTGACCAATGGGTCTGCTCATAACTACGCGGGAAGTCCATTTCCAGATCATAGCAGGGAACGTGTTATGTATTGTCAGGAGCTTCCTTTCAGTGAATGATAGCCCTAATCCTTGAGGTAAAGAAGATTTCTCTTTAGCCTGAGTGCAGGAAGCTTAGCTGAAGAGCTTTATCCCATTGGAGGTGTCTTAACTGAGCACTTATTTTTCTCCTGTACCCTTATTGTCTTGTACGAGCACCAAGGAAGCTTCTCTGAATTTCTGTGAAGGAAAATGGCAGCAGTGGCATAAAGCAGCTCAAAAGTGCCTAACACATCTTGACAGAACAAAGAAATATTACAGCCTGCATGAAAATGAATATATGGTATCCCTGTACAGCATTTTGGGGGCCCTTGCACTGCCTAGAGCCTGATGGCCAGTTCAGGGAGATTCCTATACCTCTTCCTTAATCCATTCTCATCTCAGTCAGTTCTGCCTCCCGAAATCTTGGCAATTAATTTTCATCCTCATTCATTTAATCCTCCTATCTACTCCTGAGCAGATCACCACTCTTCCTACAGCAGCTCAGCCAGGATATTTTGCTAATGCTCACTCAGGGAGGCAGACCCAGCGTGACCATCCCAACGAGGATTAGTTCAGAGGGAACACAAGGAAACAGGATAAATGGGACCATAATGGTACAAAACAGCAATTTCTTGGGTGCATGTAACCCCCTGGCCCCCACTGTGCACCTGCCAGGGTGGGGGAAAATCAGTAGAGTTGATTGGAAAAGCTAATTCAGCATTTTCAAATGGAGAAGGCTGATTCACAAGGACTCTGGGCAGAGGGGTGTGTGCTGGGTCATCCTGCTCTGCTGTTTCATGCAATCTACAGTTGCAGTCCACTCCCCACCATTTCCTCAACAAGGAGTTTTTCCTGGTGGTTGGTCTCTAAAACCAGCTCTGATAGGGACTATCCAGATTTCCTGCTTCCTGCCTGACATAAAAATATTACTTGTGACTTTTAATTTTTTTTTTTGAGGATATTTTAGGAGAGCTCCGCATGTGGCATGCAGCAGCTCTCATCAGGAATGGAGGGGTACGAGGATGGTGGAGCTGGTGGGGTTTCATCTGTACCTAGAGGAGTTAAAAACCATATACAGCAAAACGTGCCACCTTGAGATCCTGTGTAGAGTGGCTGTAGGGGACATCGCCTAGTGCTGGCTGTGCTCCTCTGCTCACCTTTCATTAAAAAAAAAAAAATAGAAATCTAAATCAAAATCTTGTTTTAGCCTCGTGTGAGGAAAAAATCTTGTGGTTTTATTCCGTCGCAAGGAATTTCTGCTCAAGCCCAAATCTTGAGGTTCCACAGGCAACACAATAAAGTATAAAAATTGGATGTTTCTGTGTGGCAGGTTCTTTGAGGTCTGCTCATTTCAGAAGACAGGGCTAATTTGAGGCACCCTGTGCCAGGTTGTAGAAGACACTAAGAGATTTCATTGAGCCAGACTGCAAAGCTCTCTGAGGGACTCACTGGGCTTTTCTCTGAGTGTGCTTCTGTGTGTGGCTCTGCCCACCTGAGACTTGTGCTCAGCAGCTGCAGCTGGGGATAACCAAATAATGCTTCCACCTTCAAATGAGCTTTGAAAATACCTTTTTTCTCATTCTTTTTAAACAGGGCAATCCACACAGAACAGCCCTGCACAGCTGAATATGAGCAAACCATACAAAACATTAAAATCAAGCAGTGCAGCTTCATAAGGAAACAAAGTTTCCCGATGACATCTAATCTATTAGAAATAATTTCTGAGCACAAACGCCCAGATCTGAAACTCCTCAAAAGGCCTTCATGCTTCTGCAGTTCTGTCCAAATCCATCTGTTTGCACTGCCTTGTGGGTTTTAGCTGGAGCTGCAGAAGCAGAGTGTCTTACAGTCACAGAGGTTAATGCAGATTTTCTTGATGGCTCTTCATGTTTTGTCGCATTTTCTCATCCCATTCCCAAGAAGACAATGCATCTTCATTCCTGTGACAGGGCAGGTGCCACCTGAATGGGAATAGAGCTTGTGCTTATCTGTTGATACCTCGGTGGGAATAGAGCATTTGCGAAATTCTTCTTGGCTGTCAGAGGAGTGGAGGCATTTTCCTGCTCTCCTCTCAATTCACTTTTCAATCTCAATAGCTTATTGGAATGACAGGGTATCAAAACATCAGGAAAGCTAAAACCATACATCAAGCACCTGTGTATTGCGGAGGTCTGACAGTGGCAACAGAATAGATGGATTTTATATAATCTCTGTCTCCTGAAAAGAATAAAAGGAAAATTTTATAGGCTTGACCTGTGGTCTCAGAGAAATAGTCTGAGTTTTGCCTGGGTGGCTTGGCAGAATTGGGTGCACTGAACACACTTCCACTTGATATTTAATGAGCAGAAATGCCCCATGTAGAAGAGCAGTACTGAACATTCAGTTAAACATGAAGGAAATCTTCAGAGCAATGGTCCCATTTCTTAGAGCCAGATTTCATTCCGGTTGCTGATCCTGTTTCAGGAATTTGAGTTTCATTTCCACACTGCCTCTGACATGTTGATAAGCTGGGCATGGGAAAGAATCAAGATAACATCCCTCACCTGTTAGTTTTCACCGAGACTTGGGAGAGCTTCCCTTGTTTCCTATTTTCTCTTTTCAACTGAAGTGAATTATTTACTGCTTCTTTGACTCCATCCATCAGCTCAAAACCTCCACGACAAAGTGTGATACAGGTGCAGCCCGCTGAATTCCTGGGATGCTGCCCAGAATTCCCCTCAGAGAAGGAACACGGTTGGAAAAATGGATCCCAGCATCCATGTACTCAAAGGAGCTTATTGTCTCTGCTGCCTACCTCTTTTCTACCACTTTGTTCCAGTGAATGCAATGGCAGATGGAATTCTGAGCTTGCACTCCGGGGATAGAGACGGGGGTGCGTTTTTAGGAGGACCAGGTTGTTCACGCAGATCTTTGTCTCACACAGCACAGCTTCTCCTACTGGGGAACGACCAGCTCGGTGTGAAAATCGTTTCCATATTGATTCAGTGTAAGGGTAGCTGGGAACTCAGAACTGCAAGTGGTAAGAACAGATCACCCAAATAAAAACATCCTAGGAAAAGTGAGTGCTGGAAATGTGTAAAAGATCTGCGTGTATGCGTAAATTTGCAGGAGTAACACGCTTGTCTATCAGAGATCCTCATGGTGTTGAATTGAAGCAGAAACATAGGCAATGTGGCTGTGAACAAGGAAGTTTGGGGAGCTGCTGAATTATGCTTCCTCTGGTTAAACTGCTACTTAGTGCTACATGGCTTATGGAAGATGCAAATATGCAGTGTCTCTGTAAACTTTGCCATGGAGGAAGAACGATGTAATGTGCAGGACGTGCTGGAAATCAGTATTTCCTCATGCAGTGTAAAAATTAAACTGACTCAGTTTATCAAAATAGATTTTTCTACTTACTGCTAAGAGTGCTTGTTGCTAAGTTTGTTGTAGAGCCATATTTAGGAAATAAGATCATGAGTGATTTGAGGGAAATTATGCTGTAAGGAGTTTGCTGTGCAGAGTGCCAATCTCAAATAGATGGAAAAAGCTATTAGTAAAAAATGTTTCTTAATTACTTAACTACAGAGCATAAAAGCATTATTTTTGAAAGAAGAAGCCTGGGAGAATTTTTCTGTCTGATCTTTTGGCCTGGAGATGTTTTGTGCAGCCTGGCTCTGTTTCGTATCTGACTGCTGTTCACCACCTACTCTGGGGTGCAGCACCAGTTCTGGTAACCTGCCCTTAGTAGTTTTGTTTTTCTCAAGTTATGCTTTTCTCTACCAGCATTTCTGTTGAAATAATATTTGGAAAGGCAGGAACAAATTAAAGGCGTGTAGTAAAATCAAAAGTAAAAATTTCTCCTCACAGACAATTAAACCATCATAAATAATCATGTGAGGGTTTACTTAGGCTGGAAAACACTGGCACCTCATGATAATCTGTTAGTTTGTTCCACTTGCCACAAACATTCAAGGGCTGGTATTAATTAAAGTACTTCTAAGTGCTACTACTGAGTTCAGTACTAATAGGCTTATTTTTCTGCATTGCTGTTCCATTCATCTTATACTTGGCTTGCCTTTTACAAGCTAACTTGATGTATGTTACTCCTTTACTATATATAACTCCTTCAGTGATTTGCAGAGCAGTATAAACAATTTATGCTCATTGTGTGTGTGTTGCCTTAAAGTATGGTACATAAACCTATTAGGAAGATGGAAGTAGAGTATCTTTTATAGGAATATATCAAGTCGTAATGGGATTCCTTGAGATCTTAGAATTCACTTTGCAAAGTTGTTTGTATCTATTGATGAAAGAAAAAAAAAAAAAAGAGAGAAGTTTTCTCCAGAAGGTGCCATACTGATGAATACAGGTTTGTCTTTTGTCCCATCAAATTCATAAATGATCTGTCCTGGGCTTGAGGCTTCCCCAAGCTCTCAGTTAAACTGAGGTCTTTCCTAATGCTAAACAAATGCTGTTCTTGACTGCTTCGTGCCTCTGGAAGAACAATGAGAAATGAGGAAGGGAATGGGAGAGGCTTTAAGTGTCTTCTTTCGCAGAGCCACATGCTGATTTACTAATATTTTAAATAGCTGCTCGCCTAACCAGTTATTGTTTTCAAGTACTTCTCATGCTTGTTGTGCACTCACAGTTATTTAGTCTTTGTTTTCACTTTGCAGAGGGGAGGTCGGAGGGAGGTTCTGCTTGTAGAGCCTGGAGCTATTTCAGTAAATGAATTTAACAATGCCAGTATAAAATGAGCTTGTTGTAAGCAGACAGTACTCTCAGAGCCAGAGATGAACTTCTGTGGTTTCTAAATAAGCAAAGTCTGTTCCAACAAACAGCCCCTCGTGGCTCCCCCATGGAGGCAGATTGCAGTTGCTGCAGGATTTTCTTACAGCACAGGAGAAACTTCTCTGTCTGTACGAACACACACACACACACACACACAGGAGAAGCAAAAAGCCTCTGATTTGCTTGGAATTTATGGCTTCCTAATTACAGATGAGGAGACACTGTGATTTACTACTGTCTTATTTCCTAGCACACTAACTTGTGTTTATATAATGTTTGGATGGTGAACTCCAAGCTCTTAGCAACACTTGTGGTAGAACAGCTGAACCAACCTATACTGTGAAGAATTAAAACCACGGTGCTTTACTGATCTTTTTTTTTTTCCTATATTGGAAAGATTTAAAGAAGCAGGAGAAAATTTGTAATCATATTTTACATCTTTTTAATTCAGAAGTATCCTCCTTTATAACAGGCATTTCCTGCATCTTTATTTTCAGGATTAGAGAAAATAAATTTTTATCTTATGAAACAAAGCATTTTTCACACTTAATTAATGTTATTCAGTGATAAGTTTCTGTCCCTACCAGCTTTAAGGAAATAATACAGAATTTCCTAGGCAGTCATGTTCATGATTTGAAAAAGATCTACTTGTGGATCCATATTTAAGGATAAGGATCAGTTTCTCATGTCTGAGCAGTATCTCATGTGTCTGACAGACTTTCTGATCCACATCTTCAGTGCACCACACTGCAGTCACAGGAGCAAACATCCGTCTCTAATGAGCAAACTAATTGTGATTTAGGAAGGTTTTGAAAGGATTTTGAAATGAAACACGAACCTGTCATAGTCAAGGGACTGAGTTAAAGGAGTACTAAATCTTTAAGTCCTTTACAACCAGATTTAAGGGAAAAAATATATGGTGCTTTTTTTCCAGTGGTTTATGATTATGACTATCATTTTGGAGGCAAAATTATTTTTCAGAGATTTACGAAATACAATCTATAGAGACACTATTAAAAAAATGTTGTCAAAATAGGATTCTAAAATTTTATCTTTACCTTGAAAAATGAAATGCCTAGTAATGCAGTTGGATGATAAAGCTCCTGTTATTATCAAATACATGTAGATCGATGTAGAAAGATGTGCTCCCATGGTGTTCTAAACTTCTAATTTTGAAAAATGGTACCAAGACCAAAATATCACTTGAGGCTTATTCAGACTGTTGGTATCATCACTTCTTGTCATCATGTGCAAAAGGGCAGCAACAGCAGACTTGACTAAGAATTGTGTTTCATATGTGAGATAAAGTAAAATATTTCTCATTTTCTGAAGTAGCATTGCGGCGCTAACAGAGAGAAGTAATAAAAAGTAATTTATTGCACAAATGCCACTCTGAACACACCCAGTAGAACTTCAGATGAAAAATGGACCTTGTTTTTATATATATAAAAAAATTCTCATCATAACTGCACATAAAAAAGTTATATTGGCTCATGTGGCCCTTATTGTTTCCTAGTAAAACCGTAACTTTCTGGTCATTCTAGACTCAGTAGGTGCTCTCTCAACTGCTCTTTTGTTTCTTGGCATAAAGGCTTCAAAAGAGAAAAATCAACTGCACCAATCTCCTTTTCTTCCCCTTCTTGTTTAATTTTTTTCAGTGTTCTTTGAGCCCTACCTTATTGATTCACTGTTAGTGACAAAGATTCAAATTAAAGAGAAAAACTGTTGGAATAGCCAGTATCTTCACAGAGTTAGGGATGTTTCCTCTAAGGTTTATTAAGATTTGTATAATTTGCGTTATTTAGAATCTGTGTTACACATAATTTTCTTAAAATAAGCGATGAGATGATTGCTCTATACACAGATAGACCTAAACTAAATACCTACATTTATTTTGATTCCCAAACCTGAGAAAACACTTGTGTTGTTTAGTTCAAAATTCTGGTTTTAGCTTTCAATTTGCATAGAAGTGTTTTCAGAGCTGGCAGAGTCTGCCTCTGCCATATATCTTTCTTGTTCTCTCTGTTTTATATGCCTACTGAGATCCTGTGCTGCAATTACTGCCATATGGGGAAGAAAGTTTAATTTTACAGTGGAAATCCAGTGCTGGGTAATCACATTGCCTGTCTAGGAGCAGATATGCATTACGAGTAAAATCATCCTATTAGATCTATCAAGCAAACCTCGGAAAAGCAGCAGAGGCTGTGATTTCTCTGAGATTATCTCCAGAAACACTAATGTTATCCCTGAGATTCTTTCATGTGGATATGTTGTGTGGAATTTGCAATCCTTTTCTGGATTTCACAATCCTTTGGCTCTCAACCAAGGAATTGGAAGAAAAATGGGGAGGGGAGTATGGTGGGCATTTTAAACCTTCTTGTCTATCCAATCTATTAAGTTTCAGCTTTTCCATTCCGCAGCTGGGTGAAACGGGGGTCAGGTCTGGTGCAAACGGGAGGTGGCCAGTTCCAAGCTTGGCTCTGGGTTTGGATAAGGAATAACCGTGCCCTGGCTGCCGGGGCCTGGGAGAGCACAATCTGCCTTGTCTCGAAGCCCTGCTGGCTCTCAGCAGATGGAGCAGGTGTGGCTCTGCTGGGAGCTGGGTGGACAGCGCTCAGCTAACGGGATCCAACACGCCGCGCGCGTGTCCTCGGCGCCGTAGCGATCGCACGATGAGCGCCAGCGCCGTGGGATGTCCAGGGAACTCTCCCTGCAGGGTTCAGTGATAGCTCCTCAAACTCAGCACGGCAACTCGTGACAGGTACAGCCGAACAGCCATATGCTTCTTGCCTAATTACAGGAAAAGCTGCCCGTGTGCCTAAAATTAGTCAGAGGAATGGGCTGCTGCCACGGGGATGCTGAGCAGCCCAGGAGGGAGATGCTGGTGGAGCAGGGACAGCAGGGCTTGGATTAGCACTGCGTGGATTGCGTGAGCGCCCGCACTACCTGTCAGCCAGGGAGGGCTGCAAAGCCCCTCCTCTGCAGAACTGAGGAGCTTGTCCACAGGAGTTCATGTCCGACAGCCCTGCTTGGGTGGGAGTTTCCCCTCTGACGTGCCGCCACACTCGCTGTGTCTGCTCTTCCCACGTCCCTGAGTGGAAGTCGGCTCCTGCAGCTGAAAGCAGAGGGAGCACCCCCAGCAACGCCCCAGCCCTTGATGCTCACTCGAAAGCGTGTGCCACTGATCTGAGGAGATCAGCTATCAAACAGACCCCAACAGCTTAGAGCAATTCCTCGTAACCAAGCTCCTGCCCAGTGAAGGCAGTCATTCAGAGAGTCTTTAAACCAGTAATTTTGCTTATATAATTGTATATCTAACAGTAAACTTTCTTATATAACTGCAAGAAGCACTGTGCATCTTTCCTCTTGCTGAAGTTACACACACAGAGGCAAGCAGTGGGCATTACATGTGTAAGTACACCCATGGGGGAAAAATTTAAAATTATTTCTTTTTCTTCTAAAAGCTTTTTAATTATTTGACTTACTTTGTGACCTTTTACATCAAATTATGTTGCCAACATAGAGGATTTTGAAAGAGGCCTGAGGTCCTCTGCAGACATATGCTTTGCTTTACCACAGGCAAAACTGGAGAGCAAATATCTGCACTGGAGAACAGCTCCGAGAGGTAGCTGTTTGTGCAGTGAAGTATTTCACTGAACTTTTCACTCCAAAGCCACAAGTCCCAAATTTTCTTCCAACCAGGAGCGATCTTACCCTTGAGCAGTTTTCAAAAGAGCTGCCTTTTGACCAAATGGGCAGCCTCCCTGCAGGGCTGGTTCTGCAGACAGCTACAGCAGTGGCACGGGGATGTCTTGCAGAGCAGCTCTCCATGCTACGCTGGCTTAGCATCAGCCTTGGGTTTTAAGGACACTCATGGTGTGTGGGAGTCCAAAGTGCAGGGAATATTTCTCTGCCTGTTTGGGGGGGTTCTAACCCCCTGGACAACACTGTCTTTGACCTTCGTCCATGGGGAAAATTATCTACCCTCTGGGAAGAAGTAGAATCTACACTGGTGTGAACTAGGTGATAGAACATTATGTAAGATTGTCACAGGGTGAAAATTTAGAGGTGTTGGGTTTGTTAATATAGTAAATAGATAAAAAGCAAAAACTCCAAAATGGTGGAGTGTTGTTGTTCTCCAGACCTTCTTCTTCTTCTACTACTACTCCATGTTCTGCGGCAAAAGTGGATTGAGAGGATTGGGTGAAAAATTCTGCAGTTCCTTCTACGTGACAGGGAGATTTATTGAACATTGGTAGAAAAGTAAAAATATCTTTTGTTTTGGGATTTCATTGGGTGATTTACCTTTAAAAGGCTGTGTAATCTTGATAATTCGCCTTTTCTTTTGCATTCTCTGCTCTGGGTCACACCCATGACTTGGCTTCTCTGATAAGCTTTAATAAACAACTATTTGATAGCAAGAGGCGTGGAAAAGTCCTGTTCGTCTTCTGGATTTCTGAAAAAGGACCCTAAAAATCTCACCCATCCAGGGAGGCATAATTAAGGCACAGAAAAGTGTCAATGGTGGTTTGAAAAAGCAAAATATATTGTAGGCTGTGATAAGGAAGACATTTCATGTAACTTGAAAAATAAGCTTTAAAAGCTCTTAGTGCAACTCAGAAAAGTGGCTTCCTGTCTGTTTAATGTATCTATTCCAATCTATAGAGAGGAAAAGTTAAGGGTGAGAGAGGGTTTTTTAGGACTCTCAGACATCTGAAGGACATAATCAAAGCTGGATAATGAGGGGTTTTTTTTGCATTATTGAAGAAAAGATACAAATTTTTCCTAATTTTGGAAAGATGTGTCCGATGCCTGTATAGTGCCACTCCTTAACAGGCTCCTCCACAGGATTCATTCGTATTTGAAAGGGGCAAGGACAGATTGAGGAAATACATAGTTAGAATGTTTTTCACTCATTATAAGAATGTACAAGATAGATCATGAAAAATGGTGGGGTATGGCTTTTCTGTGAGGAAAGCTCTTAAGGTTTTAAATTATTTTGTGTCATCTGAGAGAAAAAACCACTGTAACTTGTTTCTTAGAGCTTCTCATCTTCCTTTTTAATTTTCTGCTTCACGTAGGTGTAAAGCCACCCAACACACACGGAAACAGCTATACAAACATTTAATACTGCAATTTGAATGAATTCTATTACTTAACAGGACAGGTGCCAAAAAAGCTCACCAAATTTTCTAAGTTAAAATTGTGCATTTTCCAATAGACAAAGATGGCACAGAAAAGGTTTTTATCACCCAAAAACAATAGAGAAATCTAGAATCTGCTACTATTTTGCAAACATTTTGTTTTTCAATAAAATAAATTATCTAACTAGCCAGCTCCAAGCTACCTACCAGCAGTTAACACAAATGGAAATCAGTTCTCTTCATTCCTTTCCTCAGAGCATGTTTCACCTGTTTATGATTTCCACTTCTGGATCAATGTTTACATATTGCAGCCCAATTCTTTTGGAAATCATTAAAAACTGTTAAAACCTTTAAATATGTTGCATTGTAGACATAGGAATTTGAGTGGGAGAGCTGGAAAGTACTTGCTGAATAAAGACAGTGTTTCAGCAATATTTTCATTGAAAATCAGACAATTTTATGCCATTTTTGATTATGATGCCTCTTGTTTCTAAAATATTTTGAGTGTAGTTTTTTCCAATTTAAAAATTGATTTTGTGAATGGCACTGAGACTCTTAGGATCTTGGATTCGGGACAAAGTGCTGCAGGTTGGAGCTGCTTCTGCATTGAGATGAAGAGGTAATTCCTGGCCTTTTGTGGAGGAGGATTCTGTGATCCACTGCAGAATTTCCCCACATTTGTTCTGCTGGATGCGTGGGCTGGGCTGGGAGGGAGCACTGCAGTCGAAATTGTGAGTTTGAGAGTCGAGCTGGGTGACACCTGCTATGTTGAGGGGCCATTCTTCTACAAACCCAAGCGTATCCAAGTCTCTTACATCTAGAATTGTAACATACAGGAAATTAAAAACCTTGGTGCCAAAGTTATAACATTGCCAGGGATCATACATTTTAAAAACTCTTGTGTTCGTGCTATACTCAAGTTTTCCCTGTTGCATGTTTTGAAAGTAGCTGGGTATTTTTTTGCCATACTGGATTAGGTAATGCTCTGTGTGAATAACAAGGGTAAAATGTGGTCTTTAAAGTTTTAGGACTCATTTTCCTGCACTATTTTCCCTCTTTATTACATTTTAGCTCTAGAGATTTATGCTATAGACTAAAAAGCCCTACAGGAGACTGAATCATGCATGAACTTTATACAACTTTCTGTTTGAATCTGATAGTTTTTTTCATCTTTCTCATCAGAATGATCAGTGTTTTACTGAAATGTTGGCAGGCAGGGAGCAGAAATTGTGCCAACTGATGCTAACATTTCAACAACAGCAGGAGGAAAAAAAAAAGACAATAAAAGAAAGGATAGCTGGAGAGTATACTGTTTTTCTGGAATTATGTCTTTTCTCGGAGTGCTCAGTTCTCCTTGAGCTGAGGCTGCTTCCAGTCATTTCTTAACGTGTGAGCACAGCCAGGCTTGAAACTGTTTTAGGCTTCAGCTTCCAACTGTTCCATTTATCTCCAGCTCGACAAGGTAGCATGGTAACCATTGTATTAAGCCACAAGAGGAAAACTCATGAGATAAATTGTGGCTTTTCCCTCTGTTCTTTATTCTTGTTTTTCTGTAACCATGTAGAGCAGGCACTGTAGCACGTTTGATGGCGTTAGTAATTCCCAGCATATGAGGGTGATGAAGTGATGTTAGCTACAGTTTGTTGTGACAAATATTTATACCAGTGCAGTTTTATCATTTGTCCCTGCAGCTCATAAAAAGCAATAATACCATTATTAATACAATGTTCATGACTTGCAATAAGTAGACCAGTGGTTCAGCCCATGGAGGGCTGTGCAGAGACTGAGGATTTTACCTGTTATGATGATTCCCTTACCAAACTAATTTAAGATTATACTCCCTGTATGCCTTCCCCCTTCATCAAACCTCACTGCATTTGTTTCCTCTATTTGGCACGCAGTCTGTTACTTCCTGAGCACGTTCAGAATTGCATATTTTGAAATAAGATCTCTCCAAAAAAGCCCGACCTGCTTAGAAGAAGAAAGTGTAAGCTGGTGGTATTTGACAAAGATAATTCCTGCCTTGTCTATTACAGCAATATATCTTTGTAAGTGGCCCTGAGTCATAGTGCAGCGTTTCTCAGTCACTGAATTTCTGGTCTCCAGATAGATGAAGTTACTATTTTTGGTTTGGTCATGCCCTGATGTGCAATTCTGTGCTATTCCAAGTAAATCTGATCTATTCATGTTTAACTGGTGTAGACCAAAGCCTGAATTTTTTGGAGATATTGGACTGTTTTATAATGAACTTTTTTTTATATACATTGAGTGGCGTGTAAGGATGTGTGAATGCGTGCATAAACCTTCCAGTTATTCTCCAGTGGGGATATTTTTATTTGTTCTTGCCTTTAGTTGTTCCTTTCAAAATTTAAAATATTAAAGTCCATCAGTCAAAATTTTGCAATCTAAATCTAGGAGATTTCCATCAACATTGTAATTCGAAACTCACCAGGTACTTATGTAAATGTGATGTGTGAATGTGTGCATAAACCTTCCAGTTAGGAAATCAGGATATAAACAATATTTGCTTTATCTGCCTGATCCTGAATAAAGTTAAACAAAGTTTTATTCCTGCTATGTGTCAATTTGCTCAAATGTCCTGCTCCCTGTTCTCCAGTGGGGATATTTGTATTTGTTCTTGCCTTTAGTTGCTCCTCTCAAAATTTAAAATATTAAAGTCCATCAGTCAAAATTTTGCAATCTAAATCTAGGAGATTTCCATCAACATTGTAATTAGAAACTAACCAGGTATTTATGTAAAAGCAGATAGCATCTGTTAAATGTGTGTGTACCTTAAAATAAAAAAGAATGTTCTTTATTCCTCATTGATTTATGCCAAGGGAGGTATCTTTAAAGATTTGATCTTTTATAAGAAGATTCAGGAAATCTCTGTCTTCTGGAGCAGCTGCTTGATAACAATGACAGTGTCAGTGCCAGGTTTACAGTGTCAGATTTTATTTAAAGCTATTTAGAATTCACCATTTATTCTCACTGATGTTTCAACAGGTTTCATTTGAAAACATTGCGTTGTAACATCTGAATTTTTTCATGCTCTGAAAGGTTTTTCTTACGAAATCATTTTGAAAACATGTTTGAACTCTAATATCTTCTTTCAACAAAAACTGTGTAAACTGCTGGCAGAATGGAAGTGAAAAGCCAGGAAGACACATTTGGATAAATAAAGAAATGCAGTTCTCAGGGAGTTTAAGTGAACCAAAATGAAATGTGAATGAAAGAAAAAAGAATGACTCTCCATAGAAACATTAACTGAGGTAAATGAAATGTACAGCAAACTAAGGGGACTCGTAAGGAAATTTACAAACAAATAAAGCACATGGGGGAAAAAAAGGTAAATATACGTTTCTGTAAGAGAAACCTCTGAATATTGCTAGACAGATAAGCTGCAATGGATCCAGGTTTCTTCATTGTTTGTCACTGCAGGCAAGATAAAGACAATGTATTCTTGGCAAGCATTTTATGTGAAACTTTATTATGTTAAGTATTATGTCCTGGAGATTAGACTGACTGATATGTCTAAATTACAATTAGTCATCGTCCCTGAATACAGTAATTTATAACTGAGAAGGGTTATGAATGGAGTCACAAGGATAGTAACAAAATGGGGATGAGCTGTTGTTGTCTGTTATTTTTCTGGAAAAAAAACACTGAAAGGGTCAGATTTATGCATAATGTAAGACTTTGTTTGTTTGCTTGCTTTTTAGTTTGAGAAATTAATCAATTAATGCATAATATCTGAGAAAGCCCACAGTTCTAATGTTAGGAATAAGCCACGGGGTTTGGCAAACAATGCATTCCTGTGGTGGAAATGTGGAATTCATTGCTGTGATCCTTTCTAAGTCCTGTTCTAAAAAAATTATTTCAAAAACTGTGATTGATGTTTATTTTTATAAACAAATTTGGCCCAACTAAACAGTATAGAATAAAAGAAGCATACTGAGATTTGAACCCTAATTGCCTCGGTTTATGAGGAAAAATTGTCTCATAGAGACTGCATAATTATCCTCCCTGGGTTTGTTATATGTTTTTGTGGAGGATCAGGCTCTCATCACACAGGTCTGGAAATATTGGAACGTCTGTTTCAGTGATCTTGGCAGTAATTATGTAGAGACACCACAAGACCTCCTTGGCATTAGCACTGGTGGTAATTGGTGACAAGTCAAATGACTGAAATTTCCCTGCTTTTTTGGGATCAGCATGAAGCTGCTGGAACGTAGGCAGTTCCTCCTTTTTTTTTTTTTTTCTGAAGCCATATCTAACACACAAGAGATGCTTATCTGTGCACACTTACTGTCTTTTTTCTCTTGCTACATTTCAGCTTTACAGCTTATGTCCATCCTTTCCATAAGACTCTGACAATTTTCAACTTCATTTTGAGCATCTTTATTCAAATGCAGATTCTCTCTTTGTAGCTGGGACCAAGTCGAAGGCGTCTTTGAAGAAATGCTAATAAGAGTGCTGTGGTAAGGCACTGCTTCTTAGACATACCTTCCTTCTTAAGAACATTTCTTTGAAATCTAGACTGAAAAAAAATAAACCACTTTGCTCTTATCAACATTGCTTTAATGTGCTCAGAATAAGATGCCTGCATAAACCAGAAAATTGATAGGTGATAGTGAGCTGCTCCTTTACTGTGCTGAATGTGGGAGGGTCTGCCTTAGTGCAGCCCAGAAGGAGATTTCGAAACAGCTATTATACCCCTTTTCTTCTTCTTTATAATTTAGCTGATTAGCATCCTGTATCTACTGAAATGGCACACCAGCCCTGAGCACGTGACAAACAATGCTAGAACCTGGTTCATCATCTGCAAGGCAGAGGTGCAGGATACTGCATCAAAGGAATTACTTGACTGGGAAATGCTATCAGGGCGGCTTGGAATCTAATACATTGAAATTTCTTTTTTCAAAGAAGGAAAAGAGAATGCAAAACCTGTAAATGACACTCTCGGGTGAAATTGGAGAGAACCTGAAAAATTGCAGATCCTGAAAGATTCTGTCTCTTACAAGACAGAGAGGAAACTTTCTTCAGTGAGAAAAGATCAGCTGAAGAGAAAAATGTCACGCACAAGTCTGCTCACAGGTTACTGTGATTTGCTGCATTTGTCAAGTCACACGATTGTACTCAGCAATTCCAAGACAGCTTTAAGGTTAGAGAAAATTCCTGATAGCTTTATTATTCTCTCTTAAAAACAGGTAAAGTCTTCTTAACTGCACTTGGGATCTTTTTTCGTAAGGACCCATTAGAGTTAAATCAGTGTATTTCTAGAGATAGCTCAGTCATCCCAAATCATTTTCTGTCTGATGTTCAAGCCTTTAATAGCATACTTTGAGTTTGAATTGAATTCTGGAGAGACACTGAGCATGTTAATTAGATTCTCTTTGTGCTCTGAGAGGGAGGAAAAGCAGAAGGGATAATTTTTAATGTTTCTGTTGAGCAGTGTTTGCAGTGCACGCACCTCTTTCCTACAATATTACATGCAATTAGAAATAGAAACTTCTAGAATTGACATGTTCACTATGCTATCTGAATTTGCTAAAGGTGTACGTGGCCTTTGGATAATATGCATCAAGTACAGAGTAATTTTTTTAAACTAAGTTAAAAAAAAATACTTGCCCGAGTGTCTTGTTTAAATGTTAATGTATCTGGGTGCTACACCACTGTTTTATAACACTGAAACTGCACGGAAACTTGACTGAGACAAAAGTGCTGAACACATCAGCTAAACAGGGGGAAATATTTATGTTAGCTCATCCTTGTTTGCACAACCATGGCACGCTTTTTTCAAAATCAATTTATACAAATGGGGCAACAACGGCATTAGTGGTCTCAGGAAGGACAAGGAGGGCAGGCAAAGGGCTTTGTGTGCTCTTCTCACAGCCCCTGGGGCGTGAGGGCAGGGCCAAGTGCCAGGAGGCATGGGGGCTGTCAGCATCCCCCAAAGCGCACGCTGGCACTCCTGGGGTTTGCAGCAGCACCGGGTGCATCAGCAGATGCACCTGAGGAGGTGAGGACAAACACTTCCTTCTGCAAACATGTTACTCTGGCTGAGAGCAAAGCCAGAGAGCACAGACCTTCCTGCATCTTCCTGCTCGTGCTCCTAATTCTGCTGCCAAGAGAAGAAATGAGGTGGAACAGAGCAAATTTCCTCATTACTGATCCAAAGCAAAATGAAATGCGGCTTATGAAAGGAGCAAAAGTGGCATTTATTGTCACGCTGCTAACGCACGCCAGCAAGCTCAATTCAAAGAGGTTGGTGACACACTGAGGTATCAGAAAAGCACAAAAGAAGTGCAAGGAGAAAAGAGAGAGCAAGCTACCACCTCTGGAACTTGCCCACACGGGCAGTGTTTGGGAGCGAGGAGCTGGGTGAAGGAGGAGGCTCCGCTGAGCGGGGGCTTCCTGCAGAGCTGCCTCCCCCTACCACGCCAAGAGAGGGAGTCCAGGCTTTCACCACCAACAGAACCATGGGTCTGCTAGAGAGAAGGGATCTGACAGCTGTGAGAAGAACTGGCAGCGGGAAGACTCAGAAAAATTAAGCCCCAGATGAGAGAGAATTGAGGTCAAAACAGGAACAGATGTGCACTAAAAATAGAAGGACAAGAAAAAGATAGATGCAAAGGTCCTTGCAAGTAGACAGATATTTACCAGGAGGGAGAGACATCTTATTTAAGGGGAGATGGAAAAGCAGTGATAATACAAAGGGAACAAATCACAGCACAAATTAAGAAGCCTCTTCTTTTAATTCAAGTCATTCTTACTTAGCTCTGACTAAATCACCCTGTGAATCCTCAACCTGTATTATTACTTGGAAAAGCAACGAACCTTATGTAAAAGGCACCAGTGTAGATGCTGCTGAGCACCTCTGCAAACTTGAGATAATGACATTAAGGGAATTAATAGAGTTAAAGTACAGCCTACATTTAGTTCTAATTAGACAAAAGATCGCAGCCAAATTGCCACATAAAATTTAGACGGAGAATTCAGACAAGTCGTGGAAACTGTGGAAATATATAACTTCTGGGTTTGGTACAATTCCCTGAAATGTCCATAATTCTCCATTTTGTTGTTTATTCCCAATAATTTCATATGGTCTGGAGAACCAGACCTCAGGCACACCTGCATTTGAGCTCCCAGCAGGTACCTGGCTGAGAGTTTCCATGTGGCACTTCTGGGAGTAGGAAGTTGTTTCTGGAAAAGGGACAGGGAATGAAAGTGAAGTTTCCTTCCAACAGCAGCAGAAAGAAAGAATCATAACCAACCCTGTCAAACATCTTCAGCCTTTCCCTCCCACAAACACAAAAGCTTGTAGCAGGAAAATTCTCAATTCTGGACATTTCCCTTTGGGTTACCAAGTGGAGTAACTGCACTCACCAGTCTGACTGTGTAAATTCCAAGTACTGGTGGTCAGTAACCAGTGACTATGATGCAATATTTATCTTGGCATTTCCAATGAATTCCTCAAAAACTGTCCTGTGATGCCCAAATATCTAATTTTCTTATTTCTCTCAAGTTGTTTTTTAAAACAGACCAAGTCATCTCTGAGTTACAGCCCCAAGAACATTCCTGCAGTGGGACAAGAGGGCAACAAACTGACCCTGGGAACAGATCGTGGCTGCTTGTTGTAGAACAGCAGTTTGAAATGATGCTTTGCATAGATAAATATTCTGTAATTGCAGGAAGAGCAAATCTTTTTTCCTCTGTCTTAATGAACATTAATGAACAAAGGATTGATTTTATTGTTCCTGTCACTGTCATTACTGTTCTTATGCCATGCTCAATTTTCTAGGAGCCAGGTGACAGTAGTCTTACATGATTTTTTTATACTCTCTTCCCATTATATTATCATGTTTACAGCAGACTTTCTCCTGTTCTTCCCTGTAGCAGTTTTGTTATTTTTCTGCCTTTAAATTCCTTCAAGTGATTTTCAGTAAGCTGGTTGTATGGTCTTTCATCAGGTACAAAGAGAACACTTGGCAGATTTTCTGGAAGTAAAAATAGCATTTTGGTTTTATGGCAGTGCTCTAAAAAACCAGCACGTTGGTCCCAATTAACAAAATTACACTGGTAATTGTCTCACCCAAATTGTTGGTCTACAAATGTGTTCTTCACTTTACATGGTAAGGTTTTACTTATTAATTTCTCTTTAGTTGTGGCAATTCATTAGCAGCCAATCCATAAACAGTCATTCATTTTATGGACCTTGTTTTAAGGGGAGGGGTGGACCACCAAAAAGGCTATTTTACGACTTATCTCTGTCCTCCTGCCTGAATTTCTAATCCCCTTTTTACTTGTCTCTGTGCCCACATGTCATTTCCTCTATATTTATGATTCCACAGCTTCTTTTAGCTGCTATTGTATTGTTTATATGGAAAAATACGTGTGGGTGTAATTATAGGCAGTCCTCAAAAGTAGCTAGTGCAAAAATTTGGATTCTTAGGGTTTTTTCCAGCTTTTTCACTTCCTCTAAGAGGCCAAACGTCCATGGGCAATGCACTGATGACAGAAATGGAAGGCAGGAGACAACACATCAGATTTGAGACTGTGATAGAGGGAGGGTAAAGAGCATTAGCTTCCAGAAAAGGGCAAGGTGTGTGAAGTACAGCCTTGGTGCTTCCCACTTCTGCTTTGCAAGGCAGTGTGATAGAGGACAAACAAACATAAGGTGTGTTTTTGGGCACAGGAGGGTGTGATGAAGCTGGTGAGGAGAGTCAGAGTGAAGAGCTCAGCTTCCCTCCAGCAGGTTGACATAGAGTAAAGGTAAAAGTAGTACCAAGGAGGAAAAATGAAACTTTGACAAGTTTTCAATAGCAACAGAACAGATACCTTTGCTAAGGAGTTGTCCAAAAGGAAGTTAAACAGGGGTGAGGAAAACTCAAAAGCAAATAACCCTGGTAGAGCACTCCTGTGCAGGGGAGGGAGGGGACCAAGAAATGATTCCTAGGTGTCAAAAGGATGCTGAGGGCCATTACAGAATATGGCAATATGTATGTATGTATTTGTGTGTACTAAAATTCCTCTATTGGCACCTTGATCAAATATGCAGAGGTAACAGATAAAGCTCACACCCACGGAGTATCCCTGAGTTGAAGGCTACATTGTGGTCCCGTTACTAATTCACAAAATTGACTGCAAATATTGCAAAATAATTGGGGCCTCCCAACAAAACTTTCCATAACCATATTTGTGGCTTATTAGTCTGGGACTTTTTAGTTAGTTAGGGGGAAGTCATTGGCTTAGGGCTCTTTCTGCCTCTGTTCCCTCACCAATTCTATCCTAATTAAACAAATTCCCAAAAGACCTGCTGGATGAATGAGTCATTTTAAAACTGAGTAAAGATTTCAAAAGCTGTTCTCTAAGCTTGTAACTTCACAGTTAGGTATGTTTAAGTGAGACATAAAGCCTGTGATGGAGTCTAGTTTTAATCTTTAATTTGCCACCAGTGCAGCCCAAGTCTCATCAGCCACTCTGGGAGCCACCTCTCTGGGCTCATCCAGTCCTGTTTGGGCCGCTAAGCTGGGGGCATTTTCTGTCTGGTGCCTATGCCCAACTGCAGGGGCAGCAGCAATCTTGAATTTATTACACATTTTCAGTGTAGCTCTGGGTGGGCTGAGGAGGAAGCGTGATCCCTGCTCCAGAAGTGTTGAGCATTGGATTGCATTTCGTAGCAAGCATCACTAAACAACCTGCCTCAGGGCTGGCTGAACAGCCTGGGACTCCAGTGACCTCCTCTTCAAGACAGAAACAAAACCTATTGATTGGGAAGAAGTTGGCTTAACTTTTTTCTGCTCCCTGAGTTTTGGGTCCTCAACTCGATGATATAAATGACCTAATACTGGGCCAACCTCAGTGCACAGCCCAAACTGCCTCAGGGAAGGATTGTATCTAGTATTATCTGTATCCATTTTTTATTCAGTTGGGCTATAATAAATATTATACCTAGCCAGTGTAGTTCCCCACATGAAAAGTGTTTGTGCTAACCTATTCCTTAAAAAAACTGTTCCAGCCTTTAGAGAAGGGTCACTGCTGAAGACTCCTGTTTCCCTCGTGTAAGTCTTAAATGTGTTTTTTGGTAGTGGGTTCATCCTGCATGTACTCTGAGAGCAGCCTCTGTAAAGCTCTGTGTACTCCATTTGTAGTGAGGGTTGGGAGAAAATTTCAATGGATTTCAGTGGAAAGTTTCAATGCATTTCAGAAATGTCTGAAGTGTGAGCAAAGGGGGTTTAAAACTAGCACGCCATACGTGGGAACCAAAGGTTCTGTGTCAGCTGTGAGCAGAGAATATCTAGGTAAGAAAACTCATCTTAAAAGATATTTAAGTTACAGAGAAGCATCAGAGATTCACAGTTCACATAATATATTGCTGTAAAAGTTTGCACAGATAATTGGTAGCTTTCAGTCTTTTGACTTTGCCATCCATCCATTGTGCAAGGTTGCATAAAAAATTCTTTTAAAATTAAATTGTGTTCTGAAATATGGGTGGAGTTCTGGACTCATTCTCAATTATTGATTTCTGTATTAATACAATTAATTGTAGAGAAAAGGCCTTTTTTTTCCCATTTGCTCTGCCTGCAATTTGCATGCAGTCTCACGTGTCTTTAATGTCTACATCCCCCTACACTAAATAAAACTATCCTTGACACTGAGCAATCTGATTTTTTCCTAGATTATGGCTCTGATTTCATTGATCCATAATCCTTGTTAGTTTGGCTAACTTGATATCTAACAAGAAATTTGTGAATGTTTCTGTTAATAAGAAGCAGATAGACACAAGTTTCCTCAGATCTTTAACTGAGAGAAGAGAAAGGACGAGCAAAATGCATTCTTAATTCTTCAATCAGAAGATTGGACTCTGAGCACCCCAGGGAAGCAGACTTGCTGAGTGAAGCTGTCAGATGTTTACAGCTCAGCTTTTGAGAGCAGAGGCATATATAATTGAAATTATGTTTCTAGGGGATCTGTCAAAGCATTTTTGGCATATGGAATAACGTTCACTTAGTGAACAATTTGGAACCACTGTCTCTTTCGTCCCGTTAAACATCCAGATGTTCCATGTTTATGTTCTTATTTGCAAGGCAGAGAAACACCATTGCCACTGCAGGATAAGGCATGGAAATGGAGATGAAAATGAGGCAGATATTTGCTGCCTGTGTGCTGGTTATTTGCTGCCTGTTTGGGGTGAGATGGCAATGCAAATATTTGCAAGTGAGATATACTTTTCTATCAGATTTTTAGATTTTTCTGTTTTAAATTCTCATAATGATCTGGATTGCCATAAAAGTTTATTTCCATATAGGAAGTATAATGGTGTGCGTAAAGCATGCAGAAATTACACAAAGTGCTGCAACATGTGACTCGTAATTAAATGACAACTCTGTTATTAGGCTGATGGATATCTGAGGAAAGGGAAATAAAACAGAAAATGCCCCTGATAGGTGTAGATCCAACTGGAATTCAGCCAAGGCAGCAGTGCTGGGAAATGGTGCATCATCGACTGGGAGATGATGGCTATTTGAGAAACGAGTTTTGCATCCTCAAGTTCCCAACTCATCTCCACAGCTTTAGGGCTAATGCCTGTGGCAGCCTTTCAGAGGAGGTGCCAATGTTTAAAAATTCTGGTGATGCACTATTCTGTGCCTTGTAAAAGTCATCCTGCTTCTGAAAAGTTAAGATGGCAAAGCTGAATTGCATAAGGAAAACATCAAATCCTCAGCTCAGTTGACCGTCCTCTGAGAATGGTGCTAGTGGCAGAGGAACAGTGAGAATCAAACTTTAGGACTGAAAGGTCCCCATCTTTCACATGCAAAAAAATTATAACATGATTATAATGTAATATGATATAATACAATGTATAACAATAATAATATATTGCAGTATAATATAATATGATGTAATAGCTGTTGAATTTATTTTATATTTAGGTCTAGAAATGTCAGTAACTTGGATCTGTGTAGTGAAGAGTTTCTGGAGTCAGAATTCTGCCTCTGTTTTTTCCAAAGCTCAGTGGAGCAAAAGGCTTAGAGGTTTTTGGCACACAGATGGTAACAGAAGGTTTGATGCAAGGGAGTTCTAAATACGTGGAATAAATACAGCTGAAGTAATCTAACAGTGAAGTAGGAGGCCCTAATTCCATATCTGTTGTTCTTATCTCACCTGAAGAATCCCTTCACTGCACAGTTCCTACCATATCAAATAACTTGACATTTGATCTCCTTATAGAGGCTGGAACCTGAAAGTAGCAAAGCTGTTTTCCTGTTTATTATCTGTTTGCTCAGCCCACAGAATCTTCCAAACCCTCCATTTTGAACAAAAATAATCCTACCCTAAATACTTCAAGTCCCAATAAAACTGCCCCATCAGACATATTCTCATATTTAATAGCCTTCCTGGTAGAAATTTACACCTTAATTCAGAGCTGAATTTCTTCCACAACAGCTTTCAGACACTGGACATTCTTAGGGCTTTTTTTTGCCCAGACTGGATAAGCAGCATTTTTGGGCTTTCTTGCATGTCCAGAAACCCACTATCTGCACCGTGCAGAAATGTTAAACCAACTGCTTCCAGTTCCCAGGAAACTGTTCCATTTGTCAGGATGTTCGAAGCACTGGAGATTCCCATCAGCCTCCTGCTGCAAAGCTGCTCCTTCTATGGAATCCTGTGGGAGCCTGAGGGTGCCTCCAGAGGCTTTGTCCATGGGCTCCTGCTGGGAACAGGCATGCCAGTGCTTTCATAAAGACAGCAATCAGCTCTGCCAGGGAGGTTTCCAGGGGTTTGTGTCCTGGCACAGCCCCAAATGTGCCCAAACACACTTCTTGCATGAAGAAGAGGGCTGCTGCCATCCCGTCTCTGTTGGTGGTAAGGACTTGCGGTTTCCAGTTTCTCCTCGATCTAATTTTTCAAGTGCCTTGCTTGTCACAGAGGGAAGTGTCTCGCTGGGGCCAGGGCTGTCCAGGCCAAGAGCAGGCAGGTGGATGAGTCTGTTTCTGCAGGCTAGTGGCTCGTTCAGGGCTTGGCACAAAACCCTGCCAGAGAGGAAAGCAGGTCTGTGCTGCTGCTGGATCTCAGCCACTCCTGAGATGCTCCAGGAAGGTCAAGGAAGGAGCCAGGATGTTGCTGGGACTGCAGCTGGCCACGGTCATTTTGGACACTTGATAACTGGAAACAGCCCAGAATGTGTCCTCCTCCTCCTCCTCCTTTAATTTTCTGGTCAAAGCCATTTAGCACATTTGTATTTGATCTGAATTTCTTCGAGGATTAGGACAATCAAACTAGTATATCCAGTATTACCAATTTAAGAAGATGATTGTTAGTCGAAGAAATAAATGAGTTTTCTAAGGGAAGTTCTCTTTCTCAAAGGAAAATGTCAATGTCAATCCCTGTAGCCCTCATGCACTTAGAAAGAGCAATGCTAATGGGAAAATAGTGTTTTCTCCTTGTTACTACTGAGCAGATGTAGTATAGAGATCTGACTAAAAATTTAGTTTGTATTAGTTGTATAAAACCAAGCATTAAGACAAAAAGCAAGCTTTCTAGTCCTTGCTAATTAAATTTGATCACTAAGAAGTGCCCAGTGAGTTTTTTCTGCCTGGTAAATAAGTGCAATATATCCTGTCAGAACCGAGCTCCAAACTGATCTCAGCCTGAGACAATCTGGTAAGGAAAAATATTTTAGGTGCTGCTTTTCTTTCACGCCAGTGATTGCATAGGGCAGCAGTCCTGATTGGAACTTTGAATCACCTAAGTGAGAATGCAAGACTTCTAAAAAATGTATATATACAGGACTTGTGTGTAACTAGAAAACAGAAGATAATAAAATAGTGTTTAGATTTCTCAGATACACTGCTGGGCAGATCTAAGGTGTGGTAGAAGTAGCAGAAAATTAAAGCTACTCATTTAGCTCTGTGCTAGAATAATCTTTACCAAGTTTCTTCAGAAAGGTTTTACTGTAGCCAGTTATGCCAGGAATTCAGGAATTCTAACTGACTGGAACTCAGCTATTTCATGTTCAAGTGGTTGCTGGAACAGCAGGGAGATTTTTGTGAATACATGGTGGGGCAGATATTGTACTGATATCTGCCCTGTGAAAATGGATTCCCCATTTGGCTCCCCACCTCTGCCTGTTTGAGATAATCACAGTGGAAGTGAGGGGTAGTGAAATGCCGTTAAGTCTGGTGCTGCCACACTCTGGGGATCTTTATCTCCTGCTATGTTTTTTTAACTCTGTAAACTCAGAATAAAATCAGGAGTTCACTGTCTACAACTGTTTGGAAATAGTCTGTATTTCTCGGTTGCTCTCGTGCTTGATAAAGAAATATGGCAGTGGTCCATGGCAGATCCTGTTATCAGAATAATGAGGTGACACAGTCTGTTTGGTTGTGCTTAAGTACTGATAAATAAACATATTCTTTTTATTCCCTCTACTCTCCCACCCCTGCTATGAGGTTCAAGATTCAGGGCACTCACATGTCCAGCTTTATATACTATGTGTCTGAAAAGGTTGGCATAAAGTTAAACAAAAGTGAAGTAGAAAACCAGCAAAAAATAAGCTTATGGGGGAAAAAAGTGCCTGAAAACAAGAACTCTCTTACTAGAAAGAAGTACTTCTGCAAAAAAACCATGACAATGTTCACAACCATGCTGCTTTTGCTGCACAAGTTCATCCACATAACTTGGAGGAAGGTCGTGCCCGACTCCTGTGCAGTGAAACCCCGACAGGGAGCAATGTGCTTGTCCCCTGCTGCAGGCAGCCACCCACCACCGCAGGGATAATTGTCTGGGAGAGGTGATCTCCCCCAGAGCAGCGTCCTCCCCGCTCCCCAGGGACATCCCTGAGAAGCAGAGCAGGCAGGGAGGTGGTGCCACCCCTGCAGGCCCACGGCCCCGCGCTCAGATCGACCCTTCTGGCTGTGGATCTCTGACTCTTGGAAAGCAGCGCCTGATGCTTTCCTTCCATCTATGTAGGAAGCCTTGGGATTTTTGTTCTCCTGTCTTCGCTTCTGTTAGACAGGGAAAATTGATCCTTAACTGGGTCATGTGAGCAGCAGTGTTCCTCTGAATCTTAATCTTTTTGCTTTTTTCTCTTTTCTGGAGACCTACAAAAGACGAACACCTCTTTGAGATGCTCTTGCTGCAAGTCAGCTTTTCTTTCTTCCTCTCCTTCCATTCCTCCCAGTCACCTCTTTTTTTTTTTTCTCTCTCTTTCTGTTTTGAATAGATGGGAGAAGTAAAATCCCCTTTGTAGAGTTTAAAATACTTGGGGGATAAAACAGAAAAATTCGAAGCAGACAAATCTTCTTTCTTAGCCCTTGAGTAACTGGAAAAAGAAATAAATTCCGGTTCCAAAATTTTGCCTTGACACTGGCTGGGCATCTCTCTGAAACTCTAACGCAGGTCTTCATGTCAGAGAACCCTTTGGGGATTGGAAAGATGGGCACTGCAGGCTGGGACGTGGATTTTGGTCTGATTGTCATCTCTTTGTTGCTTCCAAGTTACTTTCAGAAAGGTACTTGTTTAGAAGTTGTCTTAAAGCAACACAGTGAAGGTAGATAAAAGCCTTACTTCTAGAGAAGATTAATTATTTGCACACTTTTCAGATAAATTTGGGTCAAAAGCCAGCCTCATTGATAGCTCTTTACAACATATAAACAAAATTTGGGATATTTTTGGCTTAAGAGCTGGCATAAATATGCTTTGATTAGCAAGCAGCGAGTGGGTCACCTCCTTAACCCCACATAAATAGTCATGACTCAAACCTGACTACTCTGACACATGTGACTTCCCTTGCTCATTGTTTTTGTGTGCTAATGTGAGCACAGTGTTCTACAGTTACGTCTTTGTGCCTTGGTAGTGCCACCCCCAGTGTTCTGCCTGACCCCCAGATCCTCAGATTCTCAGTGAGCAAAGGATACTCTTGATTAAATAATATACGTGCTTAAAGTACACACGAAGGTGGGCTTGTGACAAGGTTTCAAACAAAGGATTTGGGCTCTGAGGAGAAGGGATGTAGTGCAACCTGCTCACAGGGCCACACTCTCCAAAAACTGAATAAAACTTTCAGGACTAGGTCACAAGTTGAAAAGTCCAAAAAAATTAAATCCTATTTTTGTTTATGTCAGTGACAACCCGGGAATGTGTTTGGCCTTTAAATAGATTTAAGCTTCTCGAATCACAGAAATAGCTTTTGATGAGACAAGGACAGAAATAAAGAAGATAAGGTCAAGAAGGATTGTACTTCATTCTTTCAAAATGAAGTAATTTAATTGTTTTAATTTACAAAAAGATGCAAACAATAGTTTGTTCATTTAGATAATGAAATTAAAACTCCTAATGAAAATCTTGAATGTTTGCTGATCATGATTAGTATTTTCCTAGCAGAAATGACAGGAATTTCCAAATGCTACTTTAAATGTGTTTTTGATAGGTCTATTTTCCCTAGTTCATGTTGTATTTATTGTTAAATCTTCCTTTTTCTTTTCTTTTGTGTAACTCTTTAAATGGTGGGTGCAGAGATATGCTGAAAAAATTACTATACTCCTCCACATGGGATCTCAATTAAAGAAAAAAGCTTGTTCTCTTTGCAAACTTTCAAGATACGTTCCTAAAAGAAAGAAGAGTTTTTCATGCCCTTGGCTATGAACTTACAACTGTCAGAAAATCTCTTTTTCTTTTCAAATGCATTAGAAAAAGCCAAAGCATGAACCACCCCCCACCTTTAAAAAGCTTTTATCAAGCTTTTGTTATCAACTCTTACCCATTTTGTATGCTTTTAGGTGCTATATTTAGTTCTGAATTATGACTAGTATTGGCCTAAACCTTTGAATTTCCTCTTGTAAATCACACTGCCATTAAATAACAAAACCTGGAACTAATGAAACTGAGTCTTCACTGTGAAAACAATAAAAAAGAAAAACATGCTTGACAGTATTGAGGGGCCCAAAAAGCTGAAGGCAATCAAGGTTTGTCTTCATTAATAACATTTGTCTGCATTAATGACTAATGCTCTAAAAATGGTTCCTTGGAAAACAGGAAAGAAGTAGCCCAAATGAGCAATTATGAGGCCAATAAAAAAGTATGTTTCCTTCATATCTTTATGGGCTCATTTTCAGGCAATTAGGCTGCAGGTACATTTATTTGGCTGGTGAACATTTCATGTTAAAATCCTGAACTTGATGAGCTATTTATTAAACTCATTCTTTCTAACTGGCAGTATAATTATGCAAGGGATTATTGTCTTTTCATTTATTTTTCTGGAATGGTTAGCTTGTGATGCTATAAAACTCATTTATGAGAATGACTGATATTTATAATGTTTTAATTAAATTCGGTTTGGGGAGCAAACGGGAAAATTTACATTCAACGTATACGGTTGTGTCAAACATGTTTGACGGCACTTGTCTTTTTATTAGCTTAGAATAATTAGTCGGGGTATTTATGTACTAATATTACCTAATTAACTCAGCAGCGAGGTAATTAATTTATTTAATGGCTGTCCAAGAAAAAAAATGGTGTTGTAGTATAGTGAGATGCTTTAATTTCACTAGATTCTTCTTGGTTAAATGGTTTTTTCAAATAGGTATTGTTTTTTCAAAGGATTCAGAGAATATAGCTGTTTTGTTGGAGAGGGCTTTCATCCATGATAAAACAAGTCCAGTGTAAATCATGCAGGGAGAGGGCAGAGGAATTGGACGCTCTTCCTTTTCAAAGGAGCTTTTACATAAGCTGTGCTCCATCCATCAACCACAACTGCAGTCATTCCATTGCTTTTAAATTCCAAACGCATATTTTTTTCTCAAACAACCCTTATTGCAATGTTGCAACATCAGTGAATAACTGATTGGGTGAGAATGTTGGGCACTGAGCAGATATATAACCAGAACAAAAAAATATTCTGCACAATGACTTCCCAAGCTGTGCATGCTTTTCCCCACTAATTCCTTCTCTATAAACTTGGCCCATCTCCCCCTGAACGATTTAATGTGTCCCGTGGAGTCCTGTGACAGCAACCTCAAAGTTTAAAGTCATTCAGGTGTCATACTGGGTCTTTTTGTCAGTTTTGAACCTGAGCACCATGAGCTTTATGTCCTTTAATTCTTAGAGAAGACGATTTACATGCAGTGGCTGAGGTTAAAGGGCTTCACACGCGGTTGTTGCGTCGATCTGCTCCCACAAAACTGTGTGTCCGTGTTTCCCATAGCCCTGCGTGATGGTGCTTCGGAGTGGGGCTCTCCCACTTCATTTGTTTCTGTTTAAAGAGTTGATTAGTTGGTTTTCCTCTGCTAACAAATGTGCAAATTCCTGTCAGATCAGTTCCTAGGAATTCTGTGCAGTAAGATTTACTCATTAGTCAGGCAGTAGTAGTAGGGAAGAGATTTTTGCATCATATGGGATGCAAAAAAAAAGGAAAGGTTGGGAAAAGCAGCACACCCAAATGCCTAAAGGACTTAAATTAGCAGCTGTCACTGAACTCTGAAAAGTGGTTCTGTAAAAAGGATATGGGCATCTCTGGCTCTCAAGGACATCTGGTCAGTTTGGAGGAGGGAAGAAATATATCCACTCAAATGGCTTATTGACTTTACAGGCCAAAAGGTCAGCTCAGAAACCTGCAGATTGCCCAATTAGACCTAAGCAGCTCCTTACAGATCCCTGCAAAGCTTTAAAATACAATTTTTTCCATCTTTTCTACCTTCTGACACCCAGTTCCTGTACATGTGTGCTTGGCTGCTCCTGTTTCTGAAAACTTTGCTTTGCCTTTTCGTGTGTTACAAACCCTTTTGGCTGAACGAGCCTTTCTGTCCAAAGTCAGTCCCAGCAGCTGAACCAGTGCCAGCTTTGGTAGCCCTGTCATTGGGAAAGTTGCTGTCCTAAAGGAGCTCTAAACTCCTTTTAATCATTCACATGACCTCTCTTGCACCTTTCCTCACAGATGTTTTATTTTTATTTACCCTGGTGAATGATCCACAGCAGAGACCATCTCACTCTTTGCAGCTGTTTCAAACACCCTCCTGTAAGCAAATCGTGTGCTAATGTTTGTCTTTGGTAGTTTATCATTATCAGAAAACATTGTCATGCTTTTTTATTTGTAGCTAGCGAGTTCCAAATGAGATATATATCATAATAATTCATGCACCGTCATGTCTCAGTGCCTAATTAAAAAACTGACGACTGCAATTCATCAATGTTTCTGCCAGTCCCTGAAATACCCTCTTACTTTTGTCATTCTTTAACTGAGAAGCTCCTTGGTTGATTCATAACCCTACTGCTAATCTAAAGCCCTGCAAGTGAGAAAGTTACATTTCTAATTTATTTACGAAAGGTGAAGGTGGACAGGTTGTTTCAGGATGGCAAAGTTAATAACAAAGCTTTTCTTACTTGATCCACTGGGATCTTGTTCATTTTGGTGGGGTTTTGGTGGGGTTTTTTGCATACCAGATTTGAGAACTAGCTGCCATCTGAAGTATTTTCACTGTTAAGGTGTAAAAAAACAGGAATCATTTAATTCCATAACAATTCTGCAAAGAAATTTGATAACTCTAGAGTTTGAAATCTTTCATTTAGAGGGTCTTTTTACTTTATCTGGATAATTTGCATTTTTAAAAAATTTTTCTCCCTCACACTTTTTTCACTTTTTTAATTTTTTTTTTTTGTGGAAGCCAGTGCTAGCATTTGTCCACATAACGAGGTGACAAATACTGTAATTTCCTTTCTCTTACTTGTTATTTACCAGATTATACACAAAAGTATGAATTAGTAATCTTCATGATTCATCTTAGTTGTTAAATTGCAGTTTGCTAAGCCATTTCCAGGCTTATTTTTCCGGGATCCTCTTCTTTGGATTGTACATTTTACATGCTTTGTTCCTAAAATCCAGGTATTCCATCTCAATGTATTTATAAAACCCTGCAGCGAACGAATCGAACTAAACAAGTGATCCTTGCAGAACAGTTGATGTGTTCTTGACTTTCTGCAGCACACTGCCAGATTTTGGATCATATGAGTGTTTTTTTATCAAGGTTTCCATATATTATTTTTTTTCCCAAATTGCTGCCACGGTTGTACACAGCTGTGTGCTGAGGCCTCATTCCTAGGGAACTGGGAAAGGAGGGAATCTGCAGATCAGAGTGTGTTATCTGTGTCAGCAAATTCTAATCTTCCCTAGCGTTGAGTTTGAGAAAATTTTTATGTATTAATTTTAATAATAGCGTGATCAAAGACACTATGTATTATTTATAACCTTCTAAAGTGCAAGTGTCTCTCGTACCAATTTTTAATGAATTTCCATATTCTCTTGTTACTAGGGAAATACCATTACCCCTGCTTTATTACCTAGATAAATATTTCAGTAATGTGGTGCGTGTTTTGTGCTGCCACTGGAGTAGAGATTGTAGGATCCTCAGTAAGTGGCAGCTCCAGGCATGGGTGGCATCTCAAAACCTTGTTTATTTTTTCACACACACGTTTCAGAAGCCTTCGCCAGTGAGGGCACTGATTGTTTAGGAAGGATAATACACTTAGAAATAAATTATCCAGCATCAGAAATGCTAGAAATGAGAATGATCTAAAAGCTATTTAGATATCCACATACAAAACAGTGCCTGTTTAGCCTTTAAAAAGTGCTTTTCTTCAGCATCCCATCCCCAGTGTGTACCTAGTTGTGCCAGGGCAGCATCGTTCTGCCTCTTTCACAAATCAGAACCTGGGCAGTCTCCTTCCCCACGCTGCTGGAGAGCCACAGGACACAGGTGTGGAGTAGCCTGATGGTTTTTTCTCACTCTTGTTGTGGTTGCAGTGGGCCGGGGGTGGGCGGAGCGGGGGCTGTATTTTTAAATAGCAGTGGTTGACACCTCTTTTAAATGCTTCCAGTAGCATCAGCACATGATCACAGTGACTAACAGTGCCTGACAATTTCAGTTTTACTGCACTCATTGCTTTGACAGGCCTTGACTTTCTGCCAATTCAGTTGGAAACAGGCTCTGTATCCCTTTTGCCCCACTGGCTTTCCAGATTCTCTCTTTTTTTCTAGCCACGCATTTCTTTCTCTTGCAACTCTGATTTCTCTGGGGTAGTGGCCACAATCGCCCCTTCCCCACAACTTGTGGCCACCTGTGCTATCTCTGCAGTTAAATCATTAAGATATATCCTGAGAAAACAGGAGAGGGAGAGAATTACAACATTAAATGATCTTTTGCCTCATTAATTTTTTAATAAAAACATCTGATTTGAACCTTGCCTGCAGTTGTTTGGTACTTCCAAACATTGAGCGTAGAGTTAACCTGTCCATTAACAGCCTCCACTGTGACCGTGTCCCCCTCTCTTGTGCCATGGATGCGGCATTTCTGTGTTCCTTCAGCCTGTTTAGATGACATGTGAGCTCCCAGAGCACAGCTGGAGATGCTGGGTGATGAACAGTAGAGATTTACCCTTTTACTGATTCCAGGCATGGTGCAGGTATAAAACAGGCAAAGCTGTCTGAACTTGCTTGTTGAAAAAAACCACATTTTATCAAGAAAATAAAGGGAAAGTCGAGGACCAAGGCTGAGGATCTCACTAGTTCATCTATCTCCTTTTCAGGTTTAAGCCCATGAGTGCCTATAAATATTTCTAATTGTTGCTGGGAGGAAATAAGGGCACTGAAGTCTGTCGTGCTCAGAGCATTTCAGCTCCTGGGTCCCAGCTCAAATGGGCAGCTACCAGGACTTGTAGCTCTTCACAAATTGGGCTAAAATGAGTTGCTGATGTCAACTTATTTTTAAATAGTTGAGTGTGCACAGTGCAAATCTCATTATCTCTTCTGTTCTGCTCTCTGGGACTACAAAGACTGCCCTGGCGCTGGGGATTGAGTTATTGCTTCGCTCTGAATGGTGCTGCCGGGTCCGGGCTGGTGATGTACTGGGTGTTAGAAAAATGATGCCACCTTTCCATGGTCTCCAGCTTGTTGATGGCTTTTTTTATCTCTTTATTGGTGTCTTACAGCCACCCGCTGGCAGAACATTTGTGAGAAATATAGATGTAAATTTTCTCCAGGTAAATTGATAGCATAGGGTTATTTGGGGGTTTTTTGTGGAGTTTTTGGGGGGTTTTTTAATGTGTGTGTGGAGGCTTTCTTGTTATTTGGTTGGGTTTTTTGTTTTTTTTTTTTTTGTCCACATGCATCTGTACTTCATTGTTAAGGAGCAGTTAAAGATTTAAGATAGGGTTATGGGAAAAATACCAAAGGAAACAACATAAGCTCCCCCTCCCCACAGACTGCAGTAATTTCTGAGCTTTCATAGTTTCTTTTAAATCAGCAGAATGATTTTTAGTTGTGTCAGAGGTATAGTTCTCAATGTGGATATTTTCTAGAGGAAGATTTTAAAGTGAGAGCAGAATCCACAACAGCTGATCACAGCATGAGTGGTCAGTTGCTAAAACTCATTTTCCTTTGACAACCAAATACCTTCTGTGCGGTTCTCAGGCTTCCTGTAGTGAAAGAACAGAGAATACCTGGGGAAATATTGTGGATCCTGTAGAAAGGATGGCTGCATATCGGGGGGGAAAAAAGTTTTAGAATAAAAACATGTATGAACTATTGGTACTCTATAATCATTATGTTGTGCAATAGCCTAAAAACTGCCATCTGGCACAGAGAATAATGAGTACAAACGATATGTTCACAGGGAGAAATTCAATAATTTTCATTGGAAATTTATCGGCATCACTCTGGCGAAATGGCTGGATTGTGGCTTCCCATTTGCTGTGTTTTTTTTTTAATTATCTACTTTCTAGTAGCAGTTATAAAAGCACATGAAAACAAACTAATAGGGGTTTTAAGAGAATTTTTGTAATATTTGTAATTTCTCAGAAGAAATCTATTGGGTGTGCTAAGATAATTTGGGCAACACACTCAAAGCAGCTGTCTAGGTTCTCTTTTATGATTTCCCGTCCCTGAGGGACACCTACACCGTGTCTGTGCTCAGTCCCTCACCATTGTCAGCTGATTTTCCTCCCCAATGGACATTGTCCAAAGGATGGATGCAGGATGAGAATTTCTTTGGATAGGCCCAAGAGAGATTCAAATAACGTTCCATTACACGGAGATTGGCAATCTGAGTTAGTCTTTAAGCACGTATTGATTTGATCATCTCCACTCTCTTAATAAACATTTAAATCTGCAGGACAGTCTGACAGGGGCCTTCAAACACATGAAAACTGAATATGAATTTCACACACACACACACACACACACACATATATATTTTTTTTTTTTCTGGCGTTGCAGCTGTGCCCCAGTTTGGAAGTACATTTGCATGTTGCTCTGGATCAGTACAGAATTGTGCTTTATGGCTCTTTGATTTTGAAATCTAAGGCTTTTCTGAGGGAAATATATTGGATATTCGTTCACATCAAAGTTCAAGCAGAGTTTTATGGGGAGTAATAACACAAATTATATTGAAGTAAAATGAAGAATTCCAAATGTTTTATTGACCTGGGCTCTGGTAAATTCAATTCTACTTTCATTTCAATGGGTTTCATGGCCCACTGGAGATGTAATTTGTTAGGTATAATTAATACTCTTCTACTTATAATTTTTATACAAGACCAAATATATATTAAATTCAAATAAAAATTCATAATTAACTGCACTAAAATGCCAGCTCAAACCCCCTGATTATAAAACAGACCCTGTATCTTTTGTTGTTAAATTTATATGAACAGAAACAGCTGTCCTGGGGTACCTACAATTCGTGTCTTATTCTCAAAATGACAAATTTCCATATGATTTACTTTAGTTTGCTAGAAATATTTGATCTTTTCATTTCCTCAGTGTAAATGAAATCAGATAAAAGCCAGCTGACAGTAGCCATACTTGGATCTTCTGGAAACCATTCCAGCAAGAGACATTGCAGGTCTGAAGCTGTTAAAAAGGCAGACATTTTTCCGTGCAAACCTCTGCCTGTAGATGGAGCAACAGTTAATTCTGACTAAAGATAATTAAGAAGGAGTTACACTTGATTGATTTTTCCAGCTGGTTTTTATATTTGGGTAGTCTGAGGACCAGAGGAACAAAGCTCATTCACAGACCTTCAATGCATTGAAAATATCCTCAAATTGCACACCAAATTAAACCAGCTTGTTGGTGAAGGCTCCTCCATGCATTGTTCCTGAGATCAAATCAAGAATTCTTTGAATTGGCAGAGAAGAACAAAGATACCTTGTTGTAAATATACAGTAAATAATAATAATAATCAGGCTACTTTTGCTCTGTGTCCATCCTGCATGTCCATGTGGTGTGGGAATAAGGTATCCAGAAACACCAGAGTTGAAAAATAGCAGAAAAATAATTTTCAGTCACGTACAAGGCAAAATATTATCATCAATAGAATGGAAATAGATTTTTTGATGGAAATGTTTTGCATGCTAAATGAATCCTAGAGGAGGCTGACAGAAACATATTCTAGTTAACATTTGATAATAACTGTAAATGAAATATTTAATTATGAGCACAAGACAACAGCTCTGTCTGTAACCTTTTTGCAGCTGGGTTGATATCACTTTTCCTGTCTTTGACAAGAAAATTAATTGTGTTGCTGAAGTGTGAATTTAAAGCCGTTCAGTGTCCTTTGTTTTTCAGCAGCTCTAGTTTATGTTCAGCTGCTGAATACAACTGGATGAGATTTGCTACAATTCTGAGCAATGCATTCCATTATTTCTTCCCGTGCCACAAGGTTTCTGGTGAGCTTGGTATCCCCCCCAGGACCTCTGGGATCTTTGCTGCGGAAGAGCTTCCCAGCCAGTCAGCCCACACACTCTGCCCTGGTGCACGGGGTTGTTTCTCCCTGGGTGCAGGACTTTGTATTTCCATTTGTTGAACTCCACAAAGCCCATTTCTCCAGCCTGTGCTTGCCTCTGAGTGGCAGCACACCCATGTGGTGTCCCTCCCTGTCCTTCCCTCTGTGTGACACCAGGGATGGGCCAGCCACTCACGTGCCTCCCAGGACTGTGTTTTCCAAGCATGGAATATTCTTTTTCCAAGCACGTGATATTCTTAGAGTTCAAAAGATTTCTGAAGGATAGAAAAGGATCACCCTCACCTCTTAGAAACTGGTTGTGATGGGAGTAAAGCATCTCAATGCCTTTTTAAATACTGCTGCAGTTTGAACAAGGTAATGTCCTGATGTGAGCTCTATAGCTCAGTTTCAGAATTAACTGTCAGCTACATCTTCCTTCACTAAAATGTCATTGTTTTGGTCTTGACTGCCTTATTTTTCATTATGTCTTAGGCTGCTAGTACCTCAAAACCCAAAATCTGTTAAAAATACGATTATTTACACACAAAGTTGGTTGTCAGCCTGAAAACATGTCAGGTGAGAGATTTTGGTTTCCTTATAGAAGATTTTTAATATATATATTTATTTTTAATTGTCCCACTTTCATCCCACTCTTTCATACTGTCTAGAGTATGAAAAGAAGTACATTCTAACTTACTGCTCATTCCACAAAGAAAGACATTTAACACAACCACGGTTGCAGTTTATAAATGAAGATCATCCTTAGTTCCCAGAAAGAGAGGGGCTGGTCAAACATGAGAACAGTTTACAAATGTAAACTTTTTATTTTATGTATTTAGAAGAGAGCTATTTCAAAAAGACTCATGTCCTCCTCTGGTACCAGGAACCAGGGAGGGCACTTTCAGAAGTAATGCTGTGGAGAAGATAAGTTTGGGTTTTTTTGGATGTGCATTATAGATAGATTCAGTGGCTGATTCGAGAACATGTGCGTTATAAAGTTTTCCACCTGTGTATTGTGGAGAAGCACATAGAAGCTTTGTGCTCTCCTGGTGTGTCATTGTGCGAGGCAAAAATGATCCTCAACCCATCTGCTCCCTGTAGCTGAAATGTACTCAATTGATCAGTACAGGTGAAATAAAAAAGGCCATCAAAATCCCCAAAGCCCAATTACTCCATCTATCTCTGTCTCTGAGGTGAACTAATGGAAGTTGTTACTGACAAAGACCTGAGAAATAAGCAATAACTCCAGGCAAAAACCTGTCAAACCTGGTCTCTTCTTCAGCTTGCTGAAGGAGCTCTGGCATCCTCAGAATGGAAAGAGCCGTGTGGGGGCTTGGGAGACTACAGCAATCCCTAGATTTCAGCAAATAGCACGGTGCCACCTGCAGAATGGAGTGAAGGGAAAACCTCTCACACCACTCAGCTTTTCTGCAGAGGCTGGAAAACTTTTGTCATTACTTCGATTTAGAAATGCTTTTCAGAGTGTTGTCTGTAAGTGGTGTCTCAGTCCATACGGATGCACAGCATCTTCCTTCAGTTTTTCGTGGTTGGAAAGCGACCTTAATTCATTGGGGTGTTTCTGGAATGCTGTATCAAACAATGAGGGATTGTAATAGAGCAGTCTAACATAATGAAACAACACAATAAACACTATAAAAGCCGGCATTATGGTTAAGTGACCACTGCACTTAAATCCAGCAATAACTGAAATCCAGGGTCACGGGCAATTCTGAAGAAAAATGCCCTTAAATGAAGCAATAACTAAAATAACCTTAAAAAAATCCCTATAAAACCTAATTTGGGTTGAATACAATTCAAATCAACCTCAAAACCTTCCTACTCTTTTGGTGTTTGGTGACAGTTCTCAGTGTGCAGGCAAAGAGCATTCCACACAGAAAGAAGAATAAATGTGGTAAAAAGGTCTGTGGGGGATGTTTGCAGCCTTTCAGTCTCAGACCTGCCAGGGCTCAATGTCCCTGAGCTGTGTTATGGTCAGAGGGATTAAGAAAAGTCACAGGAGCTGCCAATAAGTCAGATATTTTCTAGTTCAACTAATGGCTGGTGGTTTATTTTTTTTCTGCGCCATTGTTTTTTTACTACGTTTGTTTTCCGACTTTTTTTTTTAATTGGGAGGTTTATTTTGTTTGTATGAGTGGCTCATCACTAATGCATTTTTGTCGCTGTTTTCCCCACGGACGAGTAGAGAAACGACACGAGGTCCAGGCTCAGGGATAGATGGAAGCGCTTTAATGAATTCTCAGAAGACTTTTATATGTTAGTTCACAAAGTGTGTTAAATGGCATAAGGTAATTGGTTTTCTGCCATCCACCCCCTAAGGGGATTGGTCAAGTTCTAAGACACCCATCTCTGAGTGTTTTTCTAGTTAGAACCATAACAATCCTGCAAAACAACCTGCAGCTGCAAGAAGTTTACAAAACTGTAAAATTGCTTTGAGTTACTTGCATGGGAAAGACAAAACTCTCACAAAAACGCTGCAGAGAGCTGAAGAAATTCTCTGCTGGAGCTTTTTCAGCATCCATACATTTTAATCTTTACTGCATCATCTGAGAAAAATAGAATATGAAAAGCTATGTAAATCTGTTTATAAACACGTTACTGAGCACAGCTCTTTGCCAAGGGAGAAGCATCCAAGATGTTTTAATTGACAATCCAGCTCAAGCACACACATCTCATTTGTGGATATCTCCGCCTATGAACAGCACTGCCATTTATCCTCACATCCCCACCGAATCCATTTGCAACATGATAAACTGGGACACACAGGGATGGCAGGCACAGGGAGCTGAGCAGGGAAAGTGTGTTCGTAGGCAAAGTGCAGGGCAATAATCAATGTTCATCTTCATGAGTGAGGTACAACCTGATCAGTCACAGAGCAGAACAAAGAGGGGGCTGTGTTGTGTTACTCAGGGAATGACCAGCCATGAAAAAAGGAATTTTCGGTGGATTTTAAAAAGGTCAGGATAAAGAAGTATCAAGTTGAAGAGTTCAGCTATTTTTTTCTCAGACTGAAAGAGCTGAAACCTTCTCACCTTTCTTCAGAGAGCAGAATGATTTTGAGTCAAATGAGGGAACTGATTATTTAAAAACTGTCAACAGAACACATCGTTAAGCACGCACACGTTTGTTAGGCTCTATGAATGTAACTCATTTTCTATTTAGCATTCAACCTGATTTTTTTCTTTTGAGGCAATTTTGCATTTAAATGTGATAAATTGTGGTGTCTGGGCCAACAGGATAAAACAGTTTTATTCGTTCATGGCAGAGGGATGCAGTACAAATTTTTCCAATATGAAATTTGTGAAATACTGTTTTTGGTAAGACTTTTACTCATAGGAAATCTGTGTTCCCAACTGCAGAGTTCACACATCTTTTTATTTAACTGGTTCATACTCTAAGGGACAGATTTTCAGGCAGACTTCCATATGCATACATATAACCTGGCCATAAAAATAATACTATTTAGATGTATAAAAACTCCTCATTACTGCAAACTTATATCGAGAAAATTGACTCTGCGGGGTTAAGTACTGAAAGTATTATTTTTCATCAGCAGAAGTCAAGAGCAATTTTTTTGACAAGTAGGGGTTATTCAAAAACCCCAGTCAGAAATGTGCTTGGCATCGCTTAGATAGAGACATATGAAATTTGGCTGGGGACTTTGTTGGCAGGGTGTACCCATCATGTAAGACAGAGACACATGCTTCTCAAAAACCCCACAGAGCTTCAAACTGAGGCCACTCTCACACGTTCTCCTTGTGCATCATTCTAATCGTGTGTCTCCACACCGTTTAGATGCACAAAGAGACAGAATTGGAGCTTCCTTTTCAGTCATGCATAATATAGATAATCACCCTGCCTCCCACATCTCTTGTGCATGCTATTTAAATGAGACTATTGCCTACTTTTTAGTCCATTTTAAGCCAAAATATCTAGTGGCTTAATAACAGCTGTTTCTCTTTAAAATACACTTAGAAATCCTGTTTAGGGTGCTAATTTGCTTAAGGATGGAGCCAAACTACATTTTCTGTTTAATAAGAGCTCTTTCTGCATTTTAATCTCCTAATCAGCAGTAATAGGCTATGGATATATAGAGGCAGAGTAGTGTTTTTTCAGAGGGGGCATTCCTAAGTGCTCGTACATGATTTTGTAAAATGTGTGAAGCGCTTTAAGATGCTCTTCCAGCATCTCAAGTACTTTAGTTCGCCCAGTCAAAAAAAACCTGACTCACTGTGCCATCCGTGGGCAGTCGGGATGGTGACTGAACTCAGAGTGGCCTAAAATAAACAGGCAGCCCAAGACAGCCACATCAGCTGCTCATAGCTCTTCAGCAGCACAATATTTGCCTTTCCAGCGGACTGGAATATTCCTTCTGCTTCTGCAGGGCTGTTTTGTGTTGGGGCTTTTTGTTTGTGTGTTTGTTTCCCAAAAGTGAGACAGTAATGGCTGTCTTCAACTCCTGGAAAATTGGCCAGGGTAGTGGAAGAGACTTAAATTCAGGCAAGGCTCCCAGTGTTGCAAGAAGCCCACAATTCCCCAGCCCGCTCGTCTGGGCAGCTGCCACAGCCAACAGGCAGCTCGGAAAGCCAGAGCCGTGGCACAGAGAATCAACCTCATTTCAACTCCATGGCAGGGAGCCAAAAAATCCTAAAAGTCATGGCTTGAGTGAGGAGCTGAGTCCCCGTTAGGAGCATATGCAATGTGCTCCTGGATTTGTCAGACCTTTAAGCAGCAGCCACGAGCAAACTAAATGAGATCCCAAGCTCCCAAGCAGCTTGCTCGATGGGAAGCCGAATGTATTTCCAGCAGAAAGTTGCCCAAGTTTTGAAGGAATTCATCAAAACAAATATGTATTTCTACAATCTCTTTTGATCCCAGCAAATCAGCATTGTTTCACTGAAAAACTGTCATCCAGCTGTAATGATATTAACCCTTGATTTACCCAGTGTCTTGGACATTTCTCCTGATTTCATCTTCTGCTACGAACACCACTCAACAGGATGTACTACAAAAGGAAAATATATAACATATTGCCTTTAACATATGCCTTAATCAAAATGTGCTGCTCTTCTTCTCTCTCCTCTCTCGTTTTGCTCCCATCTCCCTCAGCATTCATGATTCTGGGACAGGAACTTGTCACCCCTGACAGCAGCGTGTGGTCGTGGCTTTAGACGACATGGCAAAATCCTGTGTTTATTGTGCAAATGACCCACCCTTTCTGCCAGTCACAGCTTCTGGTATTTAACAGCACAATGTCTGCCTTGATGGGCTAGACTGGCTGAAAATCCTTCTATCCACATAGGGCACTGCTGACCAGTGACTAAGGAATGTGGGGGAGTAAGGCATGTAGAGATGCTCCCTTTGCAAGCTCAGTGGTTTGGGCACACTGTGGGCTGCTTGCAATGACCTGAGATGACTCCAAACCCACAGGAGTTCGACCAGAGAGTCAGGGACTAAGTATGCCCCAAAGCCAGGTTCTGTGAAATGAAACCTGTGTGTGTCTGTCCTGCTGTTTGGTGGTCGCAGCCTCGTGCACAAATCCCCAAACTGGCTTTAACTTTGGTTATCTGTGGCAGCAAAGATGTGCACAAACTAATTTATCCTGCAGAAAGAAACCATCACCTCAGCTTAAATCCTCTTGGACAATCAACAAGGACAAAGGAAGGGAATTAGGATGGGATTCTGTTGCCATACCTACAAAGCCATTAATTCCTAAATGGTTTCACACACAGAAACTTTCTTTTATTTCCGCTATACCAAGTATTATTGATTTTTGCTGTTGCAGCAGTGCCTTAAGGACCTGACCAGGACCTCTAGGCATAGATGTGTTATATTTTTATGGGCATGCAAGACAGAGATAATTCATGCCCTAGGCATCTATCAAGTCAAAAAGCAACAGGATGTTAAAAATATATGGAGAGAAAAGGGGAGTAAGGACATAGCTAAACCTGCACACAAACCAGTAGACAAGAATAATACTGAAACAGGAAGATGAGGTTGCTATTTCTCTCATACCATGTGTGAAAATTAATTAATGTTAATCACTGCAGTATTACGGGATAAAGCAGTGGTTTCGGTGCTTAGGATGTGAATGCGCTCATTAACAAAAGACTTGCTTGTTCTTGCATCAGGCATACCACAGGTCACTGTAGACACACCAAACACCATCTTGTTAATGTATCCACCCTGGGGTGCTTTCATCATGTTTTGGGATATTAATTAGCTCAGGCAAAGTAGCAGGGATAGCATTTTTATTGCTATTGGAAGTATCTAAAACAAGAAGCAGGAAGTCACATTTTATTCTGCATTGCAGCACATATTCCAAGCTGAAAACAGGACTGCTTGGGATGAGGCTCCACAGGTGAAGGCAGTGAAATTTATGAGGGTTAATTTCAGCTAACAATTATTGTTTTGATAACCACTGCATGTGGCATGCTTATACAAGCCTCCCAGGTCAAATCCATTCCTCCTGGAAATCCCTGTTCCAGTTGTCTTTGTTGAGCAACAGAGAGGGATCGGCACCCTTTAAACTTCTGCTCTTGCTCTGCCTCAGAGCACTGGCATATTGATTTTAATTTTTGGATTTCATTTCTTCAATTACTGTAATTGAATACGAATATTTCTTCGTCTTCCTTTCTCTTGCAATGTTCTCACAACTCAGTGACTTGGGAGCACTGGGGATGTCTGAGCCTGAGCACTGTGACAGCACAACCATAGAGAGGTCAAGACAATCAGTGAGTGGAATCAGTGGTGGCATCTTCCCATCGTGGAGTGTCATCCCAGAAAAATGCTACCAAGAGAGATAAGAGCGTATTTCCAAGCGTCAGTTATCAGTCTTGTGCCTAGTGTGGATATATCTTTGCACCTCTATTTCATGCACAGATTGTCTGTGGATTTAGGATATGTACAAACTAGATCAGCACCTGCAGATTTGAAGTGTGTTTACACAAGCTGCATCTTTATATTTTAGAGTGGAAAATCTCGATGTTCACTGATTCAATGTGTTCATTGAATTAATATCTTTTTATTTCTTCAAAAATCACAGCAACCCCTTCTTCACTGACTGTTTTCCAGTTTTCATGCATGCTGTTTTCCATGCTCCCATAGCAAAAGAAGGAATTTCTTATAAAAGTTCAGTTTGTAACAAAAACTTACTGTAATAAATAAAGGCAAATATTTGAATGAAGACATTTATGCTGTGCTTATGTGAAGTATAGTAGGAAGGAAGCCAATCATTTTCTATTCATTATTGTTTAAAATACCACCATGTCTGTGTAAACAGAGCCCTATTTATACAAACAATACAATAAAAGCACTCACATATGCTATAATTGCTGATAAAATTACGTGTTTATGCTACACAGTAGATTGGCTGAATGCACGTTGGAAATTACAGCACTTTAACTGCAGGTTAAAATGTGTTATTGAAAAGTTTATTTCATGTTTTATATATAAAATAGCAGAATTATAATGGTAGTACTAACTTTTAAACACTATTAATGGCTAGTGCTGTTATTTCATTAAACAGAGATCTGGTTCTTTTAAAATAATCTCTCAAGCTCTTAGCGTGGTTATTTTCTTTTTAAGGCAATGTGTTAGCAGTACTATATTGTATATTAGTCTGCACAAGAGCAGCTGTAATTCAAGAGTCACTTCTCCATTCCCCAGACAATAAGAACTTTATGACAAGAACTTTGCCTTATAGATATGTGAGTACTATGAATAAATGACAAGTTCTTACCAGATAACAACATTATATTCTTTATTGTGCTTGGGCCCTCACTTACAAAACAGCCAAGAAGTGTCAAACACTTAGATAAATCAGCTCTTACTGAATTTTAGTTCTCTGGAATCCTGCACACATTGATGAGAACAAGTCCTTTACTGCCGTGAGATAAAATACAGCTCACCCCCGAGGCAGATGTTGCAGAAGCAATGTGTGGATGGGAAGATAAGACTGCAGAAGGTGTTAGCCAGTGCCATGCTAATTGATTAGTTGCCACTGATGAGAAGAGATTGTCCCAGACCCCCAGCCATCAACTCCCTGCTGAGCTAGATGGAAATCAGTGGGATGAATCCAGTGGGGGATTATTTCAAGCTTTTTGTTTAACAATGACTCCTGAAGTTCTAATGTATTCCAGAAGAAATTATGCTCCAAAGATTAATAAGCAGTTGATTATTTTCACTGAAGTTATTTTCAGAAAAAGCTATCTCCCACTAAAATGGAAAATCCCGTCTTCCAGCATTGCAAGCTAATAACAATCTTGGACTTCCTTCAATCACACCCTCGTAACAGCAGTAATAGCTTGTGGTGATTTTAAGAACTGGGTTTTCCAAGGCCAAATTCCTTGTAAGGCATTTCAATTTCACGGCCTGGAATAAAAGCCCAGGTTTTTGGTAAAACACAATACTGGAGGTTCTACAAGCAAGATGGGCCTCTTGCTTCTCAAGAGACCAAAGGTGCATCCAGGAGCCTTATGTTAAAATACAAGCAAATGTAAATTTTTAAGTGAATATAACAGTGATTCCTGTTAGATATCTCTTCTGAGAATTTATTTTTCTTCTGTGAGATCTGGAAGTTAGACTAGCAGATGACAGCATGTCCTCCTGCAAATGGCTCTCCAGTTGAGAGGCTGAAGACTATTGTGCCCTTTTCCCAATCTATTTCTAGAATGGTCCTTTTTGACTCAGAGAAATCCATAGCAATATATTTCCCAGGTATCGCTTTGAACTAAATAGATCCGCTATTTCTCTCCCTTTAAAAATTTTCTGAGACAGATGTCACCAATAACCTCAATGCCTCTCTGAATCTTGTTTCCTTTTTCTTCTTTTCTTCTCTGAATGAATCAAGGTGAAATCATTTTTGAAGCTGCTCAGAACATCCAGATGTGGCCTAATAAAAGGGAGAAAAGGATGTGATTTTCAAGAATCTGCCATAGTTCTTTTAACCATAACTGTTACAAATATATTTCCATTTTGTACATCTATCTAGATGGTTCTTTGAACTGGAAATACCACGAGTGACCATGATGTGGAATCTGACCATCTAAAAGCACAAAAGTTGCAAACACTTGTGAGCTGCTTAACACATCCATTTTATTTCGTTAGGCTTGGAGCCCAAAACGTTCCAGGAACTTTCCAAGCACAGAGATGGATCCTGTCTTTGACTTGGTGTCATTACTAATAAAAAAATCCATGACATTTTGTTGATGTGTTTGTCTCACTTAATACAACCCCACGTTATGGTGTTCATCATAAATCTGTGTGACTGAAATTCTGTATTCACTGCAATACACACAAAGCTCTTTTTTCACCTTCAATGTGTTGTTTTGGCACAAAAATCTGTGAACATGGACATTAAAACTTGCTGAATGTCTTTTTTTTTTTTTCCTACCATGTTAATGAAATAGAATGAGAAATCATGACGTTTGAATTTATTTTTTTAATGATTATGCTTCACATAATTAATTCATAAGTAATTTCTAGGCCCTAGAGGTTCCCATGACACATCAGAGCTAATGTTGTTGTTAAGATAATGGAATTAAGTGGTATGTAGGTGGTATAGATTCTGAAATGCTGGTACTGTGCATTCATGAAGCATTCTGTGGGCTGCAGAATGATGGAGCTCCTAAATATATCCCCCCTTGTTTGCCTAGGTAAGCAAACAGATGCAAAACCAAAACATGCAGAGCTAATGAATTCTGTAAGAACTCCCTGCTCAAGACTAGCAAAGGATCACAGCAGGAACAAAAGCTTCACCTCTTGTCTTTAATAACAAAGGTTAGCTTCTATCCTCAGAAATGCTGGTAAAGCTTTTCGTTTCAGCAGATAAATATTTATATCTGAAAGGAAGGGTTTGACCCAAAATAGAGTGGAGTACCTGGTTAGCATTTATCTGTGGCTTGTTTCCCACTGTCAGTCCATGGCTGAAGAATGGAAAGGTGCCCTTTGGAAGTGGTCAGGAAACTCTGGTAGCCAGATCATTGCTGTTCTGAATGTGACTACCGCACAGCTGGAGGGCACCTGCAGTCTGAACGTCTGTGGAAGAGCGAGGGGATGACTGGCACAGCTCAGGTCCAGCTGCAGTCGTGTCTGGCCAATGGGCAGATGGAGACACTGGTGGTTGGTGCTTTCTCGGGGTGGCCTCACAGGGATCACCCCTTTGGGTTCTTCCTGGCCCTTCCTTCAGAGTCGGGACAAAGGCTGAAAGCTGCTCCATGGCAAATGGCTTTGACTGATCCTAACACGTTTTTCAGCAACCAAACACATTTCTAGTGCTGAATAAACAAGGCTCAGAATCAAAGTCGTGTCAAGACCCTCACGGCAGCTATTTCGTTGTTGTCTGCTCATTAGCCTAAAACTTCTGCTCCTTCCCTTTGTCCCCTCCTCTCTGTTGTTTTGAAGAGGAATGCTGTGAGGAACAGAGAAAGACCTTCAGAATGACAAAAGTAGTTGGAAAAAAATAAAAAAAAAATCACAGCCCACTATGAAATTATCCTTGCACTGCACTGGGGTCTTTTGGCAGATACACAGAATCAGAAGAAACAGTGACCACAGATTTTATTTGGCTACTTTTCAATTCTACATATTCAATTAAAAAAGAAAAAGTTACAAAAATGTACAATACCTTGTTCTCCATTCAGCCAGATTAACAATGCCCAGTAGCATAGAAATTGAAAGCAATTATCAGATCTGGAACTCATGGACAATTTTATCATTTGTGGTCATAAAGTTTCCATGTCGTGAAAGTGCATCACATGTTTAATAGGATTAAATAAATATTTTTAATATCTGATGCTTCATGCATGTGTGAAAGAAACAATATACAGTGCATTCCCAGGTTATTTTTTTCATGAAATATTTCTTAAAATCAACTCAACAGAACATGGATAAGCTTGTACCTTCCACATTCACAAATGCATTCTCACTTCCCATTTCCATTGCCTAGAGTGCATTTTTGCAATGGATTGTGATGTTTTTGTTTTTACTGATTATAATCTCTCCCTGGAGAAATACCAGCTTCCCTACGTGCTCAGTATTTCCCCAGATGCAGCATAAATGTGCTGCTGCAGACAAATTGCATACATATATCAGGGGGCAAAAATGGACCTTCTCCTAAGATGGAACCCCTCGTCTTTAATTTAGGTGAGCGTTTGATTCAGAATTTGTCTCTGCAGCTGAAACAGAAAACCGGTAAAACAGTCTCCCAGGCTTTTCTCCCAAGAATGCTCAGCTAGGACATACTTCAAGGAAATGACGCCCTTTATCATCACACTGAAATGTAAAACATTTGGGAAGCGTGGTGATATTTTCATCAAGAATGTTATTGTAGGAAATTCTTTCGTTAAGGAATTGTGAACTAGCTTGTTTTCCTTGCTCAGATGCTGAGGTTTCATTTACTTGAGGACTGCCTTTAAAGCAGCTGTTAAAAAAACAATAGGACCACTCATCTAAAATAAAATAATATAATTAAAAAGTAAATCACTGCTGACACCAAAGTGTATTTAAAAGCAGCTGCAGTCAATAAGATGGTTGGATTTTAGTTCACAAAAATGAAAGGCATGCAGCCACATGGGACTAATAATGCTCTGTGATTTATTGTAGAAGAGTTGTGCAGAACGAAGCAGGAGAAATGTGGACCTGAAAGTGGAAAAAGAAACTGTGAATGTTTAAGGCTTTAATGTGTAAGTTCTTGTGGAGCCATAGGAAGCAGTGATTAAGAGAAGTCTTTGAGAAGGACTGATACAATTGGGACTGGTCAGGAAGAGAGAGGCATTCAGAGCAGTTTAGAGATCCCTGCCCCTGGAAAGGGTACAAAAAACTACATGTAAAACAGGTGGAAAATAAAAAAACCCTGATTACTTCAGAAGTCTGATCATATCTTACAAAGTGTTAAATTCAGGTTCACCTGATCATGCTTATGGCAAGTACTGCCTTGTTCAAAAAGAGTCATAACTTTTGTATAATTCAGTTATTTCAGAACTAAACTAACATTATTCATGAACAATATCTGCCCTTTCAAATGTTCTTGCCTGTTGTATAGAGCGCTTCTGACTCAGAAAATGAATAATTGATAAGGTGTAAGCCTGTGAGCAATTGGGATCTTTTCAGATCTGTGAGTGAGAAAGAAATTTGCTTTCATTTCTAAAATGAGCAGAACATTTTGGAGAAATTGTAGCTAGGTGGTTCAGAGCATTAAACCTTGGCTCAGTAGAAATGGGTTTTGTTCCCAGAGTTTTCACAAATGTTTTTCTGACAGGAGGAAAGTCTACAGGAAGAGATAATGCTTAAAATTTCAGGTAATTCTAAAGTTTGCACATTGACTGTGTTTAATTCATTAATCAGCTGGGTGGTGGGGGAGAAAGACCGTGTAAGACAGCAGGAACCATTCATCAGCAGAGAGTACTGGATCTAAGTTCCCAGACTTTGAAAATATTTTGTAGATTTTCCTGACCATCAGAATAGATCTTACTGGAGACTGGATTTTCTCTCTTCCTGGCTGTAGGATTTCTTTCTAGATCATATTCTATCTTCTCTTTTATTTCATTTGCATAGTTCCTGTGAAATGTTATGTCCTCTGTTTGGGTTTTGGCACAGCAAATAGCACTGTACGAAGTGTATTGGTGTGCAGAAAACTTAGTTTTGACATTATGACTGTCAAGACTGAATGGAGTGGCTGAAGGTTACTTGTTTTCTGACTGGAGTAGAGATGGATGAGGGTGAATTAAAAGTTGGAAAGGATTTTTTCTGAAGGTTGATGATTTTTTTTTTCCAAGCATAGATTATAATGCAATGAATCAAAACAGGATGAGAGATAGCAGGTGTCCAGCTTTGTGTATGGAATTAGGGGAAAAGAATTGTTCAAAATTTTCACGTCCCTTCCTTAGACAAGTGTCCTCATTTATAAGCCGGTTACAGCCAGGTACATACCAAAGGAGATCCATTTGTTCTTCAAAGCTGTGCCTGCTCAGGGTCTGGTTTACAGTGTGCCTTTTAGGATGCTTTAACATGGATTTTGGCTTTGTGAAGAGTGTGGTTTGAGCCATAGATTACCCTTATCTGTTTGTTAGTTTACACAGAATTAATGTAGTTAATATGTTTCTCAGACAGCTGGGTCGTGCTCGCTGGATTAATCAATGTTTTAACCACAAATTCAGATTGATTGTGGATGGTCCCATGCTTGCATGTAGCTGCTTTGGTTTTCAGAAAGTGGAGCAATGAGTCATTCAGTGTAGGAGAGAAAGTTTGGTGTCTCCACCTTCACTTGTGGATTACCTGGTGTCACTTCAGAGTTACTACATCAGAGCAGGGACAGTGTCATTGTCAGGCTTATTCTGGCAAGGCCTGTATGTCATCATGGTGCTGAGGTCAGTGCTGGAGCCTTGGCAGTCAGACAGACAACGCTGTCAGGGTGCTTGGAAAAAAACTTTCTGAAGTGTAAGTGGTTTATTTGGTGTGCTAACTTTTCTATACTTTCTGTGCATGATGGTGCAAACAATTTACAGGAGAGCTCTAGAGCTCTGCTATTTAAAAGCATTTTCATATTCTTTGAGGCAAGGTGCCATGAAAATACAGAGTGCTATTAATTGGCTCATCAGACTTGAGAGAATGTGGCAGTAATTGCATATTTAATAGACCCTCGCTCTTTACAGTGGTGCAACAACCCAGCAATTCTGTTGTGAGCGAACATTTCCATCGGTTTATTTCAGTGTGCATCCGCAGGGTCAGGAGAAGGCAAGGAGGGACAGCCCTGTGAATTTTGGGTGCTTTTGTGTTGGAAACATGAATGCTGCAAACATTTGTTCTGATTAGCCACAGGATGATGTGTTCCTAAAGCGGCTCCAGTGGACAGAGTCCAAGCAGTGGCTTGGTAAGAAGATGTGGCATTTGCCCTGCTTTGCTGCTCCAATTATTAACCACTTTGGAAGTCTGCCCTTCAATAACGGGGCTGTTCTAATCTCTTTAGGGATTAATAAAAAGAAAACAAGCTAATTTTATTTTAAGGGATAGCAAAGGATTTTAACAAAGCGGCCTAACACCTGGAACTAGGACTTCAGTGGGGACCAGTCTGGCCTGGTGCGTTTGTACAAATAAAGTGGTGAATGATGGTGGTCTTCAGTGCTCTTCTGGAAATCCCCCAGCAGGAGCCTGGTGTGAGAGTGGACTTGAGGCAGAGAAAATAAAAAAAATGAGGGAAAATAAATATCTGTACATAGTAGCCCTGATTGGAGAGAACTGAGCACGAATCTAATACTGTACAATCCTGATCACAGAGTTACTAGAAAAGAGTTTATTCGAGACCTAAAGGAATACAAATGAGGTGATCACAACAGAAATAGGCACTTTACTACAGGAATGAGAACTCAGGGATCTCTTAAATATGCAGTTACTGTGCCTTTTTTTTGGAACTGAACCTGCCACGGAATATTCAAAATGCCTGTTTCATGGCATAACAATGTATTGTGTCATGATAACATGGCTAGCAGCTAAGCTCTAAAATTTAAGCCTAACTTCAGAACATCAGCTTTAGAGATAAGCATATAAACAGGTCAGTGTACACACGATTTCAAAACAACCACATGAAATAACAAAGGATGCACCTCACAACGAGCATTTTTAGCAGTACACTGAAGCAACAGCCTTAAGGTGTGTCCCTACCAGTCAGTAGTATCTCACAGCTAAAACCAAAATACTTATGTTTATCCTGACTTCGCTGCAGTGATTGTTTCTCACTAAATTCCTATTTTTAGAGTTAACATTGTGAGTACAGTGCAATATGGCAAATACCTGCTTTTAGAGTGCAAGCCTCGGTTCCTGATCTTTAACTTAGAACTATTCTGATAATAAAATAACTACATGAGAGCTGCACTCACCAATTTGATGTCCATGGGTTTTTCCAGAGCACTTTAGGGATGTTCTTTAAGACAAACACCTTTCTCCATGTCTGGTTTGTTACAGAGACAACATCAACCATTTACAGCTGGTTACAGGACGACCTGTGGCATTGTGGATACAGGGTTTAACTCTTCATTTTCTCTTCTGTTTGTGCTTTTCTAAACAAGCAAACAGAAATCTAAATGGTACTTTCTACAGAGGAATTGTTAGCTCTTCCCTAGTATGTTAATTATATCAAGTGCAGATGTCACTCTAGTAGCATCTCCTACAGTTTTTACTGCTGTAAGTATTATGTAATTCCTCTTTTCATGTTAATTCTACTCAGTGGCGCATGTAAAGTGTAGTCATGTTAACTGATGTAAAGATACTTGAAGCTCTTTAAGCAACAAGTATTGTGGGCACCAGGTAGGGAGATAATGTTCATCGCACTTCCCACGCTGTTCTGGGGGAAGGGGTAGCGCTAAATAGCTCACAAAAACAAGCAAACAAACCAACAGACACCCAAAAACCAAACAAACCCTCAACAAAATACCATTTCCCTGCTGTTTAACTGCTGGAAAGCAAGAGTGAACCCTTGCAGATGGATGATAACATTACCTATGCTCAGACCACTGAAATTTCTAAGAAGTAGCAAGGAAATTTTCAGGGTCAGTCTCAGTTTCTGGATTTGGCCCCCTTGCTGTGGATGGGGAGATGCACTTCTTGCAAGAGAGAAGCAAGAATATTAACAGGGTTCAATGATAAATTGCTCCAGTGGTTTAACAAGGTCCACCTGAGTATTTACTGCACCAAGGATGGGGTCAGAAAAAACTGTCAGGGAGAGGCTCCCACTGAGCCATGGGGTTCAGAAAAGACCCCCTTGCAAGTCCTCACTGGGAAACAGGACAGGAGAGTTCCTTGTCAGAGAAAAACAAAAGCTCTCCACTCCCCTAAAAGCCAATCCTGCCTGCAGGATGGGCAGTGCAGTCAGTCTCCTTCTCTGTGTGTCCACACTTACAGGGGTGCAGAAGCAAAGCTGAGGCAGAATTAAAGTCCACAAGCAGAATCAGGGCTGTCAGACTGGAGCTGCTCTCTGTGCAGAGATAGTCCTTGGAGTCACACAGTGCTGACTGAGATGCTTTTCAAGGGGAAAGGAGTTGCAAGGAAAGGAGCTGGTAAAGGCAGCCGCTGATGGGAAAAACGGCGACACCTCCACTGCTTGGAGAAATCTCTGACATTCCTCTTAAAACCCTGCTCTCCTAAGTCCTGGCAGAGATTGAGATGATTTTATCCCAAATCCCAGACACAGGTGTTTTGGTCATTAAACTCTGAGACAGGTTAATGCAAAGCATAAACCACGAGGCTGTACTGTGCCAGAGGATGGGCCCGCATGGCGGCATCCTGTCACAGCACTGCTGAACGTGTTGCGGGTGAGAAGGGATGTAAAGTTGATTTCCCTAAAGGAATACTGCTTTCCAGATTACAGAAAATATAATTCATGGTAGGATCCTCAATTCCTTAATTTGCTAAAAAGCTATATTTATGGTCGGGTTTTTTGGTGAGTTTGATTTGGGGGGTTTTTCGGAAGAAATGGTAAAGGGTGGCTTAGACACGATACCTTTACTGAAGGGAAATAAAGGTGTTGTGATTGCCTCTGAACAGCAGCTAAAGCACATTTAGAAAATTTTATTGTACATCCTGAATGGAAAAAAGCCCCTGCATTGATTTGTCAAAGTGCTATGAAGGGTCAGGAAAGCTCACCCTCTGAGCTAATTTGCTGGTCTTATTTGAAATCCCTTGCTATTATCCAAATAATTATTTCTCCTCTGTTCAAGCTCCCACATTTGGCTAATGTGTAAGCAAAGCATCAGGAAGAATAATTGTGACACCTGGAGTCTCACTGCCAGCATTTACTAGATGACAGGATTGTTCTGTGCCCCCATTCCCTGGGCTGTTTCTCAGAGCAGACCCAGCCTCCTCCTGAGGTTTCCTGCTGATATTTAAGCAGTTGAGACTCACTTATTCCTAGCATGCCCAGGAACCTGGCTCAATGCTTCCATCCCTGACTGTTTTGAAACTGTTTCCAGGAGCCTGAGCTAAAAAAGCTATAGTTACCTGAATATGAATCTGATGAGTGAACCTAGTGATTTAAACCCCTTCAATCATTATCTCCAGTGAATGCTGGTTTTGTTTTGCCACTCAGTTGCGTACAGCGGCTTTATTGCACGCAGAACCTGTTGGACTGTTGTCTGGGGTTTTCTCCCCATTTGTTTTCTGGTGTCCAATCTTTTGAGAGTTTAAAATAGCAGTAGCTTTGCAGCACTTTAAGTTCAAAGGCTAGGTTAGGCTAAAGGATCGATGGAACTGGGAAATTTAAGACAGAAGGAGGTCAAATGGGTGTGTGTTGGATAAACCTATTAAGCAGAGAGCAGGAGTTGTACCTCTTAAGGTCAGCTTCAAAATCGTTAAAGTTTGATCCCCTACTTTAAAAAGTAGCCATTCTGAACTGCAGAAAATAGATTTTCCCTTGCGTTTGGCTAAGTAATTTAGGATCTCAAAATGTTTCTGTAGTCCTAGAGACGACAAAGCATTCAATGTAGAACGAAGCAAAATGTGCAGTAGAAAATCAACATGCAATCAAGAAGTGGATTCCTGAGGGAGACTGTTTTCTAAGGAATCTGCTCAGGCAGAGAAAATGAGAGCTCAGACCTTCAGAGCATACCTAGGGCTCATTAACACACACTGCTAAGCTTTATACTATGCAAAACATGAATTATTGCTTTAGTGGGAACACCCCAGATTATGTGACTGCACCTTCATGGAAATAAACCAGCGCATCTGATTTTCAATGTTGCCATTAGCAACAGCTCTGTTATCAATTTCAGCCTGCATTCACCTCCTGAAACCTCCACCTCAGTGAAAGGAAACCCTGTGGGACAGGTAATGCAGAAGGTTGTTAATGCAAAGTGAACCAGTGCTTCTGGGATATATACTCAGATTAACGATGAACACACTTCTTTTTGCACCCCATCCTAGTAATTTTTTAAAAAGTCAGCAATTATAATACCTATAATACCTTTAGAAAGCTTATTTGAAAACACACCATGTCAGCTAATATCTGTGCAATCACCATCCTGAAACGGTGAAGCTTTAACACATATTTCCATATTTTCTGGGAAATGTGGACAAGACCCACATTTGGGGAAAATTCTCAGCCTGATTATCTGACAGAGAGGTTTTTCTTTGTAAAAGTGAATACAAAATTGCTAAGTATCCAATTCAGGAAAGCTTTCCCTTACAGCACAGCAGTTAAACTGGGACTATCCGGCGTGCTGGGTTATTTGCTCTCCTGAAGCAGGGATGCTTTCAGGCAGTAACAATTGAGAAATGGATTTAAATGCCCAGCTTTCCTTCTGTTTTTATTCAATTTCACCCCAGCAGTATTTTTTTATCTATCTCAAGCCCAAAATTGTGTTTAGTAATTGATTGGTTATTATTAAAAGTCTGGAAATTCCCTCAGACTTTCATAATTGGTGAACTGAAAAACTCAAATTTTGTGTTCCCTGAAATGACATTCCCTACTTTTCAAAGGAAATAAATAAGACTTTTTAATTAAAGAAATGGCTATTTGTACAGAGAAATATTGAATTTGTAGGTACTATGATCAAATAACGAATTCCATTCAGGCATGCTTATATATCTTGTAATATGTGTGGCTTTCTCAGCTGCCACAAAATTGCTGTCATAAACACAGAGAAGTCAAAGTAAAATGGACAAACACAATCCTGGTATAATTCCACTGGCTGAAATGCATATTTGCTGTTGTTTGTGATAATTCCAAACCTGTACTACTGGCTTTAAGTATAATCTGCCTGAATCTAAGTCACTCATAAACAGCATTTAGTTGTGATCAAATGATAAAAATAAGTCTTTGTCTTTAATTATGGGCTTTTTTCCCTCTCAAATGAAGCAATTTGTGACTAAAAGCTTAACCTTTTCAAAAGTGCTCCTTTTTAAGAACTGGAAAAAACCAGCCTTTGTACATACTTTCCTAAAAACATCTCTTCATGTTGAACTGCATCTTAGCACTGCTTTTATCACAGAAATATTTTGTTGCCACAGAAAAGACAACTACTTCCTTTTTCTTTTAAGGCTTTTTACAAGTTTCAGTAATGTGCCCACATCAGTATCCCTTTTCATTCAAATACATCTGCAAAACTGAGGTAGGCAAGATTTCTACAGATTTTATCAAAAGGAGAAAACATGCCATACTTTGAGTAATATACCATGGGAGTCCATAATTTGTTGAGTATTAATTAACCAGGTATTTTGCATCAGGTAATACTTTAAAGGCAAGATTGGGTTTTTATTCTTCTCTGTGATTTCTGTGTGTCTGCACACAGTGGAGGTGGAATAAGGACAATTTATAGTAATCATAGAAGACTGATCAGTTTTTAAGAGCACCCAACTACCCCTCCAAAGCACTACATCATTCTAATTTTTACAGCATTTGGTTCCCCACAGATATGTGCAATACACTTTTTCATGCTCACCTTATCTCTTTCTCCTTTAATGACAAATTATTTTTGGGGGGAAGGATGATCCTGCAGGGGAAGATGCTATCTTAGAACTCAGATATGTAGGTTTGTTTCCAGAAGACATTCAATTCATCATCTGGGAACTGAAGATAATGTTGCTTTTTCTACTTTTTAAGAGTCTTGTGAAAATGAATCCACTGTGGGTGGAAAGGCATTCAGATAGTGTGAGAAGTGTTGTGGAAGGAATTAAATGTTCTCTGTTCTAAAACAATGGAATGAATGCCAAGCAGCAGCAGTATGAAATGAGTGAAATTAAGCTCTGGCCCAAACCAGGTGTTTTTCATTCCCACAGTTCATTGACTCTGACTCTGATTTTGATGTCAGATAACACAGCAATTTGTTTAGCTGAACGGAGTCATATCATTATCACAAAGTGCTAAGTGATCTGCACAGTAATAGTTTCTAATGTTATTTGGCACACCTAAAATAAAAATAGTAATAAAACTTCTAGAAATAACTTCCAGTATGAATAGATGCTAATCATGTTGGTTACCAAAAAGTGGCAGGACCACATGGAGTAACTTACACGACTCTCTAGATCCTACTAATCTCTCTTTTATTCCAAAGGCATTCAGATCATACTTAAAACTTTTGCTGAAAGCTTTCATTTCTTTTTAACAGATGTTACCCTTCAAACATGTTGTTTTAAGTCCCCTTGGTTGAGAAAGACTTCGAATCAAATTCTATCTTTAATTCTGCCTTTTTGAGCCATGTCCCACTTTCTGTTCTTGAAGTGAGGAAGCGTTTTTAATCTTTTGTAGGTGCACAGTAAAAGGTTTTAACTTAGCAGTGGTTTTATACCACAGGGTTCTGTGTGCTGTCATTTAATTACTTTATTCTGCATGAGCATTCATTTGTACATTGCAGGAACAAATGGGTGTAAAGCAAAGGATTAATTTTTACCAACTTCAGAGTATCAGTAAGGCTGTCAGTATCTGAATGACATTATCAACCTTTCAAACTCATGCTATTCGGACTTTTTGGAGAACAGTACTTCCACAGGGAACAGCTATTGAGTCAAACACTCACCCCCAGTTCTAACACCAGTGTAGAAGGTGGATGTGGAGAAAAGGAGAGTTGTTTGCTATTTTTTGCATGATTTAATTTAGGCCACAATCCAAATGAAATTGAAGTTAATATAGAAACCACTTTGGCTTCACTGCAGCAAGTTTTAAGCATGTAGAGAAGGAGCCATTCTACTTCAAATGGAAGCTGGAACCCTATAATTGTACTAAAAACAGAAATTGGAGAAGAAGCTTCAGGAGAAAGACTTTATACCAAGTTTTGTCAGTGATTATGTCTAACCACACTTTACCTAAGGGATTTTCATCAGCTCCAAGCAGGAGCATTGGTGCCCTTCCCCTTAACTTCTGACAATGTAACGTTTTGACACTCCATCATTTTGCAAACAATCTCATTTTCTTTGCCAAAATGTAAGAGTTTCATTACTTCTGAATCACTGCTTCCAAGACAAATACAAAACTGATGACAAGACAACTTGCAACATACCACAGTGAAACTTCCTCGTTCTCTTTTCCATATTTTGATGGAAATTTGAGATTTTGTTTGCTTAAAGTACTTTAATTAAAGCAAGACTTTGGGGATATGAAGAGTAAAACGAGTACAAATGTAGGGCAGCAAGCACTAAGAAAATGTTAACAAAATTGTATTAGATTTTTACTATATGAAAAAAATGTGGGTTTTTTTTTCTCTACTGTAAAGTCTGTGCAGTTGGGTCATTCAAGGCAGTGGGGTTATATCAGCTGGTTACTAATTATTAATTTGTGGGTTTCTCTTCAGGCGTTTCTTATCCTCTCAGCTTCTACCATATGCCAATAATTACAGCTACAGAGATTGGCCAGCAAATCCAAGCGCAGTATCTTTTCCATAGATTGCTCTCTATCCATGGATTGATCGCAAGGCTGTGAATTCCTGGACAGCATTAGTTTCCCTGGGCTGTTTAAATTTAGCATGCTTATCCTCAAAAAGATGGAGGTCAGCTGGAGAGTCTGGAGGCAGAGGAAGGTCACTGCTTTCTGGAGGAGCTCCCCAGCCTGATGATCCTGCAGGAGGCTGGGGAGATGCAGGACAGTGGCAGCACCTGTGGCAGGTGGGGCTGGGATCCCCAAGCCTGGCAGCCAGACCTCACTAGAAATGTTGGAAATGTGCATGATAGAGACACCTGTGTAACTAGAATATCAGTCTGGAATAGTAATGATTTAAGTCAAGTTGTATCTTAATCCTGTGTACCTGTCAAAGAGCTCTCGGTGTGAAAAATGTGTATTTTCATTCCAGGCTCAACAGAACACCAGATTCTGCTTTTCCTTTTTTTTTTTTTTTAATTTTGATTCAGGAGGTGTCCATGAATTCAGTGTTTACATCTGAATTTTCACCTCCCTTAAAATTTCTGGGATGTCTGAATGCTCCATACTCTGTTTCTTATTTCCTTCCCTCCGCACTGACTACTGAACTATTAGTCATTCCTCATCTACTCTTGGTGTGCATTTTTAATTCGAATAGCATGTGCTGAAATGCTTTCAGACATGACTGATTTTGATACTAGTGACATAATAACTGACTGCTGTTAGATAAGCCTTGTATTACTTTAATAAACATAACCATCCATGCTCATGACAGACTTTTGCTGGGATGTAAAATGCACAGTTAATAATTTTGACTGCATATCTCTTCTCAAAGCAAGTAAATGAAGATATGCCTGGCTGGAAAGCTTTAGGATATTGAAACAAGGAAAACTAAAAATGAAGGCAAATTCCATTGTCAGAGACAGATGTCTTTTAACTGCAAAACCTTTTACTTCATTCATTTAATCAGTTTCTTTTTAAACCACTTTGAGTGCAAAGCTGTCTCTTCTACTTTTGAAAGCATGGAGGTGAGAAGAAGATGAACCTGGATGTGATGAATCTCTCCTGCACGGAGCAGGCAGGCGGGGAGGGAGTGTCGGGCTGGTGCTGCTCACCCAGGGTGTGCCTGCCCCCGAGGATCTGCCTGCTGGCAGAGCCCTGCTGCCTGCTGTTTGATTGCTCCCTGTCATCACAAAATTCTCTTTTTTCTAACTGTATCGGTAGTGTGGGAGCTTGGCAAAATATCTTTATACTTGCTTGCCTTTGTAGAGTTGGATTTTCAGCTGTCTTAGCTCAGGACACTTCATGTAGTATAGGATTTTTCCAGGCATCTGGATTTATAAAAGTGATTGCCAAAAAGTGGCTTTTCCAGCCACTCAAGTTACAGGAGAGGTCATGTCTCATGTATTCCTGAGACTGAAAGCCTCGTGTGTCACAGAGAGGGCCCATCAGCTCTGTAATGCCCTTGCTTCGGTAAAAAGAGAGTCCCAGAAAATACTGAGACTGGTAGAAACAACCAGTGAAATCTGTTGTCTTTGAACTGGGGTTGAACTGGTGTATGGACAAGGGCTAGTCTGGGGTGTCAGAACTATTGTTATGAAGCAAGGAATGGCACTGTTATCACTAAACTGAAGGGTCAGCTCTGCTGGAAGTGCCAATTACTGGTTATATATGAACTGGGTTTCTTGGTCTAATTGGGAAATATTTTTAAAAGACAGTAGAGACCGTGGGAGTGAATTGTGAACTATGTGCCCCTCCAGGTGAATTACTGGTGTGGATTCCTAAGGGAAATGGGGAAAATGCTTCTGAAGAAGTGTGATGGATGTCTTTTGGGCATCAGAGCCTTGTTAATGGTCTCCTGCCTTTGTCCTGAGTTTATTGTAGCAATATAAAGTTTGAAAGTGCTGATGCAAGGATTACAGCTGACTTTAGGAAATAATCTCTGTGCAGTGCTTTGCGGCACCGTGGGCTTCCACAGATGGCTGCTACATTTCACCCTGGAATTTTCACATGCATAAATGGGGAGCAAAGAGAACGTGCTGCCAATGCAGCGCATCCACCATGGAGCCTCTGCATCCTTCCACACACCCTTACACATGTACAGATAATAAATAACATATCATACATGCTCTCAGGGTTGTTGGTTGCCTGATACAGTTTTTATCTGTAGATCTGGGATGTATTAAGAGCAATTTTTCTGTCCTTGCTTTGTATCAACCTGGTGAATTCCTGGTGGAAGCTTTCCCTCAGCTCGTGATGCAAAACTACCAAAGTGCAAACTGCTGCTGGTGCTTAAAGCTCATAGTCACAGTTTGCTCTAGTGCCTTGTACTTTTTTCTGCTGTAAAACATATTGCTCTCATTGTAAAAATGCCCTTTGTCTCTTTCACAGAGCGATGAGGTTTTAACAGTGATCAAGGCCAAAGCACAGTGGCCAGCCTGGCAACCTCTGAATGTGTAAGTAAGTAGGGAATTGTCTGTCTCAAGAGCTTTGTTTTGGGTGTTGGCTAATGGGCTGCTCTAACCATTCACTCTGGTAAAGAAACAATCAAAAAATTTGTTGATAGATGAGTTTATCAACATTTTTTTATGTGTCTGTGTGGTGGTAGGTGTTTGTTTGGTTTGTTGTTTTTGGTTTTGTTTTTTTTCCAGCATCTGCTTCTCTCTTTCTTTGCTTTTTAGCATCTCTTCATTTTTCACATGCTTTGGTTGGCTAACTATTGCAGCAGGACTATCCCGTGGAGTTTGTGCCTCCCACACATAAAGAGAGATGTTTATTCAATGCTTTCTCAAATATGTTATACTGTTCTGCATGTAGCAGCAGCATTTTCTGGCATCCTGTCTCACACTCTGTGCAATGCACTGACACAGCGAACACTCATCCACCAACAAAAAGCTCTTAAAGAGTTTTCTTTAAAAACATTCTTTAAAATGCCAACTTGAAACACTCCAAGATGGCCTCATGGTCCTGGTGGTGCTGTAACATAACCACGGCTGTTTCACCAAGTGAGGCAGAAATTTGCTTCCCAGGATCCTGACTCTGGGCTCTCCAGCACTCAGCAGAAGAGAGGAGAAAACTCCTCTTTCAGGATGCTCTTGAATTTCCTGGCGGCCCTTCAGGGGAGGTGGGGGAGGTGTTGGGGTAGGGGTGGTGGTTCCTGCATAACTTATCTGCACTTGGCCCAAAGTTCATACTGATTATCCAAGCCCAAATGAGTGAGACCTACAAGAAGTGACTAAAGACGAGAACCCAGTAGAAGGGGTCACCCTATTAGCTGGCAGCAAATTAAGCCCATGGAGAAGCAGGGCAATTACTAAATTAGCAGGGCAAATTTACTGCGGGATTATACAGAAGAGATAGTCCTGTTTCCAGTTTCCTGGAAGCAGTTAGTGAAATGCTCTGTCTGATTTTGTTTTCTGCATTTCAGAAAGTATGTGAAGACTTGAAGGTTAGTTAAAAAAAACCAAAACAACAAACCTGCAAAAGAGTTCAGTTTTCAGAAAACATCCCCTACCCTAAAGGGGCTTAGAATCTCTTAAGCAGCTTAGTACTTAAGCTATTCACTCCATCCCTTTCCCCTCTGCAAAAAAAAAAAAAGGTTAGGAGGTGAACTCAGCTTAAATAGTGAAAAGATTTCTGATAACTGATCCCTCTTTAATCTTGAAAAAAATAAACCGACAAACAAATGAAAAAAGAAAGCCAACACCAAAGTATCAAAGTATGAAATCCCTCCTAGCATTGAAGCTAAGGAAATTCATGAAAAGGAAATTGTTTGGGAAAAGACTTTACCACTGTGAGTAACCTTGAGAGCAGCTTACCTGAGCATAAAATGGATTTTCCACCACTGGAATATATTTCAACCCTCAGACACAGTTGTAGGCTCTGCACAGGAACTGCAGGTTAGGTTTCTTTGGCCTGTGTAATGCAAGAGGCAACAGTAATGGCATTGCTTATTTACGGTGTTATCCTGCAAGTTTCCAGGATTTGGATTTGGTAGTGTTTGCCAGTAGTAGCTGTGGATAGCACTTTTATCCTTGCTGCCTTCTTTCCATTCACTCCAAATTAAGACTTTAAAATTGAAACTTTTTCACTCTTGTGCTCTGATGAGTCCTCGATCTGAAACAAGCCATTTATTTTTTCACTCCAGTTCCCATCACTTTCCTAAGGCAACACTTATGTCTGATGTTTCTGTTGCCAAAGTGAACAGTACCACCTGGAACTGGCTGCTGTGCGTGCTTGGGAGGCTTTGGCATTGACAGGAGAGCAGGGTTGAGCTTTGTTCACAGAAAGATGGAGAGAAGACGTCCTGCTCCGAAGTCTCAACACATCATCTTGAATATATTACATCACAAAAATTAATGCTAATTGAAGTGTGTTGCCCCAACCACAATTCCTAATTTCATACAGCCCTGAGAAACTTCACAAAAATTTGAGTGTGAACAACTTCAGATGCTTTCTAAGGCATATTCTTTCACAGACATGCCTGCAAATGTTTTTGCAACATCCGCCACATGTTTTTCCAGTCAATTCATACCTTTTCTAGATGACAGTTCTCACCTTTCAGTAACATCAAAAAGAATAAGTCTTGGTATTTTTGCTTTCAAATGCTCTGCAGGGGGTCCCCTAGCCCTTCACTTTACAGGTAGTGTTTGATTTCTGGCTTTTTAAACAATATTTTTTTGTCGTATTTTGACATGGCGTCCTGCTTTTTGATTCCACTTAAAAATATGATCTAAGCTTCACAAGAGGACAAAATTTTCAATATCCTTTAACTGTGGCTAATTTCCCATTTTCTATAATAGATTGTCCTTCTTGAAATTTAGATTAGAGCTGTGCAAGTATTGGATAATGGCTCCTCAGGATAAACATTTTTTCTATCATTATGCATAGCACAACCGTCTTACTAATCAAGAATCAACTAAAAGTCATGAATATTCTTTTTTTTACATAATCCTTGGTTATGTATGTAGTGGATAAGAGGGTGTGACAGTAGAGCCAAGGTGGCACTACATTGTGCCATAATAAGCCCAGCATAAAAACCTTCGTGAGTGTGCTTCACAACAATTATAAAATGCACGATGCTAATTTTTTTTATGGAGGTGTGAAGTGTCAAAAGCTGGAAAACTCAGCCTGGTCTCACTCCAGATTTCACCTCATGATTCCAGCCTGCCCCTGGGGCTGCTGGCTCCTGTCCCAGCACCCCCAAACAGCAAGGGACACTGCAGCACCTCCTCTCCTCACGGAGGACGCCAGTTCTTGCTGCATCTTGAGTATCTGGTGCTGAGCCCTGGTGTTTCCACTCTAGTCACTCCCAAGGACGTGGGAGGATGGTCTTGGCTGGGCACCTGCCATGGATGGATCACGGAGCTAAACGGCCTCCCCTGTTCCCAGTCAGTGAGGCTGTGGCTCCCGAGGCCCGTCACACCTCGTTAAGAAAGGTTCGAGCTCTGTCGATGCCGAGGGCATGACGTGAGTAAGTCTGCGTCTAAATCTGGCCAGGGTGTCAAAAGTCTTTGGTTCATGACACCAGAGAAAAGGAGGGAAATATAATTGGGAGCTTTTCTTCTGCTGATGGAGAAGTGCAGATCCAAGTGCACATGAAGTGTCTCCCCAGGGAGAGTTTTTTAACTTCAGATATGAGTTCAGATACAAGAAATTACAGTAGGGACTGAGACAAACTGTCAGCCCTAAGCAGGGAAGGATGCAATGACAGCAAGTAATTCTCTGAAATGCTTTCTGTTAATTACAATTTAGCATATTGTCATTTCCCAGTGCGATATAATGTGGAAACAACATCCTGCCAAACTTTACTGTCTGTTTTTTATTGATCCTCTCCTCAGTTCCTATATGTGCCTGCTCTTTGTCACTGTTTTCCATTTTTATTTTTCTTCTTATCACTCATCTTCATTTTCCTTAATTCTGTTTCTTAATTCAGGGCACCAGCATGCAGAAAATTCTCCTGAGTTTTTCCATGTAGGAGACAGCTTTGGGTGATATTTGTGAACCAGTTTTATGGTTGCCTAACAGAAAGAGCATCACTGGTAGCCTGAGAAGGATGAGTGCCAGAGCAAGTAATAAAACATTTTGCTATGGCTTATATTTGAGTTACCAAGTTGTGTGTCTGAAATTTTGACTTTAAAGTACTTGCAGGGAGTTCATTCTTCCTTGAGCACACTGGTATCAGTCTACAGCATGCTGTCAAATCAAAGTAGTTTTTCTTATCTTTCTTGTATAAACAAGTGCACAGCTCATTGCTCCCTTCCTCACAGCCATGTTTCAGGCAGAGTCAAATTTTATTTTCATACCCAGCTGCAAATCATTGGCCTTTGGCAGTATGGAGGATAAAATACATCAAAACCAGATAGTACCACTGGTATCCAAATCTGCATATCTGGCACCTGTAAAATAAACAAGCCATGACAGAAAAAATTGGGATAAGGAAGGCAAGACTTTTAAAGTTAATATGCATCAAATTCACCAGGAGCTAGCACCTTTTTAAATGTTGCCTTGAATTCCCTGTCCCAAAATATATGCCATCTTTTTTTCTTTTTTTGGGCTGTACTCATTATTCCTTTATTCCTTTTATTTCAAATCTGGACATCACTATTGAGACACAAAAGAAGTATTTGAATTGTAATTCCTGTGTCTAATCAGTCTTTTGTATTCCCTGTAAACCAGGGAAGCACGTAGCCCTCTGCAACACTGTGGAACATGAAATTCCGTGTACATGTACAGCCTGCCACTGATAAATACAAACATGGATCCCATACAGGATGGAAATTATTCTCCAGTATGTAAATTTAAAGTTTAGTAGGTCAACCTACAGAAAATATATTTCAATGCAAAAATTCAGTGTTTTATCTTGGTAAACAGCATGGTGAGAGTACCTGACATCTAAAAAGGTTAGCTTTTTCTGAAGTATACACAAGAATTTTCTTACTTCTCTCTCATTTTATTTTTTTTGTCTTTGAGGCAAAAAACTCTTTTTCTTTCCAACCTTTTTACTTCTCCATTAACTTTCCCTTACCTTTCCATTCCTAGTCACAACCGATGTACCCTGAAGTGAGGCGTTTTTCTTTACTACAATTCTGAACTATCTGAAGTTTAGGAAACTATCCTTTCCTTCCTTATTGTCTCTCCTGTTTCCATTTCACCTCTCCGTGCTGGCTGTGTGAGTAGCCATGGTCCTGTGCCCAGATTTACTCTTTTTCTCCCCCGTTTAAGCAGCTCCTTTCCATTTCTTAAGAGATAACCTGAGAAAGCTCCAGTAAGCACTCGTGCAGCTTAGCAGAAAAGGAGGCCTATTCCTTTATAATTCCCATGGATGGAAGTATTTAGGCCAAAGTTTATACGTTAGTAGGGTTCCCTTATCATCCCCTAAAATTATCCCATCAACCTCTTTGCGTTTCAAGTTTTGCATACCTGTGATATCTTTTCTCTGACTACAGAGATGTTGGGGCTGTTTCTCCTGGCTTGCAGGGAGGGTATCAGAAAATGGGACAGCATATTCCCAAGTATGGGTTTTTAGCCATTGTTTAGATAATGTGACTTAAACTGTTCCAGAAATCAAAGAGTAATCTATAGAAAGTTGGTGGGAAAAGAAAAACTGTTCTGATCCAAAATAAGTCAGAGTTGACAGATCATACAAGCTGGAGGGAAAAATGCTGACACACTCGGTTGCATTTTCCTTCCTTTATTCTTGAATAAAAGCTCTTTCAATCTTCCAGACTTCTTCTGTCACAATTTGACAAAAAATATTCGGTGTACATTTTGATCCTGCAGTGGATTCGCTCTGATCAATAAGTTTCCATTACAGCATTTGGGAATTGAAAGCCAGGCCACAGATGTGTCTATTTGAGGTTTCTGTGTTGGTTAGCTGCTCGTTTTACTTTTATTTTACATAAATTTTTAACTTTTGCACTCTTTTTTCTTTACTCTAAATGGCTGCTGTTCCTGTGCCCATAAATCTTTCCTTCCTTAAAACAGGCTCCACATTTAGATCACTGAATGGTGTGATGTTGTTAGATGTTGTTAGATAGAGAACGTCCTCAGTCAGAATTGGAACTCCTTACTCATTCTGAAATGTAAGAAAATAACTCCATCTCCTCGTCTTATTCTTCATCGTTAAACAGCTCCGTTTATTGTGGCTGTAAACACCTAATTCACAGTCCTTCAGTTCCTGAGGTGTTTACACACTTAAATAGTTATGAGTGACATTACTATATGCATAAAAACACAACCAACAACGCCATGTTTTCATAAGGATGAGCAGACCTCTCTCAGGCAACAGATTGCAACTAAACCATACTAAAGCTTCCATAATTCAGTTGTTTCCCTGCCTGTTCAATCAGTAAAGGCCTGATCTTCAAGCATAACTTTTAAGTAATGCCTCACAGGCATATGCTCAGCAAAATAAAGGGTATCACCCCATGGACTGGAAATGTCTGGGTTTGATTCTGCTTTCCCCTGGTGAGATTTGAATGCTGACACCTCCCCCCGAATGTAAAATTCAAACCAGCAGCCACTATCACACAGCACATTCTTCCAGCTGAAGCCTTGCTGTTTTGCATGGAATAATTGAATAATTATTAGCCAGAGAAAGAAAGCAATCACTAGGATTTTCCCCTTAAGACAAGGGAGGAGAGACAGCAGAGTTTTCTGAGAGGAATTAATCTCTAAAACGTTTGGCAAACAGTGAGGTAACAACTTTGTAAGATGGGGAGGGGGGTATGTGTGGAATGCGTACAGATCAGCTGCATGTTCTCATTCATTAGCAAATTAATTAATTAATAATCAATGGCTTTTTCCCTTCCCTAGCTGCCTGGGAAGAGAGACTGTTCCTGGAAACAGAAATGTCTTGCTCTATTTCCAGGTTTTTAGCTTCTTTTTTTTTTTGACACCTTTACAGTACTTAAAACAGAATGCATGAATTAGGTAAATATGCAAAGAAAACACTTAGATTTGTCTCCTTTTTTTTACTGTTATTCACTGAATTCAACTTAAAACCCACAAAGCTGCTGTTCAACCAAAGATGCACTTTTAAAGTAAATTATAATTTACTTACATCTAGTTGAAATTGATTTTCTATTATTTGCTTCATTTCTCTGCAATGAAAGTAGGAGAAAATCACAACATTTGCATTAAATTCAAAATAAATGAAGTAGTTCTTTAGAATCAAAGTTTCAAGTAGACATTTCTTTTTGTGATGTCCTATAAAATAAATATGTTATTTGAGGAATCTTTTTTAAGATTTTCAGAAAATCTGATAGAATTAATCTTATTTTTCAGGATTTATGTAATTGATCTGTATACCTATCTATCTGGAGAATTTGAGAAATTAATTTACCAGTTCATCTGTGTGAGTTATCTATTTCTCTCTAAGCTGCATATGTGGGTAAAATATGTGCACACAAGCCACAACTAAAGCTGGCACTTTTCTTTTAATAAGACCTGTATTAAAAAAAAATTTATAGGCTGTAATCAAAATCAGTGTCTTGTTGTGCTACCTACATTTGGAGTGATTTGTTTTGGAGAGATTAACGTGAACTCTGTTGGAGAAAAAAGAAACAGATGTACAGAGTGGATTTGTGGCCTTGATCAGTGATTTTACTGGAGGAAAACAAAGATTTTTCTACCTCTCTCTTTAAATGTCGCCTCAGATTTTGGTAAAACCAAGCTGCTTATTCCCTTGTATCATGCTTTAATTTTGAGACAGTCCACTGCAGTTATTTATTATAAACACCAAGGTTCAAGTAATTGTGCAGTTTATGCCAGTTACATTTTTTAAGGCATGTCAGATAGTGCTGATATGTGCTGAAATCACATGGCAGGAGCCCAGGTCTGAGCCAACTGAGCCTGGCAGGACAAAAAGAGCAGAGCAGATGCCAATGTGCAGCCTCAGACAAGGTTTGTCCCCAGCATGAGCTCAGAGTGCCCAGCACAAACTCACACCAACACCTCTGCTGCCAAATCTTGCTTTAGCTGCTGCTTGAGTGCACCGAAATGAAACCGCCTTTACTGCCTACATGTACCTTAAATGACCTTCCCACAGAGCTGCTTTCACTTTCTGTAGGCAATGCTACACTTTTTGTAGGGCCAGAAGGTGTTTGTTCAGCGCCTGTAGAGTTTATTTAGGTGTTTAGGAAACCCACACATCCCGAGGGAGGGTCCAGTAGTTGGGTCAGTAGGACACAAACACACCCAGGGATGCTCTGGGCCAGCTCCTGTCTCACCTACTGGCTCAGTGTGGACACATCAGCACACCAAACCCAAACAGAAACCCTCCCTCTGTTTTCCTCTGGAGCCAGATGTTTGCTGCGTGTCACTTGGAATCCCAGCAGCAGCGCCGAGTGCCGGGCTCTGCTAAATTTTAATCAGCATTGAGAGGGGAAGATTCAAATCAGTGCACCTTTCAGCTTTGGTAACAGAGATGAAAAATAATGAAACACCCAGAGCTCTGCAGACTGGAGACCTGACAGGGTCTGTAAGTTAATTCTGTGAATTAGTCTTCCTAGAACATCTTATTAAGGATTGCTAGAACTATTCACAAGTACCACACCAAATTCCTCAGATATTGCAAACTAAAATTCCATGGAAAATTTCTACCAGTTCCTATCCATCCACTTAAAATATTTGAAATTGTGCCATAATTTATTTTAAAATATTATGAAGTCACAAAGTTTCGTTTTTGCATTAGTTGAGTAAATTTGGTGTTGGTTGCTCGTTTTCAGTTGATGTAACCCTTGTGCTGTCCCCTTAGGAGGGATGAAATTATTTCCTGGCTTGTCATGCAATCAATAAATTGCTGCCCATAAATAGGTGATATTGGTATCAGAATGTAATTTATAAAGAAATGTACAACAGAAATGAGTAAATTATTCTGTTGCTCAATTAATCAAATCCTCAGACTATCCAACTGAGATTTAAAAAAAACCCCAACAAAACCCCACATTTGAACATGCACACTTGTGTTTGGGTTTAAATGGCATTCAGAAGGGCAAAATACAGATGTACTGCAATTAGCCACTTGTAATGGGCTTTGTCTATGTTTTGTCTGTTGCTGTCTCCAAAGGGATACGGAAAGCTCATATCACAGTCCTTTAATCATCTCTGCACTGGATATCATTAATATTTGGTTATACAAATTGCTTATAAACACTGTTCCACCTAATGATTTGAAAAACAAATCATGCATGGATAATTTTTTTCTTGTGTGACTAAGAGTCAACAGAGGGTTATATAGAAATAAGTAAGATATTTATTACTCCTTCTTATATTCCTTATAATGCTTGTTTTTCATGCATGCTTGCTAGACATTTTCTCCTGGGTGAATACTGCATTTATCTGGTTTCCATTTCCTCTGTACTTTTAAAATAGTAAAGTTTATGCATTTGCTTGCCTTCCAAGTTTTTATATCCTTCCATAGCTGCATTTAACCCATTGAACACCTTATGGTGTGCCTGGTGAATTACCTTTAAGTTTCTTCCAATAAAAACAGTGAGTGGAGTTAACTCTTGTTATAAAGTAACAGCATCACTCCACAGAGTAGAGTGAACGGCGTGAACAGCGCAAAAAGAATAACTGATTTCAAATTAAAATATAAATTCAGTGCTAAAATAGAGCCCCACTGTTGCCTGAAGCGAACTTTTATGAACTTTTAGGGATTCTTGGGGGCAAAAATAGCTTATGTTGTTAATTGCTGCTAATAGCTTGCAACAGCAAAAGGTTTCTGACCACAGTGGTGTGAACATTGCTTGGCACATGGTTGGGAAGCCAGCCAGAAACCCCAAACCAGTCATTGCCTTTAGAGCAGCAATGTCACAGTGCCTGACCTACTCTGAATTCACAATTACATCGTTCCCATCAGCAGCAGCTGCATCCAGGGAAGCAAAACTTCCAGCAAAGAAATAATGACATTTGCACAAGCCCATCTCATTGATAACAAATCATCATGAACAACGAAAAATAAAAGGAAATAAAATTGCTGGCAGCTAAGGCATGAAGAATTGAAACAAGGAATAGGCTGATGAATTGTCTGAGTTGCAAATTCGTTCTCAGTGACTTGCCATTGTAATGAGTGAAATGTGGTTATATTTGACACCTCATTGGATTTATGTTATCCTAAAAGAAAATACCTTTTTTTTTCCTGAAGAGTTATGATGTGCTTTTCTCTTGACAGATGAGTTGATTTAAATGTTGAGATGCTTGAAAGTATTTTTTAAATTCCCTAAGTGGCTCTCTCCAGCTCCAGCTACCCTGTTATAAGAATAAAAGTTGTAATGCTGTATTGTATAGGCCATATTTTCCCTTCAACAGGCACTCTGGGAATATTTTAAAAAGGTTTTGTGTGAGGTGTGTCTTGTCTATCCTCAAACTCCTGCATGCTAAGTATGCAGACTGAAATTTTCATGCCACGCTAGAGGAAAAAACGAAGTTTTACTTGTGTTTAGGATGTTATAATAGCTGTTTATTGATCGAGGTCTTGTATTGCCATCCTTTGGAAAAAATGACTTGACAAACAATGAGTGGAAAAACTGCTCCAAATCGGACCAAGTTTAATGAATGCACAGAAATCTCAGCGTTCCTGTGATTGCTTGGTAACATCTGGTAGCTCATTATTTCTTCAGAAACTGACCTTATCTGAGATGCCATAAATGGATGAGCACAAATTCTGCAGAGGCCACAGTAAAATCCGATGAAATGCAGTGAGAACTAAATCAGAATGCAGTGCTCAGGCTGATGTGGGAGATGTTTTTGGATTGAAGCTTTCTGGAATGGAAAACAATCTCTAATAGTTAAAAGCGAGCTGCTCTGGTGAAACTGCAGGAGGAAGTGGAGGAAAGCAGCACATGTGAATTGGCATTTGAACCCCATATCGCAGCTGGCAGAATCACTCTTGCACGACATGATCAGGACCTGAATTTATATAATACATAAACAGATGTGAATGTGAAACCCTCATTCTTTATCACAACAATGATATTTTCCTTACATTAATTATAAGTAAAAAAAAAAATCTTGAAGCCCTAAAACTAAAAAATGGTCAAATTCAAGCTGATTTTCTTAGAAACTATCTAATTTAAAGTAAAAGCATTCTCAGGAAATATAACAAAGGGCAAAAGAAGCCAGTTCTCAGAGGAGAAATACATTACATGTGGCAGAAAGGAAAGTACTTCAATTAAAATAAAAATCTTTTTCATATTAATGTACTCAATTTTTGGATGAGATCTTTTGTCATAGCTGTGTGGCAAAAGTGCTTCCTCACAGGATGTTATGCAGTGATGATGCTTTGTCTTTAAAAAACTCAGGTTTCACAGTCAACTCCTCAGAAGGGAACAGGAGTGCAATCTTTAATATTTCTGGGTTTAGATTTTCAATAGATCTAGTTAGACATAAGCTTTGGAAGTGACAATTAATACTCCCAGAACTTTCTAGGAATTCTATGGTACTCACTCCTGCCAAAAGATATATCAAGAAAAAATGAAGATATGATGTTTTGGTGGCTCTGATCTTTGTAATGTAATCTTTTATGAACGTGGATGTAAAATTGGAGCCTCAAAAGTCACACTAACTTGATTATTTGCATCCCAGGAATTTAATAGAATGATGGCCTGCAAAGATTTCTGTTGCTTTTCCCCACATATGTTGTTCTATAAAGTAGCTATTTTTATTCTTGCAAGGCAGTATTTTGTTTCAATGGTGCCGCTACAGCACGGGTCTTTACTTTTTACTTTTTGTAAATCTCTGGAGGGTTCTTTTTCCCCCAGGAATCCTTATCTCTCCTGTCACCTCCCGCTGTCACCTTGCGCTGTCTGTCCTAAAATGGGGTAAAAGCCCACATCTGTCCGTCCCGCTGTAAACTGAGTTTCCTTCCACAAGACAACAGTATGGTACCAGGAAACGTTTTCAAAGTTTGGAGATTTCGTGTACAAAACGACAGGAATGAGGAGGCCAGACAGAGTCTCTTGTTTCTATGGCAACGCAATGATGTGTCTGGCTCAGCTATTTTCTTTTTTTATGATTTTACAGATAACTGGGATTCATCCAGTGGAGTTTAATATTGTCAAAAATAGAATCCTAACCCCCAATCTAATCAGAAACAGTAATACATAGAGGACAATTCAATATAAAAAAACCAAAATACAGGGAAAAAGTCAGCTGTGACTTTTGATAACATGAAGAAAATGCATCAATTTCTCTGGAGCTGTGAAATAGTTCTGAGTGCTCTAGCTCTGCATTTGGCTAATGGTTAAATTGTATTTCATGTCAGCAAATTTCCTGTGGTACATCCTTCCTTCCTGCTGCATCTCATTCCTTCACACTGTTTGTGTCCTGTCCTACAGACCCCAAATCCTCAGGAGTTCCCCACTTGTCTGACTTTGGAAGGTTTAGTTGTGTCCCTGAACTCCTGACAGCTGGATACAGGAGAAATTTACATTGAATGAACAGATAATCCATCAGCAAACCTCATCAAAGCACGTTTGCTAAAAGGCTTTGACTTCAAAATGAAAGCTTTCATGTAAGAATTGGATCTAAATGGTAATTTTTTTCTTTCATCGTGAAAAAATAAATGCTATTTAGTGTTTTTAGGGTTTCTTCAAATATAGATTCTATTTTTTCCTACAAAGTAGAAATATTTGTTACACCAAACCCAAAAATCTCAGATTTATCTCAGAGATGACACATTTTTTAAAAAATCCATATAAAATTATAGGCATTTTTATTTGAGGTGGGGGAGATTGGGCTCAAAGTGCATGTATATATTTGGATAACTAATATAAGATAAAATCTTTTATGATATGAATTTCCATTCTACTGATATGTCAGGAACTTTACAGGGATGAGTAAACCCAACAACCCACGCTGCCCTCACAACTCGGTTGCTCTGTTTTAATGTCTCCGCAGAGCTCCATTTAAATGAGAAATTAACTCAGTCCCTCATTTTTTCCCAGACATCAGGACAAAACCCTGCTGAGTTGTATTTTAGCAGCTCAAGGCTGCAAATTTCTGCCTCTCTTGGCATCCATTCCCCTGCTTTTGTAGAGTACCCTGTTACCTGAATCCATGTCAGTTGAGTGCCACTTACAATTTATTAAGTGTTGACTAAAAAAAAAATCCAAAAAATACATCATACTTATAAAAAAGAATTGTCTTAAGTGTAATGTGTATTACTGAGACCTAGGGAAACTTCATTGTCTGACAGATGGTCTGGCACCCACGTTAAGAAATTCATAATCCGATCTCAAGAAAATAGAGTTCTAGGTAAGAACATATGTGTTTGTTGGAGAAGAAAAAAAAATTGTATTGATCATTTTTTTTGTCAGAGCAAGCACATATGGCTGTTCCATTTTCTGACACCATTTACTTTCTACTTAAAATTCAAATGTCACTAGGCAAGGAAAAACGTTGGGTATTAAAACATAGAAAAGAATTAACTAAGAACAATCGCTGCAAGAACTTTATGCTCATTGTTCGTGGAAATTAATGGCCATCCAGTTAAATCAAACTTCCTCATCCCATTCTGTCCTTGCTTTTTTTTTTTTTTCCTCCATGTTCCTCCCATCAGTAGTTACAGTTTTATGATTATTTCCCAACCATCTGTTGTCTTTCCTTGAGCCAAAATAATTTCCCTTTATAATATCGTGAGTAATCACGTCAGCATCATTTCCATGCAATTATACGGGTCCTTACTAACCCTGCCTCCTCATTCCTGTGTAAATACTCACCGAGTAACTGGGACAATTTGCCGTTTCCATTTCTAGTGAGCAGAACTCTAGCTGCAAAATTTCAACCTGCTGCTTGTTACCCCTTTGCATTGTTATTAATGAAATGATAATTAAGCATTTATTTACTCTAGTGCTCATCTCCAGACACCAAAAGGCTTGTGCATGCTGGATGGAGAGAGATGCTGAATGAACTGGAATGTGCATTGTATTAATCATGGTGCTGAGCATCTTCAGAGATTACACTGGGACTGGGGAAATGCAAAATGCAATTCCCATCTTAGGACATTTGCAAATTAAATGGTTTTGAGAAGTAAGACAGTATTACTTTAAAATTCTTAAAGGATTTTGAAGAAGTATCCATATTTTTTAGGTATTCCAATCAATAGCCTCATGGTATTTTTTGTTAAAAGGAGATGCTTGCTGTAATCTAATATTCTGAATAACTTAAACTGATAACGAATCAGAGTTCATTGCTAACCAGTCTCATAAATAGATCTGTGCTGTTTATCTGATGCTGTTAGTGTATTTTTTGTTAAAAGGAGATGTTTGCTGTAATGTAATATCCAGGATAAGTTAAATTGATAACGAATCAGAGCTCATTGCTAACCAGTCTCATAAATAGATCTGTGCTGTTTATCTGATGCTGTTGAGAGGAGAGGATCAGACATCTGGCTGTGATGGTTCTTATGTCAGGCTGAAGAGCTGCTCTGCCACTGCTGTTTCTCAGGCCAAGCAAGGTTTGCAGACCAGCCAGGTGAAAAAGGAGATAGATACAAAGCATCAGTGCTCTTACAACGTCCTGTGGGATTTCCTTTGTAAATACAGCTGTAATTACTCCAGGCAGACAATTTGTAGCCCCAAAGCTCCTGGGAAATGAAGAAGAGATGTTTCCTGAATCCATCCAGTGACTCCTGAAACATGGTTTGGTTGTAAATGTGATCTAATGTGGAATTGTAAGTAATCTAAGAAGGCACACATAGCTCTTCTAAGCAGGAGTAAATGTTGCCAGCACCATGTGGGACAACCACACCTTGTTTGTGACAGACTGCAAAGAACACACTAAAAAACCACAGTTTCTGAAACTGCAGTCCTAACTTAAGGTACCTGAGATGTTTTTGCAGGGTAGAAAACCTGCTCACATTTGTTCATCACATCATTAAGGTATGCTCATCAATGAATGAAGGTATTAAATCAAACAGCTGATGTGTTAATGAATAAATATATCATTATTATCTACAGTAGCAATCCAGGCATGCTTAGAGGACAATATGAAAATGCCTGAAACATGAGTGCACAAAGTCCCTTCCTTTTGCAATGCTTTAGAAAAACACTCAGGTTAATGATATTTTAGAGCAATGTTTGTTCTGATAAGTGGTTTAAATTTTAAAGATATTACCCCCTAGTTCAATATGTAATACCATATCCACTCCTTTTAGCTGGTTATAGCAACATTCTCATTTTAAAAGTTGACACACGGCAAGGTAAGAGGTTGTAATGTGGGGGGTTTCACAGTCCAAATGCTAAATGTATGAGAAGTTTTCTGGCTTTCTTCATTCTTTCCTTATGAAATAAAATAGCCAAACTCTTACTGTCACCTCCTCTGTTTTGGTGCTAAGAGAAACCAACAACTTGACATTAAAGTGCTTTTCAACTTTTTATATGGATGTCAATCAAATTTCATTGATTCAGCGCTCATGTTATTTGTAGCTTTTCTTTCCGTGGCCCTTTTGGGACATGCACATGTTTAAATTATTCATTAGCTAAAGTGCTTACCTGCCCTGCATTTAATCAGAACTAAAGATCCTCCTCCTCCTTCTGTGCAACCTGAAATTCTGGGTTTATGTTCAGGTGTTGATCCCTGTGTATAAAACTTTGTTGTCCATGCATGTGATACTAATTTCCATCACTTCATAAATGGTTTTCTCAGTAATACATCATCTAAATACACCATCTAATTTGTACTATTAGTTGCAGACTTCTAAGAGTATTTTTCATTCAATTTTAGATCTTAATTCTCTTCCTTTCTTTTCTCTTTGAAGCTACTTCACTTTTCAGGATGTTATGACTTTAAAGTGTGTTCAATAAAACAGATCTTGTGTAGGTGCTGCTGGTAGGAAGTTCAAGGGTGTGAATTGTGTTTCCATGCTCACAGTGTTATTTGTATCAATAGCAAAAGGTTCTAAAGGTGAGTAAATAGGAATGTTCATCCTGGAAATTGTAGACATGATGCAGTGAAAGAAAAGAAAAGGAAGGATGTGGCTTTTGCATAGAAGTAGAATGGAAAGTTCATTTAGTATTTCTGAAAATATTCAGTTTTCATGGTCATGTAGTCAGATAAACTTAATTTTTTGAAAAAAAATTTGTGTTTTCCGATCATCAGGACCACTGACAGGAGAGCAGTGGTAATGTGGTCCACAGTGCTTTCAACTCCCTGCCACCTCTGACAGGCATCAGCCTTAGAAGAGTTTCTCTGTTTTCACTTTTTTCTTCCTATTTGAAAGAGATACTGTGTCATCCTGAGCACAAGTGAGATCAGATCCTCAAATAAATCTAGGATCTAGGCTAAGAATGGGGTTAGGATGATTACACCTTAATAGATCTGTGAAAAAGTCTGGAGAGGTGTAAGCTATTTCAAACAATCTTACACTCCATATAGTTTTTCAATCCATGGTATATATCAGATTTTTTCCCCCTGCATAAAATCTATAAGACTGCTTGAATTAGAATTTAATTTCAAAAGGGGTTACAATCTCAACCCTATAAACAGTCTTATTTGTTGAGCTAGTTAGTACCAGAAAAGAAAAGGGTATATGCTCAGGCTGCCTTTTGCTGCTTCTTTTACTTGCTAATCACTTCTTTTAATTTGCTGATCAAATATTAAACCAAAAGCAACCACAAGGTTTTATTCTGCCAAATATTATTTTTGCTATTTCTATTCAGCAGCTCCACACAACCTCCTCCCTTATGCGTGCTCTGTTACCTTTCTCATGGACCTCAGTAGAACACAATAATATTGATTCAACACTCAAAAACGTGTCTTGCAGCAGCTTGAGTTCTTCTGTTGGTTTGTCAAAGACTTTCTTAACCCCCACCCCCAGCAGTGATAGCAACTAGATTGTCACTTAGGGAGAAAACGTGTGAAGCAAAATCATGTTTGTGCTCTTTCAGCTTTAAAAGGGGGAAAAAAAAATAAAGGAAACCAATAAAAACCCACAATTCAAAACACCACATAACACACACACACAAACAGGGAGGAAAAAAAAAGACCATTTTCTTACACTGCTCAGTATATGGCATTCCTATAGCTGGAGATCCTAATCACGGTAACAAAAATAAAATAGAACAGAAATAAAGAAAATGGAAAACATTAGGATGCAGGATGCTGCGTGGTGCTTGCCTCATTTGTGCTGTGTGACAGGAATTGCCAGCAGGCTGCTCAGGCTCACAGTGGAAAAGTACTGTCTGCTTCATCCAGGGAAAGTAGGGTTCCCCTGCCCCATGAGGCTCTCAAGGTTCTCACCTGGCACTTTCCTAATAGCCAGGATTTGCTCTGCAGCTCTCGTTTGACCCTGGTTTTAAGCATGTATTTGTGCAGGGGAAGGAAAAGGGACACATTTGCCTCTTGCAGAAAATTCACGAGTTATTTACCCTTTGGGCTTTCCTGTGGGCTTTACCAAATATGCTCAGCTTGTTGCAGAAGAACACTTTCTAAAATCTAAAGGCCTTTAAAAGAGAAAGAAGATGATCCAAATTCCTATTTTATCCAAAGTGTTGACAATACAAAAATGAAAATGTTGGGTTTCGGGTGTACTGAGTACATTTTTGCACTGGCTTCCTTCAAAGAGATCCACAGTGCACTTGAGCCAGATGTGTTGCTGAGGGATGCAGGAAGAATTTAGGTTCCTGCCAGCTCCATAAATTTGTCCTTCATGTGGATACTGGAAGCAGTTGAAATTTGTCAGATTATTAAAAAGCTAACAAAACCCACGAGAGTTTTCTGTTGTATATGTGCAGTCTGTGCCTGTCCCTACACCTGGGTAGTAGTTTTGGGTGGTGCCTAAGATCAGCCCATTTCTCCTTAGTCACAGCAACTCGGGAAGGACTCTGGATTTTGGATGTTGGGCAACATTAAACAACAGTTGTTCAAATTTGTATCCATACTCCTTACAAGTATGCACACAGAAATTAACGAAGAAGTAACTGCAACAACTGTGGTTTATGTTAATGTATATTTTTAATGCTTCATTCCTAAACACTGCATATACATTTCTTTTACCATTTCCAACCCTGCACTGCAGCCAAAATTTGTGTGCATCTGGAAAATGTCTGCACAGGAGTGGAGGAAGGAAGAGAAGAGAACATGCCTCCATTTGACCTCTATGAACTTTCACATTTCTGTCTTAAATTGTTACAGGACAAAAGACAGTGAAATGGCCATAACATTATCTATCTGCCCTAACAAAGGAGCAGAAGATAGGTAATGTTTGGCAAAGTGCTCTGTATTGGAAAATTATGGCAGGCTCAAGTTTACTGGTATTTAACACATCCTGAATCTTGTAGGCAGAGTGTGTCTCACACTGAAATGTTCCTTAACAGGGATTCAACTCTGATATCATTAAAATTTAAATATAATAATAATTTAAATACAAACATATTTTTATTTACATTAATGTCAAGATTAATATTAATTTTCCTAACAAAGAACTCAAAGCCTTAATTGTACCAGACTGACATGTGACAGAATTCTTCCATCACCGTGGGTCAAGTGATCCAAGTGATTCCCGGCCTCCTGCCTTTAAATGGTGCAGTTGTGTCTGCCTCTTGTCTTTTCTGAGACAGGGCATTGAAATGCAATGTCACTCCACACATTCCACCTGATCTGGTATCAGCTCAGGTGCCAGGAGCTGCTCTCCACTTGCTTTTCCCCTGTCCCTGTTCTGCCACGTCCATATTAGATGTATTCTCCACCTAAAGATCAGCTACACAAACGCCCACCTCTCTGTTATTTTTACAGTGTATTGCTTACACTGTTTGAAACAGAGAATTCCTATAGGGAATTCTTGGAAACCCTTATAATGCAGTAAATCCTTTAGCTACTCCAAGCCAGTTAATAGGCTTTTTAAGACTAATCACAGCTCTGTACTTGACAAATACATCAGGATACTGCATTCACTGAGGGAAGTTGATACCGTCATTCATAATTTTATGACTTTGCATTAGACAAACTGAAATCAGGCTTCTATCTCTAATGAAAAAAAAAGTCATTTGCATTCGTTTCTGGGAAAGGCAGGATTAATGACATTAAATACTTAGCAACTCTTCTTCTCAGAGTCTTTAATTCAACGTAAGATAATTTACACAGTAAGAAACAACTTTTAAAGACTCTGGAACAGAAGTGGCCAGAACATTTTACACATTAGCAAATTCTTCTTAACTTGCCTCTTAAAGAGGAACTAAATACTCTAACTTTTAGATATCTTACTTTTGAAACTTCTTGATAACTACTAAAAAATCGTTGTCTTTGAGCTGTTCTGTTTTTATTAATATGCTGAGAGTGCTTTGAGCCAGTAAAAATCCACAAATAAATACCACATTTTTATAAGCATTTATAGGAAGAATAAACTCCTTATGACTACAGTAGAACAGTGTCTGTGCACTGCTATGCATGCATGGGCATTATTATTGGTTACCTAACTAAAATAGGAAGGATAAATAACACTGTAAAAACACCTCACATTTAAAATAAATGTGGTCTTTAGTTGCTCTGAACCAGTGTATTTTGGCATAACATTGAAAATAAGAAAACCGACAAAACCTCGACTTGACTCTATTAATCCAAGTCCTGTAGCTGAAGAAAACTTGGGTTGACACCAGAGCAGTATTTAGAGCAGAACTACCAAAATAATATTTTAAATAATTCTGCATTTGTTGTTGCACACGAGAAAAATGCCACGAAGGGTTTCCAGCTCTTCATCTGTGGACAGGAGCCTGCAGTCAGGCCTGATTTCATTGCCACTTGCCGAGGAATGTGGAAGCTGCAGTCAGCAGGGCAGGGCAGGGCAGGGCATGATTCAGCAGGGCTCTTCCCGAGGGAGCGGCTGACAAAGGCGGGATGAACCGAGGCGTTCTCACATCCACGGGCAGCCGTCTGCCAAAGCCTTGGCTGAACTCTCCAGGGCTGGCAGTGACCACTCATCTCTCTCTTACATGAGCATTAAAACTCTGCTAATGAGTTCTTTTCTGCACACACGGTAGCACTTCCAAGAACTTTTGGCGTTGGGACTCCCATTAGCTTTGGGGGCGGGGGTAAAATGTAAGCCAGCAATCAAGGCCTCAGGGTATTTCTCTGCTATTTTAGCCCTAATTCTTGCAAGGTTTTTTTATTATTATTATACCACCGAGGCATAAGCACACTGCTGCAGCTCTGTATCACCTATTAAAGTGCAGACCTCCTTGATTGATGCCGAGGCCCTCTGGATCCCGGGATTTGGGAGTGCCCTCTCCCGGCCCCCTCGGCCATCCCCACAAACCAGGGGCGCGTCGGTATTTCCCAGCTCGAAGCACCAGCTCCACGCAGTTCCCTCCGGCAGCAAACCTGGCCGCGGTCACCGACACTCTTCCCCTGCATTTGCAGGAGAGCTGCTCCCTCTGCCGAGTTTTCCGTGGATCGCCACCGGCACCTGATGTCCTTCCTCACCATGCTGGGCCCCAGCCCCGACTGGAACGTGGGGCTCTCTGCCGAGGATCTCTGCACCAAGGACTGCGGCTGGGTCCAGAAAGTCGTGCAGGATTTAATCCCCTGGGATGCTGGCACGGACAGCGGCGTCACCTACGAGGTACAGGCGCTATCTGTAATTTAGTCAGGTACATCACCTCGAAGCAGTGGGGTAGGAAAGCTGTTTGATCCATGGTGATGCCCTAGCTGCCTTTATACCTTTCACTCTAGTAAAAATTTTTCCTAAAATGAATTAAAATTCATTTAAACAGATGTTAACTACGCTTAACTGTCGGTTGTTCTGCCTGAATTCCTTCAGCATTAGCATTGATGGGATAATATTACGTTCACTTGGGGTACCATTACCACAGAATGACAGGATGGGTCAGGTTGGAAGCAACCACAGTGAGCCATCTGCTCCAGCCTCCCCATTTAAGCAGGGTCATCCTAGAGCAGATTATAGGATTCTGTGCAGTTCTTGAATATCTCCAGTAAGGGAGGCTCTGCACCCACTCTGGGCAATCTTTTCCAGTGCTTGGTCGCAGTGATGCCTTTTCCTGGTCTTAAAATCAAGAGTCAGACACGGTTAGAAGGGAAAAAGGGATTTTACCTCTGTATTTATTTTAAGGATCCTTAGGTGCACCACATCCAGGTCAAATGCACCCCAATGCACACCACAATGCACACCCCCAAAGGATCTGGTCTAACATTGTAGGTGTTACTAATTAGCACATCTATCAAAGATTCCCCAATGAGAGGCTCGAGTGAGCCCCCCTCCCCAAGGAAGCTTCCCCTGGATGGTTCTATCTCAGTTTACAAAATGTGTTCTGGAGAGGACCTTGGTGTCTGGGGCTTTCTGTTCCCTAACTACGAAGCTTCTAAGATATTTAGTCTCCCAGCTTGACAAATAAGTCTAAGAATGTAGGCTAAAACCCACTAAAAATACAGAAGTTATAAAAAGGTAAATAAAAGGGGTATAAAAGAAAAGGCAAAAAATCATCATGGCATCAACAGCACAGTAAAGAATTTCTTATTCATGTTCACCTGTTACATTCACCTATTGAATAAACAGAGGACTTTGGTCACAACGGAGCCTTTAGGTGCCCACCCCCTTTTGTACAGACCAAAGCAGTGCCATCAGCAGATACATCAACTTGAGTTTGGGACTGTTTCCATCCAATGCCAACTGTTCTGTTTGGCACAGAAAACTTCAACTATTTCTTACAGCAAAGCAGAAGAAAAACAACAACAAAACCAAAACAAACAAAACCCCCAAAATAAACAAACAAACCCAAACAAAAAAAAAATCAAAAAATCCCCTTACCAGTAAGTATGAATGTACCAAGTTCAACTTACATTGGAATTTTGCAGTTTAGCATTTCAGAGAAGTTTTCATTTCTGCAGATTAATTGTACTATTAATCATTAGTTTCTTGTTTAACTTTTTTTTTTCTTTTTGATTGCAGTCTCCTAACAAACCTACAGTGCCTCAGGAGAAGATCAGACCTCTTACAAGCTTAGATCATCCTCAAAGCCCATTTTATGACCCAGAAGGCGGATCTATCAAGCTAGTGGCCAGAGTTGTCATTGAGAGAATTGCACGAAAGGTAGAATATATATGAGTAAAATTCTCAAGCAAGCAAAAATCCAGTTCATAAACCAAAAAACCAATCAATGCTTTCTCCTCCTTCCCTCCAAATCTACACTCCTTAACCTACCCACAGCAAACATAAGAGCAGAAAAAATTTAAACTGTCTTAAAGTATTAGTTCTCCTAATTCTGGTAATTATTTCATCTGCTCAGTTGGGGATTTTCTTTACATATGCCTAGGAATTCGAAGAGAAAAAGGTGCTGCAGATGCAGCAATGTACTGGTTGAACCCCTCACAGATGAGTTTCCTCTTCTCAGTGTTCACCATCCTTTTTTTTCAGGGGGAGCAGTGCAATATCGTTCCCGATAACATAGATGATATTGTGGCAGATCTAGCACCGGAGGAAAAAGAAGAAGGTATGTTTGAAATCAGTTTGTGCGTTACTAATAATTTATATTTTGTTCCATTCCCTACTGTCATTTGTAGATAAGGTACAAAACTGACTTAGAAGCAAAAATTGCACTCAGTGTCAAACAATGATTTAGGTTTTGATCTCTTCTGGTCTCTTCTATTAGCCTTCCCTTGTACAGAAAAGAAATTGCATGTATACCTAGGAGATGACAATAACAATACAGGCAATAGAAGAGAGAAGACTTTTGGGGTTCAAATAAAAATTTTTTGTTTTTTAAATGAAAGTTGGCAATTGGTAATTCTTCTTTCTTCTCAGCTAAAATGGAGAAGATAGAATGCAGAAAGAAATAATGTATCCTATTGGAATCTAAATAGTCATCAGCCAAGTAAAGGGAAGAAAATGGAAGACTGTTTTTAACATTCAATGCCTTTCCTTACTTTTCAGATGACACCCCTGAGACCTGCATATATTCAAACTGGTCCCCCTGGTCGGCCTGCAGCTCTTCTACCTGTGAAAAGGGCAAGAGAATGAGGCAGAGAATGCTTAAAGCTCAGCTGGACCTCAGTGTGCCCTGCCCAGACACCCAGGATTTTCAGCCCTGCATGGGTCCGGGCTGCAGTGACGAAGGTAACCAAGAATGGAAGGTGCAGGAGAAGAATACCTTGTAGAGTTTACTTTTCCTTCAAAGTTCTTAGGGATGTCGGTTGCTGTAGTATGGCTTGAGTTGTGGCAAAGAGAAAACTGCTGAGGATCATGAATGGAAGCGGTCTGTGGTCAGTTCTGCATCTCAGCTGCGTCAGGGGATGAAGTACCCAGGAGTGTAAAGGAAAGGAGTGAAGGATGCAGTGGGGGAGAGGACAGTGTGAAAGGCAGCATGAAAGGGACGCTGCACACAAACGGGCAGCAGTTCTGTCAATGCCCACAACTGAATGCTCTCTGTGTTTCAGATGCTTCCACCTGCATGATGTCTGACTGGATCACGTGGTCCCCCTGCAGTGTCTCCTGTGGGATGGGAACAAGATCCAGGGAGAGATACGTAAAGCAGTTCCCTGAGGATGGCTCCATGTGCAAAGTGCCTACTGAGGAGACTGAGAAGTGTATTGTAAATGAAGAATGCTGTAAGTATTTTATTCATCTTTATAAAATCCAGCCATTGGCAGGAGCACTGCCCAAATCCTTTTATATATGAGTCTTAGTGGGGTCCCCAGAGCTCCATCGTAGGCTCTGTGCTTTTCAATACCTTAATAAACGACTTGGGTGCAAGACTGGAAGAGATACTAAGCGAGTTCACAGGTGATACAAAACTGGGAGGAGCTGCTGACTGCCTGGAAGGCAGAGAAGCCCTGCAGAGACACCCTGACAAGTGAGAGGGCTGGGCAGTCACCAACCATGTGAAGCTCAGCAAGGGAAAGTGCTGGGTTCTGCACTTGGGATAGGGCAACCCTGGATGTACAGACAGACTGGGGAATGAGAGGCTGGAAAACAGTGCCAGGGAAACAGACCTGGAGGTCCTGATCAATGGGAAGTTGAACATGAGCCAGCAGTGCCCTGGAGCCAGGAGGGCAAACCTGGGGGGCATCAGGCACAACATTGCCAGCCAGGCAAGGGAGGGGATTGTCCTGCTCTGCTCTGGGCTGGGGCAGCCTCACCTCGAGTGCTGGGGCAGTTTTGGGTGCCACAGTATAAAAAAGACATTAAACTGTTACAGAGAGCATCCAAAGGAGGCCACGAGGAAGGTGAAGGGCCTTGAGGGGAAACCGTGTGAGGAGCAGCTGAGGTCACTTGGTCTGTTCAGCCTGGAGGAGACTGAGGTCAGACCTCATTGCAGCTACAACTTCCTCATGAGGAGAAGAGGAGGGGCAGGCACTGCTCTCTTCTCTCTGGTGTCAGTGACAGGACCCAAGGGAATGGCCTGAAGTTGTGTCAGGGGAGGTTTAGGTTGGATATCTGGAAAAATTTGGGCACTGAAACAGGGTCCCCAGGGAAGTGGTCACAACACCAAGCCTGACAGAGTTCAAGAAGCGTTTGGACAACACTCTCAGGGACATGGTGTGACACTTGGGGATGGCCCTGTGCAGGGCCAGGAGTTGGGCTCAATAATCCTTGTGGGTCCCTTCCAACTCAGCTGATCCTGTGATACCTACGAACAATTTTCTCTGTCCACTTTGAACAGCTCCCAGCAGCTGCCTGGTCACTGAATGGGGCGAGTGGGATGAATGCAGTGCCAGCTGTGGCACAGGGATGAAGAGACGGCACAGAATGATCAAGATGACTCCTGCTGATGGATCCATGTGCAAGGCAGAGACCACGGAGGCAGAGAAGTGCATGATGCCTGAATGCCGTGAGTGCCTGGGAGTTCCTCTGCTCTGCTATAAAAACAAACATCATTTCTGACACATTGTCCCAGCACACAAAACACAGCTAAACCAGAAGCAATGCTGCTTTTCCTTGTTCTCCTTAAAATTAGGAGAAAAATCTTGGGGACTGTGCATTAACTAGCACATTCAGCATCAGGATGAGAGCATCAATCAAAAATGTTCAGTGGTATCCTGTTGCTCTATGACCCACACAGTGGTGTGTGTATCAGCAAGCCATACCTAAACAACTCTAAGTTATGCAATATGAGGTATATTTGACCACAAGGCTAGAATAAAACAAATAAAACAGTGCCCTCTCCTTTTAACCCATGAACAGGTCAGAAATTGAGGTGTTTCTCTTGTGCAGTCAGCCAGCCTCACCCTTACTGTCACTATCAATTTCTTAGGAAATGTTAAATTTTCATCAAAGACAGAGATAATTTAAAAAATACTTTTGGTATATTAAATATGGAAGTTTCACTTTTTAGACTAAATTGACTTCCAGTTCTGTTCACTGCAACAATCCATTTTTTTTTACAGGAATTATGATTGAAACATAGCTCCTTAAACTATTTATTCCCCAGATGCACTGGGACCCAGCAGATATGACTTAGATATAGAAAAAGATAGCAAAGGTATTTAAATCAAGCAAACCTTTCAATTTAATATAAAGTTTTCTGAGCTTCTTCAGCAACACCATTCAGCTTGTGACAAGAAAGCATAATTGGCTGATGACAGATAAAATGTAGCACATTTTCCACCTTGTATCATTTTCAAACTGTATACCTTCATAATTTATTTATAATAAGAAATCACTAATAACAGGAATTCATTACCTTTTTATTTCCTGTCAGATACCATCCCCTGCCTGCTCTCTCCCTGGTCTGAGTGGAGTGACTGCAGTGTAACCTGCGGGAAGGGAATGAGAACCCGGCAAAGGATGCTGAAATCTGCTGCTGAGCTTGGAGACTGCAACGAGGAGCTGGAACAAGCAGAGAAGTGCATGCTGCCCGAATGCCGTGAGTTTGGAAAACTCCCTGGAAAGAGGAGGCTAATTATGGGTCACACTCTATGGGTCAAACCTCTATCAGCACTTCTTAGCACCACTCCTTAAATTGGCGGGGTATCAACTGTGCATTGTTTAAAAATCTACTTATTATTATTACTGCTATTATTATTATTACTATTGTTATTGTTATTATTATTATTATCATCCACTTTCAGCAACTGAGAGCTGGAATACAACCATGCCTTACATTCAGCCTGCCTTACTTCACCCTGTGCTGGTTCCCAATATTGCTGTGGCAATACAGTTCTGCGGGTTTAACACACTGACAGCTCCAGGCAACTTCCCAGTAGGAAATAAGTCAGAAGTATAAAACATGGTTCACAACTCAAATGCAGCCCGTGTGCCAGGAAGGAAAGAAAGAAGAGCAGAAATCACCTATGTGATTCTTTTAGCTCAGAAAGGGCACAAAAAGAGGCTGTCTCCACCTTTGATACATCTCTGAATGGTATCACTTTGCAGCCTGCCACTGGGTGGTGTGGAGGCAGGTGCAGTGATTTTTTTACCTTACTCCATTAAAATCCCCCCACTTCTGGGTAGAGCAAATTCCTAGTTGCTTTTCAGTCTTTGTGAAGCGTGATAGCCTAAGGCACTGCTGAATGAATGAGATATGATTGCTTTTAGCATCCTGTTGCCAGCTGGTTTACGAGGTTTTATCACAAACTACATTATTTTTCACAGACAGTATTGGTTAAAAAGGCTTTTACACTGTAATTGCTCATTCAGCTTTACTTAAATAATGTGAAATATCATCTTGATTATTATTCACTGGGGTTATAAGTGTTAAGCAGTGCTGAAAGATGAAAACTTTTAAGGTATAATGGTATGAGTGAATATGGCTTATTGCATAACACTGCCAGCAAAGCAAGGCTCAGATCTCAGAGGTAGCAAATTATTTTTAAATATAACTCAATTTTCAACAGCTTTTCATTACAAAACAGACAGATGGGTGAGAAAATTGAAGAAGGCACAGGAGAATTATTTATATGTTCTTTGTAATTTTAGAGACCTGCCAGCACCACTCTTGAAGAAGAAATTGAGGGGAGTGTCAAATAATACTTCTGCTAGAAATGGACTCAGAAAATTTTGGCATGCAGCCTCCAAACATTTGCTGGGGAGATTGGAGGCTTAAGTAGAGTTCACTTATTTGGGGTGCAAAGATTCATCAGGCACACCTGTGTGATTCTTGACGTTGTGCTCAGATCTCGTGGATTTTGTGTCACGTTTCTTTTTCTCTGCAGCCATCGACTGTGAGCTGACGGAGTGGTCCCAGTGGTCCGAGTGCAACACCTCCTGTGGGAAGGGCCACATGATCAGGACGAGGATGATTAAAATAGAGCCCCAGTTTGGAGGAACAGCTTGCCCAGAGACCGTCCAACGCACAAAATGCAGAGTGAGGAAGTGCCTGCGGGGCCCAGGGATGGAAAAAAGGCGCTGGAAGGAGGCCCGGGAGAAAAGGAGAAGTGAACAAGCAAAGAAGAGTTTAGATAGTGAGCAATATCCAGGTGAGTGTGAAGCCGCTTTTGGTGTGTTCATGGCTTTTCTGCATGACAGGAGTTTGTGAGCAGCCCCACGGCATTCTGTGAGAGCATCTTCAGCATTTCCATCTGGGGAAAGTTTCAGCCATACAATAAAACACAGCCACTTTCAGTGCTTGCCTATCACCAAAATCACCCAGCCTAAGCTTGGGGCACCTTGGAGAAGGGCCCACATCTGTCCGTGTCCCATCACTAGAAATATTTTAGCTGCTCGGCACAGAAGTGTGAAAAAGTTTAGCATTTGCACCTGGCAAAGGACTGACTGCAGTTTTGCAGAGCTGGGCAGTAATCTTTACGTCTAGTTAGCTTCAAACATTTAAAATACTTGTTCCTGGCCCCAATGCTGAATTTCAAAGCTGAGCTAATTTCCACCTCAATAGTCTGATTCAGACTCAGGCTGCTCCAAGAGATCTGCATGGACTGCTTTTCCAGTGGGGGACAGTATCACCAAGTCCTGATTCCTACAATCAACAAAACATAGTATCTTGTGGTATAATTTACATTATCTGGATAGGAATTATGCTAAGTTGTGGTTCATGCTTGTCTGACATTTAACAATTTCTTAGTTTTATCTGTGTTTTATGATGTAGATATTAAATTTCTTTTTTAATACTTTTTTCAGTGTTTGACAAATGCAACTTGATTATACTCAGCAGGGGTTTCTACTACTGAAAACTTAATCAATTCACTGATTTTTTTCAGTTTGTAGGCTGAAACCATGGACTGCTTGGACAGAATGTTCTACACTGTGTGGAGGTGGAATTCAGGAGCGCTACATGATGGTGAAGAAGAGGTCCAAAAGCACTCAGTTTACCAGCTGCAAAGACAAAAAGGAGCTACGAGCATGTAATGTCCATCCTTGTTAACAAAACACCAGGCTCCAAGTGATGCACTCTGAGCTAAATGGAAAGTCAACCTTGGTTTGTTTTTTTAAAACAACAACAACAAAATATAAAGTGTATATTAGTTTTCATTTTTGCAGTGTGGTTTGCTTTTTAGTCTTGCTGGTGCAAGAAAAATATTTTATAAATATTTCCTCACGGATTTATGCTGAGAGTAAATCTTTGGTACTCCAGCCAGCCCTTAATGCATAAAAATAGTAAAGTCATTATGAGTTATTTAACTAAAATGCAGACATATCTGTGGACCTGGAATAGCCATATGGAAATACTACTTGTAAAGACATGGGATGCATGCATATTAACAAAACTAAGTTAAAGTGACAGAAAGCTTCATCTGTGGGAGGATTTCTCTCTAGATTTGATTTTGAAAATCCAAAGCAGTGCCTCTGTGATCACACAACTATGCCAAGGAGTAATTTCAGTAATGCTGGTTCAATAACATTAAAGGTGCATGGTTATCTTTTTACACTATTGGGTTAAGCTGATAGTTATTATAATAATAATCCTAAACACTTTTCTTCACCTGGATGCCGTGGTCCATGCAAAGAAGGCTTTGTTTCTTCAAAACTTAAAAAGGAAGTAGTTTTTGCAGCTCACTAGTGATCTCTGACCACTACACAGTCACAGTCAAGACAGCACATAAGGAAAACATGCAAATATCATAATATATGTGCAGTCCATACTGGGTCTATCCATTGCCTTTTAAAATGGATACAGAACTAGTAGAAATTGGTCCAGAGTGTTGCAGCAGCTGTGTCACAGGAAGTCCTCCACATGAGAGACACTAAAAAATTAGATTCAGTTTCACAAGGATGTTAATCACAGGTGAAGAGGGAAGCAGGTTTATAAAAAACCAAAAATGGTCAAGAAAAGGTGAGCCAGGGTCTCATGCATCCCTTAAAACTGAAATGAGCCCCTGAAAGGAAAGAAAATTAGTCATTTTAAAAAAATAATTATAGATTGGCACAAGAATACATTTACAGCATTTATGTCTTTTTTACTCAGAGCATAGGATAATCTAAAAATTACTAAATTTGTGAAAATTACCCATTTGTAGATATACTAGCCAGGTTAAATGCCCTTCCTGACTAGTTAAGTGATCAGCAAACTGCCTGAGATTAGAAAATACCTCCTCACCCTTCTAATTGCTGTTTCACCCCATCTTCTGCAGAATTTATCTCCCGTCCCTACACGGAGTCAGGTGTAATCAGCGACACCCTTGGGCCCCACTTGCTATTGGAATACAGCATTGTCCTGTAAATTCAACAGTCTGACATTAGGAGGGGAAGGTGAAGGGTTCTCTTTCGGTCCAGGCAAGGCAGCATACACCTATGTCTCTACAGAAGTAAAAACAATGCACTGAAAATGAAGGCTGTTGATGCAGACTCTTAAGCTTGAGAGAAATGAATGGAGAGAATTTTTTTAATGGTCTCTTTAAACCAGCCTTAAGTAATGTACTCACTTCCTTAGCACTTAGCACCCTGAGGACCTGACACCTGGGTTTTAAATGTCCCTCTTTGCTGAGCACCACAACCCTCTGAGCTGTTCTTCTTCCCCACCACCACCACCATGCTGGGGATCCTCTGTACCTGAACAATGGGTACAAAGGCACCTGGCTCGACGGGCTGGTGGCATTAATTGTAGGGCTGTTCATCAGCATTCCTCCACTGGACACTGCAAGGGCTGCTCAGGGCTTCCACAGCCATCACATCCCACCCCCTCAAGGAATTGTACTGCTTTCTGCAGGTTTGGAACGAAGGAAAGGCCAGGGAAATAATGGAACCAGCTGCAGTGTGAACCCTCTCCTGCTGCTGCTGCTGCTAAATGAAATGGGTGCACGCTCATGGTCAACCAAACCAGGGGAAAAAAGAATACAACAAGGTTTAATGCTAAAACCAAACAGTTTACTTTTTGCACAGCTTGGCTCACTGCATAATATGAATTCAGATAGTTTGCCTCCTTGTGCCTGTACAAAAGTTCTGCAGTTTATGTCTCCACAGCACTGCCATTACAGCATAGAGGCAAGGCTGGCCCTCACGAATGCTTTTAGGAGCTTACGTTACACTTTTATAACCAAAAAAAAAGAAAACCCAACGAAAAAAACAGTGGAATGATATAGGTACTGGAGGAGTGACCAGCTGAGCATATTTTGGGTGAAAAAACTGCAGAGAAGGGCCACAATGATTAAATGCTAGGGGCTCGGCCAGGGCAGAGCCACATCACTGGCTGAGCTGGCGGGCTGTCCCAGCTGAGGCCGTTCACTCAGAAAAGTAATCTCTGACCATAAAATGTGTGGCAGAGTGCTTTTAAAGGCTTTGAAGGATCTGTGAGCCTGGGGCAGAGGGAGCAGAAGTTCCTCCTGAATGGAAAAAAATTGCTGAGTTCAGGAACCAGATTTATCTCATCAACCCTTACCACTTGTTCAAGCTCATCTTGCAAAGCCGTGCCTGTTTCTGCAAATAATCAATTAAACCCAGTGTAGTATTTTCATTTGCACGTTTGTTCTGCTTCATCAAGCTGTTTTATCCTACTAAACACTGCCTTTGCCAAAGGCCACATAGTCCAAATATACTTACAGAAAACACACAATGCCTTTCTGAACATGCCCACAAAATTGTCCGTGCAAACAATCTGGCATTTCTTTCTCTGTGGTTCTTACTAATTTGATTCTCCACACACTTTTTTTCTCTCTCTCTTAGAAGGCTGTTCAGTGTGATTTCCAGTCATTTCTCTTAGGCTCATTAAAGTTCTGAATGTTGCAAATTGCTTTTTTCCCCACCTTGTTAATACACAAAGCGACAAGGTAGATTGCACCGGGTTAGAAGTGTGTGACCACTCCTGCTTATGTTCAGCTTTTCACACTTGTTTTTTCTGTTGAAGCATTTTACAGATCACTCGTCTTTCTTCTAACTTGATACAAGAGAAACATTTAAGCTTGTTACGTTTTGTAAAAAAAAGAAACACAAACAAAAACAAACGAAGAAAAAAATAAGAGGTTGATTTTCTATTCAGAAAAAAAAAAAAGCTCTGACATACAATATGTAGAAGTCTTGCATCGTTACTGTAAACTTTCTAGTAGTGTAATAGGCACTGGTTATCAGTCAATGAAAATAAGAACTGTTATCGTTCCGATGTCCTGAATAATCCTGCTGAACTGAAAGCACAGATGTCACACCAGTTTTGTAGACCTCAACTATCAGATCTTAGCATTGTGCGTATGGTTTTTTTCTAATATACAAACTATAGGATCTTTACACATAATAAAAAAGAAAAGCTAGGGGCCTAACAAATGTACAGTAGGACTCTGTGTGTGTGGCATACAAGTTAAACAAAGTTTTGTTTGGTTGCATTTTTAGATTTCCTTTGTTGTTTTTGTTTGCTGTGGAATTATGAAAAAGCTACCATGAACATTTCTTACCAAAGTCTTGTGTAGATGTTTTGTAGCTGTCTGCCTAACACATTATTATTATTATTATTATTTTGGAATAAAGACATCTTTACTATGAATTTTACACTTGTATGAGATTCTGTTCAACTAATATGATTATGTACACCATTTACAAACATTTATTAATATGAGTCTAGTCATATTCTTATTTACATTTTACTCCTGTTCAAGGTAAAAGGCTATCAGGAGTGAGTGGATTTTTCTAGAACCAGTCATTCTTTCTACTTAGAAGTTGTTTGCATCAAGGTCTTTGTCAAATAGTTTGTTGTTCTTTTGAAATCACAGGGTACCTTAGGAGCATCACATAATGTATTTGTGTATTACTCTCATGTGGGTTTTGTTGCCGTTGTCGGTTTTTAATAAAAGAGAAACTATTTAAAAGAACCTATTTTAAAGCCTGCTGGTACATGAAAGGAAAAATTGTTAAAAATAAGCTCTCAGAAAGTCTGAGATTTTGTGAAACTTTCAACTGATCTTTTGTGCGACTAGAAAACTATTTTGGGGCACTGCGGGTCCAAGTGTGCCACTGATAATTACACAGAAATCACGGAGGTGAGGGGGGCCACACAGCAATGCTGCTGCTCCAGAAATCCAATTGTCTGTAACATTTGCAGCCAGCTAAAAGTGACCTGTGTGTCCACAAAAACCCCTCTAACCTAAAACTAAAGTGTTACCAGGCTGAGGGGAACCTGGAGGTAGTAACTGAAGTATGCTAAAAACCCAAACCTCTTGCTACCACGTTTAAGGCACTTAGTGTTCTTTGCTCCACATGCAAACCCATTTAATATTTTTACTGCAACACTTTCAACCACGGGACTCAGCCACTTCACGCAGTGTTATGCAAAACAAAGCCATTACAGGCCACCTGAATGATATTGAGATCTGCCTCCCCTGCTTTCCAAAAGACAGAACCCTTTGTGCTATAACCGATGGGCACATTACCTGCTCAGTAGGCAATGACAGCTTTCACATGTGGTCTGGGTATCTTAATGCACCTAAAATGTCAATGCTGGGAGCTCTGCATTCTCATCTTCTTCACTGAAGCCCTCAGGAGCCTCAGTTACTCTGCCATCAGCAATAAACTTGCAAGCACTGAGACAGGCGAGTCCTCCCTCTCTGTGTAAGTACCACATTTGCACAAGGAGCAGAAATTAAGCCTCTCAGAACTCACAGTTTGCTTCCTTTTCATGGCAGGGTATTTTGAGACAGGTCTTTTAAATTATATGCTTTATATACATTTCAAAGAAACACCAAGAGCCTTAAACCCTCACCCACCAAGGCCCAAGTGCAGGAAGCACCCCACAGCAGCTTGGTGTGTACCAAACCCGCTGGACCTAAACTGCCTTTGTATCTGAAAAGAGAGAGAGACAGAGCACACAGGCATATAAAGAAAAAGAGCAAAGAGGACACATGGCTACAACACGGAACCTTTCCAAGCAATGCTCTCCTTCCCACTGATGCTGCCAAAATTATTGTGATGTTGCAAGGACAATATACAGGAGTAGCCAGTGGCGCATCCACAAATTCTCCTTAATTAACCTCCCCAGATACAACTAATGAGGCTGGGGTTAGGATTTATACTTCTTTCTGAGACTGAGCCAAGGGAGCTGGGCCAACAGCTGATCAAAACGTAAATAACAGATCCCACACTTTACTCGTAAACCTTGAGGTGTCACATGTTACTTTATCCACATAAGTCAGATGTTAAAAGGAAAAAAAAAAGAAGTTTTTTACTTGCAGTACCCTTAGAAGCACTTGGGCAGTGAGGGAACCAAAGGAGTGTCTGGAAACCATGGAGTTAGACTACAAGTAAAAAAACTGAAAATGGTCTATGTCATGATTTCAAAGTGCCTAAAATGGCAGAATATCATTTTATACCACTTAGATAAAAAGATACACAGAAAAAAGGTGCACAATATAGAAAAGTGCTCCCAGTGCAAACAAGCAGCTCTACTATTGAAAACATCAAAACATTTACACACTCTCTCAAAAGTCTCCACTAAAGAAAAAGACAAACTTTTGTCAATCCATCTACTTGCAAACAGATAGTTCTATACTTGTTTTGTTACGTTTCAGCCTCCAGTTTATACGCACTTTAAATGTCAGAAACGAGGATAAATATCTGTAAATGGATCGTTCCTGAAGGACACGGCCGTGCACAGAAAGGAATCAATGTATTCACACACGAAGGCTTGAAATGTCCTTACTGGAACTTCATCTATTAGAGAAACAAAATGACACCCCACTAGATGGCACTGGAAGACAACGCAGACGGCTGCGTGCGGGTTAAAAAAAACCCCAAAAAACCTCCCAACACGTAAACCCAAGTGAGCAGCCGAGCCTGCGTGCGGAGCATCACTGTGGCAAGGGACTCTCAGGCCCTAAATCAGCATTTTTCTCTCTGTATCTGCCCACTCCCTGCTGAAACCGAGAGCATCACCCCTGCAGCCAGGCCAGGCATCTCGCAGGGAGGCTGGAATCTTGCCTCAATCTTCCTGAACTAGCCCCAGGAACGCTCGTGGGTGCAAACCAGACGGGAAAGGGGTGAGAGGAGGCAGTGAAATGAGCTACAGCAACCCTCTGCTATTCTCTGCCCGTGAAGCCACATCTGTGGACGGCTCTTCCAGAGAGGCATCCGTCCCTTTCCCTACAGGAAAAAGGTGTTTTTATCAATCTTTAGAAGCAGGAATCCTTCAGCCCAGGCAATAACTACTTGGCCAGGAGAGAAGAGGCCCAGGATTGCAAACACTCCTGCGAGGGAGGTCAGGGAGAGCAGGTTTGAAGCCAGCCTGCCTGAGTTTGTGTGCCAGGGTGAAGGCACTGGTGACCCAGCTGAGCTGAGGGCTGTAGCCAGGATTCCCGAGGGCTGGCAAGGAGGAAAACACTTTGGCTGAACCCAGGGTTAGAACTACATATGGGATTTTGAGGCCACTGTGACTCAGAAGTCACTTTGGCGCCTAGTTTCTTCTCAGGCAAGGTTTTCTCTACTGAAGACAGTAAGGCACCTGTTATAGTTGTGGTGACATTATTTTATTCCCCACTATCATATAAAGATAAGCACTTTTGAGGTGGAAATGGTTTAGAACTGCTAAGAAAGCTTAATGGCTTGCTACAGCCTGTGTACAGAAATGCAGCCCCAGCCTCCTCCTGTTTAATTTGAGGGCAGTGGGCAGCTCCATCACACAGTTCTCCTACCTACATGAGATCTCTTCTGTGCTCAGATAAAGCAAAGCTTACACGTCTGGAAAGTTTGGTTTTGTTCTTCTTGAAAAGCCTGTAGAAAGCATTTTGCTTGTGGAGAGCCATCCAGGAAGAATTACTGTGTCACGGGCAGTGATCCCCACACCATTAACAAATGGCAAAGTGCCGTTTGCCATTTATCATAAATAATGCAAAAATGAGAAAATCAGCAATAGTTATCTCATCCAAGTCATGTCCAGAGCCATGTCCGAAGTGATGCAGGCAGCATCAATTCCCTGTCCTCCTGGAAGCAGGGCTTGCAGCACATGCTCTGATGTGTTCCATCCAAAACATTCCAGCTGAAACCAAACCATACCGGACCAAAGGCAGGGCTGTGTCCCAGCAGGGATTCCAGGCTTAGGACAGGTGCTCATTAAGTGTTTCCTGAAAGTTTTGTAGCTCTGAATCAGAAAAGGGAAAACAAACCTTTGAAAAATTAATCTTTTTGGAGGCTAAACAAAACTTAAAAAGACTTCGTATGCGAGTACCAATTTAGAAACATTTTTGCTGCAGCTGAAATTAACAAGTTTAAGTGTATTACTTAATTTCACATGAGGTAACTATTTCAAAACAGCTTTTTCTCTTTATTCACATTAAAGTACATTCTAAAATTAGAACCGTCTTACAAGTCAAGAAGACAGCGGAGAAGACAATGGCCTTGTCTGTTTTGATGTAATTTGAAAAAGTTTTCAGCATGAGTCACCTAACAAAACAGAACACTTCAAGCTCTTTATCAAAAAGATAAATTATTAAATATTATTTTTTTTCTATTTTTGCCAATCAGGATTTGAAATCACAATCTCAATTTTCAATAAGAGCAACAGGTATTCATATTATTCCAAGCACCTGTTGACAAAATAATTCTAGTTTGTAAAGACACTGCTCTGCTAATTAAGACACAAATTTTCACTGGTAATTACAACACACAGTACTCGAAGAATACCCCTAATATTTTTATTTTAAGATTTTTAAAAAGCTGACTTCCTCATTTTAGAGTTTAAAATATAAAATATAACTGCCAGCCAACTCAATATTCCTTTAAAATTATAGATTTCTCACCAAGATTTCATTTCTGGTTTATATTTAGACCATTAGGTGAAAATGTATGGCATGCACTGGCTTACAGAGCATCCTGCCTGCCACATTTCAGGAAGGGCAATGTTGAAGCAGTAGTTTGTGAGCAGAGCTGTACTTCTGGAAAGCCTTTTGTGGCCACAGGGATAACAGGGCACCTGGGAAATAGCTTTACTTCCTTTTGTGTTGCTAAAAGATGAAGTGCTGCATTTATTCTAAAGTACTGTTAGGAAAAAAAAAAAAACCAAAACAGGTCTGGAGCTTGGTATTTCTATTTTCTATAATTTTAAATACATTCATAATTAATAGTCTGCCTTCCTGAAGAAGTTTGCTCTCAGATGAATTTTTTAGAGCTTTGCATATCTGTAGTGACCAAAACCAGAACACCTTCCCTAAGTGGAGGCAACTCAGTTATACCTGTCAAGACGCCTCATTTTTGTGTTTAATTCATTCCAGGAAAAATTAATTTCAATTAATACCTTGAATTCTTTCAAGTAAGAGCTTGAAGGTATTTCCAGAAGAGAGAAGTGCAGACAAACCCCAGAACCTGTGTCCAGCCCAGCTGGAGCCCCCCTGAGCTGCTCCCGCGCGTCTGCAGGCGGCAGCATGAGAGCATCTTTCCAGCACAGGATGCTCCGCTCTTCCCCAGCCTCCCACGCTCCCGCAGAGGCTCAGGCAGTGCTGGGAGATGAACAGGAGCAGGCAAAGCTCCCCGTGAAACGGCAGAGCCCTTTTGGCATTGATGTTTTTGGGCTTGCCCACACAACCCCAGACCTGCTGAGCACCGGGCACAGTGAGGGTCGGATGGTGCCAAAGCTGATGGGGCTCGGGGCAGGTCAGTCCTTCAGACTCCTACTGATCATAGCTCCGACCTGGAACTGGCTCCTTACACATTCTGAAATGCCACCATCTCTTGAGAGCGAGGTTTCTCTTTTAATTAAGACAGCACTCTGGAGCTAAGTCACTTTGGCTGATGGCAGATCCGAAAAAGAACCCGAACTGTTAAAACCAGCAGTATTGTCATGCTTAAGCTTTAGGTACATGGCCCACAACATCCCTGCAGCAACAATTCAGGCATCTGAAGCCTCTTGCTGAATATTTTGGAAGATCCAGGCCCCTCGAAACCAATCCCATAAATAACAGCAGGGAACTGATTGCTCAGCCCTCAGTTTCCAAACTGCTCCTTTAGGTCTGTTGTTTTCCCTGAGCTACTCCTGCTGGCATGAAGGGATTAGCTTGGAGCAATTGGGAACCGGGTAACAGAACCACAGAAAAGCCAGAGCAAAGCACAGTCTCAGCAGAGCAAACTTTGCTTGTGATACAACAAAGCCTGCTCCCTCTTCCCTCCCCTCAAATCCAGTAAGACCAGAATGTTACGAAAGCAAGAACTAGGTTGCTATGACTACTATAAATTAACATCAACATCTTCTCCTTAACACTTCCCCTCTTAAAAATCTAGTTTCTGATCATATGAGTATTAATCTAAAATTTTCTGTCATGGTACCAGTTTAAAACGTATGTAGGATTGTTCAGGTATTTCAATAATTCATTTAAGAGAACATAGAAACATGGAATTGTTTACATTGGAAAAGGACTCTCAGATCCTCAGGTATCGCTTTGCTCACAACTAATTTTCACAACCCACCACGCGTTGTAGCAGGGACTTTGGATTTAGCAGGGAGAATTCATTTGTAAAGGATTGTTAACAATTTCTTTTCCCACTTTTTCTGCCTGTTGGGGAGTGGGTTGGATCAGGCATTGTTCTGTGATATGTAGATTATGTAATAGGTCTTTACACCTTTCTTTTCACTGTGTATTTCTTCAGTGTAATAATAATAATAATAATATCTGAAAGCCTCTGCAAAAACGATCCTTCCCTGTAGAAAAGAGGACTGACAAAGTGAATTGGTCATACTTTCTTCCCAAAACAGGGTTAAGGTTACGCATGCTTGGAATCCTATTAGCAAATTGCATTACATTATCTCTGTTTGCTGCAGTGAAATTGCAAATTAACCTCCTTCAAAAGTGGGTCAGCTCACATCCCCTAAAAGATCAGCACTGTGTGATCAATCTTAATATCGTTATCAAGTAATCTGCAGAAAAGTGCTTGGCAGACAATGCACTTTGACTCGCTGCCCAGGGCTCCTGCTCTGTGATTAATGGGTGTGCTATTCCCCATTTGAGCCCTGATAAGTTACACCTGTCCACCACTTAGGCAGGCTTCATCTGGAATTCATGGAAGCACTAAAAATCACCAAAAGCCAAGGAACAAAAGAGGAAAAATGTTCTCAGTACTTACAGGAAAAGTTGCTGGAAGTTCACATTTCAGTCTCACCCTCTGACAATCGTATCCTTTCAGTGCTTCCAAAGTAATGTTTTCCAGATACGCACAATACTTTTTACATGTGCAACTCTGAATTTATGTTTACCATTAAAGGAGATCTTTGCTATTGTATTATTATACAAGTTGCCAAAAGAACAAAATCTATTGTCTAAAGATCAGACTAAGTTAGGCTGCAGGCATCCAAGCACTGGCTGGTACATCTGTGTGATGTATGGACAGTGGATATTTGTGTGATGCTGTTTACTTAAACCTTGTATTTTTGTCCCATAATATTTTCTGGAGAGGTTGCTGGCTGAATCATTGTTGATTTACTGCCATATGTGAACCATCTCTTTTGACCGCTGCCAGTGCTGCAGTTCCTCTTGACACAGAAGGCCAGCAGCAGGCTCTCAGCTGCTCAACATCTCTGTCTGCCCTTTAGATGGGGTTTGTACATGACACTGGCTTCATTTCAGATTAAATGCAGCTGTGAATATCATTAATGATTAACATAATTGTGAGATGGTTCCTTCAGCTTGTTGTTTCGCACCATGAAATGCTGGGGAGATAAAAAGGCTTAATGGCCTTAACACCTCCTTGGTTTTGACTGTCCACACCACCTGGTACAGCATTTTGTGGGGTTGAATTGGGCTCTGGGCACCACTCTGGCTTAAAATGGAAGCCAAAATTGAGGGGCTGCACATAACTGCCCTGGAGCAGAGACAAACTGGGGAGGTACAAATAGTCTTGAACTGATATTTCCACAGGACACCTTGCTATGGCTTCAACAACACGTGGTAGAGAGCACACATGCAGGGGAAGAACCATAAAAATGCAAAATATAGCTTCCATATTAACAAAAACTCAGAGCTCTTTGCTCCATCTACTCCAGCATTTGCAATAACAATGGCAATGAACAATGCAAGGACAGGAACTGGGAGGAGTTTTACCTCATAATTAAATTCTGAGACATTATATTGTTATGCACAGCTGTCATTTGCTTTGTTTTATTTTCCTGACAGAGATTATTTCCGGATAATTTTCTCCAAGCAGCTCACTGGCTGGTGGTGCCATGTGTTGGCATTTTACAACCACAGCCACGCAGAGGGCAGAAGAGCCTACACCTACCCTGTCCTCCAAAAAGCCCTTTTAGAATAAAGAACATGATGGTTCAGAACTGGAAAAATATTTCCTCCAAAATCTTACCAAGAAAAATAATGGCTGGGTGCTTTCAAAGTAATTTTGGTGTTTTCTCAGGCCACACTTGGGTTAATGCTCATAACTTAGTTCAGTACTTTTCCTCCATGAATCTATGGAAGCCAAACTGCCCAGTGACTTCAGCAAGAGTTCAGTGTCCAAGAGGAAACAAAGACCATTTCTTGGACCTTCTTTGATCTTTCAGAAACTCTTGAGGAGCCTCTCTTATTGTTTTTGGTTTTAGTATTTAAAGAAATCAATGTTAATCAATCTCTCTGGAAGCCCTATAAAGCTTTGAGGCTTTATAGGGCTTTCATGTCAAAGCTTCATATGTCAAAGACATATGAGGGTATGTCTGGCTGCAAAAATATCAGCAGAAAATGTGTAGAAACATAACATTCACATGACTGATACTTAACTTTTCAACAATTTCATAATCCCTCATCTCTCCAAGTTACACATTTCCCGCAGCCAAGAGATGACTGAACTGATTTAAATGAATTTCACAACTTTGCAGATAATAACTGAGAACAGCAGGCAAAATTGCAGCAAAAAAACCCCAAACATTTTTCCTCCCCTCCTCAACAGGACTTTATCTCAGCAGCTTGCCTCACAAAATAAACAACCTTCCCAGTACAAAAAACACTGTGAATCTTGTGATTTTTAAACTGAAGTATGTGAGGGGTTTGTTTTGCTTATCTAAAATCCACTTCAATGGTTTTTTATGAAACACAAATGCCCCGTGCAAAGTTCTTTCTGCAACGTTGAATGGACTTTGCCTTGTACATGCTAGAAAAGGGGGTTTCTAAATGCAGAGAGGTGGTCCTGCAAGCTTTATTCACAATCATCTGGAGGTAAAACATGCAGAAATACCCTTCCCCTCCCGTGAAGTGGTGGCTCTCATCAGAACCAAGCACGTCCTTTTGCAGGAGGAAGGGAAAGAACTGCACGTTGTACTGGCATAAGCAAAGAGGCAGGAAATCCAAGGACAAAACACATGGAGGAGGCTCATCTTCCTGACCTGCTCTCCCCAGGGCTGAGGAGAAGGACTGGGACTACTACAGATGTCCAGATGGAGGAGGGAGAAGCTTCCACAGAGTGGCTCAGCAAAGAGCAAGACTCCTTCATCCCAGCCCTCTCTGGAGCCGTGTGCTGAGCCCAGGATTTGAACCATCTGTGCTGGATCCCCACAGCAAGAATCTAATATTTCAGTTGGCCATAAAGTTGGAAACAAGCAACAAAAGGGATGAAGTGTAACAAAAGCCAAAGAAGTGACAAAACAAATTGAACGGCTGGAGAAAACAGAGCAAATATCATTTCAATATCTCCTTGAACCAGTGATTCGACAGGCAAAACCGAGGATGACTCAGATATTTTTCAAAACTTTTTAAAAACCGAGCTGTTACTCACAAATCACTTGATTTTATTTTTCTAGAGATCCTTTGGTTTCATTACATTGTGTACACACTCCACACAGGGATGGCTTCGTTTTACACAGAAGCACAACGAAAGTGCCAATCCTTCCCATAATCTGCTTCCATATCATGACCAGTTCTGGTGGCTACAAAAAGAGTTTTTCATAATATACCCTTTAATTTGTAGCTGCTGGGGGTTTCTTGGGAGGAAAGGGGTTATTTCTTGAACATTTTTCCAAGAGAAGATGAGAGCCAGGAGATCTTATTCATCTCTTTTATTCCCCTCCTCCTCCTACCCCAGGACATTTCATTGTCAATGTTAGACCCATGATTTTTTCATTGTTCTTGTTTGGGGGTTTTTTGGTTGGTTGGTTGGGTTTTCATTTGTTTTGTTTGACAGTTTAAAGGCTCCTTAACTTTAACATCACAATGAGGTAAAAGAAAGTTTTGGCCTCATGGCATAACTCCACTGACTCCCATGGAAGACCAGCAAAGATCAATCTGTCCTACAGCATTCTTTCAAAAAAAATAAAATAAAGCATCACATAACTTTCATATAAGTTGTAAATCCAAGGTATTGGACCCCACGAAAACCCCATGCAACCAAATTATAAAAGGAGCATTTATGTAAAACCCCATGAATCTTGATATGTAATTCCCAGATGAATCAGATACAGCTTTTTTTGCCTGAGATTTCAAAAACCCTATTTTCATTTGGATCCCTCTAGGGCAGCCAAAATACTTTTTTCTTCTCCTCTGGTTAAAATGTTTATGTTTATCTCACTTCCCAGAGCTACAAAGTGCAAAAACTGGATCTTCTTCATTAAAAATAAACATGAATTCTCTACTATACACTGCTTTTCCCTCAGAATAAAACCAGGAGAGGGCTGCTACTCCACATGAGCTGATACTGCTTTAAGCAACCTGGGCTAGTGGAAGGTGTCCCTGCCCACAGCAGGACTGGTGGAACAAGGTGAATTTTAAGGTCTCTTCTAATCCAAGCCATTCTATGATTCCACTAAGAATTGGAGAACTGATACATTACATCCATTTCTGTCTTTTGCCTGCTCTGCCAGTCTGCATTTTGACCCTGTATATATTGCAAACATGTTAAATTGCAAGCAAACATGAATAATTTAATGGCAAAACACTACAAAACCAGCCATTCCAAAGAAAATGTGAAGTGGAAGGAAGGAACTCGTCCATCCTAGGAAGCGCTGGAGAGGTGAGAGTCTGCGGAAGGAGGTGGTGGAGATGTTCTGCTTTTAGATGATGGAACCATGACGAAAAGTCAACTTTTCAGGCCACCCACTCCTTGGCTCTGACCTCCCCTGTCTGACATCAACCCACATCTATGTCAGGGTATATTTTTAAGCTGTCTTAGAATGATGTCATGCAACAATCAAACCACTGTAAATATGGTTCTTGTCGTCACCAATGAAACAAAATTAGCTTTTATACCAGCCAAGAGCTTTTAACCCAGCCAGTGACGTGTTCAGAGGGGAAAGGGCTTTAACAAGGAGAGACTAAATCTTGGGCTCTTCATATGCAACACAGGTTCAAGTGCAAAGCTTGAGTGCCTTAAAAGGAGAACTGCAACTTACACATTACCAGAGTTGGGAGAAGGGAGAACTCTTCTCACAAAACAGTATCGGCATGGAGACAGTATAACCCTGAAAAAGGTAATGGGGAAGCACTGGAGGAGTAACTCATAGTTCCACCACAAAAAAGGCAGGTAAGTTATTCTTCTGGTGTCTTAAATCCCAGATAAAACTTGATTCTCTCCATTTGTCTCCTGCCATATTAAGGAAGCAGCAGGTTCATCTACTTTGCTTTCCATCACTTACAGCAAAATTTTCTCCTCTTGCAAAGAATTCAGGTGCTGCGAGGGCAGGGGGGGAGAAGGGAAGGATTATGCTAAAGGGAATATACAAAGTTATAAAGATTTTATTTTCATATCCATATAAGAGCATAAAACAAGCCTTGGAAAATAACAGAAACTGAACCACAGCTGCTTTATATACATTCTGGTGTTGTTTCTCCTGTGAGAGTGGTCCTGATGTATTCCTCATCTGCTCCACAGATCATTTTAATTAAAGCATTAATAGATTTCAGGCTGTCAAAGCCAGAGTATCTGTGTACAGCCTCTGTCAGAGTCCGTGTCTCCGCTCACACACTCCCACACGTTCTGTTCAGTCTATTATTGAATTAATCAAACACGGCAGCCACTCCTAATGCCTTGTCTCAATCAGCTGCATCCATCACGGTGCACAGCCACACGTGCTGAGCTCAGCTGAGCCGTGTTCCCCCTGTCCCCCGTGCGGCCACGCCGCCCTGCGCTGCCACAAGCCACCAGCTCCTCTTTGTCCCCGGGGGGAGACGCAGCTGCAGGCCCTGCTGGGCTGAGGCACTGTCCTGCCAGCCCTGGTGTAGCAATGGCAGAATTTGCACGTTTGCCAAATGCAAAAAAGGGAATTTTGTAGCTGTCAAAAAACACCCAGCTACTCCGTCACGTCTCCCCAGCTGCTCCGAGGAAGTTGTATTTTCTCTCTAACAGTGAAATGGCTCTGGCAGTGTTACACGAAAACATGCTCAGATAATTATTTTTGTATTTTCAAGTATGCAGGAATCCTCACATTCTACACATTTCCCCCATTTCCGGCGCAATTGGAATTTGGTAGGTGATTGATACGACAGTGGCTTCAGCTTAACCCCTTTGAGTGCATCCATCATTTTGGTCAGGATCATAAGTAATGGTGCCTCTCAAAAACTAAATAACATACTTGAGTGAAATACTCATCTGTTATGTACATGTTTTCCATCCAAATAGCTTCACCAAATAACTCATGAAAGCCTTTAGTAGAGGAAAATGATGAGATTAAACATGATGCTTTTTGATACACTTGCTCCCTTCCATCTCAGAAGAACAGTATTAGCTAAAGCCATTCATTTTGTCTAAAGGGATCTCTATAATGCTTCATCTGCTAAACAATTTCATTAAATTCTCCATCCCTGGTAGAAATGAGGTGCAATTTAAAGCAGCCAGGGATTTTAGCTGCCCTTATCACTACGGGGGTGCAGCAAATCCATATTTATTCAGTCTAACATCAGTGAGACGATCTATATGTTACAGGACCTCCCAGGATGTGACTCATGAAGCTGGACTTGTGAGGAACAAAGTGGTGTCCTCTCACCGTTGCCATTTGTCACAGCATTTGTGAAATGCTGGTACCAGACAAATACTGACAATCATCAGCAATTATTACAATAACCAACAATAATTACAGCTGCATAAATGAAAAATCATTTCAAACCAACAGGCCCGTGTCACCACCGAATCTCAAGCCCCATAACACTCCTTCCTCATTAACAGACACCGGTTTCAGAAGGCTGGGGAACAGATGAGGCGGCTTTCATCACACCAAGCAAATTAGGGAATACTTTTCCTGCCAAACTGAGAACACGGAGGTGGAAATCTCTCTGCTGTGGCACGAGCATCCAGAATTCTGGCATTACCAACACTTTCAGAGGTTGATTTGCTTTGAAAAAGTATGTTACAATGTTGTGTAAGGCAGGTTCAGGAGGTACTTGCTGACGGTTTTGAAGACAGTGTTAAATATTACGCCTTCCATAGTCAACATAGGAGACACGGGTAACTCTCCCTCCAAAAATCATGGTGTGCTGTGCACACATCACAAGTTAAATTTTACTTGACTGTGAGGATACTGCATCCTTCAGCTCATAAAGCAGCAGGAAACAATGTGTTCTGGAAAAAAAAATATTTGTTGGAAATCCAGCTGTCTGCCTCACATAGAATGGGTTCAACATACGCAGGTGTTGGCCTTACGAGTGCCACAGGCAGGATTGCACAAAACAGAGGCGTTTCTGGAGTCAAGACAGTTCACCCTCCCGTCGTAACACCCAATCACTCATCCAGCCCTTTTATCCAGCTTATTCTGGTGCCTTGCATGCCCCACTTTGGGAGGCAGAAGAGGGATCAGCTCCCCACAAGGAAGCTGCTGGATAGGGAAACCTGCTGCAGCAGAGCAGCTATGGATCAGAGGAGGGAAAAAAGAACTGTGCTCCCTAGTTATAATCCCCTGCAGGGCCTAAGGCTCTTAAAATATTCTCATAACATTGCTGCAGGGCCTGTTTTGGGTTTGTTTTTTTTTCCTCTCTCTCTGTAAATCAAATGCATGATTTAGTTTCTGCTTCCAGTTTGAAGTACACAGAAAGTTTTCATGATGCCCACACAAATGTTTGCATACTGAATATTTAAATGCAGGAGCGGTATCCACATCAGTTATCAGGGCAAATCATGCCCTCAGGAGGATGCACAGCACTTTAGAATCCAGCAAACAAAGTTTCAGCCCAGTGAAGTTTTACAAAGGATGGAAATGCCACACCAGAACAAACGGTAGTTTTATTCTAATGAGTAGGATTTAACCAACTCCTGTATCAGTCAGACCTGCCTCATGGAGAGCCCCCACATCTTCAGCAGCACCCTGACTGAAGCAACCCTCTTCCATCCACCCACAGACAAAGGGCTCCTTGATTTGAAATGCAATGTGGGTGAGCATTAATGACCCCAGAAAGCTCTTGAAGGGGCTACAGATAAATAATTCCAAACAGGGATTAGCAATGGAAGCTTCTGTTTGTTTCTCAGTAGCTGAGTACAGATGGTAAAAAGTAGGTTTGGGAGAGGGGGGGTAATGCCTGAAATAACAGAATAAGGAAGTCTTTAGAAAAGCTGAAGACACAACAACTGAAAAATATTCTGAAAATACTGAAAATAACAGAGTTCAAGGAAAGCGGAACAACAAGAGAGGTACTATGCATTTGCACACACATTTTCTTTTTTGAAACCCTCAACCTGGAGAGAAAAAACTACTCCCAAAAAATAGTGGCCACCGTGGCTCCTGGCCTGATTTTTAAGCTGCTGGCTGGAGGTCAGCTTTAAGCAGGGCACCGTGACACCCAGATCTCCAGCCAACAGACATTCCCACTGCTACTCAGTGGACTCAATTTTTTTAGTTTCATGCAACATGTGTAATATATTATGATATAATTTTCCATCTGCAACACTTCTGAAACAGTATTTGACATAATTCTCCTGTATTTATTATCTGTCTGGGATCACTCTCTCTTTCCTCATACACATCATCTTGCAGAATGAGTTTCAGAATCAAATTCTGATCTCAGTATGGGTGCTTAGAACAGAGATGCTGTTTGAGAATACAAGAGAGGCTCCTACTGTAGTTGCACAAGCTCTTTCTTATCGGTGCCTTTCAATCAGAAAAATGACAGAACTATTCTTTTTCAGACACCTTTCAGCTGCTGACACCCTGACAAACATTGAATAGCACACCTATTCCCTCAGATCCCATATCCTGACCCTGCACCTGAGGTCTGACACTGTTAACACACACACCTTTCACACAAGGATGAACCCCCAATACATATGGGGTCTCAAAGCCAGGTACATGCTCCTGGTCCTACATCAGGGGATAAGGGCCACACAAAGCTCTTTCACTCAGCAGTGTTTTCTCTCTCGTTGCTGAAAGCTTTCAGACCCCCATTCATCCCCCCCTCACCAGACACCAAAAGTTACCTACCTTAGAAGACACAGGCTATGTGAACAGTGAGCCAGGAAACACAGGATGTCCAGGCATGAAACAGATCACCTTCTGAAATCAGCTGATTGACATCCCAAAATCCCCAGCTGTAGCTGAAGCAGCCCTGGAATGAGAAATGTTTTGCCAAAGGCCACAGAGCCACCAGAGATGCCCTTTTGCACCAGCCTCTGTGCCTGCAGCCCTCTGCCCACCTCCTCACTGGATCTTTTCTTCTGCTCTCCTCACATTTAACCTCTTCTTGCCTTTAACCCTGTTCTACTTTATTCCATGAGCCACCCTGTCCCATTCCCCGTGGCTTCTGAGTCTGACTGGAGGGTGAAAGCACCCCTAAAACATCAGGAACTTACACTGTAAATCAGGAAAACCTGTTCTTCTGTCTTCCAAGTCGTGTGGTGTGTTTTCCTGCACCAGATTTAGTTACATACATAGGATTGTTACATACGTTTAGTGTAATACAATAATAAACTCCTGGTTCCTTTAGTAATGCCCCTTCCACTCACTCTTTCTGCTTTTCTTCCCGCTGTGCTCCCTCTAGGTGGAGGAAGGAAACTGTTTTGGGGATGGTTTTTCCCCTGAGAGAGATCCAGATTCCACCTGCATAATGTTACCTGTCATTTTTGGACACGTACTTAAGATAGCAGAATTTATATCAGTCAAATTTTAACAAGGATCCAAACTTCCTTATGTGAAAGAATCCCATATAAATGGAAGCCTACCACGAAAATCTTCAGTGCAGTAGGATTCCCACACTTTAAACACTGCATATTTTCTGAAGGGGAAAAGCTTTCCTCTCCACGATCAGAACTCACAGAAATTGTTGAAGCTACAGAAATGAAGCACGGAGCCACTAAAACACTTTATTATTCCTTCTGAGCACTGTTCAAATACCAGTATTTACCTCTGAGGCTGTAACAAAATTGCATGTTTCTGCTCTGGCAGGAAGAGCCTTCCAGAGTCAATATTCATATTGCTGTGGGGAAACACATTTAATCTCCACATAAGCTCTCTATAATTTTATTATTATTATTTATAAGACAATGTATTGGGTAAATAGCAGCAGCTCCATCTATGTGCGGTGTGAACAGGAAGGTTTCAGAGAGCAGCAATTTGTAAATCAGCCTTTTGAAAGTGAAGGTAGGGACACAGCAGCCTCCAGCTGCACTGAGCAGATCTGCAGAACCCCTGAGATCACCCTTTGAACCTCCTCCCTAAGTTCTGCAGAGCCTGTGGGCTTAGCACCAAGTTGTCCCTTCTCTCCAGTTCTTACACATCATTTTTACTGAATAAAATATTATCTCCAAGCCAGAACAGGAGGGGTTTTAATGTAGGCACTGCACAGACACAGAGCTGGAAGGAAAATACACTTTTCAGAGGAGTGTAATAGTCCAGACCAGCAAACTTGGGAAAGAACTGGAGGGAAGAGCGGTGCCACACGATGCATTCACACACATGTACGAGGCTGAAGGGTGCTAATGGCTTTACAGACTTCTCGACAGAAAACACTGATTTATTGACTATTCCTGATGGTGATATCATATTAATCATAATATTTTTCTCCAATTAAAGGTTTTACATTCCAGTGACATTGTAATCATAAGTAAAAAAGGAAAAAAAAAGGGATAGAAAATTAAGGCCAGCCTGCTTGGAATGTACAAGAAGATAAGTGTTCATTATAGCAATCTTATACAGTGGGAGTTATTAATTTGGCAATTCAATTGCTCAATGGCTGTGTCGTTAATAATCAGGTGATTATAATGGAACAAATACTCTCAGTTGTGGAGTTAGACAATGAAACAGCCCAAAAGTGGAAAAACAGAATTATAATGTTTATATTTTCCTCGAATTTCTGCTATAAAGTCAGTGCATGGACTAAATTTTGGTAGAATTCCTTCTTTTATATCTGTAGCCTATGTGCCTGCCTTCACTTTTTATTATTACTGTTAAAACTACGTTATAAAAAGGACAGAGGAGAAATTAAGCTGGAAAATTTGACAGAGTATAAACCATATATTTTTGCTTTCAATGTCTTATCTCTTTAAAATCAAGCTCTCTCATTAAACTAGCGGTGGCCTCTCACTGCATCGCCTTAGAATAACAAAAAGATGCAGAGGAGCCGTATCTGCTTAATTACCACACTTTCCAAAAAGCAACCATGCTAAATTTAAAGAGCAGTAAAACTTCAGCAGGCTTGGTCTCCATACTTGGAGGCTTCATAACCCGTCATGCGTGAGGGATTTTTTCCTGCTGTAGTGTCTCGGAGCAGCTCTGTTTTGGAGACCCTTCTTCCTTTTCAGGTGTGACAGAAAGTTAAAAAGCCCCACAGCTTCAATGCACTTTCTAACCACGCCAGGTGGTGTAATAAAATAAACTACCCATCACAAAACCACTTAGGTTGGAAAAGACCTTCAAATCCTCTAGCCCAACCATAAATCTGACCCATCCCTACAGCCCTCCCTGCTCCTGGATCCTTAGACAATAACTGCAACAGAAATATGCTCAAGTTTTGATATGCCACAGTTTTATTCTCCACTGATAAAGTGAAGGAACAGGAAACACACTTTTAAATTCCAGGTTAAAATGAAAGAAATCTGAAACAAACAGTTGTTTTTTCTCACGTATGTAAGGGATTTTTAAAAAAACCTAATGAGGAAGCTGAAGGAGCAGGTGCCCTGGAAAAAAGGCAACAACTGGATGTGAAAGTTTGGGAAAGAAAGATAAGTACAGGTATTGTTTCATGGCTTTCTCCTTAAAACGTTACAGGGGCACTGAGAAGTCATCTGCTGGACACATTAACTCATTCTTCTAGCAGCAGACCATTATTTAAATTCACTGTGCTGTTCCATTACCATAGGGCAGGCAACCGAGGACATAGTGTAAGAAAAATTAAAATAAAAAGGGGAGTTTCCTGTGAAAATTTGAAAGAGAATATCAGATCATACAACCAATGTCAAAAACTATTATAGTTTAAATTATCTATAGTCTTAATAAAAATTATAACCTTAATCTCGCTAAAATTTGAACAGAACTAATATAAAAAGCAGATACATATTTATGGTCCTTTACAATCACTATTGTCTGCTTTTTTTCTTATGGAATAGGGACATAGTCATCTGGTTTACGAATGCAAAAATTCAAGGAAAACCACTTCAAGACCAAAGAATAGAACTCCTGGATTCTTGACCCAATTCAGCCCAAGTCTACTGAGAAAAGGGCAAAAAGAGGGTGTCCCTCTAGGAAAATAACAACACTACTATAAAGTAGCAGCTATCTGTTTTGGGTTGTTACTTCTCTTTATGAATGAATACAGCATAAACTGAATAGCTGAGCAGAAATTAAAATCTTATAGGAACCAAAAGGATTTGGATCACACCTCCAGACTTTTGTCAAATGATAAATGAACCAGTTTCTGAAGGCTGGAAGAGCAGAGGGAAAGACATATGCTGAACAATCCCTGAGACAAAGGAAGCTAGACTCAGATTACTTCAATTTTCTGAAAGGTTTCAGCAAAGGTTATACAGGATTTCAAGCACAGAAAGTAAATAGGACAAGAACTGGCATTATTGCTGGCATTTCTAGCATTTACTAATTTGGGTATGTAAACACTGGGAAATCTCTGCATAATTTCACTATTTAAATCCATTGATGGAAGGTGCATTGACGTTTTTGGTCAGTCAATTTGCTTTCAGTTCAGAAATAAGGTTTCTTCAAACTCTGCTAAGAACTGCAAGGGAGTAAACGGAGGAAGAACAGATGATTTGTGATTCTGCCTTCTGTTGAAGATGGGTGATTTTTTTCCATACTCTGTCAAGGAAAAAGAGAAGAAGATAATGGTTAGAGCACACTGCAGTGACACAGTGCCAAGGTTCTTTTTCTGGGGGTTTTTTTGTTTGGTTGGTTTTGGGTCTTGAACAGATCACCATTGTGTTATAGTTCAGATACTCTTCATTCCCATTTGGAAGGTCTTAAATAGGACACTCAAATACAAGAGAACTCTTGGAATAAGAGCTCCAAAACCCCAAAATATATTTGTTTGTTATATTATTTGTTAAGGCAATAGCTCACAATACATGAAAATAAAGTGAAACTAAAACTCCCTTGACACTAAGGAAAACCAGGCAATGTTCTCCTCATTTATTTAAAAAACCCAGACAACAAAACCAAAATCCTACCCAAATCTGGTCCTCATACAGAATGAGGCAAATTTTGTGAAGTTTGGAGATCAGTTGTGTCAGTAAAGCAGAGCTTATTGTCTTTCCAGCCCACAGTTTAAAAAGGTCATTTATATGATTTTCTTTGATCTCTGTAGATTGTTGGTCTTTCTGTCAGAGCCTACTGGAAATGTTGCTGCTGAGATAATTGTAAAATTAATAGATTCAACATGAAACTTGATTAAAAACAGTCCACTTGATTTCAAGAGCAGGAACACAATAAATACTCAATTGTCTTGCTGGAATTCACCTAGTTTGAGGGGGAATATTTTGTATAAAGGTTGTATCAGCTGGACTCAGGAAGTTCTGGTAGGTTCACACAAGGAAATCTCCTTTTACCGAACCCACGAGGGTCTGGACTGGAGGAAAAGCCCCAAAGAGACAGGGCATCTGGCAAAATATAATTTTCAGGCTTTTTGTTACCACCCAGACCTCTCTGTATTTGTGCTTTTTGAGAGCATGGAACAGATCATGCATTTTTGTTTCTGGGGAAAAAAAAAATCTAAAAATTGAAGTAATCCCCAACAACACTTTCAGTTCTAATTTGTCAGATTATCTTGGCACAAAGTAGATAATAAATCATGACCCAAAAGTTCTTTTTCACTTCAGATGTCTCTTCTGAAGGGTTCTTTCCTTCTGATTAAAGATTTGAATCTTTAAATTGCCCTGATTACAAACTGCCAAACAACCCACGGCACCAGAGCGTTCTCAAGAAGTTCATCAGCCCAGCATCCAGCGCAGCCACCAGCCCTGCAGGGGACTGAAGGACGTGGCAAAGGCACTGGGGCAGGGGTGGCTGCCAGAAAACCCAGCCAAGGCAGCGCCCGTTTTCCCTCCCACAGGCTAAGAGAGCACTTGCAGCCACGGAGTGAGCTCAGCTTGAGCTTTAAATCACACAACCCCTTTTCTTCTGAGGGGAGCTCATCCCTGCGCCACTGCCGGTGCGCTCTGTGCAAGCTGTATTTTGTGAGACACGTCTGACCCCAATGACAGCAAAGACAATAAATCCATCATGCTTCAAACAGCATTTTTGGAAAAACTAAGGGAGGCTGTTTCTGCTGGCTGAAGCCTCCTGTCCACGAGCCTCAGCTTTCCCCTTCAGCTGGCTCCTTAGCAGCAGGAATGCAAGCAGGAATCATACTGTGAACAAACAGTCTGACTGCTGCAAGTCTACTCTACATCTTCATATAAAAAATACAAATTAGCATGCGATTTTTCTATATATAATGGAAGCAAATTGCCTGGAAGAAATCCTGCAGCTACCCACTTTACAATTTACTTAAGACAAACATTTATTTCCAGTCAGAAACAACACAGTGATTTTTTGACAAAAGTCGACTGTGGAACTGCTGGGGTCTGTACAAGGAAAGGCTGTACCAGGGAAAACAAACACACAGTTACAAAAGGAACTATTATTTTACTGCTGTATAAATTATGGAGTCTCAGTATCTGGGTTTAGCTGTTAAAATACTTTTGACATCACTGTAACACTTGAGGAAACCCTCTTTTATCAAGGAAAGAACAAAAATCATTTTAGTCCCTGAAACTAAATTAAAATCCTATGCCAAACAAAGTTTCCTTTGAACAAAAAGGAGAACAGAAGACTCCATAAACCCTCTCAAAGATTTTGTTTCTGCCGGCCTAACTTATAGGAAAGGCCTTCAGGCATATCAACCAGACACAGACTGCAGAGGGGAAGCAAAGCAGAGACTAAGGTCCTGGTGAGTTTGCTTCCAGATCCCAGCAGGGAAACCACAGCACAGTCAGAACATTGTGTGTGCACAGACACAAAACCTTGGACATCTAGTTTTTGATCAAGTAAGTTTACTCTGCGTTTAGACCCTTTGAGCCACACATATAAGACTAAGAAGAAAATAAGCAAAATATATACAAAAAAAATAAAAACCTCAACAAACCCCAAAACTGTAAAAACCCCCACTCAAGCTCATTTCATATTTTCACATATGACTATCCTATTAATAAATACATTTTTAAAGGGACAGTGAGAGCAAATATTGCCAACCTTCATGCCTCTATGTGCTGAATTATATACTCCATTTTTTACATTTAATTTTAGTGCAGATCTATAAGGGGAAATCGGTAAAAACAATTTATCATACAGAAGCAAAGAGGAAAAGGGATTACAGTTTACTGTCACATTTGCAACCATCTGAGCACAAGCACATTGGAATAACTATTCCATTAGATCCTAAACCCATCTCCTCCTGCCTCCAGCACTGAGTAACCAGGAATGGGAAAAATGTTCAGGCTGTGCTACTTTCTGCAGCACACCCTGCCAGCCTTGCCTGTGTAAGGAGGAAAAGAGTAATGACATAACTGGGCTTTCTCTGCACTGACAAGGGACATCTTGGGTTTAAAATGCTGCAGAATATTATCCCCAGGCTTTAGCAGTCCCTGCTTTTTGCATTTCACACATCAAACTACCCATAGATACACTTGGAGCAGGAACCTGAAGAGATGATAAAGCAGAACCTGATTTTTGGATGAAGGTCAATACCTACTTACAGGCTGTGTTTCAGCTACAGATACGAAGGTATTTAAATTGAAGAGCTGATCAGCATGTCAGGCCGGGTTCATCCCCATAACGTTTGGTATGTTAACAGGGGCCAATGACAGCCCAGTAAAGATGAAATCCCCCCTCCCCCAAAAAACCAAAAAAAGCAACATCACTTTCACCAAACCAGGAGAAAATCCTGCCTTTTCTATTTGCCTGATTCTCTTTGGTTTCCTTTTAGTTTTAAGACACTGTCACTGAAGTTTATACATCATGTCACATCATCTAAGGGAACCTGAGAGGAAGAGTGAGCATTAGGAAGTTTATGCATTCACTCATGCATCTGTAAAGCATTGGAAAACTGCACACTTATGGAGGTGGGCACAGGCAGAGTGGTTAATTTTTACATTTTTTTCTCCTGTGCACTAATCCCATGGAAACCTCCAGCCAATTACAGGCATGGGCATGGACACACGCTAGCAGGCAAAAGGCTGAAACCTCAGAAATCAGTGCAAACCAGCAGGATCTAAACACAACTGGTCAGCAGCACCCCACAGTCAGAGGTGTGGGCCAGCTGCAGACTCGTGTCCTGCCTTGCCATGGCTTTGGAGAGAGCACAGAGCTTTGCACATGCTGCTTTCGGGGTTTCTACGTTTCTGCCTGCTGAACGAGCCAACAGTCTGTCCAGGGCTGCTGCTGACAATTCTCAGCAGTAAAAGTAGCTGTTAAATCTTGAATTAGTTTGAAGTCAGGCTCATTAAATTCGGAAATGAGCTACAAAGATGTTTTCAAAAAGGATGAGCAAGTGAGTAAATTTTTAATTACTTATCAAGGAGGGGTTTTCAGTAGAGGTCGTCTTTGCAACTATGCAAAGCAATAAATATAACGGATTTATAGCTGGTTTTGTTTTCATGACAAACACCCAGGATTTGAAGGGAGTACAGAGATCAAAAATGGCTTGCTTTGACCAATATTTATGTAATATTCTGTCTTCCAGCACACAGACAGAAAAAAGCACGGAACATAACATTCTCTCCTTCTTAAAGCAAATAATCCGTGTATTTACATCCAAACAAAAATAATGAGGCCTTCTGTTCAAGGCATCCTAAAACTTCCTTACGCTCCAATCACACAAAGACACGCTTTGATCAAATCCTGGCACTCGAACAGCGAGTCCAACCGCTGGAGGATTCTGCAGGTCATTCCTCGTAGCTCTGCGTGTTCATTCTCACGTTTAATCTGCCCGCATCGATCCAGCGAACGCGAATCGATAGCGACAAGGTGACGGACTGGAATTATCATGGAGGCCACCGTGTTCTGTGGCCCTTCGTGCTTTAGGCTCTGGCTTGCCTTGCACCTGGAGCTTACCCTGGGTGCCTTGGACCTGGAGTTTACCCCTCTGCTGTGGTTTCTAAGCAGAGGGCATCACTGCCTGCAGGAGCAGCGGTGCTGGACGGAGCAGATGCCCTCACCACCTGCAGTGAATTTTGGGATGTGATTTCCTTCCCCCACCACCAGGCAGTTCCTCATTTTCTGCCGTGGGTAATCCAGAAATCCTTTCCCTACCAGCAATTGTATCTGAGATCAGGAGACTTTAATGCACCCTGAAACGTAAATAATGCACGACACACAAATACCTTCCCTCAAAATCTTGGGTCTGGCTTTATCAAGGGCTTCCACAACACCACAAATAGCTTTTAATGCATTTTAGTGTGGCCAGAGAACATCCTTGCACTCACTAAGCCCTTCACACAGCCATCATCACAGGACCAGATGGCTCTTGAGCTCCACCACACCCCCAGCACCAACCCTGGACTGCCGCAACCTGCCAGCACCAGTGCTCTGCACAAGGCAGCAGAATAAATCAGACCCACCATAGAGCAGCACTGGGTGGTTGCTTTCAGCAGATGACAGGGTATTTTTGTTTTCAGAACAACAGAAAATGGAGATTTTGAGGCTAAGAGAAAGCATGTCAAAACGAGAACCTTTTGCTTCTGAATAATTCTTTTCGCTAAAGTTAGATCAGCTTCAGTAAGAAATAACTGGGGAAAAGAGACTCCCAGCAAACCTAGGAAAGATGTGACATGACATCCCAGCAGAGATAAAGAAGTGATCTGTGAGAGAACGGAGAAAGGAACATTTTACATTATTACATGTTATTATATTATACATATTATTCATTCTTATTCTACTACACAGCTGAGCTCCCTGGTTATGCCAAAGTGGAGTTTAACCCTGACTTTCAATCCTTCCCTCTTTTGAACACGCAAAGGATTGGCATCCTTGCTCCAGAGCATGAAATCTGGCTGTAAGTGCTCATACTCAGCAGAGAGATTGCAGAATATATCAGTACCAACAACGTTGTCTGCCACGTTGGTGAAACATCCCCACATCCTCTGAAATGCATTTCCGTGACAGACTGGCTTCACAAGGCCAAAACCAGTTTAGTTGATTATTTTCAGTACATATTCCCTCAGCACTCAAAAGATTTCAGAACCTGACAACCTATTACTGAGAAGCATATCCTTTCTGATGAGAAGATCTAAGACTCTGAATTTGGAATATTTTCTGCGTTACTGAAATTAAAAGCATTGAGAATGAAAAGTTTCAATTAAGTCAATCCTCAGTTTAACATTTCACGTTGTCAATTTTTATACACTGAACCCAAAAATGTGACAAAATCAGTGTAAAGAAAGGAAGAAACAGTTAACTAGCAGAACTCAGCTGTAAATACCACAACAATATGCAGTGGTCCGGTGGTTTGGTAAATGTAATCTATTGATAAACTTCTCCCTTATGAAGTAGCCTGTCTGAAAAAAAACAAGTCATGGACTGATTAATTAAAAAACATATCAATAAATAACTTAGAAGAGATTCTAATTTGAAAACTAAGTACTGATCATATTGCCTCTCACTGCCAGAAAACCTGAAGATGCTGACAGAAATCAAATACACTTTTACCCTTTTAAGGGCGAGCTCTGCCATAAAGAAAAGTCATCGGGAGCAAGAGTTTTTAATTTTACTTAAGTATTTTTATTATAAAGCCTCAGACTTGGAGTATTTACATTTCATTCTAAATGCTCACCAGGACTCTGAGATTAAGTGCAACTTCAAAGACCAGCACCAGCTTTTAAAGCTTTTTAAAGTGTCATGAAGCAATAAACTGCATGATTTAGGCGGGTAAGTGAAGGTCCCTGAAAAACCCATCAGCTTTTGAGTAACACCGGAAGGAATCAACTCCCAGCTTGAATTTCTAATTCCCCAGGTATCTAAACTTGTAGTCTCCCAGCATCACCAGCACTGCTTTTTGGGAAAACCAACATGAGCATTCCTTGAGGGAGCACATAAACAGGGAGCTGGAGACTACTGGGGCACAGGACTTGCTCAGTCCTGAGGGATGCCTCGAGCCAAACTCTGTAGGATATATTTTTCCACTCGTGGTCTTTGGAGCCTGCCTTGCCCTGAGGACACAGCACCAGCAGCTGTAGCACAAAGTGCCTTCCCAGCCCCTTCATCCCTCGCTGCTCCCACTCCTGCAGCAGGCGGTGGAGGGAGGATGAATTATCTCCAGAGGAACCTGCTGCTATTTCACTGCCGAGACTGAGGCTCAAACCACCAAGCTGCTACATCAAAGACCATTCCACTACCTCCACTTTTAGTCAATTTATGAAGAGTGCACTCTGTGCACTTTTTTAACACAGACCAAAGGTACTGAGCTTCAGCAGATGGCACAGAAATATGCACTCCTAGTGCACGGAGCCAGGCTCCTGGCGCTCTGATTCCACGACAATGAGTTAATTTTCATCCCTGCTCTCTCTCAACTCATTCTAAGTAGGTGCTCATAGACTGCTCTGCACTCCTGCTACCTTGAAATGCTCTTCAGATGTGCCTAACCTTATTCTGGTGTGCCTAACCTTATCCTGCAGCATCTCTTCCACCACGATTTAAGTTCTTGCAGAAACCATCTTATAGTCTGTGTTCTAAATCTGGGTTCTGGACTCTGTGCTTGTACAGTCAATGCCAAAAAGTTAAGTGTTGTAACACTTAAATTCAAGACAACCTGGATTTTTATTTTGCCTCGTTTTGCAGTCAGCTATTAATCCATATAATTATTTATGTTTCAATATAAAATTCTTAATTCAAAGTGCAAAAAAAAAGTATCACAGTTAAAAAGAATATAGCTTATCTATATTTATACCTGATTAGTGTTGATGTATTTTTTCAAAACATATCCAGGAATCTGGCAATTCAATTTCTGATCCCAAATCCACCAAGATATTTAAAGAACTGCACTCCAGTGTTACAGAGCACCCTGGATACGGTAGCATTTGTGCAGAGACTATTTATTAAGTTCTGGCTTGGAAGACTTACAACGGGGAAAAGCAAAGTCATGCCAGGATGTGGTTGGTTTGATAAATAATGGAAGGAGATTTCATAATACAGAGCTCTATTATTCCTTCAGCATAAAGTGCAACGGAGGAGGAAAGCTAATAACACAGCAGCACAAATTTCTCCTAATGGAGAGACAGGCAGATTGGTTCCTCCAGGGGGGTAGGATGAGGGTTTGTACAAGGCCTAACAGCTGTAAGTTACCCGGGGTTCACTCACTGGTGAAGGGCTCAGCACGTCCAGGCAGGAGGGGCAGCGCTGGAGCTGCGGAGCTCCCAGACACCAGAGCGCACCCAGGCTGCTCGGCAGCCCCCTGGCCAGCCCTGCGCTGCTGACAAGTGATGGTACAGCACACAACTTGGCGTGATTTCATCTGAAAAACAAACCAATAAATGAAATTGCATTATTCTTCTGGGGGGCCGAAAAGCGCTCCGAGGTTTAGCTGCTGTCAGAACACCACGCTGCTAGGCAAGCAGCTGGAAAAAGGACCGGAATTTTTGATGAAAATGAAATGCATTTCAGATCTTTAAAAACTTTCCTTCATTCAGTCTGCAATTCCGTTTTTGTAACCCCCCAGGGTTCAGCCACCTTGTATTTTGTCAGTTCTGTCTCTCCAGCCATCTACCACTGTCACCAGCTTCATTTGTGAGGGGGAACGTGGGGGTGTGATGGAATCCTGCAGTAGAGCCGTTTGAACGATTCAGTGTTGTCTGGGTATGCCTCTGCCATCTATCATCCAGAAATTTATACTGCTTTTCAGATCACTCAAAGGAATTAAAGCTCTTCAGGACATCATTTCTTTCCTTGCAATTTCTTTTCCTGGCAAAAGGAAAAAGAAGTTCAATCTGTTTTCACTGAAAGTCCAAAAAAGTATCAGACTACACACTCATGCTCAGACAGCTGAACATAAAGGTGTCTGGCTCTATATATCTCAATTTCCCTCTCCTGAAATCAAGAGCAATCATTGTATGGATACGGTGTAAAAGCATGTTCAAAGTGAGCCTCAGCAGAGACAGAGATCGTTTCCTTTCGATGCCGTACAACACAATCAACATCTGTGGGAAACAAAAGCCTCTCGTAAGGGCTCACAGAGCACAAACAAAAGAGCGGCCCGAGGGGCAGATAACCAATTTACACAGAACTTACTGTACCCGTGTTATCAAGATGGAAAACGGCGGCAGAAATGAGGCCGAAGTGAAATTCCATTTTCAGGATTGCTAAGTGCGTGATCACAGAGGGCACACCGCACCGAGAACCGCTCCCCTGGGCGGGCTGCTGCTGCCACTTGTCACCGCAGCAGGCAAAGGGCTGAGCGGGCACTGCCAGCTCCCGTGCCGCAGGTCTGCTGCCACCGAGGGCAGGCAGAGCCCCTGAGCTGTCACCACTCGCAGAATTCCCCAGGAGAATCCGGGAGCAACTAAAAAGGACCTGGAGGACGGAGCACTTTGGAAACCGCCTGCAAACTGTGATTTGAAACACTTCATCTCCATCTCCTGCCGCCTCCGGCTGCCCCCGGCGCACCTGGATCTGCCACCAGCCCTGGCCCTGGTGCCACGGGACGGCAGCAGCGGGAGAGGCAGGGATGGGCAGAGCTGGGGCACGGCAGGGAAGGCACTGGAAGCGCTGGAGCAGCAGCGGCTCATGCGAGAGCAGCAGCAAGGTGAGCCCTGAGTGGGAAGGGCTCTTCCACCCACATCAGCCAAAATCTGAGGTGAAGAGTGTCGCTGTCGCACCGAGGACGAGTAGAGAAACGACACAAGAGTCCAGGCTCAGGGATAAATGGAAGCAATTTAATATTTTTTCCAAAGGCTTTTATATGTTAGTTTGCAAAAAAATGCTAAATGGCATAAGGTAATCGGTCCTTTGGCCATCCACTCCTTGAGGGGATTGGGCAAATTCTAAGACACTCATTTCTAAATATTTTTCTAGTTAGAACCATAACAATACTGCACAACAACCTGCAGGTGCAAGAAGTTTACAAAACTGTAACATTGTTTTAAATAATTTGCATGGGAAAGACAGAGCTCTCACAAAATGCTGCAGAGGGCTGAAGAAATTCCCTTCTGAAGCTTTTCTTAGTATCCATAAGGAGCACTGACAGGCTGGCCCTGTGTTCTGACTTCACAGAAATGCAGCTCTGCAGCCAAAAAGTCAAAAAGTTGCTTAGAATAACAAAATATCCCTGTTTTCTCCAAATAGAAAGCTCTGTTCCATCTGAAATGTAGAACTTATTTCTGAAATTACATTTTGTTCAGTCAATGCCTCTTTTCACCTTTAAAGCTTAATTTTGGGAGTTCTAAAAATAGAGCACAACTCAAAATGGAAAAAAATTGCATCTTTGACCCTCATTTGTGAATAATTTTGGTTCAATAACAGTGGCTTTTTGTTAATGACCTCAGCACACCTTGTTAACTATTTATCCAAAATAACTTCCCTGGGTCTAACCATGGTCCCAGGGCATGTCCACTTCTGTGCTACGTCAAGCTCTAAAGTACCATCCTCTGCCTGTCCCAGTAGCATCACACCACAAAAATACAAAACTTTCTACTATATTTTCAGTACTCTGCCATTTTTTTTAAACCATACTGTGTCATAACATGAAGCATCTATTATTGCACCAGTCATAAAAGACCTCAGAGATTTGCAATAGATCGAATGTTGCTAACCCAGTCTGACATCAGAGGACTGAGGTCTAAAATGTTTCCTCTGAGGAACAAATGTCTGTGAATAACTGTATTGTGTTAAAAGGTCTGAGAGCAGCCACTTTACGACCTGTCCAGTGCCTGCTTTGAATGTGCTTCCCTGTAGAGGCTCCAGCAGCATTTTATATATTTAACAGTTACTATGGAAAGAGATTTTTATCCTGCAGTAACTACTGTCTGGAGGCAATTTCTTGGAATATACTTAATTAAAAACAAAAAAAAAAGCCTTAGGAGAAATTGCCCCATTATATTTCAAAAACAATTATTTCTGTCATAATTCTGCTGATACTTTATGGGTATTGCCTTGTACTCTTTGCTTAATACAGGTGAAGGGCTCTCTGCATTCAGGAGGTGCCATGGGCCAGCAGGTGTCATTCTGGGCAAGGACTGACAAACCACAGGTTGCCAGTGCACCACGACTGAACCCTCACTCTCCACACTCCGTATTCTCTATTGCTACCACCAAAGTAATGGAGCGTCTGAGATGAAAGACAGTAAAAAATTCAGTATCACCCCTATGAATTCTTCTGTTCCAGCTGCTTTGCTTCTCACTTCAAATTACAATCTTCTGCATAGCCACAATATCCTAAGCAATTGCATCAGAAGTGATTAAGATATTACACAAAAATGAAGGATTATCAAACTGAGGGAATCCTGGCTGGAGTACAGAGACGAACAGATGAGTAACTCTGATCCTGCATGGAAAATAAAGAAGTAAAATACATGTTCAACGAAATAAACTACCAGCTGTGACACAAATTAGAATTCCTCTCTTGACTTTCCTGGAGCTATGCTGATTTACATCAGGCAAAGATCTGTTCCACGGTTTAGCCTTGTCATGTATCATCAGTACTTCTTTGCAAATTATTAACTGTGTGCTGGAGGCCAGGAAGGCCAATGCTCTTCTGGGGCGCATCAGAAGGAGTATTCCCAGCAGGTCAGGGAGTAATCCTGCCCCTCTGCTCAGCCCTGTGAGGCACATCCGGAGTGCTGTGCCCAGTTCTGGGCTCCTCGGGATGAAGAGAGACAAGGAGCTCCTGGAGCAGGTCCAGTGGAGGGTAACAAAGGGACTGGAGCATCCCTTATGAGGATGGACTGAGGGAGCTGGGCCTGTCCAGCCTCCAGAAGAGATGTCTGAGAGGAGACCTCATCAATGTGTGTCAGTGTCTGCAGGGAGGGGTCGGAGCATGGACCAGGCTCTGCTCCGTGGTGCCCAGCAATAGCACACGAGGCCATGGGCAGAAACTGATCCACAGGAAGTTCCACCTGCACATGAGGAAGAACCTCTTCACTGTGCAGTGACCGAACACTGGAACAGATTGCCCAGGGAGGCTGTGGAGTCGCCTCACTGAGATATTCCAGAACCATCTGGACACAATCCTGTGCCATGTGCTCTGGGGTGGCCCTGCTTGAGCAGGGAGGCTGGACCAGGTGTCCCACTGTGGTCCCTTCCATCCTGACCCACCCTGTGACCATTTTCTGTGTTATTTCAGTTGTCTCTTCACTGCATCATCAGAAACACACTTCAACAGCCAGGCAGCCTCCTCCCTGATGCCCTCAATTTCAGCCTTACACTACAGTGACTGTCACATAAGACAGTTCTTCTTGAAAAACGAAACACTTCTAAAACAGAAGTTATTTAGAGCTATACCAGTTATTCACCGAGGATCTGACATATTTGCTTTAAACACCTGTTCTCCCTCTCCTAAACTGTTCCGAGGTTTATCACATTTAGTAAGCAATACATTTTCAAAATTCTTAGACTCCAGTTGCAGCCCTTTTACCTTCCTGTGTTTAACAGTTCCTGCTTCCATATAATGAGGCTGTGTGTTTTCCCACTGAAAATGCCCTGAACAGCAAATGACAGCCTTTCATCTCTTTCACATGGCCATCAGACTTCAGTTTGCTAGCCAAAAAATGACGGCACTTCTCATTTACCACACACATTGAACCTATGCCTCTTATTTTTCTCTCCAGGTTGACTGGAGAAACCACAAGGCAAAGACAGAGGACACAAACAGATGCCTGTACACAAGCAGTGTTTACCACATGATGCAAACCAGCAGCCCTCAGGTTTATGAAGGCAATTCTCCACAACCCAACAACCATGAAGGCTCCACACTAAAGCTTCAGACAAATCCCTTATACCAAAGTCCAAGGTCTCAATACCAAGTCAATGCCCTCCAGGAAGTGCCTATTCTGTATGTTAAAACGGAGATGTTCAAACCATGCACTCCCTGCAAAAAGAAAACTCTTAGGTGAAAAGATAATGACTGAAGTCAAAATCTGTCCTAGGTAACGTTTGCCAACAGAAAATGACAGTAGGAGGGTATTCCTTGTGCACGTACAGCATGATGCCTTGCAATATCACTTAAACACACACATCAGCTGGGTCAAGTCCAATTCTCTGCTCTCTCAGGCAATCACATTCTATAACCCAGTTCATACAGCCTCCATCATGCTTTTTCCCCCACTAAGAATCCCTAGGTAGTAGTTTGCCTTATGTAATGTGTAAAACTGAGTATCAGAAAGTATCAAACCTTTGACAACTTGTGCTGTAATAAGTTCCCTACCAGTACTTGTGATGCTGCCATACACGTGTTGCACTGTATCACACCAAGAGAGAGGCTGTAAGGCAATAAACTGAAAGGATTTACTTAAATCTTTGGGACCAATGTCACTCTTTTTAATTCATATGTTCGCCATTCTAATTTCCTAAGTAGCTACTTGTATACACAAACTTCTCAGGAGATCATGTTGCTGCAAGTCAGCTTGCACATGCTAGGGGGACAAAGAAAGGGCTACCTTGCCATTTTACAAGTATTTACTGTGAATGGCACAAAATCATTTTGGTCGCCTACCAGCTAGGATTACTCCATGTAGTCTTTTGAAAACACGCTTCCTGTGCTGCACATTTGAGACTAAACTGCTGCCAGAATCACACAAGTGAAAGAAACTGCCCTGCTCCCTTGTGTGAGTCCCTGCATGGAAGGTGTGTGAGAGGATGAGAAGGAATCCCAAAGGGCGTCACTTGTGTGCAGTTACACTGGACTCACTTTCTGTAGATTCAAGAAAGTATGAGATGATGCTTGGATTGGTTTTCCCCTTCATTCCAGCACTCTGGCATATGCTGAGCTTTATTGCTTCTGAAAGCACCCTTGCAGCCATGCCATGAGCCTTTACCATCTCCCAGTGACGCAATCCTCACTGCACATTAGCTGCTGTTGGAGTCTCTCATGCGTACTTGGGCCTGGCTTGAGCAATGTTAAATATGGCTAAAATAATGTTGTTGTGCTGATGGCGACGTTAGTCACATTACAACTGTGCCCAGAGACCCCGCCAGGCTGAACCAGACACTCCTGCCCGGCCCTCGGAGCACTCCACACTAATTTACCATGCAGAAGAAACAGAAGAGAAAAAAAATGAAGTTACAAAGCCTTGCTTAAAGCTCAAAACACATCTTTTGAATCATGGGCCAGTACCCTTTACCAAACCTGGTCCTTCATCCTGCATGTGCACTGAGCAATGAGATACAACACAGCGTAAAGCTGCTTTAAATCACATCTCAAAGATTTCTCCAGGGCCTGAGGGTCCCCAGAGCCATTGCCTTGGTGCTGCATCCACCACTTTTAACTCTCACTGGTTCTCCAGATGGGAAAAAACCTGAGGTACAACTCATCTCAGAGCCCCTCTGTGAACAGAAGTATGGAGCCTGCCAAGTCCTCCCTGCTCCCACTTGTTTCAGACCCAAAATGGAAAGTGGGGGAAACTGAAGGTCCGTGCTTGTTTTCTTTCTTCGTTCCTCAGGACCTGAGGAAGTTAAACCACTTCCAATGGGGTAAAACCATTCACTCAATTCTATTGTGTGACATCTCATCCACAGTTCTGTTTCTAAGGGCAACAAAATCCCATGATGCAAAAAATGAACGAGTACTCCCATCCCGCTCATCCCACTGGACACAGAGGCTGACAGAAACAAATGCAAAGTAAATTGCCTATATATTATCAGACAAAGCTGAATCCCACAACAAACAAGCATTAAATCTGCTTCCTTGCTGCCTAAACCCCAGAACCTCTGAGAAAGAAATAACAAAAAAAAATTTAAAGGCATGCTGAATTACAGCCTATTCAGAGGCCTGCCATGCAAGGGGCTACCACACCCATAAATATGATGAAACCTACCCAGAAAATATGTTTTTTCTCTCTTTTCAGAATGGGCTGAGGTAAATGAGACTATTTGAACTCGTTCTGAGCTGAAATGGCCTGTCTCAGCAGTTCCTGCAGAAATGTCTTGCTTTTGTCTACTACCTTCACCTGTAGCAGGGCTGCCCTCCTCCTCACACGTGTTTGCAAGGGAAATGAGGCGCCTTACTGTGGTTAAAAAACGACACAATTCTGCAACAATGTCATCACCCCCGATTCAAGCCACGTTTTGAGGAATTGCTGTTTCCTCCACCACAGAGCACGCTGCTCATATCGTGGGCTGCATGTACAGGTCAGTGCTGCCATCTCAGACACAGAATATTTACTGTGCTTCTATGTCCCACTTCAACTGTGTCTTCAACTCCCCACTCATTCACTTCTCAGCATCTGAACAGGCAAACACACCACAGTTCTTCTGGATCATCACTTAAGTCTCCAATTCACTGACTAGCTCCTCCTGCTGATTTACAGGCTTAAACCTCGGTAACTACCACTGGGTTTGCAATTTCTAAAGCAATCTAATATCAGAGGGAGTCATTACGTGAAAAAACTGTGCTTCCTACTAATAAAACCCAAGGTTATTCAAAGGTACATAAATACAAGCTCACTCCTGGAGGAGGCAGAAAATTAATTTCTGATACATGCATAGTTTACCTAAGCTGCAGGATGACACTTTACACTTGCACAAGATTGGACATCCACCCATTATTGCTGTTGCTTCCTCTATCTGATAATTTCCTCCTCAGCTTGTGCTGCTGGTATCCATGGCAGCTGTGCATCCCACCGGGGGCCTGCCGAAAACACCCTCCAAGAGGGGACACACAGAAAGTACAGGCAGCGGGCAGAGGAAAGAAATAACACAGGGTTTGGAAGGCAAAAGGGTTGCACTTTGATATTTAATCAGAAAAAGCATGTTAATTAGAGATTACCAACAGTGAAATAGGTCAGAATACATAGATATAAGTGATAATTAATGTATCACTAAAATAAATGCTAGAAGCCAAAACCAAAGCAACCCCCAAACAGAAATTCTGTCAATAATGAGTAAATAGAGAATCCTAATTAAGGTATCACTAATATACATACTAGAAGCCAAAACCAAAGCAACCCCCCAAACAAAAATTCTGTCAATAATGAGTAAATAGTGAATCCTGCATACTTTTTATGCATTCTCCTCATATACAGGCAATTGCATCATTAAGAGCCTGTCCAAAGGACATTTCACCACTGGTACCCAGAGGGTAGTGGAGAAGAGAGAAAATCCCAGGTGTTTTTTCCAGGGGCTCTTTCCTTAATTCTAGCCACTACCAGCTTTCCCTGGACATAAGTCAGTCATACAGAGGGAACAAAATTTTGCAAAAATGTCACATCAAGATTCTGCCTGCGAAGACAATTATTTAAAAGTCAATATCTCATGGAGTGGCAGCCAAGTGGCACAGGGCTCAGGGCTGCCTGGGAGCACAGGGGCAGAGCCAGACTTCAAGCATCACAAGTCTGAGGATTTGCTAAGGCTAGGAAAATGCTAGTATGTACAACCAAAACATTCACCAGTAGCACGTAAATCTCCCAGCGGCATTTCTAGTACAAACCAGAGCCAGGCATCCCTCAGTGCTGCTCCACCGGAACACCTGCACTATTTCTGTTAAAGGACAAAAACCTTTCCCCAAAATTTTATCATTAAACCCAAATACTATCCTCCTGAACTTCCTCTCGCAGTAAAATGTCATGGAAGATGTGAAAAGAAATGTCTGACAAAACAGCCACATGAAAAGAGGCCATTTAAAACCCTGGCTAGTTCATAGAAAGAGATTTAATGATTACAGTATATAATTGATCAAGGCCTGAAACAATGCCTTATTGGGCTATTTCTGCCAGACATTTATTTTTAAATCTTCCACTAAGAATAAACTGTAACAGGAAACTTCAAGTTCTGTATTTCATGTGTTAGGTAACTGAAGAGTATTCAATCAACAAAATCCTTAAAAATCACCGAAAATTTATCATTAACTGTGAACTTTTGAGAAAATAAAACTGGGTACAGCAATTACTGTTGCCACTACTAAGACGTAAATCAGGGATTTCATGGAGAGGATTAATAACAAAACAAAGCCAACATGTTATCACGATGTTTGAGGGAGTGAATTTCTCTCCACTGTATTATTTCCATTAATAAACAAGACCAGCGAGAAAAAAACACTGTTTGAGAAATTATCCTGATCAGCAGCTACTTTTCAACTGTGAAGAAAAATACCCCTGCAGTACTTCTCATGAATGCCAATTAATTTTCTGCAGCAAATCTCAACAGATCTACGGGATCCAGGAGCAGCTTGAACCTTTGAGCTGGGGCAGACTGTAAACCCTTGCCAAATTCTTGTTCTGGGAACCACCATATCTACCCAGGGGTGAGATCTAATGCAGTCCCAAGGTCCAGGAGTCCTTGAGTCACGATCGTCCTTCCGAGGTGCTCATTAGGAAATGCTAATCCTTTTTATGGGGAGGCAGCAAAGTAAAAGAACCATTACTTTGCTGCTTCCAACAGCTTTACTACTAATTTTTGCATTCCCTTTTCTCCTATTTCATTTTTATCTGTTTTGAATTGCCCGTGATTAAAGCAGTAAGATTAAAAAACACTCAAAACCTACTTGAGTTACAGAAAACAACAAAAAAAATTCCCACAGACCAAAGAAACGAAAAAACAACAAACAAATGACAAAACCCTTGCCTAAGAGGAAAATGCGTAGAACTTTTTACTCCTGCTGGTAACTCATGGAGTACAGTTGTGATTAGCCATTAATTATCCATTAATAACAGAACTTTTTTATCATCTCAAATGGGGTGGGTGCTTTAACTTGGGAAAAGCCTTTTGAGAACAGTACCTTATCAACAGAAAGTTTGGGTTTGCAATTTATAATCTATTAAACTGTGGCTAGCATTTTCTGCCCTCAAAATAAGAGAAAATAGGTTTTCTTCCCTGTTATTTCAGATTCTGAAATTGCATGGCCCCTCTTTTATCTAAAGCTCTCCCTTCAATATTTGAATGCGCAGGGCTTTGGCCTGGTTGGGGTACAAACCAATCAATAGCAATGTTCCTGCACCTTAGCTAGCAGAGAAGAAATTCCACAGTGAGGTCTCCAGGGAAAATGCCAGTATAAAGCAAATTTAAAAGCCACCCCCTTCAAGGCTGAACGTACAAGCCAAAAATTTACTTTTCTATGAGCTTTTCTGACACTGAAATGTTCAATAAGTGCCAACAGATAAGAATACGTTCAAACAAACTTATTTTGAATTCAAATATTTGAACAAAGCACTGCATTTTATGTGGGTTTTTCCTACTTGCTTTTGCACCCCAAGAAGTTCAAGCCTCCTAGGCAATTGTTATGTGTTAAATCCATGGAAAAATGGGACTTACACTCAACTCTCTAGTTCAAAAGGAAAAATGGTAAAAACCTAAGCCTTACATTTCAAAACTTCTAGCCTTGCTCTTGAAGCTGGAGGACAGCTGAGATCACCTCCCAAGGCCTCGCAGGAGGAAATGCACTTCAGGCTGAGAGCGTGTTTGGGAAGCTGCTCCTGACTCCTCCTCGAGCTGCTCCCCAGCTCCCCTCGGTCACAGGCATCTGCTGTGCGAGCTCTCTGCTCACCTTCCTCAACAGCACCGCTAATCCAACAAAAGATATTTCCCAACAGCCCTCCTTCCTCTCACTGCAACAAAACATGAGGTCCTTGGGATGTTCTCAGTGGTCCTGAAGAACTCCGGAAACTCACGAGCTGTGGCAAATCCTGAATGCCAGCTGCTGTGGCTGAATTTGAGTATTTATCTTGCGCCGTTTCCTAAGCCTGGGCTTCCATTTCTGCTTTTTCCTGCCTGCAGGAACAGCAAAGTAGTTCCCAGATCTTTAGGAAGCTTAATCAATTAAACTCGAGTAATTCATGTCTTTAAAACACCTCAGGATTATTAAACAACAAACGGTGCAGAGCTGCATTGATAGGTTAATTTACTTGGATTACATTTGAAGAGAAGATGTGTGAAAGTATTAAATAAACAACACCACAATTTAATACTAAAAAGCAGCACAGTTAGAGTTATTGCAGCCTGAGATAACAGATAAACAATCAGTATTTCACCCAAACAGATATACTGTAGTGGAATTACTGAAATTACAATACCTAGTGCTGTTCTTTGGAGAGAACTTCATCGCTGGGAAGGAGCTCTTTTTTACACAAGCACTGCTGTCTATAAAGTCAGCACAAACACCCTGCTCGAATACATAACCAATTACTTTAATCAGAAACTCCAGCAAACCACCCCCTCAGCCGTGTACATTATACCCAGAGACAGCACTGATAAGTGCTCATCACAAAATGCTAATTGCATTCCATTAAAAACACTCAAGCAGCCTATATGTTTTCACATATTGCATGCTATTTCTCTCTAATTGGTCCAAAAGGAATATTTTCCTTTACCTTTGGTTTCCATGTGAACTTCAAAATTGTTCTGGAACTTGACAAAGACAAACACTTTGATGTTTCTTTGCGTTAGGAAAATCTTTACCCAATAAATTACAATTATGCAAATATTAGCCCCTCTGGGGTATAAGTTCCTCTTCGAGGCATAAGATGATTAGAGCAGAAAAATTATTAGATTTGTCCATGACCACGCTATACTTTCCTTCCTCAGGAAATTCTGTTATCAAAGAATTTAATCCTATTCCCACTAAAGCAAGTACATTTGGCCACTGAGTTAAATGGAAAAAGAATTCATTTCACCCATTCAGACAGTCCCCTAAAAGCCTAGATGATAGTAACATCCCTGGCATGAATATTTAGCTCCAGTTTTTAACACTGTGCTTTCACAGTCGCGAATGACTTCACTCATTCCCTTTCTACCGACGTGAAATCTCAAGCTTTCCTGGAAAACCGCAAAATGCTGCTAAACCCAGCTGGCAGCTGGACAGGCAGCGTGTAACAACCACATCCCGTGGGAGGCGCGGGGGGATTGCCTGGTGCAGGGGCAGCACACGACGCTGCTTTTGACATCAGTGCCCAGCGGGTGCTGGCCCCATCTGACGCCCGCGGGGCTCCCGCAGCGATCACAGGATCTGTGCGAGACGGGCACCCGCGGCTGCGGAAGGAGGGGATGCACATGGAGGAAAGCAGGTTGGTTTCTGCGACCCTGGTTCCGTCACCGAGTCCTTTCTGTCCCCTTTGCAAGAGGCACAGTTTGTACTCTGCTCCTGGAGGCTTTATATTAAGCCTAAGAGTCTGTTTAGGTAGCAAGCAGTTTTCTCTGCTCCATCCTTTGCTTGTGTGATTATAAAAGACTCCAGCAGAGCTTAACCTCCTTTCCCTCGGAGCAGACCAGCTGGTTTGTGAGCTGGTGGAGCTGTTTCCCTACGGGTTTTCTCGTTGCTGAAGACCATAAGACAGCCAGTCTGAAGGAATGCAAAGGAAGATGGTGCCCCTCACCAGCAAGCACAGCTGATCTGAGCTTGTTTGCAGACATACCAGGCTCTAGCGACGGAAGGAGGAAGCATTAGCTGAAATTTAAGGATTTATCTCTAAAACCCGAGGCCAGAGAATATAGCCTCCTGAATAATTTACACATGAGTGTTCTGAAACATATTTTGGAGAATGAATTAGGGTAGAGATCAGTGTGGAATTTTTAAGAAAGCTTTTCCTTTATTCATAGAATGAAATGGGAAGTGAATGGTGTTACATGTTCATATTATACAGAGCATATACTCACTTTGCCAAAGGGTTAGGGTAACTCAAGTGTCTAGCCCAGAAACAGGACAACATGCCAGATTCCAAACACGTTGAGAAGCTTTTGAACCATTTTCCAGGAAGGACACTATGATTCCATAAGTTTGAAGTCATGTCACCTACTTTCAGCCCATAACGCCTGCTTAAAATATTTTTATACATACATGACTGCATGAAAATAACATATTCCTTTAGAAGCACAACAATAATTATCTAGAACTTTGGGCAGTGCTGATGGGCCTAGAAACATCATGAAGTGTTATGGGAGTATTTGATGTTCACACCATCAGGTGGGGGCTCTTGCCAGCCTAGCTCTGGAACACAAGTTTTGCTTGTACTGCTATTACATCTATATTATGTTACACACACACTAATATGGGTATATATGTGTTTATTATGCTACACACTGACTAATTTTGTTCCCCCCTGCCCCCACCCTGATGCTGTATTTTTTTGTACACAGAATTGCTACTTATGAAGGTAATTAGAGTTCACCAGTACTCACACGAAGAGATTAAGCCAGTGCTGTCTGCTGAATTTAAGTGCAACTCCTGGTCACTTGAACCTGGAACTTACCATTTCTGGAAGTATTACCTAAATATCTGAAAAAAAAGAAGTTACAAGTTTTGCCCTGGTTTTCTGGGGGAAAAATCCCTTGCAGCAGAGAGGGATAGCTGAACTCCCAAGGGCTGCAGAAGAGCTCTGGGAACAAGGATACTCTCCTGCTGCCAGTGATGGGCAGGTCTGGCTCTGCCCCAGCCCACGAGCCTACTGAAGTGCCCATTGTAACTGATCCATGCACTTGAGTACAAAGGAGATTAAATTTTCTTTCTAGTCGACTGAATATGACTCAGTCACTCAGCTTTCTTTTTTTTTTTTAAGGTTTTTGAAGAGAAAGAGTACAAAAGCTCTGCCAATCATGTTTGCTTTATCTTATCCCATACCCTCCTTCATACAAGAGAAGCTGCAAAATATTCTTTTTAGCTTGTTTACCTGAAGTTTCACAAAATCCACACCATTTTAAAAGCCCAAAAGCATTTAAGGAGAATGTCTTTGTAAAGCACTGCTAAAGAACACAAATACACTTTCACAGTGGCCTGTAAGTGCCTTCCTTTACCAGGTAATGAATGTTAAGGTGACAAACGTGTTACAAAATTTTGTCTTGAGAGCCTTTTCTTAGGTTTTTCACCTTTCCAGTGCTGCAAAGGAAAAACACTATCCAAGAGAACCCTTCTAACCTCGAGAAACATGGCTGGGCATCATCCAGAAAGGATTTCTTCTCCTCTAGAGAGAAGACTGTAGGTACACTCAGATATTTGCACACCATTCAAACAGAGAATTCGTTCACTCTTATTACTGAGCGACAAAGCTGACTGAGATTGCAGCTCCAGACTTTGTCCCAGCCAGTCCAGCACAGAGAATGTTTCAGAGGAATACATGACTGCACTAAAATAAACCCCACGCCGCTGTTGCTGCTGCTAACACAGCTGCAGCTTAACTCCACCCTTACTGAGGGTAATCTGTTGTTCTGTAACTGGTTTCAGCCCGTTCCAAAGTGGCCACTGTAGGTTGAGGCACGATTCAACAGGGTTAGGGAAAGGAAAATCAGGATCTGCTACTTATTTTGTGCCCTTCATTAGCATCTCAAAGAGAAGCAAAGCAAAATGAGCGGCTTTAGCAAAATAAAATGTTTAAAAGCATTTTTCCCTTTTTCCCATTTCTTCAGCTTGACGGGGATCTGCCAGAGCATTACACTATAACTATTTGCACATGGCCTCTATTAACAAACAGCTCTTAATTTTAACTTTCTCAGCAATACTATCACTTGTTTAAATTGCTTTGGAGGCTCTCCTACCGATTTGAATGGTATCTGATCTTAATCAACTTTTCTCACCCTTTTACAAAGAGTTGGTTTCTCACCAATGTACAAATTTGCAAATATTGTGGCAGCTGTTTGGACTTTTACAAAGAAAAGGACACACTTAACCAGCACACATTTCTAATTTGTGGTCTTCATCAAATCAGCATCAAAAAATGCTAGTACAAAAATTAAAATAAATAAAAATCAATTATCTCCTTCATGGCTATTCATCATTCTTGAAAAGTTATCTCCTCACTTATCACTTCCATGGTTTGGGATCTGCTTTTCAAATGTTAAGGCTGTTTTTCCTTAACTTTCCTCTCAGCAGTGCAGCTTTTCTCCTGCTGGTGATTTTCAGGTAAAGCAAAATTTCAAAACTATAAAAATAAGAACAGCTGGTTTGGACCCTATTCTCTCTTCCTCCTTACAGACAACAGAAGAAGTTTGACTTACAGACAATTTTCTCTATCCTTGTATATCTGGTAGGAAATCTTTGTTGCTATAATTATCTCAAGACAACAGACCAGTGTAGGGAAATGAAAGAAATAATTTAAGATCCTGCTGAGAGCAGACAAAACTCAATTCCTCAGTACAGGCAGGTAGCTAAAAATCTGATAAATTACTGCTGTATGATATATCTTTCTTAAAATTGGAAGAGAATGGACCAAAAGCAGCACTAAGAGGGCTGTTGAGATGCACGAGTTGGAAGGAAAAATAACTACATTAGAAATGTTCCAGATCACTTTCAGCAGTGGAAATTAATGGAACATTGTCAATTAGCCTGAAACACTTTGCTTAATGTATTTGGAATTTGCATGATGGATGGTTTATCTAACTCCATAACAAAGCTCAGGACAAGAAAATTGTTCTGAAACGATGCTCCTCACAAAGGTGAAACAAAAAAAACTATATACACACATCCATATAACATTTCCCAGGGATAAAAATGGGCATTTCCTCCTGCATTTAGGCTTTCAAATATTATGCAGAAGTAAAGCCCTTGCTAAAAAGCCCACAGGAGCAGTCTGAGTAGCAGTTTCACAGCAGACACTGCCCAAGCTTAATTTACATGTGGTTGTAAGACTCTGAGAAATGGGTTCTAGATTTCAGACCTGTAAGCATGCCCCCTGCTACCACACCTGCACGAACTGCAGCCAGGGAGCAGAGGTGCTTTCTGGTCATCACCATCCTGTTGTCTTCAGGTAGAGCCATCAGATCACAAGCAGATGAATGATAAGGCGGTGCAACAAGCTGCACCGAGACAGTAGCCACAGGGCAAAGGGCCAGCATCTGACTCGGGAGCTGGTTCTTGAAAAGTAAAGGGGAAAATTCCCCTTGCTTGTAACTCTCTTCTTCCCATAAAACTGCAATAAGAGCCCACATGGCAGTGCTTCTCCTGGACTAAAGATTGGTTCGTGCAATGAAAATGACTTGTGAGTTTATGAAGAACATCTTGCGACCCAAATACAAACATCTCAACAGAGAGTTGTTTTGGTTTTTGGGGTTTTTTTAGTTTGGGACACAGGGAACTCTGAAGAGATCCCTAGTCATTGTAGCATCTGTAGGCTAATTTAATATCAGCATATTCCCCTGATGCAAGTTCAGCCATCTGTCAAACTCCTTGTGGAGCAAGAAGCCAAATGCATAACACATTTTAAAAGTATAAACTATTCATCAACAGGCAAGACCTCCCTCAGGTTGCTCATTAAGAAGCCACATACTGGTACAGTTATAGAGTTGTAACTGCACGTCTTGTCTCCACTTTCTCAGGATTTACTTTAGCAAAAGATGGAATTAAACCAAATTTACATTCTTAAACTTACTGCTGCTTTCTGTTGAAAAAAAATAATCTTCTTCTCTGACCTGAACTTTATGTGAGTCCCTGACAAAACCTTTGTCAAATCAAACTTTTCATTGAGCATTCAGCATTTGCCACCAGTATAGCTCCTCCCTTTTTCATTAATTCTGTGTTAAGGGTAAAATGAATTCTGTGCAGTTTCTTGAGCTTAGACCTCCCTCACAAAAGCGATCAGTGACCTGGAAAATATAAGAAAACCTAGAGAGAGCTACAGATGGTACTTCTGTGGCAGTCCAAAATGTTTAAAATCACCCTCCTCCCAGAGCCAAACCCAAACAAAAATAAATAAAGCATCAGAAGCCATTGCATGTATCGGAACTGCACACTCAGTTTGTCACTTTTATTCATAAAATTAAATCATAATCAGATTACATGGAGCAAGACACCTCCACCCTGTCAGGTTCCATCTGTTCCCTTGGAGAAGAAGTTGGAGCTAGGGGGGTATGGAGTTTCCAGGAGATTTGTTAGAGCTATCTCCTCCCTGCTTTCCCCACAACCAGGATATTCCTGCAGTGGGCGCAGAACCTTCCCAGAAGCTTCTCAGAGAGCGGAGACCAGAGCACAGAGAGGCCAGAGGAGGAGGGACTGACAGCACGTGGGATGAGTTGCCAAGGGAAGGGAGGAGACCAGGAGGGTTTCAGGTGGAGAGAAGACAGAGTGGTCCAAGGAGGAAGGCAGATGGGCACACCTTGACAAGGACTCTGCAGGGGTGTGGAAGAAGGAGCTGGAGGAAAGGAGGCAGACACTGAGACTGAAATCTAGCCAGCTTCAAATTCAAACAGATTGAATAATCCTCTATTCTTTTTATTTTGTTATCTGTATACAATTTAAACATCAATCATCTCACTTCCAAGCAGGAAACTTCACAATTATGGGTTACTCTGGACAAGGGCCCTGCTTCCAAAGGTATTTAGACTTACATAAATTTAGTATGGTTGCTGAAAAATTTATTTTTTAAAACTTCACTCCATAACAAACATTCATAATGTACTCCTTCCAAATGGGCCCGAAGATGATGAAAGTACTGTTTTCCTAGCTGTGGTTTTGAATTCCATATTTAATAGTGACATTTATTAAATATTAATTTGAAAATGCATAATTTATACCAATGGTTAGCATAGGTGAATAGTTCTGTCACTCATGACCTCTGCTTGAGCACTTACCACTATTCATACCCATTTAGTCAAGTGAAGGTTTAATTTTATACCTCTTCATTGTGCCCAGGTTTCCCAATTAACAGCCACCCATGTTGGCAATCAATAGGTACCCCTGGACCACACCTGGCAGCCACCAAGAGCCCAGGGCAGAAGGAAACCAGCCTCTCTCCCATTTACATCTTTGGAGACTGAGTAGAGCAGTGGAAAAACCTGCAGAAATTCACGGCTGAGGCAGTAAGAACAGTTTTTGTGACTGCATTAACCAGAACTGGTTTTATGAATGCCCCAGGTCCATTTCTGTGCTGAGCCAGGCCAGGCTGAACCACCACTGGCAATGGTTTATATTAATCTATTTGATGCTGCATTGAAAGGACTGACAATGGTCACTCAGACAGTAACTAACAAAGGAGCTGAAAAAATAGTTCTACTCGAGCCAATTATTTCTTCTCACTTTGCAGTCACTGAGGTGTAGAAGACAATATGGAACATGGATTTCAGAAAGGAATTACCAGGAGATGAATACGTAAGAATTGACTGGTGCAAATGCACTTATTGAGCTGCAGATGTGCATCAGTAAATCCACATTACTAACCTGAACAAAGCAGGAGAGAGATCTGAGAGCTCCCCGGTCGGTGCTCCTGGCTCACACCTGCCTGGCCAGCATGATCAGAACAGTGCAGAAAATTCCCTGGCCTGCACAAACCTCTAAATAACTGAGAGTTTTTGTCTTAGGTCCTCCTGCACTTCCATGCACTGTTTGTGACACAGAGAATACTCTTTCCTTGCACTAGCAGGTGATGCACAACATCCATATTGGATTAAGCACTGAAGTCAACGCGAATTAAGAATTTCCAACGTTTCAGAGGGTGAGATACTCCTAACATGTTAAATAGGTATTAAAATCTCATCTTTAGTCTTGAGTGTATATACATATAAGCATATAAATTAAAAGTATTCCCAGTCATTTGCTTGTAACTGCAGTTCAAATAGCAGAGGGCAACTGTCGAATGAACAGATTAAAATTGTGCATTTTACTCATTTAGTCCCTTTCCTACAAGAATTAAGGAAAACACCAGGAAAAAGCCCAGCAGTAGAGTTTCATTTACAATTCCCAGCCTTCAAACTGTTGTACTACAGACACATAACAAATCTCAGAAAGGGCCTGCTTAATAACAAATTATTTAACATTTCAAATGTTGCCATCTCCCAGCTGTAAGGCAATTACAAAAGGCAACTGAGAATATCTTTGCAAATGTGTTTTTAAACTTGCAAGCAGTTACACTGGCATAAAACTGATGCAGTGCCACTGAAATCAATTCAGTTTGATGGGCACAAAGTTGGAGAAGAATCACAGTATGGATGTCCAAAAGTTAGCAAGAAGGTAAATCTTATTCAGCAAATATAAAGCATTACCTTCAACCTTTTTGATTTCCATTTTCAAAATTTTAAAAATACTCTGTGGCGCATGGCAAATGATCAGCTACAAATGCCTCATTCCCAAGAAGCCAAACAGTTCAGTTCCATAACTTCCTTGCTTTAAAATTAACAGTCAATGAAGTTGAATTGCGTGTTCTTAACTTAAAATGTAATGAAAAAGATCCTGTAATATCCACATCAAAGGAATGGCCTTGGGTTGGAAGGATTTGCTGGTGATTTCAGTCACTTTCTGCAAAACTGAAATTGGAAAACCACCAATAGCACCAATTTTCTTCTTTTATTTTCTGTCTATAAAAGATTTCCATCAATACTGGATCAAAAAAATAAGTTAAGTACATCCATAATAAACCCTAAACTAGCTAGAAATATGCAAGTGAACACACAAGATAACAAAAACCATTTTATTTTAAAAAGTGTCTGAATGTATTCACTTAATTCCTATTCAACCCTCTCTGAAACAACACAAATCTGAACTATAGATTTTGGCCTCAGAGAACTGAGAGCAGGTGACAGCAAGAGTTCAACATCCTCTTCCACTTCTGTACTGTACATTACTAAGATATAAATAGGAAAATGAAATATTTTGCTGAACAGTATGTAACAAGCAGAAATGGGTGCACCACCTCTGACATACTCCAGTCCCTGACTTCCACAGATCTTTACATCCAAGACAAAATATGTAATGAGCTGATGTAGTAAGTGATGAAGAACAAGGGAATAGGCATTAGATTTTAGCTGAGATTATCTGCATGCAGCATTTTCAAGAAGAATGATCCTAGTGCTGAGTAGTACAATGTTTATTTGGAAATACAGGCAGGATTACTTTGGTCATGAAGAAGAGCTGCTTGCTCAGTCTCTGCAGCTTCTTCCACAGCAGCCCAAAATGAGTAACACATAGGCAAATTCTAGGAAATGTCAGATAGTTGATATGTAATCTGTCCCGAAATAAGTGAAATGTGTGAATATCTCTGCAGTCTAATAGACTAAGTAGTGTGAAGTACTGCTAGAAAAGCAAAATCTCGAGTTTTACACCAGAGTTTTCTACTAGTTTCTCAGTAAGTGAGACTAATGTCACTTTTTCCAGCTCCATTAGGCCACACTCCACACTGCCATAACCCAATTTGCAGCAGAGGTGACGGCAGAGTCAGCACAGCTTCTCCATCTGTCTTGACAACATGTGATCCAGCCCTCGGCAGTCAGCAGCTCCTCCCGCCCACTGCTAATGAGCAGGAACTGCACCTGTGGCAGGTAAACGCTGTGCCTTTTCTACCAACAAGCACAGGACAAAAGTCATGTCCAGGCCAGAGTCCATCCAGCACAGAGGCTGCACCCAACCCAGTCTCTACGTGGGTTTTTCAGGTCTATAGGAAATTGACTGAGAACTGAACATTTCTTTGGGGGCTGGCAGGCAGCCCAAAAGCAAGTCCCCTTTTCCAAAGTGCTGCCTTTCCAATGTGGCTACTGCCCTCCCATTCCATCCCTCTCCACCCCACAGCACTTGGCAGTACCACGGCAGCTCTGGAAGACACGCCTGGGAGAAGAGTACACAGCAAACTGCCTCGTGCTGAACATCTCTGACACTCCAGATCCTGACACTGCTCCAGTTTTCTGAGATCCTGATGTGGCTGAATCACTTAGTAAAGCTTTTCAGGCAAGGGAGAGGAGAACAAGGTGGTAAGAGGGTGCTCAAGGAAATTTTCAGGAAATGTAAGTAACATTATTGCGATGCGCTCTCCCAGCATCCTGTGATGTGTAGCTCAGGCAAATTTTGAGACAGAGAACATCTTTGTACTTAGCCCCAAGAGAGTTCCTCGCCCATTAATTTCTTTGATCTGCTCTTGAAAGCTGTGTAAGCTTTCAGAATTTATGTCATCTTATTGGAAATGTTTTCACTGCCTGATTGCATTGAGTGAAGAACACAGAAGTAAAAATGAAGATTAAGTTTCTACTGTGGGCTTATTTTCTCTGAGTGTTCCTTCTACACCTTGATCATCTATCAACCTTACTCTCTAGCTTCCTAACTCTAATTCTGATGTATTTGAAAAAACAAATGATTTATTATTTACCTTTTTTCCCCCTTCCCTGTCTTGTTCTTTTACATTCAACCTGTTGGAGTCCACCAGCCATTGTATCTTTCCCTTTGAACACAGATTTACCTCTTGGCAGGGCATTTTCTTGCTTCTTACAGTCCCCTTATTCTGCTCTTTAACAATGACACTTTATTTCTGGATTTGTTTTTCAAAACATTTTGATAAGTAGGTTAATTCTGTTTTTCTGGTTCAGCATTCTTGGATAGTCCCCATTCTGCCTACAAGATATTTACTTTGGTTTCAAAACAATCCCACATCCTTTTAAGTGTTAAGTGTCAGCATTTTAATCACTTTTTTGAATTCAGATAAGCCTGTCCCTCCTGTGTAGACTTTCACTCCTCCAGACAGCTCTTTAACATCGATGAAATTGTTCCCCTCACCCTTGCGGGCTCTCTCCCATATTCCCAGCTGCACATGGAGACTAAACCACTCCATCTCCACACCTGTGTTTACCTCCAAAGGGAACCACAGGCTGAACGCTGCAGAAAAGAGCAAAGTACAGTATGAAAATCTCCTTTCAACCCTCAAGTGGCCTGTGACTGTAGGGGATAATCCCAGATTAACCACCACAGTGCAGAATTAGTGTAATGCGGGTGAGTTTGTCCAAGCCGCGACACCAAGACTTGTGACCCGTTTGTGCCAATTTTTGGCTGCCTTTGGAAGCAAATCTTATCCTTTCTTCAACCAGCAAGACACAACAGCCTCTGAAGATTTATCTCAAAGGCCTGCTAATGAGTTGCAGTCCACCAAATATGACACTGCTGACATCTCTACCTACCAGTTTTATAGGAAAAAAGGAGATAAAACAGAGCAAAGAGCAGTTTGATGCTTCTTAGAAACAAATCACACTCTGAACAGTTCATGCAACAACTTAATCAGCAGGGAACACAATGGCAAATGAGGGTAAAATTAAGCCCCATGTTAATAAATATTAAGCAATCTTTCATTTGTTTCAAAACAATGGCTTTGCCATTACTTTCATAGAATCAAATAATTATTGAAAACATTGCTCTGTATTTCTTTACAACCCTAAAAATCTACAGTGCTACAGGACAAATCTAAAGAATGCATTTTCCACCACTACACCTATGAATTTTAGACATCTTTATCAACACGTTGTGCTGATTCAACTGCTCCTAAACAAGAAGCTATCCCAAACTCATCCTGCTGCTTTGAACAGAGCTATTTTCACATTTGTTTCAAATGTGTTTTCCTTAAGCAACCATTAGAACATCAAATGAAGAAAAAGATGGAAGGAAAGTTCAAGCTCTCATTGATTTTATGTGCTAGAAAGTCTCTCATGATCCATCCAACGTGTGAGCAGTGATTGGATTAAAATTGGAGTAAATTCTCCCAACAAAATGCAACATTTGGTAGATACTGAAATGGCATTTGTGAGGTAGCACTATCAGAACAAAACACCCACAAAGGAGAAAATGGGGGAAAATACATCAGGGTCTGTGCACACAAAGGAATTCAATATATTGTCCTCTCCATCTGCTTTATTACAGCAACAAGTAGCTGAATAGGCAGAACTGTGCTTTTCTGCTCTTATCCTATTGCATTGTCTATTTTATCTATTTTGCTGTGATTTAAAGGTCTGACTTTGTGGACACAAGTAGCAGCAATGCCAGTAACACTTCCTGCCTAAGTTTTAGTCCCGTCAAACACGAGAAAATTATTATAGGGGGTTCTCCAAATTTCTAAAACATCATTAAATTGTGCTGAATCTGTGCACTACAGTGCCTTTCCCTCCATCCCCTCATGAGTTTCACAACATGGGTGGGTTTTTCTTGCTATCAAGAGATTGACCTTATTTTTTCAAGCACAAATGCTCCAAACCACCCTTACTCCCACTGCAGATGCCTCAGTGTCCTAGAAGACATGGCTGGGAATTTGTGGGGTCCTCTCAGGACAAAGCTGGAAGCTGGACAGCTGGGTAGTCATCAAAACCTCCCTACTTGCAGTCAGATAAATTTCTCCCATTTCTGACTTTGTTGCATGGGTACTGACGAGAATCATGCCAATAATACAGAAAGGATTCAAAATATTTGAAACTCAAAAGGATTTCTACGGTGCTCAAGGAAACGTCACTACCTAAAATTTTCTTAGACAGTTCTCAAAAAACGTTAAAATAAAATAAAGGAAGCACAAGTAGATCATGCGCTAGAGCCAAAGGGCTCCTGCAGAGCTTGTGCTGGATGGTTTTCTAGGATTCTGCAATAAAAACAAGTTAAAGTACTAAAAAAGCAAAGATTAGATCATGTACAGCAAAATGCACTACAGAAATAGGGAGTTTGGTGTTACACCCTAAATTAGAACAAAAGAGCAATCTTTGATCTATTAACCCACTTGCCTTGATGACAAGTCTACTTCCTTGTTTTGAATTTTCTCCTGAAGAAAAGTCCTGTTCCCCCAAAAACTCAAATACTTTTGAGTCTGTTTTAATTCAGAACATTTTTTGCCTATATTTTAAATTCACATCTCAAGTAAACAGCTCATTTTTATGATGAGTGCTAATGACAGTCCCCACCAACACAGCCTTTTATAGACTAGATACAGCTCTCTGATGCCATTCAATATTATTTGCTCATTTTAAATAATGAATGTAGCTTACCAAATTTTGAACAACTTTAAAATGCTTTATTACTCTTAAGAGCTTTGCAATGCACTTAGGAAAAAAATCAGGGTGTTTAAAAATAAACATAAAAATGTGATGCTCCTTTCAATGTGTATTTCTTTTTAACAAGTCCAATTTTTCTAGCAATAGAAGCCCATGATTATTTAATTAATAATAACTCAAAGAGTCAAAACATGTTTATGTGATGATATGGGTCTATGTTATGCTGAAAAGATGGTTGAGAAATGATGTCTCTTATCCACCATAATGGTTTCCATTGGATATTCAGCCACATCTGCACATATTTTATTTATTTACAGAAAATATCAGCACGTGGTGGCATTGCAGACAAAATGCAGGTACAGGAGGGTGAGATCAGATGGGTTTTGTGAAAGAGTCCTAAGGAGGAGTCAAAGAAGAGTTATACATATACCCACTCAAGAGAATGCAACTGGTTCAGTGCAGGGCTTCTTGACAATCTGTTTTTCATTTATTTCTGGGTCTGCAGGGAAAAACTCCCAGGAACATTTGTGAGGCCTAAACTCAAGTTAGCAAGGACTGGCAAACAAAGTAGCTGCCACATTCTTCCTTAATCTGGGCAGCTCATCCTCACACACAGACCATGTTTTCGGCTGCCTGATCTCTCCCCAAGCTTGGGACTCTCATGTGAGGTGGTGCCTCATTCAGGAAGGTGCTAAGCAATCACAGGGTTTAAACATCCCCAGACTGGAACACTTGTGAAAGCACCAGTCCTTCAGAGAACCTTAAAATTCCAACAGAATTTCTAATTCTAACAGAAAAGCCTATTTGTGTTGCACTCAACAGTCAAATATTCTTGCAATAGTTTTTTTTCCACATGCAGAGTGGAGTTTTTCCTGAAGTTTTCTACATTCAGGCTCTGCTGGAGTCCAGCTACTTCTGCCAGAAGGAACCAATGAGGCTGCTCTTTTCTCTCTATCTTACAGAAAGATCAACTATAAAATTCCTCCTGGACCTGTACCTTCTCCTTCTTTAGCTCTCCAACTCCAAGTGATTTTAATACCAGGTTATTTTCACAGCTAATAACAGAAGCAAGGTTTAAACGTTTTTTACGCAAACACGAAGAAAGCTAAGCAGTTTGTGAACAAAATGTTGAACCATTTTTATAAGACATAACTAATATTCTTGAAGATTGCAAGTATTTGAGGCATAGGTATGCTGTAATATATCTGCTTCTATCTGCTTCAAGTTAATAAAATGGAGGGAACCAGATGTCTTTGAGATTATTGCAGATTTTCACTGCCAGTAACAATTAAGCCACAGCAGGGAAGTCATGGGGTAGGAGAAAACTGTAAAATTAAATTTCAAGTGCCTACAAACTAATCATACATTTAAAGCATACTCCACCGATATGGTTTTGAAATCATTGTTCTGGCATATTATTATTTTTTCAAAGAAAATACAGATATCTGATGAAGAGAGTTTTAATTAAAAAATCTTGGCAAGACACCAAGGCTTAGTCCTTCAAAAGAGTATTCTTTAAAGGCTCAATCTCAGGCCAAAAACGTCACCACAGAAGGAAAGAGACAAGCACACAAAGATCTTGACATTTTAGGGAGAATCTGAGAGCATATGGGCAAAACTGGGGGGATTTTTAAAAAGCCCAGATTAAAAATGCGTTGTTTATGAGAGAGAAGCAGTCAGCAGTTTTCATAGTCAGAGCCCATTGAAATATTCTAAGTTTAGAGTGGCCCTTGCTTCGAAAAATCAATGCGAGCTTCAGAGTTTCAGTAATCTAACAGCAGAGCACTCTTGTCTCCTAGAAAAACCACGCAGGCACTTTCCACCTGGCACGGGTCCGCTCTGCACTCACAGCTCGAGGGCGCAGAGAAAAGCAGCGCTGTCCGTGGTCCTGAACCCAAAAGTTTCCTAAAAGCCCTGGATTCCCACCTCCAGCTGTCAAACTTAACTTGTACCCGCGTCCCAACAGAAAAATGTTGTCCTCAGACAATTTTGTCTCTCATGTCAGACGCTGGGAACTTGTTGGGAGACAGATTTCTTCTATAATAATGGCCTTTCATCAGCAGAATTTTGCTGCCTGTTAAGGTCAGAGAAAAAAGAGTCATATGGAGAATCACAACAGCCTTCTATAAATCCAGCATTTTAAGGATCACAAAGCCATACAGCACTTCCATCAGAAATCTCCAGGAATTCTTTTAACCAAAGAGATAATTTAGCTAATTTAGTCATAGTCTATGGGTACAGGAATTGGAATAACAATATTTTATTTTAATGCTCCATTTTGGACGCCATTCTTAAAGGGAAAACTGTCTTAGGAACAATTCTTAAATGAATTTAAAATAAAAGTTGAGCAAATAAGCTTTTTTTCATATTCCTAAAAGAATTCCTAAACTGCCCAAAAGAAATCCCCTAAGGACCACTATCACCAAGTACATAAAGAGCAGTGAGTAAGGTCATATTACCTGAATTAAAACCCAATACCTCAATACCCAGCAGCACAGCCCTTCCCAAATGTCCTTTGGCATATTCCTCTGCTTCTACTTTAATGACACATTGATTAACATAGTGGCTATTTTTATATTTCTGATCAAAGCAAAAACTTTTGGACAGTTTCAAACAAATGAGGCTCTACCTGAGCAATGTGATTTGTTGATGTGACAATGATTGCTACTGCCATTTAAATGAATTGGGCCCACTTGGTGCTTTCTATTAAAATGTTACTAAAACCCATCTTTTTCTCATGTAACCTTTTGCTCTTAAGGCATAGTCAAATTTATTTCTTAGCCAGATCATTTAAGGAAATGAGATTTATGCATTGAAACTGCATGGCTTCGATGGCTTGTAAATCCACCTGCAGTTTTCCCTTAAATGCAATGGAGATGTAAAAATCCCCAGGTACTGGAAGTGTTTACAAACTCCATAACATGTTCAGGGAGAGAGGCCTTTGCAGTCCCCACTGGCAGCAGGGAAGGCTGCAGGATGAACCTGCTCTCCAAGAGCTGCAACACGAGCTGAGTTTTCACACACAAGTTCTGCCTATTAAGAAATAAATTGTGGTTTGGAACTTTCTGACCCTAAAAACTTTCATCACCAGATGAGGGCTTAGGGAACATCACATGTTTTACCACTTACCCAGCAATTGAAATACAGCCTTCATTCCCAATTCCAGGTATTTCCTGGAAGCCACTATCCAGAAGCATTCTGGCTGGCACTCATGTTTTCAGTTCAGTTCTCAGACTGCAGATTTCTGTCCTCAATTAAAGGTGAAACATCATTCATTTCCTTACAAAGCTGCAGAGTGCAAAGGTGAACCAAATGAACTCTCACTTTTGCTATGCTCTCCAGGTCAAAATTGTGCATGGACCACCAAGAACTCAGACACTATCCTCCACTTTCTGGACAACCAGAGGATTTTTGCCCCCTAAGCTCCTTATCCACGCCCATCCACGAGCACTGAATGTGTTTCAATGCCATTTCATAGGAAGGTTCATCCCTGCACCTTTGCAAACAGCCCAAGCTAAAACTTGGAGAGCAGCGCTGACATTTGCTGTAATTTCATCACAAGGAAGAAAATAAATGCTTAGTTGAATCAGGCATCCAGGGACCTACCCAGCTCCAAATCATCACTGGAAAGAAAATGACACTGTATTTCATAAACAGCTGGATGTACTCTTCACCTAAGAATTTCTTTAGTATTTTTTTTAAAGAATACAACTGAAAGATTAATTTTTCTTCAAATTTATCTTCGAGAAGAGTGAACAAATTCTGTCACAGAGTGTATGAACAAAAATCCCCCCAGTTTGCCCGGAAACGTCAGAGGAAGAAATACATGTTCATATGTGCACACAATACCAACACAAATATAAAATAGGGAAATTAAGGCAAAACATCAGAACTGATAAAGCAGCCCTTTAAATTTGCTTTAATTGCAGCGTGGGCTGATTCAGGGATGCTTACTAGAGAAGCACAGTTCACATCAGCCTCTCAGGATCTAGATATCTGAGCCTAAAAATGATGCTTCTGGTTGTAACACCTGCTATCAAAACTCCTCTGCCGAAGCCTGCAGCCATAACTCAAAGAAGGCAGCAAATTGACATCCAGCATGGTCATTTTTCTCCCAAAAAATGTTTTCCCAAGCCAAAATGTCTTTGGAAACAGAATTTACCATGCATATTGAGATTTTCAAAGTGTTGTTTCCGTTACAACCAGTAAGGAACAGATTTCAGAGTAAACAGTTCTAGCTGTGAGCATAATGAGGCCTGTAAGAATCACACTTTTTATAACATTCCCATATAATATCTTGTAACAGAGACTAAAACTGTGTGAACCCTTAGCTTCAGGAACCTCTACCTTAATTCAAAGCTGTCTCCTAGAGCTATCAGTATCAATATTCTAATGATTAATAATGTTCACAAACTTCTGCTGACATCTGGTTGCCCAGGGACACCCACGATGGCAGCTCTGCATCCACAGGTTTGGGATAAGGCATATTCAGCCCCAAAATAAGCAAATATGCCTTCTACCACAAACTGCACCCTGGGGTAAAGTTCTCCACAAACCCTAGTTTGTGTTCTTAAGTAGACTAGCACTGCAATAGAGAAAGTCTGAGACATTAACTTCAAGCACTTAAGAGCTTTACCCATGCCAGCAGCAGTTCTAGATGCTAACCATTATGTAGTTAATAAATAAAACTTGGGGGTCACCTGTAAAAAGACTACAAATGACAGGGTGCAAATATATTTAATTGGTGAAAGTTTCTTAGGAATTGATTAAACTCATAGAAATATAATTTACTCTTTTTTTTTTTATTTAATAACAAAAAAATTGCAGCAGCAGCAGCAAGGAGTCAATGGCTTAATACAGAAAAATAAGAGTCCAATATATCTGAAGCCAGGAACATTTACTGCAGGGTTGTTCAGAATACAAATAAAAAATGTATTCCTAGCAGCATTCCTTTAAGTCTAGACATCGTATTTTGCTCACTCTCTCTCACACAATTAACCTGAGAAAACATTAGTGGTTTTGTAAGCCTCCACGGTTTCTTTATGTACCAATCTATTTCTTACTATTGACAGGGTGTGAGGCCAATAATGCATGTTCAAAGGGATAAAAGCTATATTTAGAAGCCAGAAAGGAACAAACTGACAAGGGGAAAAACTGCAGCTAGAACAGAACTCCCAAGAACATATGCAATATGGAACAACAGAGGTCACCCTTGCTGGAGTGAATGGCAAACAGGAGAGCATTAATCACAGAGCATACAGGAAAATATAAGAAATGCGACCACCAACTCCAGAGAACACGCAGACTGAGCTGCAAGATACCCATTTTTCAATTTTCAAAGTGTACACAGTCGTCTTTTAAAATTAATTCCCTTATTTTAAGCTGGTCCCTACAGCTCACTTTGATGCCTGGTAGTACAACCTTTCTTTAGTTGTCTTTTCCCAGTTTTCAGGTGATTTCTTTAAACATCCTCCGTTTGATTTAATTTGATTTCTGCTTTATATTCTCTCCATTTTCATATTAATACCACATCTCTGTATTTACTCTTCTCCCAGATGCCTACATTATCTCCTTCATCATGGAATTTATCTTTTCATCCTTAAATCTACTGATTTTCTCTCTAGTCTAATTCCTTTCTGCGCTCTGTGATGCAGCCTGACCCTTTTATCAGCTATGCCATCACTTTTCTATCATTCTTCTCTCTCTAAAATGACTCCTGAGAGACTGCAGACCTGAAACAGAGATCCCCTGAAGATCATCAGCATCTGGAGAAGAGAGATTACAGTTTTTGACATCAAAAAAGACCCTGTTTCAAGGCCCTTCCCTCTTACAGAACCAAAACTTTTACAGCACCATGAGAGTACTCTGCCGTTGCATTTGATATTCTTTTGGGGGATGGGAGAGATGGGGGAAAACTCCTCTGTGACCTTGAAAATCTAAGTAGCTAAATGATGAGAAGTGACTCATTAGCCTCTCACAGGACACAAGAGAACCACAGGAGACAGCAAGAATAAGGAACAACTAAAAGAAAGAATGCTTGTCTACCATCCTCAGAACCCAGGCCACGTGGACATATGAAAGCCTGCCAGTCAACTGGGCATGAAGAATTTTATGAAGAACCTGAGAATGGAATTTCAGTGTACAGGCATGTGAAATGTGTTTCCAGCTACAATAAAGCCAAAATTCAATAACAAGTCTCAGAAGTGTCTTTAAAGAGAGCATATATTTGAGACTGCAGTGAGTTATGACTATAACCAAAGTACAAAGAGAACCTCTTTTGATGACTTAAGGTACATATTAAATTATAAATCTATGGATGTCAATGAATATTTTCAGAAAAATACCTTCAATATCAATCAAATCAGTGCTGCCATTCTGTAAAGATGTTATTTCTCAACACTGAGAACAGAATCACTCTTAATCCTTGCCATAGCTTCCACGACTCAGCTGTTAATCACTGTGTTGTGACATATCTCTCTATATGAATGGCTGAAGTATCAAAAGAAAACAAAATAAAAATCATAGTTAAATGCATAGTTGAGCAGAGATCTGCTTTGAAATATCCCCATCTGAGGTCTAAACCAACTGCTCTTGTCAGTCAGCTTTTTTCCCTTATTTCATGGCACATAATAGCTAAGTATCCAATCCTTCCAGTTTCTCATCTGGCTATTTACTATATAATCTTTTAAAATGTCACCCGTACTAAACTAGGGGTACCAAGATATCACTTGCTAAAGGACCCAAAATACCATTTAGCTATTTTCAACTTCAAACAGAGCAAAGCAGATCCATCTCGGGCACTGTGAACCCTTGCCAAAAAGTTAGAAACCATTGTTAGGTTTTAAAAAAACAGGAAACCTGAAAATAAAGTGAAATGTTCACCCTGCCACTACCACCCCAATGTGCTGGGGAGAACGTGGCTCTTCCAGTGCTCCCCAAAGCCAGAGCTTGCCAAGGAGCCTGCTCACTTCCCTCCGAAGAAAAGGACTTACAAGTATAACCTTAGGCCTTGTTGTACACCATGCTACATCAGACAGAAAAAAGAGAATTCTTCAGAGAGATTCAACACCAGTTACAGCTCCACAGTCAGGAACTTATTCAGTCTACCCCAAAAGCCATTGAAAGAGTGTGAATTTTAACGATGCTCGCACACACACTTCTACCTCTTCACAGAATTAAACGGCCTTAACATAAATGCCCCATTAAAACTGCTTTCTCTAATCCACTTATGGCAATAAACAGTTGCTAATACTTCCGTTATTCTATAAACATCATCCTTAGTTTCTTCATCCTTCAAAGGCTGACTCAGGCCTTTCAGGTTATGCCACAATGGAATAAGGCAAACCATCCGTAGCATATTATGTTAATATCATAAATTTGTCACTGTTAAATACTACTGACATTACACTGCTGGTCATATAAATATTAATTATTAAATGATAAAACTCATGGATTTAATAATATATTAATAAATATTGACTTTAAATAAATGTTTTATCATCAAGTGTTTCAGAAAAGGAAAACATGTAATGCTAATCTAACACAATGAGAAGTATTTTAGGATATGGGATCAACATCTTACCTACAAAAAAGCTTTATCTCAGGATTTTTTTGCAGTAATTTCTGTCCCCAGGATCCACACCATGATTCTGCTTTTGTTTCTCAGACTGCAGTGCACTTGTAAATATTCTGTGAATTGAGAGAAAAGCTTTTACTCGAATAGTCTTTCAAAAAGGTGAAAACAATTCACGTTATAAGACAATTTTTGATCCATGAATAATTACCCACAGTACTCCCAAGGGGTCAAGTCTTACACATTAACAAAAAAATTACATCTGTTTGCTAATATTGATTAAGATCACACATTGATTTTTGGGTTGATTAACTGACTAGCAAAGTGTTGGGCTTAGACAATGAAGTCACAAAATGTGGAGAAAAACACGTTCTACATACTGTAGCTATTTTTCTGCAACAATTACTTCCAGGTGAGCAATTAGAGTCCTTTAAGTTCCATCTATAAGTTTATTAGGATTAAGACAAATTATCTTGTAATATCATAACACAATTTCCCCGCTGGGCAAACAATCTTGGCACACTTGCAACTAAACATCATTTCCAACACGGATTTCTGCATGACCACCTGCTCTGCAGCTACACCAAGGAAGCAGTTATTAATACAAAAAGCTTCCTTGAAGTTTCATGATTAATAAGAGGAAAATCAGATCACTTTTTTCCCTTTACATTCAAACTCCTTAAAGCATCGTGTTTTGAAGAGGCTTTTGACCTTCAGTTGGGGTTCATTGTTACTGCTGCCAGCTGGATTCTTCAATTCCCTCAAAATATTCTATTTACTGCGTACATTATTGCATCCTCCTAACACACACAGCACGGTCCTGACCCAGTGATCAGATACAACAGAGCTGAAAGGACTGCAAAAGCTCCCTGTAAAGCTTCCTAATCACTGCACTATCTCCTGAAAATGTAATAAAGATTCCCTTGGAGCTGTAGGAACAGGATCTGTAGCTACGGCAAAGGCTGATGCTACTCTAGACAACAACCAAGTGACAAGAGGAAGGAGCTACACATGGTGCTGCAAGGTCAACAACACAAGATGAAAGAGAGAGGGTGCAAATATAACCTCGAAGTTAAATCATGGCATTATCTTCTACAATACCACCTAATGTCCATGCACACGATTCGAGAAGCAGTTTCTGATCCGGAATTCCTTCAGGTGTGAATTGTTCCACTGCCAGGTGCTCCCTAACAGGTGACTCCAGCAAACTGAGAGTAGATGTCCCAGCTGTACAAGCAACACAGCTCCTGGCAGACCCTGGTATCTCCAAATATAACATTGTGGTGAGTATAATTGATAGTTTATAATGGAAGACATTTCAGCTGCAGCATTTAAAATTCATACACACAAAAAAGAAAAATCAAACAGCCACCATCTTTCTTCTAGAGCAAATAAGAAATTGGAAGAATGAAGGGTAGGGATACAGAAATCCACTGTATCTGGGATTTAAGGCAGGCAGTGCACCCAGGGAAGGACCTGGCTGAGACAGAGGACGAAGAGCCACTGCCATTTATCTAAGGACAGGGCAAGTAGATGTAACACAGAGAAACACGAGCTGTGGCCCCAACCCAGGGCTCCCACAGATCCAGCTCCATGAAGTGGAGGGATGGTAAGCATACTTACGGTCCTTTTCACCTCTAAACCACCAGCAACAGTTCTGCTGAGGAAGAGGCACATTCAGCTGGTTTTTATAATGTAATGCACAGGGATTTCACAACCAGCAAGAAGTTATTACATAACAATAAACTTAATTCAGAAATGCTTAGTTTCTTTTTCTAGAATCACTGCACATACATTCTATTTCCATCATGCATCTGAATAACCTTTACGAAAAGTTGCACACCCCACATGCCATTCAGGGAGAATCTATGCAATCAGCGTTTCACCAGGGCTAATTTCTTTCTTCTTTTTGGAACAAAGTTAGGTACCGATTACACCTCTCTTTCTCCGAGATAGGAGCTGCTTCCCAAAGTTTATACCTGAATGGTTTTCCTTGGCAGAAGTGACATGAAATAACTAGCCATTAAAACCTTAGTTATTTTACCTGTATTCTTTCTTGCCTACAGCACTAAACTACTTATCCAGTGTAAAACCATGATGCAGCTTAGAATATTTTTCCTGCTTTTTTATATCAACCTCCCAAAGAGAGAAGCATAGCTTAACAACACCCTTAAACATAAAAGTGTGGTCTTTGTATGATTGTAAATACAGAAAGGAGTGCTTGCTACCCTTGGGGGTGCCAAGAGATTTCAAATGCACGGTATTTCCTTCACTTCATCTAAAGTATTTTACAGCATTATCTCTTTCACAGTGTCTCTCAAAGATATTTAAGTTTCAGCATGCTTTGCAACAGCCAAATGACAGCTTAGCAGAGGATTACCTGTTCTCCTCTCTGCTGGTTATTTCTCCTTCTCACACCAAGGAACATTACTGGCAGCACCGTGCAAACATTAGTGATTACTTTGCTCCACTGCAGCACCACGTAGCAGCCCCAGCTCTGGCAATCATGAGCAGACATTGCTCCTGGAGGACTCCCCAGGGGCTGGGCACAGCAGCCTCACTGCTAGAGCCATTAGGATGAGGCAGTGGGCGAAGCAGAGGCTGTGCTGCCCAGCACGGGAGAGGAGCGAGCGGCACAGCACGTTCCCTACCAGCGACTCTCACCAAGCAGCGCCTCTGCAGCACAGAGCAGCTTAATAAGGGGCCTATCTTGCACAACACAGCTGCTCATGACAGCCCTCCCGGACTCATCTGACACAGAAATTAAAACAGGGCAGTGCAGAATAATGCAAAAAGCCATATGCCTTTTTCTATCCCTAAACAAAGGACATGATCATTTTCAAAAGCCCTTTTCCAAATCTGCCTGGCTGCTGGATGGACGATCATTTACGAGTAACTTCTGGATGCTCACAGGTAGTGCAAAAGCATTAGAGAGAGCTGCAGAGTTCTGCATGAAGCCCATAATTAAGCAAGCTAATCATCTGAGATGATGATCCATGGCAGAACTGGTTTGAGTTTATTTTGAACTGGCTTTAGAATTCTCAAAGAAATGTTTTGCATTAGTGGATAAAAGGCCCTGGTAAGTAATTTGTTCTTGCTGATAGATGTTAAATGCCTCTCAGAAAGCATATAAGAAGTCCCTGAAATGCTACAGATTATTACAGCCAGCATTTCTTCCAGTTAACATATCCAACCAACAGCAAAAAATCAGAGAATAATTTTAAGGTTGAAAGGGACCTTTGGGCTTTATCTGATCAAATCCCTTCCTTTAAAGCAAACAAAGGTTTGTAAATCAGGGCCCTGGAGCAGTATTTTCAGTCCAACCATATCTCTTGCAGGACTGGAAACAACAATGTGCACAAGTCTCAAACATGGGTTTAAAGGCATAGGGTTTTCAAAACCAAAACCGGGTTCATTTTCTGTGGCCTTAGTCACGGCAGCTCAAGCCCTTACAACTGTTGCAAAAATGGGACGTGGAGAACAACCGACATTTTGCTCACACAGACTGTATCACTTTAAAAGTGCAGCACTTCTAAAAGTCTTGAATACCCTGATTTGAAATGCCCCAGCTGTACCTCACAGCAGCAAGGGCTCAGCTTCCCCCTGGGCTTCCCTTTTGCTCAGCCACCTCGGGGAGTGACATTTCCAACAGCTCGTCCTCCCTGGGTGAGCGAGTGTCACACGCCACGGGCACCGCACGGCCGCGCATCAGCGCCGGGGCTCTGACCCAGAAAGAGAGAGAGGGGGCTGATGAGATAAACTGTGTCTGTCCCGAGTTAAACACCAACGCAGCCACTCTGCACTCGCAGCACACCCAGCAAAAATGTCTGTTCTTCGGCAGGATTTATTTTTGCACAGCATTTCCACAGTAAACAAACACTCCTGATGGAAACTGTGTCAACGATACCGTGGAAAAATGTTAGACCAGACACCCCGATCACATTTTCAAACTCCTTTATGTACTTTTTTTACAAAAAAAAAGAAGCTGTCAGGATTTATTTGCCATCTGTTTATTACCTCTGTGTTAATTTTTACTTATTATTTGGCTTAGTTTTAAATTTTCATTGAGACCTATTCTAGGTGGAAACATTGTCCTTTGAATAGTTATAATCATGAGACAGTATAAAATAATGTTTTCTCTAACATCTCCCTTTCCCACCTGGCTGCTCATAAGCAGGCTTTACTTCCATTGGAATATTCATGGGGTATAAATAATAAAAAAAGCATGAAAGCTGCTGGAGTGTAGGTAGAAAATTTACTCTCCTTGGTAGTTCTTAACTTTCACCTAACTTCCTTACAACTGGAACAATAACTTGAAGGAAAATCTGTCCTTCGAGAGAAACTTCTAAGCAGTTAACAACGTACTCCATCTTTTAAATCCACACGCTGCCACAGGATATTAATGTAACAGTCCCATCTCTGATTACGTACACAGCTGCCCATTAAGAGCAGGAGATGGGGAAGCTAAAGAAATGGTTTTTCAAAATTAAGCAGAGGAAAATTTTTTTGTGCTTAAGCAGATGATCTGCACAGAAAATTTTAAACTTATTTCCAGTCTCTCCCAGGACAGTTCTCCCTCCACCAAACATAGCCTATTTTCCAAAACATTGTTCTCATTTACCTCTCATTAACTGAGTAGTTTTCCACAGGCTCTTGAATTTCCTTTGAGCCTCTAAATATATCATGCATTTAGTAGACAAAGTCTTGAGCTAAAAAACTCAAAACCACAACAGCAAGAAAAGAATATTTACATTCTAAAAGTTATGGCTCTTTATTAGACAGTATTTGCCCCCAAACTGTTGAGGTTTATTTTAGTGACTAATCAGCAGACATATATTGCCTTATAAACCATTACTACTCCATCTGCACAATTAATAGTATATACAGCATTCTTGAAAAAGTACAACTCCAGGTGCATTTGCTAACATTTTGTGAATCATTTAAGTACTAACCCTTTCAGCTGCAGTGTAGGTTTGCTGTTTATAGAAACAGGAATTGAAATAACACAGCTTTGTTTGGAGTTTAATGGCTACGGCTCCTTTGCTAGGCACAGAATTTTCAAAGCAGCTACCAAGCACTTTAAGGAAGATTTGAAAGAATTGGGATATTCTAAAACTCTTCTTTATAAACTTATATTGCTTCATGGAACTTTGTTCAATGGACCCTCTTTAAAGTCCCAAAGCCCATCTTTCAGCAGTAGCTGTTAGCAATCTAGTAAGGTTATTAATGTTGTGGATATCCTTTCTGGGAAATTTCGGAAGTTGACTGCACATCTAATTCACAAAACTTTTTTTGCAAGACCACTGGTGAATGTTTTTTGCCATGTTTGACTCTTCCCTGGCAGAGGCAGCACAACAGGACGTGCTATTTAGTAAGTTAGTCATCTTGAACATCTTTGCCTTTCAGAGCACAGAACATTAAGCTAAACTAAGCTTGCACTGAAAAAGGCATCAGAGTTCCACCAAGAGAGCTTTACAAGACGCACTCAACGCTTTACATTATTTGTCCTTTCTCCAACTCTTTTGTTTCGACATTATATTGCTACAATGGAATCAGTCACCCACATCTATTTTTAAGCTCTCCAGGTTTAGAATCAAGTGATACTTCCATTACTGTAAATCAGACTCTTTTAAACACAGCAACAAGCAAGGGTATTATTAATTCATTCTAATAAAACAAAACTGCTTTCAAAGCAGTGACCCCAATTAATCAGGTAAATGGAAGAGAATGGTAAAAAAACCAACAAACAAACAAAAAAAACCAAACAAAAAACCAAAACCACAAGAAAGACTTGCGATGGGTTTGTCATTTCTTCCAAACGCTTTGGACCAGCGACGAGGCCTTGACTGACCCAACTCAGCTGATTAAAGTCCCCAAGACATTGAGTTTAACAGAATCAAGTGCACACTTAGCATGATTCTGACAGTTCTCCTATGCCTTGAAGCACTCCAAGATGCCCCAAGCTCAGGGTAATATTCAGCTGGAAAGTACTATCAGCTATCCTGCTTCATGCCACCCAAGAAAGGATGGCAACAAACCCCAGCTACCCTTGGTAGCAGGACTTTGGGTTGTGTTTAAGTTTTAGAGCTAAAATATTTCAGACCAGTTTGTAGAATGACAGAGTCACAAACCCATTACTTCATGGAGTGGTTTGGGTTGGCAAGTCCAACATCCCTTCAATGAGCAGGGACGTCTTCAACTAGATCAGGTTGCTCAAAGCCCCATCCAGCCTGGCCTCGAACATTTCCAGAGACAGGGCATCACCTTGTTCCTGTGTTTCACCACCCTCATCGTACAAAATTTCTTTTTTATATCTAGTCTGAATTGACCTCTTTCAGTTTCAAACCATCACCCCTCATCCCATATCACAACATGCAATACTAAATAGTCTGTGCCCACCTTTCAGCCTCTCCTTAGGTACTGAAAGGCCACAATAAGGTATCCTCAGAGCCTTCTCCTCTCTAGGCTGAAGAACCCCAAACTCTCTCAGCCTTGGCACAGGGACTGACCTCCACACTCCCCTGTGGGCCTGGCTCAATCCCACTCCTCAGCCCCAAACTGGATACTGTGCTGCAAGCCCTGAACAGAGGGGAAGGGTGGGAAGGGTGCCAGCTTCACTCTTACTAACACAGCCCATGTCACAGCTGAACAGCAGAAAGAAACTAGAACATATATTAGGATCCTACACTTGTACTACATTACAAACACACATTGTTGCTAAACCTTCAAAAATGCATGATTTGAAATAAATCTACAGTTTGTAATTAATATGAGCAGTTACATTAACAAAAAAAACATAGAAGGCAATGAAAAAAATCCAACAGACAAAAGACTGAGCAGCTTTTTCCTCTGGGGCATAGTCTTTAATAACAGAATCAGTCAATCATTCTTTGAAATTCTGCTATCAGGACAAACAGAAAATGTCTCCAGGAAATTTAGGATGATGGTGTCTGGAAAACAAAGAAAAGAGCATTTCCAAGGCATTCATATCTCCATCCAGCACTTAACAGATGCCTTTATAAGCCTTGAGATGCAAGGACTGGAACAGGATGCTCTGTGCACCATTTTCTCACGTCCCCTGTTGAAATCCCTGTCTGTGTTAATATAGGTAACAGATTTTATGTTCTTATTCTGAATCAAAGAGGTTTGAAGTACAATGGTAGCTTTTGCAATACTTATCCAGCTTAATGGGAATTCACACACACCTCAGAGGAAGCTTTACTACCTTAAGACAGAAGCAGAATGTGATTTAACAGCATTCAGTATTTGCTGACCATTAAAACATTCCCCCCTTCCACAACAAACTGATACTTTAGAGACACATGGGCCCAGCGTTTCCACCACTTCCAGTACCAAAAGTGGGCAGCACCCAAGCCAAGTAAAGATGTATAGAAAATATGAATTATTAAATTATTCCTAGTCAGATTATAAAGTACCGCTCACCTGCAAGCCCATTTTGATGGCTTTTGATGGTCCAGCAGGTCATCTTTGGACTCTAAAGACAGACAATGAAGATTTCTGTGCAAGTCAGCCTCAAAGGCAAATATTTGCCAAATATTTCTTGTGCATGCAAGAGAAAATAGTGAGGGGTAAGAAGAGAGAGAAGCTGACAATGTAGAATAGAGAAAAAAAGCCCAGCAGGTTTTCTTTCCTAACAAGACTCCATTACATACTTCTAATTATATTTACCCAGAAATAATGTAGGTATTTAGAGTGATAATAAACTTACACAGGCAGTACATTGCAAAAAGCGTTTCCATAGCTATTTCAGTGTTCCTTCACAAGATGAATTATTAACATTAGTATCACTGCGTTTTTGAAGGCAGGGATGTGGAATCATGAATTCACCACCAGCAAGACAGAGACACTGCACACATTTGCAAGCAACAATCTTAAAATGGTGGCAAAAAAAGGCAGCAGCACCTCCTTTGCTATTGTGAAGAGTTATGATCATCCTATCAAGGAGGAAGAACACATGATTTTACTTGTTTCTAACCCAGGTCGTTCAAGTTTGCAATGAGAAATACTGTCACGAGTTATTTACAAGTGTGTTGCACAGAATTTCCCCTGCCAAAATTATTCAGCAGATATGTAAATAGTTTTGAAAAGCATCTGGCTCCAAGTTACCAGGTTTTGCACACGGATGTCACTTTATGCAAATTACCCCGTAAACACGTCAGTATGTTTCAAAATAAGTCAGAGCAATGGACAAACTGTTCTAACTCTACCAGTTGTGGCAGATGGCAGGATGCAGACTGTCTGGAGCCTGCCAGATCCATGGCTTCATCTGGAGAGGACAGCCTTGGGAGGCGTGGCACGAAGGATGCCAATGACCACTCTTTCCTTGCCACCACCATCCTTTTCTGTTTATACCTTCCCCATCCAAATCCAGTAGGGCTAAGTGCCAAAAAGGTGAAGGTATGAAAAAAGGATATTTAGACCTAGCCAGGCAGTCCAGCTAAGGACAGGTGAATGCCTCAGCACAGAGTTATAATACATATTTTCATCAGATGCTCTCCAATAGATACCGACAGCATCTTTGAGGAGGAAAAAAAAAATTATAAAAACAAAGGTGGGTTTTCTTGTCTAGGATAACTTGCTTCTGGAAATCTGCTGTTTGGAAGCCTCTTGAACCTCAGATGACCAGGCTATCAGACACCGTGTCTCTGGGGTTTTTTTCTTCATAAGTCTATCAAATTTACTTTCTGAACCCTTAGTTTTGTTCCCTATTGCATCCTGCAAAAGTAAATCTCACAGCTTAATTAACTATTTTAGAGGAAAACTAAAACAAAACATCCTCAAGAGCTCCAAACTTTTGTTGCAACAGTATTGCCCAGGAATTTCATATCAAAGCCCCAGGAAAAGCAGCATTGCCAAACAAAAAAAAAAAGTATTAGAAATTAACATAGAACATCTCAAATTGGAAGGGTCCTATAAGGATCATCAAGCCCAACTCCGTGCTGCTCTCAGGACTACACAAAACTAAACCATAAGACTAAGATTAGTCTGGACACTCTTTGAATTTTGATAAGCCTGGTTAGGTTTCACATTTACACTGCACATCTATATAGAACTACTCCAGCATAGCCTTGTGCAGAAGGCAAAAAACTCTAGATATTAACTCCAGAGATACAAAGTTTGTAGCTAGGGCCCAAAAGTTATGCTCCTTTTCAATTTTAATAGTATTTTTTCCCACATGCACTCAGATTATGCGTATTTCTAAAATACATACCAGAAGTGTCCAGCACAGAGCACTGATGCATTAAAAAAACCCTGGCACACTTTGAACCGCTTAAGGACCCTTGCAATGCTTCTCATTCCATGATTCAATATGCTGCAGTACAGAACAAAAATGATAGAATTAAGAGCAATCTAAAAAAACAAAAAATTTCAGCCAGCATTGAGTCTCCCAGTAGAGTTTTTCTACTTGCATCCCACACAGCTGGTGCCAACAGCTCAAGAGGGACTTAGGCAAGACAAAATTTTTCCGAGGACTTCGTGTACTTTGAAGTCAACATAGCTATCATATGCTATTTCTTAATTCCTGCTTTCTGAATGTCTGGGAGCAGCCACTTCTGTTTGATTCAGAAATTGCCTTAAAGAAAGGGAAAAAAAAAGAGAAAAGAGATTAATTTCATTGTAACGGAGAGCAGCACTTTAATCTGATGACTTTCAACTTTTACTACCTATTTACTGCACACTGCACCCAGCTGTCTGCATGGGGAGGTTTGATCCTGACATACAGCACATCTTAAAGTCATGAAGGTCCTTTTTTATTCATTAAAAAAACCAGGAAATTGTCCAAGTACTTTAGATATTTCTCCTGACTCTTCAGCAAATGCTCTAATATTTGATTACTTTTCATATTTATGTTTGCCTAATGGTGGTTTATGTGCACAGAAGAGCACTGCTGGAGGTCTTCTATCATGTTCCAGGAATGCACTGCTCAGATTTGGTCTAAGTAAAATCCAAATAACATTACCAAAATAACATTTCTCATCTGATGATTCCTGACTAGTCATGATAAATTATAGAAAGTCACAAGCAAACTTACTCCAGGAGGTCGGTGTTAAATAGCAAAAATAACTGCACTTGTTGCCACATTTATTTTCACATGGCAAGGCAAAAGAAGAAGCTGGATGCTATGTTAATGCACTGGCTGTTTCCCAACATCCTCTTGAACACATCTGTTGTATCTTTCCCCTGCAAAAATACTCATACAAGTAGAATCAGCACTTCCATTCCTTCTCACTTAACAACTTAATCTGGCACTTTTATTACCCAAAAATGGATTCTAGCAAACAGCCCCAATATCCTATATGCAGCCAACAGTCTTACTTCTCTTTTTAAACCAACAAGAAAGATTAATCTAACATTTCTAAGAAATAGAATATTTTCTAAGTTTTTGTAAAACCAAGACTGGTCCACAGGATATGCAACAGTTAGTAAATTATCTTCTCCTGGCACTGCAGTAGCAACAACAAATAAACTGGAATAATTATTAAATTAGTTGTTTTCTTTGGAAAAGCACCCCAAGAGAGTCCTGATTTCCCCAGTGATCTAACAAGATACTATTTGTACATAGGCCTGGTTTTAAAAAAAAAGTTTCAGAACTGACTGGTTGATTCAGAATTTATCAGACTGTAGAGCATCAAGTGATGCAAACTAAGTAACAGGGGATGACTGAAATAATAGAAATATATTTCTTTCAGACACTATTAAAACTTCATACACATCCCTTAGGGCCATAAAAATATGTGCATAAAAATGCACATATGCTCAGGAGACCTTTAATCTGTGAATAGTTTCTCAAAGTCACCAAGTTTAAACAGAGTAAAAACCTTTCCACAGAACAAGGGCTTCCCAATCTGCCTTTCCTACACACTTATATTTATTACATAGGAAACATGAGATGTTCTGCGCCAAATTTTACATTCTAAGTAATTTAAACTGTATTCACCTCGAGCAGTTTAGAAAGCGAGCTCACTTGCAGTCTCCTGGAAAAGCTTTTTAGAGATATGCAAAATCTCTCAAAACCTAAGTGTTAGGCTAATCCAATAAAACACCCAAAGCATCCCAATTAAACAAACAAAAAAAAGTTTTATATTGAAAATTCCACCTTGCTGATAAGTAGCTTCATGTAAACTTGACTCATGTAAATAATTCAAGCATTATGCAGGAAATAGTTTAAAAGTTCCAGGGTTTTAATAAACTCCGAAGAAAACTATGCATTAGTATTAGAACAAAATGCTTGCTTTTATTTTCCAGCTTCTTTTCCCCTCTGGGTGGGATAAAAATATTTCAAGCCAAGCTGCAGTTAGCTACTAATATAACTGTGCATACCAAACTAAAACAGGTTCATTAAAATACATCTAGCTGTAGAGATCCTCCACAAAGCAAAAATCTATCACAAGTCATAAAGTGCTGACTTCAAAATGAAAGCAGAGCTGCATTACACACACTTTATCTTCAGCTAAAACTCAAATTATCATTTCAATACTCTTCTAATATGTAACATTTTAAATTCTATTATTAATGCTTTCTTTATGCTCTTGAATACTCACAACAGTACCATGGACACAAAACTGGAAGTTGCTAAAAAACTTAGATGCATAAAGCTAGAGTTTTATCTGGAAATGAAGGAACATCACACCACCCACAGCCAGTAAAGACTTTATTAGCCCATCTCAGCTCCACTTAGGGCACCCATTCAGCTTTCAGGATTATTCCCGATAGGTTAAAATCCTGACAGTATTAGTCAGAAAAATTAAATTAGTCTTTACCAAACCCCTTTGATATAAGTTATTCCAGGGCTCATTAGATCAATCCTGAACCATTAAAATGCTTCAGTACTGAGTAGGAAAGAGTGAGACAATCCACAATTGATTTCTTCGGAAGCTAAATTAAATTACATGGAGTTATATGTCTAGTTCAAAAAGGGCAACAAGAAGTCAATGTTGTGTGCTTTTTAAAGAAAAAAATTCTCTACTCTCCACTTCCTACAACAGTCTTTTCCAGTTTCCATAGAGAAAAACCCAACTGATACAGGCATCTAGGTGCCTTTGTAGTAGTTTGTAGAGATTTCTTTTATTTTTTGGCAAGTATTTAGTGAAAAATTTTGGGCTTTTGATCTTCCTTTCCAGACAGGCCTAGAAAGATAAGACTCTACCTTGGACTTTGTAAATTCTGCACACAAGACTTGATTTATGGCAATTTCAACTTTATTTGGACCATATACATCTTACATGCAGTCTTTTGCCTATTATTTCTTTTGCATTGTAAGCTTCCATGGCATTTTCCATCAGCCATGCAATTGGCTGCCTTCAGATTTGTTACTTTTGAAAATATCTCCCCGACATCTCCTCAGAGTAGTGCACCAAAATACGCTCTAACATCCTACAAACACCATATAACCTGCCCCTAATGGGGATCCCCAGAGCTCCGTCCTTGGCCCTGTGCTCTGCAGCATCCTGAATGACTTGCACACAGGACTTCAAGAGACACTAAGTTTGGAGCTGATAAAAAATTGGGAGGAGCTCTTGACTCCCTTGAAGGCAGAGGGGCCCTGCAGAGAGACCTTGATAAATTAGAGGGCTGGGCAGTCACCAACTGTATGACGTTTAACAAGGGTAAGTGCTGGATTCTGCACTTGGGATGGGGCAACCCAACATCCAAAACAACCTGGATGTACGGACAGACTGGGGAATGAGAGGCTGGAAAACAGTGCCAGGGGTAGGGACCTGAGGGTCCTGGTCAATGGGAAGTTGGATGTGAGCCAGCAGTGCCCTGGAGCCAGGAGGGCAAACCTGGGGGGCATCAGGCACAGCATCGACAGCCAGGCAAGGGAGGGGATTGTCCCGCTCTGCTCTGGGCTGGGGCAGCCTCACCTCGAGTGCTGGGGCAGGTCTGGGTGCCACAATATAAAGAATATAAAAGTACTGGAGAACATCCAGAGGAAGGCCTCAAGGATGGTGAAGGTTCCAGAGGAGAAGCTGTGTGAGGAGCAGTTGAGGGCACTTGGTCTGTTCGGCATGGAGAAGAGGAGACAGAGGGGAGACCTCAGCACAGTGTTTAACTTCCTTGTGAGGGGAAGAGGAGGGACAGGCACTGATCTCTTCTCTCTGGTGACAGTGACAGGACCCAAGGGAATGGCCTGAAGTTGTATCAGGGGAGGTTTAGGTTGGATATCTGGAAAGTGTTCTTCCCCCAGAGGGTGGCTGGGCACTGGAACAGGCTCCCCAGGGCAATGATCACAGCACCAGCCTGACAGAGCTCAAGAAGTTCTTGGACAATGCTCTCAGGCACATGGTGTGACTCTTGGTGTGTCCTGTGCAGGGCCAAGAGCTGCACTTTGGAGATACTTGTGCATCTCTTCCAACTCAGAATATTCTGTGATAATAAAAATTAGGAAATGTTTTAGACAGGTATATCCTTCTACATTTAGTGCTACACAATTTGTTATCCCTTGTTATATTATAAGTCAGGAAGAAGAAGCAGTAGTAACTTTTTCATATAAATGATAAAAGACCACCCCTGTGCCCAATTTAGTCATCATGCCCATTCCTGTCACTTTGAAACTCACTAATGGTTAATCACAGAAAAATACTGCAGAACATTAAATGCTAATAGAAACTCGTGTCCATTTCTCCATGGATAAATTTATCTGAACACACAGAACTCCCTTAACAAGCTTTGCATTGCACAAAAAGACACGAAGTAGTTATTTCATATTTTTGTTTCAGATTACAAAAAGCTTCCCCTCAGGAGCATCAATGTAGCACTGAAAGCTGGGCTCCAGCCACTGTTTATCAGGACACATGAAAGTAACCAGAAATCAGGTCCTGAGCTGGAAAGTCAGAGAAAGAACATCTATGTAAACTATTCCAATGCCAAAACAATTCCTTGCCATCTAACATGGGCCACGCAACTTGCCCAAATACCCAAATTCGGACCCACCAACTGTTTTCCATCAAATCATTTCTAGCTCTACAGTGACCTGCTCCAAGCAGAACTCAACAGTGCAAAGTCTGAACTTCCAAAATTCAGTGGACAGAATCACAAGATCTTTGATGATGAACTGCTGTTGGTTGGCATGAGGACAGGAGAAAGTCTGCAGACCAGGAAAAATCGGGAAAAGAGAATCAGAATGCTGCTGGGAGCAGTGTGTCTCCAACTCCGTCATCACCAACAGCCTCCAAGAGCCCAGTAATAACAAGGGCATACAACAATAGTGGAAAGGAAACACACATTTTTACCAGCAAGGCAATTCTTCCTAATTTTTAGTAGCTCAGAAACTTAACAGAATAGAGCAGCCTTGGAGATTGCATTTTCCAAAGAGACAATGTGGGCTGCACGTTACGCTAATTAGAGAACTGTTATCAGCGCTGGAGAAATAACCAGCCAGTTGGACAGCCTAAGCCCACAATAAAGTGCAATGTGTGAAACAGTGAGCTCTAGAGGCACTCGGGACAGCAGAAATACAGCTGCTGTTCTAGAAGGGTGCAACACACTCCTGCCAATTAAACTGGCTGTTGCTATAGAAAGCATTCAGCAATTCATTTGAAGGAAAAAAGAAAATAGATCCTTTCCCACAGAGATGCACAGGTTCTGTGTGAGTTTGTTCAACAGGAGGATTTTCAGACTGTCTTAGCAGGTGATTCCTCTGAGCAGGTTCATTTGATACTAGATTTTTGGTCACCTGGAATTTCCTCAAGTCAAAATCCATACCCAATACACTGCTCTGCTCAGTCCTGAAGATGGATTTGTTCTAGTTCTCCTAATAGTCGAGTACAGAAGCAAACCTTGTGGTTCCCCCTCTATAAGCAAAGCAGGGTTTAGAGGAAATTAGGAGCTAGGATGCTCAGGCTTTTGCTGTAACCTATGTGACACCCCATAGGTGGCATCTGGAGAGGAACCAAAGATGCACCAGAAGATGAAAAAATGAATTTTTGGCATGGCAGGAGCAATTTTATGCTTTAGAGCACATGTATTACACCATATGTACATGCACATACTACTCTGAAGAAAGTTCCTATTACACTTTCATCTTCCTAACGCCTGAACCCATAAGGTCAACAGTTGTGATACACATCACATCCAATTGGGCTCCTGGCAGGTTGTCATTTTTCCCTGCATTAAACACTACAATGTACAAGAATTAGTCTAGTAAATTAAGATGCTTAGAGACTAAATGTCCTAAGACCACATCTGTCTAGTTGCTGCTTTTTACCACAACTCCATTACATAAAAAACACTTGTCACACTATATCTATCTTCTAAAGCAAATATACTTCTTCCATTTTATCTGCTAAAAGTGTTTCTGACCTACAGTTAGTGGACTCTTAGCACCTTCCCATGTTCCTTCTCGTTGCAGTGCAGCATTACTATCTCCATAACAGCAACTGCTTCAGTGACATTGATTATAAATGAGCTCTTTACCAATAGAAGTCTAAGTTTCATAGAAAGAACCTATTCCACAAAGCTTTTATTTAGAGCATTTGCATAGAAATAGCCTTGCACTGAAGAGAAGAGTGGACAAAAGACAGAGAAACTCCAAAAACAGTCAGGAGTAAGAGGTGAAGGCAACACCTTGCAATGCTTTGATTTCTAATTAGAATGCAAGATGCTTGAAGCAAATCGCAGATCTGAGATGGTCAATTAAGAGCGCTGTTATTGTTCTTCCACTGTAAGACCCCCTCAACCTTGCAAAAGACAGAAAATCATTACAAAACGGTTAATGCTTCAGTGTCTAGGTAGCTATCCTCTGGAGAAGAAAAAGCTTATTTATATCAAAATACAGATTCAACTAGAGTAATTTTATCTTCTGGTTTCCAAGGAGACAAGTGACCTCTATATACTTCTCCTAACAAGTGTATCAAAGTCATATCATAGCAAGTAAAGCCATGAAAGCCATAAGAAAGTAGCTCAATGCAGAGACAATCTGCTGCTCAAACCTGAAGTTTAACAGCTTGGGTAGTTTGCCAACACAGCTTCGCTATTGGTGTCGCTTCCCAAGCCCCCTTTTAACAGAGCATTCTCTGTAGTAGATACTGCCAGTCTTTACTTCAAGGGAAAATAACAGGCAGGAAAGGTTCCAACATGGAAGCACAGACAGTATATTACAACCAACAATAGCGGCAATAATCTAACTTTAGCACTCGTGGGGCAAACCTTCCCGAGATATAAAATCCATCCTTTCACAGCCCATGAGCAACTCTTTGAAGCCAACATTTATGCTGCATCAGCAATTCTCTATTTTAGTATTCCAGAATCTCAGGAGGATTCTGCTTTCTTCCTCAGCCAAGCTCAGGAAACCTACTGGAGCCCACAGTATGTCTAATCGCATTTTCAATGCCTTCCTAATCTACAAAAAGCAGATTTGTTTTGGCAAAATGCACAGTTAAAGAGATTCACTGTCTTTCCCCATACCCCTATTGAGTGTCACTCACATGTTCACAACGTACTAGGGAAACACTGAACCAGCTTTTTCTTGGAGAAACTGCTTCAAGTTTCTCCAGTTAAAGTTCACCATCCATTCCCAGGTAGCTGCAAACATTTTGACTTCCTTGTATTGCTCGCCCTCACCTTCCTGCTGTTGCTCTTCCATGTATTCACTGCTGGCAGAATGCTGTAAAGCTGACACGGAGATGGTGAGCTGCAGGACTCCAGGGTGCTGCTGCGAGCAAAGAGCATGCCTGGGGTAACTTACGACTAATCTCAGCCTGTCCTGATCTATCTCAGCTGACAGCAATAAAAGGAAGCCAAAAAAAAAAAAATCATTAAAATATACGAAAGCCCTAGACACCAGTTCTACGTTGTAATTGTGCAGTGGATTCATGGGTTCTTTGGGGCATTTCCAAGATCAGCTTCAGAACCCTGTGCTACTTGTGTGGTAGGGCTGGGAAAGGGGCCTTGAGAGATTCACAACTGTTGACGGCAAATTCCATCATCCTAAACATCTACCTGGGCACAGACTAACCAAAACTTCAGGAAAAGTGACAAGGAAAAGTTGTGATTCAGGAGACAAAAAAAAAAGAAGGTGGAAGAGACTGTTATTTTAGACCTGACTAATGAAGCATTTGAGAATATAAATGTGTGAAGGTGTTTTGAACGAGATCATGAGAGACAGCGCCAGGGATTCTGCAGAAAGTAAGAAGTGAGAAAAGCTGAACAGGAACGAGACAGCTCGAGGTCAAACTCACAGGTGCATCAGATGAAGCGCAATGCTAACAAACACGGGAGAAAAACATCAGCATGTAATGCCAGAATTGGGGGTTGCAGTGAGAAGTGGATTTGTGGAAAGACACAAATAGCAATTAGAAACATAAAAAACTAGACCTAGACAAACACAAGGCCAGGATTTCTCCAGTAAGACAAATTGCAAATGCAAAACTCCCAAAACACTTTCAATACCTGTTTTGCTTAATCTTCAAAGAAGACTAAGAGATCAGATATTGAGCACAGCTGGTGATAAGAGAAAACAGAATAAGGAAAAGAGTTTAAAATAAAACCAGCAAAACCCCAACACTACACAAAATTCCCACATACACAATGGTAAGGATATCTTGCTGGAAAATAGATCTTGTTATTTTACTCCCCTTGACCCTGCAGTTGAAAAAATGCACAAAAGAGAAAGTAACAGAAGAAAACCCACATGGCAGGGGCCTGGTGAACGCTCAGCTTCAGGGCTTTCATCCACTGCCACCTCAACAGCAGAATTGTCACTCAGGTTTTTTACTCACTGCTATTTGTGACAAGTTTTACAGGCAACCAGCTGTAATCCAGGCTTCTTTCTACTACAGAATTCTACAATTTCACATCCTTTTGTTGCCATATACATGCTGCTGTATCATATTCTACCTCTTGACCAGTCAAGCATGTCTTACACTCTCAGTTGGCTTGTAATTCTCTCCTTTCCAACTATTTGCATGAAGGACATTCATTTTGTATAGGACAAATAGAGTCAGTACTCACAGAAAAATATTTTTAGAGAAAAAGTGCTGAAGTTACCCCTTTTGTGCTTCCCTATCTTTGAGGTTCTGTGAGAAATTTGTGTAGCTCATTCACAGAGCACCTCCCTGCTACTGCGAGCTCTCTCATTACACGGATAGAAAAGAAAATGAATCCGAAATCAAGTGCTGAGCATTCACAGGCCTGTGCTCGATCTTCCTTCTCCTTGGAAGCACAGCCTCACCTAATTACAAGGCCCTCAGCACTGCCAGCTGTGTGGCACAGTGTGACACAGGTGTGCAGCATCATTTGAGTAACAAGGTGAGAAACACAGGCCTCTCGCACTGGTAGCTCTGTGACACAGTGCTGTCCAGAATTCCTGTGCTGACAAGCATTTTATGATACAGAAGGTTACATAAATAGACAGATAGATGAAGGTGGATAAGAAGAGATGTGACAGAGAGTGACAAACACATTTTGGGGTACAAGTCTTCCAGCACAGTCAGCAGAAAGCCCAAGGCAAAGTGGTGTTTTATTGAAGTAAATCACATAGCACAGAGAAAGGCTAAGCAGGGTTATCAAACCTTCTCCTTTCATCACAAATAAAAAAAAAAAAGACTGCTGCCTACAGTTTAAAGAAAGGTCTGACTGTTATGAACCTTAGCCATGGAATTCTCACTAAAATTGCTGCTTTTGCAAAAGGTCTTCTCTCTCCCACTGGCAAACAACAAAGCATCAGACTGTGTTCAAAAGTCCTCAGACTAAAAACGAAGCAACAGCCTCAAAGCCACAACTATGTCATAGAGCTATACATCAAAAAGCTCCAGTATAATTTGGCTGAGTGCTATTTTTTTTTACTATAATCAAAGCTCTTCAGGTCTGTGCCCTTTGTGATTTATCAATAAACATGTCAGTTATATTTGCAGCTGCTTGTCAATCTTAATTCGAGGGAAGTAAAGGACCTACTTTACCTGCCACAATGTAAATTTATCATGGAATTGGCTATTTTATCTCTAATTTATCATAGGAGAGCACAGTACTCCTGCAGCAGAAAGTCTTCCAGTGACTCACAGCTGCTGGGTGTAAGCACTTAACATCACTGAACATCATTGTCTTCAACCACCAGCCTGCTGATCTTTCAAGGCAGCAGGATGCTGGCAAGGCCTCAGCACATCTGCAGCACTCCAGGAATCTTAGGTATTGCCAGTCTTCGTTTACTCTTCTCCTCATCCCTTTTAGAAAAGAGTTTAAAGCTGACAATAAGCATGTGCATGCAGTTAGCTTTGATACAAAGCATTTCCTGAAATCTCTTAATAAAACAAATATAAACCAATAGCGGGTCATTCAAGTCTGAGAAGATCTCGTTCAGACTGAAAACTCAAGATCTTAAAACTGATTCTGAAAACTCAACACCTGAAAATTGATTTTCCATTACTGATGTTGCATTAACAAACTGTGTCTACAGATTAATTGTGATCTGGGTTTTCTGCTCCCAATCTACTCTGAGAATATCAACCATCTTCCAGCATACCAACTTCCAAACTTCCAACATAAATTCTTCTATTTATAGATTGGATACTGCATTAAATTCACAGTAAGTCCTTTGCAAAAATGATAAACTCAGTTTTTGCAAGAGAATATCTTTTACAAATATCCTTCATCATCAAAAGGGCTAAATACTTTTAAAATTCTACCATTCAAATGGTTGAAGAACCACACTCGGGCAGCTGCCTAGAAACATCCCTTCTTGAGAAGTTTTTGAATGCATCAGTGAAAACATGCTCAGATTGAATTTAATCTATCTCAAAAATCATGTGTACAGCTTTTTTGATAAGCTCGTGGTGTATCCACTGAGGAAGGCTTTGCCACACACATCCATGCTGGCTCACTTGGATGGAAGCCAGGCTTTCCAAGAGATCCGCTGCCATGGCAAGATCATAGCAGGTTGACACATTTTTCAAGAGAGCACAGCACACAAAGTACTCCCTGTGCTTCTTCTAAAGAGAGGCTCTCCTTGGAAAAATCTAGCCCAAAGCGAAGGGTGGGGGTGGGTGGAGAGCTTGAGCCTCTTCCCTTACGCTCTGAAAATGCAATTGCACAGGGAAAGGCTATGCACAAACACTGTTAGTGCTGTTAGTGAATAGGACAGCTTTCTGTGAAAGAATAGCCATCTCTGAGAGTGAAAATGTGTGTATGTTCATTGAGTTGCTTATGTAAATGCATTTTTTCAACAGGCTTTCCAATCAAAATTTTAGTTATGATTTGTCCTACTTAGGTATAAACTCGATTTATCTACCAAAGTAAACACAGCATAGAAATTAAGTTATACATTTCTAGGCTAGAGATGTCAAGAGGAAGGTTGGAAGTCCAGAAAACAGAATAAAGAACTAAATTCAGTAATCCATACACAACTGCCTGAAGGTTGGGAAGAAGAGCAGGTGGACTAAATAGTACTAAGGATCACCATAGGAAGGCCTGTAAACCTAGAATTCTTATTGGATTAGACCTCTATTTTGGACAAAAATTATTTGACTGGCTACCTAGAGAATCAGGTTGGTATCACCTGGCTAGGTTCATCACTTGGAATAAGGCTTAGACTATGAATAGGGATCAGGAAAGCAAGGGCTAATGACCTAAGATGATGCTTGATTCCAGCAATGATAAATAAGAAAAAAGCTCTCTTTATAAGGGGAATCAGAGTATGTTTACTCTGGACTCATTGCTCCAGCTGGACATCTTACAGAGGATGTAAGTATTCAAAAATGTAACTCAAATTCCAGTTCAAACCTGGGTAAGAGATACATCTTTCTTCCATCTGATACATTTATGGTGTAAGCACGAGTTAATGATTTGTAATTTAAATGGGAAGTGCAAGTCACATGGCCAGGGATATACTAAGTGATGAGGGGAAAAAAATCTTCAGGACTAGATCTTAAAAAATTTCTAGCATGGGAAGACAAATAACAGCCCAATGATCATGGCTGAGACTGCAGTCAGAGATGGCTCAAGGAAGAAGAATCCATGAAGCTGACATGGGCATTAAATCATAAAAGACAAGCAAGACCACAGGTAAAAGGATGATAAAAATGTATAAGTAAGGTGGAAGCTATACCAGAAATATAACTGGTACCTGCCCCATTTTAGCCCTGCAGGTCTTAAAAAGCCCAGCCCGCATTTGAGCCTCTCCCAAATCCTGCAGAATGGACTGCGCCTTCCTGTCCTGTCTGTAGCACTCACTTCATCCCTACGAGCCCATCAAGACTCAGCCCTGCTTTCAGTTTGGCAGATGCTCCCGAAATGAGACTTGGAGGAAGCAGGGCTAAATGAGCTGTCCCTCCAGTTCAGGCAAGTACTCACCAGCCCTACAACCACACTTGGATGCAGCTCTCAGGAGAGCAGAGAGGCAGGAGGGAGGTGAGTGCAGCAGGCTGAGAGCCTTCCAGGTGACCTGGGGACTGTGGACAGAGGTGTAAACACGCTGCCACTGGCAGGAGGGTACAGCAAGTCCCACTGCAAGGCTGAAAGATGGAATTTAGGTTAAGGCTAGAGCTTGGGAAAGGAGAGCATATGCAGCTGAGTGATAGACCTTGACATGCTCACACAGCTAAAATAAGAGCTTGAAGTAACAGGAAGAAATGTAACGTCACTCCTTCTAAAGCTGGTACGAGACTCGTGAGTACAGTTTAGGCTGTGGCTGGTCAGGGAAAGAGAAACTCTAGAGGTGAAACTAGCCATGGATTGTAAAGATGGAAAATTAAGACATGTGAATGAAACCACAGAGGAATTACTACTCCTGCTATAGCAGGTACAGAGCCTCTGGCAATAATCCAGAGGAGAGGTTAGGCTGGTTTAAAGTTAGGCATGCAGAGCTAGAAACCTGAAATTGATGGTGATTGTTTAAAACCTCACACAGAAAAAATGAAGACTGGAGGGAGGAGAGGGAATTAATCACTGTTTAAGACAGATACCAGTTTATGGTAGCAAAAAGGCTGGATTCAGGAATAAGAGCCCCCAGAAGGCTGCTATTGCTCCTCGAGTGCTGAGCACAGCTAATTCAGTTAGCATTTGTGCAACAGCATAAGCTCTGCCTGCCCAAAAATCAAGTAAAATGGGACAGGTCTAAAGGCCTGACAGAAACATCTGCCACAGAAGACTAAACTTTAGACTCAGGTAATGCTCCACACAAATATCACACAAAATCAGTGCTTCCTAAAAGAGCAAGTAATCGTCATCATCAGTGTCCAATAAAGTGCTCTTCTTCTTACCAGCTAACAGAGGTCTTAGTACATCATAAATAGTGCAGATAGTAAAAAAACATTGGCTTCAGATTTCAAGTACTACCTCTCTGGAATGTCTAAGCATCTCTTGAAAGGCAGACCTTGTGAGGTTGAAGTAGTTACCAGCTTGGACTAAGAAGAAAGAAGGGATCTTCTTGCCTTGGAAGGAAAAACCCCTCCATTCTCTCCCACAACAGCTTTGAACCATTTGCCTTTTGGGCAGAGGACACTCTTAAAGGATGTCTGGCATTAAGAACTGCAGATGGTTATACAATACATGAGAGTTGCTTGCAATCTTAGGGTTCTGTGAACTCATGAAGATGATTGATGATTGCTTTTGTTCGGCTAGAGACTGAAGAGTAAGTTAGTTTCAGTTTGGCTAAAATTAGGTTAGTGATTAGGTTAGTGACTTACTCATGATTTAGTAAGGTTTACAGTGAGGAAACATACTGTAATAGCCAGTTGTTCTCTGGAAATGCAGACTTTTTTGTGCTTCATAATGAGAAAGGAAAAATCATGGCATTTTTAGCACCTTACATTTCAGATAGAAAATTTCTATGATTATTAGTGGGGAAAAAATAGGAGTTACAGAATTTCCTTAAAAAGAAGGCTGTCAGAACCCATTAAATTTCCACATACAGAAGCAGAGACACAGATGACAATCCCATTCTAAAGTTTCACTCTTTAATCTGACACCACACGAAGATATTATGGTATTGTGGTGTTTTAGTCCTTTCTCTTGGCATTTGCAGTTCTTCTGATGATCCACCCACCTTCTCTTCCCCCAGTCCCTAAGTACCAGTGTTCACATGGGTTTATAATCCAGTCTACTGTAGTGTAGTTAAATACATCTCACTGGTTTTAATTTTGTAACAGTTTCTTTCATACATCCAATGCTCTTATAATCACAGTGCTTCCTCAGTATTTCTCTGTTGCCCTGCACATTCTCTTTTCTTACTGATTTCATTCAGAGTTGACGCTCAGCATCTTTCAGAACATAATCTTATTTTATAGACATAGGCTCTAATGCTTCCTTAGGGCTTGTCTGGTTATTGCTGTGCTCTGTGGCTGGGATGAACACACAGCGCTCAAAAAGTCACTGATGTGGCACCACTGGGTCTCTCCTGCAGCAGCTGCAATCAGCAGTGAGAAGGGATGACAATAACCAAAGCAGAAGCAGCTTGTCACCCACTTCGTCCCATGACACAGGACATCTGCTGAATCTGCTGGACTGTACATTAATGGGAATTAGCCCTTCAGCAGCTCCTGAAAGGAGACTACAAGTTTTACAATTTAACCATACCTCCAACTATCTTTGCTGTGTCCAAAGCAGAACTGTATTACCTCAGATAGCCCGGTCTCTCAAGTTCAGGTTGTTCTGAGTTTAGGAACCTCTCCCACTTTGGCAAATACAACCTTTTGCAAAACAGCCAGAGTGCTATTTTTCCTAACCTCTATCCACTAAGCTGTTTTCACCACTCTTGGAGAGATCAGAGGCGGCTTTGAGAGAAAAAAATTCAATGTTAAGGGCAGGATTGTGCAGATTTGAGATGGAGAAGCACATTTTTGAGAACAAGAACTACATTGCATAATCTTGCTATCAAGTATTCTTTCTGATAAGTCTGTAACATCATCTGGCAGGGAGAAAAGAAGTCCATGCGTTATTCCAAGAAAGAGAGATATATTGTCACTGTTATGCTCACAACATAACTATAAGAAACTATTTTATAACTGTCCATAGTCAAACATAAAATGCATGAATAGAGTCTGGAAATCTTACAAAGTGCAATCAATGAAAGACAAAATACTGAAAACCACCCATTTCTTACAGCCATATAAAGATATTGCCAGCAACACAAAGAGTGCTAGAAACCATAAAAGTAGGGTGTAAAAAGATATTTGAAACTGTTTTGTTTGCAATCCTGCACCCTTTTAATTTTTTTTTCCTAGGGCAACAAATGTTATCACACTCCAGGGCTTCAGTTTAAAACAAAGAAACAAAAACTGCAAACTGCACAATATTTATTTTGTTGCCTTAGATCTACAAGGTATATCAGAAAGCCACAAATTCCGCAAGGAAATTACAGTGTAAGTTAACATGGAGAGCTGAGAGGAACAGTAAGCATGATGTATGCTGAAATGAATCCTCACTAGTATTTGCTAGACTAAAGCAAGGTGTATTGAAAGAGGCCTCCCTGCTATGTTTTGTTTCTTCCCCTGACAAAAATAATGAAGGTGATCTTCTCCACACTCCTGGAATTATAAAGAATTTGTCTGGCTGGTGTCTTAGAATATTTAATCCCTTTACATCAGCAAAGGGATTCACTCGCAGAGAAAGCATGCAGCACAGTGAATGCTGTAATCTTATTCTTTAAAAACATGGTTGGCACAGAAATTGTCCATTTTACTCAGGAGGATGCAATTACATTCCAGCTTTCATGTAAAGCTGCTTCATGAAATTGAAAAGCCTGCGCATGAACAGAAACAGAACAGCAGGGAAAAAACAAAGACTGTGCCTGGCTATGGATCATTTCTCCTTCTCCACATGGTTTGAGGGAAAAATAGCTGGCTGCACTGGGCGAAGACAATCTGCAGTAAGCAGGCTAGTACCATCTCTGCTGACCTAATGGCTACAAGGAGTCTAGAATGAAGAGCTCAGACTCCTGGGGAAAGCAGATAATCCATCTCGTCATGTCTGTAAGTAAAGACTTTATGAGCTACATAGGAAAAAAAAAAAACAACCACAGAAAAAAAACCAACAAAAAATACAGAGAAATGGGAAGTCATGTTAGGTCTCAAGGGAGGAAAAAGAATCTTGCTAGTCAACCCAAATCCAGATGCTGGGACTGAAATAGAGGAGTCCCACTCACCGTTTGCTCTGCCAAAGCCTTTGAGCAACACAAATTGCCAGAAATGCTTTAACTTGAACAGGTTTCTGTAAGGAAATCCCAGTGTGTTCATTTGGTTTAGGAATGTTAATAAGAAAAATAAACTTTCTGAGACAGTGAAGGAGAAAAGAATTTCAAGGTGACGTCTTTGTTCCTTCCTCCCAGCTGGACATCGCAACGGGAGGAAACTCATGTAGAAGAAGGTATCAGGCACTTGCTTCAGGGTGCTGTCCTCCCAAGATGACAAAGACTTTGGTCAAATGAAGGCAGTCCCACTTTTACCAGCACAACACTTTGAAAAAACCATGTTTTCTCCCCATGCTAGAATGGGAGCTATTGTGAAACTCCTCCAAAATTCAAATAATCACAAAGACATCTCTCATTTATCTCTGGCTGCATGATAATGAACAAAAGGAAAGTTGAAATTCAGATACAAACTATAAATATAATTTTCAGGTCAGAAACTCTCAGCTTAAGAAATTACACTCTGATTATGTAAGGCTACAGTAAGTTAATTAACATTTATTAATCAGTGTTCATTTCAATGTGAAATGCAGCACATGGAGTCAGAAGAGACTGTTTCTACATTCACACAAATATGGCCTATGTTGTGAGACATAACTGAGTGTAAATCTTGGTCGGTTAATTATCAAGGTCTTTACTGTGTAGTTTTGGATACTTTGATCAAAGGTTAAAAACTCCTGTGAGAGACAGATGAGCATTTGGAAAAAACATGGTGATCACATTTTATTATAATTTCTCCTTGTTTTCTGAGTATCAAGCTGTTGGACAGAACAAAAAGTTCAAAGATCTTTTTGATGAATATCTTAAAAATGTCTAGTTGCTAGCAATAACAAGATTAAATTTCTGTACCCTTGGTATTTGGCGTGTCTGCCAAGGAAGAGCAAAGTTATTACCAATAACATCTTTGTTATGTAACGTAGAGAAATTTAAGTCACCACTGACAGTTCAATGAGGAGAACTACCAATAAAAAAATCGTATCACACATTCCTTAGTTTGCTCACATCTGTACTCTGATAAAGTATACACTGAGAAGTAGACATACCTGTCTGGTTTAATAATTTTGTATTTTTGGAGTAAAAATGAAAAAAGCGAAAGCGTGATAAGTCCACTGTGTGATTCAGAAGAAAGAACTGTACAAGTTTCATCTCCTACTCCTTTGGTTCTACGCAACACTGCAGTGCTGAAGTGAATCCAAAATTCACAACGGGAACCTAAGATCTGGAGGACAAGATGAGATCCATCTTGAGCTAAAACACCCAGACCCCACACAGACAGACAAACCTCAGAACTGACTGCTGCAAAGTGCTGAAATAAACCAAATACAGGCACCCTAAGAGATCATTTTGCTTTCACCCAGCTTTGGGAGTAAAGGCTGCTGTGCAGTGTGGAGAAAGTCACCACAGTCTTCACAAGGCACTTGGTGGCAGCTGCACTGGATATTGAATGACCTGAGATGGGCTCCTTTTGAAACAATTAAGACAACCTTTTATGTTTTCTCTAAACTTAGTACACGTTCAACAGCAACTGCAGAGGTATGCTTATTTATTCAAGAAAAATACTTGAAATCAAAATAAATTTTTGCTAAACGAAACCACTTTCAAGATATCAATGTAAAATGCTTTTGCATGCTTTTCATTTGAGACAAAAAATGCATTGCTCACTTAAATTCTTTTCTTATCTGGTTAGATCACCTTCTACTGCATAGAAAACTGCATTTACTTTCCTATATGTAGGGTTGATTATATTTTGCCTCAATTTTTATGCAATCATACTCAATTTCTATTTGAAGAGGTCAGAAAACCCGGCCAGAAAACCAACAATTTTTTCCACAGTCATAACATCATTCTCTTTCTTTAGAAAAGCTTATGAAACCTATTTATTTTAGCATTTTCTCACAGGCAATGCTTACAAATCATTGCTTTCTAAGGTTATTTTTTTGTTTCTTCTTTCTGGAGACTCTTCAACTCATTTCTATCTGAAATTGCAGTATCCAAAACTTGTGTTAGATGAAGCGTCAGCAATTTCAAATCAGGATAATTATGTCCTTTGTCTTTCATGCAATATTCCTCACCATAAACTGCAGAGTCACATTTGTCTCTTTTTGCAATAGCTTCACATTGTCAACTCACTCTGTTTGTTTTTCCCCATGAGCCTAAGTTTGTGTTCCAAATCCTGCTCTAGCCAGCACAACTACAGGGTGGATAATGCAGTCTTCACCTTCTGCTTGCTGATATGGGGGAAAGAGGCCACTGACTTTCACACACAATCCATGGAGTCAGGCACATGCCTCAGCAAGACTCAAAAACTAGCTCAGTTACTGACCAGGGAGACTGCTGGCATCAACCCACTCCAAGTACCACTGCAGGCAGCCCAAGGGAATACTGGGACCAGCACCACACTTTGCATTCCCCCTCTTTCCTCCAGATTGAAAGATGGGCTCCCTCAGCCACCTGGAATACCGTTTAGAATCCTCTCCCAAAGACAGGCACTGTTCCAGGAGGGTTAAATCAAAAACCATAGTAGGCAAAACGGCAGGATCTCAGTACAACAGCACCTCACTTAGATCACATTTGAAAAGGTGAGGCCAGGAGTCATTTCATCACAGAAAATATTTTTTCCCACAGGTTCTGGCTCACAGAACAACTTAGCTTATAGATGGCCTGTGCCCTCTGCCTTGCTAAAGCAAACTTAACTCTTCTGGCTGAAGAGATATTACTGTGCTGGAAAGAGCTGAAAAGTCTCAGTACCTAAAGAAGAATGAACATGGCTCTGAAAGCTAACAGCAGCTGGAATAGGCTGGGGAACATTTCTGTGACAGCTTCAATATTTAACCAGTAAAACATGGAACATGAATCTTGATTTCCTATGCAGTGTTTTGGTGTGGACTTTAGTTCCTGGAGTAATTAATGCCAAGAGAAACCCTTCTCACACAGCAAACTAGGTGCTCACCTAGATTCTTAGCAAACTCATATGTTTTCCAGACAGTAATCATTTGTGAGAATTTATTTTTAACATAAATTCTGCTGTAATATGAAAGTTCAACTGCTACTGATTGTCAGCTTTCCCTAGATTTAGGCAACAATGTATTTTGGGAGTATGACTCAGGAAAACATTCATATGACCAAGTAAAGCAGGTGGCCAGGACCTACCACATAGCATCAGCTTCATCAGAACATCCTCAGAGAAGGAAAAATAGCTCCCAGCTCTTTGGGGAGATGATCACAGGGTGGAAGGAAAAAAAACTGTTCTAAGGTATAGGTTATAATTATTACAACAAATAAAGAAACTGCAGAGTCTTTTGCCTCAGCTTCACAAATAGATACATTTTAAAAAAACACTATTTTTCTGATGAAAGTGTTTATATTGTGCTGTCAGTAAGTCTTGAAAAAACTCATTTACACAAGGGACCTCAGTCATAAGTTTAAATTATGCCTCTGCCAAAGAAACAGCTTACCTGGTTCTCCCTCAAAAGTATCTCACACAGCAGCACAGCTCATTTATTCCCCCAATGTTTCCCCCACCAGGAGAGAGAATGTTTGTTAGTCTGTTGGGAAGGGAGATGTCCAAGATCCCATAAAATTCTCCCTGTCTTGTGCAGATTTATGCCCAGCACTGGCTCCTGTGGCTGCACAGGAGCAGGAGGCTGGCAGACATTGCACTGAGGTACCACAAGTAACAGTGCGGCCAAAGCGTCGCGTTCCACTGGGATGCCTTCATCTCCCTCACGTGGATAAGAGGGATTTGTTATTCCTGCCATTCCCTTGCCCCCTAACAAGGCTGTGCCCAAGTCAGCTGTTATAAAAGCTGGGGAGACTCAAGGTAAGTTTTTCATCTTCAGCCAGAGATTTGAGAATGGGATTCTACCTCAGAATCCTCAAATCAGCACTCCAGGAGCACTCCACAGGCAGTCCTGATGCACGCTGATTCCTGGGAAGTACCTACCTTTAGAGACATGGGTTGCTCCCTTTAATTAGAACCAGAAGTATGCTGGTACTTGGAACAGTGTGCACGCACGTGCTTCAACTCCGACTTGAATTCCTGCTTGTGGGAAAAGGGATTGCACACCCAACCTCTGCCTTGAGCTCAGAACAGATACCATTTCTGCATTTCCCACCTCAAGAATACCTAGCAACAAGCATATTCTTGATGCAGTTAACTGATTTTTAACCAAAACTGCCTTCTGGATGCACTCTAGCTTATTTGATTATATGTTAATCAGAACTAAAGATAGGTCTAAAAGGAATAAAAATTTTCATCCATCCACAAGGAGACTTATGGGTTTATTTTACTTGCAAGCAGATCCCATCTGATCTGTCACTTAATTTAAAAAGTTTTCTAGATTTAGCTATCTTTCAAAGAAGCCCATGACTACAGAAACACTAGTGATATCTGCAAGTCACAAAGCATTAATTTACCATGAATCAAAAAAGAGCTTTTTTTCTTGGGTATTCAAGATTTGGTTTGGGTTATTGTTTGGTTTGGGTTTTTTTTCTTTTTTAGGTTTAGGTTCTGTTATCTTTTAAAGTTCAAGGATAAGGGACTATATCCTCCTCACTGAAAGTTACTTCCTTAGCATTCTTTTACAAATTCATCACAAAACCACCAAACATTTTTATTCCTTCTTTTGGTTAGGAAATGTTAACACGTAGCTGTAAGCAGCTGAGTGGAAATACATTAGCAGAGCTTTCCTGCAGTCCACATTATGACTGAGCTCAGATATTTACTCATATGAACTATACCACTCAGTGATATTGTCAATAAGAGTTAATTATATAAAGGTTCCACTAGACAGTACAATAACAATTTTCAGAAGATTTTTTTTTTTTTTTTTGCAGATGATTCTGCTTTTTGAGCTAGGAAAAAATGCTTTAGAGGTAATAACATTCACTTTATTCAGTGGCTTTAAGAAATGATGAGCATGGTTCGGGTTTTATATAGAGTCCTGAATACTGGCTAGACTCTTACAATTATAATTTTTTTCTGGGCAAGCTACTTTCAGTGACAGGTATCACATCATCATTCCACTTTGCAGAAAATGGACTCTATTTTTTATGCATTCACAAACACTCAAATGATACAAACTTGGGGGTTTTGACTTATTGGCTGCTGATGCATAAAATGCAGGACCAGCTCCTATTGTGTTATTGTCTGGCTCCCATTAGCATGTTAATATAAATAACAAATCTCAGGGGTGTATCTGGGGTGAGCTAAGACACCCCATTTTCAGGAGGTTCTTTCTGATATCAAGCTTTCATTATCCTTAAGAATCTGGATACTCCAGCATGTGAGGGGAGGATAGTAGGAAGAGTGCCTCATACTCAGGCATGATGACTCCATCAACTTTCACTGGACTATTTTCAACATTCAGGTCCAGGGTTAAAATCTGATATATTGGTGCTGCATGCTACCTATGGCTCCCCTTGGAAGCAGGAAGGTCCTTCAAGGGTTTTTGTATGTTTATTTGCAAGATCAGAGAGCTGGTGTTCAGGGATGGAAAGCCAGACAAAATTGCAGCATCCAAAGGGGAGATAAAAACCACCGACTGCAGAGACAGGACTTTAAATCCATGTGAGCAGTCAATAACAAAAACCACAAACCACAGACTTGGGAATTCAGCAATTCTCCTCAAGCTCAATTCACTCTCAAGGCTGAATTATTCAGTACACTTCTTTTTTTTTCTCCCGGTAGAGTTTGCAAAAGCTGTCAAGGAAGAGATTGTCAAATTAGAAGGCAAATCAGAAGAGATGTGTTTTCCTCCCTCTTTTTCAAGTTTTAAGGAAGCTTTCTCAAGATAGATTAAAATTGCATGTGACAAGCTACAGCACCCAGAGTACTCTCTATTAACAATGTGAATGGTATAAAGATCAAGAAAAAAATGGTGATCTGCTATAAAGAGGTCATGAAAGTGGTCCATCATATCAAAGAGCTTGTATTAATGTTAAGCTGTTTGCAGTCTTCCGGGCAGCATCTCCTACTTTGAGCTTGCAACTTTTCCTTAGGCAGTAAAGTTTTGTCCAACGGCAAAACGGGGAAAAGAATGACTGAAAAAGAAAAAAATAAACCAAAAATCCCACTGATGAGCTGCAGTCTGGTTTTTTCTCATAACCTTCTTTCAGACAACTCATTCATTATCCACACCCTTTCAACTCACTCTGGAAAAGGCAGCTGAGTCCCAGTTGTATCAGGACATTGGCTGTCAGATCCTAATCCTCTAGAACAGCGCAGCTTCCAGTGACACTTGATGGCATCTCAGAGATTTGACACACTTTGCCTCTGCTCAGTGCAGGAGACACTTAGCTCTTCCTTCAGGACCTGCTGTGAGAAAGCTACCTACCATCATTCAGAAAACCCCAGAATGGCATTTTACTCATTCTGACATGGGAACAGCTTACAGGCCTCCTGCAGAGGAAAGGACAAAGATCAGTACTATCCTAGCATTTAACACTGTTTTTATGCATTGTGTTTTTAAAATCTAAGCAGATGTCAATAAATGACATGTGAGTTTCAAATAAAAAGCCCTAAGATCTTATAAAAACCATAACAAAAATACACTACTATCCCTTCTTTCCTCAGAGTATGTAATTCTGATCTCCACATCTTCAAATGACTCCATATTATTACCTGTACTCAAGAACAGCTATTTTTTCATGTTAACATCATCAAAGTGATGATACCACCTTCCCTTCAGTTAGCACTAACCTGTTTCCATATGACCTCTAGAAGTCAATGATGAGAGAAAGCCCACAGCCACACACCTATTTTCTTACTCCTCCCCTTAAAGGCACTCCTAAAATCTGTGGAGAGTAACTAACTCATCTCAAGAATGACACCGCTCAGAAAAGCATCATCTCAAAAAACCCCTCAGTTGTAGTTACTCAGATTTCCATTTCCTGTATGTTTACCTAAGCATTTTCTACTTTTCAGCAGCAGAAAAACATATATCCACCAGGAACAGAAGGGTAACTGTATATATGAAGGAGAGTGAGGCAGAAAGTCTGGCACAGCCAATAACAAAAACATTTTTGATAGAGGTATCAATCTTTGAGCCTACAATGGCATTTCCCTTCTCCAGCCTGGACTGCAGGTGACTGCCTTTGGAGAAATAGCCTCCTTTAACCACAGCAATGTTCTCCTTGTTCTCTGTCTTTTGGTCCTACTCTTTAATTACAGATTCTCACACTTTGATTTTTGGGGTAAAAAAAAAAGTCTTGTTTGTTCTGTTGCACTAATAACTTAGTTGCTCTATGTGTTTTGTTGATTTCCTGAAATACCCCAGGCCTCTCTTCTTCCCTTTTGTTAAAGAAAAAGGTACTCCCATGATGAGCTGTGCCCAAATGGGCAAATGTAAGTCAAGCAATTATAAATACTCAACACAAACACTTGATAAGTTCTGGTTGCAGCACAGCCATAATAAAAATTCCGATGCAAGCTGCCTTACTTTCTTCCAGAAATGCATTTGTTTCATGAATGCCTCAGCTTTGAAGGTGACTTCATTGCCAGCAATCCTTGCGTTGCTGCCGGAACACTGGGGAAAAGCTTTATTTCAAGAAAAGAAAGACGAACGTGTCAATTGATGATGACAGAACTGTTGTAGGTCAAACAGTTAAACTTATTCTGACTCCGTGTGTAGCAGGCTTGGGATTTTTTTTCCCTAACTCCTGAGTGCACTGTATTGTGCAAGGGCAGCTCTGAGCTAAACAGAAAAAAGAAATAACTTATTGTGATCAGTACAAATTGTAACTCTCAGGATGAGGTTAACAAGAGCATCCCACTGCATCATGCAATGACCTTCTAGGACCAAAGTTAATTAGTGCAGCATTCATTAGGGATCTTAAATGTAACATGGTCCCCTCAACTGGGAAAATCTGCAGCCGACACAGGAGTAAGCTCAACACAACTAGGAGTGCCTGCAAGAAGAGAAACATGCTGTCAGTGATAACAAAATGGCAGATATAACCTGGTTCTCACAAACAGGCTCAGAAAGGAAATGTTGCACTTGCTTTGAGACACAGCTGATTACATTTACTGCTGTTATCTCCAGAGACATCAGCATTTGCTCACACAGTGCACTTAGAGCCTTGGAGAATAGATGCCTTTGTTTACTAGCAGTGATGCCCAAATAGCTTCATGGTCTCTCTTCCACCAGACTGAAAAATTTCCCTCTCCAAGCACCTGTATTACAAACATCTCAGCACGTTCAAATTGCTGCTATTTAAAAAAAAACAAAGCAAGATATTTCAGTTATAGGAGAATGTTGCTGTTTTCCCCACGGACGAGTGGAGAAACAACACGAAGTCCAGGCTCAGGATAAATGGAAGCACTTTAATGAACTCTCAGAAGGCTTTTATATGTTAGTTCACAAAGTGTATTAAGCGGCATAAGGTAATTGGTTTTTTGCCATCCACCCCTTAAGGGGATTGGCCAAGTTCTAAGACACCCACCTCTGAATGTTTTTCCAGTTAGAACCATAACAATCCTGCAAAACAACCTGCAGCTGCAAGAAGTTTACAAAACTGTAACATTGTTTTGAGTTACTTGCATGGGAAAGACAGAACGCTCACAAAAATGCTGCAGAGAGCTGAAGAAATTCTCTGCTGGAGCTTTTTCAGCATCCATAGGAGAAGGATAAAGAAATTACTACTTCATCACCAGGCTGCCCAGAGCTCACTCTGCAGCAAGCCTGAATCCCAAGCCAGCAATGAGCTTGTGGTCCCGCAGGATAAAAACCACACTCTGGTAAATGCATTAATATCACTTTGCAGTTGATACATTTGTCTGTCCTGGACAGAGGGCAAGCTACAGAACAGCACAGCCATCTTGGTCAGGGCCACACTACCAAAATATAGCCAAATAATATACAGAATAATACAAAAATTATAAGCAAATTGTACAGTAATTCAAAATCTGGTCACACGTGATCACTGGACTTTGACTGTACTTTACAGATATCTCTGTCAGTGGTCTTTGATAGCTCCTCTGTCCTCCCTCCTCTTTGACATATCACCAGCATTAGCACGAACCCGATTTTCTGTTACAGATTAGAAAGTTTCTGTCTCTAGAGAATTTACATACATATGAATAATTTGATAGCCCTCTTGAACCTGCTTTTCCCTAAAAGACATTCTGGTATCTGTAGTTCTACCAAGTTCTTTAAAATCTGCCCCTTCTTCACTGCAGCAGGTAAAGAGGCAGGACTGCTGAAGCCTGATCCTTCATTTCAGAGAAAGCGCTCTGACTGACAGCACTTCTTAAGAATTGTCTTTCTCCCTGCATGCTTGGAGAAACAAACAAATCACATTGGTTTTTCCAGCACCAAGATGAGTATTTGCGTGGCATTTATTGAGACTAGTAGAGAATTTCACATGATTAGATGTGAAAACATATACCGATGTCATCAAAATCTCTGTCCCTCAAAAATGATCACAATGCTAACAACTGTAACAGCTACATACTGTTTTATTATCTATTATCAATTCTTAACAACAACAAGCCAGCATGAGTGAGTCACCTGACCACTGGTGGAATTATGCCTGGCTTATACAATCATGTTTTACAGATATCATTTTTCTATTAAAAAGGGAGGGTGAAGGGAGGAATGCCTTTCAGACATAAGCAATGCTGCCAAAGCACTAGGAGGCAAGTTATACTAGTAAACAACTTTTCTCATTAATATCCTCTCCTTTCCCAGAATGCATCTTATTTAGATGATATACTTTTTTCTTTAAGAACAAGAAAAGCTTCTACTAGAAGATGATGCTATTTCTAGAACCGTTATCAGCAGTCTTTAAACAGTAGGCTGAACATCCACACCGGTCTGAACTTTCTGAGCTCATCGTGGCCTTTGATATTTGCTTAAACTATTATAAAAGGGAGAGAGAGAGAAAAAAAAATGAAGTTAAATGGAGCAGCCAGTTCTCAGCTTTTCCCCTCATGACACCCACCAGCCTCCCAGCCTACAAACCCAGAAAGCGAAGCAGCACCTTACGAATCTCCTACTTGTCAGGATAAACATGCCTAATGGCAGACATCTCCTCAGCCCCCACCTCCTTCGGGAAGGCTCTCCTGCCGTCCCCTCCAGCGATGGCTGGGTCTCAGGTGCCTGAGGTTTCTCAGCAGTGCTTTAACTCTTTTCAACCCATCAACCCCCCCGGCCAAAACATGAATCTGCTGAACGAAGATCGCCGTTCCGCCCGGGGTACATCTCTAACATTCTCCCCTCCCCGGGCTCCCGACTGCGAGGGTGCGCGTTCCGGATAGCGAGGCATTTGCGGTCCATTAGCCGAGGAACGGGATCGCTTCTGAGCAGGAGCGGGCACTGAGGCACAAGGGCACCCGGCCCGGGACAAGCCGAGCGCCGGCGGGGGGCCGGGCCTGCCCGCCATGGGGAGGCGGGGGACGGGGCGCTGTCCGTCAGGACCCGCGCCCAGCACCGTGCTCCGCCAGCCCCTGCGCCGCCTCTGAAGTTTCCACCCGCGCCCGCTCCGGGCCGCGCACGGGCGCCTGCGCTGGGGGCCGCGGGCGGCGGGCGGGACGCGGCCGGGGCGCGGGGCAGTCCTGCCCCCGGGGCGGAGAGGGGCGCGGCGGCCCCCGCCCGCTCCCTCGCCGGCAGCGCTGCGCCAGCGCGGCTGGGCGGCCGCGGCGCCGGCGCTCCCCGCCCTCGCGTTCAACTGGTGGGACCCCCGGCCGCCCCCGGCCGCGGCACCGGGGGGAGCGGCGGGCGGCCCGGCCCGGCCCGGCCCGGCGGGGCGGGCGCCGCCGGCTGAGGAGGATGCGGGCGGCGGCGCGGCGGCTGCAGGCGGGCGGCGGGCAGCGGCGCGGCGCCTGACCGCAGGGCTCCGCTCCGCTCCCGAGGATGCTGCGGGGCGATGCCCGGCGACAGGGAGGACGAGATCTGCCAGAAAGCGCTGCAGCTGCTGGCCGAGCTGTGCTCCGTCGGGGCGGTGGAGAACGAGAACTGCCGGGATTTCATCTACTACCTGCGGGACAGAGCCCGGCCCCGCCTCAGCGACTCAGGTGCGGTCGCCGCCCTCGGGGGCGCGGGCACCGGCGGCCTCCCCCCGGCCCCGGCTGCGGGAGGAGGGCGAGCTGCCCCGAGCATCCCCGGGCGGCCGGGTGCCGCGGGGCGAGGCCTGCCGGCGCGGCGGGGGCTGCCCGGGAGCGGGCGGCCGCGGAGGGAAGGAGGTGGCGGCGGGATGCTCCGGGGACGCGGGGCTGGCGGGGGATGCCCGGCCCGGCCGGGGGATGACGCCGGTGCGGGCTCGGTGCCGCCGGGTTCGGTTTTAGCGCCCGGCGCTGGGGGAGATGCGGAGCCCGAGCCCGCAGCGCTCCCCGAGCCCGCTCCGGGTGCGGCAGCGCGGGGGGCGGGCGGGCAACTTCGCGCGGCCGCTGCCCGCCCGGAGCGGGCCGGAGCCGCCCTGCCCGGCGCCGCCGCGGCTCTGCTGCAGTGCCGGGGGCCCGGGGCTGCCCTGCTGCTCCCCCGGCCCTCCCAGCGCTCGGGGGGAAGCGCAGAGGCGCGGGGGGCTCGCAGCTCGGTTTAACTGGAACACGATTTAACCCAACTCCCCAGTTCCCAGTTCTGTATGTCACAAGCTAAAAGGACAATTCCTCTCATATCTGTAGCAGATGGGGGGGCTGTAGGTCTGACAAGGTGTACACTGGATGGTTTTCTGTGTGTATGTCAGGATTACGGTTTCCTCATCGTGGCAAAACACTCTTACTTAAAAACTTTAACTTAAGGAAGCTTTATCGTAAGGAAGCTGAGCTCCAGATGCGCAAAATCGTGAAAAGGTTGAGGATGTGTCTCTGGACAGAAGGGAAAGGCAAATTGCAGTTTAGAGTAGCAGCTTATTGTATTTATTTTTACATCATCACGTTGAGTTTGCTCAGTATGAGGAGAAATTTAGAGAGTTAAAAGAGAAGTTGATAAACGTTTGCAGTACTGGGAAGCCTTGCTGTTAGATCAGCTGGTTATCACAGTATTCATTGCTTCATTATTCTCTGAAACAAATCAGTCCATTTAGCATAGGGCAGTCTAATGACACTCTATTCTTAAATATTTTTCTGTAATTTGGTGAGCCTGAAGTAACACTCAGAGTGCGACTTCCTGACAAATCCTTGGACATGCTGAAGGCCTGGAGAAAACAAGTAAAACTAAGTAAAAGCGTACTCGATGGGGGAAAAAGATGTGCTATCACAGTAAATGAATAAGGAATTTTCTGTCATTCAGTTTGCTTGTATGCAAAGCTATTTGCAGTCATTCTGGCTTTTCACTATTTAAAATATTCAAATTGGAGTGATTCATGCAATGTTTGATAAGGATTCTTTAAAAGTAGGCAAATTTAATTGTTTCGTTCATATAGGCAGATTTAATTACTTTGTTCATATAAGCAGTAATTTTTGTGACAGACACCTGTGATTTTCTGTAATTTTCATTTACTAAAGGATCAGTCACATATTTGTATATCAGGTCATGGCTCCAAAGACATCTGTTTAAATCAGCGCTCACTTTGGATACGAAACTACTTGAAATGCATATGGAGACTTTAACCTCCACTACTTGGATAACAGCTTTTCAGATTTCTTTCAGAAGCTACCTGCTTTTTTTTTTTTTTCCATCAGCCTCGGGCAAAAAGAGTACCTGGCATCTGTTTGGGAGTGATTTTAAAACATGGTGTGCTCAGTAAAAATTTATCACCTCTACCTAAAGGTGAAAAAAAAAATTCAAATGTGTGTTTATTTCTACCTGTTTTGCTTGAACTGTTATTATACAACAGCCTTCCGGTATTGTTGCGAACCTGCTCGATTACACAGAGCAGCAGTCCCTAACCTTCGCCAGCCAATGTGCAACAACACTGAGCAATTATGCTGCAGGCAGCATCTTCCCATTGGCCTCAATCTGAACATTTTTATTTTTTGCAGCTGCAGCCAGTCTCAGAGGGTCTAGCGGGCAACACGCTACCCATGAGGCCTGACTTGGAAAATACTTCTGTGAGGTGGTAATGTCAGGAATTTGTTAATTTACCTAGTCTCGTATTTCTTTGATTAAAATATATGTTATCCTAGTAAACTAGTAAACTGGCTGTCCGTGTGGTTTGTTTAGCTGGTCCTTAGTTGTGGTGCTGTGGGCTGTGAGAAGACAGTGCACATGACTTCCAAAATGAAGCAATACGATTTGCAGTCAAAGGGCAGTAAGTACACTGACCAAACCCGGCTTGCTTTGTGTGGTGAGTTTCATTGACTTAACAAGGGCAGAATGGCCTTAAAAAGCCCTGACAGCTGATCCGTTCCCTTTCCAGCCACTAGTGGCCTAAACATAGGGATGTGAAGAAAAGTGGTGCTGAAGGACAGCGTCTCCCTATCAGAACCGGGCAAAAGATGAAGCTGTCCTTGTTCCAGCTTCCGGCCCCCCGAGGTGTGAAAGCGATGGGCTTTAGTCAAACTGAGTAACTTGCTCTTAGGCCACCCAAAGTAAAAATGTCTACAACATTAGAGTGGAGAAAAGTGCATGACTAGGTACGTGACTAGGTATTGTAAGGAATTACTGCATGGGGCAATGCTTTTAAAAGTGTTTCTGAAATAAAGTTGCCACTTGCCTAAACCCAGCGACATGGTGGATACAGATAATTCTGCAGCACGTTTGGTTGAAGCCGTTCGTGGATGTTGGCTCTGTCCCCCATCAGGAGTTGTTAGAAAAACCAACCCCTAACTGAGGGAGGGGAGAGAGGGAGCTGAGGGGCTTCTGAGCCTGATGACAGCGTTTGTCTCCTGTCGCTGTTTTCCCCACGGATGAGTAGAGAAACGACACAAAGTCCAGGCAAGGATCAATGAAAGAAGAGATTTTAATGAATTTTCGGAAGACTTTTATATGTTAGTTCGCAAAGAGTATTAAGTGGCATAAGATAATTGGCTTTCGCCCTCCACCCCCTAAGGGGATTGGTCAAGTTCTAAGACACACAGCTCTGAATATGTTTTCCAGTTAGAACCGTAACAATTCTACCAAAACAATCCGCACCTGCAAGAAGTTTACAAAACGGTAACATTGTTTTGTCTTGCTTGCATGGGAAAGAAAGAATTCTCACAAAATGCTGCAGAGAGCTGAAGAAATTCTCTGCCAGAGTTTTTCAGCATCCATAGTCTCCAAGCTCAGCCTCCCGGCGCCCCTCGGTCCCAGCGCTGAGCAGCCAGATCCCCGGAGATCCACTGCTGTCCTGCCTGACATCTGACGCGCTTGGCTCCGTGGCTCCCTGCCGTCTGGGTGGTTGCTGTGTGACTCAGGCCGGGAGGGACTGGATGCTCGTGGTGTGCGCCACGTCCTTATTTTTCGTGCAGTTTCCCCCTGTTGTGGGGAGTGCTGCACTTGCTTCGAGCATGAGTTTAAGGGCTAATGAGATCTGGGTTTAGTGCGCTGGTCCACTGGATTTAAAGGGTGACACGAGTGAGTCAGATTTTAAAGCTTTTCAGAAAACTAAAAATGCAAATTAGGCCTTTAGTGAAAAATCTTCAATTAGTTCAATAAGAGTTATATGTCAGAGCAACCTCGAAAATCCCAATAGGCATCCTTAAGCATTTAGATACCTTAATAAGCTGACTCGTTTTCTGTTCCATTGTAAAATGTCAATAATATTTCTGTATCGTAGAAGGGCTTTATGAGGGTAAATTGTGAAGTCTGAACACATCAAGTATGTAATACATTCATAAAGGAGAGTCAGGTGGACCTCTCAGAGGACCTTCCAAGATCATGGAATATCACCCATGACACCAGGTAAAGCAAAATATTGTAGAGGAGGAATGGGTGTTGCTTGAGTAGAAGAATGCATTGAAGGAAAAAAAATCTAAAAAACCAAAACAGCAACAACAAAATCATGAAAGCAGAAAATCTTAATGCAGAGACTGACCATTAAACAAGGAATTAAGACAAAAAAGCTGCTTATGAAGATAAAGGTTATAAAAAAAGTCCAGGCCATTAATCATAGTAAATTTGCATTAATTTTGTAGTAGAAAAATGAATAGAAATAAAAAGTAAAGTTTTCTTTTGTGTTGCTTTGGATTGCACATCTTGAGGATGAGCCAGCAAGGTCTTAAAATATTCTTAATTACATTGTTTTAAATTGACTAATAGATGCTAATACAGAATACATGATGAATATTGTGGGCATAGTGATGGCCATTAGGCATAAAGTATTCTACAGGTCATAAGTATGAGATCAATATTGCGCAGTGACAGAAAGCCAGATTTTAGTACTTGATGGAAGTAAAGATAGTTGATAGTCAAGAAATTAAAAAAATTGGGAGTGGAAATGGGATGGATATTGAAGACAAAATGTATGAGAGGCTGCAGTTACGGCCTTGCAGTGGAATCTAAGGATCTTATGAATCAGTACTTTATTTTTTGATGTATACTTTCAACTTCACGACAGAGAAAAGCACAAAGAAACAAGAAGCCAGAGAGGTATAAACGCGGCCTCCCAGCCCGGTGGTGGAATGCGAGAGGCGAGGTTTTCTGTGGAGAGTGTTGTTCCAATAGACTGGTCATTCCCTAGAAAGCTAATACTTGCAATTAAATCGTACCTCAGAAAGTTTCCCTTTAATTCAGAACTGAGTTTAAAAACGAAACCTGTCTTCAGAAAGTAGTTTGAGTCCTTAAAAAGGTATTTTAAAACTTTTGTACCTCAAATTACTTCCTTATTTATTCCCACCTCATCCCCCAAATCTTCCAGGAGCATATAAAGCTGAAGATTTTCTTCAAGACGCTAAGTGCATCTAGATTTAGCTAGATAAAAAAACATTTACAAGTTGTAAAGATGTGAAAAACATTTGAGTGGGTGAAATAACCTCCAGTATGTTTTTTATTTGTATGGTACTCACTGTGAGCCATTGCTTTCCATATTTTTAATTTTCTTTTCCTGATAGTATTCAATGTGTCCTGCTAGTGCAAGACTTCGTAGGATAGAGGACAAGTGTGAATCATATTCCCTCTCTTGAGGTCCAAGGAATGAACCTGTGTGAGACCCAAGTTCCTTTGGGTTTCAAAAAGCTAAATGCTCCTTCAAGAGTTTAAAAAAAAAAGGTGGTATTATGTATTTTAAACTAAAGATAGGTTTTCTTGTTCTCTTTGGAAAAGTCGAGAACAAGTTTGAAGAAGGTAAAAACGATTGCTTCCTGTTGCTTGAATTCTAAAATGCTCTGCTAGTTTAATTCCCTCTAAACAAAGAGGCTCTCAGAGATTTTCCTGTCATACTGGAGGAGTATAATATGTTTTTTTCCTTGGAAATCTGTTTTAAACAGATAGCTAAACTTTGAAACAAGTTGTAGAAAAGAGCAAATCATGTTCAGAGTAAAGGGACTACCTGTGTGCTTAATAATGGCTTGAAACTATAATTAAGGTAAATATATGTAAATAAAAATTAAGGTTTTCATTTACTGTAACCACATATAACTTTTTCCTAGAATGTAGTTTTGTTCTTTTTATGGGTAAGCTAAAAATGTTCAGGTGTTTAAGTTATGATTTACTCTTCAGAACCAGAGAAAAGGAAGACTACAAAGATTTTCCTTACGATAAAACTGAGCTTTGATCAGGCTGGAACACAGTCGTGTTAAATACTCTTCAGATATGAAAGAGCCCTGCACTACTGAAATCAGTTTCTATTTTTCAGAGGTGCAAAGCAACTGTAGTGTAGCAGCACTGTAACTTGAGAAGCCAAACATGAGTAGGTTTTCTGTAGTCCCCGTGACCAAACTCACTCCAAACTCACTGCTGTCCCATGGCTGCTCCTGGGCACTGTGGGGACAAGAAAGGTGTCAGTCTATGAGAAAAAGGCAAGAGGAAGGTGCCTTCTAGCCCTGATTCAGTGCAGGTGTGGAAAGTAGGAGCTTTCTAGGGCTTCCATTTCCATTTTGGTTTTAGTCCTGATTTGTATGGGGATTTTACCAAATGTTTGTTATTTGCAGTCTGCCCTTATACACTGAAACTATAACAGTGTGTAACACTGTGGTAGATAGACTGATGCCAACTACACCTCTTTGTATTTAACAGAAAAAATGTATTTACTCATACACTATATATATATATAATACTTATTTCCTGAAGGCACTGCAAGCCCATTTGTGAAGTAATACTACATGTTAGAAATAACCTGCTAGCTGAATCTGAAATCAGTTATCTCTGCAGTCATCACACAGTTTATGCAAGTCTTTTCCAAGTGTGCAGCAAACATTAAGGAAAATGGGTTATTTTCAACTGCAAGTAACAAAAATATCTATCATTGAAAACAACCTGAAGAGCAATGACCTTGGAAAATTAGGATGCCTAATAGCATACAGTCTGTCTTACACCTGAATTCCCATCTTAAGTGCCAGTTTTGCTGATGAAGAGCAGTAGGCTAAATTTAGCCCTTGTACATACAAACTGGTTTTGCCACTACATCTTGATCACTGCATTTGTCATAGCTCTTATTTCAATGGGATTTGCACATTCCTCATAGATGGGGGGAGAGGGGAAAGAATTTTTAAATTATGCTTTCCTTAGAATTACCCATAGTCTTTGTGCAGGCCACAGTTTACATTTGGCACACAGCCCTGATTGCTTAAGCAGAGGTGTTACTGTAACAGATTTATGGGTTATTAATTCCTAAAAACTCATGAACTTGCATTACAATAATGATATTTTTAGAATTTTATTATGGAAGAATACTGAATTGTCACGTATTTGTGTGATCCACACATTTAATGACCCAACTACAGACGATCAGCCACATGTTCCCCCCGATAGCTTTCTGGAAAATTCCTTTCCGAACTAGTTTGTGTGAGTTTAATTACACTGACAATTCAGAGACGTAGAAATGTAAGTCCAGAATTATTGCTGTCATAACAGCAGATCTGGTTAAACTCAGTCTCGAGGCTGTGCAGCTCTGTACCAGCTTTGGTGTGTAATACATAGAGGCTGAGCATAAACTGCAATTTATGTATTTTTGTTTAAAACCACATTTCTAGGGTTTAGCTCTTCCCCTGCTGAAAATAATGATCATTGTTGATGCAGTGCAAAGCTGTACTTAAGAACATTGCACTGTACATCTTTTGCTATATTTTGTCATTCATTTAAGCTCTTCTGTGGCTTTATTTAGACCAAAGAGATAAAGAGAGATTATTTTGACGTAAAGCTTTATGTCCCTTTCATATTGCTAACAAAATTTTAGTTCAAGGGATAAGAATTTAGAATAATTAATTACAGATGGAAGGAATGCTGTCAGTTGCAACTGCAGTTCCTAAAGCTCATCATTTTACGAGATCAATCTTTTTTGCATGCTTATTGTACTGTTAAGTAGAAAGTGCTTGATCCATTTATTTGGAGAGTGCAGACAAAAAGTGTTGTGTATAACAGGTGGTGGTTTGCACATTCGTTACAACTGCTGTTGTAGTCACACTGGGTATTGTGTGATTTAAGCTGCTCAAGATGTTCAGCTGCCCCTTTTTTTGGATTTAGGCATTCATTAGCCAAGTGAGATCAGTTTGGCTTCCTTTGGCAGACGTGTGCACTGCAGGATTTGATCCTGTGTGCCTCCCAAGGTTAGCTGGAATTCAGAAATACGGTAGGTGCAGTCGAAACTGGCATGTGTGTCTGTATGTTTTAAGCCAATTTACAGCTGATGTGTGTCTACCAAAGATAAATGCTGGGAGAGTCTATAATCTCTCAGAAAAAGCTTTCAGATTCTTGCTGTAAATCCACCATAGTAAGAAAAAAAAGTCAGGCACTAATGATGTTGGAGTTAAAACTTTCAAAGGGCACTTAAAATAAGAAGAATGAGGATTTGAAATAGGATAATTCCTGCCAGGATACTTTCTCACTTTCCTTTTTTTCCTGTTGAGTTTCACATGCACACAAAAAGAAAGCCTTGCTGACTTCTCTTGGAAGTACGTTTCTTCAGTTCATTACATTTCCATCAGGGAGTTTGTTTAGAATATCCTAATTCTACCTTAGAGTCTGTGAAAGTCCCTGAATACTTCCTTTCCCCCTGTGATGGACCTTTCCTGTGTGTATACAAAACACTAAATATTTATCTTTGAAAATTTCTTCTGGTAAGCCAGTCTTCATCATTCCCACCCAGGTTACTTTGTGCCTGGTTTCTCCATCCCTTTCCTAAATTATTTGTGCATATACCAATGTTTCAGGTATTTGCCCACCTGGGTGTTCCCACTCCATTTCTCAAGCAGCGTCTCATTTTATTTACTGCCCCATTTCTAATCTCTTTAATTCATCTCTGTTTTAGTTCTCTGACTTCAGGAATATAGTTTTTCTTCTCACATTTAGTGTGATTTCAGAATGCAGTAAGAGTTTCAGTAGCTGTGTAGTCAATCAGTACCTAAGGTTTGACCCATCTTACACTCTTGTTGTCTCATTGGGCATCTGTCTGCAGCCATATAAAATTCCTTTAGAGTTTCCTTCTAAAGCTTTCTGCTGCTTTTATTGTTTGCAAGACTTTCATGGCTATGGAGTTCATGGTTTCACCAATAAATATTAAGACATTCCAAAAGCTGTTTCTCACATCTATCCAATTTTATAAATAATTACAACTTGTAGTTCTGTACAAATTATCCTACTATTACAGAAAGGAATGTACAATGCTAATTAGAAAATGATCAATGAGACCAACAGTCTTATGATCTTCTGTTTCCATTTGTAGCAGATGTTTTACCCATTTAAAAGAGGAGTTTATTTTTTTCCCCTAGAGAAGTGGAATGGATAAGATTAATGCCTAGTTATTCTAGCTCTTTTTGGGAAGCCAACCCTAAACAGGCTGATCTCAAGTATTCATTATGCTAAGCCTTCTCTCCACAGCATAAAGAGAGAGAGTGTTTCCTGAGCCTGGCTGCAGGGAAATGCAGCAGGTACTGAGCTATTCTTGCTGAGTGCTGTCCTATTCCCTGTAGTAGGGCTGATGTAGGACGTGTGTAGCAGTGGCATTATGGCAGTTCTTACCTGCTGTAAAGAGATTTTAGGTCCATTAGCAACTAAATACAAGAGAAAACAGATCTGGTATTGCTTCGAAAATATGTAAAGCTCTAAACAGAAAATTCTCTTATCAGTACAATTCTGGTTTTTTAAGCTATACCAATTTACTTGGGGTAATACAAGACACAAATCTAAACCAGTTGCTCAAGTTTTGTTTACTTCTGTGATTGTGCTCTCTCCTGCAATAGATCATGCCGTCAAGAAAGGTTCTTATTTCTCCAGATGCCACTAAGGCATCCATGATAACAAAAGTCTAATGTAAACTTTTCTTCCTTTCTGTTTTCATTTTAAGTTGACAAATATTAAAGATGACTAATGAGTTAAAAAAAAGTGGAGATGAGAAATTAGGCTTAGGAGGTAAACAGAAGGTGAGGGGCTGACCTGGTTTTGTCCATTTGTTTTGTTTGTTCTAAGTTCATAGGTGTTTCACAAATAAAGAGGGGTGAAACCTCGAGGTGCAGCAGGCACGAGCATGGTGCCTGTCACTTGTTCTGCTCAGGAGATGGACATGAGGAGCAGAGCAGGCAGCCAAGCCTCTGAAGAGAGAGATAGCACTCATATTCCTAAGGGACCGAAGAACACCAACCAGACTTGCTGTCCCTTGGAAATTAGAGTTAGCAGAGGTGAAGCCTGGGGTTTTAAGGACCTGCCTGTGGGGACATAGTGGTCAGGAAAGGCTGTGGATATACTGTTTTATACCTCTGTTGTAAGAATTTCTATTTCTGTTTTATATGACACTAAAACTTGCGCTTTCTTTTGTTGTGATTTTAGAAGCCTTTTGAGCTTCTTTGTGGAGTTTGCTGTAGAAAAAAAAAAAATATAAAGCAGATCTGTCCATGTTCTTTGTCTGTCTCAGGGTCCTGTTAACGGTTTGTTTGTTGACTAGGGGGTTTTTTGTGGGTTCAGTGGTTTTCTAAGCCAGCCTGAGAATTCATGATTTGATGCTGACAGTCGGGCTGTGGCTAATCAGGAAAGAGGAAGCTTGGCCATTGTGGCTTCCCTTAATAAGGAAAACCTGTCACCTTGACTCTTCCCTGTGCAGCAGCATCACTGTTCCTGCCAGCTTCTCTTAGCTGCAGAAGGTGTAACATTTTTATATCTGCTCTCATTCTCAAGTTAATGTCTTATTCCTGCCTACCTTATTCGTTCTGTACCTGTCTCTTGTTCTGTTGTCATTGTGTTATAAAGAGCGAATTGACTAGTCAAGATGATTTCTTTCCTGCTGCTGCTAGGAGCCAGTGATGATAAAATAGCTAAAAGCAGTTCCCAAAATAGCAGTGCACAGGTATAGGTTTGCCAGAGCGATTTGATAGTGATTACTCTATCGGTCCTTCTATAGTGTTACAAGTCAGACCCAGCACTGTGAACAAAAACTGCTCTTTCTTCCTTTGATGTATTTTTCTTCCTTCTTTTCTCTTTTTCTTGGGAGCTGGAAACCAGAACAGACCTTAATAGCAGCAGAACCAGCAGCATCTTCAGCCACTTCAACTTTACTTTCCTTGCCAGATTAGGGGGAAGCAGATTTTCACCTTCAGGAACATCCAAAATTCAGTCTCGGGATTCGCTTCTTATCCTAAAGGCTCTGTGCACTGAGAGAAGGAACAGTAATTTTGTTAAAATGGAAGGCTTGGGATTTGACATTTTCGGTCGTTTGGCAGTTTTACCTCCCTTTTTTCTGTACCCCTCTCTATGAGGAAGATTTCCAGTGGTAGTTGTTGCCATGGCACTAAGCAGGACGAGGTGTCTACTCCAGTCTTAAAACTGGATGTTTACGGCCGTACTGTGAAAAATTATCCCTTCTGACAAGTCGGGCTTGTTTATGCAGAATTAACACAGCACCACTCCTCTTCTTCCAAAGTGGAGAGAGGCTCTTCAGGTCATTCCCTGTGTGTCAAGGCAAATGTGAGCTTCAGCAGTGCTGGAAAAGCCTTAGAATTAGCTCTGTCCTTCCACTCCCTCGTTAGCTGTTCAAATGAACAACCGCTTCACGCCCTGCCGAGCAGCTGATTGGCCTTGGAGGGAAGAAGCATCTGAAGCAGTATTAATGTTTCATTCAAAATCATGAGAGCCAGGGAGGAGGGGAATTAGGGAATTCAAACCCCAAATCAGTACTGCCGTTTACTTCACCAGGTCCTGTTCTCTTGAGCAGCATCCCTAATTTTCTCCCACACCGGATTTCCTCTCAGGACGGTCTTGCTGATTTTGTGAGATGTTTTTGCCAAGGGTAAATTTAACAGCTGTCTTCCCTTTTCTTTTTCCATTGTCTGCTGCTTCTCCCCAACCTTGTTGACAGTATCTGCTATGACATATCTGTACAGGAGATGGAGGGACAGAGAAGCTGTGCAGTCCCTCCATCCTCTCCTCTTTTCCTTTCTCAAGTCTTCACTGCTGTATCAAGGCCGGTGAAAAATCTCTTTTTATTTTCTCACCAAGCAAAGTAGATCAGAAAGCTGAAAAATTAGGGCCTTAAAATGCTATCTGAAAGATATGTGAGCAAACTGGATGTGATAAAGCCATCAGTAAAGGAGTGTAGTGGAATGCATGACAACAAGAACAGCCTGGGAAATATGTTAAGTCCTTGGACTCCAGCAGTATAAAACTTCCCAAGCTGTAAAAGAGGAGCAATTCTTTCTTTTTTGTGGCAGTCTCTGCACTTTGAAACATGGTTAGCAACTAATAATTGCGATCATAGAATCATTGATGTTAAAAGAAGCATCACCTCAAAGTGGGTATTCACGTAACATCTTGGATTCATTGTATGTAGTATAGCACGTGCTGGGGTTGTTAAATTTGGAAATGTTGCTAATAAATAAAAATAGTTTTATTAGGACAGGAATAGAAAAAATGTTAGATACAGAAGTGTTGCATAACCAGCCTTGATGAGCAGGGAAGCACCCCTTTTACAGTGTTTCAAGTACTGTTCCCAGTAAATGACAGCAAATAGATCCTAAACCCCTAGGTCATCCTGAGGTAAATATTAATATTGTTTAAAAACCCAAATGTTGCTTTTTCTTTTACCTGTTAGCCTTGGGAAAAAAATAGGGGGAAAAAGCAAGCTTTGACAGAGCATTTCCTGACTCAGCAATTGAATGAAAGGAACGATGCTGACGCACTCGGTTCAAGGTAATGGAAGGACTTCGCCCCGGCTGAGGAGGTCTATGAACAACAAAACAGCACAGGAGATGCCTGCCTGTAAATCCTCCTAATCAAATATTACTCAACAATATGCTAATACAAATGTGTTTGACTCAGGGATATTGTTTAGAGGCAGGAGTCATGGTTTAGTTGGCTGGAATAGATTACTAGTTGGGGACTATGAAAACTGAGGCTGTTCTTTTTAATTTTGCCAGGCACTTGAGATATGATCTTGTAGAAATCTGTCAGTGCTGTTTTTCCCCGCCCTTTCAGCTGCTTTTTCAGTACTGATATGCGATAAAAATTCCATCTAATGCCATGTCTGTAATCAGCAGAGAAAGCAGGGCATGTCTCAAGTGTGATGTCAGCAAAGCATTGAGCAGAAAACTGCCAGAAAAGCAGCCAAGAGAAAACAGTGGGCCCAAGGATTTAGGTGGAAAGTAGCCTGCCTGAATATGGCTCACTCTATTTTCATAGCAAACACAAAGCAAGAGCCTGGGCTTTGGCTCTACTGGGGCCTCTCAGCACTTTACTCTTATAAATAATAAACAGAATACATTTTCCTCCTGCGTAGGTTCGCAAATAGAAATGTGCCTTTGTTGTCAGCAAGGAAGCCATAATTGAGAGGCAGTGATTTTGTGGAATACACATTCAAATGGGACTAAATAAAAGCATAAGGAGGATTTCAAAACTTCTATTTCTGTGCTGGGCCTCATATGTTTAGCTATGGAATTTATTCATGATACCTTTTTGCAAGCTTGGATTTGCATTCTCAGACTCAAATCATGCCACACACTCCAGCCTGTATCTGACACAGCAACAGCTCCAGCAGGGTAACTTTAGGTAATCTTTTGCATATCCCAGCATTTTGCCATTTACTGCCCCATTTTCAGCATAAGAGTTTTGAGCGTTTGCTTTCATGGCCTGGCTTGGATTGCAAATGCACTTCTTGCTGTGGCACCACTTGAGACTGAAACTGAAAGGAATATGGTCATGGTAATCCTGTTCACATTATTGTAGCAGAAATGCAGAATAAAACGTATTTTTCTTGGAGAGGGACATGTTTTTAATGTGTCCCGTTTCTGGTTTGTGTCCCCATCACATTTGAGATTAAACAGTATATTTTTACTGGCTCAGTTTATTTGTTCTTAAGGATATATATTTGTTTATTCATTTCAGTATACCTCAATGTATGTTGTGCTCATGTTTAGGAAACTTACAGAATTAATCACCCACCCCTTACATGAAAGTTGTCTAGAGAAATTAACAGTGGGTAACTCTACTCAACAACCCACTAACAGCACAGCTTGCACAATTCTGGAAGTTTGGAACATGCAGTTTTTGGAAGTATTTGGTTCTTGTCCCTTCTTTTTTCTTTTTGTTGTTTTTTTTTCTTAATGAATGTAATCTCATGCTTACAAATGTCTTCTGTTTTCTTAACATTTACATTTTAGTCATTCAAAATATTATTCCTTTTTTTCCTACAATCATCTGAGTCAACCCAGTGGTGGGAATTGTTTTAAGGACATAGGATCACAGGGACTTCCTGAGAAAAGGATATATACAAGCACCTGACTCTAAAGAAAAGATTTAAAGTAATGTGCATGTAATTCAGTTTTAGGTGTATTTTTTCCTAATATAATCAAGCTATCAGACGAGTGATTTTATTTTATTCTTTCAACCTCATTTTCTTTACTTATTTTGATGGGCCATGTGGAACCAGGATAAGAAGTAGATATTGGTGGGTCGTTATCTACCTGTGTTGGATGACAAAGAAAAAAGTACCAAGTTCTCAAAAAATTATCCTAAAATCATTCCACTGAAGTGGCTGAAAAATTAGCAAATCCCATCAGTGCATTCCAGTTAGCAAGAAGAGTGGGACGTAGCTGTCTCTGGAGAAATAAGAAGCCCCCATTACTATTTCTAGAGACCAGAAGATGAAAAAGCCATGGCTATAAATTTACCATCCATTGTGTTTGTTTTTCCCTTAGAAGTAGCAGAATTTTTTAAGTTCTTCAAAGCCCAGGAATTCCTCAGATCTGAGAGCAATCCAGCTGAGCAAGTCTTGAGCGAGAAGACGAGAAAGCTCAGTGTTTCCATGCTGTTTTCTTAAGTATCCCGCAGCAGTGGTGTTCTGGTTTCTAGGAACAAGGGGCTGACACCACCAGCATTTCCTTTACACTCCTTGTAATTCTGGGAGGGAGGTGAGGAGAGCAGTGGTTCTCCCCTTGGAACAGGCCCAAGGAAGAGCAGCCATGAGTCTGCAAGAAGAAGGTTGCAGGGCTGATGGTCCCTTCTCTACATCCCATTTGTTTGTGTGCATCCACCTGGAGAGCCTGGTGCGTGCATCGTGTGAAAAGTGTATTGCTGATTATAATTGAACCCGTCTTAAAAAAACTGTGCCCTACACCATGATTATAATTTCTCTCTCTGGAAAGGTGGTTTATCTTCTCTTTCTCGTTTATTGCTTGAGTGAACATAGCACATTTGAAATTCTGTTTTAGAAGAAGTAGGATACTGTGCAACTGGTGGTATTTCACTGCAGAATAACCCCCAGAGGGATTTGTAATCCCCTGGTACTATCATCTAATAGTGAGCCAAATTGAATAATAAGCTCAGTGCTATGAATTCAGCCTCATACTCAGCCTCATTCTGCTTTGGTTAGCATTGCCTAGTAATTAATTATTACTCTGTATTTACGCTATCAATGACATCCAGAGGCTGGCCTAAACACGCTGGAGCTGCTGGCAGCAGCAGCAGCAGCAATATGTGTACATGCAGATGCTGTGTTCTCCCTCTGTAAATATGTAGTCTGTCTTTTAAAGGAGTTGTTACTGCATCTTCCCTGTAGCTAAACGCCACCAGACACTACATGCTGGATACCAGTCAAAGATGCACAATGACACATAGTTTGCTATTAATGTTTACAGGATTTGGAATGTTGTAGTTGATTTTGGCACTGAAAGTGCAGCCTGGTAAATTGCTTGTCACCTTTGTTTCATCCCCGCTCTCCCTGAGAGTCTCATATGCAATTAACCGTAATTGCTATACTGTATTTATGCTAAAGCGCACAGCACATTACTGGCTTGTTGTTTGGTTCTCAAAAATTGCTTACAAAAACACAACTCAAAATAAGGAGACTTTTGTGGTGAGGGACTTTTCTTCAGAGTAGAAAAATACGGAGACTTTAACATCATTCATGTTCTGAACTCACAGCCCTGCTGTACTTGAAATCTCCCTGACTTCAGGGACAGTAACTTGTGCATAAAGGCACGACAGGTCAATCTCTGTTACCAACTTGTGTGGCACAGCAAGAGGAGCTGGATTTGCTGCACACCAGTGTGGTTAAGGACCGAAGTTAACAAGTTCTTGCGCTGTCTGGAAGACAGAGCAATTCCTTCTGCATGTGGAACTGGGCAGGAATTCTTTAAAGGAATGTATTTGCTCCACATCCTCTGGGTCACAAGGTGGAAGCAGCACTGAATGGCTCACATGAATTCCTCTGCCAGTTTATCCTGGCAATATTTTCTATTTAAACAGCCAAAGCTCCAGAATTAGCATGGACTGTCTAGAAACCTCAATAAAACAAAGAGCTTTGCCAAGAAACAGTCTAGGACAGCAAAAAAAAAAAGGTGAAGCCCTTCTCACAGATCAACAACAGGAATCTGCAAAATTTTCCTTCTCAGGAGTGAAGAGCTGCATTGTCTCCTGCTGTCATCCAGGGGCTGGATGTTGGAGGGCAGGTCTGGTTCTCGAGCTTAGACTGAGAGCACCTGCTCTTTTCATGTCATAGTGGATTGTTCAAGGAAGACCTAAACATAAATTTCCTTGCTGTCCTTGCTTTAGCAGAGGATACTCTTTAGTTCCTCATGTTAAGAAACTAGCTGTTCTCATTTTTTCTGGAGAAAATAATTTCAGGAGATAAGATACAGATCGAGCTAAATTAACTTAATTAAAGAAAATGCAAATCCAGTAGAATACATTTTCTGGTAGAGAGTGTAGATTCTACTTGCCGCAAGCACAAAATATCTCCAAGAGTCTGGATATGACAAATAGTGGCAATAATTGTATGTCTAAAACATTAAAAATATCTTCTACCAGAATGCTGGATGAAAAGAGGATTTTTTTTTTTTTTTAACTCTTGCAAATGAAGAAAACAAGCCTAAATACTATGGACTTATTTCCAGGATAGTCAAACTAGTTTAGATCTTACTTTTAATCCAGTTAATTATTTTGCTATTCTCCATTCAGCTAATTATCAGATTAAAGTTCTTATGTAATATGTAAAATGGTCTTTTGATAATAAAAGATTATAAAAGAAATGCTGCAGAGTTTGCTTTAGAAGAAAGCACAGCAAGATTGAAATCTGCAGAATTCCAGCTTGAAAGAGGCTTTTAACTTTGATAGCAATTGCATGTACCGTTACAATTAAATATTCCAAAAGAAGATGGGATGCATCACTTGGGGCATGGAGGACAACTACAAATCTTCACTGTAGGAACCGTTTGAGATTGTACATAAATACCATTCCTCCTATTTTCTGCTTAGATCTTCCAGAATTGCTACACTTATCAAAACCTCTGCTTCAATGTTTTATTACAGATGTCGATTATAATTGCTTTGGAACTTTGTAGTTGCACAGGAAGGTCATTAACCAGGGAAGGACCAACAAGATGATTAGAGAGATAGAGCATCTCTCCTACAGGGAAAAGCTGAGAAAATTTTGTTTGTTCAGCCCAGGAAAGAGAAAACTGACCTAACTGTGGCCTTCCAGTACCTGGAGGGAGCCCACAAGAAAGAGTGTGACAGACTTTTTACAAGGGCATGTAGTGACAGGACAAGGGGAAATGGCTTCAAACTGAAAGAGCGTAGGTGTAGATTAGATATTAGGAAAAATTTCTTTGCTGTGAGGGTGGCGAGGCCCAGAAAAGTTGTGGGTGACTCATCCCTGGAAGTGTCCCAGGCCAGGTTGGATGGAGCTCTGAGCAACCTGGTCTGTTGGAAAGTGTCCCTGCCCTTGGCAGGTGGTTTGGAAGTAGATGATTTTTAAGGTCCCTTCCAACCCAAACCATTCTATGATTCATGCTATTTCAGCCTTCCTGGAATCTGCTCTGGAAAAAAAAATAATTCTTCTGTTTTACAACCTACAAACTAATGCTCAGCGTGAGTTTTTTATGCTGCAGGGTTGGTGATGTGGCTTTTCAGCTCACTGTATCACTTTTCTTCTGCAAAATCTGTTCATCCTGTCAGCCCTTCACGTGCTGGCCGCGTGCCTGCCGCCTCCCAGAAAGCAGGTGCATTTGGAGAGATGGCAGCTTTCTCAGGACTCCGTTATTTAATTAACTCCTTTATAACTGGGTTGTTTGAAAAAGCCATCCCATCTGTCTAGTGGTCAAGATCTTGCTTGTGTGCTAAGCAATGCTTGTCAAACTGCCTCCATCCCTTCTATTCAGTTGCATCGTGCTTCTCTAGAAGCGACTGGAAAGTTGCTAGACTCACAGTGAGAAGTGAGAACATCCAGGCTCCATTTTTAACTTTTCAAACTGTTTTACCAAGTCTGACCTCGAGAACTGTGCTGCGTCTTGGTTTCCGCTCCTATTTCTAAAAAGGCATTTAAGTAACTTTGACATTTATAACGGGAAAAGCTAATTAGCAATAAACGGTTTAATCACTGAGATAATTTAACAGCTTTGTTCTACAGTCTACTTGGTATTGTGAATAGAAAAACAAACAATTCTTCAAATATCTACTATGGTTTCTGAACACATTTCTGCACTGTTTGCATTCCATTAACATTCTTCAGATCCAGATTTACTCACAGTGGTTTTAACTGTGTATGTCCAGACAAATTTTAATGCTTTTTCGCAGCTTTCATGAGTAAATCTTGATTTAAAAAAAAAAAACAACTGCTCACCCTATAAACAATGGCAGATTCATTGACTATTTAAATAAGGACAGAAGGCTGTCACGTATGTCTCAGATGTATAGCAGAGGTCACTAAACGTAAATAAAGACTGAAAAAAAATAGCTTGCAAATTGCTCTTTAAAATATTATAAGTTACATCTTTCCAATTAAAAATCTGGATTTTTGTATCTTTCCCTATTCATATGATATTTGAAAGCACTGGAGAAAAATATTTTTAATGGACCTTTATGTCATAATCCAGGAGGCTGAGAGGCATATTGTAAGTTGATGGACAGTAGCCCTACAGGCAACATCATTTATTAAGCTTATGTCAGTGGTCAATTTATATGTATTCAATACATACTTCAGAATCTTATCTTTCCACCCATGCTGATGTATCTTAGACTTGGGCTGGTCGTGTGTGAGCGTGTATATCAGAGGGGGGGGATGGAGTGAGGGAGAAGAACAGAAAGCAAAGGAGAAGCCTCTGAGCACACAAACCAATGTAAATTGGCGTGGATCCGTCTGCAGTGTTGGAAAAATGGAGTGTATGAAGTGTGCCTGTTCATTGTCATTGAGGGAAATGGATTAAAATCTTCAGAACAGTTTTAAAATATTAACTGTTAATATTTTAATTGCTGGACATTTTTAGATGCATTGAAGTAACTCACTTCTGCAAGGTGGTTGTTACTTGTAGATAGGGTTCAACATGCAGCCATTGTATAAATGACTTTTTGTATGAGCATAAGTGCTTCTGATCCTCTCTCTGGCCTTAGTCTCTGGTGTTCACAAGTTTCTTGAGTTGTGGCTCACTGTGGTTTTAAATATCTAAAATAAAAACACCTCCTGCTTTTTTTAGGTGGAAAATCCACCACGAGGACCCTTGCAGCTTTTGAAACCTCCAGACAGATGCAAGGCTAATGCTTTTGGTGAAGTTACTATCAGCCTTAAAACCTTGAAATGCTGAAGCATTACTATCTTGACCTTTATGTCAAGATGAATGAAAAATAAATTAAGTTGAGGCAGCAGGCCATTCTGCAGGACTGCATTTGTTGGAAAATGTCTGGTTTTACATAGAGGTGGAAGGGCAAAAATAGGCTGTTTTTCATAAAAGCTGAAATACCTTAATCTTGATGGTTGCCAGAATTTCTAGCCTTAATGAACTCGTTATCAATACTGTTCTGTGGCATTTCTGTTTCATTATTCTGTGGGTACAAAGCTATGGGTGTTGTTGACAGGAAGGTACAAGAGGGATTGGTAAATTTGGAAGTTGACAGCGCATAGGGTTATATCAAATTTCATCTTTGTCCCTTGTCCCCCACCTGTCTCCTTCTAAAGATTTGTTTTCCTTATGAATCCAGCAGGTTCTCAGCAACTCCTGACCTTTTCACAGTAAGTGATTTGTTGAGTGTGCCCCTTTGGCTGTGTGGCAGAGCCACGTTTCTGCAGGTATAGGCTCCCAATTTGACTCAGGGAATTTAAGGGCATATTAATACATTTATCTTCCTGAGTCACTGACAGCAGTTTTGTATCCCATCCATGAACTTTGACATTTATGTTGGAGAACAGCAATCTCACAGTTCCTTCACTGATGCTGAAGTGCATGGTTCAGATTTATTATCATCTTGATTTTTTTTTCCTCTTTTTAATCTATTATAGCTCAATCAAAGTGCTTCAAGCAGCAGCTGTAGGGAGTAAAGCCCTGAATTCATCCCTCAGTGAACTACAGTACAGCACAGTACCTCCAGTTTGCTGTTCCCTGAGAAAGCTGCACATTTGGATGCCTCCTGCCCACTGTGGAGTGAGAAATATAAGAAGAAAAACACCTCAAGCTGTCCAGTTTCAATTTTACATTCACAACTAAGTACAACATGAAATTATTCAGTTCATAAGAAATTGTTCTGTTCGTAAGAGTTGTTGCTGCTTGTTCTTTCTACAGATTTCTTTTAATAAAATGTCTTGCATGGCTGTACAATTAAACCCAAGAAAGCAGAAATCCAAATATTCAAATCTTACTCAAAGCATACATTCTTTAGTATATGCTTTGCAAAAATAAGCAAGTTGGAGTTCTTTTCTGTAGTCAGATTTGCCAAGATTAGGAAGGCTTCCAAGAGCATCTCAGCTTTAAAATAAACCGTGTCTAGGAATGAAAAAGCAGAAGAGCAGTCTGAATGATAATTTTATCAAATCTGTTTCTCAGTTCTGTTCTTTAGCTGCTACATTCCTAAGATGTTTCACTTTAGATTTCTCTTGATTTTCTCTGTTTTCATATCTGTTCTGCAGTTTTCTGTTAGACAGTGTTGTCGACAGACAAGACATTTGGACTTGATCTTAAGGATCTTTTCCAAGCCAAAGTATTCTATGATTTTATGATTTCCAGAATTATCCACTCATAAGTCTGTGGAAGTCTTCAGCTATTTCTTTTGCTCTCTAGTAATGGAGCATGAATGGAAAAGAAATATATTCCATGTATTTTTTCTTTTCTAACAGTGAATTCATAGTAGACATGGTTTGATTGTAAATTATTAATTCATTATCTTTCCTTGTAGTAAATATCCCTGTCAGCAAGGCTTCCATCACACCCTAATGCATATGGATCAGCCCAAAAAGCTTCCTTTTGTGAAGTGGGAACCCTAAGCTCACAAAGAACAACAGACACAGAATACATTTACCGTGGCTGAAACACTTTTTAAAAGAAGTCAATGTGAGCGTTGCAGTGCATCTGGCTCCTCATCTGAGAAAGATAAATGCTTTCAAGGCTGTCTTTATTTCCCATTGTGCCAACAACTCCCTCCTAAAAGAAAAATCAGGCTATTTAATCAGCTTAAGATGTTAGTGCTTTGTGACGGTAACCAGCAATAAATTTCCTCTTTATCCATATCAGTCTATGCAGGCAACTTTCTTGACGTCCCTTGTGAGGTTTCAACACTTGTGACAACCTTTTTATGATCTGCCAGTATGGAGAAAGCAAATGAATTTTGGCTCTTCCTTAAATGTAAAGCAAGTATTGTAAATATTGAACCACTGTGATGTGCCAAACTCCCATAATGAAGGCTTAGAGTAGTTGTTTCTGAAAAGGAAGCTAATGAAATAATTGACCTCGTTTCCATTCCAAGCAATCTGACTTTAAAGAGAAGCTTGCACTTCTACTCTATGTAAATTGTCCAGAAAAGTAATATTGACTTCTTATTTCTTACAGATTTATTTTAAAAAAACCCAAAAATAGGAATACCCCAACGAATTAAGAAAGGCTTGAAAATCGATTTTTTTTTTTATGTTATTCGAAATCAGAAAGGCTAAGAGTTTCTACTGCTTAATAAGATTCTAGAGAAGGAGAGACCACTGGTATGTGAAATTCAATGCTTCCAGTAGGAAAAAGATTGGAAGTTTGAAAGAAAAATGTAGATTTTGACTAGAACTGTGTGAGCAACACAGCTCCTATTAATCATTTGGCTATCTCAGTGGAAGTATCTTTTAATCATATTCATCACATTATAGATTTGTGTATATATATTTAGTCTTTAGGTATTAATGTGAAATTTAAATTTTGCTAAAGCTTAAACAGCCCTTCATACTCTTTAGTGCTCTGTCCACATCTCCCATGGTCCTTTGGAGTAATTTAATTTCACACATTTTCCCACCGAAAGGAAGTCATTCAGTGAGAGATTTGGGTAAATTACTTTTTTGTTGTTGTTTTTCCCCTGAAAAGATTATGCCCTAAAGGGGATCAAAATTAAAAGAAATCAGTATTGCTACTTCTTTATTATTTTTTATTAGCATAACAAATGATACCACTGATGGTTATTAACATAACCAGATTATTGTGGTTATTAACATAACCAGGTGACGCCCCACCTGCAGTGCTGGATCCAGCTCTGGGGTCCCCAGCACAGGAAGGACATGGAGCTGTTGGAGCCAGTCCAGATGATGCCACCAAGGTGATCAGAGAGATGGAGAACCTCACCTATGAGGAAAGGCTGAGAGAATTGGGATTGTTCAGCCTGGAAAAGAGAAAGTGACCCAGTTGTGGCCTGCCGGTACCTAAAGGAGCCTACAAGAGAGAGGGACTATTTACGCAGCCTGGAGTGACAGGACATGGGGGAATGGCTTCCCACTAAGAGTATGTTTAGATTGGATGTTGGGAAGAAATTCCTTACTGTGAGGGTGGTGAGGCCCTGGCACAGGTTGCCCAGGGAAACTGTGGCTGCCCCTGGATCCCTGGAAGTGTCCAAGGTCAGGCTGGATGGAGCTCTGAGCACCCTGGGATGGTGGAAGGTGTCCCTGCCCGTGGCAGAGGGGTTGGAACTGGATGAGCTTTAAGGTCCCTCCCAACCCAAACCATTCTACGATTTTATGCTCTCTCTAACTGTTGTTTTGAGCACTTTGGTACAATATCACTGTACAGTTTTATACAAATGGGAAATGAAATGCTGCTCTGTCGTTTCCTTTAGTACTCTAAAACACTTCACTCTTATTGCAACTCACTGGGCTTTCAAGGACTATAATGGAACTTAGAGCTTATTGGTGTGGTTCAAATAAGCTGTTTGCTCTTCCATAACCTGGGGACTTCTGCTGCTGGCTATATACTGCAGAAATAAATGGCAATTTCTCTTCATTATTATTCATAGGGTCATAATACTCAAGATTAATGTGTGCTGTGATGGCTTAGTCATTAAAATATTCACAAATCTGGACGGTTTCGTAATTTTTAACATGCACAATTTGTCAAAAAAAAATTCTACTAGAAAATTTCTCCTAGGTTATTCTTTATTCATTCTCCATCATTCATTTTGCTATTAAAACCTTTCATTTTGCAAATGACAGAACACACACAGTATTTGCCAAAAGTGACTATAGTCATTTTCTCTTACTAGATGAGAAGTTAAATTCTTCAATTACTGCATGAACTTCTATTTTGCATACCATAAAAAAAGCCAGGATAAACACTTGCAAAACATTAATTAACAACTCCATTCACTTTGTGAAGGATCCCACAAGAAAAAGAAAGTCTAAATGTATCATATTAATTGTTTTCTTGGAATAAATAATCTGATTTTAGGATTTAACACACCCGGAGAAGAAGCAGAAAAACTGGGTGGGTGGAAATAAGCATTATGGCTTTGGCTGCAGTCACAGGAGCTTTACTCCTACAAAACACAACTGCTCACTGTGAAGGACCTCACAGGCCTGATGGTCATTGGAATGTGCAGTATCAGTGTCTACCCCCAAAATTTCTTTCCCACTGGTCTTATCACCAGCTTTCCCTTTTAGCTAACAAGACACAAGCATGCCTCAAATGCCAAATGGCTTTTAGAAGATTTCATGTTACTTTGCTCCAGCTACTTTTCCTGACCTGCAAATGTATCACTCTCAATGATTCTTCCTAACAGGATAAAATAGAGCCATTAAAGGCCATCTCCATACACAGAGTACTTGAAAGTCTGGCATGGTATCTTTAGAACTGCTGTCCTCTCTTCTATTATATTATTATGGATGGATTTTTTCCCCCAGTTTATAGTATTTTACACCTCGTATTAGAAAACCAAAAGCATCCAGTAATTTGGCACATTTTATCAGTTCTATGAAGTGAGTATTGCAAGAGAATGTGGTAATAACCAAAAAGAACCAAGAATGAGGCATGGGAACCTGGGTGAATCTTATTACAGTCGAGTATATGCAGACATGAAAAATTCTTTTTTCTACTGCACTTTGTGTCCATGTCACTTGTGAAGCAGAAGCTTTCGTTTCCACGAGAGCAACAGCATCATTCTTTTTCAGTAGATACTACTGCAGGATGTCAGGGAAAAACGCAAGCCCTTGAACATACGACTCTTCTCAACTCTGTCTTTAAAAATCACTGCTCATTCAGCCAGCTGTCTGATTAGTAAAGGCTTTTTTGTCACTTACAAACTGTAGCAGAATATTATGTGTCAGCTCAGTTGTCAAAGAAATTCACATTAATGCAGACTAAGTATATTAGAGGTCTGGTGTGCAACCAGTAATAAATTCTTCTTAGATCAAGTTCACATACAATTTTTATTGTAATTAATCAACTATCTAAGTATGAAGTGACCTTACCTGAATTACAAACAAGATATTCTGCTTACATAACTTTTCTTCTTAATAAGCAAAACTTTCTTTTTACAAAACAAAAAAAGGGGTAATTTACTATGTTTTGGGTACTTTTTTGTATTATTTAATGTCCGTGAACAATTTGCTTTAAGTTTTGTTGGGTTTTTTTTTTTGCTTAAAGCTTTAGTATTGTGATCTTATCAATAAACTATTATGTCAATCTTATGTCAGTTTTGAATTGTATCACAAATTCTAGCGATTACTGCTAGAAAAATATTCTGCATAAACAAATCTCTTACTGCTTTTGCACTTTTTGTTGTGAGTATTTTGTATGGCCATTTAGTAATCCTGATTTCATATTGAAATTGTGCTGTGGAATTTATGTAGATTTAAACTAATTGACAAGTACCTTGGTGAAGTCCTAGGATTACATTTCATTGATCTGGTTAATTTATGAGACTTAGTTAATATGAAGCAATACCTGGAAAAAACATGAGACAAATTTGTAACCGAAGCAAAGCAAATGAAGAGAAAGCACACACGGATAAACTGGAATTTGTAAAACTATTCAGGAATAAAAAGACAAGCAAGCCACTCAGAGGATTAGAACAGTGTCTTAATAAACACAAGAGCTTTACGTACCCTAAAGCCTACCTAGAAGATGTAGAACACACAACCAGGGAATAAAAAAGAATCACTAAAAGCTAATAACAGCCTCAAATACCAGTGAGACCCAGCTACAAATACATTTTCTGAGCACGGAGAATGTTACTACCATGTGAAGCTCTGACAGTGATCTCATTTAGGCATGTTTTGTTGGTCCACACTCACAAATTCAGAGTCAGACAGAGAAGAGTCAGGGCATGTATGTGTTATAAAATTAATATAATCTGAGATTCATTCCCTTGGTTTTCAGCTGCCTTCCTTTAAAGAATTGAACTGGAAGTTTCTAAACACAGTATTAAGGATAATTAACAGCATTTCAGAGAAGAATACATTAGCTGAGAATTACTCCTCTGCCCCAGGAGTCTTTGCAAAGGGACACCTTCCGCCCTGAACACGTGCCAGTTATGTTAATTAAGGAAAACTTGTGAAGCACAGAGGAAACTACAGTGCAATCAGGCTAAAACTGCTTCAGATACCTGACCCTAAGAACACTTCTCCACTGGAAAAGTTAGGGTCTTAGACTTCTAGGTTTGAAAAAATCCAGTTGTTCCAACAATACTGAGCTGAATGATGGCTCACCCTGCATGGATGTATTTGCACAAAAGAAAGACAATTTAGGTTGTCAAAAGCACAGGGAGGATTTAAGCAATAGGCACTGATGTTTTCGTTGTTTTTCAAGAAAGTGGACTTCTAAACACTTCACATTCCTTAAAATCTCCCCCTGAACAACAAAAAAGTAATGAAAGGAGGAATTTTTTCCCCCCTCAGGAAATGACAGCTTGAAATTTCCACTGAATTTAGACAGAATAATATTCACAAAGATTGACTGATCTGTCCCAATATATCCTAAAATCTAGTAATATGATTATTCAGAAAAAAATAATTTTATTATTTTATTTGAATGCCTTTTGAAATTTGTTGGGTATGAAGAGGGGACAGCTGCTTCTGTTGGACTAAAAATATCTGTAGTGCAAGATTTTGAATTGCTACAGTTTGTTTCAGTACTTGCTAGCCAAACTTCACCCAACAGATCAACTGTACATTACAATAATGCTGGAGTATCTGAATAGTCATTTTAATAAAAACAGGAGAGTAAATCAGCATAGAGAAGAAAAGCTTGTTTACTTCGATACAAATGGGTAAAAGAACTCTCCCAGTTAGGATTTCTAGTACAACTCTTTCAGCCCCAAGTTAAACCAAATTACAGCCAGTTTGTTGGGAAAGGAGTTCATTTGGTAGAATACCAGTCACATCCAGGCAACCAACAACTTGATTGTCTAAATAATTACATTGTTGGTCGGCAGTTCCTTTGATTAAAGATCCTCTCAGTGCCTGGATGATGAGAAATTCCCAGTTCAGTTGTTTTTTCTTTTTCATATGGTGGCTCTTATTGGAATCTTTTAGAGTCAGACGAATCCAAATAGCATAATTTGTGCTTTTTGACTCCATAACTCCAATTGCCTGTCTAGACACATAAATTGATCTGTGTTAGCTATTGACCTTACCCATTGCTGGCTAATTTAGGTATTTTATTTTGTATAAAATATAGCAATCCAAATGTTAACTTGATAAACACAAGAAGGAAAAAAAATACTTCAATCCTTGTTTCACATATGAACAGACAAAGCCACCACTATTATTTCTGTATTTTGCTTGTCTCATTTTTGGTGAGGTTTTTCAACATCAGAGATTTAGAGGGTAAGGCACAACCATTTATTCCAGAAAAAACAAGTCACAGGCCTGCAATGTGGTACTGTCAGAATTTGGATGGAATCATTATACATTTATCTTTGGTCTTACAGCCTCCCATACTGAACAACAGTCATGCAACATGTATGTAAAAATTCAACATTATTCAAATTATTTTAGAACAATCTGTGATTTCATGCAAAGTCAGTATAAAAGTTTATGTTCAGTGGATCTATGCTAAAAACCTTTGGAATACAAATAGAAGCATAATTTTGTTTCCTTTTCTACTAGATAGTCTACAAAGTGCAGTTATATCTTACAGCATTACTGAAATTTTGGTTATTGTGGTCTAAAAAATGTTGCCCACTTCGTATTTTATCCCTACCAAAGTCAGATTATGCTGTTAGCTTACTTGGTGGTGCTCAAACATTGGCATAGGTTGCCCACAGAGGCTGGGGAGGTCACCATCTTTGGAGAAATTTCATCTGGGCATATTGTAGGCATCCCATGTGAGGTGACCTTGCTTGGGCAGAGTGTTGAACTAAATGATCTGGAGGGTCCCTTCCCCAAAGGCTCTGTGATTCTGTTTAAGAGGAGAATCTGAAGACAAGATAATTTATATTCGTGTCATACAATCTCTTCACATAAAAAGTGGGATTTTTCTTTTCTGTGTAAAAGATCTACTTTAAAATGTAAGTAAAAAAATTGTAAAAGATTCAGCATTCAGCAGTGACCAAACTGAATCTTTTTGATAAAAGGACTGAGGGTTTTTTTCTCTCACTGATTGTAATAAAATCTGTCACAGGCAGAAAGGCCACGTTCATCTCTCCAGTCTTTGGTAACGACTGATGGTGTGATCCATAGGTAGAAAACTCGATTTCACTTGCTGCTTCCACATCATTTTTAACCTTGTGTTTGCTACCAAATAAAACCCCAGAAAAAATTATGCTGATAAGCACCGTAGATAAATAAGGTGAAAGTCAGTAGAGTACAAGGGACTGAAACATGGAAACGTGGTCAAAAATTGATCATGACATCAGAATATCTGTAAGACAATGCCGTGAGCAAGATACTGAGAGAGCCTGTGTCCTTTCTGGAAACCATAGCTGAGTTCCTGGTTGTTGGAACTGCTTGGAAATAAAGGCAGTGCCTCCTGAGTCCTCTGACAATGAAGTCATAGTCTCAACAGACAAAGAATTAGAGGAAGCTACCGAGTCTCAAGAATGTTTAAGCTGGGGCCACCCTGAAGGTCTGTCCTCTTGTTTTCTGTCTGTTGCCAGTGTGGAACACATTGTCCAGCATCAGTATGCTGTAATACTGTACAAGTATTCCGACACGCTGGAATTTGGGAGCTCAGCTCTTAGCGCAGCCATGACGGCAAAGGCAGAATTATGACATTTTGACTTGGATTCATATCAGCCCCTCAAGACGCTCGGCTGGCATCATGGCATTCACAGAGGGAATTTAGAAGCAGCTGGATTTCTGAGGAGCACATTTCTGTGCTGCGGATCTCATTTCTGTGAGGACAAAAAAGTAGACTTACCCTGCTCTCGTTACAAAGCAGAGGAAATCACTGGCATCAGATGAGTACTGCTACCACAGGAGAATACAGATAAACAGGCTTAGAAAAACTGAGACATCTGGAAAGATGGAGTAAAAATTATACAGAAAATACAGTATGTAACAGTACAAGTGGCTAATGGAAAAGCAGCTCCGGGATGCAGCCAAAAATCTCTTCACGTGGGACTGCTCACCTCAGCTATTCACAGTGGATCTGCACTGTTGAAAATTGCCAGCCAGGCATGCAGGATGTGAAAATTACTGTCTGATGAAAGGGAACAGCTTAGAGCACTGCCCTTTAGTCCTTCTGTCTTCCACAGAAGTAAGACAGATACGTGATGGTCCCTTTTCCACCCACAGAACCAAAACTTTCACACAAAAACTTCTTCCTGACACAAAGGAGTCAGGAAGAAGTAAAACCAAGATCGTGGATAAACAACCCCCTCTCATGCTGTGACCTGCCCTGTTTAGTACCCAGCTTCTCTGGAAGCAAGCTGTGAGATAATGGTGTTACATTATCAAATTCAGAGGTGTGTTATTAAAGCCCCCCAGACTCTCCAAATGAAGAGCAGTTCATATTGCCCTCAGTTTTTTTCTCACGGTGTCTGTTCTCTAGAAAACTTCCTCTGCTAAAGTCATCTTCAAGGTAGGGTAGGGGACTGCCGGTCTGCTTTTCAAATTGTTCCTCACCTTCTTATTCATATACCCTTATCATTTGGCAGTCTTCTGTTCTCACCTTGTAATCTGCTGGCTGGTTCTGACAACTCCAAATTTCTTATTTCTTTCAATGCTGGATCACTTACTTGAATCAGTTCTTTTTAAAAAATGGCCTTTTTGCAGACCTCTGATGTATTTCTTGCTTCCTCTCCAGGGAATCCAAGACAAATTGCTTTATTCTGAAGGTCTTCTTTCAATACTGCATCCTTGATTCTCAGCTTTTTAATCACGGAGAGGTTGTGCTCTGCCTCCACTGCCAGATTTGTTTACCAATAAATATTCAAAAATTATCAAGAACTACCATTCTACTTTCTCCCAGATTCCCTTTTATGCATGGGAGGAATTTCTTTAATTAATTTCAGCTCTGAAACTCTTTGCTGTAATTCCAAGCAGCTGCTGTGCTCTCCCCACTGTTAATGAACTTTGTGTTCATATGGCTCGGAGAAGGACAGAAAGGGCCGTGCTGGCTAAAATTGTTTGAAATTGGTTTTCAGCATGCAAAATAAACTGGACAGCTCCTATGTGAAATGGATTGCAGTGTCACTCCCCCCACTGTGGAAATTTAATCTGTCTGGCTGGTGAGAATGAGACTCACAGCAGGGGCAGAAGGTATTGACTTTTCCACTTTTTAAAAAAAGAATGTTATTTTTGTTTTCGAATGGACTGGGGCTGTTTCATCTGAATTGTCATTCTTAAATAATTGTCTTAGTAGAAGCAGTACATTTCAACCTCCTGCCATCCTTTGAAAGTTCAGGCTGGCTGTTTGCTTAGAGAGATGCAGCCTGACACTCTGAACCTACACACAGTGTGAAAAATTGCTTTGATCAGCTTGTGTTTATAATTTAAGGCAGTAAAATGGAATTCTCACTAATTGTTTTAAGGCATGATGTATTGTGTAATCCACAGAGAGATTCATTTCAAAAACACTGTAACCACAAAAACAGCTGTTCCACTGAGTCATTTTGCCAATGTGCAACTTAAAGCAAAACAGAGCAAAACCCACTCCCAGTTGTAGGTTATTGTGTTGATGGAGTAGGATAATGCTGGAAATGTGGGGAAAAACAACAGAAAACTCATCTCCACATTCCTTTTTATACCAGAAACTTGGAAACAGAAAAGAAAGAGCCTTTGGAGTTAAAAAAACCCAGAAGAATCTCAGTTTTGAAGAGATGCTGGTATCCTAATTAAATTACGAAGAGCAAGCCATGCATTGATAGTCAAAAATAATTTGCAAAGATAGGAATGAGTCTAAAATTAGATGGAATGGAATTAAAATAATAAACCAAGATACATCAGTGAAATACCTAAAAAATTCATGTCATGGATGTGCTTGTGTGCATATTTTCATGGTGTTTAAGTCTGATACAGGCTCTGGAAGAGAAGCGAGTAAGAACTGGTAAAGCAGGTGGAGGAAACTGCACTAAATGAAATGAAAAAAAAATAAAATGTACTGCGGGCACAGCTCTTTCATCAGTAGGAAGTTGAGTGAGCAAGTGAACAACACTTTCCATATTTAGAATGACCTTTCATCCCACCCAGCTTTTGGAGGGAAATTATAAGCTAGGTTCAAGTTTTATACCGAATTCCTCAGATGGGTTCTATCAAGGTAGCCTTATACTGAATTCCAAACTTTTTTTTCCTTGGGGGAAAAAATTTAGAACTTTTAATAAGTTTGTATTTGATGACTGTTGCAGGGACCAGAATGTGATTTTTGTGGCTGTGCAGTCCAGAGGTGTTTGCCTCCCGTATCGATGCTCTGGAGACGCAGGGCTCCAAAGAGCGCAGAGGTGTGACGCGGATGTGTTCTCTCGTTTGCAGATATCTCAATAAGCTTGCTCTCCTTGGTTGTCACGGCCTGTGGCCTGGCTCTGTTCGGCGTGTCCCTGTTCGTGTCCTGGAAGCTGTGCTGGATCCCCTGGCGGGAGCGGGGTTTGCCCTTCGGGAACAAGGACAGCAAGCAGGAGCCGCTGCACTACGCGGACGCGGAGCCCAATGACCGTGACTACAGCGAGGATTACCTGGGCCAGCCTGCCGCCTATCCCGAGGCCTCCATGAAGATCAGCCACACCTCCCCTGATCTTCCATTAGACACCCAGGCGGGAACGAAGGAGAACTGCGTGCCCAATGTGCGAATGCAGCGGCAGATCACTGAGCCAACCTCGTCTGCCCGGTCAGTAGCTCCAGTTTCTCTCTGTTATTAATGAACACAGGTACAGTCCAAAAAGCACAGCTTGATTATACAGCACATTGGTCTAAAAAAAAATGTGTCATTTTCTTGCCATGTTCCTTTAAAAAAAAAAAGACACAAATATACTCATTGAGGTGCACAGACCTCGTAGGTTGAAGCTGTCGCTGTTTTCCCCATGGACGAGTCGAGAAACGACACGAAGTCCAGGCTCAGGGATCAATGGAAGGGATTTAATGAATTCTCAGAAGACTTTTATATGTTAGTTCGCAAAGTGCATTAAGTGGCATAAGGTAATTGGTTTTTGCCATCCACCCCCTAAGGGGATTGGTCAAGTTCTAAGACACACAGAGTTCTGAGTGTTTTTCCAGTTAGAACCATAACAATTCTACCAAAACTATCTGCACCTGCAAAGTTTACAAAACGGTAACATTGTTTTGTCTTACTTGCATGGGAAAGACAGAACTCTCACAAAATGCTGCAGAAAGCCGGAAAATCTCTCTGCTAAGGCTTTTCAGTGTCCGCAGAAGGGACAGGATCACAATCCTGTTCCACTCTTTTCTCAACTACTGTCTCATTGGTGCTCTTCCCTCAGAAGCTGGATAACACAGAGTCCCGTGTCCCTTAAAAGCACCAGAACAGCCTAGATTTAGCTTGTAAAGCATATTCGTTTGCACTTAGCACTGGTGCAGAACACTCAGTAATATCTCCTCAAAGATTTTTAAAACAACCAAAGAAGAAAAGTAGGGCAAGCCAATGGAACACTTGCAAGAGTTAGAAATAGGATTAAAAATTGTAGATTTTAGCCACAATCATGACTGTGGGGGGAAAAGTGACTGAACAAGAGTCAGTGAAGTCTCCAGGGGAACTGGAGAACCAGTACACGAGGGAAGAGGAAAGGGGGAGGGTGAGAGTGTGTGCAGGGGCAGGTGATAGAAGGATTATGTTTCATACAGCAAGAATAAGGATCGGCATGTGAAGAGCCAGTAAATATCTGAGTGAAAGCAGATGCACTTCAGTTGGAGAAGGTACAGCACTAGTGCAGTGGCTCTTTGCTAGCCTCTTCTTTTTATTCCTCCACAGGATATTCTGCACCTCTCACTGCCATGAGGAGCTTAAGGGTTGATTTTTTTTTTTTTTTGGTGACATGACAATATTTTATCCTGGAAACGACTAATGTACAGCCATAAGATTATGTATTTATTATGCAACAAGGGAAAAAAAAATTAGGATAGCAAATAAGAGGCTGTTCCTGCTTTAAGCATGGGTAAACAGATATTTGCAGGGAATGAATGAGCAATTATAGCAGAGGAGCTATCGCTGATTAGATTCAATATAAATAGCTTTGGATTAATCCTATGCTGGCATTTTCCATGTGCTCTTTCTGTGTTCAACCTGAGCTCCTGGTACTCCAATACTCTGAGTGATTGCTGCATATGAATAGGACAATAAAATGGAACTCATAGAAGATTAGGATTTTACCTAATCCAACTTTCACTTTCACATCCCCCTACCTCAACAGGGATTGAAAATTTGGTTTTTTGTTGCCATCCATGAGGGAGAAATTTCAGTCACAGTAAGTGTGAATTACTAAATTTCACTGGACCAAAGCTAAAAGCAACTTCTTATCCTCAACTAATGAAAGTAAAGGAGCTTTTCAGCCAAAGAGCCACAGAGTTTATTACATCAGGTATGAGGGAAAAAAAGGAAAACGATTGTTGGGGTGGTCAGCAAACCAGCTTGAGACGTGGGAGCAGAAAATGATGTGGCATTAGCAGTGTGATGCAGAAGGTCAACTCTCACAACTGTTGGGTCTCAGGGTTTATCCCTTTGTTAAAAATCTGACCCCATTGTACGTTACAGAAATAATTCCAGATGCGAACAGGATCTTTAGTGTGTGTGCACAGGTCCTTATCCCCCCTCAGCACAGCCTGTTTCAACTCTTTCCTTCCCACTTCAAGGCACAATTCAATCCGGAGACAGCTCAACCTGTCCAACCCTGACTTCAACATCCAGCAGGTGCAGAAGCAGGAGCAGCTGACGGGCATTGGCCGCATTAAGCCAGAGCTGTACAAGCAGAGGTCACTGGACACAGACGATGGCCGGAGGAGTAACAGCAAGGCCTGTGGAAAACTCAACTTTATCCTCAAGTATGACTGTGATTTAGAGCAGCTGATAGTGAAGATTCACAAGGCCATCAACCTGCCAGCAAAGGACTTCTCTGGAACTTCAGATCCGTACGTGAAGATATATCTGCTTCCCGACAGGAAAACAAAACACCAGACTAAAGTGCACAGAAAGACCCTAAATCCAGTATTTGATGAAGTTTTTTTATTTACTGTCCCATACAACGATCTCAACACAAGGAAACTCCATTTCTCTGTGTATGACTTTGACAGATTCTCCAGGCACGACTTGATTGGCCAAGTGGTAGTGGATAATTTTTTAGATTTGGCAGATTTTCCCAGGGAATGTAATATTTGGAAGGATATTGAATATGTCACCAATGTAAGTATTATAATTTTTCTTTTTGAATTTTATTTGTTTCTGACTTTATTTCCCTAATCTGATTATAACTGAAATTGTCTGTTGAATTTGTGAAGGAAAATACTCTATTGTCTCTCTTTCTCAAGCTTTGACCTTAATCCAGGGAAATTGACAGTACCTTTTCAGTCCTCATTTCTTGTTCTTTGAATATATTAGAGAAAGTTTTATGTAGGAGACGGTGGGTTTAGTCATTGCCCTGCTGATGGGGTAGAAATGCTGGAGAATGTTTTAATCTTACTTAAACTAACTTAAGGAAATATTACTTTTCTTATTTTGCCTTCTTCCTGTTTTGCATGATTTTTTATGTAACTTACAGCACACTAATCAGCCAGAACTGCAGATTCAACATTTCTTATGTAGCGATCTTCAGTTCTTCAAAAGGCTATTCTCATAAAGTCAGAAAACCCCACAGCTATAATCCAGCCAAACAGAGTTCAGACAATGCTGTTCCATGACAGCAGTGAAACACACTGAATTGGTTTAACTCTTTGTTTGGCATCGCTGTGTTCCTGGGGAAACGGGGAATGTATTTTAGAAGTCTGTATTTCTGTTATCCCAAAGTCTCTGTTATCAAATTCTGTGTGGGAATCCGAACAGTGACTAGGTATAAAATCATGGAAATTACTTCCGAAAAAGAAGGAGCTTTCTACTCAGAGCAGGAGCCAACCTCCTTGTGATGCCATTAGAGATGAATCCCACGCATCCTCTGGAGGACAGACCTTCAGTGAGAATGATACATTGCAGAAATCCACAGAGGTGAAGGCACCAGTGCCAAGTGTCAGTAAATATTTCATTTGCTAATGTCAAGCCATACTCCAGTGGAGTGCACATTTTAGAGTCAAATAGACCAGACATCATTAGCAGTAAGATCAAAGGGTAAGTTTGTTAGACCTCGGTTCAGGAAAGCACTGAAACTGAGAATAAGAAGCCAATGAAAAGTAAAGGATGTTGAGACAAATAACTTGCCTGAATTCAGACGCTCAACTTACAGCTCTGTGGTCTGGTAGCATGTCCATATTACAGACCAAATTGATTAAATCCTTTTTTTGTTTCTTTGAAAATTCTTCAGGAGAATTTATATTTTCCTGGTTTTAAGGTGAATTCTCTGCACAGTCCTGTCCCAGACAAGGATGGAAGTGCAGCAGCAGAACAAGCAGTTCCTCCCTCGGGGTACAGGCAGGGGCACGGACACTTGGTGTCCGGGAGGATAAACCTGGCTTTTGTAGGAGAAATTACTGCTTTTCAGCTGCAAGGGAAAAGTAAGGCTGTGACAGAGCAGCTGACAGTCATTCCAAGTGAAAGGCTGCCTTCATACAGCATTAAGTGTCCCAAGATCAGCTTCATTTTTTACAGTCAACTGAAAGTTGAATGCGCACGCACACCGGGGCTACTTTGGGATGAATGAGTCCTTTTTTCCTGCTTTAACTTAGGCAGAAGATTGGCTCCGGTATTTTCTTTTTGAACCACTTCTTCCTAATTTCAAAAGTGATGCAGCATATCATTTGTATTCAAATTTTCTGTAATATCTGAAATTAAATTCAGGACTGAAACATGAGTCATTTATTAATTCCTCCTGGTACCAGTTCTCCCGTGAAGTGTAACCCTGTTTATCCAAACAGAACACACGACCTGCCATTTAGACTTGTCACTGGCTTTCCAGCCAACAGAGGTCTTTTCAAAGCAAGTGACTCATGGTACATAGGAGACACATCCAATTTTGGGTAATGTGAGTTCTGAGATAAGAGTATCAGATAAATGGAAGTGTGGAGTACTCAGCTTACCAATTAACATTTCCAAAATTTCAAAGGTTAGAATTCATTCCATGAGGTTCTGAGAAATACTCCATGCATCATTTAAGAAACCTAGTTTCAGCCCATTTTCTTGTCTGTGTAGCTGAGATATCTCTCAGTCTGACAGCAGAAGCTGGATCCAGATCCAGGGCTACCCAGTGATGCTGCTGCAGTGAATACTCCTGTGGCTGCACTCCAGCCCAGCAGGCAGCATTAGGGAAACTCAGAAATAAATTTTGGCAAAGTGTCGAGCCCCATTGGGCAGTTTATGGTTGGAAACCAAAATTGTATCAGCTGTAACAGGTTTTCAATAATTTAACTTTGAACGTCGTCTTGTTTCCAATAACAATTAGAGAACAGAAAAATGCTGGGTGAAGTTACTGAAGGGAATTCACTTTATGTAGGTCAACAAAAAGTGCACACAGGAGGGATAAACCTAGGAAATGAATGAGAAAAAGGGAAGCTCCACACAAACTACACATGACAAGTTTGCCTTGCTTCTGAAGAAGGCAATTCATTTTAATTCCTTGTGCATCTTATTACACTGCCTAACCAGTGAGCCCAAAGGCCTTTATTTTACATTCTTCATTTTATTATGTTCTAATCCAATTTGACACAGCAATATAAAAGAATGTATCAAATCCTTCTCTGCCCAGCAAAATGTCCTACTTCAAGTGAGCACTGCAGATTATGCCTGAAATGTCAGCTTTGCTGCAAACAATGCCATTAAACTGACCTATTATGCCATGTGCTTTCTTCTGTTTGCTAATAACACTGGAAGATTTTTTTCTCCTAAACCAGCAGTTTTTATTCTTTGGACTATGACATCTGTTACCATCCCAGAGTTTGAAATTATTTCTTAACACAGGCGCATGTCGGCATAAAAATTTTTTGCATGCTTAAAAGCAGTCTGGTGCCAAACACGAATCTCCAGTATCAAAATGACTGTTCTTCTAATCCCAGGTCCTCCGAGCATAAAATCTCCCTCCTGTAACTGACACTTTTTCCAAGCAGAAAAAAAGCGGCAGTGGGCTGTATAATGGTAGAAATAATTAAGTGGATCAACTTTAGCATGAGCATGAAATGAACTAGATAAGCTTTTTTTTATATCTGTGTACTAGTCAGATTACACTGGTTTCTGGCTTATCAAGAAAAAATGATGCTTTTTGTTTTTACCCTGGTTTTCTCTTGTTGGCATGTTTTGTTTAGTAGCATCAAAAACATAATCAGAGTTTGGGGTGGGGTTTTTTGGTTGTGTTTGTTCACGGACTGATGGCATGTTTGAAGAGAAAAAAAAAGTGGTTGATACTTCCTTGGTAGCCATCTTCAAACTCAAATGTGAGCGAGCAAAAACACATGGCTCTGTCACAAGATAAAATGAAAAACCATGAAAGAAGAAGGTGTCAGATATGAAACAGGAAGGTGTCAGATGGTCCATTTCAGAGAAAGGAAAACCTTCTCTTTCAGAAGCTGCCAAGTATCCCCTTGCATAACTTGCTGTGCCCCTAGATAGGAAAATCCTTTGTCAAGAATTGCTTGTTAAACATCGCTGGGCTGATGCAGGGCACAGAGAGAATTTCTGCCAGCTGGAAATCCAGCTCTGGTTCATCCTGGCTCTTTGGATTCTCAAAGTGCTCAGCCACTGGCACTTGATCAGCAGGTGAACTTTCTAGAGAGGACAAGTACTTAAAAAGTGACCTCAACTTAGAGGAGGGGGTAATTGTAGTAAGAAAGGTCTTTTAGAAGGCAATTCGTGGCTTTGGTCTTACAGTATATATAGTTTCTGCCTCTGATGCTATTTTTTTCAGTTGTCAAATATAGTTATGTTTAATATCTGGGCATGGAACAACAAAAACTGCTCTTTTTTCTGGATATTTAATCTCATATATACAGTTCTAAAAAATCCTATTCCTAACACCCCGTTGGCACCTTTCTCTCGTCTCAAAACAGCCAATATATCAGGGTACAAAATGGGGTTGGAAATATAGAAGGGAAATATTTCTGAATCTGAGAGAGAAGAGAGTACAGAAACAAGACCCTGGGTAATACACATAGAATATACATAGAATTTGAGAGGTAACATGGCACAGACTTTAAGGAATGTGTTTACTAAAACCCAAAAGAGAGTTATGGATAGTTCAAAGCTATGAGGAGACATGAGCTGTATATCAAGTTGTTCACTTTGACATCTAGAAAGAGCCAGCATATGCCAGAAATTTCAAAGCCAAGAAATTGATTTCATCTGTTTGTAAGAATCTTCAAGCTCTGTTAGGGTCTGGGTCAAAAATGCAACAGATAATGCTGAATTCCTTTTGCACAGATCCAGAAAATAAAAGCATATTGAAAAAAAAAATTAATTTAAGATGCATGTTTATATGCATGCTAGTGTTTTGACAAAGTGAGAGTTAAAAAGTGGGGTGATTATAAGTATTTGAAATTCTGCATTCTGAAAAGGCTAATTGTTCACTGCTGTGGTTCTTGAGTTTGCCCGAGCAAGAAAGATTTGAGAATTTGTATTTTTAGGCATTTATGTTGTATAACTGAGATGCAACTGGAATCATAACATCACCAGAAGGAAGTTTTAAGTTCCCTGTTTCAGAGATGTTAATGCCAACCACAGTATGTGTGGAAGAGAGACGAAAAGAGGCTAAATTTTTCAGTCAGCTGTTCATGGAAAGCATAATAAAAGTATAAAATACTGAAATCTGACCCAACTGAAAAAAGCTTCCTCAAAGGTTGCATTGCTCAGGTCCATTCCTGCTGAGAGCTGGGAGCATTCAGTGTCTGCCAAACGCACATGAATAGGTGCAGGTCATAAGGCTTCGGGCTTAGCCCTCAGAAATCGAGGAAAATAGACATCCCTCTTTGAAAGAAACAGGTAAATACTGCCCTTAGCTCTCCTACAGCAGAACAGGCTTGGACAACAAGGATGTGACTTGCTCGAGACATGGCACTGCTGATGGCACCAGTGAGAGCAGGTCCAGGATCTGCAGATTCCTGGCACCAGCCTTAATCCACTCCGCTTGCTCTGCTTATCTCCTTCGACAGTGTGCAGACTCTGGAGCTGGCAGGAAGTCAGCTAAGTCCACCTACTCCAGTTCTAAAAACTGTTTAGCTTGTCAAGATGTTTTAGCTAGTATTTCTGAAATCCCTGTTCTGGCAACTTGCAGGGTTTAGAGAAGTGATGGCATTGAGCAAGAGCTCAGAAAAGCCTTTAAAATATTTACAATGGTTAACAAAATTTTTGAGTTGACAGTTTGAGGAGGAACAGAAACAAACCAAGTCTCTGGCTCTGTGTACTAATTCAAATCCAAGCCATCAATGTTGAGTGCCATGTCTACTTTTTCTGTATCAGTAAAAGGGAAACAAAGGTTGATTTTAATTTTTTTTTTTTAATTCAGAAAACCTATCCTGTATTAACCTAGTGTTCTATTTCTTTAAAGCAAGTAGGCTTTGGCACCGGGGAACCAACCAGTTATGGATGTGGAGATGTACCTATTTAATTGATTTGCAAATGCAAGTCTCTTTAGAAGGGACAGATTTGCAAACCCAGGAGTCTTGCCTGTTTTAAAACATGGCAAAAGCTTAGGAGCAACAACAACTATTTCAAGGCTATTGTAAGGCAGTAAACACAAGGGATAAGATTCACCTTGTTTAATGAATTTGTTTAAAAATAAAAAAAAACAAACCAAAACCACAATCAAACCCAGAAGTAGTCAAAAAAACCCCAAACCAGGAAGCATAATTGCCTTTGAGAGGCAGATCAGTGGATATTCATCTTCTTCTGAGTCACAAGGTCACCCTTTGTTGCATGATTTTTTCTGTCTATTCTTAATCAACTGCACAGAAAAAAATGAAAGTGCATGTGTAATGAATCACTTCATAGCCAGAAGATGCTGGAAAGTCATAGATCTTTAATCCTTCAGATTCCGAAGGGTCACCACAGTAAGGATGAAATAGAAATTAATTAGGCTTCAGCATCAGCACAACAGGTGCAGTACTCAGTGTGCAGTGCAGAACAGCTGCAGCCAGTGTTTTTCTTTTTAAGTATCTTTTTAACCACCTATTTAAATGCATTAATTTTCAACACTGGGCTTTTCCTTTTGTCTTCTGGGGTTTTTTTTTCTTTCTTAATTCAATGATTGTAATAATTACTTTGTAGGGGAAGATTTGTCAGGAATGCCATACATTTAAATGATACAAGGCCAGCACTCAGCGTGGCTAAACAAAGGACAGACACGATTATGTACAATCACACAGGGTAGAGATAAAATATTAACAAGTTTTCAGAAAGTTGAAGGCAGCATATGCCTAATTCTGCTTGAGAACTGGGTAATAGTGAGAATAATAAACAACAAAACTTGGGAAGGGTAAGGAGTAAAAAAAGGTCAAGTGCCTTGGAGAGCAGTGGTTTGAGGTGCAGCTCTGTGGGTCCTGAGTCGGTGGTACAAGCACTGCATGCTTGGCTCTAAAAGGATTGAGGACTATTCCATGCAAGGGATTACCCAACAGCCCTGTAATTCCACAGGCACAGCCAGAAACAGCATGGATCTTGTAATATCACTGAGGCTTCAGCTACCATTTACTGGGGGCTTGGGAGCAGTTTAAGGAAATAATAATTCAGAGAGTTGTGTCCATGTGTGTGTGCACCATGTGAAGTTTACAGAGCCTGGGAGCACGGCCATCAGAATTTCCAAGGGAGCTTTTTCACTATGGATATTCCGCTACAAAAAAAACCCCATACATACAACCAACAAGCAAACAAAAGAAACTAAAGCAGACAAAAGAATAAGAACAAAACCCATGTAGTAGAAATACAGTTCTACAGTTTTCTGTTTCTATGTAGTAGAAATCCAGTTTTTTCCAGTTAAAAAAATTTAATAGAAAAGAAGATATTTCAAAGTTAGTATTGTGAGAAAATTGAAATTTCAAAATAAGATACTTTGATTTCTCATTTGGAATGCATTTCTATGACTCTATTTTAAAATACTTTGAAAGCAAATTGTTTCAAGTCAAGTGATGGATATTCTGCTTCAATATGGAAATAACTGAAAATTCCTTATCAAATTAGAATCCTGCTTTCTAAACTGATATTTTCCCTGCCCATCAGTGCTGCATCTTCTTGAGTTCTCCATGGTCCCTGTATCCTCCCTGTTGCCCTGGTACCACAACCCCAGAGCAGCAATAGTGTGTGAAGAACATTTTCCTCCACACATTAGCTGCATGCTGAAAAAGGTTAGACACAACCCTCAATTCCTGCTTCCTGGGTAGTGGAAGTGTCTGTAAGTGTCCCTGTTCTACACGTCCCCCTTCTCCTTTCTTCTCACCCTCCTCTGCCAATCCTTTTTTTCCCAGAAATCTCTCTCAAACAAGGCTCTGGGAGAGAAAAAGCTCGCCGTGACACTGACTGCATATAAACCAAAGTCAAAATGTGATCCCGGTCAGCCAAGCCTGTCCTTCAATTATACCATCCAAAATTGTCAGTAGGAGCTGCAAATACAAAAAAAAAAATCTGGCTCCAGTATTTTACAATTCATAGGCAGCAGTTCTTGAAGACGAGCAAAGAGCATTCGCACAGCGCTAAGACTAAAATAGCTGTATTAAAGGGATCTTGGTTGTAACCATTCTGCACATAATTCAGGATTAGAATGTGCCACAGCCTTTTTTCTACAGGGTTATATAACTTTCAATTTAAACATGTATTTAGCCAGGCAGGGAGAAAAAAAATCGCTTCGAACACGCATTTAATTATTGAACAGTTTTGGGAATGCTTACTCTGTCTTTTTTTTTCTAGCAGAGGTCACAGGAAGCATTTCAATAGCTTATGGATTTATCAAAATTTCTGCAAAATCCTACTCTTTAAATTAAGTTTCAATATTTGGAGCCAAACTTGAAAGTATTCTTCCTGCTGAACATACTGTGCTTATGTGAAAAGCCTCAAGCCATTTTTAGCCTTTAATCCCCACTAGATGTCACAGCCATCAGGCATCCTTCTCCACCAAACAGCGTATTTCAGAGTTTTACATTTTCCCTCTCTGTGCAGTCTGTTTACCCAGTTCTCATGTTATTTTCCCAGGGCCTTTCATTTAACAGTAAGTGGACTTTTTTGTTACAATTTCCTTAGGGATTCGCTGTAACTGTCTCGCAGCAGGATATCCTGGTTATTGGGGCAGGGGATAGCAGAGCTATTTGGGAAGCACCTCCAGCACACCATATCCAACAGGCTGGCATCCTAACACAAGCTAAAATGTGGATGAGCTGGGGGACAGTCCTGAATTCATCTTTTCTGGTACATCTGTGATCCAGGTAAACAGGTAGGAAAGAAAGTGCCACTACACACAGGCTCTTTTCTCACCAAAAGATTTGTCTGGCCCCCTTCAGAGTCTTGTTACAGGATATCACCTGTCTCACACTTTAGCCTTTCACGAGTCCAGAATCTGTAACAGAGGACAAGATATCATCTGGACAGAAGGGAGGAAATGCTGGATCATAACTGGTGCCAGGAGGCATGAGGTTTGTGCTTACAGGCTAAACTATAGAGCTTGCCAAAATTAGGATAAGGCTATACCATTTGCTAAATAATCACACAAGGGCTGTCTTCAGACCTCCCCACTGCCTTTGTGGGGGGAAAGCATTGGAAGCTGCAGCTGAACTGGGAGCTGACTTGTGGAGAAGGGCATATTATTCCCACAGTATTTGTCTATATATGTATCTCTAGCTTTTCTAGATTTTATCCTCATCCAGGAAATTTCAAACTGATACAAATGACAGTGGAAACTTCAAAGGACACGCAAACCATTTTTTGTAAGATGTATTGCAAGATTAGCTTGGTTGGTCAGAGCATGGTGCTGATGGTGCCGAGGTTATGAGTTCTGTGCCTATAAGGGCTATTCACGTAAGAGTTAGGCTGGATGATCCTTGTGGGTTCCTTCCAACCCAGAATATTCTGTCATGCTGTGAAGTATAATTCCAGATATTGTGGAGGCCCTGTTTGTCCCTGGGTGGCCTTGGAGGTCGAGGTATGTGACAGCTTTTCTGTGTTCAGTCGCAGCCCCTCAGAGCACGAGGGCCACTGCCGAGGCTCTGTAGAGAACCTTGCTCAGGTCATTGCAGAAAGATCCAGAGCTCTGCTCCTCCATCCTTTCACTTTGTGAAAAACAGGCAGCCAAACCAGGCAGAGGAAGAGGGGTAGAAAGGCATCACTCTTTCATGCTAAGTGAGCTGTTTTTCTGAGAGCAGAGCTAAAGAAACAATGGCAAAACTGAGGACCTGACTGAAAGCGTTTTCAACAAGATTCATCAGCCCCAAGTTTATGACATCTTTGCAGCAGAGAACTTCATTTTTACTCACTGTTTTATTTCATTTTCTGTCATGTATGCTCATTTCTCTAAGCATTCTGAATACATGTGTATCAGGAACAACATATAAAGTATAGTGTCTCCTGAAAAAATTCCAGCAGGCCACAGCAACATCACTTTGTGCTTGCCTGGGGAAGATAAAATGACAGACACAGAAATCTCCGAATTCTGCACTGGTTCTCAGAAACACTGAAAGGCAATGCACACTCAGTGCACACTCCAATTCTAAAAACATGGATATTACAACTCCTGTAGCTAGTCCTGCTGAAGTTACTGGAAGTATTCACAGGGGTAAACGAGGCAGAGAGGCTTTTGCAGTGTCTGGGCCTTCCCGTGGCTCCCTAACAGAGATTTAGAGCGAGCATTTCACACCATGTGCTCTGGAGAAGTGACAGGCTCAAGTGACGAGAATGCATTAGCAATGTCTGTGCTATCATGGCATTTGAGATTTATGTAGCTGTAATTCTCCTGGCCCTTCATTGCTTGATTAAACACCTTGCTCTATTTACTCAAGAAAACAGGAGTCACAAGCTACCTCTTACCTTGCTGAGTGCTTAATCATTCACTACTCCCTTCATCAGGCAAACTTCAAATTAAAGCTACGTACACCATCTGGAAGAAGATTCCTGACTAGTGATGGGATCTTGCTTGTGGTGGGCAGGGAAGCAGAAAACAACTGACAGCTGGAGGTTTTCACAGTCGATTATATGAACTATTGGGATAAAATTCCCTGCTCAGATATTTGGGGCAAATCTGGCATCTAAAAAAATAGCAGTTTATCACAACATCAGGAAACATAACCTTGCTTGCCAGGCAACCAATTACTGACATTCTCAGAATGTGTGACTGAAGTCATTGCCCCTCCTACCTAACATCTCCTCTTCTGTTTCCTGCAGTAAAATTATTTTGAAAGGAGCAGTGAATAGGAGAAACACTTTGAAGGTTAACTCCAAAGAACAAAAGAACAGTTCTCCATACTGTATTTTGTACATCTGTTTTCAGAATTCATTGAACTCTGTATGTGTTTTCTCTTTAAAAGCATGCTGGGGTTTCATAAGTATTTTTAAAAGCCAGCTGTGATTTAATCAACCATCTGATCTGCATTATTATAACTCTTCTGAACAACCCCAACAATAAAATAAATATGTATGCAGTAAAGTGAAACAAAAGTGTGTACAAAAATGATAGGAAAAAACCAGCAGACTTTGGTTTCAAGCACCCTAGGGAGTTATTTATGATCATCAGGAAGAAAGGAATCGCTTAAAAATAATGTAAACCTTTCAATATCTGCACTCCACTGAGCACAGAATCTTACAGTAAATGCTAATTTGACAATAAACTTCACTCTATTGGGACCACAACATTTTATGCAGGTAGAAATGAGTAGCGCTCAGGATTAGATCCTGACTCTATTGTAAAGTCAGGGAAAGATTTCCCACTGAAGCTCAGATTTCATGCATATCCTCTTGCTACAGTTTGGAAATAGTATCTTGTAAACAGTACAAAAAGCCAAATGAAATAATGTTAACAGGTAACCTGAGATGTACATCAGAAAATGCACTAGAACAGAAGAACAAGCAAATTGCCATCCTTTTATTCCTCTCTGCAAAAGAAATACCTGACAATGACCTACTCAACAGAGAGTTGAAGGTACTCCTCCCCCATATTTCATGATTAAAATATGAGCAAGCTATCAAATTAGGTTTTGGAGAACGCAGATAGAGATCTCTCCATCAGACATTACCTGAGTTCTACATCTGCATCTTCAGTTTCTGACTGGCTGCAGCCATCCTAAGGGAATGAAAACAGATTATTTTCCCTCAAGGTTTCTTCAGTGAGCACCGCTGGCCCATTCCTTTTGGTACCTCAGCATCGTTTCTCATTTTCCAGCTCCTTTTCCAAATCCTTCGCTTTACTTAATGTATAGAGCACCAGAATTCTTGGGAAAGCCATGAAAAACACTTCATTTGACACCAAGCTTTCATCATAAAAGGACAGATAATAAGCTTTTCATCCTATCTGTAACACTAATGCTTTTTTCATTACAATACAGATATTTTTAAAAACAAACATATCTATAGCAGTAGATGCTCACTGTCTTCATCCCCATCATCATGTTGTTCTCAAAAGTGACTTATTTTAGGAAACCTTTCAGTGCTAAATCAGCACACACATCCTTGTTTGCTGACAGTTTTGAGTCAGGATGGTCAGAGATAGCTACACTAAATTCTTTTGAAATCATACTTCCTAAAAATTGAGGTTGGGCCCTTTTAAGGTATCAGATCAAGTAACCAAAGTCAGATTAACAGAGTTCTAAAGTGTACTCACCATTTTGGACAAGCCAATTCACAACTCTGATTTCATCTAAAAACCAAATTATTTAAATTACAAAGCTAATCAATTAGATTTTTAGAGAAATTGAGAAGACATCTAAGTGACCATGAGGTTCTCGGTCACAGGCTGCCTAAAAGTGCTACTTTTTTCCTCCCCATAGGTGAGTATATACTGAATAATACTATTTATTCTGAATTTAGACATAACCGGGTCTAAGTCTGGGCAGCTCATCAGACTCACCTCATGATTCCACAAGGAAGACCTGAAGAACAAGCTGCAGAAAACAATCATTTTCCTCTCTAGGTGTGTTTCACATGTAGCACGTGTAAGGTAAAACAAGTTAGAGGAAAAGTGTGCTAAGAGGAGGAAGTTCTGTTGACTCATTTTTATGGAACTGAAGCACTAAAGCACTTCTATATTTAGTGCTCTCTTTATCTCACATCTTACACTACCCTCTGTGCATTCTTTAAGAGAAAAAAGATGCTCACTGAAGTGGCCCTAAAATTGCCTCCAGTGCATGTCTAAATAGAATAGGGGGGCACGAACACATCTGACAGAGAACAAGTGTTACAGAAAAAGAGCTGTTATCACACTCTGCAAAACCACATCTTCTCCTGTTCACGCTGTAGACACCTGGATGGATGATACACTTGATTTCAGAGTCTGCATTTTCTAAAATGGATTCCTGTCTTCTCTCTTTGCCTTCCTTCAGCTTCCTCAGTCTTTTGTTTGGCTTTAAAGCTTTCTTTTTTTTTTCTGTGTACTGCTAAGTAGATGTAGTGCTGGGTTGGTGAACTGCCTAGCAGCTCCAAGATTAAAATATTCTGTTTATTTGTAAGGTAGGTGGATGATACACAGCAACAGCATAAATTCTCCATGACCAGATCCACATAGCTCAAGTGCCCTAATGAGAGTAGTCCAGAGCTGTCTCTGAAGAAAAGCAGGTAGCTGGATTTGCATGAACTTCTTGGCAGCACCAGCAATGAAGGTACCAAGAAACAGTGAAGTGTTCCCTGAGAGAAGCGGATCACCACAGATTCCATGGCATTGGTCTGGGAGGTGAGGCAGGGAGGTTTACCCTGACAGGGTTAGATAGCAGTAGCATCTCAGCATGTCATGCAGTCAGCAAATGTTACAGTCTGTTATGAAATCATCAGTAGCACCTCCAGGAGGAAGCAGAAGAGCCTTCTCTCCCATGTTTGCCCCCCACACCCCCATAAAACCATCACCAAAACCCCAACATCTCTCCTAATTCAAATGTGTAATTTTCTTTTTAGCATGGTTTGAGAACCAAAGGATGAAAACTGTCCTCTTGTCCACACTTCTGGAATGATGCTGTCTAGTTAGCATTAATTTTATTGTCATCCTTATTCTTCCTCCTTCTACTGCTTTAATTCCTTTTGTATTTGGAAACCAGAGAGATTCGAAGTTATGAGATAATTTTTCAGTATTGAAGATGTGGGGGTTTCATCCATATTGACTTATTTAATAACTGTGTTTTGTAGGAAAAAGTCCATGATTCTGTTCTTCCATTTAACTTGCAGTTAAAATGGAATGGCTGTGCAAGGACACTCGAAGCAGTACAGCTGCACACTTTTGCACCCCATCCATTAACAGAATACTGCCAGCAGTGAAGCAGTCTCTTTACCTTGGCTGCTTCACTTGGAAATTTGCAGATATTTTCTATATTACTCATATAAAGAAGTAAATGAAACTCCTATGGAAATTGTTTTCTCTATTGTTAAAAGTGGGCAGTTTTATTGAGTTTAATGAGGAGTGTTACTGGTAAAATGCACGTTGTGAAATTTAGTTGTGCATTTGTTCTAATGGAAGGGGACATGGAATGCTGTCAGACATGGTTTTGAGCCATAATGATCCCTTTTCACCTTTTCTCTGGTGGAGGAAACTTTCTGTGGATGGTGCAGTGGAGCCTGGCACTGTTCGTGTTATCCAGGTGTTACTGTTAAACAGGTTACTGTTACACAGGTGACAGATCAGAAAAAGCCAACTTTTTGTATTTAGTGGCACCACTTAACAGCAACCAAGTCAAAGGTACCAGGATTTCAGCATCAGGGGACTCTAGAAACAAAGCTGCTTTTTGGCCGCAAACACATGAAGTATTCTCACTGTTGCCTGACCTGAGGGCATGCATGACACGACGTGACAGAATTGTCTCCAGAGAAACAAAACACATGGAGAAATTTCAGCAGAAAGGCACTTGATCATTGGCTTTAGAATCACAAGGATACCTAGGAAAAGTAGCTATTGAAAAGAAAAAAGTAACTTCCAATAGCAGTGAAGAAAATCACTTTGTCACTCATAGGAAAAAAAATAGGAGAAATAGATTCATAAGCCCATGCTTCTTTCCCCACCTGCTAAATTGACACTGAACTTAAAAGGAGCTGCTCACTGAAAATACTGCTTTTTGAAAAGTCCAGCTTAGGTAATAATTCTCGTATTACTTTTCAGTGGGATGAGAAGCCAAAAAGGACCAGAGAGAGAGAAAAGGTGCACCAGGGATTTCACTGAATGTGGATTTGATATCCTGATATCACAGAATCACAGAATTATTTAGGTTGGAAAAGACCCTTCAGGCCACGTAGTCCAGCCATTAACCCAGCACTGCCAAGGCCACCACTAAACCCTGTCTCTAAGTGCCACACCTACGTGTCTTCTAAATCCTTCCAGGGCTGGGTCACTCCACCGCTTCCCTGGACAGCCTGTTGCAATCAGTAGAATTTTTAAATGCTCACACAGGGTTTGGATTAGTGGCACTGCAGTGTTTGTTAGCAGTTATTTTAGTGGTCTGTGAAAGGAGCACGTTATATATATCCAAGGGGTCAGAATCGAGGGGCAAAGTGCTGCTTTGCTGCCTGTTTCCAGGGAACAAGGCACATGTGCTTCTCCAGCTTCTGCATTCTTTACACTGGCCACCGTAGCTTCCCCACTGAAATCGCACCTGGAGTGGAGTTCCACAGCAGATGGCAAAATCTACCAAGAGACCTGATTAAATAAAAAATTAAACGTATCTCAGAGAAAATTTCTAGAATGGCAGGCAAGATATGCTACTGCAGCATAGAGTTTGACATTAACTTTCTACTTTTCAAGCATGATTCTATTTGCAGTATTCTCTTTTTTGTATCAATTTCTCCAAAATTGTAGAGAAAACTTACACTAATAGTGGTTTCAGATTTGTGAAAATGGCCTTTCCTTATTACCCGTTTTGTGACGGACCTGTGCTTAGCCTGAGTGGCAAAGTCAGTACAGAACACCTAATGTGAACATGATGAACACATCCACAACACATTATAGGTGCTTCTGCAGGCTGAAAAGAACATTTTTTTTGTCCTGTTGCTATCACTTTCTCCATCTTTTTTCAGCACTACCCAGGTACATAGTTTCTCTCCTTCTCAGAGTGATGTGCTCAGAATACACTGCTGCTTTGCACAACACAAAACGCCTGCACTGAGAATGGCATTCAGTGCCAAGGGAAGTTGAGGAACTGTTAGTAGGGCCCAAAAGCCTCTAATATCATTTCAAGCCAGTCTGATTAGCTTTTTTTTTGTACAGAATGGCCACTGTGCAAGACTTTATCCTTAATTAAGACTAGGTCAGCGGGGCACTGGGGCTGGCTGCTTCCTGTGGGCTGGGATGTCAGGAGCAGTGGGGGACCCTGGAGCTGCTGGCCAAGACTTGGCCAGCCAGGTCGCATCCCAGCACCCCAGCCAGGGACCTGGGCAGGTGGGGACCTGGGGGCAGCCCCTGGCATCAGCCAGCTCCCTAGGGAATGGGGAGCTGGGCCAGGGGCAGGTGGGCGGGAGCCCTGGCAGGCAGGCAGGGCCATGAAGGGCTCTCGGTGCCCTCGGGGCTCTGACAGACTGATTGCTTTCAGTCCCTGTACACGGACAGATAATTGAGTGGGGTTAGAAGACAGAGGATCTTTTGATGTTTTAGCAGAGCTGTAAGTCCACGTGCAGGCATCGTAACTCAAGGTAGAGTGAAAGGCCAATCCATTCATTTGCATACAGATCTAGTTTAAATTGACATTTTCATTTTAACACACTAGGGGGATAAAACTAACAGGCAAGATGTTTTGGATTAAAATATTTTGATTAGTTAACTTCCTTTTAAAGCCAGCTTCCTCCCCTGCAATTTTTCTTGGATGTATTTGAAATTTTCATTATTAGTGGTATATGGAGATAATTGAACATATCTTTCAACTTATGTCAGAATGGAAGCAAGAGGTAACTGGCAAATAATTTGTGGTAGAAATAATTTTATGCATTAGAATGGATGTGCTGCTTCATTTTCTTCAAGCTCATGTTTGCCTAGAGATAGTGAACACTTAACACATAATTTAGCCTCCCCTTCATACAAGCTAGCCTTTAGCCTTGAAACCATGGGGGTTTATTTTCTCATCTCTTTCCATCTCTGTGATGTTCACCAAAAGTTTTCTTTCAAGTCTGCGAGGTTGGCCCACCCAGGTTAAATTACATGGTAAGGTACTGCATACTACAGTGCCATTAACCTCTGCTTCACTTTGGTTTTTTCAGTCTCAGTATTTCACAAAAATGGAAGTCTAATCCAAACCAATAAAAGCCTGTGGAAAAATTATTGGGCTTGACATCACAGATACTGATAGACATTCATTAACAACTTTGGTCCTCACTTTAGGTAACCACTGCCCAATTTTCTGGATTGCACCGTTCGATTGGTTTGTGACGCTCCCCTCTGTGAGACAGTCCCTTGTCGGCCTGACCTGCCTGTCCTTCCATTTCTACCACCTTCACCTAGCATCAAAACTCTTTATTTTTCCCAGTGGAAGCTCCCTCTTCATTTCCTTTTGAGAAAGCACTTGCCCTCCAAACACATATTCCTATCTAGGGCAATTTGCATTTCATTGCTATTCCCAAGCTTGTCAAGACTTCTGAAGCGCTGCTGCATTCCCTGCAGAGGGAAGGGTCTGAGTCAGCTCTCAGTGCTCCTCCTTAAAGCTTTAGCAGCGGGAAATCAGACCCACCCTCACGAGGCTTCCCTTTCAGCAGACTCTGGAAGCGCCATTCCAAGGGTGGCTCCTTGTGAACACCGACAAGGTGGGATATGTTGAGGTGGGAGAACAGGAGAAGCAAATTTCTCCACAGCACCTTGCTTGTAAACTCACGTCTTGCAGGTTATGGCATTTTTATACGTTCCATCATGAAGATGCAGTTGTTTCCTCTACTGTTCAAGCTTTCCCTGTCCTACAGCCACACACACACACACACATGCACCCCCTGCCTCCCAGCACCAACCAAAATTATCCAAGGCAGCCTGCAATGCCTGGAGAACAAGGGCCAGGGCAGACTTTTTTGTGTTATTAAATCTATACTGAACTTTTTATTTTCTAAAAAGTGACAAGTCATGGAGTAATTAAAAAAAAAAGCAGTAACAATTCAAGAAACTAAAATATCTTTCAGTGGAATAGTTTAATTTGGAAGGAGAAACTTAAATTTCAGTTAACTTTTGTCTCTGGCCAACAATGCCATTGAGCAAGCCTTCGGACCCAGCTCTGTACTCACTCTTTTCTTAATAACTGATGAGGGAGTTAAAAATTACTTCTCTTAACTTTCTACAGAAGTTTCACTTTCAGAAGGCCTCATTTCTGTTTTTCCCATGAAGTCAATATCTGACATGAGCACACACACATAAACAGGACAAGTACTCCAGCTTTTCCAGTCATGTCACTACTAATTTTCGTTAGCTCAATTCAGACTATCTCTCCAGTTCATCAATTTAGTTTGGAACAAATTAAGACATTATTTCTATCTCAATAGCTACAGGATAGTTCATTAGATTCACTGTTAGGCCCAGATTCAGCAAACCACTGTAGTTGTTGTAAACTGAAAATCTGCGTAAAGGATTCAAAGGCAGTAAAATCTATAGGATTTAAGCATGTGTTTAAGAACAGGTATGGGATAAAGTTTATCTGTATTGAATGGAGGCTGGATCTTAATACAGAATAATTTATCAATAAAGTCTTAAATTGCTCTAAGAACAAATATATCCTGTAAATGCATCCCGATAACTGAGGATCATATGCAGCTCACTGATTGGAAAGTTTCAATTAATCACTGCCACCCTATTTATAGGATATGAGTGATGACAGTGGAGATGTTGGTCCTTTAGAGAGATAAGTACATTGGCTGCCTGCAGGAAAAGGCCTCTGTCCTTGGTGCTGCTGAGGACATTGTGGCAAGAGAAAGTTATGAGTATGTTCCTCTCGAGGACGCTGACTGGATTTGTTCTGAAGCATTCATGAAGTGAAAGGCTCCTACTTTGGCTCCAACTGCCCTCATTTCAGAGGTATCTTGAATGACTGGCACAACACAAAGTCGTGTCTGGAGGATCCTTCTTGTGTGGCCTGGATTAAAGAAAAGTAGTCATGACACAAGGATAATGGAACCAGGGGAGGAAAAAACCCCACAAACTCTAAAAATCCATGTCAAAAGATCTTCGCACTCTGACGACAGAGGATATGCTGTTGGCTTTACTTCTGATACAATCTTTATAGAGAAGTTGCCAACATGCTCAGCAAACTATGAGTGCACAATCCAGAGTGAATTACATACCAGCACTTCAGCTTTTTCATATTCCTTCACTGCAGTGAAACCATGCTTCAGAATTGTTTGTTAATGTTCTTTCCCAGTAAGTGAAATCAGACATACCAAAGGCTTCTTTACTTACTTGCTTTCATTTTTAAGAAAAGCATAAAGAAAAGAAATAGAGACAATGAAATACTAAAAAAAAGGGAAAAAAATGAAATCACAGTGAGAAAATGGTACAATTTGAAAATTAACTTAAAGCATTAAATATAGCGTGACATTGATGTATTGAAAGAATAATTATAAAAGATAGGCCATTCCCATTTTCCAGTTACTTTACTTAATCACATTTCTGTAGATATAGATTGATTCAGGCATTAATAAATATCTACTTTACTAGAGTTCATTTCTTTCTGTCATGAAAATAAAATTTTCCAGTCATATCTTTTCTATTCATCTCAAAATACGTAATGAGAAGCAACTGGCACTCTTATAGCCACATGCAAATTCAATTAAAATCCAACATTTCAAAAGAGTTTTTATCAGTATATATTTCTCATAGATATAACTCAAAATAACTCTATGATGAAATAATAAAAAATGTAGAGCTAACTTCACAAATTCTTCATGTTAGATACTCTAGATTTACTATCATTCCCAAACAGATTAGAGTCTATTGGATTTGCATAATATTTGTGTCCTGGACATGTTCCTCAGCAGAATTAATATCTTATCACTCAAATCTTACTCCAGACTTCTCAACACAGATGAGCAATTTAATAAATGTATATCCCAAAAAGCAAATAGCACTTCTTAAAGCATCTTTAAATCATTTAGGCTTAACACATATACCTAGTGTACTTAACTCATCCTTGTCTTAGCTGAGTGAACCTCGTCTGGAAAAAATCCTTGCAAAATTCAAATCCCCACATTAGCAAATATTAGAATGATGTGCAGTGAAACTTATCTTGCACTATAGCAGTTCCCTTATTATAATTCCCTTAATTCCAGAAAAGATTTGGAAGTAACTAGGAAGAATTTTTTGTTGTTTAGAATGCAAGTAATGCTCCTCAGCCTGGAGGGGAGAAGAAAGAGAGACTTTAATTAAATAGTGGCAGTCTGTCCTTTCTGTGCTACAGAAGCTCAAATGATCCCATCTCATTCCATGACACCTCTGCTCTGTTTCTGTTTTCCAGTGTCCTTTGCAGGGACATGTCCAGCACCTAAAGGAGGCAGCATGCAAAGCTGCCATTGCCTGAGTTGTACAGCTCTGACACAGAAGCAGGAATTTAACAAATCTCTAAAACCACTTCTGCCTTGAAAACCTCTCTCAAGAGTTACTAACTTAATGGGAAATAAGCAAGGGCACCAGTGCCTGCTAAGTGCTTCAGTTAATGTTAGGTTGGTGGGATGCATAAAAGTACATGTGGGCACCTCACAACCCATAATTAGTTTTGCAACATAGCAGGAAAGTGAAAAAGTAGTGTCTGTCTTTTTATAGCTGGGGAGCTGAGGAAGCTGGCATAATTGAGACATATGCTTTAATTAGAGTGGCACAGGCACTGCGTGGTGCAGGCCCATCACAGCTCCTCTGCTCCAGAAATACAGAACTCAGCTTTCCAAAGAAATGGGCACAAACCTTATGAATGCCTGACTCGAGGACAGCATATCTTTTTCCAGACCAGAGGCAGAAGCAGAAGATAGAACCTATAAATTGTCTTGTTTTCTTCCATCCCTTGCTGCCTGTTTTGCCTGAGTTTACATACCCATTCTCTGCACTCAAAGGTATTTATGAGAAGGGAGAGGAGAACTCTGATCCCAAATGTCATCCCCATTTGTCAGATTATCCCTAACAACCAGGTGACTTACACTGAGAAGGTTTGATCCAGCCTGAGCTGCTTAATGCAGCCTCAAAGGCATCAAAGGTGAGGCTGTTTAGGGGCCCTTAGTCACCATCCTCTTTAAGGTCACACATCTCCCTGTTTAATATGCTGAGTTATACTCACTAAGCAACAGCATGGAGCTGCTGACACAGTACTTGGGAGTGATTTATCCTGTGGGCTAATCTCCAACAAAATGGAATAATTTTAAAATCTATAAATACTGTGTGATTATAGACTAAAAACCTACTAATGTTACTATTAGAATTCAGCATTTTCGAAGATACATTTATTTCAGGTTAGTTTTACGGGGTGGGGGGGGAACCCGAAACGTTTTCTGGGAAAAGCAGGAACAATAACCCTTTCAGTAGAAGCCACTGAACATTATGCAAAAAATATGATTTTTATAATGTATCAAGAATTTCCGGCAGAAACAGAGGAAGAAGGAAGCATAATATGAGAGGGGTGATTGGCTCCATGCTCCTAACAGCAATCTTATTTGCTGTGAGGTTTCACGGATTATGGGATTCATCCCGTTTGCAGTTTTCAGGCAAACCTTGTGATTTACACCTCTGGTTTGAACTCCCCACCTGGCCTGAATACATATGACTCTCCCAGGTAACGCTGGGGCGTTTTCAAGGAGGAAGCTTTGTGCTCTTGCTCCGTTGAATAGAGAACTGCATGAACACAGCAAGGGCTCAGACACAAATCTCGGTGGGATTATCAGAGGCTCCCTGTAAGGCACAGCTCATATCATCAAGGCACTCAGCCCTCACCCCGAGCCTGGAGCTGAAGCCTGGGGCATTGGAAAAGCAAGGCAAATCCCCATCTTGTTTTACCTTTTTTAGCGTACAGGAACAGGCCGGTTACAGATTAAAAATAAAGGCCCTGTTTTCTTCCCCTGAACCTGGGCAGTGTTTGAGGACAGTGGGAGAGGGGTATGTTTGTTACAGGATATTTATTCAGCTCTTTTGTGCTTCGTGCTGAATGGGACCAAAAGAAAAATCATGTAGGGCATATACATATAAGTAAATTATAATTGCAGTTTAATTACCTTCTGATTATATTCTTTTGAGTTATTAATAAAATTGACCAGCCTTTTGGTCTGGTTGTATTAGGGCTGTCATGGTTGCACTGTAACATGCCCAGTACGGTATTACAACCACACTGAATGAGCTTAGACACAAATTTGGGAAGTACAGCATGCATGACTTGATAACTGCAGTATTCACACAAGGGCATGGACTTCACACACAAGATGGAAAGTGCAAAGCGTTTATTGTGCAGTCAGAATTCCCTAAATACCAGCACCTAACAGGATATCACATCATATAAACAGGAAAGATGTTCACCACAGTGTCCCCCAATCACCTGGGGTACTGCACAGATATTACCTATTATGGTAACAGGTAAACAATACCCTATAAGGTCACAAACTACAATTATCACTTCCCATAGGTCCAGCACTGTCCACAAACCCACAATCCTCTCTCAGCCCATCCCCGGTGACCTGGATGCACTCCCAGGGTCACCTCTGGGTCTAAGAAAGAGGCTCTCTCTGGCCCTCAGGGCCTATCTCTCTACCACCACGTAGTGCACCCCAACAGATAACCTACACTATTATGAAATCAATTCCTAAGCAGGAATTTCAAAACGTCTCTGGCAGTGTAATGCCTGCAGTGCCACATTTTGTGGAGCGTACGCAGTAGTGCATAAGCACTCAATTCAAACAGGAACTAATCCTTGCAGAGGATCCTACCCTCTATGCTTGTTAATTCTGTTCCTCGGAGCGGTTCCTTGCTAATACAGCACACCTTTAGTGACAATCCGTGGCTTAAGCCATGTAGCTCAGAGATTTTAAACTTGTGAAGATGTGCACTAATCCTCTCTGCGCTCTGATACGTTGGCTTTGGTTCTGTGAAAAAGCTGAATTTGTAGAAAAGACCTGTGTGTTTGCTGGATGAGAGGGTCATGCCTGTGACAACGCTGATCTGCAGTCAGAGCATGGTGCCTGTTGCCCTGCAGCTACCCAGAGAGATGAACACACACGTGCAAATTCTGGGGGGCAGTCACGGTTTGTGGGACTCTCTGAAGATCATTCCCTCATTAAACCTTCCTAACTGAACCTTGAGGACCCATTGTTTGGAACAGTTTTCAATGTTGCCCTTTAATTACAGAAAATAGGGGAAAGACAGTGAGGAATAGCCAGGTCATGGGGAAAGGCTCTCTCTGTTATAAAATCTCTTTCCAAACTTTAGAAAACATTTACAAGTAGCTGGTATGATGAAGTAGTCATTAATTCCCTACAATTTAAAATGAAAGTGGGAGGAGACAGAGCTTCTTTTTCAGACTGAGAGAAGGATTTGCATGGCAAAAGGTGTCTCTACCCTGCTGCTGCCTGCAGTCTTCCCTTCAGTCACACTCTCAGGCATTGGCTTACTAACAGACAATCTCACAATCGTCTGTGACCTATTGCTACGACACCTGCAACTTCTAGAACTGGAAGAGACTAAAGAAATCCCAGCTCTGTTTCCAATATAACTCTGATTTTTCCCATATAATGCCCAGTGCAAATTTTCAAAAAGCATTAACAAAGTATTGTCATTGCAGCATTTGCTAAAATATCACAGTGCAGGAGACAATTATTTTTCAATTGTAAGGCAAAGCTTGTGGATAAGTATATTATGGCATAATCCCTACTACTGCATTCAACACATGTGATCCATTCTTTTCCCAAGCAGTTCACTTATGCAGTTCATTTATGCAGTTATATTTTTACTCTCCTTTCTCGTGACCAGTGATAGGACACGAGGGAATGGCAGGAAGCTGTATCAGGGGAGATTTAGGTTAGACATGAGGAAAGATTCTTCACCCAGAGGATGGTTGGGCACTGGAACAGGCTCCCCAGAGAAGTGGTCACAGCACCAGCCTGACAGAGTCCCAGAAGTGTTGTGACAATGCTCTCAGGCACATGGTGTGACCCGTAGGGCTGTCCTGTGCAGGGCCAGGAGTTGGACTTGATGATCCTTGGGAGTCCCTTCCAACTCAGGATACTCTATGATTCTCTGATTTTTCCTGGCATCTGTACCTAAAACAGTTGTGTAGTAGTTCGTTTAACTATAAACTTCTCGATAAAAACTCATGAAAGTTTTTAAAATGTTCATTCGGGATGATCAAGTCTGGAACGGAAACTTTTGTGTTTGGTAGTGACAGTAAAGAATTTACAGTACTCACAGAATGAATGTCACCATGTGGAGCACTGGAGCTGAACACAGAGTGACTTTGCCACGGCTGACAATATTGAAGGACGCCAAAATACACAGTTAAAACAACAGATGTCTGATGGGTTTTTTTGTGCTCAGGGAAAACCTGAGCGATTCAACAGTGCTGTCTCCTTCTAAAGGGTGGTGACCAATTCAGGAAAAACAACCTATCAAAATTTGCCAGAGTGACAAATTCCCAAAAGATGGCTTCAGTCAATAATTTCTTTAAATGGCTTATGAAATTCTGCTCCCATCAGAGCTGCAGCACAAGAGAGAATTTCACAGCTATGAATCTCAGCACCTCAGAGCGGGGCAAGTACACTTACATGTTGGAAGTTGCTCTCACAATGAGAAGGATAAGTGGAAATTTTGCTTCCTGTTTTCCTGGTTATAGGTATCAAGCTCCAGCTGATCACTGGGAAAATTTCAGAGATCAGTTATTTTCCTGTAATGTTAAGGGCAGGTGTTAGCCAAGAGAAATTTCTCCTGGATGTGCTGACATCTCTTTAACCTGTAGGACTTCTCACAGCATCTCAAGCAGCACTTTGATCCTCCCACCAAGTGAGTCAGTGACACAGTTTTGTTGCAGCAGGTTTGCTTCCAAGTGGGAGCTATCAAGAGGCACTAAACAGGCTGAGTCATAGCAGCCACCTCGATATTGTCCCAGCCTTTATTAGCTTTTCACCTACCGTGAAACACTGATCTTTAGAATGGAAGAGGTGGTAGGGTTAAAAGCTGGTTATTCCTGACAAATGGCCCATAATATCAGCCTTTTCCTTCTCTGACAGCATCTCTCTTAAATAACAGCACAAGGAAAGGACCTGCTTTTGAATGAATGTACATGTTTGGTTTTTCCCTTGAATGAGCTGTGAGCTGAAGCAAAGATGCCTCTCTTGAGCAAGGGGTTGGATCAAGTGACCTCTAGAATTCCCTTCTGACACAACGCTTTTCTACAACTCTGTGCCAGCAATGCTTTCTGTCCTGCTCATCTCCCCTGCTAACTCATGAAGCGACATAAAATAACTGCCCAGGCTCTGGGCATCGCTCTGTGCAGCAGCTGCCTCAGAGACAAACCTGTGCTAGGGGCTCTTTCCAGGTATTCTCCCTCTCCTTCTGTGTCGTCCACCACCCTTCATCTTTTGGTGACTGACTGAGAAGGAACCAGCTTGGGAAAGACGAGAAGCTATTGCACAAAGCTAAGTAAGCAATATGCACATACTCCACCAGAGCTGTATTTCCGTTCCCTATAAAACCTGGAATGTAGCTTTGAAATTGCTGGATCAGGTAAATTTTTTTCAGTCAAGAATGAAATATTAAGTTGCAGGAAGCGGGTCTATGAAAGTGTGAACTCACTGCTTCGTCAAAAAAATGCAAATCGAATTGCAGAAATCATTTAATACAATCTTTTCTTCACTGTTTTTTTGATTAAAGAGCTGGATTTCCCCCTTTACAAAAAAAAAAAGTAGTAACGCTTTGTAACTGCAAACAGGGTTTGCACGTTTTCTGCTACCTTTCTGAAACCCTGATGCCATTAACACAGGAAAGGGTTACAAATTATTCTATCAGTGAAACAGGTGGATAAGCTTACTTGAGGGAGCTTGTCTGTGTGAGGCACAGGAATTTGTGGTTGTTATTATTATTATGATCAACAATTAGTAATAACCCTTCCTCTGCTTCTGGTGGAGGCTGTCCCGTTGCCATAGACATTTCACACCCATCACACCTGGCTTCATGCACACTTGAGAGTTGCACAAAGCTTTGCCCTGTCCAAACCATTTTTTTTCCTGTGAACATCTCTGTGGATTTCCTCCTGCAGACCAGAAGGAAAGGCACTGATATTTGTGGCTGCTTGTCAGTGATACAGGCAAATCACTGAAAAACATAAAATAGAACAAAGGTTTTCCAGTCCCTCACAGGGTACCTGATAGTTTAAATGTGTGTCATCTCCAAGGACTCAGTGCTAGAAACTATAACCTCGTTTACCCTGGAGAGCTTTTGCTGGTCTAGCAACATAGTCACTCGAATTTTGTATGCACATGGGTGGCTGTTTTTTTCAGATATGTTTCAGAAGGAGAATTCAGCTTTTACTGCATGACTGTAAATCCCCAAAGGTGTATTTTTATCTTTAAGTCCTGCTATGAGAAGTAAATTTGTTATTATTGCTTCACATTATCTCTCTTTTCTTGGAACAGGATAACGTGGATCTTGGTGACCTTATGTTTTCGCTCTGCTACCTTCCAACAGCTGGTAGACTAACTATTACAATAATAAAGGCAAGAAATTTAAAGGCAATGGATATCACAGGAGCATCAGGTATGAATGAATTCAAAGCTCAGTGTGTATTTCTGTCCTATTTCCCTCCCAAGACACAGAATTCAACACTGTCAAATCCCAGAATGATTTTTGAGAGGAGGGTTATACTGTGAACTCTTGAGTTACTTGAGTACAGGAGTTTATGAGAAATAAATAATGTATTTTAGTTTGCTCAGTTTAAAATAAGTTGCTCTCTCAAAAAGACTGCAAGATTATTATTTCCAATGCCACTGTTATTCGGAGTAGAATAAGGTGGCCAAAATGCATTCCCAACACTGGGAATTTGTTTGTGCAGCAGACTGTTAGTTACAGCTATGACACAGAGGCAGACTGACCCTCTCTGACAGTCCCCCAGAACCTCTGAGCCAATTCTGCAGTTCCTGGCATATGGACAAAGCAGTGATCATCCCAGAATCCTCTCAGCAACCCTTTCAAAATTCGACAATAAAAATTGCAAACTAACTTAAATAAGATTTCATAGATGACTTCTAAATACTAGCAGGGAGTTGTAGAGCTCTCAGAAAGGAGCTACAAAGAGACATTGCTACATTCAGGAGTTTAAAAATAATTACAATTCTCTTGAGAAATATAAGCCACTAATTGTTATACTTTGAATTGTATTTAACCATACATCAGTAAATCCCTTTGTGAAAAACATTGTCATCTTCTGTCTGTTCTACAAATCTAACAAGTAATTAGGCTGCTGTAAATAGGCTGATACACAGGCTGTTGTATAAAATAGTCATGTATAACACGCTTCAGTGGATATTTTAATACCCTTTGAGAAGCTGGTACACAACAAGGAGCTCCTTGAACCTAAACTGTTCATTGTAAACAACCAGGTAAAGCTTTCAAAGCTCCACTGCCTCCCATGCCTTCCATGGTAACAGAGAAGCTCAAATTCCAGTCAGGTCCAGGAGATTAATTCCACAAGCAGGTATGGGCACACAACAAGCCTGCTCCCTTCACTTCCCATTTGCGTTTGCCTAAAAGCATCCAAAGAAAAGCAACATTGTTCTTATAATCCACACAGATCCCTACGTGAAGGTTTCTTTAATGTGTGAAGGAAGGCGGCTAAAGAAAAGGAAAACTTCCACCAAGAGGAACACCCTGAATCCCGTTTACAATGAAGCCATAGTCTTTGACGTCCCTCCAGAAAACATTGACCAAATTAACTTGTCGATAGCTGTTATGGATTATGACCGGTGAGATACCTGTAGCTGTCAAATATTGGCTGATAAAATCTTGCACGCTGGATTTGCATCCCGAAAGGAAATTATCATTTTTTCCCTATAAGCGGGGAATTAATGTCATGTTGAGCTTGGTAGAAGTCTCCAGTTGTTTTTGTTTTGTCAGGTGGAATTTCCTTACTAAATTTTAAGATATAGATTTGCATCCATAACTGACATAAGTAAGCTACGTATGTGTTTAGCAGAACTGAAGTAACCGGGCATTTAATCAGAGAGGCCACACACTGTTCTGTTTGTACATTTAAGCCTTTACACACATGCTCCATTTGTAAAGTTGTGTCTTAGAGCCTGTTTGCCTTTGCAGCTAATTACAGAACACAGGCAAAGAACCTTTTGTGTGCTGTAAGGGGGGAAATATTAAATTACTCCGATCAGTGGGAAACGCAGAGAGCAAACCTACGTATTTCCTAATGCGTAGAATTCAGGCGAGAATTAATCCTAAAAATCCACGATTAATGTTTCTGATAGAATATGTAAATGGTGTGGTTCTGAAAGCAAAGTTTTAAGAAAAAAATATTATGGACCATTTTCACAGTGTAGGTCACAATGAGGTCATTGGAGTTTGTCAAGTGGGCAACGATGCAGAGAGTCTAGGGCGCGACCACTGGAACGAAATGCTCTCGTACCCTCGGAAACCCATCGCTCACTGGCATCCTCTTGTGGAGGTAAGGCTTTGATTTCCTGCTTCCCCCTTGCCATAATTGTGAATGTTCTCCCACACGGCATTAGAAGTTGGATAAAATTTTATGAGCAAACCCAAGATCCCATCAAGCGTGCATGAAGTAAATCTTAGAAAAGGGCTTGGAAACGCTGATGTTAAAATTCAGACATAACATGCAAGTTAATTCTGCTCCTTTCAATTTTAGGGAGACAGAAGGTAATTGATGTCTATAACATATATATATATATACATGAAAACACCAAACATTATACACTCAATTAAGGGTTTGGTTTTGTTTTTTAAACAAGATCTTGGGTAATATCTTTCACTGATAATGGATATAAAGAAATGGACCTTGTTTACAGAACAATCAAGACCTATTTTTTTTTTATATACAACAACCTAATTTGACTTCTTTTCTTGTAACAATATATCATCCATGGCACTAGCACATCCCAAAGGATGCCTAACTGCACTGAAAAAAATATGTTTAAGTGTCTCTGAAGGTCTGAGGCACTGATAAGAAGCGACACAATCAGAAAAGCTTTTCAAGGTTCCTATGGTTTTTTTTGTTTTGTTTTGTTTTGTTTTTTGTCTTTAGGGCCCTATTCAGCAGGAATGTTATGCAGGTCTTCTGCGCTTGGATGGCTGCCGAAGAGGCTTCCTCACCCTTTTAACCTATTCAGCAGAAATTTGGCATTCCTGTTGAACTCTTTCTTAGCCATATCCTCAGGGGCTATTCCACAGAGTCCAGTGGGGTAAAGACGTCCTTTTAATCCCTCTGTCTAATCCTCTCCCCAATACAGGGAACACTAATCCTGATTCATGAGATGCAGAAATTCATCAAAGATCGAACTAAATTGCTTCCTGAAGTTACCATGACTTACTCCTGTTGTTGCTCTCACTGCCTAAGTCAGGCAGTACTCCCAGTCAAAAGGAAGTGTCTTGTTTATGAACAGCCCCAGAGTTATCCCCAATGTTGAAAGACAGGAATGAGCAGAGCCATATGAAGCCAAGAATGATGCTGTCAGCACTAATACTTGGAGGCAGGCAGTTCACAGCCCCTCTGAGTTTACTTTCTGCACCAGAGTGCAGCTGTGTTACCGCAGTGCCACCAAAGGTTTCCCTACTTGGTTGTGAGCACTGGCCACAGGCAGTTCCAGAAATGATTGCCAGGCATTATGAAGATGCTACAAGCTGGGAAGAATCCCACAGCCTTGCCCTGTGTCCATAGGGAATTGCATTTCCTGGTGCCTGGGCACCACAGCAGCACAGTTTGAGCAGGGAGTGCCCACAGGCTGTGTGGCAGCGGGAAGGCTCGATGCCTTCTCACAGCACGGGTGCTGCCAGCGTGCAGCTGCCTGTGGGAGAGGATGGGACACAGTGGGGCAGCTCTGCCCCGGGGGTTGGTGCCCCCAGTGGCACGGCAGACACTGGCTGAAGTGCCACGCTGGGCATTTGGGAGCTTTCAGCTGTAGCCAAGTGTTGATAGGAATGTTTGACATGGCACACGAGGTGTAGTGTAAGGGTTACTGTTGCCCAGAATACAAGTGTTTCTTAGCAGAAATTGTCTACATCCTTATATCCAACCTGTCTTCCCTCTTTGATAAATTTCATTGCAGCCAGAGCCCACAATTAGGTTTTGACAGCTCTTCCCTTTTCACAGGCATCCTGTTCTTTTCATACATGCCTGGCTAACTTCTTTAGATTTCATTACTGTGGATTGCTTTTCATGTCACTGAAAGCTAAACAGAGACATATTTTTTTCCTTCCCAGGAATCAAGTGGGGGAGGGTGTCCAGCGCATCCAGGCTGTGCAGAGAAATATATACACAGCATATCATTTTGGTTCCTGAATCAGGATTAGACTCAGCGAGAGCTTCTGGAACCTCTGTGGCCACAGCCATAGGACCCTGAATATTTGCTGAATAGGACCCTCAGTCTTCTACTGTGTGAAGAGCTATTGGTTTCAAATAGCGTGATGTTATCCACTCGTAGCATTAATTCTCCAGCTGACACTACTGCTACTGATAGATTATTTGTATGGTCGTAAGCCTTACCCAAATTCAAGTCATCATTTCTGTTCAGTAGAGTAACCCAGGTTTTGCAAGCAAAATGATAGCAATGTAAACCAACAAATATGGGAAGCAGCAACAAATATTGTCCTTGTATTTGCCAAAAAGGTGCAGTATTGTGAATGGTTAGCTTTCTAAGTATTTTTTTTTCAAGAATGGTTGCCATCAGATATTTGTTTTTTGATTACAAGTTGCGTCCTCAGTCTCAGCTGGTGCCTCCTTTCACCTGACATGAAAACAAATTAATATGGTTCCTTGCAGAAATCCTTCACATCTGAAGAACTGTAAAAAAGTTTTGATGGGTGAGAACAAGATGCATATGGTATTTGTAATGACAGCATGTTCTTTGAGAAAGGAGATAACCATCTGTATAACATGGAGGTTGTTATTCCTCAACCTTTGTAGATGATTTTCCAGTCAACATCTCTGAGTTGTGTCCATGGCACTGCAAACTGTTGGAAGCATGTCCTGGGCGGCAATGCTGGATCGTACAAACAAACACTCACACCCCATGTCGTTTGAAAATGCTGTTCCAAATATATACTGCCTGTGAAGACTTCCTTTATTTGTGGTAGAATTAGCAGGGCTGTTTTACATGATGGTATATTGTAAATTCTGACAAATTCTGACCATTAAAAGAAAATGAATCAAAGCACCGGATTCTGTCACGTAATGAAATCTGTGCCCCAAAGCAGGAGATCCTGGGATAAACTTTTTGACACTGGTTTAGCCACGCATGGAGTTCTCTCATCCTCCAGGATTTTCTACAGAGAACTTGACTCACCTTTTTACATGGGAATTTTTATTTAAAAGATGCAAATGCAAAGTATGAGTGTTTTATACAATACAGTTGTCTTCTGTGTACTTACAGAAAGGGAGCCCTGCTGTTTAGGTAGTGTTCAGATAAGTCTATGTGCACACACATTGCTTCACGTCTTGTATGTGCCGAATGTTCACCAAACAATTTAAGTCTGCAACTTTGCTGACACAAATATGCATGCACAGATTGAAGAAATATCTAAAATTTTGGCCTCAAACCTGAAAAATTAGTTTTATAACCTATCAATGAGGATCTTCCACAAAATCAGAATTACTCGTGGGTAAAGAATAGCTTGGCACTTGCAGGAGATCTTGGATCTGTTGTAAATGTGTGCTGCAGCTGTAAATCAGAATTCCTGTAAGCACAGTGGTTTTCAAAAATCTCTTGCCATGCTGTGGAGAATACTGCTGCCACAGGCAAGGGCATACCTGGCAGACTAAACAGCACTTCCAAACCTGCCCAAGCACAATTTCAGGAGGGCAGCCACTGGGCATTTCCAAAAGAATGAAAATAATGTTGCCATGGCAAAACAGTTTCACTGCATGTTCAGCTGAAGCTTTCTTGCAGGAGGCCAGTGATACATGACAATGTGCATATCTGTTCATGCATGAGCCTCACCTCGGGCAGGATCCTGTGCTCTTTACCCAGGCTCATCTCCCAGGAGTCACCAAGGGGAGATGGGCATGAGCAAAGAAGGAGGAGCTCTTTCTTTGGAGTGGAGTTCTCTGATTTCCTGGACAAATCATTCCACATGTGTCTCTGCCTGGAATGCAGAGCGGGCACGCTTCCCACTGCAACATGAGCAGCACAAACTCCTGGGCAGGGGAAGACACCCACACAGCAGGCTCGAGTGGTGTCCATGGAAAAGTGCAAGAGCCTTTCAAGGATTTGTCCCCAGCAGCTCAGAGGGACATCAGCTGAAAAGTGGTATCGTTATAATTGCCAGTGGGTTGCAGTTCTTTCATTTTATTACCATGCTCAGTTTATTTAATGCTCAAGGGTCTGGCATCAAAAGAATTATTTTGAACAGAGTTCTACTAAAACAGGGAAAGAAATCTCTGTGACAGCGAGCATTTAAAGTGGAATGCAGCAGACTTCAAAGGCTTAGACATGAGGAAAAACCCCTAAATTTATTGAATTCTCCTAATTTTTGCTCATGACTTGCGAACTGTTACTCAGGCTGTGGCATTACTATGTGCTTTTTACAAATACCTGCCTTACCATAGTAGTGCATCTATGGAAAGATAGATGTTTTCTGTATTTGGATACTTCAGTCTTCACCTTTATACTCCACTTAACCGATGATATTCCCTAGACCTGAAATATTTTCATGTTCTGGTTCTGGTTGGCTGGTAGGCTGCTGCTGTCTTTGGACTGTATTACAATAATGCCGCAGCCTGCTGGAAGGAACAGAGCATAGATAATTCTGCTACAAACTCAACTGGAAACACAGGGAAAACTGTGGTCCCAATACTGCTCAATCTTTCTTTTCTGAACTATGATTCTCAGAGATAAATTAGCAGTAGACTCACAGGAATGATTCCAAAGCTGAAACCCTCATTTGTTTTCTTATTTGCTGTGAATGCATAATTATGCTGTATGACAAGTGTCGTTACTCTAACATAGAAGAGAAAATCCCTTAGAAATGCATCTCAGCAAGATTTTTGTCCCATTTTGCTCTTTAACAATGTGCTATTAAATTATTACTTTTAGTTTTCTGTAACAAGCCACCGTGTCAGACGTTGTTCTGTGAAAAAGCAGTGAGTGGCAGTGGGAAAGCCTTCCAAGCTACTGACACTGAGGCCGAGTACCATGGACAGTGGCCTGATATTCCCATGACAAAACACTCACAGCACGACTCCTCTGCAGCTGAGTGCTCGAGTATTTCTTTATCTGCTTATCACAAGACATTAAAAGCATTGCTGTTTCCTTTTGTTTTGCTTTTCCCTGTAAATAGCCCTGGCAGTGGATAAACAAACATTCATCTCAATCTGGGGAAGCGGGGGCTACCAGAACAGAAAACCAATATGTAGCATAAAAGACCCAGTGTTAAAACTGTTTCTACCAGCCGTTGCATGGCTCAGTTTTCCATGCCAGCAGATCCATAAAACACAAAAGCAGTACATGTGAGACTCTTGTTACATAGAGGTCCAATTTAACCACTGGTGGGGGGACTCCTGGATCGATACAAAATTAAACAACAGCAAAGGACAGTGCAAAAGAGTGAAAAAGAAGAGTTTATTTCAGTCCACCCTTCTTGGCTTGAGGGGATGGTTGTTGAGGGGGCTTTTGGGTTGTTTTTATTGTTTGGTTTAGTTTGGTTTGGTTTGATTCATGTGTTTTAAGCACCAAACATGATATGTAGCTGTGTTACCCTGAGCACCCAAAGTCAGAGACACAGGAGATACATTGATTTACATGCTTCTCACCGAGCAACATTCGAGCACTGAGGGGACATGTCTGCAACTGAGATAAAAAATAACTGAAAACCCTTTTGGTTTAAAAGTAAAAAAACAATAAACGGGGACCAGGAAATTCAGTTGAAAAATCTGTTTGACCCAGCTAGAAATCCATCTGAAATGGCTTTGCTGTTAATGCATTTTGTCTGAACAGAAAGAAGTGAAAAAAGTGGATCAGGTGACTCCATCTGAAGTGTCATCGATTAAATGCTTTTTTTCTGTTTAGAACAGTACATTGCCAAATGATTACATCTCAGTATCGAGAGAGAAAACAATGGCTTTCTTATCTAGTAGGGAAAAAAGGATGCGGAGAAAGTAACCCACAATACTGTAGAATTTAACAGAAGCCCCCTGTGCTGCGGAAAACGGCAGCAGGACAGGCTTGGTGACAGCATCACCTTGGATCCTGCTGCAGTTAGTGCTACCGTAGCTCGGTGCTGAAGGGACAGCCTTGCAGCACGTGCGCCAAGCCGTGCCAGGCGCCGGTTGTATTCCAGCGGCACCGCAGCATCCAAGGCTGAGCAGCTCCCAGAGCTGTGTTTACAGTTCATTCCTGGTACAGTGGGTTGGGCAAGGAACCGCAGCTGGAAGTTCTCCAGGGCCCTGCGGATCTCTGGGAGCACATCCATCTCCTTGGAGGCCCGCAAAGGGAAGGGCACGGCAGTGGCAGTGCCCGGGAGAGGCGTCACCTGCTGAGCGAAGGCAGCGCACGCGGCACGGAGGGGAAGGTGACGGGAGGACTTGTAAACATCTGGGCTCTTCATTTGTTCGTTTGTTTTGTCTGGGCTCTTTAGTTCCTCCTCCTTTTGCTCAAACGTAGACATTGTAAAACTGAGGTGTTTTACTCGGTTGCATGCTGGCCAGCTGCCATCTTTAATCCCCATCGCAAAGGTGCGTGAAGAGAGGTGTGTTGTTTTGCTGTACTTTTGGTTTTGATAACACATGAACATTGTACTATACTTTATTATTTCTTGTTCAATAAATAGTCCTGGTATCTCTATGTTTCATGTCTAATTTTGGAGAGTAGAGCCATACCTGTATCGAGGCTCTCTCAATTAGGTGGGCATTTTGTTCGTTCAGTAGAAATAATGCATGATTCCTTTCACAGTGATGGTTTGAGGGACAAAAAAATTCTTAATTTTGTAATATGTATTACAATCTTCTAAACACAAGTAAAAATGTACTGTGATTTATTTATATAAATCTAGTCTGAACAAATAAGTTTTGATCTTAATAAAAACTCTGTAAGAAATCGTGCAATTGTAGTTTATTACTATTTTGTATTTAATAAATATTAAAGTTAAATTCATTATTCAGAAAGCCAGCAAACACTTCAAAAATGTTTTTGCTCAGTTTTTCTCCACAGGTAATGTGTTTTGATAAAATAAATGAGGCCAGAGAAACAAAGCTTTTAACTTTACAGCACTCACACATCATTTGGGAGTTTGGATACTGAAACCTCCTCATGTTTCATCCCATGTCCACAGTCACTATGACAGAAAGATTATTTGACATATCAGTGGTGAATCTCATCTATGTTTAATATTAAGAAGAAAATCAAGAAGCTACAGAAGTGCTTCTATCAAGTGGCATTGTGTTAAATTAACAAAATCAGTATTTAGCATGACGTGCTGGCAAAATTAGCAATCTTCCTGTCAACACCTGACGCGTAGCTCCAGGAAATTCCCAGAGGTCCCCTGGCAGAGCCCGGAAACAAATGGAGAAGAGTACAGATATATCTGGTATGACCACGCAAACTGCATCCAAAAAGGCAACACTCTCGTCCTTTTCTCTTGTCCTTTTCTCTTGTCCTTTCCTTTTGTCCTTTTCTCTTGTCTTTTTTTTCACACCAGCTGAACTTACACGTCCATCAGCAAGAGTCCTGCATGTGCATGGCTTCTAATGAAGTAAGAGCCTCTCTGTGTCTTTAGGGATAAGCTCAGTCTCTCCTCATTTGGAAGATGTGGCCTCCTTGCACACACCACATTAATAGAGGGCTTCTGACATGTAACGTAAGGCACAAAACAATATTTCATGCCACTAAGAAATTGATTTCGGTCTCTTCTCTTCTTGGGACTATTTGATATCGCAGGCACAGGGAAAAGAAATGAGAACAGGCCTAACAGGGCTGTAGTTTTAAAGTTGATACTATCCTTAATAATGGGAACACCTTTAGGCCCTGAGTAGACTCCTGTTTTTCTGCAAGTGAGCTGGGGTAATGGGAGGTGGAAGATTAACAAAGGACACATCTGTAGGCATTTTGTCCCTGGCAGTGAATGCAGTGCTAATTATCCCTCTGTGTCCCATAAGCCACCATAAAATACACCCCAGCAGAGGAGATGTGTGAACTTCAAAATTGCTTTTAATGTCTTTCAAAAATACTGGGTTTTATGTCTCTATTTCTTTGTTAATAAGCAAGCAAAAGCCTCTTCCTCTGTCAAAACAGGCCCACACATCTCTCCTTTCAAGACACTTTTCCAGCAGAATCATCCTTTAAGTATTTATATGTAGCCTACAGACCTGAAAAAAAGGGACAGTGATTGCAATAGCCTGTTAATGACTCCAAGTGAGAAGCCAAAGCTTGAGAATCCTCCCTGGAAAAGCCTGATCAACAGCCAGGCATCCCACATAGCCTTAAACCTGAGAAGCCTTGTAATCCTGCACAGCTAATCAGTGGTGAGATGAAAATTAAGAGAGGTACCTTGTTAGTAAGGAGCTTTCCTGGCTGCTGCCTGTGCCTTCCCGCAGGGGGAATGGCTGGTGGGGACACAGCAAAGCCTGAGAAGCGCCTGAAGTGACAGGAGTGGGAGTGCAGGGGTGTCCCTGAAGAGCTGAGGACACGGGGTGTTACAGAGAAATCAATACCTCAGAAAGGAGCAGAGGCACAGAACGGGGCTGCAGCTCTGCTTCTAAACACAGGATCCTGTCGCAAACTTGGTGACTCCAAAAGGAACTTTTCCAGAGAAGGAAACCACAAAATGTCTTATTCTGAGAACTGATTGCGTTCACCTCTGACAATATTGTCACTGGAATTTGTCACAGGGGGCCCTAACAGAGGTTTCTAATGTAAGAAACACGTGTTTTTATCTCCCTGATTGGTATTCTAATATTGCCATTTAAATAGAATCACAGGGTTCTCTGGGTGCACTTACGCGTTTACCATTCCCATATTAATTAACCACACTCTTCAGTCTAGCCCTCCATACCATCCAAAAGGTCGTGGCCTTAAACCACTTAATGACTTGTCAGAAAACATTCAGTGAATTCATGTTCCAATACCAGCACATGCAGGAAAATCTGTGAATGTTTCAAGACATCCGAAGTGCCCGAACAGACTTGTTCGAAGAGCTTGACTAAAGCTGTTTGATATTAAAGAATCATTTAGGTGTGTCAGAAATGTCAATAAGCCAACTAGTGTTAGATCCTTACCCAAAGATAAAACTGTCAATAAAAATGTTTTTGCTGGAGAAACCATTCTTAATAATAACAACAAAATTCTCTCCTGAAGCTTTATAAAGTTTTGTATTACTCAGTTCAGCAGCCAGAATTCTGTTTCGAGAATGCTACTGTAATCCTATCACTTATATACTGGTAACAAAAAAAAATTCTAAAACAATAGATTGATAGAGTTCAGCTACATTAGGTCTCCCAAAAATGAAATATAGTTTTAAGAACCATCTTTTCACAATGAAGCAGTTTGGGCCCTTTTCAATAACTTTTGACTTCCTAAAAAAAAAAATATATATATAGTTCCCAACATAAAATAATATTAAAAAAAAAACTGGATAACATTTGAAGAATAATCACATAGCATAGAAAAAATTTCAAACTCATCTATCAGTTTTTGTATTTTAGTGAAGTTCAAGTCCAAATATTTACTGTTCCGCTAGAAATACCTCTTCCTTCTGCCAGGAAACAACCTTTGATACTGGTATTCCCTCGCTTCAAAACCTCAGCTCTCCAAACACGTTGGCATTTTACTTTCAGTTCAAAGGGGTTTCATATAGACCAGATTTCAGGAAAGGAGCAGTAACTCCTCAGAACATCTTTGCTAAGTCTGGCCCTGGCCCCCTCTCTTCAGGTACCCTTGAGGAGTCTGACCAGCTTCCAGCTTAGGCAGGCCATGCAAAGCATACAATAAATGTGAAATTCAAATAACCTTTTTAAAGATACTCTGCTTCATTTTGAATTCCATTACTAAAATCTTACCGAGACATAAAACTTGTTTTAAATTTAATGGCAAAGGAGCTTCAGACCTACAGGAACTGCGGTCATCTGTAAGTCTTATGCCTGAACTGATTAGAAATATAGGTACAATTTTGGCCAGTAAGTAAAATAAGTTTTCCTATGGATAGCTAAGGTTTCTGTCAGATTTCCCCAAATTAATTCATTTCTTGCATCTTTACCCAATTGTTTGCAAATGTCCCAAGATTTCTTCCCTTTCTACGCTACTTAAACTACTTGGGAAGTTAAAGTGGATTGAAACAGAAGGAGCAATTCCCAATATGACATTGGAGCTGTATCATCTCTTGGTTAGGAAGGACAGGAAGCTGTTTCCTCCTACTCTTACTATTAATCCACTTTAAATTAAAATTCATTGTTCCAAATAATAGGTTGGAATCTCCCAAAAAGAAAAAAAAATTCCTTCCTTTTACTGGAGCATCTGTATGATTGGGTGTGGGGCTCTGCTAAATTGCATTTGCATTTCTTCCAATCTGCCTGAGAACTGGAGTGCCATTCTGTCCCACTCCCTTTTCTGCCCTCACCCTGCCAAGGCAGAACAGCACATTTCACCTAAACCTTCCACAGTTCTGCAGCTTTTCAGACAAGATCTGAGACTCTTTGCCTTGGAAATTCCACTGCAGATAGAAATAACTTCCAAGTTCATCTAGGTATATGCCTGATAGATTTTCATTTTACTTATTGGCTGATATTACCTTTTTTTTTTTTTTACTTCTGATATTTGCCTTTTTGCCTCCTCCTTTCCTCAAAACCTTTCCCTCATCCTCTTTCCCTCAGTGGTTTTTACTGGACTGATGGGCTCAACTGTTCTCATTCTTCCCATGTAAGTTCTCCCAGCGAGCCCAGGTCCGACAGACAAGGCTGTAACGAGCTGTTTCAACCTTTACTCACATTTCTTCTGCCACTCACCTCCCAGCAATAACATTTCCATCACAAACGTGTATTTTGTCTTCAGGTAACAGACCAAAATTGTAGGGACACAAGGGCTGCTGCAGAATGTGAGGACATGATAGAATAAGTTGCCAGTTTTCAATTTAATGAGTTAATAGTAATGGCCAGGCCTGAAACACTTTTGATGAATGCTGCAAAATCCAAGGTGACAGCAAATCACAAAATCAATAGCTACTCATGTCTGTTCCTAAAGACATCAAACATTTGATGTCTTCAGGTGTTTGAATAAGTACCTTAATAAAATGTTTGAGGCCATAACACAGCCTGAGATGTCAGAACATTCTGACACTTGTCTAAAGTGATGTTCAGCCACACAGAGAGCAAATAGACAAGTGAGAGAGCTGTGTTTATAAAAGGAGTTACCAGAGGGTTCAGGGGAACAGACACAACTATCCAACTGCCCAAATAACAACAATTAATTGAGAAATATCTTCTGGAAGTTTTTTTTTAAACCAAAGGCACAGCAAACTCTAATGTTGCTGTCCTTAAAAGAAAGGATCTCTAAAGAAAGGAGATTTGCATTTAAAGCTCTGTATTAGTTTCCTTTCTCCTTTGGCACCTGCTGTGAACTGTTTCAAGAAGGGTAATTAATTACTTGTGACAAAGCAAAAAAAAAAAAAAAAAAGAAAGCAAGCTGTAAATCATTATTTGTTTTGGTTGCCTGAGTAAACCCCACATTTCAGGGTGTAAGACGAGTCAGCAGCAGTTCAATGTGCAGGGAATGCAAAACATTCTGTATTTAGTACTAATGATTCCTAGCTCCTCACAGAAGTAAAACGTCTCATGTTTCTCAGAGTTTGACATTATCTTGTTCCAAAACTGCATTATTTCTTTTATCCAGACTCTCCCAACATCCTGTTACAGGAATGGCTTTCACAGTGTGCTACCAAGCCTCAATTTTTATCAGTTTTTATTATGTTTGCATGGCAAGGTGCTGGTAGATGGGGGGCTGCAGGGAGCAGCTTCGGTGGGTGCCTGAGCTCCCACCAGGCTCAAACCTCCAAATCAGGAAACAATTCATCCCTTCTTTTCCAAGCACCCAATATTGGCACACAGTGGTTTTTAGGTCTGCAAATAAAAGCTGAACTGTTGAACCTTCTCTTTTGTTTGAGAAGGTTCAATGCGAAACATTAAAAAAATAATTCCACCCAAAATACTCGTGCTCCATGATAGTGAACCCAGTAGAGGTTATTATAATAATAATTTATACAATACTCTTACAGCAATTCATGTGTGATACCACATTACCTCAATTTAATTCACCTTTCTGCCTTAAGTGTGCCAGCAGTGCTTCTGTGTTTGTTTTGAATTTCCTAGTAAGTACCAAGGGTGTGCTGCAGACTGTGCCTAAAATAGCATCTGGTTTGTAATTACTGTCTGGAACCTAAATTACAAAAACCTGTTGCTCCATGAAAAGATATAATTATTGAAAAGATCTTTTATGCATGGTTTGTCTGCATGCTCAACCATCAATTAAATCATTACCATCTAATCCTGCTCATAAATAGAATTGCACAGATTCCCAAATTCCTGAACCTACAAAAATTTGTTTCCGAGTGAAAAATTACCATGTTTATTGAATAACTAAAGAAAAGCATCATTCTTCTGTGGAGATCAGAGCTGCAAGCAGAGCCTTTTATCTCTTTTCTTCATGGAGGACTATACAATCACCAGGTTGTTCAGTGAGGGGTAAAATCAAGTCTTGTTTGTCCACTGCAGGTACACGGGGTAAAAGCTAATTGATCCCACAGCTATTTTGTGGGTACCAATCTGCATCTGCCATCACAACTTCAGCCTGGCAGCGCAACCTTTTTGCTCCAGAATTTTGCCCAGAGCTCCCAATTTTGACCTTCACTAACAAAATTCTTTTTTTTGTTCCTTGCAACCAGACACACATCAGACACTCATAAAATTTCTGGGCTTTCTTCATTCTGGTCTGCTCACCAAAGGAACAGGACAGTAGAGAGGGAGCAGAAACACACATCTTTGTGCTGCCCAGGGCTGTGTGTCAGGCCAAATCAAAGGACTGGTGTGTATTTCGAGCGCTTAAAAAAAGTGCTTAGTGTCCTCTTGATCTCCTTCCACCTACTGACACAATTCCTGTGCCAAGTGTGACAGCTCTAAAACTGCTTTGTGCCAGGGATGCTCTGCAGGGAGTCAGCGGAGAACTCAGTGTTCCCTTTTGGGGAGCTTGTGGAAAGAACCACCCGAGTGAGTGCAGGAGGCACTCATTCTTCCCTGATGGGCCTTTAGAGCCTTCCTGACCCTGTCAGTGCCTTGGAGCTGATGGACAAGCTGTGTGAGACCTTGAGTTTCCAGCATTTTCCCTTATGCTGCTGGTAAGATTTTCCTTATCTGTCTTAAATACGGATCATCTCTCAAACAAAGACTTCTTTTTCTCCAATGTAAAGATTTCTTCATCCCTCTACTGCTGGCTGTGCTTATGTTACAGGAATCCTGAGAGGCCCACTGTGTTAGGCATGGATACAAAGGAATGCCCCAGTTCCAGTAAGTACCAGCAGGGCTCGGGGCTTTGGAGTATTTCCTTTGATCTGTCTTTAATTATAAATCACAACATTTATTTCCTGGGTCATCCTATAAACAAATCCTCCTTAATGCTATATTTTTTAATCACATCAGTCATAAACACATTTTCCAGCCTCCTGGTGTCGTGGGTGATGGACATCACTCCTGATTACGTAGAGGACAAACCCAGTGAAGGAAGATGACCTTCTTCCATCATGAATCCTCGTGTCATTCACTGTGTCTCCAGAAAAAGCCCTGTAGCACATCTCGGAAAGATCTTGTACATTGGGTTTTACTGAGCTGGATGAATGAATTCCAGCATCACTTTAGACAAAAGAATGCAATCTGATATGAGTATTTTGCCTTCAGTCCCTGACATTTCCTTCTGCAGTGCCCACTCTGGGCATTCCTCTTCTGTTCTTTGGTTTGTGTTCTGGAAATAAAAGCATTTCCTTTAAGCCAATAAAATGAAAAATACAGGACATATCCTGGGAAATGCTAAGAAAAGTACAGTGTAGATCTATTTCTCATCTCCAAAATAATCTTACTTCATACATCTTTTTACAAGTAATTTCCTCCTTCCTCTGCCTTCCTGTAACTCATCTGGCTGCACGTACATAGAAGGTTTTCCCTGGGTATTTATATTTTTCATTAGAAGCGTATTTCTCCTACAGACACACGGAATTTATTCAAAATGTGTCCCACTAATCATATCTTCTCTAGCAAAAGGTATTTCAAAGGATCAACCATTTATTTCGTCTTCTCAGCAAGAAGTATTATTGCCCTTGTCCGTGCATCAGAAAAGGTCCCCCAGAATGGCACCGTTACAGGGTGAATTTTGCATGGCTCATACACGCAAATGTGAATATTCACACAAATTCATATGACTGGGTTTGGGGCTCTAAACCCTAAACACAACCAGGGAAACGACGATCAAAGAGAGATCATTTCCAAGTGGTGCAGCTGTGAGTCTGTTTCTGGTGCTTCCTACCCCTGAAACTGGACTTTAGGTGCAATTCAAGATTAAGTTTAGTTCCAGCTCCAAGCCTGTCCATGAAAGTTCCTAGGTATTCATACTGAGGTCAGACCCTGTGCTGCCTCACAGGTATAAGCTGATGTCCACAACTTCAGCTGGAATCCCATCAGATGGTTTTTCTTTCTGTGCAGATGATGAAGTGGACAGGGTGCCAGCAACGGTAAAGAAAGTCTGGAGTATTTGGGTGAGAGTTTATTTTATAATTAATTTTAAAAGTGTTATTTTTGCCTTATTAATCTAAATTAATCCTGAAACAAATTCAGAGAAAATGGAGATATTTTCTTAATAACCCATCATTATGTTTTCCTAATTGTAAATAAGCCACTATAAAATTTCAAAAAATATTTCAAAAGGGAACATTTACATAACATAATAAGCATCATTTAAAAAGTTATAATCATCAAAATTTTGTACAAGTGTGGTCATCTAAATTGCTGACAATGTCAAAGAACAGTAATAAAAGAAATCCTAAAAATACTTGCAAACTTATAAAACTCAATACGTTTTATTAGAGAATTAGTGTCATTTATAATATTTCCTGCATTAGCTGTTATGATTTGAGCAAGATCTGCCAGTGTACAGTCAGGAACCTCCAGGACTGTTTCCTCTCTCTTGTGTTTCCAGCAGACATTAGGTCAGCTGAATTCCAAGGCTTTTTCTGTATTTTTTTCAGTGTCTTTTTCATATAAAATGTAACTGGATATCCAGGTCTTCTTCAGACCCTGATTCTCCACATTCAGTTTTGATAAGTTACTTAAATCCTTGTCATCCCACAGATCTAATTCTTTTGCAAATCTCACATCAATCTATCAATAGGACTGAAAGATTCAAAACCGCAGCTTTGGATTTGGGCACCTAAATTCCATCCAAATGCCTTTGTTTTGCCTTTAAATGCATCCCGGTTATTAGTGACACAAAATATCACATTTTTTTCATCAGCGTTACATGTTCAGAATTTTTCCTTAAAACCAAGGTAGAACCAAGACACTGGGTGAGCATGTCACCTTTCAATTAGTTTCTGAGAAAGTATCTGGAAAAATCTGAGTTTTCAGAATGAGAGAGTAAATTAATTTATCCACATTAATTACGTTTAGACTTCAAGAGATTTTCACGTGGCCTTCACGTGATCTATGATTCTTGAATTTGTGACTTCTAATAAACTTTGCCTTTTCTGCTTGTGCATTTATAAGTTTCTGCAGCTGTGGTGTCTGGTGGGTATGGAGCTCACGTGGCAGATTCTGTGGTGCTCTCGGGCAGTGCTGTAACCTCGTCACGACTTTGAAAAGCCAGAATCAGAGCCCTTCTTTCAAATTTAATTTTTGGAGACCTTCTGGCCATCTGCTGAGAAACCACAAAGTGCTACTGGCTCCATCTAATCTCTGAGGGAAGCTTTCCACTAGGTTTGCAGGAAGGCCTTTAGTCTAGACTAAGCTGGAGTCTCTGTCCTTCAGACAGCTGTTGCTGCTTCTTGTTGCAGCGAGCGATTCCTGTTACAGCTTTACATTGTGATTTAGAGCACTGAGATTGCACGGTGCAGTCCTTCCTTTTGCATGTAATCTAACACAGGAAGGCATTAGTGCAGTCCCTCAGTGGCTCATTAAAATATTTTAATCAAGTTTCAGAGCACTTTCCATGCAAAGAATGACTGCACAATGCTATCTCATTAAAAACAAAACAAAATCAAAAACAAAAACAAAACCAAAAACAAACAACAAAACCCCACGTAACAAATGCTTTAAATAGGCTCCAGATTCTTGAAAGAATGATCTATTGTACCCTCATTTAACTCAGGCACAAACAGCTTTCTGGCCAGTTCTTGTGCTTTATAACACTACTGAGAATATTGCCATTGACTACAATAAGGAAAAATAGTACCGGGTTTAATGTGTGCTTCAGCTTATAAAATAGTAACTCAACAAGTTGCTTAACATGGTGTTGCTTAACCTGTTCATTCATTTTTATACATAAAATACAAGGATCAGAACACATAGGAAATTAACACAAGACTGCCGTGCTTCTTTTTGTTCGGTACTAAAAAACGAAATCCTCGTTTAAGGATATTATTAACTTGTGTAAACAATCCTTTTTGGAGGGATATTTTACAGTCACAGATGTAAGAAAAGAAGTAGAATGACTGGATGGTAGCAAAGGAAAGTTTTAAAGGTTTCTGTCAGGTCCATTGTGAACCACAGGGAATTTCTGCCACCTCACAATTCTAACGATTCTAGATCTGTATTAGAATAATGGAATCATAGAATCATAGAATTTATAGAACTGTAGAATTATAGAGTTATAGAATTATAGAACTGAATTATAGAATTATAGAATGGTTTGTGTTGGAAGGGGACTGAAAGATCAACCAGTTCCATCCCCCCTGCTGCCATGGTTCCACCAGACCAGGTTGCTCCAAGCCCCATCCAGCCTGGCCTTGGACACTTCCAGGGATGGGGCAGCCACAGCTTCTCTGGGACACCCTGTGCCAGGGCCTCACCACCCTCACAGTAAAGAGTTTCTTCCTAATATCCAATCCAACCTTGCCCTCTGTCAGTTTAAAGCCATTGCTGCTTGTCCTGTCTCTATAAACCCCTGTAAAAAGTCCCTCCCCACCTTTCTCGTAGCCACTTTAGGCACTGGAAGGCTGCTGGAAGGCTCCCCAGAGCCTTCCCTTCTCCAGGCTGAGCAGTTCCAAGGTCTGTTGCCTGAGCCCAGCAGAGACTGGAAGGACAGTGTTCAGCCCTGTATCAATAACTTTCCAAATGGCTGATCACTCACGAGCCAGCAAAGGGGACTCACCAGGCAGCCTGATGAAAACAGCTCTGTCATTTTTGGGTCGTTCTGTGGTTAACTCCCTTGTGTTTTCGGACAATGTGCTCTGCAGTCCCATGAAACCTGCACTGCACAATCTTCTGGCCGTTTATCCACTGATAACATATCATTAAATGGAAACATTTTGCCTCTATTCTGCCAAGCCAGCACAGGGACACCACTGAAGGAGCAGTAATTAATAGTGCTGCTGCTTCTTCTCACTAGTCCCATTGTCTCGTTATGAAGCCCCTTATCCTGAACCCTTCTCCATCAGAAGGCCCCAGGTGAGGAGGCTGAGAATTTTCTCTATAATTCCTTTTACAGCAAAATTAACAGGTTTTACTGATTCAGCGGGCTTCTATTTTTGGTGCCTAGCTGGGAATACATTTAGGGAAAGAGATGAGTATAATTTACAGAAAGAACTTAGAGCAAGTCCCCTTGTGACATCAGAATGTAGACACTCAAGGTTACTCATTACTTCTGAAAATCTTGTCCCGTGTAACTGCAACAAATTCAGGGGCGTGATTGCAAACAGCTCCCATGGCTCTAGACATTTTGATTCTATTTATCTGTCTGTCTATATTATATATGAACAGCATTTTTTGATGTATTTCCCAGTTATTCAAGAGATCACGAGTAAAAATATTGAAATGCTGAGCTTCTGCAACACATGCTGAAATAAATACACCCCCAGCTTTTAGCCTTGCTTATTTTTATAAGGCTTTGTTATTAAGGGATTTTATTTTGTTCCAGTGTGCTTTCTCCTCACATCAAATTCAGAGTGGTCTTCCACTTATCTTATCTTTTCTACGTTACTGACAGTCTTTTTGAGTTTGAACAACATTATCAGAGAAGTAATCAATGTTCTGCTGAAACTGCAGGGATTCAACAGATACTCTTAAACCACATTACTCAGAAGCTCCTGCCCGCAATTTGGGATAAATGTCTGTATCTGAGGAAAGAATATATCATGTTATTCATGCGTGTGAGTCTTCATCATATGGAGAAAGTTTCACTTCAAATAATGAATCAGTAAGCAAAGCAGCAAGAGGGCCGTAAAGAAAAAAGTAGACAACAGCAAGAGAGATGGAGAGGAGAGGAAAAATGTGATGGGAAAAAATGAGACAGGACTAGAATTAAAGGCAATGATGTAGAAAAAAATCCTGACAGCTTTAATGGGTTGTCAAAGAAGATCTGCAAAGGCTCCAAAACAAATTAAACAAAAAAAGCAGAGCCATATAAATACATATAAAAATGAAAATGGAGCAAAGTGTCTCATCTGTTATTTCAGGACGCCAAAATTAAACTACTCTACCTAATAAACTAAAATTGCTGTTCATGAAATGCTGCTTTAGTTTATGACATATGCAGCCTGTGTTAGTTCTAAAGATTAACCTGCATCAAAATCTCCAGTCTGTTTCTCCTGGAAAATTCCCTCAGCTTCCGTGGTCTCTGATGCTAAGAAACCATAATCTTATGGTTTCCATTATTCTTGATTCAATCAAATTCTTTACTTAACTTGTTTTAACTGGACTGCATACAATTAATGTGTGTGCATGTGAGTGGCTTCTTCCTCGGCTGGGAAACAGGAGGAGCAAGTTTTCTTAATATTCTCAGTGCAGTCAATATATCTACAACAGTAAAGAAGAACATTTCAGAAGTGAAAAGTGCAGATCTTGCACTGAGGACTCTGCTGTGGTCCTTGAACCCTGACCTACATCAGGATGTTGTGGCACCTTCAAAGGGCTGTGGGATCTTCTGATACTCCATTTCATCCCCAGGTGTATCAGGAGAAATGTTCTTGTTTCTTTACGAAAAAGGAGAATGGAAAATATCAGCTTTTATGTGCCTCTATGGCACAGAATAACCAGCCCCAGGTAGGTTTAAACTAGAAGATGATGTTTGTAACTAGTGAAAAAACAATCTTTCATTACCTTTCTAGAGAAAGGTAGCTTTAAAAGACGTGATCAAATAAAGGTAAAATGGGAATTAATTTAGTATGCACTAAATGACTGATGCCATGCTAAAAATTGTTCACTATTAGCCCTGTATGTACATTTGTACTCACACACACATAATATTGAGGAAAAAGTGTACTAGAGAAGCTGTTTTTCCACCGTAATTGTCACCCAAGAAAAGTGCTAAAAATACAGCCATAAAAATCAATCTGCTTCTCTGAGTTCTGTGTTTCCTTTCCTGCCATTTTTTTAAATTAATATCTTTTCATGGAAACCAGATTTTTTTTTTAATCTTATGAGTGAATCTATTCCTACTGCTCTTTCCCTGTCTTTGGTTGCAATCCCTGGCATTTCTGCACCCATGGATTGTATGGGGTAGTGGCAGGAATACTGAAGGTCCTTCAGGGGTTCTGTTTCCCAGCTAACACCCAGATGTGACTACATAATCACATTTCTTCCATAAACCTCCTCTTAAACCTGACCTTAACAAGTCTCTTTAAGGTTATTGGTCAATTAATGGAAGTCATAGAAATTATCATTTTAGAACCTGGACAAAAGGAATGGAAAACTAATAAATTGATGAAGAACAGAAACTGTAACCCTTTGTTCTCAATTTTCTGCACTTTCCTGTTCTCATCTTTTACAACTCTCCCACGATTACTGCCCCAAGGTTTAGTGATGCTTGCAATCCACAGAAGTTTTTGCTTAGGAAAAAAAGGAGGTTATATTTCTATTTAGTATAATTTTGATTTGTTCCATGTCTCTAACTCAAATCCCATCAATCTGTATTTACATTATTTGTCAGTAATCATTCCTCCTTGCGCCCTGCATATTTGTGCTTTTACGGGTATCTAAATTCTTAATTTGAAACATCCTACCTGATACAAATATCACTCAAGAAAGAGAGATTACCATCAACTACTCAACTTCTATTTGTTTCAGATTAAGCCTAGAGGGCTCATCACAGTGTAAGGGCCATGCTTGAAATGCTTACTGAAGTCAACGTTTGTGTTTCTGGGGCTGGACTTCCACCAAAGGAGTTAAAATTGCTACTAGGAGAGGATTATGCATTCTGGAATGCTTCTCATTTTCACTTATTTTTGTGCCATTTAGTTTTTTCTTTCATTTTGGAAACATCCTCTATAATACAAGGGACAAATCCCAGCATTTCTATAGACGTAGAACCCATTAGGATCACTAAAAATACCTAAAGTGGATATGACTATTAAATCTGAAAGCAGATTCTCTATCCTTTTCTTGTGCTATTGTTAATCTGTACTCAGAATGCACCAGAAAGCAGCCAGATTTTACCTACCAGGTTTTCTGCCTGCTGACATGAGTCTTTAGGGGGTGTGCAGTCAGTATTGTGGTTTTTAATCATTTTTTAACCATCTGACAAAGAGTGTGCAGCTCCCGTGTTCCCTTCGAGCTTCTTTAGGAGGCCCAAAAGCTCCTACAGCAGATCATGGGGGTTTTTTTCTATAAAAACAAAAGCTGAAGCCTTAGCTCTGAATGCTTCTGATCTAAAGGAAGACTTCAGAGATGGAGATGTCAAACGTAAGAAATGTCTTCTGTAATAAGTGAGGCATATGAACAAATCACAATTAGATGAGAGAGGTCTGAGAGTCTCAAGCTGGGACTGTTACTATGTATTTGTAATATTCCTGGAACATTGTAGCTCATCTCTTAGGTGATATTAAAGGTAGACATTAAGTAAATGCCACCAAGGCTGCTGCTATGAGGTTTTGGAAAAAGCAATGCCATTATGAATGGGATGCAGTCACCCTACAGCTTGTTCTTGCTTATTGCTGCTGTTGGCAAAAACAAATCCAAAATGACAACAACAAACGCGTTTTAAGCCAATACTTTTCTCTCCTGCCAACTGGTAAGAACCAGTTTGTGTTCAGTTTCACAGCAATGCACACATTTATGACTGTGCTTTTTGTGCAAATGAAAAACACGAGCAACTTGTTTACCTGTTTGAATGGAAGCAGCTAAATGCCTCAATCACCTGGCACACAATGCATGTCTAAATCTGCTTTCCACTATTCTTCTCTAGCACAGGAGACTGGAAGTTCTTATCAGTACAGGCTAGAACTTAAACTGGCAGTTTGTTATGGACCAGATGCCAGTGATAAATTAATTATTACTGTTGCACAGTTGGTGCAAGGGTGTTGTTTGTATATTTTCCATAAAAACCAATTATAAACTCTTTGTAGATGTGATCATCACTGGGTGGTTATTCTGGACCAGCAATTTATACTCTCTAAACTGTCTGGGAACTGCTTTCTCTATATTAGGCAGTTGAAGTGTATTATTTTTGGTCAAGGTCACACAGCAGTTTTGCTGTTCCTTGATTTATTGAAGCTTAATTGAAACAATAGGAAATGTTCTTAAAAATATTCCTCACTGATGCATCAAAACACCACCACAACAATAGCAGCAGTTTAGTCATCACCATGCTGGGCTCGTGTTTCTCAAGGAGAGGGTGAAGAACCAGAATGGGACACTGAGAGGACAGACTTCAATTCCATAAAGCATCTAAATCAATTCTTGCTTTAAAGCCTGTCATTAAGTGGGGTTTTATGCACACAAGCTTCAAACTCAGATGGTTGAAGGGAAAAAACCTGTCAATATAGTAAGAATTAAAAAAAAAAAAATTATGTGTTGTTGAAAAGTACCAGAAAGCTGTAGAAATGGGTTTGGAGGGGACCTCAACAGGTTAAATAGATCTCTTGCCTGTCCTGGCACAATTTCAGCTGTGAGTTAAAGTACAGGTAGTAACAGCTGGCCAGGATCTCTCCAAACAGGTCATGGTCAAATACAAAGAAATACAGTTCTGTAGCCCTAGCAAAAATACTGCGCTGACAGAAATGAGCAGGTAAAACTGAAACTGCTGAATAAGTCTCTAAAATGACTGCAATTACAGGAGCTGTGCACGTGACTGAAATGGCCACAGAGCTCTGGAATCATCAGTGCAAATAAACACTAATAGGCAAGGACTGACGACGGCAAAATGTTTCCGGAAAGCAAGTCGGTTTGTATTCAGCAAGAGGCAAAAGCCTCGAGCTGTAATTCATCTCCTTTCAAAAGTGCAGATGTTGCAGTGTTTTGGAAAAACAAATCATTAATGCCACCTGTAGACGCAGGGACTGAGTTACAGAGGTAAAATGAGTTGTTTGCATTCGTTTTTCGAGCTCATTTGAAAGGCAAATACGGACTCTAGGTGTTCATCTCCTGAATATGCCAGCCTGAACATCAGAGAGCAGCTTCCCATTCACTCCCAGTAACGGGGGTTCCCTTTTCAGCAGTACTTTAGTCCTAATTCTGCACCAGTTTATAGTCAGTGAAGTAGCTGGGTACCCACCACATGGTATGGATTAAAAAACCCCAAAAAGAGTCTTGTTTGTCATGCTCGGATTTGGTATCGATGTCAATCCCTACCACAGCTCTGGTACCTCTGCTAAATGAACATGAAACTTGCACACGAATGAAGGGCAGTTCAAATCTGCTGAACTGCCGCTGCAATAATGCAAGAAAACGAGACATCATTTTTTTTGTTGTTATCAGGTAAGCATTTTGCAGTGCAAAAATAAAATGTAATGACCACTTCATTATGAAAATGAATTTAAGATCAGAAAACACAACTATAATATCCACACTAAGGGAAATACTGCCAAAGGAAAAGCTGCTGACTATTAAAATCCTCCAGTTTTACGTTTTCCCTATACCTGACAATATGTGAAGTATGATGCATAAACACTTTTCTAAATAAAAAAGTAAAGAGCAGTTGCTATGGAGACATCATGTGTTCCCTTGGGGCTTGAGGAAACACAATTAGCCTACAGGATGGTTTTCAAACACTTCAATTTGAACCTTCTGGAGTTTCAGCAATGTAGTCATCTGGTGAAATAATTCTTCATGCTGTCTGCATTTTTTCAGCCAATACATCTGACTGTGTGTCCAAAAGTAATGATTATGGAGGAATAGCTCTTATTCTGATATTTTAAATTGAATTTATAGAAGGGAAGTCTCCAGCTTTGACTTTTTATCACTAGACTGAAAAACACCACCAGTTCGCACAGAAATCTCTTTTTTTCCTCTTCAAATCTTTCTGATTTTGAAATGATAAAAATTAATTTTTCTTGCACCATAAACGGTTTTGAATAAAGACATTTTGCTTTTATTTAAACTGCAAAGAAAACAGTATTTTTTCTTGGCTATTATCCCAAGTCAGCTCTCATTAGAAAAGAGTAATCAACGGTTTGTGGAGAGGAGTGTGTTTCATCAGATAAACACTCTGCTTCTGATTTGACACCACTCTCTGCTTGCTTATGCAGACTGAAGCTGAATTCTGAATTTCTGAAGCCTTCTATGCCTCATATCTATGCATCTTGCCTTCATTAAGGGGTGCAGGGAAATAATTCTAATAACTTTTGAACCTCCATCTCTGTGTTGAGGTGCGGCTCTAATGGCATGTTATTATCAGCAAGGTCTTTGGAAAGAATCTGTGCTTCCAAACAGAAACCTCAAGAGATTAATCACCCAGGCTAAAAGCTCCATATGAAATGAGCTATGCCTGCTTGTTAGAGCCACCAAAAGTCTTTGTATTTCTGATAATTTTCACCTTCCTTTAATCGTCTGAGCCTACTTCTCAAAGGAAGCCAATTAGCTTCAATCCATCTTTGCATATCATTTAATATAAATAAAAGAAACACGTATTTCTGGATAGGTTTTCAATGTAAGGCAACTCCATGTCATTTTCTTTCCTTTAAAACAGGCTAGTAAGTCATAATGCTCTGATTTGAATACTCAAAGAACAGGTCTCCAGAAATAATCCTGATTAGGAAAATACAGATAAACTTTCTATTTGCACTCTGTAAAAATGTCATGTAACAAAATCTTTCGAGATCTTATGCAGAAAAACAGCCCTGATTTTACTACAATTAATTTTGAAGTGCAAATAGAATCTCAGAAGACGATTAGCAGTGGTGCCACACAATTTTTTGTTTTACAGCAAGAATTATTAAAAAACCACAGAAAATAATTCACCACATGTGCCAGCACTGGCAGTCTTCTGATCCTTGGATTATAATTTCTCATTGCAGAGCTCCAGCAACACACAGCAACCAGGAACAACCACCTCCTTTTTGGCTCCTCCCAGGGCTTGATTTATAGGGCTTGTGCCCACCCTGCAGCCACAGCTGTTTGTAGGAGCTTAATGAGTACTTTAGGTTGAGGTGGTCTTAATTAATAATTGGTTCCTGGTGTGGATCCTGGTCTTGAGTGAGAGTTTGGCTAGTGCATACCAACAGGGTTTAAATACATTATACAACAATTCCCCCTTTTTGTTTTGCACTAGCCAAACTACATTTAATATATTTTTTAATCTTTTTTAATAAATAACAATTAAATTAATATTTTTTGACTAATAAATAACAATGAATTAATATTTTTTGACTCCATTTCCTTTCAAGACCTTTAAATTAGTTTTTTTAAATAACAAATTAATATTTTTTGACTCCATTTCTTTTCAAGACCTTTAAGTTAATTTTTCTCAATCCCCGGTTGCTCACCTCTGCAGGTGTTTTTTATTTAATTCTTTTTTAAAGATTTTGAGAGGATATGCTGGAGGGCTTTAAATATGGCCTGTTCTTTGCTGACAGACTCTTTTCCCTCCAGCCCCTGGTCTTCACCTCTTCTGGTGATAGTCGGGAGCTCTTTCTGGGAGCCTTTTCTCGGCCTCCCGAGCTCCAAGAGAAGCCGTCTCACGACTTCCCCCCGCTGTGGCCTGCAGCCCACACCTCTCTGGGCATGAGCCACTATAGTCCCACTGCGGCAGTTCTCACCCGGGTACAGATCTGGGAAGGCCCCTCTGGGTGTTTTGCCACAGTGGTTCTCACACTGCGTGTTGGCATCACGTCGGGGTCACCACTTGTGCCGGAGCTCACAGTCTTCTGATCCTTGGATTATAATTTCTCATTGCAGAGCTCCAGCAACACACAGCAACCAAGAACAACCACCTCCTTTTTGGCTCCTCCCAGGGCTTGATTTATAGGGCTTGTGCCCGCCCTGCAGCCACAGCTGTTTGTAGGAGCTTAATGAGTACTTTAGGTTGAGGTGGTCTTAATTAATAATTGGTTCCTGGTGTGGATCCTGGTCTTGAGTGAGAGTTTGGCTAGTGCATACCAACAGGGTTTAAATACATTATACAACAACCACACACATTGGAGTGTGTGTCATTTAATGAGCAAACAGTCTGCCTTTACTGCTGTGACTGACCCACGCCTGGTGCCCCGAACAGCACTGAAGGGCAGCACCCAGTGCTGACAATCACAGTCATGCCAAAGCCTGCAATTCAAACATTATTCTAGTTATCAGCAGAAGCTGCAGAAAGTTTCAGTAAGGTATCAAAGAGGTAACACACAGCTCAGGAAGGCAGAAGAACAGAGGTTTATGAAAAATTCAGTAAAGGGTAAAAATATACAGCTTTATGATCACTACTTGCTTCTTGCCTATCCGTATCAGACACATGCAGGAAGTCAGAGACCAAATATTTTCCTCTTTGACAGGAAAAATCTGATCAAAACAAATTTTCTCAATGAAAGCAAAGTGCCTGGATGCCAAAGATATAAACCAGTGCATTCACCATCAATAAGGGAATAATATTCCTTGGAATATTATTTGGGGAAAATACTAAACAGATACATTGGAACAGAACTGTGACTTTAATATTGTGAGCAGCAATTTGGATATTCTCTTTAACAGATGTGTCATCTTGTCTAAAGCAACATATGTTCCACGATAAATTATATCCAACATTCTAAAATACACATTTTCATCCCTTAGCAGTTAGACAGGAGCGCTGTCTTCCTCTTTAGTCTATTGAACTCATAAGATGCTTTTGCTTTTACTTTTTTTTTTGTTTTACTTTATTGGTTAGTTCAATTTTTAAAATATATAATGAAATCCTTTTACACATTTACAATTTACTGCCATTTGAACATGTTCTTCATAAACCAGAAAACTGTCTGATAATTTTAGAATGTGAATAAAAAGGCAATTTCAAACACTTTTTAAGATGTATCTGATAAGTTATCAGACCTAGTCATCAACGAAAGCAGCAGAGATGAAGAGTGTCAGATAATTTAAAAGTGCATTTAAGGTATTCACATCTTATTTTCATGTGTCTAAGTCTATTAAATCATTGATCCCAAATTTACAGCTGTGAAGTTTTGAAAAGACAATTTGTGGGTCCAAACAGAGAATAGTGTGCAAAGAAAATAGTGTGCAAATATAGAAAGCAAGCATTAAATAAAATTAATCTTACAAAATTTTAGATTGAAGTGAAATAAAACCCCAAACCTGTAAATTCTGGCAGTAATTAATTTCTGAGCACAGCCCAGTTCTTACAATAAGGTAATAATAACCAAATAAATAGCAGTCCTTTTTCACCTATGCCTGCACATCACCTGTCAAATGTACTGCTTGTTAACGAATCAAGTGCACGGTGCTTCTTGATTTTTTAATGATTCTGTGATTCTCTTAATTTACTCTTTTGGTAGGATCATACCAACTTTTGTAAATAGAACTTAAATCTCAAGGATAGTGTTGAATCATGAGATGCAGGAAAACCTGTTTTATGTAGAAGCATATGCATGTGCAACCAATAATTTTACCAAAGAATAATTTTTTCAAAGAGTTTGGCAGCAAGAATTCAAGTTTTTTCTTCTTTTACAGGCTGGGTAACAACCACTGATCCAGAGCAACGTGTCTTTACTAAGCAAAATATCATATAGCACAGAAAGTCTGCATTAATGTAATTAATTCTGCCATCCATCTTGCTATCCTGCAGTGCTACAGACACACAGTTTATTCCTTTACCACAAAATTTCATCCCAGAATCTCAGCCTGAAACAGAAGCACTAATAACAGTGTGAACAAACTGCTAAACAAGATTGGGTATGAACAAACATTTCTTCAGTTTCATTTATTTTCACATTTTCAGACAAGTGAAAAATTAGAATAGACTTTAGAACATAACAAGCCGTAGTTTTGAGTGGCAGTCTTTAGAATTAGAAGTAAAATTGTGTTCTCTCATAAAAGACACCTGGTTTTTAACTGCCACCAACAAAAGCTTAAAAACAGAGAAACCTCCTGAACGGGGGCACCAGCTATGCCACTACCCGAATTTGGCTAACAGTGATTCCAGAGGTGTACAAACAAAAAATGCTCCAAACTGAATCTTCAAAATGAGACTGTTAATTAGATGGCAGTACAAGCAGTAGGTAAAAGCATAAAAATTTATTATATAGCCTGCTGATTTACCAACAGGCCTGATCTTAAATCCTGCAAAGCTGATTGCCAGCCTCGGTGACAGCTAGTGTAAAAGATGAGAGGCTTGCTAAGAAATGGCTCCATAACGTGTAGAGAAGGAGCTCTGTAGCCTAATCCTTCATTAGAGGCCTCCTCAGAAAAATTATTCCTCCGTGTTTCTGCTGAAGTCAAGTCTCCTGATGAAGCACTGACAGTGCTCCCTGGAAGAAACATGCGAATTTGCAAGCTCTGTGGGGACTTCTCAAATCAGTCAGAAAATCCTGCTCCGAAAGCTTTAATCTTTCTCCTTGAATGGCAGTCAGTGGTTCTGAGCTCCCATCTGCAAAACTGCTCCCTGGTCCTCACAGCCCTCTGTGGGCTGGGCAGAACAGGCTGCCGGCTCTGCAGGGCTCGCTCATCCCTCCCCCAAAGCTGCTCCTGTCTCCGCACAGAACGATGTGTTTGGAGCAGATTCAGCGGACCCCAGGCTCCAGCTCCATGCCAGAGCATCCTCTGAAGAACACACACAATGGCACAGAGAGAGCTCACTGCCTTCAAAAGCACCCCCGAGTGCTGGCCAGAGCCTGGTGCTGTGCCGTGTACAGATGACTGAGTGCTGGAAAACCTAAAGGGCTGCTCTATGACTAAATTTATAGAAAGCTTTAAAAACAATAGTGACTCTACACTCAGAAAAAAAATAAAATGATAGGTCTCCTGTGAAATACCTCTGACCACCTGCAGCCCCTCATTTCTTTGTTTTTTTCCCCTTTTGGCTTATTTGTTTCTTTGGTCTGGGTTTTGTCAAACATCACATAGCAAGGCAGCTTCTTCCAGCAAAACTACATAACGACAACTCAGGGTATGAATTTACTGTTTGAGCCTTGGGGATTACACAGTGAAAGTCTGAAATTATGTATTAGCCACGTGGTAAAGTCTTCTTGAAGCGTACCAAATGCACAAGCAAGAAAAAATTTGCAACAGGGTAGAAATCCCGTGGTTTTCATTTTTCTCCTGAAATGTGTAATTGGTGGTGTACTGATAGCCATTAGAACTCTTCTGAAAATGGATTCTGTATTCTAGACTGAAGGTATCTCATTCCATCTAAGATTTGTTTGTCAACTCAGAGATTTTTGACAATACTGCTTTACATGCACAAATTGCAGTTCTAGTAAATACTTTTGCATATTTCTTTGAAATATTCTGCTTTGAATGAAATGCATTAGAGAAAGTTGTAATCTAAGCTGCCTCTTTTATGTGATGTCAAGGTACTTGATGTCAGTAATATACTGGCTGTCTTTTGATAAAGCAAAAAGGCTTGACTTGATTTTGGTCCTGTTGCATTTTTATATAAAATATTGTAATAATCTATTCAGAAGATTTACTGACTGCAATAGAACTATATACTCATCATTAGGTTGCTGTCCTCTAAACGGTGTTATAATATCTGGTATAAAACACAAAATACTTGTATAAGACAGCACCAAGAACAGGAGAGAGAGAGAGCTTTGCACTCTTCCAGTGGGCTTGTGGACTTCACAGTGATGATAATTGTAGTTACGTACAAGCACTGAAGGAATTAGCAAAGACACAGGGGGTCATAGCCAAAAACCTCTCATTTTTCCATCCCACACATGCATTTTGATGAATCACTATGGATATGGTCTGCAGCATCCTTTATTGTTTCCAGCATGAACCTTCCTTCAGCATCCAGTCCAGCCAGAGAGCAAGGAACAGCAAAGCACAGTTCTGCTTGGTGTGAGGCAAAGATGTGGGAGTTAAACACCTCCAGAAAGCTCTCAAACCTTTCTGAGAACAACAGGATTCTCCCAGATCAAAGAACTCCTCAAAGAATACAACGCTGGCAGGGCAAATTTCATGGCAGTTGTTTCTCACCCTCTAAGTACAGTAAGAATTTAAGAACGCGGTGAAGTATTTGGAGGCAGGAATGCAGCAAACACTGACAGTTCTACTTGGAGACTGTGGTTAAGGATACCTTTAATTCCAGCTCATGCCAACCAGGTTTTAGCCTGGTTTTAGTCTTCAGAAAAAAGTCCTGAGTTCTCCTTAGCAAATGAAACACAGATAATCTCAAAGCTCACTTCCTTTTCTTCCAGATGCAGTCTAAGCTGTCTCGAGCTCTGTCATGGATTAAGTACTTACATATACGATCAGGCCTTTCTATCTCTACACACATTTCTTTGTGCTTAATACTTCCCTTACAAGTTATATTGCTGTTCCCAGTGTCATTGAAATCTGTGCCTCCAAGAGTAATTTAGCCCAATCTACCTTTTCACACTGCTATAATAAAAAGTTCCAGTCCCTCATCTGTAATTCAATCATATCCATACCGTTTAAAAAGAGAGGAATTCTATGTCCCTCCTATGTCAGTATTTTTTATGCTGTAATCCCTGCTGATATTTTAGAAGTTAATCTCTCCCAGGCTGTTGGAATGTGAAAGAAAAGCACAGTTCTCATCAACTATCTGTGCAGAAAATATTAACGTTATTACCCTCCATACATTCATTTCTTTCTCAAACAAAAGACAGCAAGACTTTATCTTGGTACTGCAATATTATTCATACTCCAGTTATTTGATTCAATTTAATGTAAAGGGTTCCAAATCATTTTAGACTTGGATACTGAGGTTTAATGTGAAGTTAAACTACTATTTTCTTTCGCTAAAGAGTGAAGCATGACTGCTCTGAAGCAGAAGCCTTCTTCCATGTCAGGGCCATGGTTCTAGGAGAAGAAGAACACATATAGACCAATTTTGCTAGTACAGAGTAAATCATTCAGATTAACAGATTTCCCCTCAGATTTGGCCACATAGGCAGGGAAGTAAAGCAGTGGTGACTTTCCCAGAGTCATACAGAAGTCCATTATTTGACAAGGGTTTCAGCAAGCATTGCCACCTCTTGGGCTGGACAAAGCTCTCTCCATCTGCTCTCCTCAGGCAGGACTGCTCAGGCCATGGATGTCCGCACAAGGAGGTTCTCCTCATCTCTGTCCAGAGCTGTCCTCGAACATCATTTCAGAGGATGAGAAACCTCCAGAGACTGCCAAGCCAAACCTGGACACTTTTGCTTGTGGAAGAAGGCAACAGGCAAGGGCACAGCAAAGAACACTGTGTCCCAAGTACTGCAGGCAAACTGAGCATGACTGGGGAAAAGCAAAACAAAAAATCCCAAAACCCCAAAAACCCCATGAGCCAATGTAAAGCTCATCAGGACTCCTGGGCATCACTTTCTCTTCTAAAGTGTTCACTTCAAATCCATGTTTATGACATTACTTTCTCTTCTGAAAATGGATTTCCTCACTCAGTTAAAAATTGAGGTAAACTGATACAGTTTTTTCTTAAATCAAACACGGCCTTTTAAATCTAAAACAGATAGAATCTACATCAAATAACTTTTGTATCCCAAAGAACATGAACAAGATCTTATGAGTAATGAAATGGCCTAAAGCAACCAGAAAAAGGATGCATGAAAAATGCATTGCTTCCCTCAAATATGCTGCAAATTCTATTTGTCTCTACAGCTCTTTCACAGAACAAATTTATTCCCCACAGTGATATTTTTTTCCCCCGTCAGAAGTTATCAATTGCATTTTAAGTGCCTCATGTAATGGATATTCCATCATTTTCCATGAGAAGGTGCTCCACAGTCTAATAGCTGAAAATCCAGAAAACACATCCAACTTAAGAATGCTCTTTACTTGGTGCCTGCCCATATAATGTAGTAATTATCCTTTCTGTGAAGCTTAATCCTCAGGTGAACTTATATCTGGCCTCAGTCCAGTTAGAGGCTTGAAACAAACCTTAAAAAGGTGACAGAAGATGACAGGCAACATATTTCTTTTCACAGAGAAATATTATATGAATTATTAATCTGACCCAGAAAAGATCATAATCAAAGACTAGCAGGGGCCCCTTGAGCACTGTTAGTGCATAATTCCACCCTCTGAACCTTGAAAGCGTAGGGAATTCGTATAGGAAGGAGCAGAGCAATAAAGCCAAAGTGTATGTCACTGATAGAAAGTTTAAAGGAGAGCTGTAACGTCTACTGTGGTGTTATTTATATATGTGGACGTATTTTCAATTATTCCTCTATTACCATCTCTTAAAAAAAAAAAGAGGCTGAGACTTATAATCATTTAAAAACACTACTTAGCAATCCCATACTTTTGAGGAGTAGGAAACCCAAAGAAAGTGTACCAGCAGAACTAAATATTTATTTCTTAATTACAGAATCCTTAGAATGAGCAAAATTACAGCCACCTGGAGGGTTTTAGCTTTATTCAGTGCTGAATACATTAGCACTGTGGACATCCTCAGTGGTGGAAACTTCCACGTTGTGGCTTTGAGTGGGAAAAACTAAGAAAAGAGATAACCAAAGATTTTAGCTCAAGCACGTTCAGCAGCTGCAGCAAAGTTCCCTCTACATCTGTCTGCTATGAAAGTGAAATGCTGATAGGAGTTGCCACTGTATTCCTCTTGCTGCTGGAAAGAAAAAGTTGGTTTTGATTACTATCTTTATGAAATAACCAGAGAAATTACCTAAACTAATCCCGAGTTTCTGATCTTGCTCAGCTGTTCTTAGCACAGCAAATCCTGCTAATACAGGACAATAAAAAAATATATAAAGTTCTTGTGATTAGAGGTACAGGTAAATAAAAGAGAGCAAAGGGAGAACACTAGATTCTGGATCCTGCAATGCTTGACTGATTTTCAGAACACGTATCAAATGAAATATTTCATCAACTGCCTAAATGCAGGCCATAGTCTCTGTAGCATCTTGAGTGGATAGAAACAAAACAAAACAAAAAGTTTCTACCTGCTTCCCTCAGAATATCACCACTGTTACACCTGACCTGTGTCAGTTTACAGCAGGGCTGAGGATGCCTCGCAGTGCCTTTGCTCAAAGCACACACGGGTTGCCAGCTGCCTGCTCATCCGAACAGGAACATCCAGTATCATGGAAAACATTGTGAAAACTCCAGCCAAAGAAACGTGTTTACACCACATCTCATCTGAGAAAGTCATGTAAGGCCAATCTCTTATCCCAGCAGGCCTGAGAGCTACAAAACTGTCGAAAGCTCTAATGAAATGCAGAACCTCTGCTGGTTTCTCCTGCTCCCATGGGACACACACACACAGCACAGCTCTTACAGGACCCCCAGGCTAGCTCAGCCTGAGGTACATTACCATTGTTTGTACTACAGATAGAGCATTCATTATTTACACTACATATTTAGTCAGGTACACATTCCCTTATCTTTAAAGTAACCTTCCCATTTAACTAATTTCTCACTGTTTCCATCCACATGCTTCCTCCCAACAAGATTTGGAAAAGAAGATTTTGCTCTGTAAATTCAACAACAAAAGGCAGGATTGTGTGTGAGCAAACCTCGCTGTCCAGAGGATGGAACAATCCCATGAGCCTCTAAGTGAATAAAGCACAAACTGGTAGAGAAAACTTCAGAGCACACAGCAGTTTTGAGCCAGCCAGAACTCTGACCCTTCAGTTCATATTGCATTAATATGAAACTTTGTTTGTGTGTATCTAAATCATCCCCATGTTCCATATGGGTTTGATCTGGAATGTTATCAGAGGGCGTGCTTAGACATTCCTCATTACAATGGTTTCTGAGCACTCCACAAGCCTTTACAGAGTCACTTTCTAAGTACTTCCACAGAGGGGAAGAGGCTCCAAGGTACAGAAACAGGAGACTGTGGGTGCCTCACTGTCTTCTTGAAAGTGTTTTTTCCACTGTGATTCAGAGCTGCAGCACTAAAATCTGCAGCACATCAAGAGTGCAGCACTCACATGAGCGTGGCTCTCGTTCTCTTGTCCTAATCACTTTTTCATTAATGGTACCAGAAACCTTTAGAAGACAGGACACATGAATAGATGCGACTGTTTTGTGGATATTATTAATTTACTTGGTGCAGGCTGTCATCAATGTTTTTTTTGCTTTAGTTGCTCAGGAGTGCTCTATGCAAACACAAGGACTGATCCTGGAAGGTGCTGACTGGTGCTGATCCAACCCATCCCAAAAGGGCCAGGATACAGTCCCATCACGCTAAGAACATGGGTTACAAAATGTTTGTTCAGCTGGCACAAAAAGAGTTCAGCAACTTACAAGATTCATTTTATAATTTTATTTATTTTATGATATTTATTTCTGACACAGAAGTCTCTATCTTGTAGGAAGAGAAAGCCAACCTAGATAAGACACCAACCTGAATATTCCTGTGCACACTTCCCTTCCCAGGCCTTGCACAGCCTCTTTTTCTGACAGCCACTGCTCTTTAGTAGAGTTATTTTTAAATCATGAAAATTGCTTTTGGAGTTCCAGTTCCAGACACTGATTTCCCAAATACAAGGCTTCTGAACTAGTTTGGTGTAGGACTAACTCTCAACCATGTTATGAGATTTATTCCCCAAGATCTTTCTGACATAAAGGGAATTTATTTCTAAAGGAATCTGCTACAGATTATGTATAGACAGAGACAACACAGCAACAAATGCAAATCAAACATTCAGAGGCATATTTCTGGCAGAGGTTTTGGAATTCTAATATAACTTTTATTTCTAGCACTTTTAGACAGGGACAACAAACACCAAGCCAAAAATCATTGCTATTGATTGCAACAGGTTCAATAGTACTTGTAAAGCTGAATATCCCAGCATCTTTATAGTCTCCAAAATATTTAGAGGTCACATGAATTCCAGTGATTACAATAAAGAATTCTTTAAATTTGGAATCAAATTCATCTGGGCACTTATGCCTGAAGTATCTGATATAAATTCCCATTGAGCACAAGAAGCATTCCAGAGGAATTGGCTGTGTTGGCTTCATAATCTAACCACAAGCACTTTTGGAGAGCACGTTATTATTTCAGATATCACTTTTCTCAGTCTTGTATCTTTGGCTCACTTCAGCTACTCCTGCAACTCTGGTGGAGCCTGGACTGGCTCTGGGAGAGGTCTGCAACCCCAGCTGCAGCTGCCTCAGGCCTCACAGGCGTGTGTTTAACAAGAACCTCAGTGTTCTCTGAAGGTGCCCAGGCTCAAACTCCCAAGAGACCGTCTGTCGCGCCTCCTAATCAGGGCTGTCGCCTTCCATCTGATCTCAAGAAGGTCTCTGAAAGCCACTATTTGTTAGCTTTTCTGCAAAATACTCAGAAACCACATTGAACCCCAGACCTTGTTTCCTGCACTCAATTCCAAATTCAATTTCCCTTAGCTTTGCCCGGACGCACACCTACAGAAACATAGCTGTTCCCAAGCTTTTTCATCCATAGCCTTTGGGGAAAAAAAGCTCCCATTCTCTTACTATCACTTTCAGTGATCAGCTAATTGATTTTTAGGAGCAGCTCTTCTAATAGCAATCTGCTACCAATCTCTTCTAGGGCATCTGAGAAACCCAGCGTGCCTGGATGGTCCCATAATTTAATTACCTGCTTTCTGCAACACAGAGCCAAGCACAGGCAGAGGCAACACCGCTGCTCTCCATCCTGTGGCCACCCACAAAAAAAGCCTGATCTGTTTTGAAGTGCTTGCAGCAGCGCACCTATCCTTGCATCCATTCCCCCAGAAGATCTCCTATGGCCAGAACAGTTTGTCAGTGATGCCAGCCTCCACACTGGTCATGTTTTGCACGGTGAAGTTTGCAGGGGTTGACATGAAATTTGCCAACGTCCACCTTCTGCTTGTGAGATAATGGGGAAACAAACACACGGAGCGCCTCAGCGCCCCACAGTCAGGGATGCAGGTGAATGTTGGGGAAGGCAGCTGGAAAAGTGGTTTTGAGGTAAAAAACCCATGGGAAGAAGCTTGTTATCTCTCAGTTTTCGTTTCTCTCAGTCAACATGTTCTTTGGTTTTTCTCCTTATCTCACCAGAACAGAGATAACAGCGCGGTCGTGCAGGGAAAGACAAGGAGTTAACAGTTCTGAAAATGCTGAGATCATCATCCAGAACTGCAGAAAATTATTCTGTGATATCTCAATCTTCAGTAAAAACTCATTACTAAGAACATGTTTACAAGGCAATCGCTAATCATCATTGAGACAGAATATAAAGAATGGAGTAAATCATTGTGGCCACTAAAGCAAGTTAGTATGAGCTATGCATTTCTAACAGATTTTCAGTGAACAAAATCCAGCATAAAAAGCGAAATAATCACTAAGTTATCAATAGTTTATGAAAATAATCTGTTTATGTAATGTTCTATTACTTTCAGCTGATGAATTTTTAAACGGGAAATCTTTTCTCGCCTCCCTGCCACGAACGCAGCTATTTTTTTGTGCCCAGAGGCAGGTTATCTCAAAGGATGTACACAGGCAGAGACTAACTCACGTAGGCACATGCTCGTTGGTTTTTCACAGAACCCTTTAATTTTGGCCTCTTTCCTCTGTTGCTCTCAATAAAAGCAGAATGCAGCCTCCAACCATTTAGATTTTTCTGTTTATGGCAGATATGAGCTTCCACGTGTACTCTCCAATTACTTCGTGGATCATCTTTGGCACAAAAATGAGTTGAAGGAAACTCTTCAGCACGAACTGTGTGGTTGGGTTCGATTTTCACGCTGAAAAACAACGCACAGACAAAAGGTTTCTGGACATATGGATACTGTAAGGTCTGATGGAGTCATCAACAATTTCAGAGATGAAGCTGCTCATCTTTAATGATTATGATAAAATAGAATATAATGAATATAATGAAAAATGGTCATTTTTATACAGCTGCTTTGACCACACCTTGGCCTTCAAGCTATTGATTTGTGTCCCAAAATCTGTGAATTTCTAACTCAAATATTTGGTCAGATTCTGTTTTCACGGCCCCTCTGACTCTGACATCCCTGGGAGTCTCTGTGCCAGGATTTTTACAGCTAACAGCATTCCTGCTACTTAACTTGCATAACGTCCTCTGTCTTGTTTTATAATATACACTTAAAAGACCCAAAAAAACCCCCATAATTTATGACAGTGTTGAGAACAGCTAGAACAGGAAAATGCTAACTACATTTCTGTTCTCGTCGGTGAGCAGAACTTAAGACATTTATTCCTGCCTCTTAGACGAAAGTTGTTAAGAACCTTCCTAACTTTTTTAAAGTACAGGAATTCGAATTAATTTTATTTCTGATTCCTAGTGCACTTCTGCTCAGGCTTTTTGTGGCAGAAGTGAACGAGCACTGGTGGAATCCAGTGGTGATGGAAGGCATATTAACTGCAGCTGATACTAGAAATAGTACAGGAAGGCAAAGGCAGGGACAGATTTATGCCAGATGAAACAAGAGTGTGCTTTGGTAATATATCTCAAGATATGTGCCTCGTATATATGACAGCAGTTTATTTGCCTCACTATGTTTTAATTTTCACATTTACATCATTCAATCTACCAGTTCAAGTTCAGTATTATGATCAGGCAGTAGAAATTCTGTGTTGGTAAATGGAAGAAAAAGGTTTTTCTGGGATTTTAGAAAGCTGCTCTGCACTGACCAGATATGCCAGATTGTACCAAATAGTCAAAACATAGAACCATATCCCACTGTAGGAATTCTCAATATATACTGGCTCACCAAAATGATTCTTTTTGTGCCTCTCAATCACAAAATGAGAGCAGGAACTCTCCAGACCAGAAGAAAGAACATTTGACCAGTATGTTCAGATCATCTCAGGAACCCCAGAGCCATTTTACTCTTTCCTGCAACTCAATCCCACTGGCACACACCATCCTGTGTCACAGGAATCTGAATTTATCCAAACTGCATGTGTTCACCAGGACTTCTGATTCTGGCAGGCATCTCCTTCTCCATGGTTCTCATGGAGACTTCAGGTTCTCTGATGTCCTTTGACAAAACGAAGAAAGGAAGAGAACTCTGGCATTTGTGACAGAAAACAGGCTGTAGCACCAAGATTTTAACGAATGAACATCCTGATGGGGGAAGAAATAAAAATATTCTCTTCTTTAACAGAGAGGCTGCTGAACTCTGCCCTCCTGGAGCTGTTCCAGACTGTGAATGGCACAGTTAATACGTGATGCTTCCATTCAACTGCACATTACCTTCCAAAATGAGAATGGTCACACCATTGCTCAGAAAAATTAATGAGTGCAGCACACAGAACTTTCTCAGCAACTACCAAATTATTCTGGAACTTGTTATTGAAAAAACAGAAAATCAAGGCACTGCTAAATCTCATGATGTCAGTGATGAACCTTCCCAAAGGTAAAAGTACAGAAAGAGCAAATGACAAGGCAAAATTAAAAGATAAAAGGAACAAAATCAGGGACACTCTGTGCTTGCTGACTTGTATTTAAAACATTACAAAATTATTTGACTACAACACAGCACTAACACAGTCTTAAGTGACACAAATACAGATAATTATATAAATTTGCAATTGCCATAAATTGAATGGAAAAAAAAACCCTGATGCAGGAAGGAATTATAACTTGATTTATCAGGCTTAATTTAAATAAAAGTAGGAGTAGAGTTTAATGCTGCTGTGGAGTAATTCTCTTAAAAGCTCACGGAAAAATTATTCTGTAAAGAGATTGTGGCGTTTATGTGGGAGAGGAGTTGAATTAGGGAAGTCACTTGCAAACTTGCAGAAGAGAACTTGCAGAAGTGCACCAAATTGCTGCACTTCAAAACAAGCATCTCAAATGCCACTTCAGCTACACCACCCAGACTCAGGATTCCAGCTTATTCTGGAGATCTCAGTGGGATGCTGGAAGTACACAAGGACACAGATGCTCACAGCATCTCTCCGTACACCTCTGGGTATTTTTAAGGTACTGAAAGTCACGGAAGAGTTCATGGCACCATGTCCTTCAGTCTGCTCAGATCTCTGCTCATCAAACAGCACTACAGCTTGTGCTGGTTCTGCCCTGAAAAAACATCAATTCCTGCTAGCTGGAATACCATATCTAATGACTGGAATGATGACACACATTTCACCACTGCAAAATATATTTTATTACGTTCACTCACTTCAAAATCCAAAAAGCAGAATCCACATGCGTTTCATCTAAAAGTACTTTGAGTTGTTTTGACGGTGGGTTATTTTGCAAGGACTACCATAAACATACAATAATTACATCTCTAAAAGTGCTGGAAGTGCTAGTCACCAGCACTGCACACATCTTTTTCAAGCAAAGAGAAATGCAAAAGCAATGTCTGTACTAGAGTCATTGGGAAATCTGAAACCTGAACCTAGAGCAGGTAATCAGAAATTAGTTTTGAATCAGCAGCTTATTTTAAAAAGCCAGAAGCTTACAAGAATTTAGTGCTTTACACTGATTAAAAAAAAAAAAAAAAAAAAACCAGTGGGAATCCCTTGCACAAAATTCCAGCTTTAGCCACAAGAGAGTGAAGTGCAGGTGCCTGACAGTGTTTCACAAAGGATTTGTCAAAAGAAAAACCAAAGAAAGCTTTCTCTTCTCTCCAAAAAAACCTTTTCTCAGAAGATGCCAACATGTTCTAATGAAATAAAATAGAATTTCAAGCATCACTATGACAGGACCATAACTCAAGATGATACAGATAAATTGAATAAATCATATGAAGTTAGTGATATGGTATTCCTTGAAGATAATAACTGGTTGTGGAACTGTTAACGCTTTATACTCCAAAGTTGAGCTAAAATCTCATTCAGCTGAGAATTCCTGTCTCAATGTAGCATCATTTTACTTATGAAAAAATCAAGATAAAAATATTTTGCTACTCCCTTAGAAAATTAAAATTCAGTCATCTACAAGTGTTTCCAGCTAGAACTGGCATTATGGAAGGTCACTTTATTTTACCTCCAAAGAAACTGTACAATTTGCATGTTTTAGGCTTATTTGTTGTTATTTCTGCGACAAGCTCTAGTTTGTCTCAGCAAGTCATAGGCTGAATAATCAATTTCTCTTCTTCTTCCACAAAAAGCACAAGGCCTGTCCTGATCCACTTTCAATTCTGTCTAAATATTTGGATTTTTTCATATGTGTTCAATAGTGTCAACCTACAACTCTTGCCTTTTCCCAAAACCATGAAGACCCAGTGCATCCTCAGAGACTTTTTTTTTTTGTGATGACTGAGATATACAATGTAATGCATGACAATCCAATGCAAAATCAAATAGAAATCCATCATTTACTCAGCAGTGTCTAAGGGGTCGTGGCTCTGGTAAGACACAGTGAGTGGAACACACTGAAAGCTTCAGCACGTACAAATTTTTCCATTGTGACAAATGCTCTTTCTGCACTTGATGATGATTCCACATTATATAAAGTCTTTTCATTTCCCCCATTTAAGTCTCTTTTATTCAACACTACAGGAGGAATTCTTTTCTGCTTGGTTTTCCGTCAGCCTGAGGGATTTTGGAAGGTCATAACTACGGAGATTATTAATCTGACAACATTATTTACAGACATGAGGACTGAACTGTTCCACTGCTGTGGCACAATTACTGGAAATCTGAAACAGTGTGATGGATTTCTATTGCACTGCACAGCCTCACTAAGTAATGCTTCTATGGAGATTGCTTCTTATCAAAAAATGGTATAAAACTGTGGGTTTCCTCTGTAAAATTGAATAATTGCACTCCAAAATCCACACATGGGGTCAGCAGCAACCCTGTGTCCATCATCCTATCATTTTCCTTCAAAGCTCAAAGTTTCTTTCAGTGAAATGTCCAGAATTTTGTCTCTTAAGCATTCATGTCTCGCTTTATTTTTCATGTGATAGTTTGAGCTTTGACTTGCTATTTCTGTCTTCAATGTATTACTTGGTTATATAAATCCAGGGAATAAAATTTATTCCCTAATATGAAGTTCCCTTGCTTCTATATTTCTTCCTCATAATTACTTCAGGCTTCAGAGGTGGCAATACCAGAAACAAGTAAGGATTGTTTCAAGAAGGGAATTAGGATCAGGAAGAGAGGAATTCCAAAGAGGGATAGATTTCAAAGCTCTGCAATTGAGTGGGAAGGCCAGCTCTTTTCAGTGAAGCCAGTGTCCCTTCTGTACCAACAACTGCCCTTTACTTCGTGCACAATAATACCATTAGTGGGGCACTTGGGACTTCTGGAAGGGTGGTGGTGCACAATTTTGTTAAAACCGATTGGGTACAGAGCAGCACAGGGGTAAGAACGACCCCTAGAGATTACTCTCACTATCCTTCAGTGTTTGTTCAAATTGTTTCCTCCTAGAGAAGACACTGGGCTTGCACGTGGACTCTAAGCAATTCTGACTGATGCCAGTGATTTTATGATTAACAGCAGTAAAACCAGTCATTTACATCAGCAGTTTAATACTGCTGACCTTATTCTAGTTTTGGAGAAAATGAGGTGTGACCACTGGAGGTATCGAGCAGATCTGGCTATGAGGACCTTCATGGAAATCTTAGGCTCTGAGTTAACCTGATGGTCCAGATTCAAACCAGGATGAATTCAGAGGCTGTGGCAATCATCATGAAAACATCACTGGCACAAACAAAGCGTGGAGAGACCAAAAGCACAAAGATGGGGCCACAGTGTTTATAGTGTGCATGCAGCCTTGACCTGGAGGGACCAAAATAGCATTGTTCATCTGTAGCTTACAAAAAAGCCAGAATCACTAATTAGGGGAGAGTTGCAGAGCATGTTTGAAGTAACAACCTGAAAGAGAATAGCCAATACGGATTTCAAAGGGAAAATTTTTCTGCACAAAGTTGGTTATAAAAGGTTATGGAGCTGATTATGGCAGCTCATTCAAACCGTTTGATATTCAAACGGCATTTGATGGCACATCTCCTGCTGAAAGCCATAGAAAAAATAAATTTGGGTCACATAGAAGGAAATATCCTATGGTGAGGACTAATTGCATTCATCTTTTATTTATACATGGAAACCTCATAAAACATTCCCTACCCCAGTGACATCCAAACACTTTCCAGACTGAGCTATATTTAGGGCTCTGCTGTACTCCCCGGAGAGGGAGGTTCTGCCACGCTCTAGGATCTGGCTCACTAAAGATCCTGAAATTCTAAGAGCAAAGGGGCTCACTGGCTGTTGTTATAAAAAATGTAAATTGGTGGAGTTTCACCTTACCTAACCCATCACATCTTTCTGTTGACTCTCGCCTGACAGAAAACAGCATTTTTTGGGCCGACACGGACTTTTTATCCTGGCTCCCCCAAAAGCAGGGTCACGTTTGAGAACCTGGATGTCTGCACATACTTGTGCACATGCTGATGCCGTGCTCCAAGCCATGACTTATCATCACCAGTTACCAGCACATTCCAATTCCAGTGACTCCATCCTCGTGCATCCCGAGCAGGACTGGCAGGATTCCAGGCATTTCAGTGTCGTTCCCCCTCACAGACATTGGTTTAACCAGGTGCAGTCTCTGTTTCTGTCACATTCTTTCAGCAGACCAGGTTTTTCTGCTTCCCCCCTGCGACGTGTCTATTATTTCATCAGACCATTAATATCTTTCTCAATTTGTCATTTTACTAAGGATCAGTGTTACAGAAAACCATAGAAAAATTCTGCTCTTTTTCTCATTCCGTTCAACAAATTATGAACAGGAAGGATTGTGCGAGCTGAAGCAATTCCACACTTAGCAAGAATTTTAAGCACTAAAACTTGAAAACTTTTTCCAAACCATTTCAGAGAAAATGAGTTTTTATTTGCACACAAATGAATTTTTGAGTGATTTCATCAAAGACCAGCTGCTGTGTATTAATGCTGGAACATTTAATTTTGGCATTTTGAAACCAAAGGCCTTGACTTGTTTTTTTTTTAATGAAAAAAAAAAGAAAAAAAGAAAATGAAAAAACCTTTAAGTACATCTTTGCTATGTTAATAAATTAATATGCACAAGCCTGCTGGTTGGCCCTCAGGCCACCTGGCATGGAATGGCCCATGTCACACCAATAAACTCTCTTCCCTGCCAGAACAGGCTGCCTTCAGATGGCAGATTGGGAAGGCTCCTGACCAACACTGATGCCTGAGTCCTGCCTGGCTCCCGTTTGGGAAACTGACAGTGGGCTCAGGCCAAAAGTGAGCAGGAGACCTTTTGAAAAGTGTAGCAGTACAGAAAATAATATTCTGATAAACACTGAGGTTCCCTGGCATTGTTCAATTTACTAGAATCAGCATATCCTGAATGCTCTTGAACTGAAAAATTGGTTCTTTGTAGATAAATACCTGTACCTTGCACACCAAGACCAGGTATTCTATACGTATTTAAGCACTGCTAACCTGAAACAGAAGTTGCACAGGAATCAACGGCTCGATGGAGTTTGAGACTCCAGGGGTCTAAAAATTTCATCTTAAATGTCCTGTGTCATGAGGAAGGCTTGGAAAAGGGACAATGGCAACATAGCAGTTCTCCTACTTCACTTCCTCACATAAGAGTTTTATTATGGTATTTTTAAAGGAAAAGAGGAAGGAGTCAATTAAGAGCACAAAGCTGCTGTACCAATTCTGTGGGTGCAAATCATTGTGTCTTCTGAAAGGCACCAAAGACAAGGCATGAGGCTCTTTTAGACTAAGAAGGAGGTCCTAAAGTTCAGCTAAGCCTGGTTTTAAACCGTAGAAACATTTTCTTGTTCACTGAAGGTCAGGAAAATATTTTAGGCAGCACTTAGCCCTCTGTAAAACCTGTGAATGCTGCTTGTGCCTGCCCTAAGGAAGAAAGGCTGAATGGGACAGGAAGAGAATGAGATGCTGCTTCTTAATTTTGGCTGCCTATAAACCTAGCCAGGGTCCAGCTGTAGACTTTCAACACCAATGCACTGAGTTTTATGAGATGCCATCACAACCCATGAAATGCTTCTTCACCTCTACCTTTGAGAAAAGTACCTCTAAGATCTCCAAACTCTCACACAACACTTAGATCTGATTCTGTTACAGCCACCTGCGACAGCAGATAAAACAGCTCATACAGATAAAACAGCAGGGCTGGAGAAGAACCATTGAACAAATTTCAGCCTACTGATATTATTAACTTCCAGATAAATTTTACTCTCAACAATTAAATCTTGCTGTTTGTTTTAATTAAACGTTCTCTTTGCTCACTAAATGACGTTAAAAAATTACTTCGTTTAACAAAGCTCATCTTAGCACAGCAAAGGATTTTTCCCATGCTAACAGCCCTAATCTTCCACCTCTTTAGAAACTATTTTTGCTTTTCAGTGCTTTCTGTTGAGCCTTTCAAAAGCACCAACTTCAAAATCTTCCCTTCTGCTACCATCTTTCTGCATATATTAGACACTGCGTATGCACAGTATGATCACCTCATTCACAAACTCTGAACATTTTGAAAGGTTTCAGTATCAAAATTGGAGTCCCAAGAGCCTGCAGGATAAAGTCTACCTGTCCCTAAATGGGACAGGTAGTGAAAAGAATCTCCAAGCTCAAAGTGGTGCATTCAGGATTTGGTGAATGGTCTCGATCCCAAGATCCTCATTCAGGAAGCAGGCAATTATTGCTGTGCTGTGTGGACTGCATCAAGGAATTAGGTGAATCAGGCACCTCAGTGCTAGAAGTTTCCTGGGAAACCTGCTAACAATCCCTTCCTGAAAGACTATTTCTTACCCAGTTCTCTCATTCTGACATGTCTTATAATTGCTGTTCTGTGACCCTGTTCAGTTTTCTGCATCAACTGGGATGATAATATTACCATAACAACAAGCCTCTATCTAATGAGACCAACATTCAAAGGTTATTTCTTGTCTTGTGACAAATCATAGGCTGTCACTGCTTCCTTTTTCTGCAGTGACAGGACATTGGGACTGACTTCCAAGTTTCCTGCAAACCCTAAAACGTCCTTAAAAGGCAGAGCCCAGTGCTCTGCTCCAGCAGAGAACAGAGGGGACTTCTGCTTGCCCTGGTGAAAAGACCAACTGCAAGTCATTAGGATAAAGAGCCAAACAACAGAACCAACAGATTAAGCCAAGTGAAGCCTCATTTACTCCAAAATAACTTACAGCCTTGTCAACACTAGATATGAGAGACTATAAAGAGATCTGCCATGACAAAGCACGTGCCTTTCCCAGCCAAAGCCCTGATGCATTTCCTGCTCTGGGATCTGACTGTGATGCACACAGGGATTTGTGAAAGGTGGTGAGAGGCCAGAATGAACTGGTGTGCCAAAATCATAAGAAAGCCAGTGTGCAAACTGAGATTGAAATGTAAATTCCTTGGGATTGCTGTGCCTCCTGTCTCCTGCAGCCTGCCTCTGTCTGCTGGAAAGGACGTGCCTGCTGCATGGGGCACAGAGCTCACAGCTGGTGACAAGGGAAGAGAGTTCACATTTATTAGCTGTCTTGCTAGATATGTCAGTATACTGGTGGTGATCTGACTGATACGATTGTGCCTGAGAGAAAGACTCCAGAGAAAACTGGGATTTAGGCTGTTCACATCCCAGTCTCCCAGTGCTCTCCAAACTCAATTCAATGTTTGAATCTTTACACACTCCACACCCTGGAAGTACCAACCTGAGTGGCAGCTGCTGCATTCATTTACTTCCACTGCAGCAAAGCTGAGGAGGGATGAAAATAACAAAAGACAAGTAACAAGTTGTGCAAATGGTGCCATCACAGAAAAGGAAAGAAAAGAAACTTCATATAGCTAAATTTCATCTCCATTTACAGGGAAGCGAGGGCTCCTAAAAGAGACACACAAAAATATCTGGAGAAGGATGGAAAAGGCTTACTGAAAGAGGATTTGTAAACAGCGGGGGAGTAATTTTGGCTTGGTTGTCTCAATCTTTAATCATAAAACAGATTTTTATTTTTTTTATGGTCCTGCTGAATTTCACAGAAAGCTTTTATACCGAACAATTTCTTTTTGTATCAGAATTTTTGTTTGGTTTTATGTAGATTTTGTATTGGCTGTGTGCACTTAAAATATAAAAATAATGCATATTGCAAGGGTAAGAGGGAAAAGCTTACTATTCTTCTAGCAAAATCAATTAATTCAACTTGACTGCACAAGAATTTAAAGTTAAGTGTGTTACATAAATCATTATAGTATCAAAGACAAGAGAAAGAAAAACCTCACAGGATCAAGGTGGTATAGCAGATTTAGCATAGAAACAGTATGAAAAGGCATAATATTCATTTATTAATAATGTTCCTAGAAATTTTCATGAAATTTTGGTCCCAATCAAGTGATTGAAAGTTTTGCTGCAAACTTCGGTGAGTCCAGATTTGACTTTCCCTGTTTCCTTTCTCCTCCCCTTCAGTCCCACCTGTTACCCAGGAAGATAAATACTCACAATAATTTCTTGACCCCATGCATTTCAAAGAAATAAATATATATTGAAGCTTTGCTACAAGGAATTTTTTTTTATCAAAAAGTAATGTAGAATCTTTTTGAAGTGCAAATATGAAACTATTTAAGCATGTGACAATATTGCTCATTTAGCCTGATAAATATTCTGGAGCAGAACTGATGTATTCCAGTGACAAAAAGCTTAAATTTAGAATATAAAAAATTAAATACCACAATGTGAACTAATGAACACTGTAGTTCCATCCAATACATGTTATCTAAGTTTTAACTTCATCAGGAGAATGCAACAGGCATGACCTTTAAAAAATCAACTTATAAATACTAAATTGAGTAAGCTGTATAGACATGTATGTCTGGCTATGATGAAAATTACCTTCCCAACCATATCTTGATGCAATCTTCCCTCATTTCAGGCTTTCATGTCTCAGGATATGCCCTAATCCTTCTTCAAATGTGGCAGTATCAGGTTTGTAAATTTGAAATAGTGCAGAAATTGGCGATAAAAACCTCAACACTATTTAATCAGAACAATGAACACAAAGTGATCTGCCCTCTCAGCTATCAGTCTTATACAGCATTTCTCTGAGATTCTGTGATTTAAGAGAGAAAAAATTGCCTGAGACTGGAAACCTGAAGCCATTAAATAGTAAAGAGGGTAAGGGTAGCATGAGTTCTTTCTACATAAAAAATATGTTTTCTTCTTTTTTATCGTATCCCAACAAACTCTAACAACCCTCCAATAGTCAGGTCACAGTCTGAGTTGGTTCGTGAATTTTGGTATTCAAAGTTTTCCTGAGAGATGTCAGGAAAGAAGGAGGTGCTATAAGTAAAGCTACAACTAAGTAGCAACTGGTTTTTTGTTGGTTTTTTTTTTTAATGGTAATGTTTGGTCCGTGATAATCTATCAATGGAAGAAAGATAAACTCTGTGGGCAGAGGGAGTATCTTTTATTTGACCAATTAGCAAAGTTCAGAAAGACAGGCTGGCAAAGATGGGTGAGCATTGCATGACAGCTTGTTTACTTTTCCAAATGTATCAGCTTCCCCTGCAAGATTTCCCTCTCAATTAATGGTTTCATTACCAGGGATGATTTCATCAGCCTGGCACCTGTCTGTTCCATCCATTGCCAATGAATCCTCTCTAGGCAGCAAGGGAAGAGTCTGGCCCTGAAGCTACCATTTAAATAAATCTGTCATTTTTGTTTCTATGGAAACGTACGTCTGGCTGCTTTCCCAAGCTGATAGCCAAGTTACCCTCCCAGTCATGTTCTTTTATTTTGGTATCTTCCTCTTGAACATTGTAAAGATATTTTACTCTCATGCTCACCTGTTTTGGAGAAATTATGCTACAGCCACTTATTTGCCTGTTAGTCCTGGCTGGTGTTGGTTTAACCTCGATTGAGTTAGCAAATCTCTTCCTGGCTGACAGGCACAGTCCATCACACAAACCCCACACAACACAGTTCCTGCCCTCTCACCTGACTCAGCCTGTCAAAACCCCATCCATTTTGCTGCCTCAGCTGTCAAAGATCTTCCATGACATTGAAACTTCGTACTTCTTAATTTTTAATAACTGCAGGCTCTCCATATTCAATTTTAAGTGCTACAGATCTTTTTGATTGATGAACTTTTTCTCTACCTTCTACATAGGCATATCTCCAACCAGTATCTATCCTAAAAAGTCAGGCGAGTTTCTGGAAGTCTCTTGACATACCAACCAAAATATGCTCCAGTACCCAAGAACCAAATACATCCATTCTTGTACTAACTGTTAGTCTGAAAATTTACACCAATATTTCATTAATTTTCCTGTTTGCTATAGCTGATAATGTGTCAAGAGATATATTTTCTTACGTATTTCCATACCTAATGGTTGCATTTCTTAAATACAGTCTTGGGATCAACTCATCTAATTCCCATGACTTTATTTCCTGCATGAATGACCATAGGAGGTTCATCGTGAACTTCCTCATCCAGGACCTTCATACAACAAACCAAGAAAGAGGACTTCTAAAATTAGAGCTGGTTTGAAAAGCTTTCAGATAAAAACTAGCTAACAGACCAGTCCTTGTTACCTACAGTGCCAAAAGAATGTTGCTATCCTGTTGATATAAACCTGAAGAACCTCTCACTTTGGTCCTCAAAGGGTCTGCCTGTGCCCATCATGAGAAAACATGAAGAAATCTTCTGCAGTTTTAAAATCCTGCTAGTGGCACAGGAGCATTTCCTTCATCAGAAAGTGTACAGTGTCCGCAGGAAAGGGCCTTCAATCCATGGATCCTAGGTGCTGTTGCAATAAACATTAAAAATCGTGAGCATAATCATTATGTAGCTTTTCCTAAGTGTATATTCTTTCCATACTTCCCCAAAGTGACTGGTTAGAACAGTAACGTGGCTTCACCTTCAAAATTCCAAGCAGTTTTCTTCCTCTTCAGCAGAGGGAAAGACGAGCTTCCCCTGTCTCACTGAACTGCAACTTATTACAAAGGCTTTTGTGACTACAAAAAAAAAAAAAATCTTGATTTCACCATGACTTTCAATCAAAAAATCCATCATATTGGCAGCAGATATGAGTGCAAAATGGGTGTATTGAATAGTTCAGCTCTCCTCTGCAATACCTACAGCTCCTTTCTCTGAAGTGTATCAGAAAGTGCTTCAGAGCTCCTTAAACAAAATCTTCCAACTTGGTCTGATTAATTAGCGCAGTCGAAGCACTCTTACAAGTCTAGTGTTATATCTTAATTAATTGCTTAATGTTTCTTTTGCCTTGGGAAATTTGATTAGTGGTCCTCAAATCAAACATCTGGTCACACACAGAAGCAATCACTTACTCCTCTAATGGAGTGTACAGGTCATGAAGGCTGGGGTGGGTGCAGAGAATGTACACACAGCACACCCTGAAGCTGGTGTGCCTGTTTGTCCAGCACTCTGTGTCCATTTTAGGGGATTTCCAGAAAAATATCTTCCTGTCCTTGATGCAGGCAGTAAGTGCTGTCCTTGTTCGCATGTGTAAATCAGTGTAACACTCAAAAAATATCCCCCCCACCCACTCAATTTTGCCTTTTCAGAGTTGGTACTAACTGCTCCCTCAAACAACCACAATGAACAAACAAAAAAACCCACATTCTCCAAGCGTGGCTGATTCCAGCCTTCTCTTAAGGATTTTCTGTCTCTACCATCCTGATTTCTTTTTCTTCAGCCAGCCATGCCATTTCCATTCTTTTTCTGCAGAGAAAGAACCCCAAGCTCTCACGGTATGTCAGTAAAAATCCCTCTGCACCATTACATGGTGCCCTAGAGCCTCTGCAGAGGGTGGTTTGGGTGACCCTGTGTGCCCACACAGGGCAATTCCACCCAAACCTCTGCTAGAGCAGCACAGACCCCCTCATGTGGCTGTTTTCCCCACGGACGAGTAGAGAAACGACACGAAGTCCAGGCTCAGGGATAAATGGAAGCACTTTAATAATCTATCAGAAGACTTTTATATGTTAGTTCACAAAGTGTGTTAAATGGCATAAGGTAATTGGTTTTCTGCCATCCACCCCCTAAGGGGATTGGTCAAGTTCTAAGACACCCATCTCTGAGTGTTTTTCTAGTCAGAACCATAACAATTCTGCTAAAACAACCTGCAGCTGCAAGAAGTTTACAAAACTGTAACATTGTTTTGAGTTACTTACATGGGAAAGACAGAACTCCCACAAAATGCTGCAGAGAGCTGAAGAAATTCTCTGCTGGAGCTTTTTCAGCATCCATACCCTCACACAGCGGTGCCCCTGTTTTACACTTGCAGCTGAACAGGAGCCATTTCTGTGCAGTGCATTCCCAAAGTTTACAGTAGGTTCCTCAGCTCAGCATGGAAACCACCTGGAAAATTCCCCTGCAATATTCCGTGGGATCTGACAGAATGCCAAGCTTGTGCAATGTCGGTGTCCAAAGAGAGTTAGTGCAGCTCACAGCGGGACCATCGTGCTCAGGACAGCTTCCAGAACACTTCCAGCCTCTCAAAAGCAGTTTCTACCTCTAAAATGCAGCTCTAATTCCTGTAATTTTGAAGCATTTCTGCAGGGGCACTTAAATGCTCAGTCTTTCTGCCAAGGAAGTATAAACAAAAGTAGAACATAAAACTGCAAAATTTTGTGGGTTTATTCAAACTCTGGCACCTTTGACAAAGTGCATTGAATTAGGAATTCAGTTTTTATATTCTATTTTGTAAAATGGGATTTGTGGGTTAAGTATTGGGCTCTGCTTTCCAAATTAAACGTGGTATTAATAAATATTTCAGTCACTAAAACTTGCTCCTAATACCTCCAGATGCTTGTAAAGAAACAAAAGGACTTTCAAACTCAGCGCAAGATGAAATAAAACTGAAATAAATTTTCTTCCCCTATGTGTGTTATTGGATATCGTTCACAATTAACATCCATCAAATATTTTGAAATAAATATTTTGCTGTAAATGACAGGCACATGGTGCACTTATGTACAGCCTATTGTGGTTGTTAAATACCATGTGAGAGTCGGAGAAAACAACATGTTCTGGTACTGATTACCCTTGAGAATATTGTTATGCCTTCAGTTTCTGAAGGAATGGGTTGTGTTGGCTCCTGGAACAGCGATGAGGATAGAAACCAAAGATCAGTGCTGCACTCAGCACCATCAATACGCTCCTATCTTTTCCAGGCTAGACACTGAAAAGCATCACTCACTTAATGGGTGGTTATCTGTGCCCCCCTGGTGCAAATATTTCATGATTTATAGTCATGCACTTCCAAAATACTCTTTCAGGCAGATTTGTGGGAGCTATTCTGGGCACAGGGAGGCACCTTCATCTTCTGAGGCTTCAAATCTGAGAAAGTAGTCAACAAATGATAAAGATAAGGTCATATTTGGAATCAAGACAAAATGAAGAGTAAAAGGTACTACCTGAGGTAATGGCTGTTAAGCTATTTAGAGTGCTTTCAATTGACAGTGCTCATTCTTTATCCTCCTGACTTGAAGAAGCCAAATGACATAACACCCATTTGAGGTAGTCAGTGAGAAATCAAGTCTGAGGCACTCAGGACAGAAAATCCCAGTGTTTATTTTAGTCCCAATTAGCTTGAAGGACATCTGAGAGGTAAACGATCATCAAGATACATCCCATAATGGATAGTCTACTCCGATTTATCTGTGGCATTCCCTGAACATTTGAAGAAAAAACAATTTGGAGATTTGTGGTAAGATTTTAAAAAGCAAGAGAAGAAAGTAGCTATTCTTCCTGGCTCAGCAGCAGAGCACTATTTTAACCTAAATTCCTGTGTGGGGCCACTCTGATGCAGCAGGCTGGTCCTACTGGGAGCTGAAAGACCCCTCAGGACATCCCAGTTTGGCTCATCACTGTCTCAAAGGATGCCTATAACCCTGAAAATGTCTCCTGCCAAAGTCCTTCCTTGTTTGGTTATTGTATCACTGATGCCATTCCACTCATTCCATCCAGCGCTGTTAACTACGTTCAAACTCATGTGATATAAAAATCTTGAACAAGACTTGGGATTCCTCACTTCAGCCAGTTAAGGACTGGCATTATAAATATTGTGATAAATGAAAACAAAGAATGAAATTATGCCTAATACCTGGGTCGACTTCCACGTTATTTCACTATGAAGACTATTAGTAAAACAATGCGTTGTTTGTAATATAAAAATGGAGCTTCTGAATGCCTTTTGAATTTCCTGCTGGTAATTTTTATTGTCAAAACTTCACCTAATACAACTTGCACTGAACAGCAGCAGAACGTAGCATTTAACTGGAATTGTTGAGTATGTGTTTAGCAAAGGGTGAGTAGCAAATTATTCTGCTTATTTATTATTCAGATTAAGTCTTGCAGAAACATTTCCTATTCTATTAATTAATAATTTGAAAGCTACTCAATGCAGAAAGCTGTGAAGAGACAGCTTTTTTAAATTTGATTGTTTCACGTGCAGAAGCTAAAATTAAATTGCAAAAGTGCACATTTTTTTTGCTGAGAAATAAACAAGTAGCCCTCCTACTCATCGCTCCTGCTGTGCAGCTTCCCCAGATATTCCTGCTTTGTCCTGCCTACCAACTCTTTACAGGAGACAGACTAAAAATAATCTAGATACTAGCATGTAGTGGATCACAAAATGTATCAAATTCCATCTACCTTATTTTATACTTCTCCACAGCCTGGCTGAAATACACGTGCAAAAGCTGGCAACTTACCCAACATTGCTGTAGTTACAGCAGCCTAAGGGCATAAGGCAGGCAAGATTTATTGGGAGACACGATACCTTTGGTTACGTCAAGGGGTGCAGCTGGAAAGAAGGCAAGCGAGGCTTTCAGCGACACAAAGCTTAACTCTGAGTCCTTAGTGTGCATGCACATACATGCACACAGGCCAAGCAGGCAGAGCTTAAAAACCACAGGTCTATGTGCAGACTTAGTCTTTTTTGTTCCTGTTTTTCTGCAGAATTCCTGTGTTTCAGAAGTCTCGGAGACGGCAGCGCTACGTCAGAGCGATTATAATGAGTTCTGGGAGAAGCGAGCTTCTTCAGCCCCCATGGGCAGTGCTGAGAATTAAAAGCCACAATCTGTCCAGTTCCCTCTGCTTGCCAGTTGTAATTAAATAGACCTTCACAATTTGTATTTTCTCCACAATATTTTGCATACAGTGAAGGTTCTTTTAAAATCAGTTTATCAAAATATGTTTGCCTTCTATTTATAGCAAGACAGCGTTTCTGTTTGTTTATTTTAGTACCCAGGAGCTCACGCTGGAGACTGATGTTTGAGATTACAACAAACTGTTTGAAAATTGTAAACTGGCAGTCATTCCTGACATTAAGACAGATGCACCAGAAGTACATTCTGCTCGCTATTTTCTGACAGTATAAAAGGTACGTCAACTTATAAATAAAAGATTTAACCATGCTTGCAATTGCAAAATTCATGACTGCTCCTGCAAGCATGTGTGGTCCAGTGGAATTCAACTCCCTGAACCAGTCTTTTACAAAAACATAATAAACTTCCTCCAGGCAAGAGAGGTGGTTTTTTATTTATGAGCATATAGTTAATATTACAAGCAGCTATGAAAGGGGAGAAAAAGGAAATCAGAACACGTGAAGCATCGGGACATTCCAAAATAGGTAGCACAAATCTCACAAAGAGGCCTTTAAAATTCAATTGAAGGACTATTCTATATTGGATATTATTCAGAAAACTTGCTGTGTTTGGATAAAGAAAACATACCTTTACAATGCCAGTACACTGCAAAATTATATCGTTTATAGCCATCCCCACTCTCTCCCATACCGTTTCTGGATGCATCATTCTCGTGAGCCCTTTGTGTGAATACAAAAGCAAGGGAATGCTGTCGACCTCAGCAAGCTTGCACAAGCTCTCTGACTTGGTTCTCAAGGCACTGAAGGGCTGGGGGAAGCTGCAGCAGGGGAGCACCACAGACATTAAAGCCTCCTGAGCACACTGCACCGCCTAAAAGTGTTGAACTCGAGCCAAAAGGAAAATAAAGAGGTGCCAGATGGGAGTGTTTGCAAACTTTAGGCAGTTCTTTACTTAAAAATACAATTCCATGCAACGATTGCTTACCCTGAGGCTCTAAATCCAGCACAAACCATCTGCATGCTGTTCTGTACTAAACCACTTTGTGACGTTTTTTCCACACGCATGTGAACTGCTCAAACCACAGACCCATCGCTGAGCACATAAATTCATGATATAGAACCCTATTTTCTGACTAACTAATCCCCAATTAACTCCTGTAATCTGCAACGTTATGCTGAAACCTGAAGAATTCCATTCTCATGTCAGGCTTGACTGTGTCCTCAACTATGAGGCCGCAGAACCTCCCCCCGACTCCCAGTGCTGCTCTAAGTGAATCCCATCTGATACAAGCAAAAGCAGCACTGCAGCAGCCAGCCCATATGTCACAATCTGGAAAAAAAGGGGAGTTTACAGCTATTCTACAGCATCAAGGATACTGCTGCACAGGATAGAAGTACATCATACCAATGGTTTACTTGTGTGTTTCTCACTGAGCATAAATTGGCGCTTGCTACCTGGAGGAATCACCCTAGGTGTTTTGGAGTAGATTAAAATTCCTTTCTAAGAATTAGTCTGTGCAAAAGTCCTGCTGGGCAAACTGAATTTTCCATGTGCATTTTTCCATTTTGTCTATATTCAGTTAGATTACAGAGGATTGGAAATTTCTCATGGGATGGCGTTCATTGAAAATAGGTAATTGGGATAGCACAGCTTGTGAAGCTTTGGAGCAGTAAGAATAAAGGCAAATGTTCTGTTTGTACCACTAGCATAGTAAAATTTTTTCGTGGCTTTTAAAGTTTATTAGCCCAGTTGTAGACAGAAAAACTAGGTAATTAGGTAGGTAAAAAAGACTCTCAAGTGTACAATTGCATTCCCAACAACGGCAGCGGAAACAAGTCCCATAATAGCACTTAGTGGTCTGTGGCATCTTTCATCCAAGGTGTGTTTCACCTTCCATGTTTATGACTGAAATGCAGTAACTGTGAAAAACACAACTGCTTAATAATGCCAAGAAACCAGGTAATGTTTAGAGGGAGAAAGGAAAATGGATTTCAACTCATTTTAGTTGATGCCAGCTTCAAGAAGAAAGAAATTATCCAGAGTTCACTTTCAGCAGACCGTCCAGCTGGAGCCACATTCCACGTTACAAAGCATATAGTGGGGCCTGTAATTACCACTGTACTGATCCACCAGTGTTATCCAAGAGCTCTCTCTTCCAATGCCATACCAGCCCTAATAGTTGGCACAAATACTCCAAGACAGTTTACAGATGTGCGTGTCCTCATTTATGGTGGCTGCAGTTATCCACATGCCTCTTTAGCCTGGCTTTGGGAACAGGTTTGTACCCTAACTCCCAGCCCACCTCGGCACGTGCACTGAATGGCCTCACAGCAGTCTGCTCAGGAGAGAGCCAGCATGACAAACACAACAAAAGTCCATTTTTCCATGCAATGAATGGGTTTTAAGAGGCAGGGCTCTCAATTCCTGTCCCTATGTGCTCTCAGAAACTGTTCCTGTTTCCATTTCAAAGTCAAGTTAACTTAATTTGTGGATGGTGTCAGTCTTTTTGTACATTAGAGCAGAACAAAAGAGACAATGAAATCCATTACCAGTAGCAACTGAGAAGCTACAACACCAGAGGCCCAGTGCCTCTTCCCTCCCTCCTGGGACAAGCACCTGCCCATCCTAAGCTGAAACAGCTCCTGAGGAGCAGCACCTTGCTGGGCCAAAGCTCAGATCTCACATTCAGGTCACACACGCAGCATAAACCATCACTAAAAACTTGATGTCCCTTGGCTGTGTATGCAAGAATTTGCTGTAATCCTGTTTAACTGCTGACAGTGCCTGGATCACACTCCTATTTTTTTACACCTGGCAGAACTCTCTGCATGCATTACAATATACAGAGGGCACAGGTTTGACCATCTGGCCATAGATGTCCAACTGAGACTGTTTCCAGTGGCAGCATCTGGTTGTTCCACAAAAAGCAGTGTGTTTGCAGCTTTGAGCCTGTTGCTTGGTAGGGCTATGGATGCATTATCTGGGCTGCCAGGTCTCCTTGCTTTGCTTTATTATAAGTCACCTTTAACTCTCTAGATTTTTTTCTCTTTGTGAGACACTGGACAAACATATTTTTTTCGTAAAGGTTTAATAAAGAGCCAGGTGAAACATACACCAAGAGGAAATATGTGGTCCTGCATGGAGGCAGGAAAAGGCAGGCTGAGAGCCTAATCTATAATTAACAGGCCGTGGCACATCCTCAGCTGTGTGACAGCCATGCCTCTTAGGAGCCAAGAACAATACATGTAGCAAAAGGTAGCACACAAGGATATCTTTCAGACAGATTACAAAGCTGGCTGCACCTTTTAATACCTGGCACGTGCCAAACATGGAGGAGATTGTAGTATTTCCTTAAGAGGCATTTCCAGTGAAAGAAAACATGAAGCCTAGAATTAAAGATTGAAGTCTGTCTCTGTAAAATCTCTTCAGAAACACCCCAGAGGATTTCTTCCTACATCCTGTGCCATTTCATTCAGTGTGACTTTAGTAAATGACAGATGTACTTTAGAGTTTGAAGGACCAGCAACGAGACTGTCATGAAGACCAGGAAGAAAGTAACAAAAAATAAGCTAGTTGCCAAATCTGATGTGTCGCTTTTATGCCATGTGAGGCAGTGACAGCTTTTTAAATCACCTTTCAGACAGACACACTGAGATCATTCTTTCAGAGGATCTAAAAGGATACACATAATACCTGTACGTGTGTTAGAATATATGTAATACCTGTACACGAATTAGCACTAACACAGCCCATAGTTCATGCCCTAACACGAACACAGCCCAAAATTCACCTGTTAACACTATCACACACAAATTCTCTGCTAACTCTGCCGTGGCAGCACAACGTGACTGCAGGGATTGCTTCCTGGGGTCTATTGTCCAAATCAACCCAACTGTGTTCCAGGGCCCAGGACAATGACAATTCCACAGGGACTGTACAGTCCTTCTGCCAGGGACAGGAGTGCACAGAGCAGAGTGAGTTTGTGGCAGAACAAGAGATGTGATACTCACGTGTTATGTGTAGAAAAAGGAATGATATCTCGCTATTATACCAGCAGCCCTAAAAGATGCAGCAGCGTGCTGGCTCCCAAGCGTCGGGAATAAATATGTCCCATTGGAGGACTAGGCTGATTCAAGTGCAGAAAAGATATCTCCCCCATGTACAGCTGCTGCTTGTCCTCTGTTGCAGAGAATCACAGCAGGAATTTTATGTTTGAACATATGGACGAGTTAGTCATGCCCTATCTACTCAGAGAAACAAACAGAGCCAGGTTGGATAGCTTGCAGGGCAGAACAGCTTTTCCTTTTTTTCTCTATAACCCAGTAAAAGGCCACAATGGTGGCACTGAATTTCTATTTTAATCAGTTAACAGAAACAGTTTCTGATTGTCTGGCCAACTGAGGGCTAGAGAGATGGAAAATTTTACCACACATTATCTATTGCTGAATGTATTCGGTCCTTTCCAGCCTTCCTCCTAGGACAAGTGCATTGCTTTATTCCTAAGAAAGCACTCTATAAGTTGCACATTTTTATGACAAGACTGAAGTGTTTTCAGCAGAAACTCGCATTCAAACCATAAAAATTCAGTGTGTACTGAGCCCTGACAGGTCAGAGGGAACAGATCAAATCCACTTGATACAGCACTGCGAAACGTTGTATACTGTGCACAGAAATGTGTGACCTTTTCCCTGGATGGAGGTAATTAATTTTGGAGACACAACAAAGCTTGGGGAATGGATTCAGTGCAACAATGGTAGCACTGCTAAACAACAAGCTGACTTCTAAAGAAGAATTAAAGAAATGGTTATCTATTATTCATGACAGCTTAACTTGTTTATATCCTTTCCAGGCAGCATAGAGCATCTGCTTTATTATTCACCATAAATGCACTAGGACCATTGCATCTGCTACATCGACTTTCAAAAGTGATAGTGCTAACCTTAGGGAGAGCACACAGGCCACATAACCCATTTCTTGCATGTGTGTCATGCCTAGAGTTCACTCTGTTTGTTTATTCACTCTCTCTAATCTGGAGTCTTCTGTGAATGCCGTGTTTTCTATTCACTTTCAGAGATTGGGTGCAGCATAATATGAAGCATACACTGAATGAGAATGTGAAAGTGTCTTGACATGATGGGGCTTTGAAAAATGTCAATTTGAAAAGCTGTACAGCTGACTGCCCTGCAGGTCCAATGGACACACCCTTTCCTGACCTGCAGCTTGTCTGTCAGGAGAGTTCTCTGAACTAACTCTCAGATTAATGTGCCTCAAAAAATCATGCTCTCTTCTTATGTACTTTTTTTGTGCTTATTAGCTCACATGCCCCTGCTTTGCACTATAATTATGAAGTTTATTTTGCTTAGACTCTCTGGCATGCATAAAGGATAATTTTGAGATCATAAATTGGCGGGCAGAAATAAAAGTTGGAAATAAAAAATATTGAAGTGATGGAATTTATTTTTGGGACCAGATTAGAGAGACACGGAAATCTATACCTGTAGATCTCCATTTAGAGTCAGAATATGTCTCTTTGGCTCGGTTCCTGAACGCAATTCTTAATTTTGAATTCGTCTAGAGAAGTATTCTTGGACAGTGTAAAAATTTACCAAATTTTTCCAGACGTAGAAATCTCACTCCCATGTAGAAAACTGAGAACACAACAGGCCTTGTTAACCTTACCTTCAGATCAGGATTTGGGTGATAGCAAGAAGATATAAATAGCAAGAAATGATCACAGGCATTTTCTTCTTTTATCATATTTCGATCTTTCTTTAAAAGTGTTTTTAAAGTACCCCTTGTTTTTAAGCATGACTCTGGAGTTCAGGCTTGGCCCGTCTGCCTTTATAGGACTCATTTTTACTGGTAATGTGAAAAAAAACCAGCACAATGAATTTCGACCATCCTCATCAATTCCTGCATGGCTCCTTCAGGGCCTTTTCTGTCCTAGTTCCCCCAGTTCACAGACGTTTCTCTATCTTTTAGGTTTTGGGTAGATTTAATTGGACACTTGCTAGCACAACTCCATTCTACTCAGCTCGAGTTTCCGGCACCGTACCCATCACTGAAATCTCTGGACGTGTCATCAGCAGCCACTTGGAAACTCAGTGCAGGATCAGAGATCTGGTTTCAAACAAGGGAACCAGAGAGTCCTGAACTCGCTGCTGCAGTCCCAGAGCACACCACCCTGCTGCAAACCCTCTTCGTACCTGCCGCTGACCCACGAGCATCTGCATTATTCATCGTCACTAAACACATTTCTTCCACCAGCTGGTGGCATTTAGTCAGCTCAGAGGGAGAGTTACTTGCTGAGTTTTAGCAGCTGTCCCAGGTATATACAGAGCCCTTCTTGGTTCTTCGAAACACTTAAGTATAGGTTATGAATCTATTTCTTCAGTGCAACAATAAATGAAACAGTGCTGAAATACTATGAAATGTTACCATCTCAGTGTCTACTACCCCCAAAGAAAAGAAATCAACACAAATAAACAATAAACAACACCTGGAAACATAACATCCTAGGCATTTAAAATTCAAAAAGTATCTTTTCAGCTTTTCAGAAGTCATGCCTCACAACTAAAAGGCCTATTTCAAAAATAAACATAACCAAAAAACCACAACAGGCATTCTCAACTGAAATTACTTGGGCAATTGTCATAATAATTTCCTGTAAATACTCTGAATTTAAAGCAAAGTCATTTTGACTACTGCACTCCTGTGAATAGGTTTAATGAACATGAACATTCAAGCAAAACGAATTTTAGTGACAATATTCATGAGCAGATTCCACGCGGGAAAACAAGCCAAAAGCAGTGAAAATTTTAATACTGGTTTATATTGAATTGAGCAATTCAAAGTTGGTTTAGTTTTAGGGTTGTAAAAATTTAAGTTTCAAGCTACCAGGAACTATCTTTGATCAACAGAATATGTGATTCCGAGTTTGGCAACAAACAAACAAAATTCAAAATAACTGCATGTGGTTGATTTTGTCAGACTATTCCATGATCCCTGCCCAGATGAAGTTCTCTGGATTATTTTAGTACTTATTGGGGGCTTATAGAAAAGATGGGAACAGTCTTTTTAGTAGGGCCTGTAGCAACAGGACAAGGGACAATGGTTTTAAATTAAAAGAGGGTAGATTCAGACCTATGGATGCTGAAAAAACTCCAACAGAGAATTTCTTCGGCTCTCTGCAGCATTTTTGTGGGAGTTCTGTCTTTCCCATGCAAGTAACTCAAAACAATGTTACAGTTTTGTAAACTTCTTGCAGCTGCAGGTTGTTTTGCAGGATTGTTACGGTTCTAACCAGAAAAACATTCAGAGATGGGTGTCTTAGAACTTGACCAATCCCCTTAGGGGGTGGATGGCAAAAAACCAATTACCTTATGCCATTTAACACACTTTGTGAACTAACATATAAAAGCTTTCTGAGAGATCTTTAAAGTGCATCCATTTATCCCTGAGCCTGGACTTCGTGTCGTTTCTCTACTCGTCCGTGGGGAAAACAGCGACACAGACCAGATATGGGATATAAATTTTTTACAGTGAGGGTGGTGAAAGACTGGCACAGGCTAGCCAGAGATGTGGTGGATGCCCCATCCCTTGAAACACTCAAGACCAGGTTGGATGGGGCTCTGAGCAACCTGCTGTGGATGCGGATGTCCCTGCTCGTTGCGGGCGGGTTTCACTAGATGAGCTTTAAAGGTCCCTTCCAGCACAAAGTATTCCGTGATTCTACAGCTTAACTAACTCCAACTATAAATCTACACAAATAAAATGCAGGTTTATTTCTCTTTTATGATGTCATTTGTAGTAACCACTCCTGGTGAGGTGACTCATTTTTCCTGCAGGTGCTGGGCATCCCGGGCTCCTGCCGAGTGATTCCAGGGAGCTCTGGCACTCCCTGTTTCGGGTGGCACGGACCCCGAACGCCGCGAGCCCGGCCCTGCAGCAGCGCGTCCCTAAAGCCTGGAAGCAGCTTTCCATCCGTCTGGCTCCCTGTCATTCTGCACCATCCGAGCCACGCTTCCCCCGGCCTGCTGTATCTCCTCCAGAGCCTTCGGAACTGTGTGTTTCAGCCGAGTTTGCCTTCCAATTCCCAGAGCTTGGGAGCCGCCTAGTGGAGCCCTCCGTCCCAATCCCAAAATTCTGCCAAACCTCCTCCTTATGACAGTGCGCTGCATTCCTGACTGATATCACTCCCAACACTGTTTTCACAGCTGAGCACCGCATAAGGACTTCAATCGGATTTCATATGTTTGTCTTTTTTACAGAAATGTGAGTCACTTTCTAGGGTATAAAACTGAGTGTGGTTAAAAAGAAAAGGGCAGTGGCAGAATTGCAATTAAGTGTTGATTTCCCACTATGACAAAGGTCTTTTCTAACCTCACAGATCTCAGCACTAGACTAGTGGCTAGTAGTAACAAGGAACTTGGTTCTGCAAACCCAAGTCTTAACAAAATTAGAAAATACAGAAGTAGACAGTGATACTCTCTATATTATTAATATAAAACCTCAGTCTGATTCACCAGCATCAAAACCTACCAAAACAGCCAGCTGTAAACGAAACAGAATTGCAGTCACCAACAAAATCCCACATGAGCACACGATCACTGGGATATCACTGATGCATCAGGCTGAGCAATTATTCTGATGCAGGTGTGTATAAAATCGGTAGAAAGCTCTAAATCAGACTCTGATGTTTCCTTTTCATCTATTATTGCTTGGCATGCTGAGGTTAATTAAAGATGAAAAACATAATTAACCTTGTTTCAAGCCAGTGTGTACTTCAGGAGTAAAATCTGGTGTATCTGTGCATTACTCGGATCTAAGTGACAGGAGTGGGGACTTCCCACTTGTTTTCAGGGCTGTAAAAACATAGGGCACGGCATCAGGACAGTATCCACGGCTCAGGAAAAGCCAAGCAAGAAGGGTGAGGGAGCCTGGGAGTCAAGGATGTTCCCAAAGCTCAAAAAGGAAAATGTCTGGTGATTCCTGTGAGGAATTGAGATACCAGAGTGGGTCTGGAGGACAAAGAACTGAGGGAGAGCTGGAACAAGAAGCTGGCAGTGATGTGGAAGAGCTGGAGATCCGTGACACAGCAGAGAGGCTCATCTCAGACAAGGCAGGGAAGGGCCTTGAACAGCAACCTCAGGGTCTCCAGGCTGAGGCCTCATCTCAGGAGATGAGATTTCTCCATGGTGAGAATGATGGAGAAAAGAGTTTCTGTGAAGAAGTGAACTTAGAGCTTACACGTTTCCCTTGACAGTAGCACTTTTTGCAGGCACCACAGAGGGCTGCAAATTGCTGCAAAGAGCCTGATTTGTTGTGGCACTTCTCTAGTTTTACCACCTGAAATGACAGAAAGGAACTGACTTATAAAGAGACCAAAACCAAACAACAAAACACAGAACGCAATCGTATGAGTGAAATAATATCTGAAAGAAATGTCATTTCCCCCCCCAAATCAAGTACACACTCTGAACTGATTTCAACATCACTTTTAAAACACATAAAACTCCGTCCAGCACCTGAAATCAAAACCACAAACACAGTTGGAGCTGAAAATGCCTATTTTTCATTTGAAAATATCTAACAGCTGTCAAAACAGACACCAAATGGTAAAAAGGTGGAATAAATGCAGTGAAGAAGCAGCATTGACAAGAAAAGAGTTACATCTCAGCCAGAGAGAGGACAAGAACAGTGAAAAGGCATATTCACCTGCATTAATACACTTGTTTCCTTTTAGACCGTTGAGCGGTCTTTCAAATCAAGGAAGTAGTGGTCATGAGAAAAAGAGTTCCTTGAGTTAAAAACAAACGTTTTGCCCTGCTAGTGTGTAATGTCCTGTGCACTGAGACCAATATCTTCCCAGGCATGTCAGCAATCCTGCTTTAAATCACCATCAAATAGATATTCATTTATTTGTTTGTTTATTATACAGATAATATGTAGCTAGAAAAAAACCCCACCTTTCTGTATAAATCTAGGCGGAACAGAAGTGGAAAGTACACAACAACCAAAGCAAAATAAATTTAAAAACCCAACAAAGCTCAGGACTTAACCAGATGCTGTGCCGTGCCTTCCCAGAGTGGTGCATTTGACATGGACAACCATTGTCATTTTCCATGAGACCATGGTTTAATAAGCATGGGAATGCCTCATTAAGAGAAATCCTTGGAAGCTTCTGGTCTTTCAGCTGCTGGTGATTCTAAGAAATGATTGAGCAACTTCACAAAATCTAGCACCATGTACAGTGTGTTTAAGCTTATCCAGGGTGTACAACGGTTCAAGGTATTTTGCCTTTTAGATCATTTTCCCTGTCTTAAGGTGAAGGAAAGAAATTAATTATATATCTACGTCTTGGCTTTTAAATATGCTTTCTTGAAATTAAGTTTATAATTTTGAATTCCACAGTCTTCATCTCCTAATCCGTTACCTGTGACAGACATACGAGACTCAGAGAGCAGCTCTGAAGGGTTCCAGGTTCACCTCGGAGGTTAGAAAAGGAAATTTTCTCCTATGTTGGTCTTCCCCGGTGTTGCAGCTGGTTATTTTGGGGAAAAGAAGACAGCACATGATGTCAAGATGTTCCATAGGACAGACTCAAGGAAGACTACAGACTTCCTAAGGCGTCTGCTCTCAGTGCAAGCTCTCTGTCCCCTCAAGCAGGGACTCTGGAGTAAAGAGAAATGTCACTGGAGCGAAGAATCAAGTGTTAACCTCTCTGTGCATCACTCACTGTGCCTGTAAATAGGAGCTGGCAAACTGTGTGCACCTCTTGGGGTAAAGCAGCACTAAAACACAGAATACTCGTCTGTGCACTTGTGGGGAATTTGCCTGCACAGCACACACAGCTACCGTGCAAGAATCAAACACATGGAGGAAAAAATCTGCCTGCTGTGACACAGGCTCTTGAATTCTGCAATCATTCACATGCTTGCACATGAGGCAGTTAGAAAGAAAATGAAAGCTTGGTAAATATGAGGAGAAAAAAAAACTGTAGGAAAAGGAAAAAAAAGAAAAATGGTGGGGGGAAGAAGGGAAGAGGTGGAGAATTCTGAGAGACCGAGGCGTCCAGCTTGGCTTCAGATACAAAGGGAGCTTTCTAAGCTCCTAACACATGGTTTTTCTAGCAAATACAGCATTAGCATGGCCATGATTTTTTCCAAACAAGTCATTCAGTCAGGGAAATTATGACATCAAATAAATACAAACTGCCTCAAATGCAGTAGACTCATGTCAGTTAATTATAACTAATTTTGAAGTCCGACCAAGTACAATTATTATTCTGAAAGGAGATGTCTGTCATGGACTCCACTAAACTGTCACAGAGCTGTGTTAAGGAGCTGGAAAAGTACTGTCAAGAGAAAAAGGAGAAGGAATTTTTTTTTTTAATAATTTTATCTATGGTTTCCAGTCCTACTGTAAATAGGCTGAATAGTGGAAGTGAAATCAATTGCTTTGGATAGTTTTACAGCCACAGACGTTAAGCATCAGACCCCCCTGTGAAGGGCTGGCCTGTGTTCCACCGACTGTGAATCCACTCTGACTTGCACTGAGCACAGACTGCAGGGTTGGTCACACGGGAAAGCAGATGGGAGGAGAAAAGAGGGGAAAAAAAATTATTTTTATTTGTATTTAATAAAATTTGGCCTACAGGCTCGATGTGACTCAGTGCTGAACATCTGGGATTGATCATAGGATCACAAACTGAGAAGTAGTCATCTGGCTCCTAGAAATAAACACATTCGGTCCCTCTGCCACAACATTACTTTCTTAATGATAAAATGCAACAGCCATTTTAAGTCCTTTTAATATTTTCAGCCACAGTATTTTTAACTTTTTGGTAATTTTTAGTATTATTTTTTCACCTCAGATGACAGTAAATTGCATTTGACCTTGGACTGGTGGCGTTTGGGATTGCCCACAGAACCGATTCGCTACTTTCCTTCAAAATTTTCTGGTGCAATGGTAGTCCATTTTTTGCTAATTCCATTCCTCGTGAGCATCATGGGAGCAGCACAGCACCTGATGCAGGATGCAGCCCTGCTGAGCTACATTGACCAGCGTTTCCTGTCTCTGGAGGTATGTGCCTGATGAATCCTTCTGCAGCTCTGCCTAACTGCAAAGAGGCTTGAAAATGTGTGGATGTTCTGAGCCCAGGACAGTCTGTATGATGTACCAAATCAGGAGGGTAAATTTCCAGCTTTTTCCAATGAATGAGTAAAATTGTTGCTAAAACTTTAACTATGATGATCCCTACTCACCACATCATTTGTTGCAGGATACGATTTCACAATGTTATGTTTTTATTCTGTTATCACTTGTATTTTTTTTTACGACATCAGTTAATTTAGCTAAAAATGCAAAAACTTAAATAGTACTGTCACAGTCCATCCTAAGGAATTGTATAAACACACTGTAACCAGTAAAAATGCTGTCAAGTATTTATTAGCAAGGAGATAGAAATTTATCAGCTATTTTTCCTGTGTACAGATATCCCTACCTGGACGGGTAGTTTAAGATGCATTTATGCAAACCAGAAGTGTATCTGCACTTTAAATAAATCCTCAATATCTGGGAGACTGAAATGCAGTCCTTTCAGTTCCTTGAATTCCTTTCAATTGCTGTAAATGCAGCAGTTCTGGCTTCTTCTTTTACAGTAAAAAGTTACCAGTACTGCAAAACACCCCTTCAGTATTGGTGTGCTATAATCATATATTGTTTATCTTTAATTATTGACATGTCCCTGGCTCCTGACTTGCCCTGGCAGACTTTTAGAGAAGCTCTGACTTTCCTGATCTCACGTCCCTTTTTGTACAAAGCCCTCATTAGTCTTATCTTCTCAACACAGAAGGAACAGAAGGATTAGCCTGATAGTCTCTTTCCATTTTGTAGACTGAGATTTACATTTTCTCTGCCACTCCAGGAGTAACTTCACCTGGCAATTTCTATTCCTTTGGCACCATTAAAAAAGAGGCAACTGTGGCATTTGGTGCAAGGGGCACAAAACAAAGAACAGGACAAAGGGTCAGGCAGATATTGAAGACAGCACTTGAAAACATTTAAAATAAAGGTTTTGTGGAAAGTAATTAAGCAGCTTCCTGGGGACTTATGATCTGGTATAAATGGGGGAGAGAGGAGGCAGCACAGAGAAACCATAGCTCACAAAGCAAACCAACCACCACCACCAGGTTTACATGGAACACCAATCATTCAGAAAACTCAGACATTCCCACCTTAAAACCAAACACCTGGAGTCTGTGCATGAAGCACCAAATCAGAACACCCAGTCTAGCAGTTAGACCTACTGCAATTGGGTGTCTGGGCTAAAAGATCCACTCACACTCCTCACCTTCCCCAAGTGGCAGCTGGGCTACTATCTTCAGGGCACATATGAAGCAGCTGCATCATAGCAGAGAAACCCTATTACTTACCTTTGAAAACACTGATAATTTGAATTTAGGTGTAAAGAAATCGTTTTTCTGCTTTCTTTGTTCTTTTTTTTTTGGTTGGTTGGGGGTTTTTTTGTTGTTTTTTTTAATACAGCCAATGATTTGAGGAAAAAAAAAAAGAAACAACCCAAAACTTCCTCAAATATAGCATTTCAGTATTTTCATTTTCACATTTAAATGGGTGAAAAACAGCCACAGTAGATTCTGCCTCGGTCAGAAGAGGTGTATTCATGTGAAATGTTCATGGCTACAGATTTCCTGCAGAAAACCCTTCCAGACTGCTTCACCAGTGGTCCTACAGGAAGAGCTCCAAAAGGTTTCTGGAAATCAAGTCATCAGAGATCATGAACCCTTTAAGTATCTCTGGCTGCTTCCACCAGAGCACTTTTCCTTCTTCAGGCAGCAAAACAAAGTATCTGGCTGTCAGTAACCATGTCAAGTTAAAAAACGTGGGGTTTTGTCCAGACCTGTGGATTTTGTGCCAGTCTCGGATGTTCTCCTCACACAGATACCAGCAACAGCCCATTGGGATGGAACAGATGGGTGCAGGGCGACTGGGGAGGAGGGAACAGCATGGTTTGTAAAGTAATCATGACTGAGGCTGTAATATACACAGAATATCCACGTCTATCCATGTGTTTTCTTCCCATGCTCTACCCAAGAAGAGGCTGGAGAAATGCAACCAAGACGTGCTGGAATACGTGGACGAATTCCGAGACTTTTCCAAGGTGGTGCTGTCCCGCCTGGCAGGGCTGAACACCGAGAAGGCCGAGGTTAAGAGGGAAGTAGAGAATTTGCTGTCGAGGATTGACCACGCACAGAGGGACATTGACTATTTTGGATCTGTCACAGATTCCAATGCTTGCGTAGAAGTCCACGAAGACCTGGTGAAACAGCAGCTGCTTGAAGAGGCAGAAGAAAAAAAGAGACTTAAACTCATGCTTAATGCAAGTAAGAGCAGTTTATTTTTCAGAACTTTGGCGCAAACATCCAGACCCCTACCCCATGTGTGCATGCTGATACAGGGATAACAGATTTTCATCAGCTACGTGAATGCCACAGATAATTGCAGGGGGGATGGGGCTGTGTAAATACTAGACTTATAAAAATTATGGATATGCAAAAAAGGTATGGGAGAAGGAGGGAGAAAAATACAATTCAAACATTTACTTTGCAGAATTCTGCTGCGTATCAAATTAATTTCTTTGGAAGTTGCTTTTTATTATAAAATAAGGTAAAATCCTCTGAAGGTGTGCTCTTGCAAAGTCCAAGAAAAATACATTTCTGAGTACTGAAGCTGTACTGAGGAACTAATGGTGGTCTTTGCTTTTTGGATTGGGCAGGGTCAAAACCTCAACTCAAAAGAAAATTCACGAGTCAATAAAAATACTTAATTCACTTCTACAATTTGCATCTGCTTTACTGTCCTGCTCTGTCATCCTTCCTCTCCTTGTCCCCTCCTTTATCAAGAGAGCACACAGGTTTGTCCTTAAGCACAGCTCAGCTCTAATTTGAAAACTAAGTATTGTGGTACCCAGCATGAAGAATATATTCACAATCTATAATTTTTTTTAAAACAAATGACATTTTATAATTATCCTTACCTTGAAAAGTTTAGGTATGGGTGTAAATTATGTATTATAGACATATTTAAAGTAGTCTGTTTTCACAGTAGTAGAAGTGAAAAATAAATAATAAGAAATATAAACTGTTATTTTTTAAAAAGCGAGGTGAAAGAACTTTAGCACTACCAATTATACAATTCCACTGACTTCAGTAGAATCAGGCTGATTTAATTTTGCACATCAGTTTAAAATTTCTTCCTTGAGCTTTTCTAGCAAATCAGTATTAAGGCAGATGCTTACAGAAGCAATCACCTATTCTGCTTCTGAGCTCTCCTCATACTCCACAATTCAGTGCTCTGAATATCAATAGTTCTGTTTTCCATTTAGAGAACTTTTGAACATTAGGCGGTTTTTTTTCAGAGGAAAAAAATTGGGCATTTTTAAATTGACTGTGGTTAGGGCACTTTGAAAATTGTATCTTTCTGAGAGTTTCAGCAGGGGAGAAATTACTTTCCATGTTCCTTTGTTGGAAATTATTACTTTTAACTTTATTGTAGCAGTTCATAGTAACTTTATTTTCAATTTGATCTCTACTGTCGGTGCTAGTCAGATGCTTTTCCCATTGAATTTGATGGCAAAAGTAGTCCCTGTGTAGATTTTACAGCACTTGGACAAAGTACAAAGACCCTCAACTCTAGCTCTGCTCCTCTGCTGTCATGTCTTAACCAGAATCTGTGATTCTTTTTGCCGAGTCACTTCAAGAATCTAGCAGAAAAGAGGTTTTTTAAGTCCAGCTTTGTTTCTGGGCTTGGCTCAAGTTTGCACAGAAAATAACAATCAAGCAGAATCACTGCTTTTACATGCAGTAGCTGCTGCCTCATCCTGCTTTGGGTAGAAAACATGACATTGTCTTCTGCACGTTTGGGGTGTGGTAGGAAACAGTGGGCTTTGAAGGTATCATTGCACAGAATGTGGAAAAATGCTGGTTAATTTTTTGTTTACTTTGAATTTCTCAGTCTTCCTCCAAGCTGTTATGAAAACCAAAGAGGGTTAAAAATCTTCTCTGAAGAAGAGAGACACTGTCCACAGATTTCAGACAATAATCTGGTTATTTCCCCTGCAGAGGAAGATGCTGCTAAGGCTGCCTGGGTTTTTTGATTCAGCAGCTTTAATTTTTTTTAATCTATCTAATCAATAAATGTTAGATTTGAGAAAGCTGTTGTGGCTTGCTTAGGGAAGGCCCTTCCGGAGTGAGGACTCCCAGGAAAAAAAAATCCATGCTGTAGCAGCAACACCCAACGGCTTTGATTAGAGGGTATCAGCACACACAAATGACATAAAGATTGCTTTCTACAGGCAACTGGAATCTTGCCACTGACTTCAATAGGTTCATATCAGGCCAGACAGGGGGGCTGGTTTTGCTTTCTCCATTTCATCTGCTGCCAGAACTTCCTGCCTTAGAGCTTTGTTTGTCCTGTTTACTGAAATGGCTGCACTCCACTGAAAGCAATTCTTTAAACTTCAAATGCTGCGCCTCGTAATTTGTGAGTGCCTTTGGTAAACAAGCTGGTTAATATGCTTTGCTGTAGTTTTTCCTGGAAAGGATGCTGCTTGATAAAGGTCTTAGAGTCCGAATGCCTGAGTCCTCGCAGGCTTGGTGCTCTCTGGTGTGAAACATCCCTGCAGAGTGCACACAAAATGTAATGAAGCCGAAGCTGTCACTCGCTCTCTGCTGACGCCAGTTTTAACCTATAGTGAGGAAAAAACAGCTGTGTGGTCCCACCAGCCGTGCCCCTGGCACAGGAATTGATAGCACAGACATCACACCAGCTCCTTCAAAGGCCACCTTAGGGCATGCACATCCCTGGTTTTGTGATCTATATTTAGTTCCAGTTCCTTTGTGTGCAGGTGTTGGGAAAGGGGATGGGAAGATGGCCCAGTGTTTTGGCTTTCTGTTATGCTGATCTATTTTTATTTCTATTTATACCATAAATGCATAAAAAAGAGGCTACCTGAGGATAAGACCAGTCCTGAAACAAAAGTACCATACATGTGGCCTATCAGGATAATGGATTTTAGTTCGTATGCCTCCAGCAAGAAATAAATTTGATTATTTTACTGCATTGATCTAAACCAGAAGTCAGTTCTCTGAAGTAAAAATTATAGCCCTGTAAATGGACCATCAAGAATAATCAAAAAATCACTAACTGTGCTCTTGGTCTCCTCTCAGGCACACAAATATCCAAACCCCTTTTGGATAACACTGATGTGATAGAACAGAACCCAACACTCTATAGATGAAGAAAACACAGTTTTCTTAGCAGGAATGTATCACATAAAACTATTTTCAGCACTATTTACCATAGCCACACTGCTGAAACCTTTACTGATTCATTGACTCTGGCCTTAGAGATGAATTAAAAGGAAACTGAGTAATTCAAAGAAAAGAAACTAGAAAATTTACAGATATTCTAATTTTTTTTTGTCTTTGGGTGTTTCCTGCAGGTTGTGACCACGTGCTTGCAGGTATTCGGTCCCTGAAGGTAGTTAAGAAGACTGGAGGAAAGCATGGCTCTTGGATGAAAGATCCTGGCAAAAAGCACACAAAGATTTATTTATTAAGTGGCTCTGTAAATAATGTGATTTTGGAATTTGCAAATATCATGACTTTCATGGAAAACAATCACACACTGAAGGCTCGCACAGTCCCCTTGCCATTGCCCTGGGAAGGAACTGGCCACGTCATCTATCAGGGCTTCCTCTTCTACCACAGATACGGCTCCTTAAATGAGATCATTAAATTCAATATCCAGAGAAGAAAGGTAGCTGACCAAATGCTGCTGCCAGGGGCTGGAAGGATTCCTGCCTACCAGCTCTCTCCACAGACAAAAATAGACCTGGCTGTCGACGAGCAGGGGCTGTGGGCACTCCATGCAGAACCAGAGACCGGGGGAAACATCGTCGTCACCAAAATCAACCATGTAACCATGGCCGTGGAGCACTCCTGGGACACCCCCTGCAGCAGCAAGGGTGCTGAGGCAGCTTTCATGGTCTGCAACACCCTCCACGTGGTCTACAACTCTCCTTCTGGAGGCACGTCCCGCATCCAATGCATTTATGATGTTTTGGATGCCCTAAACACTTACATGAACCCAGGACTGCACTTCCCGAAGCGCCAGGGGAGCCATTCCACCGTACACTACAATCCTAAAGAGAAGCAGCTCTTTGCTTGGGGTGATGGATCCCAGATCATTTACAAGCTTCACACAGAGAAAAAGGTTTAGAATATTTAGCAGCTTTTCAAATAGACTTAAAAGCCACCGGTCCCAGGTCAACACAGCCATTAATGTGTGTTAAAATTACACTATTCCCATCTGTTACAACTTTCATCTCTTTTACACAACTGAAGGCTTACCTACCCCAGTAATCTTAAATTAATGTCCAATAAAAATATGTGAAGACTCCATTAATATAAATGACACGATGACTAAATACCACACATGTACAACCCCCTCACGCACACAAATTAGTGTTAGATTTTAAGGTTAATTAAAAAAAAGAATAACCCATTTCTGACAAGTTCTCTTCCTATTGAAACTACGTTTTCTGCTTCAAAGCCATGGAAATCAAATAAGAAATCCGTCCTGTCCAAAACATAGTCTGACAACCTTCACAGCTCTGAAGATCACTGTGGAAAGCCTTCTAGTAAGCGATATAAAATCACATGCTTCCAGAGAAATTAGATATAAGTTTGAACAGGAGAGGTTTATCATATCACAAAGCATAGGAATACACAACCCCACAAACATAGTTTATATTTAACATAAAACTCTCATGCATCACTTCAAGGCTATTCCTAATCACTGAACTTCTACAGTATTTCCATGAAAATTCCACATTTCTTATCCATGTAGCCGTACAGACCGCTGTTGATCCTGCCAGTACATTAGCTGCAGCCAAATATTCACTTTTATTAGCTTCAAGTTGTCACTTCTCACTATTTTTTTAGTGTATCACTGTTTATGTATCAGAGGGAATGTTCCTAGGTGAACTGTTCTGTATCATACACTACTTTTAAAGGTTTTACATGTCACTCTTGGGTGTTTCTCTCAGTAATTCTCTTTCAGCATCTACTTTTGAGGCATTTTCTCCAATGCTTCAAGTCACTTCCATTGATGATAGCAGAATCTTTCTCATCCCATCCTCCAGCTCCAGGAAAAGGTGCCTCAGAGGAGCACAAGAGTGCAGGTGAGGGCATGGCACTGCTCAGTCCTGGGTTTGTGAGTCACAGATAAACTCCAGGTATTTTGTTTCAAAAATAATATTTAAAATGTTAAATAATGCTTTAAAAAAAAAGGCTTTTAATGTGAAATACAGGTATAGATTGTATTTTTAAAATTATTTTAGTTACAGCTGCATTTCTGTCTAGCAGCAAACAAACACACCAAAAAAAATCCCCCCAGAAAAACCACAAAAAATGGTACTTGAAAAGTGATCCACAGCTGTTCCTACAGAAAGCCCATTTTGTTCATTACCCTGAAAGAGCTGTTGTTCTGTTTAAAAATAGCATCCACAGAAAGAGCCAAACATCAGGGAATGATTTTGAAAAGGAGTTCCACAATAAAATTAAGAGTGTATAGACTGCTGGGCTGCAACAGTGATACTCTGCCTTTAGCAAAAGAAACTGTCTCATTCTAAGCAGGCTTGATGAGTAGAGAGTTGTTCCTGTGTTACAGCAGACATAGGATGCACAGGTATGGGCATCCTCAGGCTGGAAGGAAGGTGGGCTGGCACTGGTTTCCTGTGTGACCGTGGGTTAAAGGCAGTGTTTGGCCTTTTATCCCTCATCTGTAAAATTACAAACATGTGAATGCAAACTGGCATCAGCCACCTTTTGGAATGCCTTGAGAACTTTTTACTGAAAAGGATGTGTCATTTTCTTTATTTAAGAAATAAACTCTTTGGATGTAAATATGGGTTGAGTGTGCTCTTTAGAAAAGGCGTTCTTGGGATGTGCTTTGTGCCACAATATAACGCAATGGAGGAAGCCTGTGTCAATATTCTAATACAGATTTTAATGTGCAATCCTCAAAAGTTCAGGCACGGTCTTCTCTGCACCTTGCTGCCCTGGAAATCCGAACTGCATAATGAATTAAAGCCCAAGAGGGGGTGAAGAACCCGGACAGCCCACCAGCAGGAAAGGGATGCACAAGGGCTCCCAGCACTCCATAAAAGGGCTGTTCATTGTCAAACGCTGCGTGGGCCCTACTTCCCATCCCCTGGCTCTGTCCCAGGAGCGTGAGGAGATTCCATGTCCTCTGCATGGAGCCCCAAGGGAGAGGAGAGGACAGGAGCTGGCATCCTTTGAGCCACTGTGCCAGCACCACAAAAGGAGCTTGTGGGAGGCTGCAGAGGAAAGGCCTTGGGCCCGGGAGGCTGGGAGGGGGAGAAGCTCTCTTCAGTCTGAGGTTCACTTTTGCTCTATTTTGTAGTTTTAAGATGAACTTTCGAGCTGCTTTTGTTTTTCTTAGTGTTTTTCTTAATGGTTTGTTGTTGTTGTTGTTGTTTTTTGTTAATCCCCATGGATATTTTAGTGTTGCTGTCTAACACAAAGCACAGTCCCATTCCTGCGCTCACCTGGGAGTTTCACCACGTACATTTCACCTTGGCTATGACAAAGACAAAGAGCAACTTACAACACCTCAGTATTGCTCCCACTCTTCCTGGAGCACAACAGAGATTAGGTTGCTGGTCCTGCAGCATGGAATAAGCTGGGAAATGGGCTGTGGGTTGGGGTAGAATACAAATTTTGTGGACTGTAGTGGCAACTTGGGTTTACAGCAGCAGTGACACAGTTGAGAGACTCGTGCCTGTGAATATGGTCTGCTCTGCTGATCAATTAATATTCTTGTGAGAAAAAGATGGCAGGCATTCTCCTCCAGCTTCCTGGTAATCTCTTAAATATATATGCTTTGGTTAATTTTCATAACCGATAGCACGCAAGCAGATACTTTTGAGAAAGTCAGAAGAGACATTTGGTTAACTCCCAGATGACAAAGGGCAAAAATAAGGACTGTCTGTTCAGAAACAGAGAGGAAAGAATGACAAATATCTGAACTGAGTAATCTGCTCCAAGATAGCAGTCTCCAAAAGGCAAGGACAAAGGACTGCCAGGAGGCAGCAGTTAGCCATGACAAGACTGCACGAAAGAGGGCATTGGCTTCCAGTTCAGGTAGATGGTATGATTGTTACCATGGAAATGGAATTGGTACAAGGAGATGAACACAGAGGAGTCTTCATCAGGAACAAAAAACACAAATGAGTTTATGACCTCTAGCTTCACTATCTAGATAACATCCACTACTGTCCTTGTTATTCAAGTCCTTTTATGCTACACTTTCTCCATGTGCTCATTTCGTCTGAACCACTGTGCTTATTTCATGTGAACCACCGGCTTTTTGCTATTTCATGTTCGGCCCCTCCTCTGGGCTTGGCTGTTTTGCTTTGCAGCAGCTCTCAGCGGGGAATTCAATGCCCTCTGCTCTGACAGCAGGATCATCATCCTCCTAACAAAAGCAGCACTCCTCAGTGCTTTGGCTGTGATGAAGGTCCCTCACCTCTCCACTGATACTACACTCACCTCACCCTTTCCCTGCATTAAATCATGTCTGCCCCTTCCCACGGTGAGAGCAGGCTTTCATTGCACAGATGCCCCTCATTTTCCGTGCTCTCCATTCTTTCTGCCATCTCTTCTGCAGAAAGGTTTCTCGGGTCAGAATAATCTACAATGCTTATGTCCTGTTTGTACTTGAAGCAATCAGAATTGTCACAGACAGAAAGGGTTTCAGCTTTCTCTGGCTTATTGACACCCATGTGATGAATTTAAGCTTTCTGACAACTCTGTGCTTTCTTATTTGGATTTTGTGGATGCCAAGGACCTGTGATTGCTAAAAGCAATTTACCAGTAGAGCAGAGTTTGATGCTAGGAGCATGGTGTAAATCATGCCAGTTTAACTAGGTTTATTTTCACAGTGCCCATCAAAGATAAGCTTGTTTATCAGAAAATAATCTTCCTACCTCTTTTTCTTCTTCATTCCTACCTGTCTGGATCTGGAGGGTGAGAGCCCCTTTCAGCATTCAAACAAGAAGCCACCATATCAGAAAAATGCACACTACATGTTTGTTGCAGATGGGTTTATCACTAAAAAATGCAGCTGTTGCCTGCCTGCTGTCATCCTGCTCTGCCACAGCCCACATTTTTCCCCCTGTGCTGTTTCCCACCCAGCTGCAGGACACGGCTGCAGAGACGTGCATGAAAGCTCAGCAAAGAAACTGCAGAACCAAAACCAATAAATCACAGCCCTCCTAACACCGAAGAAATGGCTCCTCCTGAAGGCAGAAGTGAGAATCTGTGGCTTTTTAAGTTGTTTGAACTTTTCATGGGTTTGCATTGCATGTAAGAAAATAACATCTTATTACACTGCCACCATATCAAGCCCTGAGCGCAGAAAAAGGAATGCACGGAATCCCAGAATCAGCAAAGCTGGAAAAGACCTCTGAGATCATGGAGCCCACACTTTGACCAGACACCACGGTGTCAGCCAGACCATGGCACTGAGTGCCACATCCTGTCCTTCCTTAAACGCCTCCAGGGATGGGGACACCAGCACCTCCCTGGGCAGCCCCTTCCAGTGTCTGATCACCTTTCTGGTGGCGATATCTGGATATTGCTCAGTCTTCTTTCCTGCTGTTCACGCTGACAGCATAAACCATGTGTTTAATTTGCCTTGGAATTTATTATTTCAAAATATTTCAAAAACACTTATTATTTTAAATCCCTTTTTAAAATAATCTTGAACAAGTAAAACCTTTATGTAGAAAAAGTAAATAAAAAAAAAAAACCCTTAACTGCTCCCTATGCAATTATCATATTTATTGCAGATGACCTTCTGCTTTTCCTTCTTATTTAGGGCTGACTTCTCCATGGGACTGACCCCATCCAGCGAGTCAGTCCCCAGTCCACTGGGGACTTTTCTTTTGGCTTTTTGAACTGTCTCTTCAGAGCAGGAGAACAAGGAAAAAAATATCTGTGGGAAATGTTTTATTTTATAAACCTTTAGAAGTATCTCAAAAAGTAAATACTTCTGAGGTGGCTGATTTTTGAGACTTCCTAGTAAACTCTGACCTAGTTTTCTATTTCCCCATACTATCTTCATCCAACTAACCTGAAAACTAATGCTGAAAGATCTAGAACTTCTGGGAAATATCCACTAGACAACACATTCTACCCATAGAATGTGTTGGGACTACATCTGCCTGTAAAGAAAAATCCACCTATGTTAAATAACCTCCATACTCTGTGTAGGTATTTCTGGCCTTGGGTAGGGAAAAACACAGTTGTTTTTACCTGTAACACCCATTTGAATTCAGAACACAACCACAGCCATACAAAGCTGTGCTGTCATTCCTGACTTTACCAGATCAGGAGGCATTTTTTGGCTGTAATTTTTCTTTGAACTGTGAGCTCAAAGACTTGGTACACACTGAGGCATATTTCCCTCACTCAGATATGAAGAGGACAGTGAGGTCTCCAAAGAACACAGACCAAACAGAAACTCCATTTTTTGCTGCCTTGGGTTCTTGCAATCAAGCCATCACGTCCAGTTCTTGTTAAAGGCTCAATTTTTGGCCTACTCATTTCTACCAGAATTAATCTGAAAAGTGGTCAGAAAAAATGGGAGATAATTCAGTAAGGGCAAGAGCAAAGAACTGCACTTAAGGCAGGAATGATTTTCACAATTAGAACCCCAAGCTTCAAATATGTAAAAGTAAATATTGTAACATTATAAAGCAGAGGAGAAGAACCTGTTCCCCATATCACCAATGGACAGAAATAATTCCAGCTGCAGTCAGGTTAACATCAGACAATTCTCTGACTACAAGGCTATGGAGCCTTGGCACAGACCTTTTTACCTCAGAAATTTCCAGTGACAGAGGACTAACAATTTCCACTGTCAGGAACAATATTGGTTGGAGCAACTTTGCATTTTGGCAGGGGATTAATCACACAGCAGTTACCTGCAGAGAGGGGGATGGGTCTCCGGGGCACAATCTGAGCCATCCTGGGAAGTTAACTGAGAAAAATGAACTTATTATCAAGTGTCTGTTTCCTCACTAGGAATCCATGCCCCTCCTGGAAACTGGAGAAGCTCCAAAACTGACAAAAATCACTCAGCTAGACCAACCTTTCTGTATTTGTACATGGGACACTCTGTGTGATGTTGCATTCATTTGCCTTGAAATATGATTGGCATAAAACCATTGAATAATGGATCATTTTATAATTCCAAGTTCTCTTTGTCCCCTGTTTGTGATACCTGAGGTTAGAAATAATACTTTCATTAGGATGTCCAAGTAAAGATGATTTTAATAGAGGATTATTACACTAGATTGTTCTGTGACCTCAAAGTTAGTCATAATTTTCTTATCCTTAATTAACTGGAAAAGGAAAGAATCCAACATGTGAACACTAATTGCTAATGCAATTAGTTAGATCATGAACTTCTTATATATTTATCTGTTATCCAAATAATTTTTTCTAAGTAATCCTCTATACAGTATTTTTGGGAGCAGGACTGATCTTATATTTTGTACTTCCCGTGTAATTCCTGAAACTACCTGTAATAATTAACAAATACCCAAACAGAATTAAGTGCTTTTGTGGGGTTTTTAAAGATAGATTTTTCAGACTATTTAATTTAAACAACACATGTGCTTTATCAAGATATTTAATTTAAACAATGCATGTGACCAACTGCTTTTTCTTTTAAAGGCCCAGTCTTACAGTACTGGCATTATCACTGTCCACTTTCTTCGGCTGAGGGTTAGAAGATAAAGTGTCAACATAATTTCCTGCGCACATTCTCGATTTGAAATCGATGTCTGTTCCACGCAGACGGATGGCTCTCCTTAGAAGAGCTACAAAGATTTACTTTGGCTCTATGCATTTTTCCAAAAGTGCTTTTAATGTGACTGCAAGCTGCATCCTGCTTTAGTGCCAGCTCTCCAGTGCCACATGTACAGTGGGTAAAAACAGCTTTGGCAGAAAGAGTACAAAACCTGAGCTCTTCTTTATACAGATCCCAAAAAACGAGGAAACCATCTAAAATCAGGTATTTCAGTCCCAGAGGCAATCACCTTTGAAGAATATGAGAAGCTCATATCACAGTGAAAAACATAACCTCCTATGAGGATCTCTAAAAAAGTTCTATTTCAGTAATCCTTTTAGCAAAAAAATGAATTTTGCTGTATGCTATGAATTGCTTGTTTATTCCCCCATTTTGAGAGCTAGTGAGTACATCCACAAAAAATGCATTCCCTGTTCAATTGTTTGGCCATAAAATGCAAACATACATTTTCAGGATTAATGACAGAAGTAAAGTCAAAGTGTACTGCTCTAAGTTTAAAGAACTTGCATGCAGACAAACTGAAACAACCTCCAGGCTACCCTGAATCCTCTTTTTTCCCCATGGCATTGGTATCATAAGAAAAATAACATATTCACATTCTCCTTGCATATTCGTTACCACTACATTCCTAGTCAGTCTTGTAAACAAATAACTTCTGATTAAATTTCGAAGAAATATACAAGTTATGGTTGGTAGCTAATGAGGGTATAGAATTACAGAATCATGAAGGCTGGGAGAGACCTCCAAGGTCATCAAGTCCGACCTTTGACCGAACACTGCCATGTCAACTAAACCACAGCACTAAGTGCCAGCTCTCCTCCTTCTTTGAACACCTCCAGGGATGCCGACTCCACCACTTCCCTGGGCAGCCCCTTCCAATGCTTACCCACTCTTCCAGTGAAGAAATTTTTCCTAATATTCAGCCTGAACCTCCCCAGGTGCAACTTGAGGCCGTTTCCTCTTCTCCTGTTGCTGGTTACCTGGGAGAAGAGACTGATCCGCACCTGGCTACAGCCTCCTGTCAGGCAATTGTAGAGAGCAATAAGATCTCCCTGAGTGTTCTCTTTTCCAGGCTAAATGCCCCCAGCTCCCTCAGCTGCTCCTCACAGGACTCTCCAGACCCTTCTCCAGCTCCACTGCCCTTCTCTTGACTCACTCCAACACCTCAGAGTCCCTCCTGTAGTGAGGAGCCCAGAACTTCAAATATACACTTTGAATAAATCTTTTCCTTATCAAGCTTTTATTTAAAGCAATGTTTGTTTCACTAACCAGTAAGCATGAAGATTATGCTTTTTTCTATCCAAGCAATTCAAAATATGTTGGCAATATTTATATACATTTGTGTTTATGTTTTGATGCTCGAAAACCAGAAGAGATCTAATTTTTTTACAAGAAAACTTTTGAGTTCTCCCCACCCACCTTCTGCAATGTAAACCTCCGTAGATTTATCAGCCAGAGCACAGCACTGAAATCCAGCTGGCAAAATTAAGCTGCAGTTTTCTTACTAGATTTGATTTTACTGACTCCCTCTAATGGAGCCAGAGGGCAAGGAAGGTGCTGCTTGTCATGTCCACAAGCAAACTTTTTGGTGAAGTATTTGTGTTAACATTGTCTGATATGACCCACAACACCAAATTAACTTCAGCACTGTAAATATCAGTACCCATAAACATAGCTTTTCATTTCACCCCTGTTTGTGTCCCAGCTAAAAGAATTTGTTGGGCTGTTTGGTGAGGAAATACAACATCACATGACTGACTGACCAGAAAAACAGCAAGAATGCTCATAAACAAGGTATGAATACTTTTTAAAGGAATGCGGTATGTACACAGAAGGAGGATCCTGATGTCTGACAATGCACAAGCAAAGCAAAGCAGAAGCTGAATTCCTGTCCTTATTCATTCCATTGCTTCAGGGAAACAAATATTTCATCTGGGTACGACTGCACTGGGTAAAGTCAGTGGTTTAGGTACACCATGAATGGTGCAGTAGGCTTTAGGAACAAAGGAGGTTTTTAAACAGCCTGAAAAAAGTGAACATCTTCCTAAATATTTCAGCTAAAAATGGCAGAAGAAATCTTAAGATCTTAACAGCAGACAAAAATCATTTACAATAGCAAAAATTGAAACATATCTGAGGCTGAATTCTTGTGCCACAATTCTGATCTGGAGCAGAAAGCCACTGTCTAAATCTATAGTTAGGACAGAAATACAGCCATTATCATACCAGCAAGTTTTTGATACTGAGGGACTTCTTTTGGCTGGACATAAATTCATATGAGGAAGAAAATAAGGATGATTATAAATATGCAAAAAAATCTAGCTCCATATCAAGAGCAGAGCTACTAAAACAAATATCAGAACAGCAATAAAGATGACTGACCACAATTATTTCCTGTTCAGAGAGGATTTTGTGGGACATAGAATCCCCTAACTATTTATTAATATTACAAGTCAGAGTACATTAAGAAGCTGCAAAGAATAAAATATGCATTGTGATAACACGCAATAACAAATACATCTTGAATTTAAGATTGGATCTGTGTAAAGAAAATTAAACTGCAAATTACCTGAAAAGGCTTGCTGACTGCCCAAATGTAAAAACTTACAGTGCTTATAAATGTCTTTTTCTATGACTAATTCTGGTTTTATTTGAATTTACAGAAAATATGGCAAAGCACAGAAGGAACGTTTCAGAGTTTTCAAACAGAGACAAGTTTATTTAGAGCCTTACACGGCTGCAATCAGCATGAAATCACAAGAGGATTCAGAGGTCATTGGCAGTGAAACACAGGTTTTCTCAGTCAATCAAAACTCCTGCAGCTGTGGCACTGAGATCAAGCTAAAAACAACCCTTCTGAGAGAGGTTCTGCTGGAATTAACTTGGTTTCCCACCAGCTCCAGTCCCAAGGTGGTAAAATGTGCATGAAGTCTGTACAGATTCTACCCCCACGTTGTAGTCCAGTTTCTAAGCTAGTTAATTTAAAAAAAAAACCTAAAAATATCAGGAGCCATTTTCCTGGTTATTTCTAAAAGGTAATGAAAGTATAGTGACCAGGATATGGGCAGTCATCTACAAAACATGGTCACAGCTCTAAGGCAGGGCAGGGAGATGAGACCCTTTAGACTTAAAAAAAAAAAAAAAAAAAAAAAAGAAAAAAAAACCCCAAAGAAACAAACTCTAAGAGTGAAGAACTGCTGAAAACCTGCAGCCTGTTCGAGAAACAAAACAGGTCTCAGGTGTTAGATCAAGTCTCAGAAAAACATCAAGTTTATCTCTGAAGGTAGAGAGAGGAACAAAGGAAACGGGGAAATGGCTAAAATGCAGATTACAGAAAGAGTCGAGAAGGGTTCTTTGACAGGAAACCTGTATTGTGCAAAACCAGGCCACATGTCCCCAGGGAACCTGCACATCCAGGAGTTCCCATTGATTTGTCAATCAGGGTCAATCACTCACAATTTCCAGGCCACGCAAGCTCTGCTACACCCACTTAGGTTATCAGCTACTGGGTCCAAGACAAGAACTAGAGATAGGGAACTGCTGCTTTTCCTCTTGTTGGGTGGGGGCTTGGGGCTGAGGTTTTCAGCGGGATGTTTTCTGTAATAGCCCTTAATGACTGCTCTCAGACTGACGCTTAAGATAATTTTAAGATGTGAATCAGCAGAGACTCAGTTACGCAGCTGAGCACCAGCCCACTCTTTAATCTCCACAGAAAGCCCCATTCACCCTCTGTGGAGTCACATCTTAGCAAAGAGCAGAAAACACCGAAGCAGAGCTGACCAGTAAACAAACCCAGAGCTCAGGCGTGTGACCGAGCTCCTGCCTATCAGCTGAGTCACAGGAGCTGACCCTGTCTGCTCTGCCTAATGTCGGGGTTGGATGAAAGTGGTTTAGGCTAATCTTCCCTGCCGGAGAGCTGGGACAAGTCACACCCCGCAGCTCGCTGCTGCACAGGGTGTTTTGCTCCATCAGGCTGAATCACAGCACCAAAGGGCATCGGCCAGAGCTGCCCCAGGTCTGCCTCCAAACCAAAGGTGAAGGCATGACTTACAGCATCTGCATGTATGGCTGCAAGAAGAAGGGCTGCGTGACAGCAGCCACCACCCTCACGCACAGAAATAATCAAGGGCATCATCTGGGAAAAAGAGTACACAGAGGCCCAGCTTGTCTCCTGCCTCCAAGCTTGCAGGTAAGCTGAACTTGGAGCTTTCCTGCTGTTACGGGCTCTCCTAACGTCTGCAGGTACAGGATCTTCCATGTGCTTTTTAAAATAAGAAATACCTCTAAAAAAATATTCTGTCTGGAAGATTTCTTGGAGAGATGATATGACAATAGGTACTTTTCAGTCAAGAAACAGCTTAATAACCCCTTATGTAGCTTACAAGGCTTTCTAGCGTGTTTTTTTCCTGCAACAAATTCAGACGTTTGTGAAATCCCCCGATGTTGTGACTGAAGCAAATCCCCTGACTCACGGAAGGAGGTGGAACACCGGCTTATCTGGGACCGAGTTCTCTGCACAAACACACGCAGCAGCACACAGTATAAACGCTGTATTTCCCGAGCTGCAATGAGAAGGCCCTTGCCTGACAGCGAGAGCAAATGCAGGTGTTACAAACAGCTGTGCCTGCCTGAAAAGACTGCAGCTGCCCCCCGTCAGCTCCTCCTTTACTAAGGCAGGCTTGCTAACCCCAGAATTTATAAAATGTCTCAACGCGGGGACGCTGCGCTTGCGTGGGAGCCAAGAACGCTCCATCCCAAAAACTCTCAGGGTGACTCGCGTGTGATTTAAAAGCTGAACACGAGATGGCGCCAAGTCCTTGTAGCAGCTCCGCCAAAATTTGGGCAGTTCCACCTGTCCCAGACGCAATTCCTATCGCAGCAAGGGGCCGCATCAATGGCTTGTTTAAATGTCTTTTAAAATGCTGAGCGAAAGTCACGATACGTTCGTGAAATGCTTTCTTAAGGACTGCATGTGTCAATGAAAGCTTCTGGAATAAAAAGATTGGGGGAAAAAACCCAAAACTGTTCAACAAGTATAGTTCTCTCTGGCAAAGTTCTCTATATATTAAGGAATTTTTTAAAAGTGTATTACATCTTTCCTAGTAAGAAGACCTTTATGTCATGTGTTCTGCTAAATTATGACAGAGGAAAAAAAATAATGACTTCTGTTTTCATATCAAGTAGCTGTAGCTATCCTGCAAAATCTCAATTTTCTATTTCTCAATTTTCTATTTTCTAAATCCAGAATTTCTACTTTTATGTAGAGGCAGAACATCTTTATTCAAACTCTTAACTTGAATGTTTCAAATTAATTCCACCAAATAAAATAAGCCACAGGCATTTCTTAACCACTTGGAAAAAAAAGAAAAGAAAAAAAAAGAGCATACCAGATTAAAAAAAGTTTTCAAAGGGTAAGAGAAGGTTGTGCACCTTACTGGAAACTGGTGACATGGCTGGCCACAAATCTCTGCTAAAGATAAGGCAAGGCTACACTTTCTAGTGAGACATAATGGATTAGCTGCATGGAGTCCATAGGGAAGGATTCTCCAATACGTTATTTCCTGTCTACAGCTGATTTATCCCCATTTACATGAAAGGAAATCCCTGAGCATTCCAGTGGGTCACCTTTTTTCAAAAACAAGAGATCACACAGTATTGCAGCTTTCACAGTCCTGCACCACAATGTTTATTTGCTGTGTTAATGCTGGTGTTTCACAGCCTGCAGTCTATGAGGACTGCGATTTGCGGGAAGCAACGAAACCATACTGTGACAAACCTTTGTTGTAGTCTTGGAGTAAAGATTTGATAAAGAAGGATGTGGGATCTTGTGGGAATTCTTGAGCAAATTGATACTGAAATATCCGAGTGGTTGGGACTGAATTTAGACTACTTTAGTTGCAGCTAATTTACTCTCCTTTATAAACAGGAAAATTACGGCTTTATAAAAACCTTTCAGCAAATATAACAGCAATTTGGAACACACTGCAAATTGATGTATCAAAGCACTTATTTTTTTTCCCTGCCTTAGAACCACGGGTTTCTATCCAGGGAGCACAGCCATTTAGAGCCTTCACCTAAGAGTCTGTTTGGGCCCTTGCCCTTCAGGGACTGTGATCCATTTTGCCACTTTTCTGCACAACCCAGCAAAGGGGCAAGCAGCACAAGAAAAGAACCCCTGGATGCATAAGCCTGAGCACCATTCAGGCACAATTGCAGGATCAGGAATCTGGCCTGAACTGAAACCCAGGGCCTCCCAGCACTGTTAAAGTGACCCATAATGTGACTGTGACACTGAGGAAGAGAAACTTGGTCAGTTCTGCTCAGTAAGTTTTAGCAAGATAAAAATAAACCCTGATAATTATATCTCATCAGGATAAACTGTGGGATCTCACATGTGGGATCTCACAGATAACTGTGTCTTTTGAGATGGAAGAAATGAAGTTGGTCGGTAAAGCCATGTCCAGCAGTGCTCTGCTTTGGGGCTCCTAACTTGTTTTTCTCATAGGTCTTTTCCGAGAAGGATGATTCTGCTCTCCCTGAATAAACTCCATTGTTACATAAGAGAGGCGAAGACTTAACACAATGCCAGCTTTGTGACAGTCATGGGTCTGCACCACTGCAGCAAAGACACAAACCACTCTCATTGAAGGGGCACTTCTGGAATGGTAATTAGCCAGGAGGCCAGGACAGCTGAGGGAGTGCTCCTGGAACCCGCTACACTGCGAGAGGCGCAGAATTAACTCACTTATTACAATGATATTAAACAGGATAGACAGGACCAACAAGCTAAAGAGAGCCCAGAACTGGGATTCTCTCTGCTTTCTGGCGGTGCAGTAATATTATGTCAAACAAGAAAGAAACAGAGCTGTAAAATCCTGACCCGTGAACAGACAGGGGCTTGTGCTCTGTGCTCAGCCTTGCTCCGCTCCTGCCTGCGCTTCCCAAGGGAGGGGCAGTAATTGCAGAGCCTCTCCACTCCAGGCCCTTCCCCTGCACAGCACTGGGGCAAGGCCATGCTCGCCTTCCCGTGCCCTGGCTGACACTGGAGAACAGCGTGTACCAGCAGGGGCCCGGCAATTCCAGGTCAGGAATAAACAAGACAGGAGGTAACAACCCTACACAGCCATAACGGAGTAAGTGAGGTCCTGGGTGCTGCTTCCATCGTGTGGAAAGCTGTCCAGACACCGGTCCTAGACCTCCAGTGAGTAGGGAAAAAGGAGGGCTGTTGTCAACCAAGTGTTGAAAAGAGTCCCAGCTTTGCCCAAATTGTTCTAAATTCCACTGACTCCCAGACGGTTTAATGACACTCAGCAAGCAGTGCTGCACAAAAATTTCTGGTATCAATATTATGAAAGATGAAAATGTTATCAAACACTGTCATTTTCACCACTCGTCTGCGTGACCTATTTAAGAGTACTACCTCAAAGCTGAGAGAAAAGACAAGAAACGTTCAAAAGCCAAATTAATACACAGCCAATGGATACTTGCCAGTTTAAATTATTCTTTAGCGTGTTCAGAGATGTTTCAAAGGCGTTCTACTTCACTTGCCATTTTCTCCCTCTCCCACTTTGGGCATGTCTGCTCCGTATGTGAGGTCTAATTCTTTATCTGGAATACCTCGTACATGATTCATAGCCTTGGTGTTACATGTAAGTTTAAAGCAAAACTGGAGTAATATATAATTCTTCCCAGGGTCAGAGAGCAGCTCAGCTGGTAACAGGGAACAAGTTTTAATACCCCAAATACACTGGAAGCTTACTCTAGGCAAAAAGAGATTCCAAAACTGAGGAGAAGTGTTATAAGTCAAAAAATTACCTTAAAAAACGTGTGTATTAATGCTTAAACTCTGTAGGTGAAAGACATCATCATCACAGAAGGAAGACAGCAAACTGTGGTGGTTGAAATGCAACCACTCCACAAGGAGTGAAAAGTGTGTGTTAATTACATTGTGTATATGTCTGGAATCTCTTTATCTCACTTTCTGCTAAGTAGTTACGTTTGTTTGGCCGGCTCCATAGAAAACTGACATCATCAGAAGCGCTCAGCGCTGCTGTGAAAGAGCTGTGCCAGTACAGCACAGGTGACGTTTGGTCAACAGAAACCCCTTATCAGATTTCTGCTCAGCCGGGCACCCCAAGTGACCGGCGAACTCCCATTGACCAAATCCCGCAGCAATTTTTGTATTTCTACCAGTGATCCTGGAATCTCTAGAGACTAAAGAAACGTCTACACTTCATGAGTGTGTTCTTGGTTAACGTTTGTGTACTTGGAGTCTTCCTCCAAGTTTTTTTTGCAAGGGATTTTTGCAGTCATAAACAGAGCATTAAAGGCTGATTTTTAAGCAGTACCCAACAGGGGGGTGATATGAAATAGTTGTAACAATATAAACGTCCTATGATGTTATTTTACTAGTAGAATTAAAGTAGGTAAGACGTGCTTTAAGTATAGAAACACCTGGTTTTTAAATCTTTGGGGCAGTTAATGTTTTTCTCAGTCCATAATATGATGTCTGTGTTAACCTGGAAAACCCCTGGGATGTAGGAATACGCACCGAAAAATACGCGTGCTAACACTTCTTAAAACAACATAGTTTTGATCAGCAGCTCTACTTCCAGCAATAATGAGGTGGGGGGAAAGCTGTCCAGAGCTTTCCCTGGGCACAGGAGTTCCCGGGAGCACCTGCCCCCGCGGGGGGGCCGGAGCGCCGGGCGCCGTCACTTGGGGGCGGCCCCGAGCGCGGCCGAGCCGGGGTCGGGCCGGGGCTGGGATCGGGATCGGGAACGGGATCGGGCTGCTCGGGAGGGTCCGGCCGCAGCCGCTCCCGGGTGAGCCCTCGGCGCGGGAGGCGGAGCGCGGTCCCCACGGTCCCGGGTATCCCGAGTATCCCGGCTGCCCCGGCTTCCCGGCGCTCCGGAGGCACCGCCGGGCAGGCTCAGGACGAGGATCAGGATCGGGATCGGCGGGGGTCCCACGGGGTGTTCCAGCGGGGCCCCTCCCGGCACTGCGGCTGCAGCAGCGCCTGTTGCTTCCCCCCGCTCCGTCCCCGCTCCGCCCCGCCGGGAGCGGGGCTTCCGAATAGACGCGGCTCCGGAAAGGTAAATATTTATTCTCGCAGCGAGCAAAGCTCCGAAACTTGAGTGCGGCTGGCAGGTCAGTAAATAGAGCGCTTTATTGGCGTAGGGCAGTGGGTTCAGCAAGCGCTGTCAGTAATGACACCCAGCTGCAGCCGAGCTCTCCAAGGTGGGAGCCCCCCTTCCTCCCTTCCCCAGGCTTTGACAATTAACTATAAAAAAGAGGTATGTGGGGTGTTACAGTGGGGGAAAATAAGATTGTTTAAAGTATGTTCGGGGAAGAGCAGCTGGAAGATGAAACTGGCTGTTTGAGCGGTGCATAGATAAGGGAGGTAAGAGTATGAGGGGATGTCAAGTGATCTCCAGCCCCATCGGCCAACACGCACGGTATCGGGCTGCTGTGATAAAAATACCTCCCCATAACACTCGCGAGAAGGATAAGGAAGCACCTCCTTTGTGTATCATCGTTTGCTCAGCTTTGCATGGGGCAGGGTAAGATGCTAAGTATCAATTTGACTGTGCATCGGTGCAGTGTAGCATGTGCTTTTGAAGATTTGCATGTACAACTCTTTGTATGTCCAGAGCCAAAAAGGTCCTTTACAATCTCAGGTTTTTAATTTTAAGGTTTTGGCAGTAGGGGGATCACTGAGGGGCACTTTTCTGTGGTTGTTCTGTTGGTTTTTTTAAAGAGGAATATGTAAAAAAGTGCATGAAGGACTTTGTTCTGAAACTTGTGTGGAAATGTGGAAAGAGTGGGTGGGAGAGCAAAGAAAGCGGAATTCCAGCTTTCCATGTTTGTTTATTGACTTTGCCAGTGTTCCTAACTTTTGCTTGCGTCTGATGTATGAACTTGTTTAAGACCAATGAATCTTTATGCTTCTCTCTATCTTTCTAATGGAGAAATACTTGGAGTAGAACTCAGTATACCAGGAAAGTGAAAGGTCAAATTGGGACAAACATAAACAAATATGGGTTGTTGTTTTTTAAACTATATGGGTTTTCCATCCACTTGCTCGAAAACAATTGTGAGGGCCCCTTGAACCTGCAGGAAACCCAGCGTAAGTTAAAGCAGAGGGAGAACTCAAAAGAACCTTAGCTTTGTCTTGAGGACAGGTATAGCTTGGTGCCAAAATATGAGAAAAAATAATAATAATAAAATTCATACTATATAAATTACTTTCAAGTCCCCAGTAACAAGATTTAAGCTGAGGGATAGCTCAAGACTAGTCTCACCACAGGCTGCTGAAGTTTTTCTATCTGTTGTAGAGACACATGACTTGCCTGTAGCTCTTTTGAACTAATGTTAACGTCACTTTTGAAAACTTAAATGCTTTATTTACCTAAGCCAGGTAGTAATCAAGTGTCTTGGCAAAACATGTAGCAGCTTATCTATCACACATCTGGGACTCTGCCCTATGGAAAGCCCAAATTAAAGGGACGGGGCAGAAACAGGTTGATCTGTGTGACTGGAACATGGTAGGAATTGGGCTGGGAGAATTGTTCCCTGATTCCATGCTCCCTGGCTGCTTTCATCTCCCATCTCAGGAAGTAGAGGAATTAGAGGGATGGTGGCAGAGGCCACTGCTGCTACCATCCTGATTCATTCCAGCAGCCCTATCCACATGAAGATAAGTAGGGAGGACATGAAGGAGGTAGGGAAGGAATAGGTAAAGATGGGATAATAAGAGCTATCTTTCCCTCACTCTTCCTGTATCTGTTCTCAGTTCATCTTTCTTAATGTGGTACCAGCAGTGTGGAAAAGTGATCAGGGTGGGTGTGTGTGTAAACAAAAGGAGAATGTTTTGGTGTAGGCACAGACCACGGAAGTGTTTTCTGGGCTCTTGAATCCATTCTCCCAGTTTCCTGTCATGCTTGTTACTCCGAGTCTCTCGGCTCCTCCAGACAGCCCATGCAGGCTCTGAGGCAGCAAAATGTGGCTCCACGTGATAGAGAGTGTTTGAATGGAGGACGGGAAGAGAACAGATGGACAAGAGTAGAGTGGAGACTTTAATAATAACCTTCCCCAAACACTTTGATAGTGTCAGCAAACAGGCAGGAAAGGCAGAGGGAGAATGTCCTATGAGTGCAAAAGAAGGGAAAATGAAACAGAACAAGACACAGTGAGACACCTCTGCATTATTCCACGTGCAGCTCTGCTTCCAGCCCTCATTCACCTAACTCGTTTCCTGTTTGCCTCTTTCTGATCTCTCTCCTCAAAACAAACAAACTCCCACAAAAACCTACAAGGCACTTGTCCCTAGACACTGCTTTCACTCTTATTAGGCTACTCTGAGGCAGACACCAGAAACTAAGTTCATTTTCCCTACAGCTAAGGATTTGTTTGAGCTCACATAGCCTTGGCCTGGTAAGATCAGCAAAGGACTGTGCTCATACAGGTAAAGCAGGGCCTCAATGGGGCTCTGCTTATTAGCAAAAATCCACCTTCTTCCTGCTCCCTTCCACCCAAAAAGACATTTACAGGAATAGGATGAAACCTCCTCCTTGCTTTAGAAGTCTATAATGTGATGATTTAGTTTATCAAAGCAGAGAATAATGAATAAGGAAATGTGTTTTATGATAACGATCACTCACTATAGGTGCAAAATCATTGAACATGCTGTACAAAGAAAGGCTTTTCTGTGTTTTCCAGAAATACCCAACAGTGTAGAAATAGCAACGCAGCAGAAGAGGATGTTGTATAGGGCAGTAGATTAGAACAGCCAGAAGTCACTTTTCTATCAGTGAAATTGCATCATGCAAGTCTCTGGAGATGTTTACCACTTCTGTTTGCCACCTCATCCCCAGAGATCACTTCAACCTCTTTAGGTATAACCTTGAAAATCTCATAAGCTGCTGAATGGGGTTTAGCAGCAGTGGCTGTCCCTGGAGGGACTCTTGATCAGTTACCAGAGTTCTGTAGATGTGTATGAAATAACTTTGCCTCAGTCAATGCCCCAAAAATTGGAAAGTTTGACCAGTGAATTATTTTGAGCTCTTTAAATTCTCCCCAGTTTGCTTTTGTCTGTTCAATGCTCTCAACCCACCTGTTATTTTGAAGCTGAAGAAACTGAGAGTCCCACCTTTGCTCAATCTGTTCTTTGACTTTGTCTAAGCACCAGCTCCGAGGTGATGTCTTTGATAACCTGTGGCAGGTGGAATTTCTTCCTGTCACACCTTTGCAGTATTTTAGTTCTTTTACACAAATGCACATTAAGCAACAAAATAAAGGGGCTTCTTTTTTTGTAGTTAGATGCCTCTGCCTATGTTTTAGCATGATCTTTTCATTTCAAATCTCTGTGACCTTGTAACGTTACAGTTACCTCTTCTGTTTCCATCTCCACGTGTTTATTTGCTATAAAACCATTTCCCAATAGCCCTTTGCTCTTATCTGGCAGTTCATTGATGCAGACAACAAAGCAGTTATATTAAAAAAGATAATTTCTTTCTGAAATAAACATAAAAAGTAAATCCTGATGGCACTGTTGCCAGTCTAGGTCAATTTGTGTTTATAATGTTCATCTGCCTGGTTCCAATGTAGTGGTTTAGAGGACTGTAAGCACGACCTGGATTTTAAACTCTAATTTGATGACCTGTAAAGCAAGACTTTACGAATATTGTGTGGTTCAGTAGTATTTCTTCAAAACCTGTGACTGAAACCTGATGAGGGAAAAGAGCTGTATATTTTCATACTGATCAAAAAGGAAAATTTGGTATCTTCAAATGCCTAAGACAGGGCATTATTTCTGTCAGATCATCAACAAACAAATGGGGAATCATTAGTGGTTTTCTCAACTCTGTGTATGTGTTATATAAAATATATTCTGTGTCTCTATGTTTAGTTGAATTTTCCAGTTTAAAACTGAAGTAACTGAGGATAAAAGTTGAGGATTGAATACAGGTTAAAACAGAGCACTTTATAGAGGGGGAAAGATAAGAAACCTGGTGGTGACCAGATAGCATGTGTCATTATTTACCGTTCCTTGAAAGGTAAATAATGGATCTGACTTCCAAAAATTAGCAAGTATGAACTGGTGGTTAATGGGAAGCCTCTGGCATATCACCCAAGGAAATGGTGGTAAATCAATGTTGGTTTCCTGAAGCAGTTGTGAATTTGGAGAAAACAGATCAGCTGATTCTCCTTCAACAAAACCTTGAATTAGTTTGGAGGGGTGAAATCAGACCGAATGCTCAAAGTCCAGAAAAATACAGGTCCAAAGGATGCCTCTGTCACGAGTCTTGCTTATCCAATGCTGACTGTGGGTGTTGTTTTCATTAGAGCAGCATAACGTGTATGAATATTCATAGGGAATGATTCACTTGCTGGTTGACTCTTCATACACTTCAAGATCAACAGATTGTGTGCCAGTTAAAGTAATTAGTAAAGATAAATCTAAGCTGTTGCATTCTAATCTGGATCTCCAGCACTTACAGTATGGGAACTCCTGTTTTAATTTATCCTCTTCTGAAAACAAGTCTGGTTGGTCTCCACATTCCGAGGTGACTTAGCTGGGGATGCCTTCTTATTTCTGTGTGCACTGCCAATAAAAAAAAAGTAATTTTATTTCCAATTTGCACTATTTTCAACCCAAACTTTATTTCAGAAATCTAATTTGGACAGGGGAAGATATTTGCCAAGTGTCTCTTGAATGTAGTGAATCATATTTTTATCCCTCTACAGTGCAGATGGTAGCATCTGCTTTAATAAAGCATAATCAGAACATCTTATTCTAATGGCATTGCAGCAAGGTTTATGAGTGTGTTTCTGGGATGTTCATAAACTAATGCACGTAATCCAGTCAGCTCCTAAACAGAAGAATTCTGATGTTTCACTCCAGACCAAAAAAAAAAAAAAATCTCTAGCAAAGGCCTGGGGGAGATAATCTGTTTTATGTGGGTAGGTAGGAAACAAGCACAAACCACTTATGAAAGTAGTATATGTGATTCTCTTAAAGAATGTGTTCATTACATCTGAAGAAAAGAAAAAGCAAAATTAGTGAAGTCAGTATTTTCTTTCCTTGAAGTAATCTTCTCTAAATAAAAGTACATGTACGAAGCATTCTAATGTTAGTACCGATTATATTAAACCTGGAAAGTTCAGTCATAAGCATTATAAATGATTGGTTAAATATTTCTTCAATTACAATGTTCTTCAATTCAGAAAGCTGAATGTGTACAAAGCAGAAATTTTGCCTGAAACTGTAAAGTGGAATTGCAGTCTGCTCTGGCAGACTTCATGTGTATAAAAAGAACATCATATTAGTACCTTTGTTACTCAAAGAAAGGAAAGTTGTTACAACAAGCATTTGTGCAAGAAGGTCTGTTCTGGCCTGCTTTGCAGAGCACAGTGCTGCTCTGTTGTGAAAAATACTGAATAACCCACAAATTACTCACCCATACTTTGCCCAGTGTGTGCAACATTTCATAATAATTGTAAATCAGGCTAACGATTAAAAAACTGTTTCAAGAATTGTGATCCAAATCTGTTTTGCTTTGATTGCCTTCTCCGTTTTAATTAGGAAACTTGGTGGCATCTTCAGTTTCCTCTGCAGATTGTGAAGCGCAGCTGGTTCTGATTTAACTGGCAAAAGGCAGATTTTAGAAAACTGCTTTTTTACTTTTTTTTAGCATGAGGAGAGGAGTTTGTGTTCAGAGTAAATGGTTTGTTATAAAAGGAATTCATGCTCTAAAATTTAGCTGGAATTCACCAGCCATTTGTAGTTTTTATTTAATCAAAGCTACTGATTATCCAGGACTAATTGCAAATGGGAGTAGCAGCTGCTCACTTCCTTTGGAAACCCAGATTTGGGTACTTAGAAGAAAAGCTTCCAAATTAGTAGAGACTGATAAAAGTGCCACGCTAGGCAGAATGCCCAGTTTGCCAGGCAGTGTGTTCATAAATATCATTTCCCTGTAAATGTATTGTATTTGCTTTTCTTAACTAAGGAGTAAACAGAACTGTACAGGTTCACAGCATGGTCATGAAGCAAAACTGCCCCTTATCCATAAACACTAATAGAAGAAAAAAAATTTCTTCATGACAGAAGAAATGTAAACGTATTTTAGTGTTTGCCAATATGACCATATCCTTGTTTTCAAGTAGGAACAGACTGGATCTATATTATTTTGGAATTAATGAAACTGTCTTGAATATTTCCACTTGGAGGTTTGAAAACAACTGAAACAAAGGGGACTAAATCTCTCTTACATAATAGCAAATCAAATTTTCCTTTCAAATTTAATAGAAGAACACAAAGATGTCACAATTACTGATATGGAAGCAGACTTTGATCCATTTTCGGGAAAATTAAATAAACTAAAGAACCTGATAGTGAATTCTGATTCCCTTTTCTCTCCTGAAATAGAAGCAAAAGATAACGTTATCCAACAGATGGTAATTTTCATACTTTAGTCTTTTGTCTATATTTTTTTTTTATTTTGGTGCAAATGGCCCCAAATGCAAGAAACTTCTGAGAAACTTCTGATGCAGGCAAATCAGCTGGTAGCTGTAAGGGCTTAAAGGACTTTGCAAGTCATTAGCCCGAAACAATTTCATTTTGTGGCTGTTTTAAGAAACAGGTCCAATAAAGGCATTGCTATCAAGCAGTAAAATACATGACTAAGTTATTACCTCAGGGCACTCCATAGATGTAGTCACAGACCAAACATGAGTAGTAGGACTTTCAAATAGTTCAAAAAGCTGCTCTGAGTCTTAACATGAAATACTCTGGAGCAAGACAGGATGTGTAAAAGCCTGACAATCAGCATGCTCCCAGGTGTCATTCCTGGTCTTGATATTCCTATTACAGTGCATTTTATGACTTCTGGCCTCGCTGTGATGACATTCAGAGCCCTTTAAAGTAATATAAGAATTCTTTTCCAGTTTTCTGCTGTGTCAGTTTGAAAGTGTCTGTTTATTTCAGAGGCAGTAAAATTTGACTAAATTTATAAGAATATATTGTTTTAGCTACAGTTATACTCTAGCATTCGCAATTTTTCTATTTATTTCAACCATGTGAAAGAGTTCTTCTTGGGACTGGAAGTAACACAGTAGAATTTTAGCTACAGTTTTATTTTGTTAGCAATTCCTTTTGTGTCATTGTTCATGTTCAAGTAGTTAAAACACTTATCTGGAAAGGAATCTATAGAAATCCTGTGTATGATCATTATAATAGTTTAACTTGTGGTTTTTTCATGCCCTAAAAGTAATGGGATTTCAGAGAACAAAAGGTATCATTTAAATATATCCCAGTGATGGTTGTTCTGACAGCATCCTGCACTTCAGCTGTAAATATGTATAGAAAACCCAGGAGAGTGCTGAGTTATGAATAGGTCTGTTTCTAGGTTCAGTTCCTGCATTCAGGCAGTTTGCAAAACTTCCAAAAGCTTTCTGAATCAGGTGTCCTAGCAAACCTGTGAGCCAAAATGACTGAACTGGAATATGGTAACTTTAGAGACTCATAAGTGGAGGCTCAGAAGTTTTACTGAGCAATTAGTCTCTACCTGGAAATGACACATACTTTCAGAGTTTTGCAAATTCAAAGAGGCATTCTGATGCATGGAACTGGGGCTTTGCTTTTCTTATCTTAGTCCCTTATACCATGTATAATTTATAAGGAGAAATTTACATTGATTTGATTTATCCTTGATCAGATGATTTGACAGGGAAACTTATTCATTTCACATTTGTGTAGAACTTAGAGGAAATACCTTGAAATGGTTGGTAGACAAGGCAGGAAGGGCTTTGTGGATGGCAAGAGCTTGGGAACACCTCTCATAGTTGATACTAAAAGATGTAATATATTACAGGAGAAATTTGGGATCTCTTTTGTGTCCTGTGCCATCGGAGCAACCGCTTTGTGGAAGCAGCACAGTGAGCACTTCAGAACTCTTTTAAAGCCTGTAAAAAGTTTTCCCCAGATAATCAAAACTGGATATACAGTTATCTTTTTTTTTAAATTATCTTATTATTGCTTAACTTGTTTCACTTGATAGAGTCAAAACAGTAATAGTGCACACAAACGAGTGTGAAATACAAGAACTGAGAACTTGAGTGGGTTTTCAGGGAGGTGAATCCCTTCAGAGCCTTCCCTAGGTAAATATGTGTTTCTGTGAGCAAATACAGCTCCTCTATCAGACAGGTCATTGGGGAGGCCTATATATCTTGTCACACACTCATTGTGGGCTGCTCCGTGCTCCCTCTAAAGCCAGCTTCTGGTTTCAGTGCATGCCTAATCTGTCTCTAGGCATCTTGGTGTTCATTCTTCTCCTTGGATTCACTGGAAAAACAGGGAATAAAGGGTGTTGAGTTCTTCTTGCCGCCCATAACAGTGTTTCTTCAGCTGGGGGATGTTATATGTTTCTCTCACCTCTGTGACTCTTAAAAGTATTGAATGTTGCTCTTGGATGTCCAGTTCCTGTTCTGTCTTGCAGCATTTCCTCTCTGTATAATGTTTTTTTTTTTTTCAAAATTACAAGACTGTGTTACTCCATGAAGTATGGGAAGCAATTATGACAGGAGGCTGTGATTTGAAATTCAGCTGTGGCAGTGTTTGATACAGATACTTTCATAGTGTTGGCCAGTCCTGCAGGGAGCAAAATGTGCCACATTCTGAATAATGGAGGAGCAAAACCAACCAAATATGTCCTTTTAAATCAAGGTTTTACTTGCCACAAAGAATTTTTGCCTCTTGGTTATGACGTCCAGGTGTTGGAATGATGAATTGCTTGTCAGTAGAATTGTCTTGTTAAAGTTTAGGGCTGGACATAATCAGTGATCTCAGACCTAGGGGGAACTTAACAGAGCTTGGGGAGAACGATGTACCACTGATGGTGGGCACAAAGACTGCAGAATTTACAGGCCACAGGGACTTTTGGCAGAATTCCTAAGATAAGGAAGAAAGTAACAAAGCCAACTCAGCAACTGATGCAAATCTGCTCTGTGTGGGTTGGTCTCTTGCACATCAGGTGAAATAACCTATTTGAGGACAACAGTTACACCTATCCAGTAGGCAGAGAAAGAGGAAAAACTTGAAAATGGCTTTTTTTCCAAAGATATTTTCGATAATCTTCAGGAAGCAATCTATAGAATAATGTTTTGTTTATAAGCACAGGCATTAAACTGACACAGCTGTTAAAATTTGTATTTTTGTTGATATGCTGAGTAATGTGAGATATGGTGCTTTTCACAGTGATCCATTTGCTGTTCCTAGTTTAGTGCTTTTAATCCAAGTGGATTCAATTTTGTTGAATTTGCTGTTTCTAGCAGAAGTATGTTTTTCTTTTCTTTGTTTCCCACAGACACTTTCCTCAAAATAGCTACCGAAGCCTCAATTTATATAGAAGTGCTTGATGCTGCCAGTTCCTGTTAGTATAAATTCAGCATATTTGTATCCACAGATGCAGGTTAGGTAATATTAAACCAACCTAGTGATGTTTCCCATTATTTATAAATTGTTGCACAGAATGTTTCAAAGGGGGAAAAATACTGATATGAAAATAAATTTTGCAAAGTCAGAAAGTTGACTTTTTAGTATACATTTTTAAACCTTTATGTCTAAAGCTCAGTTTAGACTTCACGAGAGCCTTCATATCATATTTGTAAAGTTGAGGCAAATTCAGAACAGAGCTTTATAATGAGAGTAACCCACGAGTAGATAGTGTTGCAATAAGAAATACTCATAAGAAATATTATTCTTCATTGTGTCTATGTTGAACTGTTTCTCTGCACAGTCTAACCCCGACCTCAGGTGCTTTACCTTAGAAATGTGGATGAGAATTGCCTCTTTTGATTGCAGAAAATCAGTTTTCTAGGTCATCAACCCTGCCCTTTGTTCTGAGGTTCTGCTGCAGAAAAACGCCTCTTGGGTACCCCAATATCCACTGGTGCCAGTTCCTTCACTGATCCTCATCTATTCCAGTGTCTGCCCATGTTAAGGAGCATTTAGTCCTCTCCACTCTTCTAAATCTCCAAAGTGAGTTGCTTCTGTAAAGATTCGTGGCTTTTACTCTGCATGGAAACATTCACACCTTTAGCTGTGCCATCACGTGATTCTTTCGTGGCATTTTTCTAAAAATCAGAGATATCCTGCACCTTGAACGCTTCCCGTAGCATTCCAAGGGCTGCATGGGCTCTACAAACTCTGCCAGCTGCCTGAGGAGTGTTTGCTCTTCATTGGCAAGGCAGCTGACCTTTACAATGATCCTCTGTGTTTATCAAGGAATGGAAGAAGTTGAGAAGATTTGAAAATTGGACCTCCTTGCATTTCTTTGAGATGAGAGATCTTCTGGCCCTGTGTTAGCACTGACCTCCTTCAGTGAAGTGTCTTGCACTTTCACACTAATATTCCAAGTGATACCTGCCAAATTTAATGCAAGATGTCTGTTTCGCAGTGCTTACGTACACTTCTGTATCCCTGGTGGGATTAGTACATGTGAAATTAGATTAATAGAGTGAGTTATTAGGAGTGCTCATTCTGCTGAGTTGGTTCTGTATCAGTTCAATGGTAAAGAATCACAGAATACTGGAATGGTTTGGGTTGGGACTATAAAGATCATCCAGTTCCATCCCCTCTGCCAGGGACAGGGACACCTCCCAGTAGACCTGGTTGCTCAGAGCCCCATCCAGCCTGGCCTTGAGCACTTCCAGGGTTGGGACATCCACATCTTCTCTGGGCAGCCTGTGCCAGGGCCTCGCCACTCACACAGCAAAGAATTTCCTCCTAATAACTAACATAAAGCTACTCTTCCATTGTAAATCCATTCCCCCTCGTCCTGTCACTCCAAGCCCTTGTAAAAAGTCCCTCCCACCTCTCTTGTGGGCTCACTTCAGGTACTGGAATGCTGCAGGAAGGTCTCCCTGAAGCCTTCTCTTCTCCAGGCTGAGCAAACCCAATTCTCTCAGCCTTTCCTTGCAGGGGAGGAGAAATTTTGTTCCTAATTCTCAAGGCTTAAAGAGTGGGGTTTTTTTCCGGCAGTATAGTTTGTCTAACTTTTCAGGAATTTTACAGAGTCCAGCTTTGAAAATTTTGCTTATCATATCTACCTAATCTCTCTCAATTTCTGCCAAGGGTTTGTCCTCTGCTTCACTCAAGGGCAGAGTTAATTTGTGCATGCATTCTGTGTTTACTTTTATTATAACTCCTCACCTTTCAATTTACCAGAGCACGAATTTACTTTCACGAGGTGGGGGTGGGGGGAAGGAGTGGTGTGAGCACTTTCCCAGGCACCGGAGCTGGAGTTAAGTAACTTCAAAGATCTCGTTGAGATGTTGATCTTCATGGAAGGAAATTTGGAGCTGTGACCTTGAGGCCAGTGAGTACCTGCGACTGGAAGGCAAATAAAAAACATAGTTTATTTTAAATGTTAAAATTTTAAGGATCTAACTTTTCTCAGTTGTAAAACTCTCTGGGCTAGATGCGAACTGCAATACCAACTCTGACTTTTGTATGTGTATATTTAAAGAGCAGAAATGTTCATATTTTGGCTCAGAAACTTTCGTCTCATGTATTTTACCAGGTACTGCTCTGTTCAGCCTAAGTTTAAAACCAAAGTATTTATTCATTGTGTTGCTTTTTAAAAAAAAAAAATTAACTAGCAGCTGGAACTAGTTAGATGACAGACAAGGGAATGAAAATAATTAGAATTTTTGGACTTAGTACAGTAATAATTAAGGCAATTTTGGTTTAAAGATTTGCAAAGTCAGAAGCTAAAACATTTTTCCCTTATACTGTGTATAACACAGAAAACTTCATATATCTGATAACAGTATAAAATCAAATTATGAAGGGCTTTTTTAAGCTTTTACAAACAAAGTTTAAAGCAACATTGAGGAATGAAGGGCTTCCTGCAGTTGCTGGAAGTGTTACAGAGAGGAGCTGAAGAGAGCTCACTTTGCACATGCCATTCTGCCAGCGTCAGCTTTTATATGTAAGGATGAGACTTTGTGCAAACATGAGTCAGGAAATTTGGTTATGGTACCAGTAGGAACTGTAACTCGATATCCATCAGGCCCATGGGGGAGTTGCTATGAGGTGATTTGTGTTCTAAAGCATCAAGCATCAGTCAGATTTAGCATTTTTTAAAGGGGGCTTTCTTTTTTCCTTCACCCTCTGTTCCCCCAAAATTGAAATTCAGACTTGTATTAGCAAACTCAAAGGATTTATTTTTGGAAAGAGACGTTAGGCTTTGATTTTGCCACTTCATAATGCAGTAAATTTAACTACGTTCAGTTCCCTTCATATTTTAAATCAAATTATTTAGCATATTATGTTTAAAAGCACCGTAGTTCTTATTGCTTGTCGCTCTGACTTTTATCAGTAACACAGAAATGTGGTTGTTTTACAGTGCCAGGGTAACACCCAGCTGCCTGCAAAGGCTGCTTTAGCTGATTTAGCCAACTTGTTTCCATCATGTTGTACTAATGCTTCACTTAAGGGTATCCCCTCTTATAAGGACCCCCAGCAATATGTCAAATAGAGACTTCAGCAGTTCTACCACCTACCTGAAGTAATTCACTATCAGGTCTTTGGCTAATCTATATTTCTCTTATATCTGCCCATTCTGCCTTAGTGCGGACACTTTACACTTTCTAGTTGAAAAGAAATATTTTTTAATTCCTGTTCTAGCTAATCCTAAAGCCCTCTGAATAGTCTGGATTTTACTTATTACATGATGGGTAATCAATGAAAGAAGATGTTTTTTGCCTTTCTGCCGATTCCAATGAAACATATGAGGGGGAAATAGAGCAAGTAGTGACTGTATTAGGAAATAAATGAAATTTAAGCTAGAGCCATAGAATGGTGAAAAGGACCAAAAAAGTCATCTGGTTCCACCCCTTTTGCCATGGGCAGGGACACCTTCCACTATCCTAGGTTGCTCAGAGCCCCATCCAACCTGGCCTTGGACACTGCCAGGGGTGGGGCAGCCCCAGCTTCTCTGGGCAGCCTGTTCCAGGGCCTCAGCACCCTCACAGTAAAGAATTTCTTCCTGATATTGAATCTAAACCGACCCTCCTTCAGCTTAAGACCATTACTCCTCTTTCTGTTGCTACTGCCCTTGTGAAAAGTCCCTCTCCAGCTCCCTTGTAACCCCTTTAGGCACTGGGAAGCTGCTGGAAGGTCTGCCTGAAGCCTTCTCTCCCCCAGGCTGAGCAACCCCAGCTCTCCCAGCTGTCAGATAAATAGGATTTCTGGCTGGATAGCCCTGGAGGATCCTGCATAAGTAGCGTTCCTTAGGCAGTCATTCTAGTGATCATCAGAAATTATTCCCTGGATTGTTAGTTAGGACTAAGGATTATCTTAATTAGAGAGTTATGGCAGGCTCTGAAAGGCCAGGATCCATGTGTGTATTTATAATTTTGTAGCTGGTGGTGCCGTGAGTTGGAGGGATGGATCAGTGGCTGTGCTCCTGTGGGGTGTCTGGATGCTGCACAGAGTGTGGCTGGGGGAAAAGACAGGTGGGAAAGATAGAGGGTGGAAGTTGGGCACATTTCTGCATTCCAGGGCAGGAGGCATCTTGCAGCTGAAGGAAAGCTTGGAGGACTTCTGAGGCTTATCCAAGGCACTTGATTTTTCATTATGCCATTATGTACAAAGCAAGGTAATACTTGAATCTGAATATTTAAACACTTTGCAAACATGTATTTATTCATCCCAGGAAAAAAAAAAGGTGGTGGTAGTTAATTATTACATGTGTCTGCTAAAACGTAAGAGGAATTTGTAGGCCACACATAGGATCTGGATTTCTGGAGTTTCTGTCAAAAACCACACCCCTCTTAATTGATAAAGTTGGTAACCTCATTATTATGAGCAACCTTGGGAAAACATCTGAGTTGCCTAAATTCATATTGTTCTTATTCTTATCTCTGGGTAGTTTCTGGTTCAAGCCAGCCATGAAAGATTCAAATTTAATTAAGGCTTTTCATAATTCTGAAGAACATCTTGCTCATAGTGAAATGTCTGTTAAACATTGCGTTTCTTTTGGACACAGTAAGTTGTAGTTTTACATACAGAATGTAGGCTAAGAAATTTGCAAGGGTATTGGCTCTGAGCACAATAGCTCTACCAGAGATTTTTCATTTTATTTGAAATGCAAATCTCAGATTCGGAGTTACAGTGTAAAACTAGCTTAGCAAAATAAATTTCAGGGATTCAGACCAGTTTGCTCTGTCTGCACTTCCTGGAAGATCTCATTATTTTGGCAATTACAACAAACAGGGTTGCAATAGCTCTGTGGGCTGGGCTCTAAATTAGTATGAGCGCGTGGCTGAGAAGGGATGATAATAATTTAGACTTATGTCTGCTTAACAGTAAAACTTTGGCTATTAATAACGAGGAATTTTTACTGATCAGGCAAAAAAAGTAAATTCATGTCCTCCTAGAGACCTGAAAAGGTGAGTAGCCTGGTTCTTGTATTTTGCTGGCATATGAATTAATCTAATAAGTCCTGAAGGTTAGAATTTGCTAATATTAAAGCTTGTACTGTAATATTAGAGGTAGCTCTTGTTCAGTCCTTACCAAAGCTGAAAAAACTTAGGTTTTTTAACATGGAGGTATATATTTACATAAGTAAATAAGTCATGGTGTTGTGCATCTGTTGAGGTCATTCAGGAATGAGAATTATAAAAGGCATTGTAATTAAAATACCAGCAGATGGATGGATCCTGTTTGAGGGATTGATACAGTTGTCTTGTTATTTAATAATATTTTTAAAAGAACCCATGGTTGAAGGTATTTCTATAAAATTAGATCAGAAATGGTAGCTGAAAGCCCAGGAGATCTAACAAGCTCTTTTCATAATACTGCTCAGAACAGCCAAACTGTAAGAAGGGAGTGTCTGGGAAAGTAAGACTTGCCTGGAGCACAAGCAACAGGTCTGTCTAGAAAAAGATGTCAAGCAAGTAATATTACATTATCTCTCCAGAGCAAAGAACATTGCTTTTATTAATAAATCCTTGTTTGATCAGCAGGTTTTGCTACAGCTTAATGCAGTTAGGCAGCAAATACACTGTGAGCATGGGTGAGAAAACAGGCTGGCTCTGGAGGCCAGGAGGAGATAGGAGACTTTCTTCTGGTGGAGTTCTTCAGCAAAACTTTCTGGGTTTTGCCAAGGCTTTGATGGGAGGTTTTTCTATAAGTGAATTTTGAAGTTTGCAATGTAGTGGATCAGCATTTTCTGCCCCTTTGTCACTACAGGTGATGAAATACTGTATCAGATGGTAAGAAGAAATGTAGTCCTGCATTTCTTGTTTGAGCAGCCATGTACTGCTCCAGCCCACGGAGCAGTAGCTGTCATCACAAACAAGAGCACGAAGTGCAACCTAGAAATAGAAACTCCATGCTATATTTAGCATTTTTCACTCTTTTTCTCTCTTCTAATTCTGAGCCAGAAATCTGCTGGCCTGATTTCCCAACGCAGCTGGTGGCCATGCATTTCTGGGTGAGGGGCTTGTGGCCACAGCCGCGAGGAAGCCCCGGTGCCTCTCTGGCAGCTCTTTGCTGTAGGTGGATTTCCTGTCACTGAGGTGATTATCACCCGTGGTATGGCTGCTTTGAACTAGAGGAAATACTGCAAGGAAGGAGGATCATTGCAGCTGAGAAGCCTTTGGTGGCCTGTAATGTGGCAACAGAGGATGGAAATCTCCCAAAACCCAACAAATGGAAGCAGCAGGATCAGAGAGAGTGTCCATAAAATTCATGTATGAAAGAAAGCACTCTGAAATTCTAAGTTTATATCAGCTGACTTAATGGCTTTCCAGATTATTCCGAGCACAATTTATGTTATTTCCTTACCATTAAATGAAATATTTGGGTGACGTGTACTTTGGTTAGATTTAACGTTGTTCATACTTAAAAGATTATTTTGACAAAAACGGAGAGACCAAAACCACCCATTCATTCACATCAGCCTTAGCCTTGGGTGACACTAAAGATAAGGCAACCTCACATTGCTCTTCAGATCAATGTGATCCGGAGTTAAATCGTGGCTTACCCACTGTGACAAGCTATAAATGGCAGAGTTCGAATTAGAACGTTGCAGTTTCTGACTCATTCCTGCATCTGTCTCTCTGGATAGTGGGGTTATACATGTTAACCTGAATGAACGTGGGATCCTGATAACACTGAGGTTATTAATAAATTAGCTTTCCTTGTGTATGTTTCACCAGCACCATGGAGAAAAGCCTGTGTCTCAGGTTTCTTAGTTTTCAAGACAAGAAAATAATTTTGATTTGATAGTACAAATTTTCATTGTAATATTTGTTTGAATTCAAATTACTTGATTTCTTAGCACATGTAATCCCATGATAAACACAGATTAGTGGCATTTCAGCAGCACTGGAATAATAGGCCCCACAAACATAGGCCCATTTCCTGTACACTTAGCCACAATTTGAGTTTTTTGAGGGATATCTCTGTCCACGGTCAGACAGGTGTCTTTTGTGATGCTTACAAAGCTATTAAAATTGAACAGTTTTTAATCACAGCTCTTAAAACTTGCTGTATAAGAAGACTGAACGTCAAAAGACTGAATTGCAGCCTTCATGGAAAAAAAAATCAAAATACTGTGACCCTTTGTGGGCTTTGTGAGTGCTTTGAGTTGTGTGTTAGAGCGCTGTGAATCACATGCACAAGAACGATCCCTGTTTCCTCGCTGTGTGGGCGCTGGTCTCATGCTTCAGCAGTGAAGTGATGGGCAAAAGGGCCTTATTCCAGAGGGGATTTTCACTGGCAGTGAAATGGGCTGCATAAATTCTTCTCCCCTTTGAAATGTCATCTGTTGGCAACAGCAGCTGATACTTGACTTAGAGTCCAGCAACACTAACTCACAAGCACAGAATCATTTTGGAAGATTTTTTTTGTTGTTGTTATCCTTAATGTCAGATGGTAGCATGAATGTATTTAATCCTGTTTCAAAGCAGAAGCAGTAACTTCAGAGACTTCATACCTGGGCAATTTTGGTTATTTGAACAGCAAGAACTGTATTTTCAATGTCATGAAAGATTGAATGGGGATATAGAAAGGAGGAGTTAAGGCTATTTCAGAATTACCTTTACTCTTAAGGCAACAATCAAAAAGCAGAGCTCCTACAGATTTCTCCTTACAGGCTAGACATGTTTTGCCCCATGTCTGCATTCCTTCATTGAATCTTAGCCAATCCTCTTTTTTCCCCCACAGAGGAAAAGGCTGAAATGCACTGAACTTTGAATCTAGGAAACCCTTGTTAAGAATGATGAGGAGGGGAATCTCGGGCTTCCAGTACTTGAAATTCTTGGGGTTTTTTTCACTTGCATTTCACCATTTTGGTAAAATCTCTTCAAAAGTAAATTAGAACGCCCAAGTCATCTATCAAGAATAGAAACAGTTTTGTTAGTTTTCTTATTACTAGGCTGTATTTTTGGTAGTGTGGACTTTTGTTTGTGTGGCTTAACGTATAATGTGACAGTGACATATATTTTCTATCAGGTTATTTAATGTAATTCACGTGGTTTATTCTGTCTTTTCAGTAGAGAGAGTAAAGATCTGAAGAAATCCCAGATGATGGCTTCTGATGCCAGTCATATGCTGGAAGCAGCTTTGGAGCAGATGGATGACATCATTGCAGGTACAATAATGCTTTATTTTACACCATACTGTCTTGGGATTTAACTATGTCTGGTTTACTTTTTAATAATTATTCTCAATTTATCAAATTCTCTGACATGCAGATGTCACTATTAACACCCTGGTTAAAACTCTGTGGAGAAAACTGAAAGCAAAATTAAGGAAGAAACCCCACAATTTCCCCTTAGACATGTGAATATTGGAGTAAGAGAGATTTACTTTGCTTTAATTCCATATGGTAACGTAAACACATCCTCAGCCATGTGGTAACATCCCATATTTTATGTCAGTTTTTTATTTCAATGTGTCTTTAAAAAAAGTTTTCACCAAGTCTTCTGGCTGGCTGAATAATATATAACTGCATTTTACAAACACATGCACATTTGGACATATAAAAATATACATCATTTTCTTTATTTATGATGTATTTATTTCAAACAGCTTGCCTATTAATTATCTTCATGGCCTATCTTTTTGGTGAGTTCTATATCCAGAAGTGGAGCTGTGAATTTTTTTACACTTCTGTCCACTAGAAAGGCACATGATGCAAGAAGAACTTGCTGTCTTTTGGTGCTCTCATGGCAAGGCAATTAAAAGATTCTCTCTCACCATTACAGCATCCCAGAAGAGAAGTTAATTTCTGTGGTTAGGCCTTGGTAGCCTTGGGGTTTGTGCTCACACACCGCTCAGCAGGAGCTCCTAAAAGGAGTGTCAGGGTAGGGCCATGATCTCACTCGTGAACAATGGGAAAGAATTCACTAAAGCTTTATAAATCTAAATAGTGACACCCAAGCTGAGCCTTCTTCCCTGCTGATGAAGATGGTGACATCAGCCTCTTGTTGCTGCAGTTGTGCTGCTCCTTGAACTTCTTCCTGCTCTTCCAATAAGGTTTTATGTCCAGAGATTAATATGGAGCTTTAAATGTCACCATCAGACTAGCCATGACCAATGAAAGGCTGGAAGTCATTATCCAGGATTTTTAGTTTAAACAATCACTAAGGTTTTGTTTGTTTGTTTTTTGCATCCTCATATGAGTCTTCACTTTATTCTAAATGTGCAAGCCTCAGCAGACTGCTGAGATTTTCAGAATTGTAAACATGAATACGGGATTCATATAACCGAAATAACTTTTCACACTGATGGAACAAATTCTAGGCAAATAGGAAAAAATCACACGTATATTTCCTTCTCCTGAATGCAAAACCTTATTCTAACAAGATTTTAACCAATGGAAGTTAATTGGGATTTTATTTTTCCACACCTTACAAAACACATAAACAGATAGGGAAGCATTGAACTTCCCTCAGATGTGTAAAGAGAGAATAAGAAAAGCAAATCCCAAACTATAATTCATAAACTAGGAACCTGTAATACTTTTTTAGCCACTGTAAGCCTTGGGCTGCTATGGAACCTGTGCTCAGAAATCACCTGCACACAAATGCAACTCAGTGTCTCTTTCCTGTGTTTTCACATAGCTCAGCACACACTGGTGATATCATGGATGCACTGATGGTTCCACTCCTCAGAAAAACCAGGGGAACGAAGAGAGAGTCACTCTATTTAAGTTGATTTTCAGAATAGACCCTTATTTTTTTTTTTCCAGGACCCGTCAGTTTGTGGGGCTGGTCCTGGGTAAGAGAGTAGGTGTTTGGTGTTGGGTGTTTTTTTCATGGTATGGAAAGATAGCCTCATAATACGTGGCATAACTGATTAAATGGCCAAATATAACTGCCTAAGAAAATCTTTTTTTTTTCCAAGTTTCATGCTAGAAAAATAATTGAGGCCAGAAGATGGCTTTCATTTTGTTTGTTTGTTTTCAATATTCTTTTCCCTGCTCCTTTTTCAGATTGCTGGTGCCATCCCATTTCAGGGTTTAATCTTGATAAACAGGGAATAGAATTCAATTTTGCCAGGCTTTCAAACAACATCACATTTGCCCCCATCACTCAGCTGTTGTGATGGTGGAGAACAGTGATGCAGAGAGGTAAAGCAAATGTTGGAAGAACTGTTCAGTGGAACTCAGCTGATCACAGCTGTTCTGTGGTGGTGACCAAGCTCTAAACTAAAAAGATTCAGGCATGCCAGTGGCATGTGGAGTTTATTTCCACAGTGCATGGGTAGGTCACGAGCAGATTGGCAACCTCTTCAAGAGAGGTGACTTTGTGACTTTGGAAAGGAGATAGACTTATATTTTCAGTCTAATGTCCACTGATAGGCTGTATAACATTGAAAACAGGCTTGTACAAAGATATCTAACAGGAGAAGAAACAAAGTATTTCCCAGACAGTGCATCTGTCAAGCCACGTCAATGTTAATTGAATGTTTCCCATATGATTTCAGGGTTATAGCTACCTGTACTAATAAATAAACATACTGATTTATTCCTTTACTTAGTGAAAACTCAGTTGTTTGGAAAGGTTGTGTACCTTATTCCTTTATTATTTTTCTTTGCTAGGAGTAGATAAAACTTTTAAGACAGATTAAGTCTGTTGTCATTCTCCTCTAGCCAATGTTCTGTGTGTTCCAGAACTATTTCTTGAATATTCTGGTATGATTGAAGGACCAAGTACATCTGCTGGAGTCTATACTTGGATACAGTTATTATCCCAATATGCCTGAAATTGAGGAACAGAATGATTATTCAAGTTTGATTCTCCCTAATTCAATCCAGTAAGCTTCTGTATGCAATTTGGACAGGGGCTGGAAAACAGGAATGGTTTCTCCTCCTGTAGGGTGAGAGAAAAAATAAAGTAGAAAAATCCCTTTGAAAGGATGACTGTAAGACTTTACTGAAGCAAAATTGAGATTGCTTCAAATATGGGAAAAATTATCTGTTCAAATATAAGTGCTCTTAGAGTCAGCTGGAAACAGCAAAAATCAACTGCTAAGAGCTTGTGCTATTTCAATTCACTGTATCCAGGTTCTGTGGACATCTTCAGGATGCAAAGACCAAGGTTAAACTTCATGACTGATGTAAACTAAAAAGATGTTTTCTTTTGGAATGAGGCCTGAGTGAGTACCAGGAGAGCCACACGCTTCTCTTGGCCTCAGAAACTTCGTCTTTAGGCACAAAATTAGTTTTAATCCCGTTTTAGAGAACTGAGAAATCCAGACACATATATCTGACATTGCTTAACTTTTGAAGCTTAACGTGCAATACCAGCATCCTCTCTGTTTAACGAGAAAACAGTCCTCATTTCTTTCATTTGCTTTATTATCATCAAAATATTAGATTGCGGTGCTGTCCTTTAGGATAAGAACTGGATGTATGTAAATATATATTACAAGTATTTACAGGCTTGCACTTGTAGCCTTCCCTTTCCTATCCCTTGCTCCAAGAGGGTAACATCTCTCATGCATGATTCTGATTAATCCAGCCAAGGAGTCCCACTGCAGCCTGTGCTCACTCTCAGTGCAACACAAAACATATTAGTGCTTAGACTGCATGAGGGAAGGATTGTGAGGCAAGATTAACAAATTGAATTTCACTGGGCCTGATCAAATTTGACAGATAGGTCAGTGTTCCCAAGTCTTTTATGCTTCGGTACATCTGTACTGATAACCCGCCCTCAGAGCTATATGAATTAGGCACACTAAATGATTAGTCTTATTTGACTAAAATAGCAAAAAGGGCTAATGTGATTGTCAATGAACAGCACTGAGCCATTAACTGGAATGACTTGCACTCCAAACAGAGGCTTCCTCTAAAGAAAGCACCATATATCAGATCCGTCTACTCATTCTTTATTTGAGGTGCACGACTTTGGCGTTGCTTCCTCTGAACTTTAACCAAGTCATTGCTTCTCCTTTTATTCAGCTTGTACCTGTTTATTAAAATGTGTTTCTTTATAGGACTGTAGATTTTGGTTATTTTTCTTTGCAATATATCCTAATAAATTAATACAGTTTTTATTTTGCAATTATTTTATATCAAACTGCTTCTCTCAGTCATCAATTTGTAAATCCATTATTTCCCTTTGTGATTAGTGACTATTAATTGTAAGGTCTAAAAACTCCTATCACAGTATAGTCTGCTGCAGCTCCAGAGTCTCTTCAAATTCACCAAGTTATCAGTGTAATTACTGAGTTTCCTTTTAACCAGAGCTCCTGCAATTATTGCTTACTGGAAAATAATGAGAAAGTTAAATGTGCTATCACATGGGTCTCTACTGATATTTCAGTATTAGCACAGAAAGATTGAAAACTAAATACGGTTAAAAAGTTGGGCCAGAAGTTGTCCAAGGAGTGTTCATGTTTGAATTCCCTTCTCCTGAGGGGACAGAACATTGGTGCTCAGTTCATGACTGTGGCTGCTGTGTTAGAAACCCAACCACTTCCCACAGCCTTGCTGGAAAAGGGACCTCCACAGGAAATTGTGCTTAAGAGATGAGCAAGGTTTTAGTTCAAGTTTAATGTATTTTCCTCATGGGATCTACTGGCCAGAATTTGAAGGAGGACATGTTTGTGGGGATTAATAAATCACCTCCAATAAGTGATTAGGACTTGGATTCTAAATGCAGGGGTGGACAAAAAAAATACTGACAGTCATTTGAACTCCTTTGGATGGATTTTAGGTTTTGCGGAATAAAGTTTTCGCTGAGTTCCTACATAAATAAAAGGAGAACAAAATATTTCCTGGTGACCTCATCCGTTACCCCTGAATAGCCACATGTCACCACAGGATTCATTCAGTCTCACAGCACTTTAACTGAAGAAGATGGACACTTCTGTTCTGCTTCACGGGGGATTGAAATTGTCCAGACCAGACAGAGAGCACTTAATCCTATTTTTTCTGTGGTGTGTGTTGGGGAGGTGCTGGTGGGTCTTATTTGAAGTACATGCTGGGTGATGTGCAGCTGATGAGCACAGTTGTGACTGTGTAGAATGGCTAGAAAATAGCTTCTATTTTTTCTTTTCAATTTGTACACTTCCAGATGGTTTTGTGTTTTTATCACGTAAATCCTATTCAAGGTTGGCAACACTTTCAAATTCAAAATTTGGTTTCTACAGTAAAGGTGTATAACTTTTTATAATTTTAGTAGGAATCTTCATAGAATTTCGCTTCAGAGCACTGAACCGACTGTAGTTAAAATAATGATGAAAAACCCAGAACAATTCAAATACTAGGCAATTTCCTTCGTTGTAGATCAGTGTAATTGGACAACAACAGTTGCAGTGGGCTTCTTGCATCTTCTAAAAAAATTACAATTGTGTTAAAAGGCTGTGCTTCTGTTATGATTAGTGCATTTCCTTTTTATTTTCTGTTCTTTTTCAATCAATGATGTAGGGTTTTTTATCTGAACAAAATAAATAATATATCTAGAGCATTTATTTATCTTGTTACTGCTGTGCATTAAGTAAGGTGAGCATTTGTGGAGTTATCATATAGTGGCTTTTTTAACCATTAACTACAGTGTGTTTATACATAGATCTTATAACAATAGAGATAAGAAAAAGGAAATTACATAAAAAATTACTTCAAACAAGGTCTTTGATAGCGAAATATGTAACCTCCTGTCATAACAGTTCCAGAAAATTATGTGTCAAGAATGATGGGGAAAGGGAAAAACAAAAATTGTGTGTGACCTCTAAACATCCAGGATATTAAAGGAGGAAATATAAAAGCTTAACACAAATACTTATGGTTTATAATTTGTGGGGTTTTATTTTATAACACTTAACACTTGTTTTAGGTGCTGACATTTGCCTTCAGATACTCAACTTCAGAAAAGCAGATCAGTAAATTCCTTAGATGCCAACAATAACCTATTTATAGCAATTAAAAATATTTTAAAGATTTAAAAATATAGCAGTTCGATGTCTTTCTATTCACTTAATTCATAATTTTTCATGTCAGCTCTCTGTGTCCTTGCTTATAATTTTATTAACAACACCTAAGACGTGGCCCCTCCAAGTGTACACACTTGAATTACCATCACAGCAATTTGTTATTATAACCAGCTATTTATTGAAGCTTTTACACGTGCTGTAGCCTTCGAGTTAGGGCCTTGCAGAAGTGTCCAGGTGCCATTTTGATCTGTGTTTTAAAAGCATGTGAAAATTAGGGCACCTTGCTCTCTGATTCATGCATGTGCAGCGCTGGCCACTGATTCCTTCCCCAGGGTTGCCAGAGCAACCTGACCTTTGGAATTTCCTCAATTTTGAGTGCTTAACCTTGCAAGAGGTCACTACAGCTGTTTGGGCTGCTGTCCCCAAACACGCTTCCCGTTCTCACTTTCTCACAGATTGTGGGGCTCTGAGCACAGGGTTCAGAGGGGAGGCTCTCCGTCTCAGCTGTAGGACTGATGGATACCCTCTGTAAACAGGGCAGTACTACAGAACTTGCAGAGCTGAAAGCACTGACAACGTTTTTCCTGCAAATACTTCACTATCATAAAAAAAAATAGGTGTTTAAAATTGTTTTTTATAAGGCAAAATTGTCCTTTGAAGGTCCAAGTCAAACTGATTTAGCGATCAGTTTGGTCTTTGGCTTCCCTTGCGTGTGTTTCTGCCTTTCCAGCAAAAGAACAAAATTAGAAGTTTTCTTGAAAATGGGAGTTAAAAGTAATTCAAAATGGAAAAAGTCTTACAGTTTAAATATGCTACTTTAAATTCTTTATTTCTGACAAGAGACAGTTTTTTTAATATAAAACAGCAGAAATCCTGTCATGTCCTAGACACCTAGATCTGCTTACCAAACTGCAGTAGTGCTTTGCATTTACACCAAATAAACTCACAAACAGCAATGACTGAGTTTTGAGAAAGGATTGAAAAGAAACAGAAACGTAAATAGCTGCAGATACAACATGTGGCAAAGAAAGGCAGATAAACCATGATGAACAAAACCCCACGGGACTGAAAATCTGAGACACAAAGGTCCTTTTGTAGTTTGCATGATGTGATGTGTTTTTCAGTACATGAGTGAGTCAGTTGTTTAACAGGCAAGTGAACAGTTTTCTAGGATTTTAATTTAGTTTGATATCATTAAATTCAAAATCGTATCTTGTCCACTTCTTACTTTAAGGCAATGAAATTGATTTGAGAGTCTTTTTAAAAACTAAAACTGTGTAATCTTAATGAAACGAATTTCCTTTATTTCCTCACAAACTGAGTGCTCTTACTACTCCTTATTACAAACAATTACACATTTTGTACTAAAACCACTGTTTTACTTAGACTGCTGGCTTCACTGGCCCTAAATACACTCCTTTTTTATGTGTAATTAAAAAAAAAATAGAAAAATGTTGCAAATATTTTTTATTCTTTAATGAATGTGTTGATCCTGTTTTTCCTGTGCAGTGGAGACTCAGCCTCAAACCTCCATCACAGCTGCATAATCCGCATTCCTTTTTTCAGCAGGCTGCTTAGCTTGTGTTTCTGGATAGGAGAATCATAATTTTAGTGGGAATTTCTGTTGTAGCTGTGTGTGCAGTCCCTAAATGTGCTGCACATCCCAGCTCAGCGTCTGGAAATGTGCAGGAAAAAAGTCTGAGTAATTACACCTATAATTTGCATAGGAAATTATAGACAGTTCTTGAAAATTGTCTCAAAGATTCCACGTGTGATTGTAGGAAGAGCTCAGCTCAAAATCATCTGAGCTGCATGAAGCTCTCATCTGAATGTGGTCATTAGCGTTTCTAGGCTTGGAAAATTTTTCCTAGGGCTTCCTGCTAATCCAGCTTAATAGTTACTTTTCCCTGTAGTTAGAGATCTAAAAGCAGAGATTTGAGGAGAAGTTAATGTGAGCTGTGATTCAAAACACACCGTTTGTGATGTACTCTGCATTACAGTATGAGGAGAAGAAAGGATCGTGTGAGCTCCCTCTTCACTCATTTTGCAGGAGGCTTAGGAACCAGGAGGCTGAACTATGTCCTGTCCAGCCCTTACTGCTAGTTTACATAAATTCACATTTTCAAGGCTGTCTTCATGAGAAAAAGAAAACTATGCTTCAAAGAAAATTACACTTTGTAGTCTTGAAGGAGAGAGGAAGAACCTGGACAACCTATATGCTCACTGAGTAAAAATTCAGGTAAAAACGTGTTCTCTAGCAGCGTGATGATTGACTGAAAGGCCAGAGGAAATGTATGTTTATAACTCTGTTCTAACCACTGTTGGTCAGATGACAAAATTGTTACTCTTGAATATTTCAGCTTTGTAGAAAGTCACCGTTACCCAGCATAGATGAAGTTTTGGGGGTTGCTGTGGGGTTTTTGTTGGTTTTTGCTGGTTTCTGATCTAAAGGAGCCAGCAGTCTTAGGAAAATCTCTTTTTAGCCACTGATGGTTGAGTTGTGCATTACCAGGACATTTTTTCTTTCAAAACTCAGCCAGTTTGAGAGCGAAAAAAATGAGATGAAAAGGACGAAATTAAGATGCAAGGACAAGCGAGAGACACAATATCTACTGCTAAGAGAGATGGAAGTTGTGTGATGGATGAATGTATACAACATAAGCTGAGGAGAGGGGATTTTCAAACTGGCCAGGCTTTTGCCTCTTTCTTTACTTGTGCTTAGTAACTTATTTTTGCAAGCTACTGGCAGTGCTATTTTCTGAATAGGTTATGTATTTGCCCAAAAGGAATGTTTCTTTGAAGCCACTCTGCTAATTGCAAGGAACTCTGAGAGAAAAATATGTTTGCACAGTCAGGGTGTAAGAAATGTGTAACTTAAGAGTTGTTTTCCTTGTTTTATTGCTTATTTTATTCTTCCTACCTACATATAATGTGCAGCAGCATTTAACCTCCTCCACCCACTGGCTGTTTGGGGAGGTCAGAAGTGGGCTACTTGGAATGTCTGAATTTCAACATTTTTCTCCCTTTCTTTCTTTCTGTCCCACTCCTCTAAAGTGAACATTCATGGTGAATAGTTGTGTTCCAGTAGTACATTAGGAAACCATGGTGTTGAGTATTATATAAGCACCATGACAAAAGATTCCCCTGTGTCCTGTTTACCCCTGGAAAAAGGAGCGAGGTACAGGAAGAGTGTGACTTGCTCAAGAAAAAAAATTAGTCCATTTGCAAGAGTTCAAAACCGCACTCATTTTTCCTGAGTATTGGTAAAATTCTGATGGTTTGAACTGCATTCTTCACCTCTTCAGTTATATAGAAATAGAATAAAGCTACACACAAATAAAGAGCTGTTAATGGTGGAGAATGATGGTAACAAACAATGTTCTGTGGCATCTCTTTTTCTTTTTATTTCCATTAATCTGCAAGGACATGCAAATTCTTACTGTCTGGTGTTAAAACTTCATGTACTTTGCAGCACGATGGTGTCAAGGTTTAAAGCAATGCAAAGAAATACAATTATTTGCTCCTACGCACTTCTGTTTTCCAGGGTGTGCTCTCGTCCTTCTGGTGAGCAGTGCAATCCTACTTAATATGAAACTACATGGAAAGCAGATAGGAGAAGCAAGCCTGTGATTCATTTGAATTTTAGCAGCAAATCAGGAAGTTTTCTGAATTAAAATGCTGACTTGAGCTTGGTATTTCTGCATTTCTGTACCTAGTACTAAGTGCTTTATTTGTTGCATTCAAATCTCCATTTTCCATTGCAGCTAGGAGAATCAAAGGTACTATGTTAGCAATCCATAGCAAACCAGTTTTAAAGTAATTTAGCATTTTGCAAAATGTGAGGATGCTCAGAATTCTGCCAGTCTGAACTGTCAGTTGAAAAGCCTGGGATAACTCAAGGATGCATATGGAGCATGCCCAGTCTCAGGAAATCACATCATTCCTGGCTGGCTCTGCCTGTGCTCCAGCACTTCAGAATTTTTATCCTTTGTAGAATTGAGTTTCTTAAGGGTGACGGTTCTTTCACTTGCCAGGATTAAAGAGGGAGTGTGTGTGTGTGTGTGTGCATTGTTTTTCTCAGTGTTTTGGTAGAGGCAAATCAAATAAAGGCGTGCTGAAATGGGTGAATATCACCGACCCTGAATATTCCTGCAGAAACTGAGATTATTTTCTGTAGATGTTGCCAGGAATGTTGTAGCCATGATAATGTAAGGATTGAGGCAAGAGGTGGTCATTTGGACTGGTAAACAAAGATGTTACCGGTACTGTCCTGGAGAACGTTACAGTGGTACATATGGTGTAGGTGTGTATTTGACTATATAAACTATCTGCCTAGGACAATTAACTGAACTCCTGAACAATTGTTTTAAACTGTATTTAGCTTGGCTTTGATTTCACATCTGAAATATTAGTTGTGGGCCTGTAAGTTAATGTGGTTTTGTTTGGATTGTGTAGAATTTTGCTTGGTTTTTTTTTTTCCCACTTGTCTACAAATAAAAAGTATTAATGCGAGTAATATGAAGAAATCTATAGCAGAATGCTCCTTTCAGTTTTTCCCATTCCATAAATATTTTAAACTGCCAGTTCATTGAAGGGGTAAGAAACCAAAGCTGATTATGAAGCAGCTTTGAATCGTGTCTGATTTTGCTTAGCAAGCACTCCTCACACTAGGAAAAGAAAATATTGGCATGGAGTTTTCCAAAAGAAAGAGTGAGAAATGGCACAATAACCAAGGAATCAATGCTACTTAAGAAGTCAGTGTCATATATCTGTTTGTGTGTGCATCTCTCAGAGTGCAGGTAATAAGCCACTCTGGCTGAATGAAAAGGTGTAATTGGTTACATGATCCAAGTGGCCCTTACACAATTTGGAAATCTGCTATTTTTAGTTGCTAAAGTTTAATATTAATCTGCTTTAGGAGATACGTAAACAGAAACAATCTGGCCTGGGTAGCTGAAGGCACAGAAATACATAAGAAAATGTCATTTAGTGGTTAGAGAACACAAGTCCTGCAAACCAGTCAGCTGATCCTCCCCTCGAAAGGAAGTAATTCAGGAAGCCAAGGTTGATTTACGGGGTGAGGTTGTCTCATGTGGCAGCCTTTGGAGCACCGGATATTGAAGAAACCTTATCTTGGACATGGTCTTAGCCAGAAATTAAGATGAGGTCTTGCACTTCAGGTATTAAAATAAACTCATCAGCAGCGGAAGTCAACAGGATCAAACGGAATATTCTGAGCCTGAAAAGAGATTGAGGTAATACAAAATGCTCCAGTAGCGAAAATGAGTGTTCCTTTATCAAAAAAAAAAAAAAAAGAAAAATCCTGCTGTGGAGCCTTGCAAAATTTCTAGGGAGGGCTTTTCATTGTTTAAAACAGTCAAAGAAAAACCCCCACGTGCATTGTAGGGTAGAGTTCAAGCCACACGATTTTTTGCAAAGACCTGACAGAATAATTTGGGTCATTAAAACAGTGGTTGAAGAACACCTGGTTAATATTACCTAAATTTTCCCAAAGGCTGTGAGTAAAGTTAAGCATGCAGAAAATGTGAGACAAAGTATCATCCTTGTTCAAAAACTGGGTGATGTGGGGAGCAACATTAGCATTGCATGATCGATTAGCAGTTTGGTTAAAAGCTAATCTAGGTGCAGAAGGCTTTTCTGTGCCCTATGACCTCGAGTGCTGGTGTATTCATGAGTCGTGTATCAGGCTACATGTAAAATGAAACATTGGGCTCAAACATAGTTTGTAGTGCCTGAATCATGGTAGATCAGTGACCACAGCAGGCAAACTAACACTGATTAATGTGAGGTAGTGAGCATTCAAGAAGAAAATCTGAATTCTTTATACGTTTGTACACCACATTAGATGCGTCTGCTCGGGGGAAAAATAAACTTAGCAGATAATATTCAAAGACCCTGTGAAGATTTTTGTTCCTTTCATAGCTGACATGTAAACGGTGTTAAACACAGGGGCAAAAAGAAGAATACTAAGGAGATTATTATAATCCCCTTGCGGACATCAATTACGTAGTCTTCTGATGAATACCATATGCTATGTGGATCCAGTACAATGGGAATGATCAAAAACCTAAAAAAATCTCCCATTAAGTCAAATAGGAGGGGCAATTGTGATTGTTTATGCCAGAGAGAACATGAATGAAGACGTGTGCATCTATTAGGTACATGAGGTAATGAATTGCAAATAAACACTTTAAAAAGTAGAGCCAATAGAAGTTTTCCACCTGACTGGTTCTTAAAGAAACAAAGGCATATTAAATGAAATCAAGGTCTGAAATTCAGGACTGAGAAAAATACCTTATTTTACTGTGCATCTCGTTGAAACACACAGGCTGCCAAGACAAAAAGTTTTGGCACTATTAGAATTTGTATTATTTATAATCCTTCCATAAGTGAGATATGGTTTCTACTGTGCTTCTTGTTGTTGAGAAAATAATGTTGATGCTGGAAGGCTGGGAGGAGAGAGGCAGTGCAATTTAGAGAGCTTTTTGTAATTTATAGAGCTAGAAAAATATCATTTGCCATTTATACTGCTAAATTTTGCGTGGTTGTTCTGTGTGGGAGAGTTCTAAACCTGCTCACAGTCATTCATATTTTTCTAGATCTGGTAACATGATCCATTTTGATCCAAGTTTCTTGTCAAAGGGCAGCATCAGTCATTCTTACATTGCTTAGCAGTGTGCTGTGTGGGGACTTCCAACGATGTGGCTGAGAAGTTAGTGACATCTCATGGTAACTGTGGAAAATTACAGGTGATTTGGGATAAGGTTTCGGGATTTCTAATTTAACAGACATTGCAAACGTGTTCTAGGACAAAATTCTTTTTTGATATGCTTGTACATACCCCTTGCATTTAATTCTCCAGTCTTCCTGATTTATCCAGAGACTAATTCAAGTATTTCTAAGCCTGAAATGAAGGTTTTCATCCTAAACTGAATCTTGTCAGTCTGAAGTCCAAACATTGTAGCGTGTAGTAGCTATTAATTTGTCACCTACAAAAGAACTACATAACATGATTGTCTCTCCTCATTTTGTTTGTTTTAGGCACAAAGTCAGCTGCAGAGTATGCTAATGGTGGGTATGATATTGTGTCACCTGCTCCATCAGTGTACCTGGGCACATTTCAAATTTTGCACCTGCTGGAAGATCTGAGGATGGCCCTGGAGATGCTGGAGGATCCTCAGGAGAAAGAAGCGTTGCGAAATCAAATCCCAGGGGCCACAGCAGTGTGTCTGAGGGAGTGGTTTGAGGAGAACCTGGTGAGTTGTTATTTCAGCTTTTCCATTTTGTCTGCAAACAGGTTTGGGTCAAGTATTTTCATACTTAAATTATTTGTATAATAACCGAAATCTGAACACTCAGAAAACTGCAGGGGGTGGTGAGCAATAATGGAAATCTGAGGATATCACTGCTTTATGTGCTGATTTCTGAAGCAATCAGATATAGAAGTATAAAACGTTGATAAAAGACCTTGTTTTGTCCTTGGGGACAGAAGAGAGAGTGTAAATGGAGTAAAAAAAGTTGCCTTTTCTGTGGGGTTTTTTTTTGGTTTGCTTTGCTTTGCTTCACTCTTTGCTAGAGTTAACAAATTAATAACTATTTACAAAACTTTTAATTTTTAAACTGTCAGTTTAAAATACAGTGGCATTGTCTGTTGAAGGGACAGATCCAGACTGGATGATTCTCCTTTCCTTTTCCTTGCTACATTTCCTTTGCTATCAGTATTACAAGTCTCCTAAGTATCCTGTACAGCAGGCAGTGGGGGTAAATGCCGGAAAGCCTTTGATTCTGCAGGAGAGATATTCCTACTGGGATAGATGGGGAATAAACATCTGACTATACTGGAAAAGACTGAAGCTTACCAGGTGAGGAGCAGAGCTTCAGGCACGCCTCAAAAGAAGAGACCCACTGGACGTAAAGGAAGAGAAACAGCAGGTCCTGGCACAGCCTTCCCCTTCACCAAACCTGCCACTGCAAGGGAATGGTGGTTCCTCACGAGTAAAACCCACCTGTCGCTTCCCCAGCTTCAGAAAGTTTCCTTGGCTAATGGTTTTTCTTCTGGCTTTGTCAGTGCGTGTGACTTTTATGTAATCATGCCTGTAGCCTCTGGTTTGGTGTTTATTATCTGCTGTAGCTGCCGTGTGCTGACTGTAACCTCACGTTGTTGGAGAGGTGGCTGCTTTTGTTTGGACTTGTCAGCTGCTGGCTCGTTGGCATTCTTCACAGAGTGCAGGTTTGGGGCTGGAAAATCCTGATTGGGCCCATGTGAGAGACAGGAATGAGAATTTGGTACCCATTTCAAAAGCTAGAGGTGTAGGCCATATTTAATTTGGATTTACAGTGTTAGGTTTTGGATTCAGGTATCCTTAGGCCAGCTCTCACCGAATGCCTGCCTCAGCAGAAATTTTAATGATTTTTCTAATGTTCATGATAACTAAAAGATGGGTTTACTGCATAAAATACATGAATTTTCAGAGTTGTTGACAGTAAAATTGGACCTGTATCAAGAGTAGTATTCATTTGACAAAGCAATTGGCCAGTCTGGATTCAGAACCAAGGAAACAGGGAAGATGTGGTATAGAGTATCTCTAGTCCAGTACATAGAGATGACTGGTTTTAAAATATTTTGTACTGCTCTGCATCGAGGGAGGATACTGCATAGTTGCTGTGACTGTTATTTGAAAATTAATGGTAATCTTATGTATTTGAAGACCTTTCTTATATTTTTTTAAGATGCAAATAATTTGCAAGCATGCATATAATTTCTGTCGAAGAAATCTGATAAAATTCAGCTCGTTTGAAGGAAATGGAATATGTATTTCACAGTTGTGTCCCATACTGAAATTTCCTTCATTCCAGCCCAGAGCCATGAAACATGACACTTAATACGTGTCATATGTCAGGATAGTTGAGGTAGTGAGTTCTAAAGAATGAGAACTCTGCATCTCAGCGAATCCATGCTCACTGGAAGCCTCTAATGCAGTTTGGTGATCATTACTCTACGAAATGCTGGAGTGTCTTTAAAAAACCCACTCAATTCCCATGGTTTAAACAAACCAAGACCAAGGCAATTTGCTGATTCGTTAAAATCCTAATTAACTAGAGATCAGGGACTCTTTATTTAAGATCAACATGAGCAATACAACAGAATAAACCAGAATACTTAGAGGCTTAAGAAACATTAAGGAACACCTACAAATTTCTAAATGCAGTTCTAAAACTAATTCCAGAAAGTTAGAATCCCACACACATTCACAGTTACAGATACATATTTCCTCCCTCCCAGCTGGTGTTGGTTACAAGCATGAACAGCCCCTCCTGTGCCTGTGGGTTCCCCTGCTGCCCCATGGGTTCACACAGGCACCCCTGAAGTGTGGGTCCCCAATTGCAGCAGCTGGTTACCCTCAGGTGAAACATCATTACACAAAAAGTGCCAGCTCTGGCACATTCTGCAGTGGAGTGTGCTCCAAAGTGTCTCTTCTAAGCATTCTATCTAAAGTGTAGGCTAATGACTGAGTACAGAGATTTGGAGTATATTTTAATTGTGGTGTTCAACTGAAACATTACATAAAACAGTGTTTAATATCAGTAGCACTAATGGAATTGTAACAAACTTTGTAGTGAATGGTGAACCGATGCCTCTGAGTTTTTATCTTTTAGAGCTATTATAGTTTAAATAATAGATATAAATGGAGAGGGATTTTCTTTTGTGGGTGATTAATTCCACATCTGTTTATTTTTGGGGTCCATGCACCTTCCTTTGAAGCTGGAGAGCTGCTCTAGCATGTAACTGAATAGCTTCAGAGACTACAGCAATTAATTTGTTTCTAACATTTTACTCGAATGGGCTTCAAATACATTCCCAGCTTATTCTGATTAGGCACACATTAGAAACAAAAGATATAAAAAGCCATCTCATGTTTATTTTAAAAGCAGATAAGCACATTTCTTTCAAGAAAAATGTCATATATTATGATTCTTCTTCTCTTAAATGTGTGGTTGAAAATTGTACTAAAAAATCATTTCAGCCGCCATTGTTAATCAAGAATACAAACAATGTGCCTAATGGAAATAATTTGAATATGTGTTTTGCCACTGCCCCATATTGCTTTGCTGGGAAACCACAGAAAGGGAAGTCAGAAGGAAGACTAGAGGCTCATTCCTGCTGGATAGTATCAAACAGCAGCATTTGGCTGCCAGCATTTGGGTTTAAGCAAGTTATGGGATAAAAGTCCCAATTATTGTCTGCTGTGCTCCTTCTGCCTTAGCAATTTTCATAACCTAATGCAGCCCTGAAAGCCCTCTGAGGCCCAGTGTGAGTATCCCTGCTCTGTGTTTGCCACACAGCAGGGTTTGGGGTTGCAGCTGAGAGGACAGAAAGTGGCTGACCCTTCTTTGTGCTGTTTGTGTTGGACACTGTAGCATCTACAAAGCAGAGCTCAGGTGGACCTGCTTGAGGAAAATACTGCCTGCAGGAAATTGCCCCTTGGCCTTAAAACTCGAGCAGCTTTGCAGCTTTGGGAATTGACTCTTAATGTGCTGAACTACACCTAGTGTTCAAATAAATAAATAAATACAGTCTGTGGAGCTTAGCCCTTGGTCAGCTTTGAGGTACATGGGTTTATTACTGATCAGTCAGGAGGTTTCTGTGGTGATTATCAACACTGCAGCTGGTCTCACCTTCTTTCAGGTCCATAGCACCAAACTGTAGACTTTATCAGGCGTGAAGTATCACCAAGTGATGTTTGGTGGTCTGATCTATTTATTTATTTATTTATTTATACCAATGGTAACTTTTCTATTCTTTGTCCCGTCTGCTCTAGGTGTGAATGCCAAAGATGAGGGAAAATTCAGATATGTGTAGAATAGGAAAGCTTTAGGCATCATGTTTCATACCTGGCACTACCTTCCTTATTAACTCTTTTGAGAGCAGCTGCTTTATTCCTTTTTCTTACGGAGCCATTGGTGATTTGGTGTTTCCTCTAAGATCGAGGCACAGCATCTGTTGAACTAAAGGTGCTCTTTTTGAAAAGGCCTTTCTTTTTGTTTCTGTGGTGTGGGATCTATGAACAATTCAGGTTCCTGAGTTCACAGCAGGATGCAGTAACTGTGCAGGATGTGGTAACTGTGCTGTCCCTTCTTTGAAACAGATGAAATAGGTTTAACAAAGTTAGCACTGAATTTAGAAAGATTCTATGTCTCAAGGAAGGAGGATTTTATTGTTGCTGTAGTTGCACAAATCTTTTGACAAATCTAAAATGGAAGAAAACATGATTAATTATAGATTTTTAACTACTTAAGGATTGTAGTCAAAACTTTTGCCTTGAAGAGAATGTCTGAAGTGTTTTACATGGCTTTATGATTGTAAATTCTTTGGCCTTAAAAACAGAACACAAAGACGTAGGGATTATCAGGGCAAGTTCATACAAAACAAATTGGTGGATAGTATCAATGTTTCTTGTTAAATATTTCAGTATTGCCACTGAGCATGTGACCTATCACAAAGCAGATAGTAATTTCAGCATTAAAAATTAATTGCTGCAGTGACAATTGACTGTTTGGCTTTGTGAGCTACAAGAAAATGTATTTTACTGCAGTTTCATAACTCTAAATGTACGTCCACACTGTTCATTCTGGGTTTTATTCTATCCACATTTGTGGAATGCTTTCCTGGGTAAAGAGGAACACTGGTGTTCTTACAGTTGTTCTTAAGCATGAGTGAAAAACCTCATTTTCAGGACTGCAAAACATGATCTTCCTCCTAATGGAACATCTATATTTAAAGCAAACCACTCCATCATGTAGCTTTATATACTGAGCATTAAAAGGCGAGTTCTTGAAAACTCGTTAGTATTTTCCTGCTTATCTGAAGATTTTTTGGAAGTTTGACTCTGAAAATCTTTCTAAATATTCCCAATTTGAGGAAATGGAGAGAAGAGCAGAAGAAATAGTAGAGGAACATGTGGTAGAGGCAATTTTTAATAGAGTGTGATTTGCCTTATGATATGTGCTGTTCTTTGTTTCTTTTCAAGATCTATGCTTTAGTGGCAAAACCAGAGACTTCTTAGCCAAAACAGGATAAATTCCTTACAGTCTTGACTGCTATTTGCTCATTATTTATGTACAAAAGAAATTGTTTCCACTGTGGGTTAAAATCAAGGAATATTTTTCCCCGGTATCTTCACAAAGACTTGAATTAAAACAGTAAAGCCCAGTTCAGAAATCTGACTTGATGGAGCTAGTGGAGTTTTGAAGTCGCTTCAAAGTTTTATTTTAGGCATGTGTTAAAGTGCTCTGCTGAAACATAATCACTGGTCTCTCTGTTCCACTTTTGTCTAAGATTCATTTCACAGGGTTATCCGTCCAGATGAGAGGCCGAAAATTACTGAGTTCAGGGCACTTCCATGTACTTGAAAACACGCTTTTATAAAATATCAATCGCATTTTTCAGCAACAGCCGAGTGGGAAGGGAATGTATTCTGAGCAACGCCAGTTAAAGCCAGTGTATTTATCTGCTGGTAGCTCTGACCGTGGAGCTCAGCTGCTGGGAGTCCTGATGGAGCTATTTATAGCTGGATCTCCCCACTGCCAAGTGATTTTAACACATGTTGGGTTGAAAATGGAGCAGTAGAGCCTGTCTGGGACAGTGCAGAAAAGCCGTCACTCCGTAAGCATTCGTGTTTATTTCTGCCAGCCTGAAACATTAGATGGGTTATGTTTTCTGAGAAGGACTCAGGGTTGAATGTCCCAGTCCTCCACAGTGCTCTAGCTCCTTTTCAATGAATTGATGATGCAAGGAAGCCCTGGACTGGAAAATCTGGTCCTCTCAGAGGTCCCCAAGTGTTTCAGAGCAATTCACAGCACACCAGAATCAGCAGAGAAGTGCCCTTCCTGTGTTCAGCCATTTATGAATGCTAGAATGCCTTGGAGACAGTGGAACTGCTACTTTGCACAGAGCTTGCATGGAACTTTTCTAAACCAGGCCTAATTTTTCCACTGTTCTGTGGTTGCTTTGTCTGGGAATCAACCCTGCCATCTCTGACTGTGACTGCTCACCATGGTAGCTCTCAGGAGAAGTAGTAAAGTCTCCTCTACACGAAGAACTACTAGAAGTTTACAACAGCTTTGCAGTGGGTAGGGCTGATTTAGATCTCTTTCTAAAAATGGCATTTTCTTTCACCCTTGTAGTGATCAGTAATGTTTAACAGAGCCACCTTAAACTACGATGACCAGAAGTGCTTAAACAGGATTGTGTTATGGCCTGAGGCTTAGAGTACTCATGGAAGACAGGTGATATTCCTGCTGCAACAACAGGGCCTGGACTTTTCTGTAAGTTTTCCAAGATTTCAAGGTACCCTACTGACACTTACGAAGTTTGCCCTCAGGTGCAATCCTCAGCTACGTGGCCTATCCACACCTTGCTGCTGTCAGTGGAATACTCTGTAGGAAGCCATGATTTTGTACAGAAATTGCATGTTACCCTTCAAAAGCATTAATGCGATTTTTTCGGTTCCACTTGTACAAGTCTCGTTCAGCTGTTGGCTTCGGTGCCTTCCTTTGCACTGAGTGCCTGAATATCCCATCAGTTCATCTTTCCTTTTGTGTGTGATGCCATGCATGGAGTCCCTTTTCCATCTCACCTTCTGATCTGTCACTAGAATCTCCAGCTGTGTTACTTTTCACCAATTTCAATGGTATACACTGTATTCATCTAACAAACGTTAATGCATAAGTGTATTTTCCAAGTGGAGCTGCAGGAAACACTGGGAAATGTTTTCCATAAAGTAATTAACAGAGAGATTGGTAAGAGAGAATTGTTTCCTTAAACAATGGTGCTGACAGAAAAGGTGTAGAGGTTATGTAAAGTAACTGGAGCCAAATCTAGTTTTTAAAGGCCCTGTACTGATTTGGAGGCATTATTTGAATAATAGAGGAAGGGCATAACTTTGAATTATTTCTTTATATATCCCTTATTCACGTTTCACAGAATTTGGATGGATAGGTTGACCTATCAACATTTGCTAAATCTTATTAGTTATGACAAACATAGCAATGTTGTGTCCACAACAAAGTTATTTCATTCTCTTTTGGGTTAGTATGCTAATGACATGCAACTAAATGTTTTTTCAGCTTTTGTGGCTGTTCAAAAATGGAAAAAAATATATTTTAGAGACATTGTATGACATGTTGGCATCCTACTCTTTTTCATGAAAAGGAGACAACGGGCTTAAGTTTCCTTAATAATGAAATGCTTAAGGAAAAAAAAAAAGAATATTTGCATATTCCTTATCCGAAATAAGGACTTGTAAAGGTGTATCTGCAGCTTATTTTGGTTTGGGGTTTTTTACTTTTTTTTCCATTATGAAATTTAGAAGAGAAAAATCTGATGTGCATCATAGTGAGGAGAGGCAAACTGTTACCTTGTAATGGTGTGGTGCAAATATTTGGTAAATATCCTGTTTCGGATGTCTCATACACTGATTTACTGCAGCTTTGGCAGTTTCAGCAGTGCTTTGAAGCCTTTCAGACTGGAAACTAAACTAAATTTATTGACTTATTGTCATGTGTTGTGTGGTAGGATGTAAATGAGTATCTTTAATTATTTTCTTTACGTATCAGTGTACTCTTGCATATAACTGGGGGAAGCGTTCACAGTGATTTTGCTGCTCTGTTAAGTAGAAAATATTTTTTAGATTTTATGTGAAAACGGAGTACTCAGGTTTCTTACTTTCTCTTCTGAATAAGTTTCATGAAAAAAAAAAAAAAAGGCACAGTTCTTGTAGAACTTGGGCTGGACCAAGTATTTCAGCATATGGAGAGGAATGTTTGAAACTGCCAAGAATGTGCAGATGTCTGTGGATGAATTAACAGACAGTAGCTCCAGCTAAGAACCCGCAATACATTCTTTATGCCAGCTCCTTACTGCTTGAGCAGTGACCAGAAAGGACATGGCAGCACTGGGGACATGTGGTATGGGAATGGCTCCAGAGATGCCAGCACCTGCTGGAAGAATTACCAATTTGGAATAAGGGTAAGAGTTAACCACCACATGGAACTAATGGCCATCTAAGTTGGTTTAATTCCTGAATACAGATTTTAATCATATAATTAAGCCATTAGGATTGAGTGTGTCTTATGCTGGGAAAGGATTATTTGTTTGTGCAACTGCAAAATGTTATTTCTTGTCTGTTTCCCAGGATAGTGTTTATTTTTTTTTAAATTATCACAGGCAAAGCAAATGTGCTCATCTACAGAATGCAGTGTTTGTTTTCTTTTTGTTCCAAGAGTTTCTTCTTTCTCTGTCACGTAGGCATTATTAGTTAGTCACAATTAAGACTCTAAGACAAATATTCTTGCTGGAAATACTTCATCTACATTCCTGAAGCCATTTTTGCCATGTAAAAGGGATTTCTTCCTCCATTGTCTTCTGCACAAATGGCCTGAGTTTCTTTGTGCACAAGTATTCCCATATTTTCTCTCTCTTTTTTCAGTCTGAAGCTCTCACATTTTTCTGCATCATGAGAATGACAAGTGTGAATTGGCATGCTGAAAAAATTTTCCCTTTTAAAATCTGGTCCTAATCCCTTTGTTTCCAAAGCAGCCCAGACACTAGGATTGGGGGAAAAAAACCACAGAGGAATAGGTGTAGGAAAAGTTGATACTAATTCTTGGGAACGAGTAAATTTTTGTGGCATGCCTGTCCTCACTGGGCTCCCCTGATGAGGCTGGGAGGATGCAAACCTGGTCACTTCATTCCTTAAGAGAGCAAGTGTCAGTTCTTTTCGTGTTCTCAGAGGCTGATGGGATTGGAAACCAGAACAATCTATAAGTTATTGATAAAAAGGCAGACAGGTGCCGTGCTCCAGGCCCTGGGGAGCTGCTCTGATCCCTGCTCCTTTGCCCTTTAATTTCCCAGGAGATCCAGAGGCAATAGAAGAACACAATTGACAGTTTGCATTTGTGCTGCACCAAAACCTGTATTTTATCACAAATGAAAAGTAAATTTGCTAAAACAGTGCTAGTAAATGCAATTTTATAGTGTTCATAGAGCCTCATGGGTGCGAGGAAGAGGTGGAAAAGCAAACAAACTCTGTGCTTACTCAAATCAGTGTTGGTAGAAAAGGGGAAACACCAGACAGTGCCTTTCCCTCCGCAGTTGTAAGGGGATTTCTGGATGTTTTCTCGCCTCTTCATAGTCTGGAGTGGAGGGACATGAGAAGTGTAGCTGATAATTTAAAGCATTGTTGCTTTCAGTTTCATAGCTCTTGCAGCACGTTTGTTTACTATTTAAAAGAGATTTCAAGTCTTGTTTGAAGTATTTGGCATGCTGGCTAAAAGTAATGGCTCACTTAGCTGAGTGGTTTTTGTGGGTTGTGTATCAGCACGAGCTCTTGGGCGAACACCTTTGGTGTTCTGCAATTGAAGATTTTAGTGCAATCAAGGCAGGCAGTAGTCAGCAGTGTTCTATGGGAGTATGGAATTGGCAAAGAAATCCTAATGGGTTATCATACAGCTTATGGAGTATAAAAACATTGCTAACTTGAAGTATTCTAGTGCCCTACATTGCGTTTGTGCTGCCATAATGTGTGCGTCCTTTTGTTTTTGGGGACAGCGCTGGAGGAAATAAACAGTTTGATGGGGCAAGAGAGCAAAAGCTGGATCAGACTCTGTGGGGTGACACTAGAGGGTGTTGGTTCTGCAGTGGCAGTGGGGGGCTTTTGCTTCTTTGTTTTTCAGTTCTCCACTGAACCAGAAAGTGGTGCTCAGTGAAGAGCTACACACAGACACGGATCTCCTGAAAATAAGAAAAACATGCAGGTGTAATCCTGAGATTGCAGCATGTTTTCTTTATTTTCACACTGCCCAGAGAAGCTAACCTGCTTTCCCAGTGAAATGCAAAAGCGTTCTAAGCAAATCTGGGGCACTTGATTTGCATTCAGTTGGCTTCTGAAGGTTGCAGGCCAAAGCTCAAGCAGGATGTAAAGTTCAGTATGCAGGTGACAGGCTCCCAGCGAGCATGTGACTGTCTGGAATGTATGCTGTCAACATTCTGGCTGATAAGATGCAGAAAATTCAGACACTTACCTTTTAATCAGGAAGAATGACTAACAGGAATCAAGAGGCCTTTGCATGGAATCCAGCACAAAATGACAAGGCAGAAGTAAGGTATGTTGTCATTTTTTATACTTTTAAAAGGAGAAATGGGTACTACCCTAAATGCAGATGCTGCACTGGGGCACTAGGAAGTCTAGTAACACAGTTTTTCCGTAGATTTTAAAATTAAAACCACAATCCTAAGCTGATAAAGTGTGGTGGAGTGTTTTAAGAGAGGTATTTCCTTTTTCCCTGGATAAGACTGAAATGGGAGTTTTAGAGCCTATGCTTTGAAATGGATGAAATGTGGAACTTGAGGCACCACAGTGGTGGTACTATGGGATATGCAATGCTGTGAGATCAAGTTTGATGTATTTGCTAATCTCCATAATTAGACAACAAGATTTTTGGTGAAAAAAAATGCTTTAAACTGTTGGACATCCAAGTTCAATGTCAAGAAAACCTCTATTCAGTCTCCAGCTTGTCAGCCATGACAGGGGCTGTAATGAACAGGGAAGTGTACTCTATGAAGTATTAATTTTTTTTTTTAATTTAATGGACTGTTGATGATGTATTAAGATTTTTGTCAGATAGCGTGAGCTATTCAAGAAATAACTGCTCTCATCCACTTTCAGACAGCATAAAATAAGTATATTCTATGCACAAGGAAACCCAAATCCCCTTCAGATCTGTCTTGTAGCATTGTTTTTGGAAATGGACAGTTCTTTTCTCGTCACATTTACTGGTGATTTTAGGTATCCTAGCACCTTTAGAAGACCTGTAGCACTGACTTGCTAAAAATTGTCATGTTTTTCTTGTCACGTGACTTTAAGTAAGAACAGATAATAAATACATGAGGGGAACTGAAAGTCTGGGTTTATATCCTTCCCTCTTACTTTGTGTCATACAAGGTCCTGAGAAGAGCTCTAGCAGGTCAAAAAGACCAAGAATGACTGAAATATTAGAAACCCACAACCCCCTGAAGAAAGTATGTGACGTGTCTGTGGCTTCCCCAGTCTGGAATGTGGGTAGATACCTGAGTGAGGCAGGTCCCTGTAAGAAAGGCTTTTAGGGCTTTGTGCAGCTTCAGACTTTGAGTCCTTTGTGTATATCGTTAGTACCATGGGCAGCTTTGACACCAGCTCTTCCAAGCTGCTGGTTTACTGCTCCTTGAACCCAGGGGTCAGTTTGGCTGTAGGACCTGAAGGCAATGAGGAGATAAGTAAATGTTTGAGATCATCACAAAGATTCCATGGGGACAACTGTGTTTGGGTCTGAAGAGGCATCGCCCAAGCAGTTGTCCTTGCGTGTGTGACAATCAGCTGCCTGGTTTAAGGCCAAAGCCACCTTGAACCAGGGGGAGAAACAACCCTGGAAACTGCAGTTTATTGGGAAAATTTTAAAGTCCTGGATAACTACTGTGTGGAGGCACTAGAGGACACCGCAATAACAGGCAACACTTTAAACTTCCCCTCTTGCCAGAGCATTGCATTGCACATGCATTTATCTTGGTGTTGCAAGTTTGAAAAGTTGCCATGCTGTGAGATTTCAGCTTCAGCAGGAGCAGACAAATCTCTTGGAAGGGTATCATCATCTTCTGTTAGGATGGAAAATCGCCTCTTTGGCAATAGCAGTATTTATGGGATCATTATCTTATTCACAGGATCGTCCTTGAATTCCTCCCCTTTTATAATGTCTTTTGAGAGGACAGGCAAGTAATTCAAAGAGCAGAACTTATTTTTAGGTTTAGTCTGAGCCTGAAATAAATTGAGCAAGCTGAGTAGTGCTACGATAAACAGGGAGTAGAACAGAGACAGGAAATAGGGGGTCTTTGGTAATGAGTTCCAGCCACTCTTGAAACAGAAAGCCAGAGAAAGCATTACTTGGGAATAGTTTCTCAGTGACAGCTTAATAATTTTTAGCTTGTTATTCAGCATTAAAGGGGAACAGATCCTGCAGATTTATGCTGTTCTTGAAAGATCCTTTTTTAAAGATCATTTAGCAAGTTACATTTTTAATGTTTTTGGGGTTGCATTGTTCTTCCTGCTAACCGATCTGCTGTTTAAAAAAACCAGATGTTTGGGGGGAGCCTGGAGTTTATACAGTTGCCTCTTATATATACATCAGTGAGAAGCCTTTGGGATAAGACTGTGGGACAGGGGCAGGGGATTCAGCTTAAAATATGACCAGGCATTGAAGATTTTAGAAGTTGAAGGTTGAAAGGGGAAGAAATTACAGCTATATCCTGTAGAACAAAGCAGAGCGCTTGCTTCCAAAAGTTTCTTTTAACCCTGGGAATGTGACTGCTGAGATGGGCCCAAAGCATGGATGGTGAGATTGATATTTACAAGCACTTCACGTGGCTAAAGAGGGTAAGTGATTTGCTGGGCTTTGTTTTCTCTTTCTAAATGCACATTTAGCAAAATCTTACTCAGAGTTCTCAGCTTTGCGAAAGGAAACTCATTCAGCGCCTCAGACTTTAAATGGTGTGAGTTTCTTCATGAGAAGTGAATTAAAGACGTGTCTTGGTGTAGGAGGAGGAGGCTTAGGGAGGGGGGAGAAAATCAGCTGTCTTTGTCTTTAAAAATGAAACTCTAGGATCAAACTTTGAGCAAATGGCAATAGATTCTGGCAAGTGCTTGTGCTTTCCGGGGACTGCAGTGCAACAAAACAAATCCTGCATGGTAACGTATAGCTGAAGAAAGGAGAGGGTGTTGTTTACCATGTCGTGCTTTAAAGGGAGACGTTTCCTGCACTAGCTCTTCACTTAAGTGATTCTTCATCGGGGTAACTGTGTGAGACCTTTCGGGATGCCTTTGTCTCGGGTAAAAATGGTGGTGATTTTCCTCCGTGCACGTTGCTCTGCTAAACAGATGGGTTTTTTAAAAGGCAGGGTTATTAATTCTGTCATGAACTGCCCAAACATAAATTAACTGCATGAGATTGTTTTTGTCTTCCTTTAAAAAAAAAAAGTAGGTTTGTGCAGTTCTCTCATCACCTTGAAAAAATCACTTTGTTTTTGTCAGCGTTTAGATTTTTTTGTGTTCTAAGAATTTCTTTTTCAGTGTTAGAAAAATCCATGAATGGGATGTAAATAGATCCCTCAGAGTAGGCTGGTTTTTAAATTAGAATATGGATTTATTGTGTGTCAAGAAAGAAGTACATCCTCTACTTATTCTTTTAAAATCTATTTTAACCTGTGTGTGCTTTTCCTGCAAATTCTTGCCAGTTTATATGTATACATACATGAATATATATGCACGTGCACTCTTGGGTTTTTACTAGCTGTATAAACATAAAATATCTGTCAATACTAATGTGAAATGTGATTACGAATTTTTATTTCGGGTAGTTGCTTGAATAAGTGTAAAATATCAATGATGCGTCAGTCTTTAATAAGACCTTGAGAACCCTGAAGTTAATTTACCGAATATTTGCATCAGATTCTAGAAACTTTCACATTTCTGGAGTGTGTCTGTGAAGGGGATTAAATGTGAAGGGAGTGGATAGTGAAGGGGCAACAGGAAGTAGCTGCTGGTAACCTTATACTATTATTTTAACCTGTGCTCCGTGCAGTTAAAGCTAATTACCTCTTTAAAAAGTGTATTTTGGGCTCACATATTAATTTGCTATTTGAATGAGGTTATAGATACAGCGTGTCTGCCACTCCTGCTTCCTGGTGCAAATTTCATGTCTGTAAGGACAGGTTTGCTAACAAAAAGGTTAATAAGGTATGCTGCTATCAGCTGGTGGGACTGTGCTCAGAAAAGATACCGAGTTCAAGTGTAGCACAAGATTTTACAGGAGTTAATAGTGCTCCTGCTGGAGTTGCATGTAATTCCCTTTATGCCAGGTACATGAAGGAGAATATCAATACTGCTGCTTTTCCTTGCAAGCTCTTTAAAGGGGTGAGCACATGTGGGGGAAGGGAGGAGGACTGAAAATGATCTTGCATTGCTCCCAGGAGGACTTAAGCAGTCTGCTCCCAAATTCCTTTGACAAGTGATTTAGAATACAAAAAAGTTGAAACAGTCTAAGTTGCTTGTTCAATTTTCCTGTCCCAGAACTCCAGTGTCTCACATCTGGCTCTGACTGTTACAGCATATAAAGATTTCAGTTCCTGCAATCATAAACTGTTGTTCTTTGGCTGATAATAAAATTATGAGTTGATTTCAGAGCAACGCATGGCATTTAACAGCGAAAAACTGCAAGAGACTTCCGTAAAGCCTTGGTGAAGTATGCCAGAGCTGGCTCAAATTTCACCATTAGCAGAAATCTCTTCAGAGACCCAGATGGGTTTTGATGTTGCAGTGGTTGGCTGGGCTAGATTTGTGTGGTATCTGTGGCTTGGACTGGCTTAGGGCAGCAAACAAAAACAAAAATCACAAGATCCAGGCGGGCAAAACAACAGATACAACTTCTATTTTCAGATGCTTAGAATGGAGGGTCTGGTTTTAAGCAGAAATCTCGTAACATAATGTGCACAGTAGCATCTTACAACAGCAGCAGGGGAAAAAGTAATATTTAAATCAAACTGAAATGATGTGCCACCACACTTCAGTTCTTTCCCCTGGACTTTATTGGTGTTAACGTGACCAGTGGAAATGCTGGGCCAGGAACAGCCAGAGGGACAGACAAAGCGGGCAGCAAAACCTGAGAGCATGTGGACAGAGCCAAGGAAGGAGGACAGGGAAAATTCCTGGTGTATACACAGTGTGCTTTTAACTCCACAGCTGGGCCAGCAGCACAGTCCTCATAAAGGAGCGTGGGCAGTTTGGGGGAAGTAATATTTAAATCAAAACTATTTTGCAGGTGATTAATGTTGGGTTCTTTCACAGGCCCTGAGTGTGGATCTGTCGGTGTTAAAACTTTCTGTTGCAAACTAAGGGACCTGAGATATCCCCACTACCTGAAAGAGTCATTTTTAGCAAACATGCTTTTGTTTTCCCAAGGTGTTTGGGTTAGAGGATTCACGTAAAATTTCATGTCATCTTTCCACCCGCCCTTAATTGGAAGACACCATTCCAAATAAAAATGGCACAACCCACATTTTGGTACGTAGACATGTAGTTATAGTCAAAAATGATCACTATAAATGCTAATATTCACAGCTGATGGCTGGCCTGAAATTGATGTACATTGGTTTTATGCCTTCCTTTTTTTCTGGAGGAGATTCTTAACCTGTCCTAGCAAGAGGTGGAGTGATCAAACCCATGATACAGCCATTAAATTCAAGCTGTTGAAGGTGAATCTTATGACTTCTATAAGGATATTTTCTTTTAAGACGTGTAACTGTCTGTAGGAAAAAAATTAGTATTAGTTTTCAGAACAATTATCCAGATAAAATAAAAATATTTGTTAAAAATTCATTTGTTTTAAGGACTACCAAAATTTACGTAGGTCTGTCTTTGCTAGTTTCAGACTATGCACTGTCAGCTTTTTCCAAGTGACTGCCACTTTGATCTAACCAACCAGTAACAATGGCAAATAAAAAATCCTGCTCTTGATTTACTAATTGCCTTCAGATGAAAGGCAAGAATTATAGATCCAGAAATCATGTTCCAGCCTTCTCCTCCTCCTCTCAGGTAACTGAGGGAATGCACACATGTTGAGATGGGTGTGTATCTGAGGTATCCCTAACATGGCAAGAGATTAAATTTGTATTGGATCCATAGTCAGATGCAAATATAAATGTTTACTGTGTAAGCTGCTCACTCATCACTTCATAATACAACTCTTTGTGACTCAGAACATAATTCTACTGACCAAGAAGAGTACTACAGAGGTGGAAAGACCATACACTCCTAAATATTATCAACTGCAAATAGGCTGGGAAGAGTCTACTGCCTGCATTTTCTTGTGTTGAAATGTAGCACCGTGGTCTGTGTGGTGGTTTGTGGTGAAGCTGACTGGCTGAACTCTGCTGGCCATACTCCTCGTTTTCAGCTTCTAAACTACAACAAAAGGCAACACATCAAGCATGTCCCTAATGGTCCCCATTAATACAAGTATTATCGTTGCCACAGGCATCCTATTCAATTATCAGGGGAGCTGAAGGTGATTCATGTGACTGAAGAAGAGAGGAGGGTTATGACATAATCTGTCTCCTCAGAGAGGCGGGTGACTTGTTGAAAAAGCTTACAAATCACCACTTTAAATGACTGCCAGGTTTCTTTTCCCAGCTCCTCCCTGCTCCACAGCCCAGGATGAGATCCATGGTGTTTGTGACAAATTTCTGAGTAACAGCTTGCTGACCAGCTCCAGAAGTTGGTGGGGTTTGGATTAAAATTATCTGTGTTGGAGATTCTTGGTGCTGAAAAGGCACACACGAGGAGAACATCAACTGACCAACATGTCTTGCGATGTCCTTTTATACTTTTGATGATTATCCCCATTTTAAATCAAAGCTATTGAATTGTTCTCCACAGTCTGATTTTTTTTGTGTCACGTAAGAAGGAAAATTTTAGCCCTTTTCTTGGAAAAGGACTCAGTAATGACAGGATCATGCAAATGATACTTAGACACTTGGAACTTTCCACCAGCTACCAATATTGCATTCATATTAAATTAATGAGCATATTCCAAAGAGAGGTTTGGAAAGTAAAAATGAAGAAGCTAAAGCAGGTGATGGAATGCTTTTTGATGAAAAAAATATTATGGAAAGCTTTCTTTTTCTTTTCTTTCTCTAGAACTGGGAGAAACAGCTGGTTTGGAATTGTTCCAGGAAACTTTTTATGTTAATATCTTTTGCAATCTGATGAGCAGTAAACTATATCCAAAATCACTAAAGAGACTGTAACACCGGTGCTCCAAGAAATTGCTTCGCAGCTCCTGTCTTCCCATGGCTTGGGCAGGTGCACTTTTGAGTGGGTAAAACCATCCAGGCTGGATGTCCTGGCCCAGAGGGTGGTGGTGGATGGAGTTACATCCAGCTGGGGACTGTCACCAGTGGTGTCCCCAGGGCTCGGTGCTGGACCCAATCCTGTTCAGTACCTTTATTGAGGATCTGGATGAGGGGATTGAGAGCTCACTCAGCAAGTGCAAAGATAACCCTAAGGTGGGTGAGAGCGTTGATCTGCTGAAGGCCAGGAAGGCCCTGCAGAGGGATCTAGACAGTCTGGATGGATGGGCTGAGCCCAGTGGGATGAGATTCAACAAGGCCAAGCACCAGGTCCTGTCCTTGGGTCACGACAACCCCATGCATTGCTACAGGCCGGGGACAAAGAAAGTGGCCAGGGAAAAGGACCTGGGGTGCTGGTTGAGAGCAACTGAACATGAGCCAGCTGTGCCCAGGTGGGCAAGAAGGCCAGTGGAATCCCTGGATCAGCAATAGTGTGGCCAGCAGGAGCAGGGCAGTGACTGTCCCCCTGTACTGGGCACTGGTGAGGCCTCACGTCAAGTGCTGTGCCCAGTTCTGGGCCCCTCAGTTCAGGAAGGACATTGAGGGGCTGGAGCATGACCAGAGAAGGGCAGCAGAGCTGGGAAAGGGTCTGGAGCACAAGTCCCATGAGGAGCAGCTGAGGGAGCTGGGGGTGCTTAGCCTGGAGAAAAGGAGGCTCAGGGGTGACCTTATCACTCTCTAGAACTGCCTGAAAGGAGCGTGCAGCCAGGTGGGGATCGGCCTCTTCTCCCAGGTAACCAGTAACAGGACAAGAGAAATGGCCCCAAGTTGCACCATGAGGAGTTTAGATTGGATATTAGGAAAAATTTCTTCACAGAAAGGGTTGTAAAACATGGGAACAGACTGCCTGAGGAAATGGTGGGGGCGCCATCCTTGGAAGAGTTCAAAAAATGTGTATAAATGGTACTTGAGGACATGGTTTAATGGTGAAAATGGTGGTGGTGCTGGTTGGACTCAATGGTCTTAAAACTCTTTTCCAGCCTTAAGGATTCTGTGATTCCTGTAGGCAAAGTATTTATGGCACGCAGTTGATGTTTTATCTGCAGTGGTGCTGCCATCGACATATTTTTGGCTACCTTGCCTTCTAGCATATCTTCCCTTTTCGTTATCATGCGTTATCACAAACTTTTTTACATGTTTTATGCAATCCCTCTCCTTCTTTCATTATAAGAAACATACTTAACATGTTTGTCTTATAACTTGTTGAGCCCAGGGAACAACTTTTGCTCTTTGGTGCTGGATCTTCTGAAATAACAGCTTTATAGGAAATCTTGTAGATTCAGAGTTTTAGACTTGTGTAAGCACATGACCAGTATTTATTTATTGTTTGCGAGCTCTTACACCAGCTGGAATCATCCATGATCTCATGTCTTCAGTGCCAAATGTCCTGTATTCAGTTGCTGCTGATACATGTGACATCTCGCTCAGTTTCCTCTCAGTCCTGACTCTCACAACTGCAGAATGCACTCCAACCATCCACAGATGGCCTCGGTTCACGTTACATTGTTTTATCTTGTCTTTATACGCGCCACAAAGAATTACCAAGTCTTAAACAACTGCTGTAAGTCAATCAGACACTTATTTAGCAGGTCATTTTTCTGTGTACTGTACTTTCCTGTGCTTATCTGAGGCCTTTCTGGCTGACCTCACACCTGCATATTTACAGCCACTTCTGCAAGGTCTTGAACCTTAGTTGTACCTATTATGACCTGGTCAAAAACTTGTGACAAAAATTTATTCTGAGTAGAGTTAACACGTTCTTCTTTTGATGATGAATGCTGATGAGTGAGGTGCGGACTGAGGTTCTGCACATTCTGTTTTTAATGTTCCTGTTGGTCCCTTAAACAGAGACAAAAGACCAAGTTTATTGAATTTATAGGTGATTCTAGTTAAGGGCCTTGCAGCTATGCTAAAGGGCATGATTAAAACTTAAGAGCCAGATGCACAGGAAAAGAGTATAAATAATAGCATGCCAGTCCGTGCAGACTTGCTCAAGTTACACATTTGAGCAGAAAGAAAGAGTAAAAGCAGAATGAAGAACAGGAGAGCAGCTAAATAAAAGCATTTTAAAAGCATCTGGAAGTTACGGATCCTAGGCCGAAAATATATGAATTTTACTATATGGTTAATATGGAAAGAAATATGGCCCGAGAGCCTGTGAAAAGGTTTTACCACTCAAGCCAGTTTCACTTGGAGTCCTGCATCTCCTCTTAGGCTCTTAATTTTAAAAGAAGTTGGGAAATAGTTGGTGAAGAGGAACCAAAAGAAAGTAACAAAACAAATCTTAAAAAATTAACCTGTGAGGAAAAGACAGAAAAGGTCATATTTTCTTTCACAACACGAAGAGGGACCTGCTAATTAGAGACGTAGAGATAATCCTTAAAGATGTAAAAAATCTCTGAAGTGAATGGAAGGACCTATTTTTTAATTTATGATGGTCTGATAAGAACCATGAAGTTGAAGAGACGATTCAGATTAGGCACTAAGGAAAATGCTCTGATGATGGGCAGGTAAGAAGCAGATGGAGAAGCTGTGAATTCTATTTCTGGAGGTCTTTAGAAGAAGACAAAACAAGAATATTGCAAATAATCATTGGCCCTAGGACAGAATAGTGAACCAGATGATCTCTTCAGACATCTTTCAGCCCTGATTGTTGGTGCTGTTGTGATTCTCTCAATTTCTTTCAAAGTAATCAGAGACAAGGGTGCTCGGTTTCTCTCAGCTTATAAAGGTGCCACGCTTATATCTAGCTCAACACTTTATGGCTTGAAAAGCATCTTTTGGATAAAAATTTGATTTCTTGCTTTGAGTTAATTAGCACCGTGTTTATTTTCACCATCTGTTTTATGTTTGAGCCTGTAGGCCTCAGCATAGATCAAGAAGCCATAGATATGTTTAATTTTTTTTTTTTTTAAATTCTATTCGCAAATGTTTAGCTGAAAAAAAAAGGGCAGTTGTGGCAGAGGATTATAATGTCATTGGTGCCATTGTGCAAGTGGCTATAAATGAGTAGTCAGCTGCAGCTGAAGGGAGCTCCTTGGATTCCTGTGTTAGCTGAAAAGCCAGGCTGAATGTTGTGTTCCCGGGCAGAAATGCAGTGCCTGCAGTGGAGCTGGGAAATCAGCCTCTGGGCGCTCACGTTACTTCTGATGCTCTGAGCCAGCAGCTCCATTCCCACAATGTTTCAGTGGGCAGGACGAACCTAGGAGACTCTTCTAAACTTGAGTAAATCTGCAGATTTTTTTTAATTGTGGTGTGTCTATAAGAAATATTAAAATTCATAAGAATGGGACATAATAGTTAAGGACAGGCCATATATTAGAAGGTTTTGCTCCTTAGAGCCATTTAGGCATCCATAAGTGATTGGGTGGCTAGAGCAGTTCCTGATAAGAATTTGATACTTTAAATAAATTTTTATTGCTAAGAAAAAACTTCTGATTTTCTTTCAGTAATTTCTAGGAATAATATACTTATAGCAATTTTTACCACTTGAAAGTAAACACGGTTCATTGACTTTGGCAAAAGACTGTGGAGACTAGATATTTCAAATTAGATGGGTCTTGTTTTGGTAAGATGGTGTTTTTCATTGAAATTATAATTTTCTAAAAAATACCAGTCTATTGCTATACTATTGTTGATTGCTGGAAGTGAGAGTGTATTCAAAATACAGCTAAAAAAAGGTACATTCCAAAGGCTTAATGCATATGAAATAAACAGTTCTGGTCTATACACACATTTTTTCATGTTTTTTGTATTGTAAAAACAGTTTAATATATATAATTTTTATTAACTATTGCTTGAAACTTGAAGTGTAAAAATTCTCACAGCACTTTTTTTCCTCCCAGTCACAGGTGAACCATCATTCATCTAATAATGAAACTTATCAAGAAAGGCTGGCACGACTAGAAGGTGATAAAGAGTCTCTCATCCTGCAGGTATGTCTAAAAGAGAGAAGAAAATTGTCTGTATAGTTGATACTCAGTGCTTAAAAGCTGAAGTGGCAGAGTACTTTCTGTTAAACAAATGTTAGCAGGCCACCAAATGTAACTGTTATTTAACCAGTAATTAATTTATAATCTGTATAATCCCTCTAAAGGGTTTCGTGGTGGGATAACCTGGTAGAGGAGAGGGGTGTAACAGCAGTAAAAGGCGGGGATGACAAAGGGATTAAAAATAATTCTGTCCTAGGCCACTGCAGTGATGGTGGTTCTCTAGGTTTGCTGGGTGGTGCCGATTTTCTAGGTTCTGTGTGCCACCATTTTTAATGACCTAGAAGACTGGCAGGGAGATAGAACCCGTATTTTTCCTGTTTATATGCCATACCAAAATTGTTTGCATCATCAAAAGGGGGAGGGAAACAGGGATAGAGAGAGTTTGACAGTAAAATGCACGCCTAAGCTCTTCCAGGTTCCCTGTTTCTCAGTTTACCAAGCCTTTTTCAAACAGATCCTGTGTCCTGTGTAAGTTTTCCTCCTGGAGAAAACACACGTTGCACAACTTAAAAAAAAATAATTTTTTTCTGTGTATTTTTGCTATTACTAAGCTGTCCATTCCATGCTTTTTAAAAACTGAAGCTGGAGATTATTTAAATGGTCTTTGCATATCCTCTCCCTTCAAATGCATATTATAAGCACATGTATTCATATCAAACAAAACTGAAGTGTGTTGGGTAGGTGTTCTCCCTGCTTTCAGTCACAAGTTGCTGTAAACATGTCTTATCCTGTGTGTTCTGCTCACACTTGTGTTCATTTACTGAGCAGCAGCCTCACTGCTGTTGTTAAATAAACAATAAATGTTTTGAGACACAAGCTTTGGCTTGGTTGGATTTTTTTTTTTTTCATTACTGTTCATGAACTAAATTGCTATTACCAAATTTAGAAATAAAAACCCCACCTGACAGAAAAACAAACTTCTCATTGGAATTTAAGTGTGCACTACAAATTCCCTTTACAACTGATATTTGTTAGAATGTCTTTTATTAACCAAGTGGCTGTTAATGCTAAAATCTTGGTTCTATTAGTAATACCGAACAACTTCTCACACTGCACATTCACATCTTGCACACATGAGCAACTCATGAGTGGAGGGACAATTAGGAGGCCAAATCCAGCTGTTCCCTCCAGAGCTGAGGGTGGCACAGGTGCGCCTGTGCCTTTGGGTGTGAGGGTCTCCTTTGTTCCTCACATATCTGTGCACTCCTGTGATCTGTGTCTGTGCATCTGTTTTGTGGATCTAACAGGACCCGTGCTGAGTCCTGCAGACTGTCCCAGGCTGCTGCTCAGGATGTGCTTTTCCTCTCTTTGTCCTGCAGATTTTCAGTAACTGTTCCTTCATCCACACAAACGGGTACCCAGGAATGCAGCCAGCCAAATGCACAAAAAAAGGGGTTTTATGACATGTTTTGGTGACCTGCTTAGAGCTTTTCTTAGAAGGAATAGAGTAAAATCAGAATTAGAAAATGTCTCCTGCATTTTATTCCCATCACTTCCACTCCCCATCAAACCCAAAGGCTTAGTCAATATTTATGCACTTTCCTTTCCCACTGCCCAGCACTGCTGTAGAACTGCAAAAACCCCAGACAAATAAGATAGACAAAAACCTCAGTCTGGAAGATGAACATCAACAACAACAACAACAAAGGCGCCGAGGTGGAGCTGGGTTTAGGACCTGGTTTACACCAGTTCTGTCCAGGCAGTTGAATATGAGGAGCACAGGCAAGCCCCACGCTGAGGTTACATGGCCTGAGGGACTCTGCTGGTACAAACCTGGCTGCTTTGGCAGGAAGGATGAGAAGGGAATGGCAACAGAGCACCTCTATTCCGTGGCCCGTGCTGAACTGTGCCAGTGACTGGCCCATAGCTGTGATCTGGAGGGAATATGAGGCTGGGAGCACTCCAGTCTTGCCTCAGACTTTTAAACCTTTCTAACACTCAATTTTTACCTAAGTGTTCCGTATGCCTCACTTTTCCAGAAAACATATCGCCTACAGGCTGAGCCTTGCAGGTGTGTCACTCCTAAAGCAGGATGGAATTGCCAGCGCAGCATAGACTGGGATTATTTTCTGGGAGCAGCCTACGGATTCCTTGAAGAGTCTGGCAGATGTGATCCTGGGCAGAGGGGAAAATATGAGCTCCAAGCGGCTAATGTGCCTCTCAGCCCAGCTGCTGGAACACCCAACACATGCTTCTAAAGCTGCTAAGCTTTTACTAAATTCCTTTGCAGGTCACATTTAACATACAGAGTTTTCCTTCCAGGTTCCAATGGCATTTAAACCTAAACTGATGCTCTAAATAAAGCTGGATTTCTTTCTCTGGAACCTGCATCACACTAAAGGAGAGAATTCAGTTTGTTTCTTCTTGCTTTCTGACCTCACATGGGGTTTTTTGTGTATCATCTCTCATTTAATGGAAACAAAACAAAGTAGACAAGCAACAGATTTCCTCGCAGGGAGTTCTCCTCCTGCCCCAGCTTGGATGTGTCCCTCTGCCATCTGCCTCCACCCACTCCTTCCTATCTCCTCTCATTCTGAGTTCAGCTGTACTCTAAACTACAGCCAACTGCTTCAATGGGAAAAAAATTAGCCTGTTCTTTTTCTTTTTCTTTCTTTTTTATGTGGTTCTTTCCCAGGCATGCTTGTCATTATGTTTGCAGGTAAACAAATACAGATCACTGAGTCTCTCCCTCTGCAGCTTCCTTGAACTCAATTCTTCTTTGGGTTTTAGACATGCTGCATAGTGGATATATCTTAAAGGTTTCACTTCCACATATTGTACTTTTTTTTTCTTTTTTTTTATTAATAGAGGTGTTGCAGAGTAGGATCTGAGGGCATGTATAAGTTTTTGTTACTTCATTTCCTTCAAAAAGGAGTTTAAATGCCTTAGGCTCCTTTGTTTGTTTGTTTGAGGTAATATTTTTCTAGAATAATCAAGGCTTTTGTATAAATAAATAGTCGAAATGAATATACAGAGTGTATGTGCTTCTTAACATGAGAATTATCACTGGGGTTTTTTCCATGTCTCTCTAATGTTATGCTGGGTGCAGTTTTTTCTGCTTTGCAAGCTTTGAGTTCAGCTGCTGGGCTTTTTTTATTGCACACTCACTGCTCTGTACCACCATTCCCACAGCTCTTTACCAGGATTGCTTATTGTTCCTTTTCTTGGGATTCATTGTCTGTATCTCCCTGCTTTTGCTTTCATGTTTTGGCTTGCCAAAGCCTGGGAATTTTTGTTGGAATAGAACTTTGCCACTGCTAAAGCTTGCCTTTTACTCCTTTTACTCACTGCATTCTTTAAAACTTCAGAACTCTTTATTGATAGGTAAGCAGGGTTTTTTTCACTTGTAAGAAGTAAAGTAACTGGTTGGGTTTGGAACGAACAGTTTTCGTACTTATCTGTTTTAGGGAGTGAAATGCCAACAGAACCCGAAATGGCAAAGCCTGCTCCAAAACCACATAAAATATTTCCAGTGTCCTTGTCAGCTCCTTTCCAGTTTTCCAGACTTCTGCATGAAGGGACCCAGGCTACCTATAGGCAGCATTCCATCTCTTCTTGAAATGCCCTTGCTTTTTTAGATCAAAACAAAACAGTTGCAGGGGAGGGGAGATTTGAGGGCGGGGTTGGAGCAAAATAGAGGTAAGACTGCAAAACTCTCTGTCTTGGTAGAGCAGGTTGCTGCAGTGCACGAGAATATTAAAGCTTTGAGGGCTTTAAAAGGGAACTTCTTGTTAAAACGTGCATTTGGATGTTATATGTATAAGGTAATTGAACCTTATTTACAGTCAGTTCAGTAGCATCGTGCTTCTCCTCTCAAATTACAGGTGAGTGTTCTCACAGACCAGGTGGAAGCTCAAGGAGAGAAAATCCGGGACTTAGAAATCTGTCTTGAGGGGCATCAGTTGAAGCTGAATGCTACAGAAGAAATGCTCCAACAGGTAAAAATCTGGATTGCAGAGCTTCCTGCACAACCTTCTCCAGCGGAGGGGTGAACACACGTGGTCAGCTTGTCTGCATGTGTGACTGCCTTTGGCAAGAGGATAAAACAGGCAGGGAAAAAAATGACTTTTTTATTGTTCTCCTCCTGCTTTGCACTTTTTTTTTCCCCTCCCAATAAATGTTTCTTTGTTTTCCTGTTGCAGAAAAGTCTTACTGGCTGGTTGCATAATGCTGTACGTGGCAGCATGTAAAATGAAACTATTGTGTCTTATTTGAACTGTGCTTATTTGGACATGGCTGAGTAACTGGTTAGACAGGTTAAATGTATCTAATATATGCAGGAGTTATAGAATTAAGAAGTTTTATTTAAATGCCTTCTGTTTTCCTATGGCTTTGAAGTAGAACAAGTAGCAAGTTGAAATGAATTACGGTATCAAGTTCTGTTCTATAACCATTTTCGCTTAACTTTGGAGCTTTCCCCTTATTTTTATAAGAGAAAATTAGTATATAAAGACATTTTTTCTTTATTTCAATCAACAGTTTCAGGCTATGTGATTTGATTTTTGCTCTTTGATGTTATATGTTGAGGGAGCAGAGCAAATGATTAATTAAATACCTTGCATTTCATATGTTACTGCAGAACTTGCAGATCTGTTGATGCCAAAGGTCTTTCCCTGTGCAGTTTTCTGTTGTTACAGATGCAGATCATCCACTGTTAATGCAGTACATAGATACAAAAAACAGATTTGAAACTGTAAATAAGCCTCAAAAATCTATGTCAGGAATTTGCAGTATAGATACTGTTCTCGATGAGCTTAGTTCTTCTCCCCACACAAAAAATTTTGTGTTATAAATTTGCTATTTTAGCCCATGTTAGATATACAAGCCTTTCTATGAACTGATTGTAGCTTTAAATTATGATAAGGGTCCTTGTACGTATGTGTGTAAACAGCAGCAGTTTCTATAAGATAAAATTGTATCCCAAACATTTTAAATTATAATTCTCAAAGGTTCTTGAAAAAAACCTTCCATCTCACACAGCCCAAAACGCTTCCAGCTGGGAAAGGTTTTATTCTGAGGGGACGCCTTTAAAAATGCAAATAGTGAGTGCATGCAGTTTTCCAGTGAGGTCTGAAGTGAAATTCAAAGAACAGTGATTATTTAAGCTATGAAAATCTGTTTTCAGACTCCAGGAAGGCATTCACAACAGAGTGCAGAAGCTTCCTGTTCCAATCTAAAGCTAGATAGTTGTTCTGTGGCTTCTGCTAAAACTGTTTATTTTTTCTCTGCCTTAAAATTTTTTGCCCAGATAGTCTTCTGGGGAAACTGTGAACTTAAAGCCTTGTTTACCAGAACACTGGAGCATCTAAAACGAATATAACATTGCATGAACATTGCTATCTCAGTGAAAATGTTTGCGTCTACTCGTCTGGCGTTAGGCACGTGCACGAACTGCTTACAAGGCTGATCCTAAAGTGATAAGCTACAAAAGGCTGTACCAAAGCTAAAGAGGTCAGAGAATCTCCAGATATGTCTAATATAAACCTTAAATCTAAATTTTGAGATCGCTTTGAGCAGCTGCAGTTGTTGTTTCTCCCAGTAGACAGTGGGACATGGGAAACCCAAGGTAGATCTCTCAGCCTCTCAGCAGCCAGAGTAGTTGGACATTTATTGTCTGTCTCAGCAGAGGATCCTATTTAAAATAATTTATTTGGAAGGTTCTCTTCTCAATTAATCTTGTTGAAAAGATTATCCTCTATGGGGGATGAGTTGAGATTTGGGGAGAAGAGAATGACCTGATCATGAGGTGATTATGACTTTCATGTGAGATATGTGGCCAGGGGACTTTTCTGCAGATAATTTGTCAAAAGTAGAGTGAGTGTGTGGCCTCAGGGGCTTCAATGGATGGATCAGTCAGGTTTGGGGGAGACTTGGGTTCAGATCTTCTCAGCCAGCAGCTGCTGGTGTCCTGCTTTTCAGAATGACTTCTGTTACCCTCTTGGGGTGGGGGGGTGTAGTATAAATTCAGGTTTATTTCACGGTTCTGCTTCCTTATTTACAATATATTGAATTCCACTGATTTTTGCCTTTGTGAACTTAAGTCAACTGCTTCCTCTAAGTGGAAAATGGAACAATAAAGATAAAGCCCTGCCTTTTTAATTTCAAGAACTATAAGAAGAGTGACTCATAATTAATTCTAAGCAAAAAATGCTTCAACAAAAAAGGCATAAACTTTAAGATAACTTAATGATGTTATCTGGTAGTTCCACAGCAGAAAGGGTATCTAATGCTACCCTGTAAAGTAGTTTTTGCTGAATCTTTGCTAGCAGAGACTTGTCCTCTTTGGCAGGGTGGGGTTACTGGCAAAAAATCCTTCTGGCTTATGATTTATGCACAGTTGTTTTGAACCCTGCTACAAAGTGATTGTGGAACCACTTCTGAAACAGCAACTGAAATAAAATTTATACAAGTAACATAAAGTGGCTGTTCAGCATTTTGGGTGGGCATCTTAAATGTGGAGTAGCAGCAACAGGGGGGAAGGTCTCACTTGCCTTTCATCCTTCTCCCTCTTCCTGACCATGTTGCTTCTGAAACTGATTTGAAATTGCCATGCTCAGCAAACCTGCTCATCAAGGACTGGGAGAAAACTAACCTGGGGTTTAGAAGGAAGGGGCTGTTTTTGTGATAGGTGAGTCAAACAGCTCACAGGAAAGGTCGAGGTGTGGCAGAAGGGCAGTGGAGAGATGTGCTTTGACCTCACTGTTTATGGAACCACAGCCAAGGAAAATACAGCTCAGCAGCGTTTGAGGGATGAGAGGATCCAGTGTGAGAGACGCAGAGATGCCCTGGTGTGCCCAGTTACAGGTAATGTGATGCTTACGGTGTCAAACCCAACACTTCACTTTTGTAAGGACACTTTTTCCACCACCGACTGTAAGGAAGAAAAGCATTTTTTCCACCTTGAAGGTGTGTGCATTTTCTTCCTTCAAAGAAACAAAGCAGGACTTTTCAAAACTCATTAAAGTCAATGGCAAAACTTTAAATCAGTCCTGAAGTATAATTCAGGTTTGGGCCCAGAAACAAGGTCACCCTTCACAGTAAATGGTAACAGAGAATTTTCTGGAGCATGACTGGGAGCAAGACAAGTTTAATCTCATGGGATCACCTTCCAGTGGTGTCTGTCTTGCTATTGAATGTGTAAAGGAAAAGCTGGCCTGTGTGAACAGCTACCTGCCCTTCCCCTTACCACATTGTAAGGGATATGTGTGGAAGTAAAATTAAAAAAACTTCGTAGAATTATCCTAGGAAAACAGTTTATGCTGTGACAGTCCATTGCCAGTATATCAACTGCTTTAAAATGTGAAGTTCCGGCCAATTTTAGAGAGCAATGATGTGTCTGTGTGTCTTGCTCTAAGTTTGTGGCATTACTAAGTACTTTCTTCCAGTCAATTTTAAGAAAGAAATATGTTTTTTGAGAGGAGAGACAGCCTTGGCAGAACCTCCTATCAATGTGCTGTAGAATTGGAAAGCAGAAGTGATTTTTGCTCTATAAAGTTGCCTAAACTGTCCCATAACAGGGAGTACCAGCCATGCCTAGCACAAACACATCAGTGCTATGGAATCTGTGCTGCCAGGCCTGGCAGATGTGTCACGTCCATCTGAACAGTGAACTTTCTGCACATACAGATTTCACCTCCACAGTTTTTTTACGTGCATTGATTGGTAGTTTTCACAAGTAATTCTAGTCTGTTACCTCTTTGCTATTCCAGAGCTGCATTTTATTTATTTAACAGACAGTAATTTCCATTGAAGCTCTCTGGCATAAAGGACAGCAGTTTGCTTTCCCAATGAAAATGCTGGTCTGGGTGGCAGTGTCTTTCCTGTACCTGACCTGAACCAAACCCTAGATGTGGTCTGACCATGTCTTTGTGCCTTCCAAATAATTTCTGACGCTATCCTGGGGACTCTTGTTGGATGGTTGTGTTGTGTGAACATGATTGTGTCTTCAGTCGAGTAAATTCTCTTGCAAATTACAAAGGACTTGGCTTTAGGATTCTTTGTGTCTTAAAAAAAATACACGTGAAAGCTGTAATGTTTGGGTGTAAACAGGAGTGGATTTCTGTTCCCGTGTCAGTTCATGGCCCACTGCTGCCTGGGTGCAAGGGCCAGAGGAAGGTGTGCCAGACAGTGCCCTGTGTGTGGCACAGTGGAGAATCTTAAAAAACTGGATTAAAAGAGTGCAGGGAGGAGCTGTATCAGAGGAGGAATCTGAATCCAGCAACGTTCAGTGTGTACCTGCTCTGGTTTTGCAGTTCTCTCATGCTCAGGGGAGCCAGAATCCTGTCTTCGTTGCAGGGTATAAATCTGGTGTGTATCTGTTTGCTTCTCAGGAACTTTGCTGGCTGGCAAAGGCCATTCCTTCAACTTTCGGTTGCCTGAGTTATCTGATCTTAGATGAATTTCAGCACTTGTTTATAGCATGCAGGAGCTCCTTGCCAGCAGCTGGCTTAGTGTTTCAGATTTTGAAGTGTGCTCTGTGCTGCTCTGGTTGAGCTGTAGGGCTTTCAGAGCGTGCTCTCAAGCTGTGCAGCTTTATCTCTCCAGGTGAGCATTCCACTGTTTCGCTATTTTGCAGCTAACGTGGGCAGGAATCTGCTCCTCAGGCAGGTCCAAGGGCTGTCCAAGCTGGCAGTGCTGTGGGAAGCTCTGTCCTTTCCCTGGCTTTACCATATAATGGGCAAATGATGAATTGGAGGGCTGCAATTCCCTGCCTGCTACTGCCTTGCACCATTTCATGGTGATTACACACGTACATTGCTCTCAGCTGTGTTTTCAGCTAAGCAAATATCTTATTTCTGCCACAGCTGACACACAGCACTTGAGAAGTGCAGTCCTCATTAGGGCTGGCTCTGGCTGCATTTTGCTTCCCAGGTAGGTAGCTTGGTCTGTTTGTCTCTCCCAAGGCTTTTAATAAGGGTGAAAAGTAAGGAATTGTTTGAATGTTGTATTTGGTATGGTGCACAAGTGCAAAATGGGATCTTTGGGGGTTTTTTTCTCCCACCCCGCTTGACTAAAATCTTACTTATGGTTTCTCAATCAGTGTATGGCATGATTGTTTCTTCTGTTTTGTAGAGAGCTAAATATCCTGGAATTTTCTGTGCTTGCAGCTGAGAGCCTAAAAAATTGTAGTGACCTCTTTTCAAGCTATTTTTTTGGTCGTGTTACATTTTATAAACTGTTTTATAAGAATTATGTATTTCCAAGACAACTAAATGTGAAAGTGACATATACAGCATGTGCTTCAGTTTCATTGGGAATGTTGGGAAAGTTGATTAAGTATTTTAGAAATACACAGTGTGAGTTTTTAAAAGCGTGTTGTGTTTGGAAATAGTTTGCTGTTCTTTGATTTATCTGGTACACGTATATCATAGGTTCTGCATGCCTCCTTAACTTTTAAAGTTTAAAGCTGAGTTTAAAAAAAGAACTTTAAGAAGTCAAATTACACTTACATAGTATAAATGTACAGTGCAATTTAAAATTAAAACCAAGTATCTTGTTTCTAAAGAAGATTCCATAGGATATGTTCTATATCTGTTCTATTTTTCAGCTAAGATTCTCCTAAAGCTGCTGCAGCCTAAATTACCATTTTGCCTGTCTTATATTATCTTTTTTTGCTTTCAAACCAATAACATAAATTTGTATTTTCTTTTCTTACAATTGCATATTTATTCTGGCTGAATTCAAGTTGCATCATACCACTGAAATACACTATAATTTCTCTGTAACAAAATGGTTCACATTCTTAATGAGCTGTTCACTGTGAGCATCTGCTTGAAGATGAAAATAATTGCTTCCAGATGTTCCCGTTTCAAGAGGGGACATTTACTTTAAAGGGCACTTGCTTTCAAAGCAAAAGTTAGGTTCTCTGGATGCAAGAGGAATTGTCAGCTGTTTTAAATCAGTGGAGCTCCTTTGAAAACAAACTAGGGATAGTTAGCTGTTTTGTCTATTTTAAGTCACGAGGTTTATGCCAGTTTACTCTAGCTGAGAATCTGATTCCCCAGCTTCAGAGCAAATTGTAAAACTTTGTTTGAGTTGATTAAAAACAAAACAAACCCAAAGAGATGCCTTCATGCTCACTTAGACCAGGTAGTGCCTCTGTGTTCACATAGAACTCGGAATGAGAGGAGTGAGTGTGGATTGCTCTGCACTGCACAACTCAGGGTAATTTAGGGGTCTATAGGAAAAATAAGGAGTAATGCCAGATGGTGAACTCAAAGGATAGATCTTTTGTTTAAAATCCCTAGAGGGATGCTGTGGCTCCTTGCCTTATTAAGAAATCTTCCTCCCATATCATGGAACACCATGTCAGTGTCCAAAAAAAATTCTGAATGTTGTTTTAGTTCAAGAGTGAATAGAGTCTGTCCATGGAGTCAGAGTTGCCTCATTGTGCTCATCTTTCTGATGTTCAGTGGCCTTATTTCATATCAAAGTTCTCATTTTTAACTCTGTCTTAACCTGCAGCGGTCTGCTATCTTAACAGCTGCATAGAGCCTGTTCCAGTCTGGACTGGGATGTGTCTCTGAAACTCATGCAAATCAGTGTTTTTCTGGGAGACAGAGGAGTTATTTGTAATTATAATTGTAATTTGTAATCACCTGTGTAGAAAGCAGCTCCTCCTGGGATTTCATTAGGTGACTGCCTCTTAGAGTTTCTCAATAAAAAAGTCAGTGCAGTATCTTGTCCTGATTAGTGCTTGATTTATTTCATTCAGAAAAGAAAAAAAGCCAAAACCATGAAGATACATTTCTGTTTATTTTCCCATCCATGTACAAATACCATTGCCAATGTCAGCAGGAATGGGCATGGCATTGGAAATAGTGGGTGGCTTAGATAATTGGTGTTGCAACACAGATGCAAGTTCAGTACTATTTTTAATTCGTGTAATATTCCTCACCAGCCTAAAATAACTTACATGTAGAGCAGATTTTGAAATAAACTTTAACTCTGTAATCTTTGAAATAACCTTTGTGGCGTCTGTGGCTCCAAGCCATGGTCTCCAATGTACTGTACAGTTTGGGGCAGAGGAAGAGATGAGAAAAGGGTGATGGACGCGGTGATTTCTGATCTCTCAGTAACATCAGCATAGACCCAGATTAACTCTGGCAACTTCGGTTAAATCACTGCCATGTAATTCAAAGCACGACCTGCTGTGATTCCTCAGTGTGTTTCATATGATCAACACACTAATGGGATTTATGAATTACCACAAAACCTTTTAACCCTTTGGACATCTACATTCTTTTGTTAAAAATCGATTATGCGCTTGGAAAGCTAAGTACCAATTTTTCAGTAAGGCCTGAACTCCTGACTGGACGTTTTTCTTTTTGAAAACGGAGATGACAGAGGCATTTGATGTATGTAATACGCTCTGTTAAATTTTGGATGGTTTCTTGCCTTGGCTTTCCTGAAGAATGAAAGAGTCAGTGAAGGTGTGAATATTGGCGGCTCTCCGAACACGGTGATACGATTCCATCCAAAGTGGGCAATGTCTTATCTGTAATCTGGAAGACAAACTTGGGGCGCACAAGCGAAAATCATGACCAGCTGTTTCACCTTTACAGTGTTTCTTAGTTCAGACATGGCCATTTAGGCTCCAGTTAGGACATTTCATTCACTGCACTTCCCTCCACACTGTGAGCCTTCAAAAGCTCTCCGGTACCACAGGGTGTAAGCTGCTATTAGTGTGACTGCAGAGGTGCTGCTTGCCTCTGGTGCTCAGCGTTGGTTAAGGTGCTCATTCTGTAATACATCCTTTATTGAACAACACATGACAAGAAGGTCTACAATGTAATCCTAAAACATAGCTCTGTCTGATGAGTATTTAGGAAGGTGCCAGCTATTTTGTAATGTGCCATTGTGTAGGTTTGGGTTTGTTCAGCCCACAGTATTGTTTCGGGTTCCGTGTCTAGCCCAGGGATGAACTTTGCCACATATTTGCTTGAAACAAGGAGCGGGACACAGTGGTTTGGTGATTAGGACAGAACATTTAGATGAAAATAACTGCAGCACTTGAGAAACGCATGGTTCAAACTGAGGGTTTGACATGGGCCTGCCAATAAAACACATAGCAGTCTGTCAGAGCTCACATAAATAATTGGGGAAAATATTCTGCTTTGCTTTCAGGAGCTGCTAAGTCGCACATCACTCGAGACTCAGAAATTAGATCTGATGGCTGAAGTTTCAGACCTGAAGATTAAGCTGGTTGGTATGGAAAAGGAGCAGAGCGAATACGAAGAGAAACAGAACAAAGCTGAGGTGAGTTTTTTTCATTAGCTTGTTTTAATTTTTTTCCACCACCTGTCTATGGTCTGTTGTCACACACCTGAGCTTCTGGGCTGAAGTCAGCAGAGAATAGGATTTTCTGTACTTACAGTGCAGCCCGTATCACTGATCCTATGAATTCAGTGAGGAGTATGATTATGCATTTTTGGGATGCGGTTTCTTTTCCTCCCTCTCATTATACTTCCGAGGTTGCTGTTTGGCTTTAATCAAGGCAGAGTCCCTCCCAGAAGCATTTATTACAGTGGCTGTTCACTTAACCCTTTCCTTTCCCCAGCAGCTGGACTGATGTGGCTGTGCCAGGCCCACCAGAGCTCTTCCCTCATTTATGTGGCAGAAAAGACTGTCAGCTCAGTAGGATCGGGGTGCCACAAGCACTGAGATTGGGGATTTTAATGTGTTTTTGGCACCTGGGAGGGCATTTGCCTCAAATAAGTCTTTCCCCTCGTGGCTACATAATAAATAGTGCAAAAAAATGTCATGAGCTGGAGGCAATTCCAACCCTTACTCCCCTTCAAATGTGGAGCGTTCTGGGCATCAAAGGAGCTTTGGTTTTTGCTGTATTGGTTAAGAAAGAGAGTATGAAACAGGGAAGTCATCTGAGCAATATCCATATCATGGTGGTGAGCAGCAGGTGGGAGCTGGGAAGGAAAGCAATCCTGGAAGAGAGAAATTCATACAGATTGCCATGTGTTGCCCTACTCAGTGGTCCTGTAGGGGGACCAGCTAGCAGGAGGGGATTGCCTGGAAAGGAAGGATTACTGGGTCTGAGATTTATACATTGCTGGCTGAAAAAAACCCCCAAACTCTGTTCCATATTGACTTAGGAGAATTTGAAATCCAGGCAGCATCAGGAACTGTTTGCTCTCCATAAATCTGCTGGTGGAATATGTGATAACTCTGCATCAGTACTTTGCCTGCAGTGACATGGTTCATTTGGGGTGTGTTTGCTTTCAACTCGTTTATTCTCTGAAGTTTTCTTCAGAGATTCAAAGATAACGTAAAGAGAGCAATTTCTGGCAGACCTTGCAAGTCAGAGAGGCACCAGCTGCTGTTTTTACCACCTGTGGCCCTTCTCGTGCTTTCTCAGGCATAATTGTCGGTGCCTTGTGTACGGAAGGCCTGAGCACTCTCACACTACCTGAAAATCTGAGCAGGTCTGAGCAGCACCTAATGGCTGCAGACGGCAGCCTGCTCCCAGTGCTCCCCATGACATGTGGAATATGGGGGTGAGGATTCCTAAATTATTGCAGGGCATGCACAGCCAGCCTGGCTCCTGGGAAGCAGCAAAGATTTAGGGTGCATTTTTGTTGACAGGACTTTTGAGTGCCCAGGAGGCCTGGTCCTGTGAGCTGTGACATCCTGCTGCTGCTGCTGCAGTGAGGTGTGTGCCCCCTTGGATGGAAAAGTTGAGCTTTAATGGCCTGGATGCCTCTGTGGTGCTGCTCAGTGATAGGACACGTTCCTGCTGAGATGGAAAAGGATTCTAATCTGATGGAAAAGTTGAGAATCGCTGTGTTAAGTATGTGCTGAATTATTAACTATCCCGAGATGTGGTTAGGTTTCTGGCATGTTGAAAGTCGCAAACCTGCGCGTACAGAGCAAGGAGAATGGGTGTTGTAAGGAAAGCTGTGGGAAATAAACAGCATTTTTGGTTTGCTTGTTGAACTATTCGCGTAATTATTTCAGATTCTCCTGAATAAGCATTAATCAGGACAAACGGGAGTTGCTTTCAATCAAAATGGATGCTTAGTTGAATCCTAATGCTTTAACCCTATTTCTGCGCCTTTTCCTGTAAATTATACTAATTTTTCAACACAGACACCATTTCAAACATCAGAATGAGATTTGTTAATTAATTTTCTTTACACTATTATACATATATACAGCTGCTTAAATTTGGTAATATTTTGAGTGTTTTCCTGAGCTCTTTGCCTCCGCTGCCCAACTACATCTTTCTAATGAAGAAACTACTTTGACAAACCTACCTGCAGTTTGCTCGTAGTTTTGGCATCCAGTAGTTGAACCATTTTAAACAGCTTGTTAATGATACTCCATGGCTGACCCTGCTATTTTTAAATACAGTAATGAGGTTTAAAAAGTTTAAAATTAAATGTGGCATTGCAAGATCATTCAGCTCAACCATGTTTTCTCTCTATTCTAATTTTGTGTCGGGTTATTTCACAGCAGCTGTTTCCAGTCACTTAGGATTTATCTATAGAATTATTTTTCTGGTCAGGCTGGGAGAAAAGAAAGCAAATTAAGATATCCTGAATATGAGCGAGTTTTACCGTGTGAGATTGGTTTCACTTTATCATGTGCAGCTGTCATTTAGGCTTGGTTTTAGTTAGCAGCAAAGAGTTTATCAAGCATCTCTAACCTCCTCTCAAAGGGATTGATTTCACACTGAATGCCACTTGTCTCTGGCTCTTCAAAAGCACATACTAAATATAAAGTGCCATTTATTTATATATATTACACAGGGGCCAGGAGAGTAGCTGCTTTCAAATGGACTATCTCACTCCTGGCTTTGTCATTTTAATTCCTTTTCTGTGGAATAACGTACTACTTTTGACACAGTAATGCTGTGAAGGTTTCTGGGTTCTCACCTGAGGGGGTTGTGTAGCTTTTCTCTTACCTGAGAAGCCTCAGAAATTTCGAAAATGTGTTTTTCTTAATGTAGCAAGGTACGAGCAAGCAGCATTATCAAGAGATTTATGGCTGCCCCAATGTCTGCCCTACCTGAACATGGACAAAAGAGACTTTCTGTCCCTCTCAGGAGACTGCAGCAGTAATTGTGCACTCCAGCTTGCCTAACAGCCCTTCTTCTGTCCTACATCTTCCTTTTGTAGCACGGGATAAGTCTGTGGGTTTGGCTATAAGCTTTTGGCAAGCATTTCATGGCTTTTGTAACTTCTGAATTAAATATCTAGTGCAAAGAAAGCTGCTTGCAATTCCAAAGAAACCTGAGTCAGTGAGGCACTGACTCCCACTGGGGAGTCTGGTGCGTTGTCTCATCTGAATCAAGGTGTTGTAGTTGGTGTCAATAAATGTTCATGCTGCGAAAGAACCTCAAAAATGCTTTTTCTACCTTGAAAATGGGAGCAATTGTGAAGGCACAAGCTGGAGTTCCACTGGGATAAGGATTTCTGCCATTTCTGTGCTGTCAAGTTGGCCCTGTGGGGAGTCTGTGGTTGCAGAGTGCTTCCCTTCCCCTTTTTTAATGATAAGGCAAAAGAGAGAACTGCAAGGTGGCAGCAGATGTGTTTCTGGTCTCCCATATGTCACCACAACTGGAGCAGCTGCCAGTTTGTGCTCAGAAATCTGTGCATCCTGTTGGAGCAACCCTTCTCCAGAGCCCTGTGGGGGTGAACAGTGCTCTGGCCAAAGAGGAGCATGGACCAAGCCCTGGTGCTTAAAAGAAAGCGAGAGAGATGGATGTGTGTCCTGACAGTTCCAATCTCCAGCTGGGACTGCTCTGTGAGGTACCTGATTGTGGACAGGATGGTAGAAAGAGAAACCTAATTCTTATTTATGTCCCTTAAAGATTTGTTGGATGAAAGAGCATGAGCATCAGACATTGTGATCCTGATTGAGCATAATATATAGAAAGTAAAATATATGTAATGGCTTTTCTGAATTCCATCTTAAGAACAGTGAGCTAGAAAATACGCAAATGTGTGAAACTCTTTTGTATGATTTAGGTGAATCTTTGTGAACGTTTAAAGTTGACTCTGGATGCCATTATTGTCCTTGCAGTTGCTGTTTCCTAGCTCTAAGACTCTTGATTTACTGCAGAGTTGAGGTTACAGGAGGATTGTTGGCAACTCTAATGCAGAAAATAATAAAAAAAAGATTTGCCATGTCATCTGTTGTTCTGTCCACTGAAATCTTTTTCACTCCTCTGGAAGATGGATTAAGCTCATCAAATTTATTCCACTTGAAAAGACTGAGAAACCACAAAACTTAGGTTATTAATGTACGTGAAAGCTAAGAGAAAGGCATTCCAAAACTGCGATACCTGAAAAAATACCCAGTGCTATTTGCTAAAAGTTAGGGAAATTAGGCGAAATGTTATATAGATTTTCACATTTGGCTTTGGTTTGCTTTCTAAGCTGGATTTTTTGGTGTGTATATCACTGATACACAAATCCAAGAAGCTGGCCAGCAAACTGGTGCTCTTTGAAATAATTACTTTTTCTTCTGTTATCCTCCTGATTTCTCCTGTATCTGTTGCTTAACTCCTCCTCCACGTCAAGATCCTGCCCAGATAGCAAGAGGGGTAATGGAGTTATTTTTCTGCCCTGTGCTAGACCTAAAAGCAGAATTACTTTGCTAGTAAACCCTGCATATGAATTTTGAAAGATCAGGCTATGGCCCCAGCTGAGCACTTTGCAGTTTCTTCCTCCTGGATGATTTGGAAGTGCAAATGAATGTAATCAAGTCCCATTTCAGCAAAAGTGTACCTCTGAGCCAGCATATTAAAATATGCTCCAAATTTTCCCTCACATGACTGTAAAACTTGCCCAAAAATTTTCTGATCTTAACTTCAGAGTCAGTATCATGACTTGGTCTGGAATGTAGATTCTGTTCCATGTAAACTGTGGCTTTGTGCAATATTCCAGTTTTATGCTCATTTACATCTACTTTATCAGAAAGGAAACACATAATCTGTCTTCTTTTAGCTTGCCTTCGATGTGCTTCATGTAGTTCTTTGTGCTGCAACTGTAGAAATATATTCTTTGCATCATTTTTTTTCTCACCTATTTTTTTGTCTTTTTTTTCCCCTTTCCTCCCATGTTTTCAGTCAGTAGTGAACCTGATCAGTGATCTACAGGAGCAGATGTGTAGACTGCAGCTGGAAATTAATAGTAGAATCCAAGAAAGAAAGTCTCAAGATAGGAAACCAGACTTGACCCCTAATAGTCCTCAATCTGGTGCAAGATCAGTAGAGACCCTGGGCCAGAAGAATTGTTCTCGGTGTGATGTACGAGAAGTATCCCTGGGCAGAAGCCTCTGTATTGCCTCTTCTCTCTCTTGCAGAAACTAAATTCCACTAACCAGAGCTACCTTGGGAATGTTTCGGCATTGATCTTTGTGGCTTTCACTAGCAAAGAGTGCGAGTGCCATAAAAATGACCAGAAAAAAAATCCCAGCCCAGGCACTCCACCCGAATTGCTGGGACCAATTTGGTCACCTTTGATGGCTGTCTACTAAAGCACAAAAAACCCAATCACCCCTTTCAGCTTTTTCACAGTTTCCATTTCACTTGTAAGTCTGTAGTGCTGGTGTGGTGTGGGTTTTTTGGGTTTTGGGGTTGAGATTTGTCTGATGTGCAGCATGCTGGCATGGTTTGGTAGTTTGCTACTTTTCCTCATGATGATGCCACCCCAGCTGTGCTTGATGGTGTGGCCTAACCAGTCCTCTGAACACAGATTCTTGATTCCTGGATATTTTAAAAGCTTAGCACAGGTATAATTTCAGCTAAGGCTCTCTGACATGTACCCTTTATTTTTCTAATGATAATATCAAAGTGAATGAAAAGAGTCATAATAAAAATAATCTGCTTATCCTTTTAAAATAGCAAATCCAACACGGTTTTGTTTATTCCCTGACATTAACAGGTACCAGAATTTACATAACAGATCCTGGTTGTATTTGATCAAAAATATGTCACATGGCAAAACAAAAACTAGTTTGCATAAATGGCTTAATTTCACTGAAGGTGGACTGATACTGGTATGCCTAGAAAAGACCATTTTAATACTTGCTTTTAATTCAGATTGCTTTAGTTGCCACATCTCCTTGGTTAAAATTTCGGTCCCCAGAACTCATAAGTAATCTGCTTATATGGTGAGGCAGTTTTTCAGTAATTTGTCTCATAGGTTTTACATTATAAAAACAACTATTTTGCATGCTGCACCTATTTTGACAGTAGTGCTGTTGTTTCTGGGCTTGTGTTTGTGCAGAACTGCTTAATGGACTATTAGAATTACAAGGTGTGGATTGGAGAAATAATCTGAGAGTCAAATCAGGGAGTCATTCAAAATAAATCCAAGATGTTAGTGAGGTGCTCAATGTATGTACTGCACAGGAGTCCAAAATTGGGCTACTCCTCCAAACTTTTCCTTTCCTCAGTTCATTTTAAGACATTTTGTCTTGTCAGAGCTGCATCAAGGATTTAATAATATTGTCCTTTAGAATGAGCAAGACACAATTCTATCAAGGAATGGGAGAAGGGACATTTAAGGGACAGCTTCTTAGAGTAGGTCACAGTTTCTAGTGTGGCGGTTCAGTGTTCAATACTGTGTGGTTCATGCATGATCTGTGATTCAGGGCTCAGAAAAATTAATATCTGCTATAAAAACCTTACCTTTAACTTCCGTTCTTCCTCTGCAGGGTTTGCTACAGGAACTTCGACACCTCAAAATTAAAGTGGAAGAACTGGAAAATGAAAGAAATCAGTACGAGTGGAAACTGAAAGCAACCAAAGTAAGCAGAATACTTGGCATTTTCTAACGCCAGGCTTCTTTCAGGTGGGATGTGCTCCACTTCTCATCAATATTTACTTGTCTTACAATTACCTTGTGGCAGGGTAACTATGAAGTCAAGTTCTCTTTAACCATCTTTGGAATGCATATTTCGGTTTGAAGGTGTTGTAGCCTTTTTTGTGCGTTTTGCTCCCTCCGTGCAGTTTTCAATTTTTGCAATTCTTATTTTAAGAAACCACAAAAGACATTTTGACTTGCAAAGATCTGCTCAGAGCAAAGGCCTCTTTCAAGGCTTTCTGGCCTTGATTTGTGTGATGGTGACAAGCCTCTGTGGCATATACTTTCCAGCCTGAAGAGACATGCAAAGTTTGTTGGGTGTTTGCTTACTATGGCATTTGTTTTCATGGACATTGAGCCCAAAATACACCATTAGCTCATCTGCTTTGACTTTGTGTGTATCAAAGGGCACGGCTGCCTTACACTTCTGTTGACCTTAAATCCTGCAAAGCTGTTGGATCGTAATCTGGAGAAACTTGTCATGTGAAACATTTAATCATTTTCCCCAGCAACTAATTTTTCTAGTGGAACATTCTCATTGTTATTCCTAGTTTGAATTTTTAGCCCTTTTCCACTAGATTAAAAAGCACCATACAATTTTTCCTTGTTGTGCTGTAATCACATCTCCCTTCATTTGTGTAATAATCCCTGTTCATATGAATGATTGGCTCTTGAGTTGTGGTTGTATCCTGGAGAAACATTTCAAATTATTAAACTGAATTTTCTATTTAATGCTTGATAGCTTGATCCAGACGTGGCAAACAGCTATTATTTGTATTAGCATTTCTGTCTTTTGAGAATTCTTGGATGCATAATAGAATGTTGCTGTCATGTCTTCTTTCCTGTTAAGATAATAGTTCTTCAATCCATGGAAATGTTTTCTCTGACATGGTGGAGATGAACAGTGTTTGGGAAAATATTTTCTCAAGCAGCATGTGGCCAGCTGCCAAAACAGATAGAAATTATGGAAAATGTAGGAGCAGAATGAAAATAGGAAAGAAGAATCATAAAACCCACTGAGGGAGAGAAGATGCAGGACTGGAAAGGAAGAAAAGCACAAGGAAAGAGAGAGGAAGCAGAAAAATAATCATAGAGATGACAGGAATTAGACATTAAGGGAAAAGAGGGCATTTGAAAGAGCTCTGAGGTCAAGTAGACCAGGGGAGGCAAATCCAGATCTGGTATTAAGAGGTCTGCAAGCTTTTGTCTTCCTGTTGTTGCAGCTTCTTAGATGAGAAATTGGAATGTCTCCATGGCTGGATATAAAAAGCATATTAGTCAGTGGGAAGTGCAGGAGCCTTTCAGAGATGCAACAAGGCAGATTCTTCTATTCCACGTGGGATTTTAGGCAGAGTGGTGATGTTATCCTGCAATCCAACCGTTTGCTTCCTGGTGAAAATAAATGTGTGTGTTAATTAATCTGTTTCTCCCTGTTTGGATAATGTTGTTTGGTTTTTTTGCATTTTTCCTGCTTTATTTTAGTATTTTGAGAAACTGGTCACATGAGTGACTTTTTTCTCCTCGTTGTTTCCTTTTTTTCTTCCTTTTTTCCCCACCGTTTTTTTTGGTCCTTTATCTGCAAGGAGGCTTGGTGTGTTTTTGCAGGGCAAATGCAGAATGTTGACACACAGAGGTTTTGAGACCTCAGAAGAAAATCTTATCAAACTGCTTAGTAAAATACGCTGTTAGCAGTTTTTCTCATAAATACAAAAACCAGATTAAAGTTACTGCACTTCAAGCTGAACAATCACAGAATTCTTCTCCCTCTGTCTTGTTGAGGTCTTTAATGTGGGGTTTTCTATCCAAACCTAGTGGCAGCCCAAAATTGCAGTAAATGTAAACGAACACTGGTATTCTGTTGCATGTGTGTGGTTGTTTTCTAGGCCATGCTTTCCTTCTATCCTACTTGCTGTTTTGAGGATGAACAGTTTTGTTGTCCTGCTGATAAGGCTCAGCATTAATAGGTTCTCAGTTATACTAATAAGTAGTAATTAGGATTAAAAATAACCAGTATCTGTTTAAAAATCCTTTGGTATCTTTCGGTGGTCTTCACGCAAAGTTTGAGCTCCCTATAACAGTCATTATTATTACATGAACAACTTTGTAGCTTTGAGAGCTTTCCAGAGTTTCCTTACCTACATAAATCCTTGAAAATGTTACCTTTCTCTGTGTCTGTCTTCTCCGAGAGCTAATTGCATTGGGAAAAGTGGGCTTCTCTAATAGGAATAGGATAACACAGCACAAATATGTATCGTTGTTGTAGTGTTTCTGAAATATCCTGAGCTGGTGACTGACCTCAATCACGGTGTTACACTCAGACATCTTCTAGATCCCGGGAAAGAATCACAGGCAATGGGTGGGGAAGTTATTCCGGGTTTGTTTTGCTCTCTTTCAGGCTGAGATAGCCCAGCTCCAGGAGCAACTGGCTCTCAAAGATGCAGAGATAGAACGGTTGCAAAGTCAGCTCTCCAGGACCTCCTCATACACTGAAGTGGCAGAAAGAGGTAAGAGGAGGGGAATCAAAGCTAAAAATCCAAACCCCCACTTTAACCTTGCTTTGGTAGCAGCTTGGTGCAGGATTTCAAAGGAATACAAGGAGGTACCAGAATGAATTACAGAATTTACTTTGGGAGGAAAAGTGTTGTAAGTTAATTCTGTGTTCTGGTAGAGGCCTTTAATGTGGGAAATTCTGTTCCAATCTAGAGGCTGCACAAATTGAAAGAAGTATCCTCAAAGCCCTGGAAGTTTTTCTGTCAGTGTTTTATTTATAGATGTAAAGAGTCATTGAAGTTCAATGGGAATTTATTTCTTGGGTGTACCTTGAAAATTTCTTTGAAAAATCTTTAAAGTTCCTGGTTTTTAAGGGAAAAAAAAGTCACAGTAGTAGCTAAGCCTAATGTTTCAATACCCAAACATTCTAAAAGAGAGTCATCGTTTCCTTTCTTCATGACTATGTGCAGTTTAGGCTCACTGTCCCCTGAAATGTTGGACCAGATCAGTGTCCCTTCCAGCCTGGGCTGTTTTAGGATTCTCTGGCATTGCAGGTTTCTGGTTTAAGCCTGCACCGTTGACACAGGTCAAGGGCAAACAAACCAGTTTGTTTAGCCTTTGGTCTCAACCAGTGGTGCCACAGTTCTCTGAAATATTGACCCCCTGGGGCTCCTGCCAGGTGCTGGGCCATGAGAAGATGGAATTAGTGACCGTCTTCCTCTGCAGCACTGACACTCATCCGCGCAGGAATATTTGTGTGTAGCTCACCACAGTGCATCAGCTTTGCTGCGCTAACAGCTTCTGTGGGTGTTAACTGAGTGTTCACTTCCAAAGGCTGCCCTGGCTGAGGTGTGGATGTCCATGTGCTGTGCTTCCTCCTTCCCAGGGCTTCCCAAGAACCTTCTGCGGTTCATTCCAACGAAGTGACTTAACATCTTGTGCTGATTTCACTCAGCTGCAGAGCTTGTGCATGTAGAGAACTGCATGTCTAACCAGAAAATTGGTTTGCCTAACAGTCATGCTGGGTAGAGGAACCCTTCTACTAATAGAATTTTGTATTTTCCATGAGATTCCCAAATAATTTACAGTATTTCAAAGAAAAGATAGTGGTATGACAGCAAATCTAGAGCTCAGCAGCGCTCAGCTTCTAGAAGTGTGTCCTGTCCACGTTGAAAGTGGGTGAAACTGTCCTTGATTCCAGTGGCAGAAGAATCAAACCCCGTACAGAATCTGTGGGCTACATTCAAGGAAAGCACTTAGACTGTATTTGAATGGAAACAGCACCAATCCTTCTTCAAAAAAAAGTTACTGATTTATCAGAATTCTAGGCCGTCTTCTCGAATAAAGCTGAAAAATAATGTCAGTGCACTTGTAGTATGCTAGAATGCATATCCTAATTAAATTGCAAAATTGATCTAATATGTGCTTTTTCTGCATACTTTATTTGACTCTCACCACTTACCATCGTAGAGGAAGTTTATAGGAGAAGGCTAAAAGAAAAACGTAAGCCCTGCCATTCCCTTTTGCTTTGTCTCACTGTTCCTTTCACACCAATTGCAACCCCGATGCATTCTGCAGCAATAATCCCATGTTTGTTTAGATTTGGCTGTCTAATTGTAATACACACCAGACACTGCTTTCACTGCAGACAGCTCCCTGCCCTGTTCAATAAGATTTCGCTTCAGAAATGAAGGTCAGAGGTTCACAAATCAAATGGCTGGACTTCAAAGGGACCTTGTCAAGGTTAACAGAGCCAAAACTTAACATTTTATTTGCACATACGTAAACCCTGTTTAATATCTGAAAGGATGGCTTTAATTGAAAGCCTTTCTCTTTGGAGGGGAGGATTCAGGCTTTTTTTTTTTAATCACTGCATTAAATTAAAAAAAAAGAAGTCTGAATAAATGTTCCCATGCTTGATGATGTTAATGAATATTGTAAGAAAAATTTGCTTTAGTGTGCTTAAATCTACCTTGACACCAGTCCTTTTTGAAGTCTAATATTTATAAAGACAAATTAGCAGGACTGTGATTTTTAAAAAGTCTTCCAGTTGCTTGCACACTGCCTGCTGGCTTTAATTTTTGATTTGGCTGTGCCTGTGCATGTCCTGTGCCTCTTCTGTGAGAAAATGCCTGCGAGGTTCATTTACATGCTTTAAAACTTAATCATTGCAAGGTGTGCACTTTCCAGAATCCCTGCAATAAAAACTAATTACAGCTTTTTCAAGTAGTTTAGCCATGACATTGTATGTTCAACATTCCGTTGCAAAACCTTTTTTCACAGATGCTCTCTGGCAATATTGATTTTCTTTCCCCTCTCTCCCTTCATGCCTGCTGCCATATCTGTTTTCATGGTTTTTTTGTGAACAAGTGGGTCTGGTTTAATGTCAAACTATGAATTCCTCAAGTGGTAGTTACAACAGATGAACTATTTCAGGTTCTGTCTCCATCACACTTGGTTTAGTCAAGAACTGGGACTATCATGTAGACAAAAATGAGAGATTTGGTTCAGCAAAGTTAGGACATGATTAACAACCTCATACATTTTCAGAGAGTGTGTTTTAATTGACTTGACTGTAACATTCCTGGATAACCTCTGTCACTAATTGTGTGTGAGGAAATTCTCCATTAGCTCGTGATGTAGATTTTAACCTAGTTATTCATACTGAAACACTTAAGTAAATAACCTCTTACAGAATTTCCTTGTATCGAACCAGTTTTTGTTATTTTTCATTCCCAAGTTCATGAATGTCCTTTAATTGCTTCTCATAAGCTGCCAAATATTTTTTTCTCAGACAGAATATAATTCATTTTCAATCAATATTTATTTCCTTAAGTACATAACAGCAAACACACTCTCATCTTTTGCAAAATAAGCTTCAACATTTCTTTTCTTTTCCCTGCTTGACTTTCATCGTTTAAAATAGTATTATGTAGTCTTTTGTAAGCAAAACCAGGATGTTTGTGTTGTGCAATGCTTTTAATAGCACAGCTTCTGAAAAAATCTACATTAAATGTAGTTTAGTAGTGCACTGGCCATGCCACTGACATGGCTTTGGTTATTAGTAAGAACATAGGGAGAGTATCCCAAAACATCTGTTTACAGTAAATATAGCAAGTTTATTTCTCTTACAACATTTTTAAACGTTTTTAGACCAAGAAGTTCAACGGTTGAAGATAGGAATGGAGACATTATTGGCTGCAAATGAAGAAAAGGTGAGAATATAATCCTTGTTCTACATATCAAGAACGAAATTATGGGTTTGGATCTCTGCAATGTTCCAAATAACACACTTTCTATTAGGACTAAATGAGAATTGTAATTTTTATGATCATAAATCAAGCCATGGGATTTTCCCGTATGGTGGCACACTCATATATGACCAAATAGACAATAATATGCATCCCTAAAAACTTCCTTTTGTAAGTGGGGAACCCAGACAGGCAACATTAATTCTGGAGAACATTAATGTGGCTCATAACATCTATTTCTCAAAAACCAGTAATGTCAAACCCCTCTGGTTTCCTTATGTCTATAATTTCACATTGTCTAGCAAATATTGTGTACAAAGGCAAATCACATTCCTTACAAGGCATGTGAGAGACTTGAGCCTGTTTTCATGAAAATCACAGAGATGTAGTACAGTGTTTCTGCAATTAAAAATGAAGGATTTTAAATGTGATTTTATTTATTTAATGTTTTCCACAGGACCGTCGGATAGAGGAGCTGACACTACTGCTAAGCCAGTACAGGAGGGTCAAGGACATAATGATTGCAGCTCATGGTAAAACGTCTTGTGGATAATTTCCTGGTTTTATTTCAAGTTTATGTGGTGTTTCCTGTGACCACTATGACCTGTGACCATTAGCCAGGTTTTACAGCATAAAATGATATTAGGAGAACTCATTTCCCTTCCACTAAGGAAAATCCTGACAGCTGACTAGACAAGTTTCCTTTGGAAGGAAAAACTGAAAACCCACTTTGCTTTGCTGCACAGACTTCTGTGTATTTAGCTTCAAAATCTGGGTGGGGGGAAAAATCCCTTTGTCCATTTCTCATTTACACTGTGGTGTGGGTTTTAGGAAGTGGTGTGGGTTTTAGGACAATCTCATTTTAAGTTGCCATCATAATTTTGAGCACTGAATTTAATCTGGGAAACTTGACCTTCTGAAAGGACGGTTTTGTTCCATGCACATCATCACATTAACAAACAATTACAATATTTTTAGGCCTTGTATGGCAGAATGGAAACTTACGTTTAACACACAAAATAGGGAATGAGAGAAAACCTCTGTCTGAATGTTCATTAATTAAATAACTAAAAAGGAGCAAGGAGCAAGCCATGATGCTCTGGATTATTGAGCTGATAGTGCAGAGAGCATGATGGTGTTAATGTACACTGGTGTAGATACTCCCTAGAGGGTAAATAAAACACAGTGATGCTCAGCATAGTAAAAAAAACAAACATCCCAAACACAAACCTATGTAGGACCTAGAGCACATACTGAGATCATCTACCCTGGGGTGTGTACTGTGAAAGATCGAGAGTAAGAACAGAATATCAACTTCAGCTCGCCCCAGAACACCAAACTGTGAATTGCAAGTGGTTCAGAAGCTGCTTGATCAGCAGCTCAGGGGCTCCCAGAAGAGCACAGTGTGCAGCTGAAAGTGGTAAATGGGTTGTTCTAATATAAACCAACTTGGTGGGAAGTCAGAGCCCAAAGGAAAGGTGGGAAACTACAGGCATCAGGGAAAGACTGGAGGGGAATTCAGAGGCCAAAGAATTTAGACTGTCTGAGATGGCCCTAAAAGTTTTTTCTTTACCAGTTTCTCTCCCTTTCTACTTCTACTCTCTAATGCTTTCAGGCTCTTCTGTCTCTGGTGGCAGTGAAGAGGAACTTGAGGCAACTTTAAGGAAGTGGAATCTTTCAAATAACTCTCAAGGAGAATTACTGAAAACAGAGGTACAGATGTTTTATAAGCAGGTTCTGCTGTATAGATGATTTTTTGCTGTTGGTTTCTCTGTAGTAATGTAGACGAGGGCTCAGCCCTGGCCAGATTTTTGTATTTCTTGGTATGGGCACAGCAGATTCAGCATCAGGCACCAGAGTTACAGGCTTGAAACTCTTGTATTTTACTCAGGCCTCTGCAGGAGAATTGTCACCAGCTGTGCTCCCTCCAGGGCCACACAAAGCCACGGAAATCAGGCAAGACCTTTCTTTCTCATGTTTCATGTGGGTTGTCCTAAATTGTATTATTTAGACTGTTTAGCTGTTGGCATCTTGTCTTGACTGTTCTTAGTTTGCTGTAGTTTTGAGTACTTGTGAAAGCTGTGCTTGTCATGGAGTCTGCAATGCTTAGCTGTTTAAGGTTTAAATTGTAGGAATAAATCAGCATTTTTGTACGTCAGAAGATACATGCACTGTAGCCCTTAAAACTATAAAATTTATTTCTATTTTAAGTGGAAGCATTCCAGTATCTTCAAGTAATTCAACCTCTCCGCAAGAAGAATCTTTGGAAATCACAAATAGGTAAGAAGAAGTAACTGTCATTGAAATGCAAACCATTTTTCCTATTTAAAATCCCTAAATGCTGCACATTGCTCACAGAGAGTTATTGCTGTGCTCGTTAAGAGCTCTAAAGTCATCTATAGATGCAAGGCTAAAGCTGCCCATGGGCCTGGCTGCCTTTCGCTGCTGAGCAGAGGATGTCTTGTTGCTGTTTCTGACTTCACCTACTGCAGTTTTCAATGCCATGGTTTTCAGACAAAAAATATAATAAAATAAATGAATCTCTTAATTCTGTGCTGTGTTTTATGCAGACATTATGTGATCTGTGCAGCTGTTGCATCAGATGCTGGCGATAAGCAAAAAAAACATGTCTTAACTGCTGCTTTTTTGTCTGTCACTTTTTTCAGGGTTTCACAGAAAAAAAAGTCAAGTAGTTTAGAAGACTTGCAGAGTGAATCCTTGGAAAAGGTTGGTTTATTTGTACTCACAGCTTCTGGTGTTTAATGTCACAACTAAAAGACAAAGATCAAGTATAAATATTCTTTTTGTTTCACATATAATAACTTTAACCACCACTAACTCTCTGTGGGGAAAGAGCCCTAGTGATAGAACAGCTCAGGCTCTTTTGCCACCCCATTGACAAGCTGGTTGACACACTCATATGGACACACCTTCAAATTCAGTTTTACCCCTGAGAGAAACAAAAATATTTAAGAGAAACACAAGAAATAATGAGAAGTCATTTTGTTAAACTGCAGTATTATTTTGTTTATAGGTGTTTTTAAAATATTTTTTTACTTCCAAATCACTAAAAATATTAGGGCAGCTAATCCTGAAAGTAGCTAAATGTTGGGACTGGGTATTTCCACCTAGGATTCCTTTTTGAGTGTGTGCATGTAACTATGAGTGCAGCTCCCTTAGCTTTCTATCACAAGTGGCATTCCTGAAGATGACAGTGATGCTGCCTTAGTTAAAGCAGCAGGAGCACTGTTGATACTTCAAAGGCTTTAATTCCATTCCAGAATAAAACTTTCCAATTTGCAACGTCTTGTTATTGTGGTCCAGAGTCTTGTTTTGTCATTATGTACATTGTTATTTTGCTACACTTTTGTAATTCTGCTTTTTGAGACTGTTGTTGCTTTCTGTATTCAAATTAGTCTTAATACCAGGTCACCTACACTCAGTAATGCCATTTAAACCAGATGCCAGTAATATGATTGCTCCAGTTCTTGACTTTTAAAAAATTTTTCTTAAACATTCTAATATTTGTCTTGAATTGCTGGAGATGACAGTGACCAAATAGAATGTGTGAAATTTGTGCTGCATTCATTTGACTGTGGTCACACATACGTGACAAATCAGAACTAACATTTCATTCCATGAAGAATTGATGAAGGTTTTCTTGTCATAACTTTTAGTTATTTTCTTGTCTTAAATCAAAAATCTGAATTTGTCTCTGTGATATGCTGCGATAAGGCTGTGCCTACGCATTTATGCTGTAAAAGTGCTCTACCCATAAAATCAGAGTCCATAGAGGAAGAACCTACCAAGGATATGAGAAAATTGTAGCAAGCCCTCCTCATGTTCAGCAAGGCATTTAAATTGCGTGCCCTAATTTAGGCACAAGGCCTCTTAATGAGATGGCTGAGACCTCCCTGTGTGTATCAGTGAGTGGCTAAACGTGAATATTGCAACCAGAAACCTTGTTTTGCTGACACAGCATGACAAGACAGCTTTTTGCATTAAGTCCAAGAGAACCTGCGCAAGCAGCACTGTTTGCTGGAGTTACTCTGCCTTGCTCAAATTCCCATTGCTTCCTGTGCAGTCACCCCAAGATACTTCCAGCAATAATAATAATAAAATAATAAACCACATCGGTGTCCCTGACCTAACTGTGGTGGAATTTTTATCACTTGGTTCCTATCAGAGCTCTTTATGATTTCAGCTGGATCCATAAAGGATTGTGTGTGTTATTTTATGTCAGCTGTTTTCATATTGGTCTAACTGTTAAACAGCTGTTATGTTCCCAGCTCAAAGTAAGTCTAAAGGGACCACCCAGAAACCTGAAAATAGCAAAATTCCTTTGATCACAACAGAACTTAAACAGGAATTTGTAGAGCGGGGAGTGAACAAACATAATTAGTATTAAATACTGGCTTGAAATGAAGAGGTAACAGTCCTTGTAATATATTGTCCATACATTAAGCAGCACCTCTATAGCAATAAGACTACATTTGATGTTCCGTGTATGTATGTTAATACTAACATTTGTCTGTTGCTTTTTTCCATAAAACTTTGAAATTGCCCTCCCTGAAACTCCGTAGTATGTAGATGGAAAACCAGCACAGCCTGTTGTAGAACAAGAGGTATATTAACTGCAACCTTCCCTAACAATTCTCTGTTGTGACGTGATGTGCTGTGATGGTATGGCTGGGTTTGCATTTTATGCTCATTTTGTCTTTAAAATGTTTGCATAGTTCCAGTGCTGACAAACAAAAGGGGGTAAGGACTCGAGAGGGAACTCTTTTGGTTTTTACTTTTTATCTAAAAGTTTGTTACATGAAGCTGAGGTCAGTCAGTCTCAGAATATACACTGCTAATGTAAGACACAATTTCTCTACTCATACAATATTTGGTACAAGTTGGGATGTACTCCTGCAGTTGCCAAAAAGGAGCAGAAGCTGAGGAACTATGCAATCTGACCTGCAGCTGTAGTATCCAAAGAATCCTCAAGGCCTTGGAATAAGAATAGATAAAGTAGTAGTTATCTCATTAAATTTTTAATGTATCATCCTGTCACAGACAAAGTTTTGAAACTACTTTGTTGCAATGGGGTTACTAAAAAGGAGCATGCTGCGTGTTCCTCTATACGAAATATGGTTTCCATATTTCTAGTGCAAAGTTTTCCTATGAAACCTCCATTCAGATACTGAGACATTTACCAGTGTGAGTTTATTCCAAAACACATATTGGATGTACACCATTCCCACTAACAATATCAATTGGAGCTGCAGGTTCATTGCCTGTCTCAAAAAGCATCTCTGTCCTGTAGTTTTCATCCAGAGTGATGGCTCATCCATTTTTCATCTGGATTCAGTGTTGAAGAAATCCCAACAAGCCATTTCCAAAACTGGAGGCAAAAGTACCTCTGTGAAACACATGCTTTGCCTGGAAATGTAACTTATTAGGCCTAAAACTGTCATATTTATGGCAATATTTCATCTACCCTTGTACAAGGAGCACAATGCCCAAGTACAATCACTTGAATGCAAGGAAAATTAGGTTCTGCAACAGAACTGGCAATTATATTTAGGTGCAATTATTTTTTTAAAAATCTTCACATTTACAATTCTGTCTATGCAAAGAGATTTTCATCCTTACAAAAGTTAAATTTCTGTACCCTAACTTTGGTGTTGATTTTTTTCGCTGTTACTAATGGTGGTGGGAAATATGTTTGAGAAAATTTGAGGCATACAAACATTTTTGGGTCAAATTCCAGCAAGATACAATTGTGAGGCAGAAACAGAGTCTGGTGAAAAATAGGGGGGAAAAAAAGATCTGAGAAGTAACTAAACACATTTTTGGCACTATCAAAGTTGACCTTGAAAGGATCCAATGATTAAACAGTGCCAGGGTCCTATAGGAAAGGGAGACAGCTAGAAAAATTCTAATGGCAAAGCCCAGTAACATTTAACATATATTTTAAAGTAATGTGCAGTGGCTGAAGTGGGAGGAGCACATGAGGGAAGGCAAGGCTGCATCTTAGCTAGAAAACTGTCAGCTGACTGATGGATTTAAATTGAGTTATCTGTAAGCAGGAACGTGCAGGGACAGGAGTCATTTTGAACCATACTTTTTCTCAGCTTTAAGAACATTGTGTACTGGATTGCTAGTGCTGTGAGCGATTTGATGTTGTATTTATTTCATCTTTCCCTCTTTTAAAAACAACAGAGTAAGCCAGTCGTGAAAGGCAGCAAGTACCAAACGTTGCCAGGAAAGCTGCCCCGACCCCTGCAGAACGGAGAGCAGGGGATGTATAACCCCCCAGACGGATGTGGCATGAGTGACAATGATGACAACGGCGTCCCAGGCCTGAGTATGTAGCTGTGCCTCTCCCAGAGGGAAAATCCAAACTGTTTGAGGGACTGGGACATAGCACGGGATAGAATCTGCTAGGCCAGAACAATGGTTCAGTTAGGGAATGCTGTACTGCTTTTATTTTTTTAACAAACACCAAAAATATTCCCACAGCTCATGGCAGAGTGAAGGACCAGTTTAAGTTAGAGGGGTTTTTTCTGTTGCACTTGACAATACCATTGTATTTTTACAATACAATCATCAAAAACATGAACGTTTTGGGTAAAAATGCTTGTATCAGCACTGTTGGTTGCTGTAGCTCATGGGGACCCACAAGTGAAAATTTAACTTGCTACCATGCACAGAAACATCCGTGGATTTGGGAACTACAACTATATTGTCATTCCACAACCACAGCCCTGTGGAAGCCTGTATTAATTTCCTTTCAGGGGCACCTTAAGCACAGATTTACTGACAAAAAGGTGTTAAGAGTGAGGCACAGGACCAGGTATTTTTCTAGGACTGAAGAGCTTGAGAGTTCAGGCACGAGAGTATCTCTTGAGATTCTGAAGTCTTCCTACACTTTAAAAGTCACGGTGGAATTTTTTTGTTTGGCTGCTGTTTTTTCTTTGGTGGGTGTTGGTTTATGTTAAGGCCTCGTGGTCCCAAAGGCTGCTAGCATACTGCAGTTTCAAGATTGCAATTGGTAGTGGTTGTTCAGGGGTTTTGAAAGAGCTTTTCTGTGATTGCAACTTTGTAGGCAATGCGTGAGCCATGCTGTTATGTCTTTTAACTGCAGGATTACCCAAGGATGGGTGAGCTTGTAAAGGAAAATGTTCTTTTTCTAGAAACAAGCAATGGCTTCTTAAATACACTGAGTTGAGCGAATTTTTTCTGCAGGTTGGTTTGCTTCTCGCATGTGCAGCAAACTCATTACACCTCCAGTTCTCTATTTCGGAGCAATTCGAAGCAATCTTAGCCGTTGCTTCATTTCAGATACTCTGCAGGCTTTGTAGAGCTCTGTAGTATTTGCTTAAAGTGCTAAAACTGTCCAAGAATAGTTAGAAAAGCCCCAAACAGATCCAATATCATCCCTATATGCTTAAGATGATCTGTACAGAGTTCCTGGGGCTTGTGCACACAATGCATATTCACTTTCACGTCAAGCATAACTGCTTCTTTTCTTTTTGTTTCTGCTTTTAATGCTTAGCTTAACTACTTTGCCCTCCTGTAACTTTATTTTGCTGGTGTTTTGTATCTTCTTTGCTTCTCCATCTGGCTTTCTGCTTCTTGGGATGACTGAAGATCGCGTCAGGAGTGTCAGTGCACCAGTGCTAGGTACTGTATCCAAACAAGATGCATCTTTAACACCATTTTGCTGCTTACTTTGTTTCTGTCCTTTCCCCTTCCTTTTCCCTATGAAATACTAATCCCAACTGGGCCCTCTAGATTGAACTTCTTACATGCAGTACTGAAATGAAGTAATAGCTCCTGCTGTATGGCATTCACATGGGATTTCTCTTTATAATGCTTATTCCTGATTTCATTCTGCTTTCACTGAAGTTAGAAGAATTCCCACTGATTTTGATGGAAGAGTTGAGGTATTAAGAGCAGGCAAGAAGACCTTAAATGAATTCAAATAATGTAGGTAAATAGGAAAGACTGAAATAACAAAATTATTTTACCCAATGTTCTATTTTTTTCTTTTTTTTTTTTCTGTATCAAATGTACAGCTGTTTTTTCACCTTCAGACCATGTTTTTTTTAAATACAAGAACAATTTTATAGGTATCTGTACTTTTTTATCATGTTCTGCATTTAAACATCAGTCTCCCAGACAACAACTTGATCAATAATTAGTATAAAATGTGACGATAACGCTGTTCTTAACCCAGGAGAAACTGAGAACATGGATGGTACAGTGGTCTCGGATGACCTTTCACCTCTTTCTTTGGGAACGGATTCAGGCCCACAATCTCCATGGTCTCCAGAAAACAGAAAGAGTCCAAAAGGGATCAAGAAAATCTGGGGAAAGTAAGGTTATTTTTTTTTAATTCACTGTCAAAGCATTTTAGCTGAGAATTAATCCAATTCCCAGCAAAATCTACAATTATCTATAGCAAGAATAACCTAAAATCTGGGGAGAGAAAGCAGTTCTGGGATTGCATGGGTGTGTCCTTAAATACACACATAAGGTGTGGAAAAATGGCTGGGAGTGTTCACAGCATCATGCTGATGAAGGAAATAAGGCACTGCTGTCATCTTATTGCTATTAATTCAGCATGCCAGCAGTTTTATTAGCCATGAAAAATTGAATTCTAGCAAGTTGTCCATTACAAAAGACACCAGGTAAAAAAAAATGAGAGAAAACAGAAGGAACGAAAAGCAGGGCACAGTTGCACTGTGTCCACTTGATCTGCTTCAGGAACAGCAGCCATTTCCAAGTCTGGATTATTAATTGGATCAAAGTGTTACGGCTGCTCTGTGGAGCTCTTTTTTTTTCCCCTCCAGAGTAAGGTCCAGACTGAATTTCCTAGAACTCCTTGAGCTACCTCTGGAATTTGGCATTTGTGGTTTCCAGGGAGATTACCAGAGCTGTTAGTTGTCACTGTAGTTTCCATGCAGAACAAACATCCTCTGTCACCAGCTAACAGCCCTGTCGTGGCACTCTTGTCTTGCAAGAATACGAAGAACTCAGTCAGGTAACTTCCCTGCAGACGACCTGGGCCTGGCAGAGTTTCGGAGGGGTGGTCTCCGGGCAACAGCTGGACCTCGCTTATCCCGATCCAAGGACACCAAAGGCCAGAAGAGGTAATGGCTCCTTCTCTCCCTGGCACAGCCTGTCACGTGTGGTGGTGTTAAAAGTGCTGAACAGCCAAACCCTCCTCTTGGGAAATACAGTTTTCCCAAGCACTTCAGGCCATGTGGAATTCCACAACAGCTGGAAAGAATTTCTCTGGTAGCAAAATCATCCCGAGAATCTCCCCTGCCTACACTCCTCCAGCTGCAAGTCGCAGCACTCACTGCTTGGTGGAGTGTCAAAAATTTCACCTTGTTAAAGGACAAGGAGAATTATCATCTCCTGTGGGAGTATCTGCATAATGATGAGGATTCAGCAATTCCCTTTTCCCTCTTTTCAAACAGAAAATGGGAAATTCTTATCTGCCCTGCAACTGTTCACAGGTTGTGGCTGGGCTGCCAAATTCCCAGGACACTCAAGAACAGAGCACACTGACAGATTTGCTGCAGTGCTGCCTCTGGCAGCACGATGAGCTTTCCAATACGGACATTCATTCTTTCCTTTAACATTTTTCCAATGTTTCTTGTGCTTTCCAGTGACCACAATGCTCCCTTTGCTCAGTGGAGCACTGAAAGGGTTTGTAACTGGCTTGAGGACTTTGGCCTGGGCCAGTACGTGATTTTTGCCCGGCAGTGGGTGACGTCAGGCCACACGCTCTTAACTGCCACACCTCAGGACATGGAAAAGGTAATCACTGCTTCTCTCTACCTGTTGATTCCGTCCAACCAGGCCTCTCCAAACCATTGGCTCTACCTTTCTGAAACCCACTGTATCAATTTTCACAGTTACCAAACGAGAGGAAAGGAGCCAGAGGCAAGGCAAACTCTTTGTTAATGGTTTTTGTTGCAGGAAATGGGAATAAAACATCCACTGCACAGGAAGAAATTAGTTTTGGCCATTAAAGCAATAAATGCAAAACAAGATGAGAAGTCTGCACAACTTGATCATATCTGGGTGACACGTAAGTGTTTGAGCTCTCACGGAATTGTTTGGGAAGGAATTTCTCCCCCCTGTATGAACGGGCTGCTTGATACATGTTTAAGCGGTTACCAAACGTCTTTTAGAAAGCACTAAGTTTCACCATAGTAGAATTGGGGATTTTTGTGCTGTTCTTGACATCCAAATATGCAGCCTGTGGTATGCTCTTCCATGGGGAACTCTGTCAGACTGCAGGGAATAAAATGGGTGTGCTCAGCCTAGGAAGAGCTACACTATGCCGCAGAAGATGTACTCCTGTACTGTCAAATATCATGGGGGTGGTGCGGACAAAGCTCTTTGGTGGGAATTGCTTTTGGCTGCCCTCAGGAAAGGGGAACAGGTAGAATGAGCTACCTGAATGCCTCAGAAGTCAGGCCAGATGAGAAGGGAGAAGGGCTTCATTCTCACTGATCTGGATTTGGTTCCCAATTGCTCTCACATCTGCAGGATGGCTTGATGACATTGGCTTACCTCAGTACAAAGACCAGTTTCATGAATCCAGAGTAGATGGGAGGATGTTGCAGTACTTAACTGTGGTAAGTACTATCACTTTTTCCTCAGTTTAACCAAATCTGACCTCAGAATAAGCAAAATATTTTACAATTTTCCTTTGAATGTGAGCAATTAAAGAATCTTTGCAAGACAGTAGTGCCAGTAATAACTCCTTTGTGCTGCCTAGTGCATGGAATCTGTTCCTAAGGTCCATAAAACAAGCCATATGTTAGGGCTAACTTCTGCAAAGTCCTTCTTTCAGGATCATGTAGCACACCATGATTAAAAGTAAAATGACCTGTTTAACATCTTCTGGAGCACATTGTTCTCCACACCAAGTTAGCAACAATATTCAGTAAAGCAAAAGCAGAAAATCCAGTGGCTTGTACAGCTCTGACCACATTCACTGCACACCATGAACCACACACAGCCATCATGTTTTCTTCCCATTCTCCTGCCCAAGCCTGGATAATTAAGGCCTGGATTTGCCTTAAATAGGCCATGCTCCTGCCTTCATTTTTTAGCCAGGTCTTGCTATGGTGCAATGTTAAAAAAAACCAACAACAGAACCCCCCAAACCTCTACCCTAACAAAACCCAAACCCTCTTTAAAGTATAACCTTTCATCTTACCTAAACCACAGTTACTGCAGTGTTATATAAAACTACACAGCAAATTTAAACTCTTTCTTCTTGCGGAGAGTATCTGTTTTGGTGTGTGTTCTGTGCCACCTAAAAGTCTCTCTCCTTCACAGAATGACCTTCTCTTCCTGAAAGTCACCAGTCAGCTGCATCACCTGAGTATTAAATGTGCCATTCATGTGCTGCATGTCAATGGCTTTAACCCCCACTGTCTACGCAGAAGGCCAGTTGAGGAGGTAAAAGAATGTTTAAATAAATTAATTGAAGCACGCACGAATTACCTGGTCCCAGCCAAAGGGGACAGAAAGGCAGCAGTGTACAGTGATACAACAGAATCATTACTACTAGGGTCTTGCACCTAAAGCAGCAGTTACGCCACTTAGTAGTTGAATATCATGCATTTCTCTTTAGAAGTTATTTGCACAGTGGAAAAAAAGTTAATTCAGCTTCCAAGAGAATAATTTGGAATTATTTGTCTTTGCCTGACTTCATTTTTAAAATCTGTGAGGTTTTTGCCTTACTTGATCAGCATAGCTTTATCTTAGTACTAAGCACTGTCAATAACACTGTTGTCAAAATGTTCCCTTGTAACACCTGTAATGTGTAATTGCTACTGTTGCACTACTTGATGAAACACATGGGGTTCCATCAGTACTAGATCAGGTCTGGATCTCATCAGAGGCTGTTTGAAGGGGCTTTGAGCAGAAACAATCCCTTAGTCAGGGAAGAACAACTGCCCTTGGAGGAAGAGGAGAGAGGCTGTTTTTATCCGAACTGAGGATGGGATGCATGCTCACACACTCAGACAATGCAGGCTGTGGTGCCATCACCTTTTGTGGTCCCTCCAACAGAACAACATCTCGCCTTCCGACGTGGTGCAGTGGTCCAACCACAGGGTGATGGAATGGCTCAGATCAGTGGATCTGGCAGAATATGCACCCAACCTTCGAGGCAGCGGAGTGCACGGGGGCCTGATCGTAAGAATTTACCATTTTACTACATCTCTACTAAAAATTGAAGGCTGTAATATAAACCATATTTTATCTAATGTTCATCAAGAAGAAAGAAACAAACACACCTGCAATATGACAGCGTGATCAGGCCTTCTAAGGAGGCTCTTTATCTGATCCATGCATCTTAACTTTACAAAGGAAAACTAAAATAAAAAAGGACCAGCTAAAACACTTTTTATAATCAAAGCTGAGCTGGGCACAAGTGTTTGACAGCAGCACATAAAAGGAAACCTGAACTGTGCTGTGCAAAAGTTGCTTATTGATAAAGCATCACTGAGTGTTTCTTTGAGTGCTTTACCAGAACTCTGAGCCACGCTAAACAGCCACCCTGAAATCACAGCAGTCAGGAATGACATTTTTTAAATTCAAAACATTCAGAACTACTTGCAGCTCACTAAAGTCAGAGTTCTGAAATACCAGGATTCTACTGCTGTCGAATTTTTGCAAAAATGGAATAGTAGAAATCATATTGAGTTTATACTCTGAGTAGAGCAGAAAACTCTGAAAGCAAACTTGCTCAACCTAAACAAATGTATGGTTTGACGATAAATATAAATATATATTTGCCTGATCATGCTCAGCATTTTTTCTTGGCTCCTTTCAGGTATTTCCCATTCAAACCCCAGTGAGTATCATGAGTGAGCTATAAGAGGTCTAATGTGGACAGACACTTAGTGAGAAATCCTCTGCTAAGCACTGTAGCAGTTTCCTATTGCAAATATTTCTATAAAAAATAAATATCCTGCCCTTTTCCCAGATTCTCGAACCTCGCTTCAATGGTGACACGCTGGCCATGCTCCTGAATATCCCACCTCAAAAGACCCTCCTGCGCCGCCACCTCACCACCAATTTTAACGTGTTAATTGGGCCAGAGGCACAACAAGAAAAAAGAGAAATCATGGAGTCAGCAGCATACACACCTCTGACCACCACTGCCAAAGTTCGGGTAGGTACTGCTGTCAAAAAGGAGAAATGCCAGTGTCAAACTTCTCTGCTCTGAATTATAAAGAAAGTAAGGGACAAACATGGGCAGGGAGAGCTGAATTCTAGGAGGAGTGCTACATTTCCCTGAATTCTAGATACCAAAGCTTTTACTATGTATCTGTTTAAATCAGCTCCTGTAACAAGCACGAAATCTGTTGTGTCTTGTCTTAGAAGCAACACCATGTAAATACCTCTAACATCAACTGCTACTCCCCATTTGAAAACAAAGGTAGTTAATTCACAATCTACGTACTTGAATGACCAGGGTATAGCAGTAAATGAAAAAGAGGGGATTTTGAGTGCTTAAAGAACAACCTTACTTGTCTTACTCAAAACTACTTGTGTTGACTCCTTATTTTAGCCAAAGAAACTTGGATTTTCGCATTTCGGAAACTTAAGAAAAAAGAAGTTTGATGAATCAACAGATTACATTTGTCCTATGGATACAAGCCCAGCTGCTACGAATGGTACTTCAAAAAACTATGGTGGCTACAAAGGACTTAGTCCTTTCACTGACAGGGAACTGGATCAGGTGGGCCAGACAGACTGATGCCATGCTCATCTCATCCTCTCCATGCATTCCAAAGCTTGCCAATAACCAAATGTTCCCCTATAACAAACTCTTTGCTACATCTGCATGAACTCACTGAGAAAGTATTGGCTGTGGACACTGGAAAGACTTCCAAACTAAGAATGTTGGGGTTTTTTTTTAATCGACATCATAATAAACTCATCCATCTTCAAGCCCTTTTTCAGGACTATGACACCTTTACACTGCGAAGATCGAGGTATTTTGTCAGTCAAGGGGGGGGGGGCTGCAGAAAACACAAGACTTTTGTACTTCTAGCTTTCATAATTCTAGTATGGCACATTATTTTTTTCATTATCTTTATGGGTGGTTTTTAATGTAATGAATTCATTTGGACAAATTTGTACAAAGCTATCAAGTTATATTAAAGTACAACTGGATTGTATTTTTTACAGTAGTCAGAGAATCCAACTGAATTTTTCTTTTATTGTGTACAGTGGGGAGTAGTTCTGCTTAGACAATCTATGTGAAGACAATGCATCAGTAATGAACAAGTTATTAATAAACCAATAGTTAATTCACTTCTGTTATGTAGCAGTGAACTTGTGAATGAAACTGTCTAGATAGCATACAGACAAATGAAGACTAAAAGACATCAAATTTTATTTCAACTTTGCTGTTGTGTAAAGGGATGTAAACCCTGAAAAACGGAGCGTTCCTGGAGCCTTGTGTGAACTTTGGCAACACACAAGAGCCACACAGAGGCAGCTGGAGTAAACTGCCCTTTCTCCAGTGACATAAAAACAGTTTAAGCCTGATAAGAGAATGGTCACAACATTGAAAAGACTAACTGTGAAGGTAATTTTTTCATTTGCATGGTTTAGTGCATGTAACATCTCCTTTATGTTCATTAGCTAATCGTGGTCTTTTTCAATGTACTGCTCCTAAACAGGGAGAATACCAAACCCTGACTGTGATTAAGTATAGATGTCCACTTGTTCAGCTACGAGTTGTGAGGGAATGCATTAACTTTGAGCCAAGAACTTGCACTGTGCTGTTGTTCAAGCATGACAGAAAGACTGGATTCTTCTCTAGGAGCATGGTCTGTCTATTAAGCATGACTTCTGAGCATGTCATCCATGCAGGAAATCACAGTGCCCTAGAACTGGTAACATTTCTATGTAAAAAGAGGTAGGACTGCATCAAGGACTTCTTGCCTGTGAAAGAAGCCGACCAGAAATTTAAATAGTGTCAGACCAGTTGGAAAATATTAATTTGTATTGACAATTTCTTTTTGCTTGTGAATTAGAGGCCAAGTTTCATGGAATCAATCTTTCTTAATCAGGATCCACTCTTCCTATTGTTAAATGCATTTTCACATACCTTGTAGCACAGAGGCATTTTTGTTAAGGAGCTTTTAAACTTATCCCAACTTCATTTGTCCAGGCACAGATCCCTCCCAAAGATGCATGTAGAGTGAATAAAATTGCACATACTGTCTGATTTGAACTAGTTCCTGACTGCTTTTACAGATGGAACACTCAGAAGGCACAGTAATGCAAATAGGGGCTCTTTCCCAAGGCATAACCCACCTTACGGTACGTACTCATTCTTCTCTTGGTTTAAAGCCACAAATGTCTCCTGCTAGAACTCACTGAAAGCTGGTCATTGCTGGTGGTAATTAAGAGTAAGTGGGTCACTGTTCTAGAACCTGGTGGGACATTCAGTCAAAAAAAACCCTGCTTTTAAATTGCTCTAGACATTAAGCTTCATTTAGGCCTCTTTAAGTTTTCATGAACTCTGCTGTCTCTTTGACCCAATGACAGATATTCATCCCCTTAAAAGAAAATAATTCTTCAAAGATTTTGCAGGTAACCACCACCTCAGTCACAGCAAAGGCCAGGAATGAGGTACAGACTTTTGAAAATTTACATGAGCTAAAACTCTGTGCAAAACAAAACAAAACACCTCACTTTTACTTCTTCATTCCACAGAAGCTAATTTATTAAAAAATAAAAATAAGTGACTGAAAGACATAATGAAGAATTATGTAATATAGTTGAGTTGCATGCCACACACAAAATCTCTAAGAATTTCTTCAAGCAAAGTTTATTTAAAGCTATATTGAAGAAATTCCCTTTGATTGTGTGTGGCTCTCACCCCCTCTGTCGTGAGCCTGATCTCACTGCAGCTGTGTCTCTGGGAGCACAGGCCTCTCACCAAACACCCTCCCTCCTTCCCATCTTGTTCTTTCAGACACTGCTAAGCCAGGATGAAATGCTGAATGACAGCAGGTTTTTAACACCGACCTTTGAGGACTGGAGATGATGCTTCAGCGTGACCAAGAACACTACTCATACCTCATGCCTGTCAGGAGTGGCCAGGAGCAGCTGGATGCTGTGGAGCAGGAAAGCTTTCCCTCTTTTCTGCCACTGACACCTCCCACGTAGCATTTCCTATTGTCAGTGTAGCCACACGTTACAGGTAACTCTCCTCTGTGCTGTTTTTCCACATAATGTAATAGGAAACAGGTGGTGGGAGAGGAGTGGACTCATATCCAGAGTCTGGAAAGCCAAGACTGGCAATGTTTTACCCTTTTATTCAGTTGTCTTTCACATGGTATGTTGATGTACTGTTATATGAGAGATCTTTTGTAATTTTTTTATTTTTTATAATTAACTTGTAGTGCAGGAATCATTAACACATTATTGTACCACGGGGGCTAATCAGAGCTACCTGGAAATTCAGATGGATGCTGGTGAGAGTGGCAGTAATGGCTCACTCTCTGCTCCTGTGGTCTTGCCAGACTGGTCCCCAGAAAGGATTTCAATCTCTCCTCCCTTTCACTAGCACATGTCCTGCCCTCTTTTTACCTAAGTCAGGGCACTGTGGGATGGGAAGAATGGAATACAATACTGTCCATCAAGCCCTTGCTTTTATTAGGATGACAAGCTGCCATGTTCACAAATCTTCACCTAAGGCAAAAACAACTGCAGCAGGAAATTGTAACTCTGAGACTACCAGGAAAGTACAAGAATAAAACAAAGATTTATTTCTTTAAAACACCTGACAAAATAAATCTGCTGCTGTTGTACTGCAGAATGGGATTGCATCAGAGGGAAATATGGCCCCTTACTCTTTGAGGGGCTGAGGGTGAAGCTGGCACCTTTACAGCAGCAATTACTTGTGGCATCTGTTTACATGTATATCTCCTGTATTAATGAGCTATTAACAAGCAATTACTTGTGGCATCTGTTTACATGTATATCTCCTGTATTAATGAGCTATTAACAAGCTCTCTTAGCAAACAGACAAATGCCAGAAAAAAATCTCCTTAATTGTAAGGAAAAGGACTTTGTATAGGGCTGGTTTGCATTACTCTCTCCTTGCTGGCTGCAGATGTTGCTTTAGGTTCTAATATAGCCTGAGGGCAGGTCACTGCTAGCCACAACCCTCCCAAATAAAGAGGAAACCTCCAGGGCTGTCCAGAGGATGTAGGAAGGGCTTTTTGAAAGCCATCTGTGGCATTTTTTACAGGTGCTCTATCCTGGTCCTCACTTCATGAATCTCTCATGACAGACCCTGCACTGTATGGTCAGGTATAAGAAGCTAAACACATGATTGTATTGTCCAAAATGGTAAAATCAGGGCAAATTCTTTTCAATCACTGAAAACTGAAAAAAAAGGAAAATCCAGAAGAATGAGAAATAAGTCTACACATCAGCAACCTCCAAATGTTTAATGTTTAATAAAAGGTATTAAACGTCCCAGTCTGGCAATGCAGTCAGTGCCAGTGACCAGCTCAGGTACCATGGGCATGTGAAATATTTTGTCAGGTTAATTAGCCAACAGACTTATTACAGCACTGCAAATGGGATTGGCTGCTCCAGCAGCCCTGGGATAGTCCAAACACAATATTTCCTATTTCTTTCAGTGCTGTATTTACAACTTAGTGTGTTATTGTGCTACCTTGGCTGTGAATAGTCAATCTACAAAACAATTGATTCTTTTTTTAAATATATGTAGTAAGAAACCCTAATTAGCATAACACTGGTATAAATGCTTATTTTTTTGACTGTTATGAATAAATTCTGAATGTTCCCCTCTCTCTTGCCGACCGTGGAATGATTTAACACAAATACATCTGGATGTCCTCTCATCTTAATTTTTTTTTTCTTCAGAATTAATGTTTTGTATTCAGAGGTCAGACTAAGTAACTTCCACACAACTCAAGATGAATTCTCAACTTCTTAGTACTACAATACACAAGGTAATTTTGAAGTTACAAACCACAGAAATTACATCAAGGGGTTAAAAAAAACACATGCACACAAAAATGCTGCACAGTTACAATCAACTGTCCCCGTAGAAAAATATGCAGTACTTACAAAAAAGGTATGAGGTGATACCAATGTTAATAAGCAAATGTACTGCTCTTGGGATAGCCAAGTTTGTCCAGGTTGGGCTGACAGGCAAACTGAATCATTGGTGGTGGCCCACACATGAGAATGAGGGTCTCACTGCCAGGGGCAGGCAGGTGGGCTTTCATCATGTCTGCAGTGACAAAGCCAGAGCTGTACTTCCACTCTGGAACAAAGAAATTAACTCAATTAGTTTGAACCTCTGTACAGGCTGAAGCCTCTTTAAAGTTCACCAAGCAGCTGAAGAATCAAGTTATGGCACCATCACTGCAAGCCAGGAGAGAGTTAAATTTCTCACTCAGCTCAAACCTAGTGATCCCCTTCCACAGGGACAACAAGCCTGTAGATAACAAGGATCTGGTTGATAAGACATGGAAGTTTTAAAATGATAAATTATAAAATATAAAAGAAATGAGCAGGTAGGAATAAAAAGGAAGAGTGAATCAGCTTTTCCAGTGAGGAGAGGTCACCCAGTGGCAGGGAAAAGTATTGAGACTTGCACCACATTTTTCCACTGTATTTTTTTTTTTTTGAGATAAGAGTGGTGAGGTGACAAAGTTCAGTGATAACAAAAGTTCTGCCATGTAGTTTAGTGATAAGAGAAAACAAATTAAAAGAGGAAAGAAATTCTAAACAATTTCAAGCAGTAGTATTATTGAATGCATCAGCCATTTGAAGTGAGCCAGGTAGGAAAATGATGCCTTTATCTATACACATGGCAGCTCTGTTTCACCAGAATCTAAGCTGAAGCTGCAGCAAAACAAAGATGTGCACATAATATTTACAGGTATTAAACAATTTAATGCCAACAAAATGCTAACACAACATGATTTTGGAGATAGCCCAAAATAGAGCTGAACTTTCGATGAAAAGTCCCAAAAACTGAAATATATGAAAAGATGCACTGAGTAACATGCCTGACCCAACTGAGGTTAATTGTGAGTTCACACTTTGTAAGGCCCACCTGGCTTAGAACACTTTTTAAAACAGGGTGTGGGGTAAGGTTTGTTTCTGAGGAGTCTCAAAGTGAAAGACACGAACACTTGATACTACTCTGATGTCCCCATGAGCAAGAGTGAACCTCTGTTGCACAGGGATGACCAAAGGCATTTCCATGTGTTCCCCACCTTTTGGAGGTTTGTCCAGTGTGTACCACAGCACAAACTGCTCAGGATGCCTCTTGGCAATGTCTTCTAGCTCAGCTCTCAGCAATATATCATCTTCTGTCTGCAAAATGAGAGTCTGTTTAGCTCCAAGCCATCCCAGGAGCTCTGGGAACTCACCTGCCATTCACAACAAATGCAATGATAAAAATTAAGCAAACCAAGAAAGTAATTTGGTTTTTCCCCCTTCTGTGATAGCTATTATCTTTACAAGCTTCTGTAAACTGAGATTAAGAACAACAAACTGTGAGGCTTCATAGCAGCCACCTAAACACCGTCCTGAAGATAGCAATTAGAATGACTTTTTAATCCAGGCTAAAATCACAACGAGCTGGATTTGTCCCTGACCCTGGCAAATTTATCCCTGGGCCTGGAAAATATGTCCCTGGACCAGCATGGTGAAGGTTAACTGTACAAACAGATTAGTGGAAACAAATCCTGTTTCCTTGAAATCAGTGAAGGAGTAAGATGAGCAGAGGGATCAGGATCCGGTCACAGTATTTATTCCCTAATACAAGAATTCAGTGAAACTATGAGGAGACACCTAAGTGTGAAAGAGTATGAAACATGTGCCATCAGTTTAAAAAGCTCAGAGGCCAGCAAAAGCAAGTAGGCCATTAAAGAAGAAAAAAGCGATGGGTCAGAATACTCACCTGATTAGCAAAAAGGAGGTAACATTTTGTGGAGTCCTTAGGATCGTTTGTGATCTGACGGATCAGCTGCAACATAGGAGTTATTCCTGTTAAAAACCAAAACTGTTATAAAATGGGTATTTCTTTCTATGGCGACAGTATTAAAACTAATGCCGCCTTCCTTCAGTCTTCAATAGGAGCCTGGTTTGCACAGGGCTAATCCACACCAAATGCAGAGGTTGGAGGTTTCTATTATTACAAACAGTTTCAAAACAAACCCACAATTCTTGTATGCAGGGCTTTTCTCTTCAGCATTCTCTATCACATCATTTTACCCTCAAGACATTGTCCTAAAATGTTTTTTGTCACTGATGAAGTGAGTTCTCTGAGGTCACAAAGTAAATCAATATTCAAACCCTCAGGTTGCTACTCCCCAGGACTAAACTCAAGCCATGGAATGCCTCAGTGTTGCTGCCACGAAAAGAAATTAATGAAGAGAAATGCAGGTGTAAGTGCTCTGCTACCAAGGTACAGTGATAGTCCTCACATATATCCACAAAGACATTTTCAGTGTCTAGACACTCCATATGACGGCATTAGTTTTACCTGTGCCTCCAGCTATCATCCCAAGGTGCTTTGCAAACTTTTTCTCTGCTTCAGACTTCTTATTAGGCTTGATAAGAAAGGTACCTAGAAGAAATATTCAAAACCTATAGGTACATTAGCTTCCAAACAAACATGGACACAAATTCCATGGGAATAAATTACTAGAGTCGACCAATTAATTAAGGCAAGTCTTTTGGAAATCCCTCACTTCCTCTGAGATGTAAGAGATTCATCAGGAGATTGCTGATCACAGGAGGCCAGGATGCAAAGAAGTGCTGAGCACTCGGCCCTCTGGGGTGAGACAAGTGCACAACTCCTCTCAGCTGAGATCAGTGCAAAATCTTTTACCTGTATCCTACAAGAGGATTACTTTTCTGAGCTTATTTCCTCACAGTCAACTCAGACCTGGTTTAATTATGAAATGGAGCTGGCTCTCAGTCAGCAGGCTATTCAGTAACAGCACTGAGATTCTCAGAGGGTATTTTAGGCCACAACCTTAAGAAACATCTAGAGCACCTCCCTCCATATGTATAGCTGAGGTATTATTTCCAGTGCAGGCTTCTCAGTCACTTAATGCAATAGCAATTTTTTCAGATTTATAGTCCCAGGAGTGAGACAAGTATTAGTTATTCCGTACACAAAGTAAGTACAAAGTATTCTTTCCCGTCATATCAACTCTGACACGCTCATGGTCAAGTCTAGAAAAGCTGTTTTTTTTTTTTTCCACTTTTAAAAGGAAAAAAAAGATTCTCTATAGTTGTCAAGTTTTATAAAACACCACTGAAAATAACCAATAACTCCCTTTTGCTCTCCCACCTTTGTGTCACAGTACCTGTCCCCTTATAGACAAGGAGTCCATTTGGCCCTCTGAAATCAATGGTCTCTCCAATCTTCATGCTATCTAGAAACTGGGACATCTTCCCACCTTCTGGAAACTTGGGGTTCACATTTTTGTGGTAGACCTGTAAAAACAAATTACTTGCACATTATCAACCACTAACTTTCCTGCAGACAGTATTACAAACTGTAGAACACAACACTGCAGGCCTGAAATTCAGCACCTGAGGAAGAAATCGAGGCAATTCTTTGCTCTCAGTTGTCTCTTGAGCCTTGCAACAGGAAGCAGCCAAAATAAGTAAAATGTGCTGTTGGGCACATGTCCCTCTGCTCCCTACAAACAGCCAGGATAACAGGAATGGGTGGCAGGCAGATTATGTGCTGGTGGCCTCATTTCACTATTGCCTTATGTCACCCCTTTTTTGTAGCTGCTCCTTCTGAAAATAGCATTGCTGCATCTTTTCCTTCTAAGACTTTGCCAGACACTCAGCCACACAACAGCTTTTTCAGCTTGCAAGGCATGTAAGAAGCATTAAACAGTTCATAACAATTCACCACACTCATAACATGAAGAACAGAGCATGCAAAAAAAAAAAAAAAAAGCCTGGATTTTTGCCTAAGGACAAACTCTATGATAGAAAAGGATTAGGAAACCCAGAAGTCCTGGATCCCCTAGCTTAAAGGATTTGACTTGTTTTCTGCTTAGAGCTGTTAGCAGTAAGCATTAGCAGCAGCACAGGCATCTTGAGGGAGAGAGATCAGTATTCATGCACTGCCAAATAAAAGACATTAGGGAAGTTCCTAAAGTATTGCCAGGGAAGTGATTCTCTTCTCCATCTACTCTACCTCTGCCATCCCTCAGTGCCACACAGCAGACACACAGGATACAACTTACTATTCAAGGGCAATGTGAAATGAATGAGTTGTTTGCCATGCAGTCACCCTATTTGAAAAAGATGAGACCTGATGAAAATGAAATTTAATGAAATTTCAGTGAAAGAAGATGAAATTTGATGACTAAATCAAAACAAACCATTTCACTAAAATGAAGTACTTGTCCTCCTTCCAGTTAGCAACTTATCTGTATCAAAGGAAAACAAAATTTACCTTTATAATTAAATCAACATAACCTTTTGTCTTGTCACTGGAAACTGGGGTATAGGCTCGAATCACCAGATTACCATCGATTTTTGCAGAAAGGTAAACATGCTGGCCTGGGGAGAAAGAATTGCAATCTGATTATGTTTTTTCATCCCTGGAGGACAAGAGAGAAAGGCAGGTATTGTAACCTTCTACGCATGCAACGACAGAGAAAATCTTTGCCATATAAATGCTGTATGAAATGTGCAGTTTCTTCTCTTTTTTCAGCACAGAGCAGGAACCTCCCAGGAAGTAATATGGCCATTCAGTTTCAGGATCTTATTCCTAAACTCTTAAGAATGAATCTGGATAAATACAAGCACTGCAGGGCACATGTCAGTTGGTTTATCATTTGTCTAGTTAATTTAGACAGTTCCATTACTCTTTCCCATACAAGCCAGAAGAGAATTTGGAGAAAGACAGCCACCATGCAAGGACACACCCACAGCATGGAATGGGATGACCCTGACACTTGTCATACAGCACAGGGAATTGCCAAACAGGGCAGAACAAACAGAGCCACATCTGCAGATCAGGGAGAGAGAGAGACCCTCCCCTGCAGAGATTATCACTGATTCAAGGTCCAAGGCTCAGTGCTATCACTGTTCCAGTGTTCAGGAAAGAAGGCCAATCCTAGGCTGAAATTCATGCTACAGAACTCCAGATGCATGGAAGTGTGTGTAATTCAAAGGTAAGTGCGTGCACAGAAAAGGCTCTAAATATTTCAACATCCTCCCAGGCAGCAGAGTTTCTCATTTACAAGCATGACTGTATTTGCCAAAACCGTGAGGGCAATTGCCAACAGACTGAGGGGATCAGATGGAAGTAGAATGCAAATAAGAAATATGAAAAAGCTTTGACAGATACCACTCTTGTTTATATCCTGACTGGTGATGGATTCCATCAGGCTCAGTTCAGTTTCACTGCTCCATTTCTAATCTACACCACACACCTGGACAAAGCACACACAAAAGATCAGAAATAGAACCCTCTGGGAAACCTGACATTTCTCTCTGAGACAGCAGCATTCAGATACAGCTTTCAGCTCCTTGCTTTGCTGAGCCTTAAATTCCCAAACAGTCAGAAGACCAAGAACTATGAGAAACCAGAAATATAAATAATTGTTTCCAATACTTACCTACAGGTAATCCTAATATATGATTTGTTGAAGGTAGCCCAAATCTGAATTTCTTAGTATCATGACTGATTTCCTAAAAAACCAAAGTTAGAATGAGGTCAACATCACCACTACTTTGAATTTCAAACTCTACTCAACACAATATGCTTTAGTAAGCCTGCTCTTTGTTAGCATGTAAGTCAAATGCTGGTTAAGGACATAGAAACAGCTTTGAAAAATAAAGTTCAAATAAATCAGGAGTTGTAGAAGCAGCTTTCTCCTCTTTACTTCCATAAGGAGTGACTGTTGCCTGCCTGCACAATCCCTACAGCGCCTTTACACAGATAAAATCAGGAAACTCTGTGCCCAAGGCCAGTGAGCACATTCCATGCCTGTGGCCAAAGATCACGCAAGACAGGGCGTGCAGGAGCGCAGGCTGCCGGGCTTGCTTCTCATGGTGCACCCAGACAGGAACCGAGAGAGAAAACACAGCCACGAGTTAAACACGCAAAGCATGGGGAAACAACAGTTCGCAGCGCGGCATAAACCCTTTTACGCATCCTGTCCCTACCCTGGGAGCATCACAGGGTGGCTGCAGGGGTCACAGCCATCCTTGGGGGGCTCTGTGCCCTGCTCTGGGGATTCGATGCCCGGGACAGCCCTTGGCCAAGAGCCCCTCAGGCCAGCGGACCTCCTGCCCTCAGACCCCCGACGCCCCACAGCCCTCAGAGCCGCGGTCACCTCCTTGTCCAGCAGCCGCAGCGGGTACTTGGCGAGCGGGTCCTGCAGGGTGACGGGGCCGCTCCGCCTCCGCGCTGTCCCTCGGAGCAGCAGCAGCAGCAGGGCGGACGCCGCTACCACGGCCACGGCGATGGCCACAGGCGCTCCCTGTGAGGAGGAGAAGGGCAGGCGGTGAGGGCACGGCGGCGGTGAGGGCACGGCCCACCCCAGCCCCAGCCGCCCGCCCGGCCCCTCACCGCAAGCACCTCCATGGCGGCCTCTCGCCCGCAGCTCCCGCCGCTCCAGCCGCGCTCAGCCCCGGCCACGCAGGGCCCGCTACGGCTTCCGCCTCCCGGTTCCTCCTCCCGGCCCCTCCTCCCGGTCCCTCCTCGGGTCCCGCCTCCCGGTTCCTCCTCCCGGTTCCTCCTCCCGGTCCTTCCCGGCTCCCGCTTCCTGGTCCCGCCTGGGGCAGGCGGGGGCTGGAGCCGGGCAGCTGGTGGGAGCCCCGGTCCGCCCTCAGCCCGGGCTGGTCAGGCTGCCCCGGGAGCCGAATTCCTGATTTCGCAGAATCGATTAGCTTGGGAAAGGCCTCTGAGATCACCGAGTCCAACCTGTGACCGGGCACCACCGTGTCAACCACACCATGGCCCTGAGTGCCACATCCAGTCTTTCCTTAAACACCTCCGGGCATGGGGACTCCGCCACCTCCCTGGGCAGCCCCTTCCGATGCTTAGCAATCCTTTCCGTGAGGAAAAAGAAAGGGAGGGCCCCAAAGTCGAACTAGTCACTTCAGATGAAGAAATAGCGGTATTTCTGTGCACCCCATGCACGGCAATACACGGATTCCTAAATGAGAAATAAACCTGCCTTCGTGCCACTTGTCGAAAAGTGCAAGGGATACAAAGCTGGGCGAAAAGAAAAACCGGGAAGATCCAATGAGAACGGGGTTGTCATGTCCTTTTGAGCAGACCCATAGTGGGAGGAGAGTCAGGAAAAGCATGACGTGAGTTATCTCCGCAGGCAGAGGAGCACAGAGAGAGCAGGACACCATCAGCACACCATTCCAGAGGCAAACAGGACAACCTACAGTCACAGATCCTCACCTAAAAACTAAAATAGAGTCCCATTGCATGAACTCCGTTGAACGTTTTGGGGTTTTTTTTGGTTGGTTTTTTTTGTTGTTTTTTTTTTTTTAATCAGATTTCATTTGCATCAGAAAACAGTTCACATTTTTGCTAAAAGGTACCAGCACCTTACAAGAGACTAAAAAGATGCAACAAAAAAAAAGCAAAACTAGGCTCCCTGTGAAATCATACTAGGAGAAACACAAAAGTCAACATCAAACATTTGTCAACGTCAAGCAGCCAAGCAAAAAGTTAACAATCAAATCAAAACCAGACATTTTAAGACAGAATTCAAGACAGGAATTTTCATAAGTGATACCAATTTATCAGCATATAACCACTGCTGATAAATATCAATATCAGCGCAGCTGATACCACTTGTAGTTCTCCCCACACATTTTTTGCTTTTCTGAACACATCCACTTGAAATCCTTGTCTTAAATTAATAAACAGATAAAAGTCACCTTGTTCCTGTTAAGCAAAACAGAATAGCAGCCAAGAGATAACACACATCTGCTCCCAGCATAGACTGATACAGTCAGCTAATGGCAACTTCCACCACAACTAAACATTAACAGGCTTCTATTATAAAAATTTACAAAAGATATGTTCCCACCATTGCTCTCCTAAGGTCTCTTTGGAGTGTTTATCAAAGCTAGAACAAGCATACTCTATCAATAATGTAACACAGCTGTTTATCTGAATCGCTGGATCCGAATTTGCCCATAGCCCTTCCACTGTTAAGTGTTTTCATAGCTTAAAAGAAAACTCATCCTCAATATTTTGTGGGCTTTTGCCTCAAACTTTACAGTGAAGAGAAGAAAGTGGTGAAAAATGTTTACCTTATTCATTTGAGAATAAAGGCAGTGAAATTATTGTCTCCCCAGCTACAGAATAAAATCAAAGGTTTGAAAAAATCCAAAGAACATAAGTTCAAAACTAATATGGTAAAAAAAAAGAAGGTTAGTGGCACCAAATGCTTGTATGGGAAAAACTCTAAATATTTTTGCCATTAATATCAACAGAAATTAAATGACATCTTTTACCTTCTTGTTATTTTCTGGACCATTGAGTCAAAGGAAGATTACTCTTGTGCTACCTGTTGTACTGACCTACTGATCTAGTTTTAAACACTAAAGCTGACAGCAGAAGGGTCTGCAAAGCTAATTGGAGCCTGTCACCACAGATTTTTGTGTAAGCAGCCTTTTGGACATCAAACAAACTGCTATTTACAAGTTAATGCATAGATTAATTAGGATAGCTGTCACTTCTTGCATGGTCCCTTGGCCTGTAACACCTGCCTTTTCAAACACTTTTGTTTAAACAACACACAGTTTGTAAAACCAGAAACTGTATTAAAAATATCCTGCAGTATTTTATACTCTCCAGCACTACATTCAAGGACATGCTTGGCTCATGTGGCTTATTTTCCCTCTTTTTCCTTCTAAGATGGATTAACAGAGTGTCAGAAGCCTGCAGGTAACTTGTGACTGCTCCAACACACGTGTAAAGCCAAAGTCTCAGTCCAGGTATGTCAGCAGTAAATTCACCAGGAGGGTAAGGATCAGCTACTCTGGAATCTGTTCATCAATCATGAACTGAGATTCTCCCACCAAATTTTGTTTTCAATGACATTTGTGCTTTAGAAATGTTTCACAACGGGATCCATCAGAACTGTTCTTTTGACAGTCACACAATGGAAATGGAGAGATCTGAAAAAAAGAAAAAAAATGAAACACGGTAAACTTTGCAAAGATCATGAATAAAGACAGGCTGTAAACTTGCCAAAGTGGACTCAGCTGCCGTTACCTGTCAGTTCATGCTTCTCTACTTCTCCCAACTCTGAGAAATGAAGCTGCAAAGCCATTGTAAGAAAAACATTCATCCACACAAGAAATGCAGTAGAGAGTGGAATAATAATACAGTGGGAAGAAATAAGATTTTCTGAAATTACTATTGATTTAGATTTGTCTGTTTCTGTGCATTCAGCTAGGGATATTTTAAACAGCCAAGATCTCCGGAAGTGCTGGACATCCAAATATAAAAATGGCACCCTGGAAAAGCCCTCGGGTTAAACATCTAACAATAGCAAGAGAATTAATTTAATTGGGGGTTTTTTTAATACATACCACTACTATTAATATTGCTCTTGATCCAGTCAACAAAAAACCCAATGTTGGTGTATATTCCTGGGTGGTTCTTCCTTCTGCATCCCAAGCCCCAGCTAGTAATTCCATGAAGGGTGTAAAATCCCGAGTTATCTTCTGAAAGACAAACTAATGGGCCTCCAGAATCGCCCTGCACAAGGACAAAGGAACCTTGTCATGAGCCAACATCACTCCTTCTGTTTTTAAAATATCAGTTCAGCAAGGAGAGAGCCCAGCTGCTCACGTGCTTGGGGGTCTCCATTTTTAAAAGACATAGAAAGACACAAGGGAAGTAGCTCTTTTTGCAACATGGGTAATTAAAATCCGACTGCTAAGGAGTCTCTCCCTGTAAATCACCACAGCCTGTTTGCAAGGAAACAGCTTTGGGAGGTTTTACACTCCCCTTTCTAGAACCCATCTGGCCATATCCCAGGGGTGATGCAGCTTACTGTGCATGAGTCCTTGCCTTCTTCCAGAGGGAATCCGGCACAGATCATCCTCTGGGTCACTTTGCTGGGAAGGTTTATGTAATAGCTCTGACATATGTCAAGTACCAGGATGGGGACTTCCAGCTGCTGCAGTTTTTTCCCCTTTTCTCTGTCTTGAATTAAAACACATCATCCAATAGAGGCATGAATTAGTGGTTCCAGAAGGAAGCTTTACTCCTCTCCTTTTCAAACGGTCTCAATCTAAGTTATCTGATTTCTCTCCTCCCACCCGTGTCCCTTCATGTCAAGCTGAGCTTACACAAGTGAAAACTTTTAAACATGTCTGTTCTCCAAAAACTAATGTTTAGACAGAAGGACTGCTCCAACACAGAATGTGGTATTTAAAACACAGCTGCAACATGTCCAACCAGCAAAGACTGCATACCTGCTTCAGGTGCACCCCACCCTGTGACCACACACATCCTCGAGGGCTGCAGCACCGCCTCCTTGTCAGGGAGGCACACTGGGAGCACCGAGGGGTTGAGTTCCAAGGGCTCAGCCAGTTGCAGTAGGGCAATGTCAGAGTGGTCTCGTTAAAACTTGGGTGTATAATATGCTGCTTGACTGACCTTTTCTAGGAAAGCAAAGACATCGACATTTTCTGAATGACTTGGGAAAGTGAGGCTTTAAGTAACTTCGGTTTTATAAATTTCCAAGATGCCTTAAGAGGATAACACATTTAAAAGCAGCTCCAGAAACCACCAGCTTTCTGATATTAACAAATCAAGATTATGCATCTGTGACATGGAACAGGGAACATGCAGAAGACTCCATCCAGCGAGGGTAGGAAGAGAGTCTTGGAAAAACATTTATCCAGTGTGAGCGAAGTGGCAACTTGTGCCCCAGTTATTTCTGTCTTGGTGACAGTCACCAGTGAATACAGAGACAGTACACCTCTCACTCCCACATCCTCCGGGACACTGAGCTTCAGAGCTCAGTGAAGGCACAGTGTGTTGATAGTCACACAAAAGCCGTTGTGCAAATGTAGATTAGGATCAGCGTGCAGGCTGTTAGATTGCTGCATATGGACAATTTGCAAGTTGCATTTACATTAAAAACTATTTTGCAAGATTGATTTGTATTTCATTACTAAGCGGAACACATGGTACCTGTCTGTACTCTTGCTCTGTAAGATCATGAAGCCCTGTTACCACCATCCATAAGTCTCTGTATGCTTCTCCAAGGAAAAAAAAATGTCCATTGTCAGGCTGATAGAGCAGCAGTCTTGAAACCTGTGAATCTTAAAATGTGTTCCTAGCACATGCGTGTGGAGCAGAAGAATCCAGAGCCAGCGTAAGCTGTAAATAGGTGTAACCAAACCTGTGCCAGCCAGGCTGGATGGAACCAGCAGGCTGCAGGGGCACACCGTGAGTTACAGACATTCCCAGGGAAGGGCTCATCCCAGTGTACTTACCTGGGATTAAGGCAGTGGGCAGCTGTGACAACCCATTCTTTGGCAAGAACCACTCCTCCACAGATGTGCTCATCTGCAATTTGTACACTAGCCTGCCAAGGCCATGAGTATGGAACAGATTCTCCACCCCCGATTATCCTACTGAAGATGAACCTGGGCTGATTTGAAGGCATTCCACAAACATCCTCTGAAACAGAAAGCACTGATGTTCCAAGAAGCGTTTAGAGGTTAAGATCTGGAGAAGTAAAGAACGTTCCAGTTAGGGGCTACCCCACAGTTTCTCAAGCTCCACCTCCCCCTTTTTTGCTAAATCTTCCATCTTCCCTCATTAAATAGGATCCAAATGTTTAGGCCACCATGAGGGGATGATCTTAGCAAAAACAGAGCTTCACCAAGATGAAAGCTACCACTTCCCTTCAGAAGTTTTAGCTTCAAACCTACAATGAACAGGGACTCATCCCATTCTCCATAGAGTACTAAAGGAAAAAAGGGCAGCTCTAAAATGCTAGTTACTGTTTTCAGTTACCCTGTAGTCTTTGCAATTGTTTTCCCCAAAGGAAGTAGGTGTAAACTGACATACAAACCAAAATGTTATTGCATTGCTGTACATGACTTAGCAAGATGAAGGAGACAAGAAAAATTAGGTTCTGCTAAAGCCAAAGCATGTAAACGCCACTGTGCATCTTTTTATTTCCTCAAAATATCTTACTAAAAAAATCTGGGCCAACCGCAACCGTTAAGTATTTGAAGATTTTATAGTCCAAAAGGTACTCTCTATTCCCATGAAGTAAGTGTAACTCAGGTGGTCTTACCTGTTGTAACCTGTATTTCTTCTTCAGTAATATCTTTATTTTCAAAGTCTTCATTAGTTGAATTCAAAGTATCTACATCTAGAAAATGAGGGTGGTGAGTGTGTTAGCAGGATGTCTTGAGTAATATTTGTATTATAGAACCACTTTTAATACCTTATTTATTTTTGCAGAAGGAATAGATTTCTGTTGTAGGGGTCTGGGCTGTTACAGTAGTAAAGTGCTGTTTAAAAAGCACCACAGACAAAACTCTCAGGTTTTGCATAGATTCATTGTTTGTCTTCACCATCCAGTAGGCCTTTGTTTAATGCCTTAAGAGGGTCACAATCCACTTTTTTCACTGAAACAATTTGTTAGATGAGACTCTCCTAGAGCAAAATAATTCTGAGCAGTCAGTTCACTGAAGAGCCCTTTGTGCTGCCCCAAGGAGTCATTTTCCCAAGTTTCTTCTATTACCTGTTACATGAACAAAGGCGACTGTAGCTCTGAATCCTCCAAAGGTCTCTGTTTCATCAGAGTGGAAGACAACCAGCATCACAGCAGAGGAGCTTGGAACAGGTGCTGGTAGGGCAAATCCACAAGACTTGGCTAAAAATGAGAAAGCAAAGGCTCACTACAAATTAACAGGTACTTTTTAATCCTTCTCCATCTCAACAGTGGGTGCACAATATTTTGTATATTCCAGCTCTCGGGCAGGAAGATAAAAAATAACCATGACCAAGAGGTAAGCAAACTGAGGCTGAAGGACTGTTCTATTATTCCTGATAGCCTGTCCTTGTTCAGCAGTTACCTCATCAGAACAAGGAGTCTCTGGCATCATTTCACAAGTCCATTGCAGCACCCACATGTTGCCATTACACGTGAAACACCCCAGCTACCTGATTTTTCCTAATCTAAGCACCAGCTTCAAGCAAGTGCTGAAAACAGGTTTTTGGGATAGGCCTTCCTCTCTTTCACTATAAAGCAAGTGGCAAAAATTACATGCTCTGGAGTGAAGAACAACTGGATTCTGAAAAGGAGAGGTCTTGGGTGCTTTGTGTGTGATCATTACTATAAACCCAAATTACTGTGCTGTGTCTTTCCTTCATTTACATTAATTCAGAACTGCATTTCACACAGAATTTAAACACTCAAAAACAGTTCTCTTCAACATGGTTTTGCTTCTGTAGGTTGAGAAGAATTAGCAATACCTGCAAGCATTTTTCAAGGTACTGAAACTAGTACATATAACATCACCTGATACTCTAGAACTTGATTCTAGGCTGGACAACAGGGCTAGTAAAGAAATAGATCGTCCTCAGAATAAAAAAATCAAAAGTCAAACCGATTTCCTCCTCTTTTCCCACATCCTCATACACAGTCACAGCGTCACAGGAGCAATCTTCACTTTTTTCTACTTCAAAAGACTGGTATGTTAGCTTTAAATAAAAAAATGGAAGAGTGAACCTTGTTGTGAAAGTCGTATGGAAAAAATTCAAAGAACTACAGGGTGTTTAGTATTCTGAGTGATTCCTGCAAGGTTTGGTTTCTGTGACATTCAGACCTCTCCCAGGTGATACATAAATATTAAATTTTCTAGAAGAATCTGTCATGATAAAATTTAACCCAGGAAATCCTATTTTACCATAACCTAAAGGACAAATCCAAACCTATCTGTCTTTTGGGATGGAAAGTGATTCCTCTTAACTGCACCCAGCAGCATTATTCACCTCATGTTGCTTGATCTTGTTTATCCTTAGCTGCATAATTTCTTGTTAACTCAGTGGTGCCCACTTCCACCCTGCAGACACAAGAAGGGTTCGTGGTATACCTTGACCATATGGTCCTTTGGAGCACAGATAATCCACTGACGGTCTGCCATGTTGCTGTAGTGCTCTGGGTAGTGCAGACTCTCTAACACTCCTTCTTCAAAAACAACAGCTAGGGACTCACAGCCAGCATCTGGAAATCCAGGAAGACAAAAATGGAAAGGAAAGAACCAGCTGGAAATGCTGCCGGAACAGGAACAGCAGGAGTTTGTTTAAGACTCAGCAGGTGGCCCTTGGGACCATCCCTAGGCATGGTGAACTGCTGTGCACAGTAAAACCAAAAGCAATTCTCCTTGAGGTGTTTTAGTCTCAGCTGCCTCCCTCCAGGCCCCCCATGAAAGCATCATCCACACAGAAATACCACAGGAGCTTCCTCTGATTTATTTTCTCCTGACATTTTTTTTCAGGTCACCACCCAAGACTGTAGGCAGGCACATTACTTGGCTTAGGCTTACCAGGAAGAATATCTGGTGTAAGAGCTTTGTAGGTAATGGAAAAACCAGTTCCATAATCCTCATTGTCAGAAACAAATTTCAGCCTCATGCTATTGGAGCCAATCAAAATAGGTAATGGAAGATCTCCTCCACAGAACTTCCCTGAAACATAATATTAGAGAATAACCACTGTTTAAGGCCTTTAGTTACTTGAGAAAACTTGCATGTACCATTTTTAATACTTAGCTACAAAAATTTTAGGATGAAAAGGAAATTTCCTGTTCATCCCTCTACTTTCCCTATTAATCCATTAGCTCAAATAGATTCTGAGTATTAAAAATTGAAAATCATGGACACCAGAAATGTGATCCAGTTCCCTACCAGGCATTTTCCAGCCTCTTCTCTTCCCACACTCTTACTCTTCTATTTCAGATCCTATGTCTCAATGTATCAATCAAGCAAATGCAAGTGAAACATAAGCAACCACCACGTCCTCACTGGGCGCACTTGCTGTGAGAATAAAGAGTGCTCTGAGAGGTCATAGATCTTAAAGGTCTTTTCCAACCTGAATGATTATTTCAAAGAACAAGGGGGCAGCAACTCACCCACGGGTCTGTCGTCTTTTGAATAGACTGATAAAGAATCATAGTCACAGAACGTTTCTGGCTCCACATCAAAGTGGGAGAAACGAAGCCATGTGTAATTCCCTTCTGGCACAGATAGAGTCCATATACACAATCTGGAACAAGAAATTAGTTCCCATTCACAAAAATGCCAAAAAAACCACTCCAAAACCTACACTTGCATGGGGAATATTCTCTGGGGGAAGACTGTGTGTTCTCTGCTTACTGGTGGTTTTGATAGAACTGTTCAGGCCCTCCAGGAAAATGTAATTCCCCTTCACTGTTGCAGAGTTTGCCATCCTGAGCACTACAAAAGGCCGTGGGTTAAAACACAATAGAAGGAATAAGGCTTGGCACATATGCAATCAGCTGTTCCACCAAAAAGCTGAAACATCCGGGAGATATTGTGAGACAGGATTGCTCGGCTGTACTTTGGCAACGAATAAACATATCAGTGATGTCAGACTGAAGGTGGGGTGGGAAGCAAAATTATGCTGGAAATACTTTTGTTTTTCAATAAATGCAAGTCCAGTTCTGTAAGATGCCTGGAAGCATCACTACTGCTGCCCTGGAAGTCTCTCATGGATTAGAAAACTTGTGATATTATATCTTTTAAGGAGGGATTATGGTAGGGAACAGAAGCAAAGTCTTTATCTTGAACAAACAGAGCAGGGAAATAGGGAGTAAGTTTACGTCTTGCCAAAGTACTTTGTTTCTGCTGGCAGACTGATGCTGTGTCTTCTCTCTTCTCTCTTTTATTTGGAATTATGGTAAATCAGCTTTAAACCCCATAATCTGGGAGCAAGAATGAAGCCCTGCCAATAGGCTATCATTTTTTTGTAAAAATGGCAGTGCTTGTTTTTTACCTTAAAGAAACTCTCGGCTACATGAAGATTTCAGTACAAATAAATTTCTCTGAGGAAAAGTGGATGCCCCAGAGCATAACAAAACTGTTCATGGCAGCCCATTTGTAATAATGCCCATAGCTGTGTTACAGCAGGAGACTTTTGCAACTGTACAGTGCGCTGTTAAAAACACTTTAATAGAAGAAGCAGAAGCTTTCCTCTCCAGCCAAGTGTCAGCAGAAACACAATGACTTACAAAAACCATCTCCTCTTGCCCTTCCTTCTGCTTGCAAGGTAACCCAGTAAAAGCAACATTTATCAACAACTATATATATGCAAACAAATTTAAGGAGTCAAGTATTTATAAGATTATTTCCCCTGCAGCATCCTGGGAAGACCAGTAAAAACTTTCAGAAAGCCACAAACAGCGCTTAAATACCCAGTTCTCCCTGGCCAAAGCAGGTCTACACTAACTGACAGTGTGCCAATCATTCATCATCTGAGAAATCTCACTCTGGGTTACTAAAATTAAAGCTTTAAGGTCCAGTTCACAAGACTTGTTCCCGTTATCTTTGCATGAACTTGTACCTGGATGAACAGGATGAACATTCACATGGCTGAATCAATGGAAGATCTAAATTTAAAACATGTTACATTTGGTGTTGGGTTTCATGGGGCTTTTTTTTATTTTTTTGCATTTTATTCTCAGAAATAGACAGAGAAGTAAATAGAGTCACCCCAGACTGTGCAAAAGTACTACTAATTTACCTCACACTTTCTTTTTAGAATATACATTTTTATGCAGTATTAACGTTGCTGGCTAGCTTTCATGCATTACTGGAGGTCCTGTTCTGCATTTTTCCCATTAATTTTATTTGTATTTCAATAAAAATACAGCCTTATATATGTAGCTGTCGTAAGGAAAATTCCTTTCTTTTAATTAAGTAAGTCACCAATACATAAATAAAACCTTCCAAAGTAATTTTCTTTTTTACAGAACCAGGAGGAAAAACATATCTATTTAAATTATACATTTTAATGTGTTTTACTGAGTCAAGCTCCTTCATATTTCTTCCTTTATAAATTATATAAATAACTATTTGGGGGGACATTTTATGGTGTAACACAGATAGAAGATACTGGGGAAAAGTAGTGTACTCACCTGTGGAGCGCTTCACTTTCAGATCTGATAAAGGAGGGATAGGGAACGGGGTAGGAAAAGAAGAATAAATTACTGTAGTCTCATATTCACACTTTACTTTTGTCCATGTGAAATGGCAATTTTATACAGCTGGCACTGAGGTAAATCCAAATGATTTTTGGGGACACACTGCCTACAATAAACCAGGGCTTGGAATCAAAACAAAATTGCAAGTTTAGGCAATGATGATGTTGTAATAAACAGTTCTGGAGCAGCCACTACCAGAATGAACCATCCTTTGACAGGCCACTACTCAGTCTGAGCAGCACTTTTTCAGAAGATAAACCCTTTTCATTTTTCTCTGACACATTATGGGGGTTTCTTCTTTGCATCACCAGTTGAAGATGGTTTCTAATAGGAAATTTTGGTTCCCCCCTCCCCCAACTTTTTTCTTCTCATTGGCTAAACCTCTTAAACAACCTTCCCTCAGTTTTTCAGTTCTCTGTGTTTTAACACAGTCTCCAAAACCCTTTAACAAAAATAGCCCAATGCAGAAGAAAATATCAATTCAGTTTCTTAATACTGTCAGTGAAGTTCACCCCTGCCGTTCTTATCCCCAGCTCCATGACTTTGGAAGTGGTGGCTGGTGGTCACACTGTTCCCTAGCACAGAGGGAATTCATGGCCTTTTGGGAAGAGTGAACAAAAGCACTTCTGAGTGTGGCTTGTCCCTGTGTTGTCAAATATCTCATCCAACATGTTTTAGCCAAAAAAAATGACAAGTGACTTCAAAGAAGTGCATAAGGAATCTCTGACACTTTCAGCTGGTGAATTTCCACTAAATAAATTAAAAAAAAAAATAAAAACCCATGCTAACTAGCTAGCTGCATAAAAGGACCATTCTTTAAAAAAGAGAGTCCAAGTAGGAGGCAAAGTGGAAGAGAAGCAAACATCTACAATGCTCTCAATTTGGTTTTGACAACTGGCAGTCATACCATACACTTCAAGGGACTGTGAAATGCTACAGTGTTTTGCCAAGAAACAGGAAAACGTGTAGGTGCTGAATCCTGAAAAAAGATCAAATTAAATAAAATGTTCTGAGACAGGAGATTTGTCACAAGTGAGGAACACATTACTGTGGAGACTTAATTACCAGCTCTCATGTTCTCCTGAATCCAGGAAAGCACCATGCTGAGGTCTGTGAATATTCCTGGGGATCCTCTGTTGTAATGTTTCTTCTTCTCATTCCTTATCCAGCCACGGGCACATCCCATCCCCCAGGAGATGACACCAGCAAGAGTCCAGGCACCATTCTTGCCTCGACACAAAAGGGGGCCTCCGGAGTGTCCCTGGAAAAAAGCCAAGCAAAATCCCAGGAGCCAGAGCTTGTGCAACTGAGCAAGCCTTAAGGAGTTTATTGGGGTCTCTTTTGTGCGTTACTGAAAACCTGCCTCACAGGGGACAGTCATTTTTAAAAGAACTGTGAAGACACACACGATTTTAGGGTGTTTATTCAGGATTGTCAGGAGGGGGAGAGACAGATTAATTCTGTCATGGGTGCGTCTCTGATGTGTTTGAGCACGTAAAAAAGGAGTGAGGAACAATCACTTAACCTTTATCCCACTTCCTCTCCTTCCTGTAATCCAATCCGTTCTGCTTTTGTCCTCAGGATCTGTCCAACATTAATTAATTTATCAAGTGTTCTGAAGTTAGAAAGCCCTAAGCATTATTGCACTGGGGTACATTGCAAAATTGCTCTCAGGAACCTGTCCTACAACCCATACAATATTTAATATGGAATCATGTAATTAAGTACATTGCCCCATGGGGAACTTTTGAAAGAATTCATACATCCAAACCTCCCAGTTTACAGGGTATTTATTTACTTTGGCACACAGAGCTTCTGAGAAGCACTCCTAAGCACACAGGGCCCTCAGTGCAGCTGACCTGGCAGGCGTCTCTTCCTCCATCTGGAAATCCAGCACACATGATTGTGTCACCTTGGACGGGTTTCTTTAAAGTTGATAGCGCTCTTGAACACTCCCTGCTGTTTAGGATTGGTACATTGGCTTCATACAAGACCTGAGGGAGCAGTCCATCTGAAACACAAATAAAAGTTCATAAGAAAAGCTGGAAGGTAAACTTAATGTCACTGTCAATACACCACAAAAATTGCTTGGGAACTTGCTCCAGGCCATGTTATGCTTACAAGGATGTTTTGGCCAACATCCAGGTTTTTGTATATAAGCAGTTTTACTTGAAAAAATTCCAAAATGTTTCAAAATTGAAATGCGGGTCTAGATTTTGTGGTGACCAGTTTTGAGGTAGTTCACAGGCAGGCATAGAAGCAAAGATCCCATTTTGAGATTACAATTCTTAAGACCCTTCGATGATTACTTTTGGTCTGGCTCTGGCCTGTGAAATCAAGCTCTTAGTTTCAGAAAAAAAATAATAATGTGAGTGGCTTACTTTCCTTTAAATGGCCCCAGCCACAAAAAGTGCAGATAAATCCTGCTTCAAACTTTTCACCTGGGTGAGGGAGACATGCCGGCAAAACTGAGGAACCTGCCACACATGGACACAAATTTTACTGGTAAGTATTTGAAAGAACAGTTACAGAAAGCTTCTTTTATAAGTGTTGGGGGGTTTTTAACAAAAAAAAAGTATTGTTATTTTTGTGGAATCTGTAAAATTAATCTCATATTGACAATTTATCTTCTGCATGCAAAGAACAATAACTTTTTCCTTATGGAGAAGAAGATCACAGCTAACTCTGGCCTTACTGAAGTTGAAGGTGTCATCCAGCTTCAGAAGGGCAATGTCATAGTTCATTGGAGTCCTAGGGTCAAATTTTGGGTGCTGAATGACAGATTTGACAGGCAGTGTCTGCTCACTGTTCTCCTTGAGCCTCAAGTCGTGCTCTCCTGCAGTGACATGCAAATATTTCAGTAGGTTCCTGTGGAACAGGAAAAGTAGAGTTCAGCTAATCAATCTTCAACGTGAAAGGAAAAAGCAGAGTTGTTTTTAAACAGAGAAGTTATTACTTCTGACACCCAATACCTTTCATCCTCAGATTTTAGAGCACTTAATATATATAGCCAGCAGGAGCTGAGTGAGCCCTGTAGTAGGAATTGGGGGACGAAAAGGACTGAGAAGAAAAATCATTTTGCTACAGGCCTGACCATGGTTTGGTGGTCCACCAAGGAACCAGCTCTTACTGTGTTTAAAAGTGTTTAGACACACTGCTTTTTGAAGGAGGATGGAAGATTTGGGCATAGGAAAGTACAGAAAAAATAAATTAATCTCTCTAGGATTCTGAGTTTATTAAAAAAAGCCATGAAACCACAGTGAATCGTGCTTTAGGGCTCCTGGTACCACATCACATGTGCAGCAAGGGGACACAAAAGCAACGAGTATAAACTTTTTCTTCTGCTTCAAATTAATTTTTTTACATAGACTTCCAAAATCAGTCTTTGTCAAACTCTGCAAGTTTATTTATTATTTTGAGATGTTCAAAGGGTTTTTTCTCCCTTTCAGCTAAAACACAGAAAATAACGATTAGAAATAAAAGGGTGGCACCTGTAAGTAAGCACCACAAAGAGATGCTACAGCACACAAGTTTCCAATCCACGTTTTCCTGCACCTGCAGCCTGCTCCTGAATTCCCACTGCATCCATACCAGTCCAGGGTGCAGTGAGCTGCTGTGGCCACCCACTGAGCAGAAACAACGGTGCCTCCACAGAAATGCTTTTGCCTTCTCTTCAGGGAAACCTGCAGCATTTAAAGAAGACACTCCCAATAAAGAAAATCTCTGTGTCTGCTCCGATTGCCTTTGGGGAGGAACAGAGGGAGCACACACGGGCGCTCTCTGAGGAGTCACACAGCCAAAGCATGCACTGCATTCCCAGCACATGCACTTCCACGGCATTCCCAGGATCCCTGAGCCTGAGAGATCCCAAACCTTGCTGTTGTCCCCTCAGCTGTGCCTTGGGGCCTGGAGAAAAGCAACACACCTGGAATAAATGCCAAGGCACCGAGGTGCTCCTCAGGCTGTGGTGGTGAGTGGTTGGCTGAGAATTTTCCCTTTGCAGGTCACAGGAAGCACTGCAAATCAAGGATGCCTGACAGCAGCCAGGGACTTGGGTTGGTGTCCTGTGCCCTATTTTTGAGCAGTTTCACTCATTTACAACAGACTCATCTACAGATACTCTTCCAGAAAGAGCGATAAATAAAATAAAAATAATAAACAAAACCTTATCAGGAAGCAGGACACGTTCTGAGTCCTCTCCACCTGCTTCACTGCTTTTCATAAAATCAGGCTGGAGTTCAACAATATATTATCATATGCTGGCTTGGGTTGGAGGGGACCTTAAACATCCAATCCTCCCTGCCCTTCCACCAGAGCAGTTTTCTCAGAGCCCCATCCAGTCTGCCCTTGAACACTTCCAGGGATGGAGCACTCACAGCTTCTCTGGGCAGCCTGTGCCTCACCACCCTCACAGTAAAGAATTTTTTCCTAATATCCAATCTAAACCTACTCTCTTTCAGCTTGAAGCCACTTCCCCTTGTCCTGACACTCCATGCTCTCGTGAAAAGTTCTTCTCCAGCTCTCTTGTGGGCTCCCTTCAGGTACTGGAAGGCTGAAATTAGGTCACCCCAAAGCCTTCTCTTCTCCAGGGCTTTGTTCTGCAGATAAAACCACATTTGCTTGTGCAAACCTGCCATGGATGTGAGCCTTGCTTCACCTGGTTTCCCTCAACGATCCGAGTGAAGAGGGCAAAATAACTCCACGGGTTGGTCTAGAACTTTCTGCCCACACTCGGGATCTGAGGGGGAAAAGCAGGAAAAGAAGGAAGGATTCAGTCTGGATTCAAGTTTTTCTTCTTTTTTGTAACACAGAATTGGAAGGCATGGCCTGGTGCAAAATTCAGTCTCTCTGCCATGTCAGGAAACACATCTTGTAATTCCTAAAACAAACTGCCCAGGCTAAAGCTAAACTGGGCTAAGAAAAAGACAATGTACTTTAGTTTGCAGAAGTTCTCCAAATGAGCATATTTTGGTGCAATTGTATCATATATACTAAATTTTGCCTCTATGAACAAACACCTGTTCAGATATTCTCTTTCAAGCAAGTTTTGGAATTATTTTGGAAATAAATCACTGTTTCATTATCAATTTCAGAAATCTCTTTACGTCCAGCATTTGTACTGAAAATATTTTTGTCGAACAGAGACAAAATGCACAATACACAGACCCTGATGACCAACAACAGTGGCTGGATTTCTCCAGAACATCTATAACTATGCCAGATTTACTTCTTCTTAACTCACTCTTATTATCATCTGCTGTGGCTGAGTGAAGCTGATAATCTGTATGTGTTTCTAAAGGAGAGTATTTACAGAAACAATTGTCTGCAGTGATTACTACTCCTTTGGTAGTATTTTAAGAAAGACAGAAGCAAAGCCACCAGTTCTGCCCAGGAGCAAATTGTAAAAGAGGAATTCTTTGTTTTTGCATTTCCCAAGCCCAACGGTGGCCACAATTTTATTTTTTTTTTCCTTAAAGATGAAAACTTCAATGAAAACGCGTTGAAAACACATCTCTAACAGAATTACTACAAATTCTGTTAAACTCTCCATTGGGAAAAATATAGCATCCATAATCTGGGACCATTTTGTTGTTGCTGTGGCAGAGGGGTGGGTGTATTCCAAGGATGTAGGACCAATACTTGTACAAATTGTCTGGGAAATGTGGAATTCTCCAACCTACCAAATGCAGCCAACATCTACAAAACAGGGTTTTTCTGTCACCTCAGGATTAGCATGGCTGATGGAAGTGGTTACAGAGTCACAATAATGCTGACACAATTCTACTTACACCAGCTATTAAATAAAAATCCTTTATATAGAAACAAACCAGTTCCTTTATCTGGTTTTTTCCCATTCTTTCCTAATTATCACGCCGTACACCTTTTTCCCTTTGTGCAAAGACACAAGGACAGGGGAAAGAGGAAACAGACAGATTTTTTTTTAAAAAAAATTGATTTAGGCTTTACCAGAAAGAAATTGGTACTGGGCAAATGGGAATAAATAAATAAATAAATGAAAAAAACAGATTCACAAAATAATTTTTTTTTCTTTCAGCATTGAATAACTCTATCCTCCTATGCAAGATTAAAGTGATACGCTAATTTTTTTATCAATATTATACCAAACCTTTATTATCTGTGTTTTGACAAACTCTGAAATTCCCTATGCTTTGCAATTTTTAATCCCAAGAGATTCCTGACTGCTTTACAGGCTGCTGGTTTCCATTCTTGTTTTCTATAAATTCATAAATCTTCACGAAGGAAGCAGGGACAATTTCTATCATTAATTGTTCCAAAAAATGAATACTCTGGATTTTAAGATGTAAGACAATGGAAGGGAGGACCCGCTGTGTTCTGTTTGTACCCCATGGGTAACATGATAAACCATGACCTTGCTGCAAATTTGAAAGTATTTCATTTTATTTATTTAATCATAAATCAAGGTTACCATTATTTGTTCTGAATCATCAAGGAATCAAACAAAAGTTTCATAAGAATTACTCATGGAAAGAAAACTTTCAGATAGATCACTCAGAGGGTGAAACCAGTGCAGCTTTTTGATTTCAGCACTGCCTCCCAAGCTTGTCGCTGCCTTGGAGCAGAACCATCAGGACCCAAAACTGTTAAATTGGACGTGAAATTTCCCTCCTACCTTTCTGAAGAGCAGCTGGCACAGCACAAAGCTCTGTGACACAGACCAGCCCCAGCAGCAGCAGCTGCAGCTCTCGGGGGGAAAGGCACATCCTGGGGCTGAGTGAGAACACGGAGAGTTTATGCCACAGAGAGGGAAATCCAGGCCCAAACCCTGCAGGGGAACAGCAGCTCGTTGGAGGAGAAGTTGCTCATTAATCCAGCCACAAAGCACTTACCTCCACTGAGAAGTTTGCCAAACTTAGTAGAGCATGATGCTTCTATGCACCATCACTGAAGTCTTTGCTGTAAAATACCAACTGAAATCCTCTCTGAAACTATTTTTTCTGAGGCAAAATGACAAAATGAAGTTACCATTGCATGCTCTGCTAGCAACACTTACCCAGGCAGATCTGCACATGGAAGTAGAACTCACATGAAGAGAGTACCAGTTGCTATTTGCCCCAACAATTTCTACAGCTTTTGAGGAGGCAACACTTTATATTTCCTGCCCACTTTATATTTAGCTAGTTTTACAGACCTGAGAAACACACCATGAGTTTATAATGTTGTTGGCAGCATGCTCAGTGTTTTACTGTTTGGCCAAGGGTTTCACAACAATCCCCCCCAAGCCACCATCAGGGATATCCCAACTATCATTTATGTGTTTATTCATTTCTAGTTTTTCATTCTTTCCTCTGCCAGTCAAAGGATAACAAACACCAGCTTTTATTCTGAATATGCAATTTTATAACAACTGAATATAAACCCTGTCCTAGAAACTTTGAGTTGCAGTTGGGTTTTTTTCTGTTATAAATACAGAATTTACTTAGAATGAAGTTTTCCTACTAGTCCTGGGGAAATCTCCATTTCTGCAGCTTCTGAGACCTGGATCACCAACACTATTCCAGCTCTAATCAAAAACTTTTGAAAGCTGCTTTCCTTCAGGGATTCATTTGTATTTTGCAGGGACAAAACAAGCCCTCCTAACCCCCAAACCAGTTCCATGCACAGCAGAGCTCTCTGCTCACCCACCACAACAGGATGGTATAAAAACAGGCATAAAAAATCTCCGTGGTTATGAGTGATGCTGCACAAGCCACTGATGAGAAATAGAAACATCCTGCCCATTTGGCAAAGGGAGAAACAATCAGCACATTCCAGTTCTCACAGAGAGGCAGCACTTCCTGTGCAGCATCAAAGAGGCCAGACAGAAAAAGCACAGAGGGGCACGTTCTGTACTAGCTGCTCCTTACCTGGGATGGCAGAACAGAAGTGGAGGCTTTCTTGTCCTGTTATTCCATGTTCCCCTCTTCTGCTCCCTATTTATAGTTCTCCTGAAGCTGTTCCCTTTATCCTCTGTGCAGACAGAGGCACCCCCCCACTGGGGAGCTGCTAGGGCTCCTAAAACTGGCAGCTTTGGCAGGCAGCACTGCCAGCATCATTCCTGACCAGCGTCACCCTCACCACAGGCAAAGGTCAAATCTCACCACTTGATCTCCATCCAGGCCTTTGCTCTGAATCTCAAAGCAGAGCTGGCTCTGTGCCCCAAACCTTTGCAGTAAAAAAAATGAAGCCATTAAATCACTCACTGTCCCAAACCAGGTTTTAGCAGGTAGAGCCAGTTCCTGCTGGCCCCAAAATGCTGGCACAAACCAATGCTAGTCAGCCTGGGCTGTCCCTTCTTTTGCTGTGCACTCGGAGGATAAAACGCTTGTAAATCAAAGTGTGCTCCGTGCTGTAGGAATGCACGGCTGCTCCTTGCTATGAGGTCATTAAAAAATAATCCTGCACACATCCAAATAAGTTTAAGACCAAGAGAATGTGAAGAATATTGATAATACTCATCATCAGAGCCCTCCAGTCGCTTTTTCTGCTGGCTCTGAGGGGTTTTCACAGGGGGTGGAGGGCTGGTGGGAGGGAGCACAGGCTGCATTGGGTCAGTGGAGCACTGAGATGGCCCAGCTGCAGGACAGAGGAAGTTTAATTCTTGCTGGAAAAGTTGCTTCTTGTCGCTGCTCCTGTCCAAGGAGGAAGAAAGGTGGAAAATGTCTTCACCCAGTGACAATGTGAAACTTAGGAGAAGGGGGAACAAGGAGTGAAGGGTGAAATGAATGGCAAATGCTGGTTAGTAATTAACCTGTTAGAAGATCAGTAGAAAAAACAAGATTTAAATGGGATTGGGTTTTTGTTGAGTTTGGTCCTGGGTTGGTTTTGCAGTTTGTTTTTTTTTAACTACAATGAGCTGTGCTTTTGAGGGTCACTCATCACATCCTAACAGTTTGCAAGGTCACTGCTGGAAAACTGGAAAAGCTCTAAGCTCAATAAAATTAATGGTCTCATATTTTAAACAAGATATAATATGTCAAAATATTAAACTTCATAAATCATATAATTCATGTATTATGCTTCTGAACCCAACAGTTCTTAACTGAAAGCAGATTTAGTTTTAACGTGGACTGAATGTATTTGTGTTTGGATAGTTGGGCAGGAATTTTGATTCTCCAACAAATATACTTTTCACCAGTTTTAACCTATTGTAATTCCAATAATTTGATTCAAATTACACCCAGGTTTGCTGTAACAAAAAAATGAAGTCTAATTCTCAAGGTAAGCCCATTATTGCCCCAAAAGCTTATGAAAGATCCTGAATGGCACCAGCACAAAACTCCCCTCAGTTTTAATATGCTTTAAAAGCCGCCATCCACCCTCACATTGCAAGAGGGGAGCTTGGTGTTCACTTTCTTCAGCCAGAGCCTTCATGCAACTTCAAAGATCAATAAATTGAAAAGCTGAAGGTATTAGAGATTCTCAGTTCTTAAAATCACAACATTAAGTGCCTCTGCAACTCACAGCCATGTTTTCCCGTCTCCCTCTGTACAAACAAAGTAACATCTCAGAGAAGAACCGTGTTACACCTTCACTGGGATTCAGGTTTTTGGGATTCATGTACTTTTTTAGACCAGCAGAGATCACTGATAAATACACCTGACTTGCAAAAGACATACTATGTGATTTCGGCTCAATATTCCCACATGAATCCTAGTTAAGCTGGTCTTCTAGGTTAGGATTATAGCTAGGTTTGGGTAAAAATTGCAAAAAAGACCTGCAAACTAAAATTTTGCAGTAAAAATGCTCACCGTGCTGTCAATTCGTTTCCCAGAAAGATTCATTTCCATGATTTTTCAGTCAACCAAGCATTTTTGAGGGAGCAAACTGTTTGCCTGAAAATTAAATAAATAGGTATGTATAAAAAGGTCAGAGACAAAAGTTTTAAGCCAGCACCATTTTGAACCTATTAATAAAAATGGTGCTGACAGGTGCTTGTTTCTGTACCAAAGACAAACTGACAGTGGAAAACCACGAGGCAAATCCTTCACAAGCGATCCAAAAGAGCTGCTGTGGGTTCTCACAGTGCTTTCAGGCTCCTGGTGGCTTTAAACCCAAAATTAGGCCGCTACCAAGAGGGCAGTCATGCCCCATCTCCCATGGACGTGTGTTGCTGCCATTCCCCTCGTGCCAGTCTTAGCTCTGGCCAGGCTCTGTGGAGACCTGAGCTTGTTTCATGTAGCTGGATTTGCTTTTGTAGCTGGATTGGCTTCTTGACCAAAGCTTTGAATCAAAAATTGAATGCCAGTGCTGATGCAAAGGAATGAATACATGCCCTGGACAGAACAGCCCAGTCCTTTCAAATGCAGCCCCCACTTACGATTTAAAATATGGAAATCCATCATGAAACTTCAGCCAGGCTGTTTTAGACACAGCACTGTCCTAAGAGCAGATCCAGAATTTTCAGTTCTGTTCCAAGCTTGTGTTCCCAGCTCCCATCTAGTTCTGCTTAATAAACATGTCTCAGCCAAGTATTCTGAAATGTTAAGGTATCACCCATCCCACTCCAGGGATTGTGAAATCCCTTTTCTTTGGGTGTGAAGATCCCTGAAAGGGCAGAGTATCTTTACAGACTTTTAGCAGCACAGCAGAAGTTAAAAGTCACCCAGTAACTCTGGAATTTAACCAGGAAAGTTGCTGCCACGCCGGCACGGCTTGGGTCTGCTCCACATCCTCCCAAGTGTTAGTCAGCCTCGTGGATCAGATTCCCTTGGATGCAAAGAGACTTTGAACACTTCCTCTCTTGCTCCCACTGGGTTCCTGTCACAGCCCACCCCAAAATTGAAAGGGCTGAGGGTTCTTGCCTCAGAGAGACACTGAGTTATGTTTTATTGCCTCCAATTAACTCAAGCAAGGACTCAGGGGGAACAGCAAAACAGGAAGGTTGGGTTTTGATAATGTTTTCACTTCAACTCTCTACTCCCTCCTAAATTCTTCAGCCGGCTCTCAGGGCACAGAACAAAGTGCACAATGGCAAGAATGTTCAAAGGAGCACTTGGGGCATTAAGACCCCGCAGAACCCCCCCAAGATGCCGTTTCCCAGAACACTTGGTCTCTAATTCAGGATTTTGGATATGCATCAAGATCTATTTGAGGCTCCTGTGCAAAAAAAGGAGCGCAATTTCAATGGAAAATGCACTGAGCTCTTTTTCATCCCGCAATGTGCAGTAGCTGATGTAGGAGCCAAAAGTAACTGGTACCAAGAATTAGAAGAAACAGCACCTGCTGGCCCATTCCCACCTTTCACTGCAGCTCCATTTCTCCATTTTCCAGTACATGAGAATTACAGACACAGGCTCAGTTACTTACACCTGTGGTGAGCCATTCTCCTGTTACAGCTGAGTCTTCTCCCAGACACAGATTTTACCTTTCAGAGCAAACCAGACCAAAACCAAACAAGGTGGACAAAGTCAACAAATGCAGAAACACTGCAGGCTATGAAAATGCATTGAGATATCAGCCAAAGCTTCCCTTGGATAGAGTCCAGCCTTACATCTACCGCAGAACTGATTAATTGAGAAAGGACAAACGAAGGAAGAGAGAGGGAACAAAATTGTGCTTAGCTGAAGAGTTTGACCTCAATATCTCAAAATGCTTTGTAAGGACAGATCAATACTAATGCTTTTCAGCTAAGATTTGGCATATGGATTAAACAAATCAGCAACAATCAGAAGCAAGTTGGTCACTTAGCTCCCAAATGGATTCCCCTCGGGAATGTTTTGTGGAACGCACAGTCTTAATAGCACAGTGGCAGCTCCTCAATGTAAATATAAATAAAAAATAGAGGAATACTAAAACATTCATTTTGTGAAATTGTATTATTTTGTGCACATAAGCAACCACTGCTGGTATCCAGACTGTGTGTTTAGCACTCTGTCACATCCAGAAGGATAAAAGCTGGAATGTGATGAGCCCAAGCCCATGGAACATTGCACCTCAGAGGAGCTGTGACGAGCACAAAGGGTGCGAGGCCCTGGCTCTCCTTGCTCACCTACTTATCAGGAAAAGGTTTTCCACCCAGAGGGTGGTCAGGCACTGGAACAGGCTCCCCAGGGAAGAGGTCACAGCACCAGCCTGACAGAGCTCGAGATGAGAACTGCTGGAGAATCAGGTGCTCCATTGCTGGCAGCTGTCCTGCCCTGCTTTGTGCACAGGGTCCATCCCTCCATCCTTCCCTCCCTCCCTCCATCCCCTGCCAGCATTGTGTGCATGGGGAGGAGCCCCAAGGAACCTCGCATGTGCAAGCGCTGCAGGACAAGCACCCCAATCCAGCAGCACATTTTTGTGTCACACCACACTTTGACAAGGACAGGTGAAACGGTGCTGCTGCCATGTGGCACAATTTGGCTGAACAAACATTCCTCAAATGGGCTTTGGAGATCAGGAGGCTGAACTGGTTCTCACAAGAACCTAATTTCTTTGTGTCAAATCAACTGCACATCTCATACGAAACTGATGCCTAACAGACACGTGGCCCAAATCGAATCCAATACATCACCAGATTTTCGGAGAGCACAGTGAATACATTTCAGTGTCTGCTTTTAACAGGGGTGAACACTTACAGTATTACAGTGCTTACAGAGTATGCTCAAAATACATAAATACGCCACCTCAGGCAGGCAGCAGTGAGATGAATCCTTGCAGATTTTTTCAGAAACCTACTTAAAATAAAAATATCTTGCATCAGCCTGGCTATGCTGTCAGTCATGTCTGCACTTCACATCACATCAAGAACAGGACATGAAAGGAGAGAACTGCAGGTGACTCCAGGTATCACTGCACAGCCTGTTTCACAGTGGGCACCTCTGCCTGGCCAGGAGATGGAGCTGAGTCCCAATAGTAGGAAGAGATGAATGACCTGTCAAACGAGCTTAAAAGTGCAGGAGGAGGAAGTCCAGGAGTATTTGTGTTTGGAAGTCCATGTATTTGCTCTTGATCAGCCAAGTGAGACCAGCTTCCCTCGTCACAGGACACTGGCCCAGGGTCTGTTTGCTCTCTTCCAGGCTCAGTGTCCATGGCTAAATAATTTATTTTCAGGGCCCACAATCAAATGCAGTCAAGAGCAGCCCTCAGCTACTGGGGAGATGACACCAGACATGAGGAGAGAACAGTGAAGAAGTAGCATGCTCATTAAACTATTTATGTTGTGCCAAAAGCATAGAAAGGTGGATTTAAAAGTCTTTGTGGGTATTTCCAGACTGAAATCTAGGGAGTGGGTTTGGGTTTGTAAAAGACTGCAAGATACACAGTTCCCACTTTTAAACACGGAAATGGGACACAGAACAAAAGAGACAGAGAGGGGAACTGCAGCAAAGTTAAAATCAGAACTTTGCCTTCTGCTCCGACACTCTCGGGGCAATGTGAGATTGTGGGAAGCACAAGCAAACAAGCACAAAGAGCAAGCCGTTTCAGAGAGATGGGGAAAGCCAGCCCAAACAGGATTGCTGAAAAATGCTGGGGTATTTCCTTCGTTTTCAATTAAAATACAGCCAATAGCAGATTCCCCTGCATCGACATTTATCCTTCTAGCTGCCCCACCTGGATACACCCACAGCAACCTGCGCTGGAACGAAGGCAGGAGCGTTGTTCTGTTCCAGCTCTGCCATCAGATGGCAGAACAACACCAGTCCTGCCTTGGAGGTGGGTGAGCAACACCCCGTGGTTTGCTGTATAAACAGTCAGCCATGCCAGCAGCTGTAGAAATCAAAATGAATCGTTTTCCCTCGGTACTGCAAGACAAAACTCATTCAAACACAGTGAGATGTTTAAAGTCACATCAAAAGGTTTGGTTCACAATCCTTTTAAGGCTCTGTAGAAATTAATTTTAATCTGTTTCCATGACTGCAGGGAAAGCTGAAGGAAAACAGAGAAATCTGCAAAGTTCCCTAACCATAATGAAGAACCCCACGATGAACAACAGTGACACACACTCAGCACAGATCTTGCAGCAGGATTTTTGTCTGGCTTTGCCCATTTTGTGTTCATTCTCAATGGTGAGGGTCCAAGGGGCAGGAATTTGCAAACCCTTTCTGCCCTACAGCAAACCTGAGTAGGATTCACCCTTTTATGAGTGGATGCACTGACACAAAGTCAGCTGGGTTTAAGCTGTAGATCACTTGGAGTTCTCCAGCTGGATTCATATTCCTATTTTTTCACTTTCAAAACCAGACTCCCGCTCACAAGCAGCTCCTGCCACTGCAACCACCTGCAATATCTGCTGCCACAGGAGAATCATGGCTCAGGTATTACCAGCAGTGAAACACTGGTTCTTTCCTTTAGGGAGCAGACATTGTGCTACAGAAGATACCACAGCAGGATGAGAGAGGGGAAGTAGAAAACTTTTGTCTTGAAACCGAGGGGATTCCCTGTCTCTGCAATGGTTGATGTAGCTATAAATAATGAGGAGGAAATGAGAACTCTGCCTCAACAATATTCAGTACTTTGAATGTGCAAACACAACTGAAACCTTTGAAAAAATAATTGGGAAGGGAAGAGGCAAAAAGAGTGAAAGCAAAAAAGCTAAATAGTGGAGCTACTAAAAAACCCTTTGTTTGTAAGCAAAATGATCATGCAAGCTGTGAAGCAGAGACGTGGATGTTCAGCCACCCCACTACACATCAGCTTTGGAAGGGATAAATTTCAACTGTCTCAGCAATATTTGGCAAAGCTGACAGAGCTTAAGGGTTTAGGTTACTCCTGTCAGGCCTGCAATGACAGGGCAGAGCCAGCTCCCAGCAGCACATTGCAACAAAACGATCACAGAAGAGTCTTAAAAGCTTAAGAAAATGGATTTAAAGGAGTTCCAGGGCCGATGTGAAACTGCAGTGGGTGGAAAGCTGACCTGTGCCACTGGTCGATTCTCTTGAGCACTCCAGCCAAGAGCTGGAGGCCTCTAACAGCATCACAGAGCACCACAGAAACCACACCATGCTCAGAGGCAGGAAGGCTTCTGCCTTTCGTCAGCGGATGTGAGAGATTCACACCATCAGCAGGAGCTGAAACTATTGAATTCTTTGCAGAACAACTGCAATAGAGTCCTCCTAAGCCAGGCAGGCAAGTTTTAGCGCCAGCCTTTCCTGAAGACATTAATTTCTGACATAGTGCCACAGGGAGATTGGTCACCACATTTATTGCTGGCTCAGAGGCATGTGAATTCAACCAGGGCAGATACAGAGTTAATTTAAACTGGACAAGCCTTGCTCTTATTTTGATGTAAACAGGAGATAGAACTAAACCACCTACGAATTCTGGGCATGCTTAAGACTTCACGGCCGTGGGGGTTGGCCACAGCACTGTGAGCAGCACTGTGCTGACCGTGCAAGAGCTTCGGCCAGTTCTGAAGACATAAAACAGCCAAAAACGGCCACACAACAAAGTAGACAGCAAATACTAACTCCCTGCAGAAAAAAACAGCTGAAACACACTGAATAGCAGCGTTTCTTTCACAACTTTGTGCACAATGCAACCCTTTTTATGTAGGAAAGTGCCATGTCAAGCCCTCGGAACGCTGCAGTTCACAAATACTGCAGAATGCTGTAGTTTTGTGCCACTCTGTGCCGGTTTATATTGAATTAGCACACACCACTTTCTGCACTGGTCCTTGCTCTAATGTAATATGCATGGGGTTCCATCACTAATTCATGGTTTAGGAACTCTCTACCTTCTCTAGAGCAAGGGTCAGGAGTAAACTATAGTTTTTGGTATCTTTTCATGCAAACAAAAAAAAAGCCTCAGCCCAGAAAGCTTGAGTTGGTACGTTTGTATGTGGGCAGATGGATGAGAGGAATTGGGGTAGGATAGAAAAATAACACAGCAAACTTCATTGAGACACACCTTTACCTCCAGAGTAACCTACCAGAAAAAAAAATACACAAAATCCCCAAACAAACAAAACCAAAACAAAATACCACACCCCAATACTTCTACCTGCAATGTTAGAGGTCCCCTTGTGGGCTTGGTAGAGCCTTTGGCAACCTGAACTGTTCCCAGGCAGCAAGAAAGCAAAGCAAAAGGTTCCTGCAGCTTCAGACCCTCTCTCAGCCTGCAGGAAGGATGCTGGATTTAGGACTATGAGGAGTTAATAATTCAAGCAGTCTCCAGTATTGTCATTGTTACAGGCAGGAAAGAACCACGAAAGAAAGGAGTGGTTGCTCGCTAGGCGTGCTCAGTGTGAGTCATTTTTCAAACAGCAGATTGGAGTTGAAGGCTGAGTGCCCCAAAGCCTGTCCCGGGGGCCAGGAGTCACCACGGAGCACAAGAAGCTTCTGGTTACAGCCTGATTTTCTGGGCTTTCACAGCCTTTGTCACTTGTGAGCTGTGTCCAGCTGAGGTTCTCCTGCCCAGATTAAGTTAAAAACAGAGTTGATACACACAAAGCAACTGTCTGGACTTCATAAAAGTGGGAAAACCTCAGCAAAAGAATTTGGGTGCACTTCGGCTTAAAACTTCTTGAACTTGAAATTTTATTTTTTAAGTTATATTCATTCATTCCTCACTCTGAAATCCCTAGTACAAGATCCTATTATTAAGTGATGCAACTGAATAAACAAAACTAGGATTTCGTATCAATTAGTGTTGCATGAGTGGCCTCTGCAAGGGTTAGAATAGCAGAATGGCTAAAATAATTAAAAACAAGAAAAACAAAAAAACCAAAATCAATTCAGAACCTCTGAGATGCCACTTTCTTCTGTTGCATATTTTACACACATTTTTGGCCATCTGGACACTCAAAGACTTCAGTCTGTACAACTCCAGCTGAGGAGCTATGGAGGAATTATAGAGGAGTTATGAGAAGTCCAGCTGAGGCTTAATGATCTTGATCTTCTTGGCCAAACAAATGAGACCAGAGAAAGCTCTGTTTTGCCATAATTTGATTGCTATTGGCATCCAAACGTCCCAGCAAGCACTGTAGACTTCACTCGTGCAAAGTTCTTTCCTACAGAGAGCTTATGATTCTTGAAGCAAAAAGTGCTGCTTTTAGAATTAAAGTTTAAATTAAATCATCTGCTGCTGTGTAACTTTAATTGGCCAACCTCAAATGGCGTCTGAGCTGGGGTGTTTGCCTGTTTAGACACTTTCTTTCCTTTCAGGAAACTTTTCTTTAATCAGAACACTCCTCTTACCCAGCAAAATGTGAAGTGCAATAGTGCACAAGAACGACAGAATGGTTTGGATTGGGAGGGATTTTAGGGATGATCCAGTTCCAGCCCCCTGCCATGGGCAGGCACACCTCCCACTGCACCAGTTTGCTCCAAGGCCCATCCACCCTGGCCTTGAATCATTGACAGGAGCTGGTTTTTCCATTCAAAGTGTCCTCGACACAACGTCTGTTTCCACAGGAGACTCACTTCGCTCTTCCCCTCGCGCTCCCGGGTTTGGAACCAACAGCAGCAGGATCAGGCCTGGCCTGTTTGCCAAGTTCCACCCGGCCTGGCTTTAGGCTGCAGAGCTTACCATGGAAACCCTGAGGGACTCCAGAGCAACCAGGGCTCTGTGAGGTGCTGCAGGAATGTGAGCACCTTGGGGCTGCCTCCAGGATTTCCCGGATTCCCTCTCATTGGGAGCCTCGTCAGCAGTGACTGGCGTGAAGCCCTGCTGCGCCACAGGAGGGATAAACAGGTGTGGGACAGGGGATTAGAGCTCTGCCAGGGCACCCAGCCACCATGAGGGAGACACAAGAGAGTCAGACCAGAGCAGAACAGCAGCCCCTGTTGTGTCTGACGGCCCAATTCAGTTCTCAGCAGCAGAGCACGCAGCAGTCGCCAGCAGCAGCACTCCCTCTGTTCATCACTGCTTACCCAAAGGTCAGCGTGCAGCAGCAGCTCATTGTACCAGCCCCGTGGTAAAACCTCCTCTTTTGGCTCGTCCTCCCTGTTCAAATGAGTTGTCACTCCAAAAAACACGCCAGAGAAACAGCATCTGCAATATTGTTATTAAGGGGGTACCAGCACTTTCTCTCGACCGCTGCTTAGCTCTGCATTCAAGCTGGCTTTAAAAATTAACTCTAGAACACAGCTCCTGCAGAGCTGTAGGAAATGTAAAACTAAAATGCTTTTTTTATCCCCTCAAATGCGTGCAGTTACAGGGTCCCAGGCTGTTTTCATTAACCGGCAGGAGGAAAGTGCCTTTCATGCAATACAACTGCACCTACTCCTCTACCTTCACCTCCCCATTTATTGCTACCTGCTCAAGCATGTGCAAAGAGCACTTTTAAGCTCTGACACTGTCTCTCAGCAAGCTCATTTACCAATTGTCGAGCTTTCAACCCCAATAGTAAACAAAGTACAGCCCACACCTCTTAATGTAGCTATAAAAATAGCTCTTATGGCATAGTTTTTAATTTTTCACACTCTTTATTAATCCTTTCTATTCACAGCTCAGTTGTCCTGGAGCAGAACTTACTGACAACACACGCACTGGCTCTCTGTGCAGCATCTGAACAAACCCAGAGCTATAAGGCTCCAAACTGCATTCAATACACCTGTAAGGGTGAAATGGAGATGGTGGAGCAGTGGAAATCCTCTCATCCACCTTGCACTGCAAGCATTTGAGCTTTTGCTGCAAAGATGGACACTGGAAATCCACTCATACATTTGTGTACATATATATATGTACACAAATATACACATATATGCTTGTAGAACTTACACCCAAAAAAAGGAAATCATATAATCTAGAGGGGATGGTTTTTATTTAGAAGCCGGCACTAGCATTTTAATCTGCCGTTTAAGAATGAGATAGAAAATGTTTAATTTTAATACAATTCAGCCTGGCTAAATAGCACAATATAGTGTTAAACTTCAGTTAATTTGAAAAGTATTGCCTGTATAGGTTATTTACTGAAGTACTTTTAAAGCACAACATTGGTACCAGGCACCACTCACAAACAGTCCCCTGAGGCAAGACTCTGCTTAAGAAGTTAATTATCGGGTAGGAGCGATCTGGGCTCTGTTTCTCAGTTCCCAACAAACAACTAATCGTCAGTCATTCCTCTCTAAAGAAAAAGAAGTGAAAGAACAGCAGAAAAGTGTCAGAAAATCTGCTCTGATAATGTTACAATTTGAGTACATATCAAGGGTAATTGCATGTCACTTCTTCAGAACACTGAATACTGCTTTTCTAGTAAGCTTAATAACACACAGGGCTCAACATGTTAGTGCAGTTAAATCCAAGCAGAGCCTACCAATTCACATCACGTGTATTCCAATTATTTTAGCCCAAAGACAGCCCAGACAGTGGCCAAGAGTCTGTTGTTCAAAACCTGCAACACAATCAAATTTCACCTACAGCCTTTGTATTTTTATCTTCCCTCAGATAGTTCATTTTGGCAGAACGGAATTAAACAGCCTGAGACATCACCCTGCAGCAATTTTACTGTAAACTAAACCCAATTCCTGCAGGAGCAAAAATCAGTGTTTGCAATCATCTAGTGAGGGTGTTTACTTCCCGAACACAATCTCTAAGGCAGTTACAATTCCCACCCTAAAGGAAGGGACAACAGTAGAAAGATTTTAAGAGCAGTGATTCATCATCTACCTTCCTTTTTAACTTTCATTTTCCACTCTTCTTTCAGCCAGGTGCAAATACTGCCAACAAGCTCTGTTTTATTTAATCCAGTTGTATAAAATCAGACACTATTTTACCACTTTCCCATTCCTTTTAAGCACAAGTATTTCTTGCTATCAAAAGGCAGCAGGGCAGAAGGCTTTAAACAAGTCTCAAGCAGTAATTTCTGCAATAAGGCTGAAATGTTTCCTCTCATCTTCCACCATCTCCCACCTGCAGTGTGTGTCCATCTCCCTCTGTGACTGACTTCCTAAGGGATGCTGTGAAACTGCTGCTGCTGAAAAGAGCGAGCAACAGTTTCTAGAAGGGTGACTGAGAAGATGCAGCAGCAATCAGCTCTCAAAACGCCATGAACAGAACAGGAGACACCCTGGGCAGGAAGACTGACAGCAGGTACCCTCAGTTTAAAGTGGTGGCAGCCCGTTCTTTCAGCATCACTTGAGGCACAGTTGAGCTCGTTCTTCTGCTGCTCTAAAGCCCCAGGCAGTTACTGTGCAACACCTGTGTCTTTTTGCAGCACCACATGCTAATAATTACCTGCTCAAACTCTCCCACCTGCGTTTCTAAAAATAACAAGGTGATCTTAACATAGGAGCCAGCCAACGTGTCATAGGTGGGAAGAGGAATTAAGGGAAAGATGACCTGTAAGAAGATTTCATGCTTTAAAGATTATAATCATCCCTCATGATGCAAGTCATCATCTTCACTTGTCATGTTTTAATAGCTTTATGACAGCAAATGCAAAAAACATTTCAGTGTGGTGACAACAACCTCTCAGGATTATGAAGGGTGTTACTTGGAGTGTGCAGGTGACACTGGCTTTCCACTTAGGGTGTTTTTTCTGGATCTGAAGTGCCTGAGGAGATGGCTCTTTCAGGCAAGTTATCTTACCATGCCACCACACACCCTAAAAGATGCCTGACATAAAAAGGTTCATTGCTAAACCTGCATGCCAAGCACCTCGGAAAGCTCCCACAAGTGAAAGGAGCATCTTTTTCCAAATTCTTCATTCAGCCTTTATGACAGCAACACTGATCACTGCTGGCTCCCAGGATAATAACATTTCAACAAGACAGGAAGCAAAAACCCCAAGTTTCCACCAGAATGACTTAAGTGACAAGACTGCATGAGTCTAAAACAAAGGAAAAAAGTCCCAAGAAGAACTGGTGGATGTTTTTGCACTTGGCTAAAAAAAGTTCATTTCTAATTAGAAGCAAAGTTATTTGATAGGTATTAGGACAACCTTTAAAGAGAAAAGCACCAACTGCTTCCATATTCTGTGCCTCTGAGTCTTCAGAGCATTTTTCTTTTTACCAAGTCATATTAAAAATATTTTAGCTCATTAATTTAGACATAACTAGTATTTTCATATCAGTACTTTCCCTGCAGTAATAGCAGAGACTGATAAAACAGGGAGATCATCCAACATTTGAAAACATGGAACTGTTCTCTCTCTAACTAGAGGACTGCTATAAGAAAAGCCTTCACAGAATACTACTGGAGTAGAAGTCCCTAAAATATCTTCAGCCACCTAATGTCCCATAGAATTTCAAGTCACGTTTCATGCTCTTTGAACTCCTACATAGGTGCTAAGCACCCACTGGCTCTGAAATGCAGAAACCACATGGAATGCAGAAACCAGCAAAGCAGCAGCCAATCTATCCAGAAGGTGACTTACTGGGCTAAGTGCAGCACATTCCTATTAAAAATGGATAGACTTGGTTTTAAATTAGAGTCGCAAAGAGTGGAAGTTACCTTGAATGTTTTTCTTTCCAAATCAAATATTTATCAGAGGAAAACCACAGGTGTCACTGACAAGGAGAGATTAGCTGTGACTTAAAACCACACACCTGGATTGAAAAGTGGTGAGACATGCTCTGCTTACTAAGTAACCTTAAAAGTGCATGTGTTAGCCCAGGCAAATTAGAAGCCTTTCATGTGTTTCCAAGAATTAGAATTTAATAGTATTAGAACTCCAAAGTGGCACTTTCCCTACAGTGCCTGGCATTAGTGAAGTGTTTCCAACCAAGAGCATCCAACCTTGGTGTCTCAAGTCAGCCGAGCGGGTGGCAAGAGCAGAGGCACCAATGGCAGCATCTGGGGCGAGGATGGACAAGGAAGGAGCCAACAGTTTTGAAGAGCTGCTTTGCTCAGTGCAATCTAACACTCCAGCAAATACTCCAACACCAGAACTTACTGAAGCACATTTAAATCCAGAGCTCTGGTCTTCCTTTTTAAAAAGCCTCTTCAGCAAGGGGACATGGAACCCAAACCTAAACATGGAAGCTGCCTACTGGATTGTCATTGTTGCCAAGTGACACAGGAGAAAAAGGTGATTATTGTGAGTCCTACATTAGATCTAGCCTGAAGCAGACTTGAATCCTTCCCCCAGTTACTAGGTGCAAGATTCTGAACCTATGTGCTGTGTGCATCATGCAACAAATAGCAGGTTTCTGACCTAAATTGGGAGAGCCTTTATGAAACAGGAAGGGTAAGATGGGTTTGAAATGTACAGGCAAACAAAACCCAGCCAGTCTCTCTCAAAGTAAAGGTGACTTCACACAGTTGGAGAATACATGAGAACAAACATTAGCCACATTCAGCCTGCTCCTCCCTTATTTTAACCATTTCCTCTTGTTTCCACAGGTCTCACTCTCTCCCACCCCACAACGTGACTGCTTTTGCAAAGTCTCTGCTTATTTTAAGCATCTGCCTTATGATTCTGAATCATACTGAGAAAGCTGTATACTAGAGGAAGTCAAGTCTCCTAGCTTTAGATTCTTGAATTCCACCCAAGTAGGTGCCTAAAACAGCAAGCATAACTATTTGTGTCCCTGGACATCCAGTTCTGGGCTAATTTCATCAGGAATGAAGGAAAGGATGAGCTACTGAGTTTCATAAAAATAATTCAATGCCATCCTGAATGTGGATTAAGGCTGACATGATACATGAAAGTTAATAGTGTCTAAGTACTGAATAATTTTCACTGAAGTGGCAAATCAGATGTTTGTTGATGCAAACAAGAATAGCACAGCTACTTTCTGCTGCTGGTGGACACAACTGCTACACAGAGGACATAGCAGAAACTCCTACCATATGGGGCAAGGGCAGTTTAAGATTTAATGCTCATTCTACTCCCCAGAACATTGTAACTAAGTGGTGGTTTTCATTTTTTAATTTCCAAGAATCTATGGCAACTTTTTTTTTTCCATATGCTCATTAAGAAGCAAAAGAGGCCTTTTATCACTTGCTTCTCCACGTCAGGCCAGGAATTTTCCAAAAGTGAGAGTAGCTACAGAATCACAATCCTCAAAGTATAACAGGTCAATTAGAATGACATTAAAGCCTTATGGTAACAATCACAACACTTGAGGTTAATGCCTGTAACAGAATCAAGAATAAAAAAAGTCCCATTCACCCCACCTAGGACCCATGGCTCTGAGAATTCCAGTGCATCATCAACATGTTGGAACTTTCGTTTTCACCAATTAGTCACAGTTTCTCCCGCTTCCCATAGTATGAATAAAAGCTGCTCAAAGCTGTCATTGTTCCATATTCCAGAAGAGACAGTTGCATAATTACTAATTACCTATCAGTGAGTTACAATAGTCGTGGAGCAGGGAAAGCCAAAGCTCCTGCGCTGAAGAAAAGCACTGAGATAACGTTAAGGAGAAAAGCATTTATAAATATCTTGCAAGTGGAAGCGGGGTTAAATTTAGTTCGAGATGGCAGAGCAGCAGCTCGGTTACACAACCTTTAACTCGCAGAGCTCTGCAGGCAGAAAGGAGGCCAGGGCTGCCTGAGGGGCTGAGCAATACTCCACAAGAGAGGAAGGAAACCTGGAACTGAAAGTGGTACGTGAGACCTGTCAACCCACACTTCTAATTTTATGATGGTACAGCACACCTTGAAAACAAGAGCTGACAATTCGTGTCAGCTCCGCTGGAATTATGTCACTGTTTCTAGAGATTTACTCAAACACACAGTCAGTGTCTCCAGGCTAGACAAAAACTGCACATGCTTCAGCACAAAGAGATTGGCAAACAAAAATACACTTAAACACACTTACGTTTCTCCAGAGGAGCGATTCTTTCATGGCTTTTCTTCGTTTCTGTTTTCAAGTCTGCTCAACAGGCTGGGAAATACATACAAATATTATGGGAAGTTTTATTTCCCAGCTCCATGCTGGGTGCTTCTCAATCCATGTTACCTGTACAAACCTGTTCTTTGCTTCTGAACAATGTAGGATTTAATACTGTACTATGAAGAAAGGGCAAAATGTTCAACAGCACAAGACATAGGGGACAGCATCTTAAAACTTTTTTGCCCCTTGCTTCTAAGTTTGAATTTGAGACCAACAAAAACCATCTCTGTTTGGTAGTTTTAGCCTTAAAGGAAAGGTTATGTTTAAAGCTGGCAGACCCCAAACCACAGATTGCAGATCTTTAGGATTGTGTTCTTGATAAAAAAGGAGGAATCTGTGAAAACTGAATATTCCAAGAAATAAAGGTTAAAAAACAAAAAAACCCCAAAGCATTTTGGTGATGCACTAACTTAATGCTACCTTTCCCTCCCTCAACCACGAAATGTAGATGCCATAAATAACTGTAGTTGCTTGAAATGTTAATCCTAAAGCTTCTGCAAAACCACAGTACCTTTTCTAAACCATATGAAAAAGCAGATGGGTTTATGCTACTTAAATAAATGTGAAACTAATAGTACAAATGAACAAGCAATGACAGCGATCGGAAAAGTGGCTGACACAAAAAATCACCATGACCAGGGATACCTCACTGTGTGTTCTGATACCACCCCATGAAGATTTAGATTGTGGGGGTTTGGTGGGTTTTCTGGGATTTGTGTTTTGTTTTGCAAGCGTGAAATTTTTCTGTTTTGTTTTTTTTTTTAAATGCAGCATTAGTCATTAACTTGATTTTCACAGTTTCTCAAAAAGGAAAAGAGCATGTTCATGTATATTAAGATGGCATTTCAATTATCCAGGTATTTTCCACAAATTAGGCTAAACAACATAAAAAGACATAATGAACACCGTAACAACACTTTCAAGGGATTTGTTTATTTTTGGTTTACAAACAAAGGCACCCAATATTTCTGTTTATGTCTTATAAAAGCTCACAGATTTAGCATTTGTTTCCAAACATCTGTTCCTACAGCAGAGAAAAACATTACAGGAAAATGTAATTTTTTTCCTGGTCCCCAATTTAAATACCAGTAACAGTTCAGTGATAATGTTGTTTCAGTCTGTTCCTCTTAACCAGCTGATACCCCTCCTGTAACCTGCTAGTCAAAACACTGAGCCTGCATTCATGGACCAAAATACAGTTCCAGTATATTTGTGACCAACATCCTTCATGTGCAATCACTGGTGTGAAGCACTGCAATGGGACAGGGCTCCCATTTGGAAAAAAACCCAATAGTTCCAGGTAGAATTTCACAGACTGACCACAGGAAGTGACAAAACCAGCGGAATAAACGTGACACTGAATCTACTGTCAGCTCAATTGGATGATGATGAATTGGTGTGAGGTACCAGTAGGGCACGGAACAACAGTCTCCAAAGAGGGGAAAAAATGGGTTTCTAAATTGGCAAATGTTTAGTGTAGAGGTTAAATATGCTTAGGCTTAAAGTAATCCCTCTCTTTGTTATTTATCCAAAAGACTAAATTTCTAAGCAGTGTTTTGGACCAGAAGTAATCGGTTCATTGGCTTCATAGTTTATCTCAGTATTAACAAATCAACATTAGAAGTATCATGTTATAATGTTCATATATTATATTTATAGTTAGAAACAACCAAAATTCATAAGTGAATTGTTTCACAGAATAACTTTCAGAATATGATGTATTTATCTTTTGCAAACTTCAGCCACGTGCCAACATGGGACAAGGGTTGTCACGGGACAGGAGGCCCCTCTGAGAAAAGTCTCTAATTCAGGAATGCTTAAGCATACTCTCAGGTCTAGTAAGATACTGGGGGAGGCAGCTAAAAATGTAATACACCTACTGTATCTGTTAGAGCATAACATCTCCAAGCACAGAAGCCTTAATTGATTTCAGCCACAGTCAGAGGTCTCTCACACAAGGTGTGGTCCTAGACCATTTAGGCTTTTCATCACTAGCTTTATATATACACCAGTAATTTTAAAAAGGAATTACAGCTTAACTACTTACTACAGAATATTTAGCTTCAACAAGGAAGCCATTATCTTTTCAAAATGAGATATACACCTGCAGGAAAGGTGTCCTCTTTAAAGTAAGAGTTTTTAGAAGAATAGCAAAATAAGTTCTTTACAAATTTAATTCAATAGGACAAAAAACTACCAAGGGCAAGTATAATGTAGTTCTTGTGTAATTAAGTCATTATTTGCCTTTCCAGGCAGATTCAAGAACAAATTCATCAGTACAAACTGATCTGAATGAATAAACACTGGGCAAGGGTGCTGGTCAGTGCATCAATTAGTGGAACACCACAGTGTTCTCAAATCTGTGCAACCAAAATTTAAAGGGATCTTCATGTATTGCCTTGGATTAAAGAAACAAGGATTCAATTTTTTCTTACAACTTGCCATTTTTACAAATGTTTTCCCGACTGAAACAAAGTAACATGCAGAAAAATCTCAGATTTCTTCAGGTTTAAACCTAATAATTTAAGTTAAAAGATAGATGGAAGAACTGTTAACATCTATTCATTTTAGAGCAAGGTGCATCTTACTCTGCTTGCCCAGTGAAATGAGGTTTTACTAGGGCAGGGATGGGAAAGTGTGCTTGTGCATTTGTGTTGCCCATGCATCAAATTAAACAGTTCAGAGATTTTTAAAAAAATTATTAATTCTTGAAGTATTTGCTAACATTGCTTACAACTTAAAAACAGGTATATCTCTTAATGAAAGTCTATAGCTTGTCCAGCTACTATTACCAGCAATATAAATAGCAACTAAGCATAACAAATTCCTTTTCATTACATTTACCCTTTGAAGTCAGAAGTGTAACAATTAAGTGCTGGCTCTGTGTTCTCAATAAAAAAAAAAAAATAAATCATTAAAAAGAGGACAGTCAATGACTTTATTTGCACCCCTCTGGGTTACACTTCCTTTTATCTGCTCAATGCTAGGATCAATTCTGCTTTCAGAGTAGCAAATTGTTCATGCCGACACAAATGCAAGTTGGACACAGCCAGGTTCAAGCACAGAACCAAATCACAAAGTGCATTCTGAAGCCCAGATACGCAAATGGCCTTTCAGTAAATAAGGAAGGTTGGTTCATTTTTTAATTTCTTTTTTCTTTTAAAGCAAAGGAGGCACCATTGTTGCATCTCTACTTTGAGGGGAAGGGAAGAAGTGGCAAAACTTAAAGAGAAATTACAAAAGTCCTCCATTATTTTATTTCAGGAGATCCAGAGTCATTTATACACTTTTACAACTTGCAAAACCCTTTGTAATTTAGAAGAATTTCAAATAAATAGGTCTACAGCAACTAGTATCTACTATGCCAATATTTATCTTGTTCTATGTGGAGTAAAACTTAAAAGAAAAAAAAATCATGTTAAGGCAGATTCCAATCAAACTCATTCCAAATTGCACAGTTATGTTGGTCAGTGGTCTAATATGTCTTCCCCAGGTCAAAGAGTCAGAGTTATCTAAATGCTTTCCTACCCCAATTCAGTGTGGCACTTGCCCTTTTTATTTGCTCTGTCTCCAGGAAGATACATAGCTAACATTACAAATACCGTTTATTTCGCACTTCAATTAAAAATGAAATTATGCTTTACGAAATGTGAGATGACTACACGTTACAGGGTTTGTGCAGTTAGACCACCATATGCATAGATGTCCTAATGCTAAATTCTCTTTCTCAGTATCTCATGGTACTGGAGGCTCTGAAGTAGGAGAGGAACTTGTAACACAGACTAACCACAAAGTACCAGATGTTTCTTGCCATTTGTGACCTTGCAATAAAGATACGCCAGATCAGGATCACGAGAATCGTGTTGAAGCCGTAGCGAATGTTCCTTAACCTGGGGAGAAACAAAAGGAATCATTAAGAGCCAACGTACAAAGACTCTGAGGAAAAAAAGAACACCCTAAAAATTAACTTCTGGTGTAGAATTGAATTTGTTTATCTATTCAAGATACATTATCAGTGGCATTAAGTGAATGACAAAAGTAAGTGAGGAACAAACAGAGAAGGCCTTTCACTGCTGAAAAGCAGAATGAGAACTAAGGAGCAGAGTCAGTCCTGTTGTCAGTCACATGTACTTCTGCTTTAGAGCTGCTTGATGGAAACCTCCTGAAGCCAACATCACAATGGTAACTTGCCTATAGAAGGCTGCCAACCACACCAAAAAATATTTAACACTGTGAACTTTTCTTCTCCCCACCATGTATTTAAAATATCATAAATACGTAGAAGTAACTCCAACTGCCACTGACGACAATAACAAAGAAAAGAAAAACCAAACCACCTCACCCCCATCATTAAAACCCATCAGATTTTCCTGACATTTCCAGCCAAGGAGCTCAGCCTCTTCACTGCACTTTTAAACTCCTTCCTTCTCAGGGAACTACATTTAAAGTGCAGGATAAACTTATAGAGCAACTATGATTTTTAGCAATCTCTTCGCATGTAGAGATGGAAGCTTCAAGAAAAACAGCAACCAGAATTTGCTCAGATTTCTTAGAAACAGAGCAATTCTTTGGCTCAGCAGATCATGACAATTTGTATTTTAAAGTCAGCTCTTTTTAGTGAAATACTGCCTTTATCTTGTTTACAGGTAAGGCTGGGTTCCTCTACAAATCTTATTTGCAGAGAAAACCAGTTTAAATGTGTGTGTTACAAAAGCAACACTTTTCTGTTTGAGGAACAAATCTACCCAGTGGTTCCCTAGAGAAAGATGTCCCCTGGGCTGCCAAATCTGGTTAACACTAAAGCAGTGGACTCCAAATTCAGATTAGAGTTAAGAACTAGATGGTAACAAAAGAGACCAAATTAATACCTCAGAGTAAACATAAGTCAGAATCTAAACCTCTTGCTAAACAATCCACTTATAAACTTGAGAACTGGGGGCAACCAGATGCTGCTCCAATACAAGATTATTTCTCATGTTATTTTCAGTATGATCCTTTGTACAAAGAATATGTGATACTATGTGATCAACAATGTGATAATTTCTATGCACTTTTTAATGGCATCTAAATAGAAATAAAAACCACCTGAACAAAACAACCCAGAAGGGGACACTTGTTTAGCTATTTCCACCATGATCACAGATACCATCTTTCAGAAGTGTATTTGTGATTTTAACATATACCAAACCACTCCACAGCTGCAAATCCTTGTCTTTAGAATGATAACACAAGCCACAATCTGGATTGTTTCTCTTTGTGCTATCAGGATTGCAGACATGACATAGCATTGCAGAACAAGATGATTTTTATTTCACTCTTAAAAAGAGATAAATCAGAACCTCTACAGCTGCCTTTATGAATCAGCCAAGAACAAAACAAGGGCAACTGTGCTAATAAAATTCTGGACAGTAACAATCCATTCAAATGGCAGGAATTAAGCCACAGAGAAAAGGCTAAGGGAAGTAATCCTAGAGCACCAACACCAAAGTGTCCTGCTCTGAAGTGCAGTCCCTGCCTGTTTATTCACCTGCCTCAAAAGATCACATTCCCAGAATTATTCCCAGAAAAAAGCTATTGTTCTATTAAACCTCCCAAACAAGCCATTCTGACCTGTGTAACCATCTACCTTTGACCTTCCAAAAGATACTTGGGTATAATTAAAAAGCTGGATTACAGTATCCACACCAGTGATCAGAGCTACAACCATAATCCCAGACTGATACTGTAACTATTAATACTGGGAGCAACTCAGGAGCAACAAATTTTCTTTAGAAAATGCTTCAGACCACTGGACTGGAACAGAAGAATTGTGGAGAACCTAAACAGGTGCTATGAAGAACAATTAAGTCATAACATGGAAAAGCAAACCTGGACAAATGCAGGACACAGAAAATATAAAATTATACTTAAAGTAAAAAAATTAAGATTATACTTACTTATTCAAGTGTTTCCTAGCTGCAGGGAGGCCTGACATTTCTTCATTCAGCACATATTTCTTCGTTCCCAGACAGTAATTTTCCATATATTCTGCCCAGTGTAGTTGTCGAACGTCAAAATTAAATGTCTGTGTAAGAGAAAAGCTTTCACTGTTAGTTCCCTAAAAATTCACCTCTATATAATTTAAATGAAAACAAATGTCTTTATTCCAGATAAATCCAATCTGTCTTTGCCATAAGAAAGTTAGCCTAACCTTAATCCTAGAAATAGTCCAAATTTAGGCCCCATTTCTGATTCAGCCACCAGCTTCCGACATCATCTCTTCCAAATTTCAATCACTTCATGCCTTATTTTCCCTCCTCAGCAGAAATTTTCTTCTCTCCACTCCTCAGTTTTCCCATTTCAACTGTCTGTAAGGAATGCCATTCTAAAAATAACTATTTTCTAGTATGCTATTAATTTTTAAGCAACTAAATAATTCTAATATGCTCTAAAATAAACAGTGCTCTGTGCCAAATTCACTAGTAAGCGCAGGGTTCTTTTACCTGTGCTTATAGTTGTACAGTTATATCTTAAACACAACCATCTGAGTGTCTTCTGCAGGAGAGAAAACTACTATGATGAATTTGATACACAAGTTTTTTACTGATGCATTGATCTCCTCATCTCAAGATTCTACAGCAACAGTGTTTAGATCCCAACAAAATGCAACAATTTGACAATTAAGAGTTCAAAGCTCTGGTGTCTGGCATTTTATTTTTCAAATTTTTCCTGAACTCAAGTTGCTAGGAGGCAAGAGGACAGGAAGGGGTGGAAACAACATCCACACAAAAATCACGAAAAGCTATTTTATTTCCTACTTTTAGACCCCTTATTTAGAAATTTGGCAGCTTTTCTGGAATGTAACTACTGAACTGATTCTGGAAAACACTTCAGTAGGAAAGACATCTTAAGTGACAAAATTGTTCAAATGCATAAGGGCATCTGAGTTTTAGAACTGTAACTGGTGATTTTCATTCTGCTGAATATTAACCAACAAAGTCACAGCAGAAGGGAAGTTGAAATTCAGTTGGGGCACCCGAGCCATTGTTGGTGGAGGAGGTAGGGAAAATTGGGAGTAAAGTTAAACCTGGGAAGAAACAACTTCTCCTTTTCCCTCAACAAACTGTCATCCTTGTTTCACTTCTCCCTGCCCTTCCTCATCTCTCATCATGTCACTGATGCAGCTTTTCACGCAGCCCTGGCACAACTGAAAGGATCTACCAGAAATGTGCAGTGCTGAGTTTCTGCTAGGTTAGCTCCACATTACAGCTCATGTCCTTATTCTATCTTGAATTCATGAGCTGCTACTCCCCTCTCAGTCTCTAGGCCCATACCACACAGCCACTTGCCTTTTTGTCTTCAGGGCTTAGCTGGTTCATTAGCATAGTCATGTTTTCAGTGCTCCAGGTCCAAGAATTGCTTGTAAAGTATTCTAACAACACCATGGTCTTATGAAGACGTGTTATTGTCTTCATCATCCTACAGTCCGAGGCATGGAATGGACAGGTTACATGGGTAAACATTAGTTCAAACAAGTGAAATAGACAATAAGATTTTTTTACCCTCCAACCCCCTGCTCCCACATCAAAAAATCCCATCTTGCTCTGTATGTAAAGCATATTATATTACATCAATAGGATATTTCTGCATAATATTGAAGTGAACTTTGGCTGTCCAATCTGTATAGAATCAGAAATTATCAGACAGTCTTTTTTTTCCTAGTCCTACTTCCCAGTGCAATAGTAAATTACCATTTTTTCTTTTTTATCAGGGGGAACAATATGTTGTCTTCTGTTGGTAACTCTTCGTTTGGGACAGGGAGATGGAACCCTTTTCCCTTCAGCACACTGAAATATTGAGCTGTACTCAACAGTCTGACTTGACAGAAGTCTCAAATTGCACAGAGCAGAAGGTCTGTGCAGGACCTCCCCCTTAAACAAGGGAGGAAGTTGCCCTGATCTTCCTGTACATTGTGCAAGACCAGATCTCTGTAACAGAACAGGGTTTTTTATTATGGTCACTAAGAGATCAAGGCTTAAAAACACCACCAGCAAAGGGCAGGAAAATATTTAAGGGCACAGACAGATCATAGCAGAACACGTTCAATGCTACTTCAAAACATGCAGAAATATCTTCCATCATCTTTTATTATGAAGAGGAAGAAACTCTACAAAACCATCATTTGGAATACAGAGAAATCATGTTATAAGGATCAATTTGGGCAAGTTTCTCTTTGATCATACCATCTGAAGTGGACCAAAAAAAAAAAAAAAGTCATCCAGCTTTTCAGATGCAAAGCTTCCACATTTATGATGAGAAAATCGTTTCAAGTGTCTCAGTGCTAGAGACAGCCACTCAGTTTTAGTAAGTACTAACTAGTACCACATGGCCTAATGCTATTAAATTCCTGCTTTGGGTGCTCAAGGCATTTCCATCTGGCAGAAATGGAAAACTGCTTCCAATTTGATCCTTATAGTAGGACACTGATCATTTTAAGCACAGTGGTATGGGGAGAGGCAAAGAAGGCAGAACCCAGTACTAACAGGAGAGGGTTTTCTGAAGGTAAATTTTGCCAGTACAGATCACAGAAGCAATAAAAACAAACTCATTTTTCTCCAAAAACTGCCTTGATGCATTCATACTCGTAGAAGGGATATAGCACATTGTCCCAGAAACTCCTCTAAAGAAAGTATTTTGCATTGCATTAGTGTCCCTTACTGTCACTAGCAGCTGGTATCTCAGTATCTACAACATTAAAATTTCCTCTTTTTCTTCTCATGGAATGGAGCAATACAAACCACAGAGACCACTGAAAAATGTAAAGTATCTCTAAAGCACATAAAACACAATTTTTTTTCTTAACCCTCATAGGAATATATCTACTAATTCACAACTGTCTTCAAATGTTACAGCACCAGCTGATTTTATTACTCAGCACCTCTAGAAGCTTTCAAACACCTGCTTATAGTTTCACCAGCTGGGCAAGGTGGCAACAGTGGGGGCTGAGTTGAACCAGAGCTCCTCTGATGCAGAAATAATTAGGAATAGAGACACTGTATCCAAAACATGTCCTATGCTATCAAGACTAAACAGAACTTTAAAAAAAAGTATGTTAGTTAAGTCAAAAAATTAGGAAATAATTCAAAACTTGGAAAGCAACGATCCCATTGGTCAGATAAGCCAAAAAGACCTCAGAGCAAAAAGGCCTGGATAAAATCAGTGCAAAACAGCATTTAAGCCTTTTTGCAGAGGTCTGTCCACTGATGGCCTGAAGATTATTTAACTTGACTTGCCCTTTTGAACCTTCCCAGTCTGTGTCCTTATGCTAAGCTGGACGAGCAGCTGAATTTTAGAGTGCTTTGACTGCTACAGTTTAAAAACCTTGTGCCCCTGCAAAAGACTAATTAAGCAAATGAATATCTGATTAGATAAGTGTATATTTTGAACTTGTTTCTGGCCACTGACATTGGTTTTCATTCTTCTCTAAAAAAAAAAAATCAAACTAAATTTAAACTAATGCAAAGACTAACCTCTGCTGGGATTCTTTTTGTGTCTGCTCATGGGTATGATTTTAGAGCTTCGCTAAGCTGATTACAGAAAAAAAAAAAAAAGCTTAAAAGAGGTTTTTTTCCCTCCCTCCAACTCAAATTGGATTTAGTGACTGACCACAGAACCAGCTGATACGACTCATCGAGGAAAAAATTATTTTTCCTTGTAGGGTTATAGTTTCTTGCTCTATCAGCCAAAATAATCCTCTTCTCCACATTATCTCAGCTGCTCGATCGATGACAGAGTTGGCAGAAGTGGACCAAGTTTCTCTGTGACACTTTGCTGGTTTGCACTAAATCAACATGAAACTACACTTTTCTTTGAGGGGAGGAAAAAGCAGCCTGGTGACATTGAGAGATGTCAGCAATGAGTGTCAGTCCTTTAGTGGACACTTGTGTAGCTCTGGCAGGCTAAGCTTTAACTTCAATGGCACCACATTCCTCCAGCAAATGGGAACACACATGACTCAAAACCGAGCACGAAGTCACACAATGGAACTTTATCCCTCAACGTGAAGTTTTAAAGGTTAGTTATTCCAAAGATAGCCATTGCATACGGGTCAGAAATATCAACACCATATATAACCAGTCGGTACAAGATCAGTCATTGCATCACACCTTCTTCATCAGCTGAAGACAGAAAAAGTCAGACCTCTGGACCATCTCACAGAACTGAGCATTAGTGGCAGGCAGCCATCCTGGGTGACTTTCACCCAGATTCAAGGTAGAATTTCGCCTCCTACTTTTGCAGTCCTTACTGCCATCAAGACCAAACACATTGCAACAGTTTGAGAAGCACATCACAGGAATTAAGCAAGTTAATTCAATCATCCATAAGTTAGGCGGGCTTGCTTCTATACCAGACAAAGTGACCTGGCTTAGGGCTACAACTGCAATTTGAAGTCTTACACACAACCTATCGTCTCCAGCTTAAAAACAGTCCTGATGCTAAACACAGACTGACCCCTCAGTGGATCTACAGGCTTCCAGTCTGCAAGTTTCTGCAGAAGCATTACAGATTTTTTTTTTTTAAGACTCCTCTAAAAAACATAGAACAAGCTTTTAGATTTGTCTTTGTTCAGATTTTCACCTGGCTGTATACTTTGAAGTGTAGGACACACTGCTGAATTCTTATCTTTCCAGCAGCTCTGTGCTTCCTTTAAGCACACAATTTAAGCACTTTGACGAGACAAAAATTTATTGATCTATTTAACACGATTATGCTTAACTCATTTCTGGTTTGTAAGACAGTAACTACATGAAAGGTGCTTCCAGTTTTAAGAAGCTTTAAATTGAAATAACAGATGTAAAGGACCTAATTTCACACCTCCCTCCATACATCAACCACACCTTTGCTTTAGCTTTCCAAGAAGCAGCAACAGAAGAATCGCTGCAGAAATCTCTGAACTACAACTTTAAATATTTCATGTCACATCCTTTTTACTCAGAGCAACTGGAAAGATCTGCTTGGTGTGCATTTTAAAAGGCTCTAACATTTCAAATATACCAAACTGCTTTTAAATAACACACGGTTCTGTTGTGCTAAGCACTATGCAAAGTTACAGGAGCAAACTATGCCTTGTATTAAAGATAATTAGACAACTAATAAGCTTTGCTATGCAACTAAGTATATATGGCAAGCTACCAACAACACTACCTTTAAAGTTCAATGCCAAGGTTTATCACCCCTATTTACATAATTGCACAATGCTAGAGCATTATTTAGTATAAAATATTAAATCTTCATTATGCCAGTCCTCTCTGTAAATGTTCTTTCTATACAAATTTGGAAGAAATATTATATAGGTTATTTCTTCCTTTCCTTACCTGTTAATATTATCAGAGAACCGTTAAATTCAAGAACCTTCAACTAGATGCAAAAACAGCAAAAAGATTTCCATTTCATCAAAATCATTGCTTCCACAAGTGAGGTACAAAAGAATGACTTCATATTGCAGAAAGATTACAACCGGTCAGTGCTTTGAAAACAGGAAGATTTTTGGTTTTAATTTTTACTATTATTGACATAATCGTTTAGTTCTGAAGGATCATAGACCTTATCTATTTCTAATTTCTTCTTTCTTCTACTTGTTAAAGATTTTCATTCGATTGCAGTACAATATCCTGATGGTATGACAAGAACACAGTTAAACCTGCACAGTAATTTTATTACTTATTTTTCTTGCATTCTACAAAATTCAGACTTCAGTGTATTCAGCACAGAGAGGGCAAGCAACTGCCCATGTGAAGGCAGGTTAGCAGAGTATTTGTATTTTCTTGTGTTGATTTTACCACATTTTACTATACTGTTCCTCTGCTAAATCACAGTGGGAAAGGCCAGATTTTTAATTAAGACAGCCCTTCTTCGCTCAGAACAGCATTCTATAGACTTTAAGAATATCCAGCAGAGTCTCCAATTCCTTAAAAGGTTCTAAGTACATGCTACCTGGTTAATTAATACCATTCTATCAACTGACAAAATGACCACAGCAACAGCAGTACAACCCCCCAGCCCATCAGTTAAAGCAGCTTTCAAAGTACTAGAAAGAAGTGCAAGAGGAAAGATCTGTCTCAAAATTCTTGTATTAGTAAACAACACTAGCTAGTTCCATTAGGATTTAACGCTACATGTCTTCCTTGCATCTAGGTATTCATTTGCTTTTACTGCTCCTGTTGCAGGCTCCCATTTTTAAATGCTTTAAAAAAAGAGAGAGGAGCAGTGTATAATGAAAGCTGCATTTCTGTAAATGGGCTGTGTAACCAACTTAAAAGCTGTGATTGCACTAAGCTTGGCTTAGTTCAATCTGCCATCTTTTCTGCAAACTGGAAATCATAGTTTCCATGATGGAAACTCATCCAATCACTCATAGTAAGCTAACCAGGAATATTCATATCAGTAAAAATTTATTTTCTATTCTGTAAAGTATTAATATCACCAATTGTACCAGTAGCAATGAAAGTCCTAAATTCCACCTTTAGACATCAAGTAAGAACTCCAGGAAAAGCAAAAACAAGATTCAACACTCCCAGTGTTAGAATATAAAACTAAGCTAAATATTCTAAACAGCATGATTATTCACAGCCTTATTTTACTCCCACTGGTCAAATACTCAGCAGACCAGCTGCCTTTCAAAGCCTGACAAGATTCTGGCAGCACTCCTTCAAAACCATTCGGAAGACAGGATGTTGGCATTTATAGTATAACTATTTTAGTGAGTGATGAAGTTTTCCTATCTGTCAGGGAATTTCTATCAGTTTTTATTAAAAATAACTTGAAAAATTCAAGAGAACCTACAAGCTAGGAACTTTTATGTACAATACCTTCTTTAGAGTTGAAAATCCTAAAACTTTTTAATGTGGGAAGATTATTATACAGGCACAGCCAACTGCCACTGCTGCTGCTCTAAGTATTACACTGTTGCAATTGAGAGGTTTTCCCCTACAAACCACTTACACAGCTCCTTTCTACTCATCCAGTACCATGTTACAGAGCTTTTACCCTCCCTGTAAGACAGACCTAGACTACAGGACAACAAATGAATACTTGCTTGTGTTAATACACTGTCACCACAGTGGAGGTTTTATAGTCTGAAGGCAAATACTTGTGAAAATGTAACATAAGCAATGAGTTAAGGTCATATGGCTTAGCAAATCTGAAACAAATTGAAGTGGTATCTTATATTCCTTCTACATAATTTAGTTTAGCCTATTATTTTCACCACTTTAGTTAGCCAAATACTAGCCTAAATATTATAAACCGAACGGAATGTTGAGATGATACAAACCAACACACCAGGTCAAATTGTATCATCCACAGGAATAATCTGCAATTAAAAGCTCAGTCCCCCATTCCATTTTCAGTTTATAAAAGCAACAACAACTTTAACACAAGCCACTTCCAAAAGTTTAATGACTGATGAGGATTCTGATCCAAGACATCCCCTGGACAGCATTGTTAGGCCAGTCATTAAACTCTTCAAAACGCAGCCACTGGATTGTTATTGCTTCATTAGTAAACCTACATAGTGCCCAGGCCATGTCTTCTTTACAAGCTTCCACCACCTTATGGGCAAGATATTTTTAGCCCTGTTCTTCTTACCATGGTTTCCGACCTGTCAATATGAGCAAAACATCTCCGAAAAACGACTCTAAGACGTTTTTTGCAATCTTATAGTGATACAATATGGGGTTGGAGGACAACTTAAACTCAGGTACCCTTAGTACATTTTCAAATGGATATAGCTTGCCATAAATAGTCAAGTGGTATTCTGTAGGAAAAAATAAGGATCAACATATTTTTAGTATTTATTATTCAAGAACAAACATCACTTGTTCTGTATCTTTTAATTCTCTTTACCTTAGCTACTCAAACCCCCAAACTATCCAACAAAAAACATTCTCATTTTTGCTAGAAAGTTCAAAGTCACTTTGAATTGGAGGACCTGTTCTCAGGAAAAAAGGGTTGAGTTTTAGTCACAAAACATTCAGGGAAAGAAAAAATACAAAAAAATTAAAATCAATATATGTCACAGTGTAAGCATAGCTTCATTTAAAAGTCAGAGGAACAGACAAGGCAGAGCCAGTCACCATTACCTTGGGCTTCTTCCAGTAATCCTGAGGTAGGTATCATACAGGAATGCTGGGGCCTTATGGCTTACAGCAATCCAGTAATGATATAAAAGGTGATTGGAAGTTAGATTTACATTGGGCCGTCTGAAGGCCTGCTCGAGAGGATTCCTCTTGAAAGTGGAAATTACATGGTATTCTGAGAAAGAAAAGTTGCATAACAGCTTCGATAATCACCATGTAAAATGTAATGCTTTTCAAAGTACATTACAGGCTACAGCATCAACACCAGTGTGTTATTTAAATAACCACCCTAACTCTTCTACAATGCACAGAAACTAAAACAGTTATAAGCTTTTAACTTAAAATGCTGTTGAACTGCTTCTTACTGTAATCAAGATGTGGTTTATGCCTTCATCTTCAGTATCATATTTTATTGTAGCTTCTCTCTTTCTGTTCCTCGTCCCTACCTTAGAGGTTGGTGGTTTCAAACACTGACAGCAATTTCAGTTTATAAAGCACATAAAGTTATTTAAATAGTCATCTATATTTCATGATTGCTTGTGTGAAGAATTTTAAAACAGACTGAGGACTCTGTAGTCATCTGAAGTGATTTTAAATGACATTTTCAAACAATTTATCCAAATTTGGGCATTAAGAAAAAAGCAATTAGGGTGGGACTCCATGAGAAACTCTTGATGACACCTGTAAATTCAGTACGTAACAGATGTGCAGGAGCAGGGTCTTTTAAAGTTATGTGGAAATTCACCTCTCCTTTTAATCTTCTCTTATAATTTTATGCTGTTGTTTATAGACAGCACTTAATTACCCTGATTCAAACTGGGATACAAGTGAAGTCAGCAATTTTCCAAGTTTGGTTGAAGCAATAATGTTTGCAACTATAGATCCATGCAAAATGGGCAAAAGCAAGTAAAATAGATTAAAGTATTGAGGTTAACTGAAAGAAAAAAATAATCTGAGTTTAAGAACTCAATTTCTAAAAAACTGAAAACTAATAAACAGTTTTTCTACGCCAAACAGCTTGTATTGTTCTTCATAACAAACTAGTACAAAGCTGTTGGCCTGTGGGTTACATCCTAGTCAGGATATATTAGAGTTGAAAATAAGTAGTCATATTTCTTTAAAGGCTACTCTTCTCTGTACATGAATTGTCGAAGTGTCATGCAACAACATGAAGATTAAAAAAGCCACCTCAATTAACAACCAATTTAAGCCAAACACAAAGAGCTACACAAGGGCAAAACTACTACCAGATCTCTCAATTATGCAGATGTACAAAACATTTAATTGTGAGCTGCTTATTCATATGTATTTATTGACGTTGGCATTACACCCAACATCACTTCTCTCCACACACTACCCACGCTCTGTGGATTAGGTCATGGCAGCAGCAATCAGAAAAGTCAGTTCTCCCATAGCTTAAGTTATAATGGAATAAGAGTAACAAAAAAATCCCAACAAGAACCAAATGAAATGGAGGTAATGGTGCAGAGGGAGAGGGGGAGAGAATTAACAGTGGAAGCTAATCAAAAAGCACAATACACTGCAAAATTGAGAGGCATGGCTAAAATACCATTTTCAAAAAATAACAATGCAATATGGTCTACTAATTATAACCTGTTTGATCTTGTTTTTGTTCTAAGGCTAATGAGAAAAAAGAAACATGGCATACCAACTTCACTCCAGTGGAAAGGATTGGTGGCACCTGTTGTACAGTTATACACCATGACTTTTCTTGGTCTAGGGGAAAAAAAGACAAAAGAGCAAGTCAGAAGAAAAACAACCTTTTAAAAACACAGACTGCAGAAGAGATACCCAAAGTTACCCTTTCCCTCAACAGCATCATTTATATAAAGCAGAAAGCATTAGTCTCATGGAAGATTTTTTGCTTTAGCATCTTTCAGTATTTTTCTCCTTCTTTAATTATCATATTTCTTTTATTTCAGAGAAGGCATCACCTACCATCACTTACACTGCTGCAGGCTGTATTGATTACAAACAAGATCCAGGAAAGAATTTTCAGACATAGCTTCACAGTGTCAGTAAGTGATGTCTTCCTCTGGCATAAGCAAGTTACACTTTGAGAGACTAATGCTGTCAGAACCTTAGATTCCTTTGTCCTGAGGGAACAGCAGGACACTGACAAGAATTTCAATACAAGACTGATTTACTAAATACACAATATAATTGCAAAATATTCAGTACTTTCTTTTGTCACCATTTATACCTATTAATTCCAGAATACCAGGCTGCAGCGAGTGTCACATTGACAACAACATCTATTGGAACAAGATCTGCTAATGCATTGGTGGAAGCTCTTATTGTTCGAAGAATTCCTTTTCCTGCCTTGAAGAACAAAACAACAACAAAGAGAGACAGAAGACCCAGCAGTAAAACATATGAAGCTTTTCTGCCTTCCAAAAGGAGGGGGGAAAATTAAGTATATTCATTACTTACAGCAATGAAGATACCACTAGGTCCATTGAAGTTATCAATCCAGCCCTATTAGGAATGGGGGAAGGAAAGGATTTGATTAGAGTATACTGAACTCAGCAGCTTCAAGTGAAAATTTGAGCAGTTTCTGTATGTGTAACGGGTGGAGGAAAAGGAGGTTAAAGAGGAGAAAGATATTTCATTCCATGTTGCTAAATAAAGTTCCTCCATAGCAAATTCTGGTGATGTATTAAGTTCCTATGACTCAGACAAGAGATCTACCTGTAGGACTCAGTGGTCCTTGAGAGCAAGATGCTTACTTATTTCTGAGTGAATGAACTGCAATTGTCCATAAAAATATGTTCAAAGTATTCACGTTTACAAGTATTCTTAGACTAGCAACTCAGATTTTTTTCATTTTTCAACCAAAATACGTACTTGCTCAGCTTTAATGACAGTATTTAGACACTACACACTGTATCAGCTGTTATCCAGAAGCAACCTAGACACAACTTCAATAGTCCAAGAGATTTTCCTCTATGAAGGTCACTGGATAAAGAGGCTCCCAGTGTGTTACTACAGTCTACGGCAAGATGGTGAGGTGACAGCTCAGGGACTTACAGGAAAAGGCTCCTTCCAGCTGGCACCAATGATGGACGGCCTTACAATGGCAATGTTTAACTTTGCACCCTCCTGCTGCACCACGGATTCAGCTAAGGCTTTCGTGTATATATAAGTATTAGGTCTTTTGCCTAATAGTTTGGGAGTAATATCATTCACTAGGTCATCATCCATCCACCTAAAGAAACAAAACAAGAAGCAAGTGTAAATTATTGCATGCTGCTTCACTGGGGAGCGGGGGTATGAACTGCTAAAGTTACCATGATTACTTTTTACTCCTTTAAAGAAAAAGGGACACACACCTAAATGAAAACAAGATTCTCAGTAAAACAGAGGATTTCATGTTCAGTGTCCATCAAAAGAAGCATACTGGCATTTATTTTTTGCCCAGGTAATTAATTTGTAACATACCAACTACAGAGCAAGCAGTAGATTCCTTTACAGTAACCCAAATTCTGTCAACCAAGTTCTCAAACACGAAGTGCAGACATAGCAAATTAGTCTTTGGAGCACGGGCTCACTGCATTATGATCTACAAAGTGATGCCACTGCAATGGAGACCCAGCTGCATTACCAGCATCACACACCACCCCTGAAGCAAGCTGGTCACAGTGTTTCTCCCTTTAAATTAGTTAAATCTTGCAATTTCATCTTGCTTCCCAGTTCATTTTAAATATGTAATAACCTTCAGTCACAGCACACAAGCAAGAAAGATGTGCCTCTGCAACTATTGCTACTTTGGTCTTCTTCACTGTAAAACAGGACTTGAAATTTATTTACCTCAGTCTCTTAGTCACAGAAATGGAATTTATTGTTTTTCACCAATGTTCCATTACAAAGTGGACACACATCGGACTCCTTTCATGATATGAACAGAGTGGGAAAAGGGGTAGGAAAGGCTAGAGATTACTCTTTTATAGCTTTACAAAAGCCTTCCCTCAGGAGTTTGGAAGTACACACAGCTGTCCCAGCCCACACCAAACAGTTTAAGTTACATTTGTCTATCCACAAGTCAGACAGTCAAAAACACAACTGTTTCGCAATCTCTCGTTTTTAAGTGTATTTAAAGTCAACACAATAAAAAAAGGCTGGCTTAATGTGCATTCTAAGTGGTAGCTCATTTGGTTTTGATGTTAGCATTCTTCCACCTAAAATAAGTTAAAGTAGGTATTTTACTTTATAGGAAGATTTTTTTCAGTTTCATACTTCTCTTCCAAGAGGTGATGTTTCGTACAACAGGTAAGGAGAAAGAGACTGATGTAGAGTTGAGATTATTATGTATTACATTACACTTATCCCACATTGTCACCTGTTTCAGAGTTTGACAGCTACTAAGTAAGACCTCAGGACAGTTAATATACACAGAAAATAAAATACCAAATGAGTCATTTTTCCCACCCATAATGCCCAATTCAAAACGTAAAAGCTACAGAAAACAGGTTTTTCATGTCTGGGCTCTCAGGATACCTAACAGAGCCACTTCTGCAATTAAGTAATATTATTTGAGCATCTCAGTCTCATCTTGCAATAGCATTTAGGTGGATGCAGTAGAGGCAGCTGTTCAAGGGGCCAGTCTTAGTTTTATCTCTTTCCTTCACAATGCTGGTCCCACCACAAGTTATCAGTATCTCCTAATTCAGCTCATCACACAGCTGAAAGATTGGCACTCTCAGCACAGAAGAGGCATCATGAGTAGATATGAGCATCCCGCTCCTTCAGTACCCCTCCACACCTAGCTCAGCTTAAAGGAATCATAAATCTTAACCCATCTCCCTCACAGAAAAGGGGAGTGTCAGTCATGCTGTCAGACCTACGGGATAGCCTAAGATAACTCTTCATCTTCAAGGCTCCTAACCTTTTTTTTGGTACTTCAATACCAGGAAGCAAAAGGATACAGATTACCCAAGTAAATTCATAAAACATAACACGTACTCAAGGGAATCTATCAGTTTCCTGGGATCCACAGGAGGTGGGTACACGACTTCCTCAATCTGTTTCCGATTGCAATATGCATAGGCAGTGGAAACGTGCATGAACACCTCCAGATTCTTCATTCGTTGTGCCAAGGAGAGGAGCTCTTGTGTGGCAATCACATTTAACTGCACAGCATCTCTATTGATCAAACAGAAATGTCATTAGTAGAAAGCCAAACAAAAAACAAGCAAAAAGAAATTCACTGCTAAATGCCTCAGTGCTGGGTTTATAGAGCATCCCTGAATTCTCTACCCTACCCCAAAAAAGCAGCATGGACACTGCCCTAATTTTCTCCTTTGAACAATATAGCACAGTCCTGACCTAGAACACTTCTCAATGTTCAGGACAATTCTCCTTTTACCCTTTCCTTACCAGCATCCTTTGATTTCCTCAATCTAAATCCCAATCCTATGTTTTCCATGAAACATGAAGGACATAATGCAAGACAACACTGAGCTGCCACAAGATGCATCTCTGAACTTCAACCTGAGTTAGGTCAACAACCTGGAAGGCTTAGTGGGCTATAGGAAGTTGGAAACCGCCATTTTCCTGTAGGATAGCACAAGGCTCATACAGGATGAGAGGAAGGGAAAGAAAAGGCAAACCACCAAGAACCACACTTCCACTCCTGTTTCGCTGCTGCTCATTAGTGCATTTCAGGACACTATAGCAGAGTAGGTATATCTCTACAATTCCCAGCAGGTAACAGCTTGCTGACCAACCCCTATGATTATTTTATAGTTTAGATCATCTCTCCAGCCTACAGACTTCCTGTGGGCACCAGTTTCCTTGTATGCAGTGTACTAATCAAGCAAGTTTCAAGAGTACAGCTAAGTAACACTTCATCAAAGTCGCTGCAATAAAAGTGTTACTTTAACAACAACAACAAAATCGGTATCCCCCAAACAATCACTAAGTTCCAGACTGCTTTATCTCACATTACTGAAGCTGGGGACAGGAAAGGGCACCATTGTCCCGAAGCAATTAACATCAATGGTAACTCATTAGTTTGCTACCTCTTTCAACAAGTCAAAGGAAGGAGCTCATAACCACAGCTCTGTGCACCACTTTTTCCACTTCTTGTTTTCATCTCTCTCCCTGTGCATCTACTTCTCCCTACTTCTCCCAATGCAAACCTCCATTATTAATAACGGACTTTTAAAAGACAGAAAGAAAAGCTGAGCTGTATTTCACCTCCCATTTTTCTTATCAGTTAAGAGAGCAAGCACTAGAACTTCCCACACACAACTTTTCTCACAAAACTGTATCCTCTGAAAACCTGCATTCCCTTTCTAACAAGGAAGGCTAAAGGAGTAATTCGTGCTGCCCTTTATACACCAGGAGAAAAACTCTAACCCTACTAGGGAGCACAGTACATATAGCTACAGCTTATTCGTATTCTTTCTACCCATATTTGCAACATTGCGCAGACATCTGATTCACCCCCTCCCCTTGAGCACCACTGGTTTACAACACCAGGGTAAACAGAATTTCAGACTCACCTTAGTGTTTCGTTGAATCTGATTGTAGCAGCACAATGAAATATAATATTAATGCATTCTATAAGTTTTTCCTTGATTGGTTCACTAAGATCCAGTTCAGGCTGTGTAAGTTCACTCATAACTACCATTATTTTTGCCTTGAAGTCTGGTTGCTCTTCTCTCAACCTATCAAAGAGCTGTCAAAAATAACAGGACTATAAACTCAGTGAAGAAAAGAGAAACATTTCACTTAAGTGAAGAAAAATCCCACATTCTTTGTCTATATCTCCTAATTTTTCAAGAGCATCAGGAAGTTAGAAAAGTGCATTAGCAATACCATAAGGACATGTTACGGACTTCTCATGAACATACTCAGTGATGAAGTTGTGCACACTTTATCCCACAGAGTGAAAGCAGCATTGCATGCGTTGTACAGAAGGTAAGGAGACTTCAATTTGCACTTTATATTATTTTAATACTCATCCCAATCCTTAAAACCAAATCCCTGTCAATATCAGAAGGAACAAGGAATGGTCTCTATTAGATACTCAAAGAAATTTTAAGTAGCATTCTGAATACTGTAAGCTCTTTTTTTTTCTCTCCAACATAAGGAAATGGAACAATCTACCCACTTCTCAAGCTTGATAATAGCTATTCAAATTCTTATAAAAGTCAGCTAGATTTTAGGTTTAGAAAATTTGTATTAAGATTTACAAATTTCCAGTGATTTAAGAAATGCTATCATCAAATTATGCCAGTCTTGGAGAACTTCCAGATTACTAAAAAAAAAAAAAAAAAAGAAACAACAAGAAATCATTTCTCTGGCTAGTTAAAAGAAAAAACCGTGTTACCATGTTAGAACATCTGATTAAGTTTTAGCAAATTGGTGTTCAACAATTCCCACTGAAAAAAATCTCACCCACGTTATATTCCATCATGAATTCTCCTCATAAATAACTGGGTTCTAACCATGTGGCTTAACACACAGATCAAAATTCTTGCTTCATCTTATTTACACTCATTAGTATGCAAGTTTTCCTGAGCAACACAGCACTGTGGGAATAAAACACACTTGAAAGTTGCACCAGAGCAGACCCTTCTTAACTGTGCAGGGGCCAATATCTTGCACCTGCTTCAACACCAGTCAATTATATTGTATTAAAACCACAGCAGTACTTTCTTTTCCCCCTCCAAGCATGCAGTTATACCAATGCAAATAGTCAAAAGACATTTCCTTACAGAATAATGTTAATTTTAAACTATAAATTAGGTCACCTAAAGGTGCAGTTTCACAACACTTCAGGCAACATAAGTTTATATTTCTACCACAGAGAGTGGTCCCTCTCCTAATGTCTTTATTTCTGTTGCTTCTCCAACACTGGCAATTGCAAGAAGCCTCGGAGCTGTGTGAGCACAGCAGCTGCAGGTCCAGCATTTTTTTTTTTTAAGGGATGTTTTTTCAGCCCAAACATGAGCTAATGCAGCTCCATGTGTGGCCACCTGAAGTAGCAGTGCTAATTCTACAGAGAGAACATGGGACATCTCCACTTACAGAGGCCTTGACTGGACTTGCCAAACATGAAGCTTCACTTTATAGGACAAAGCTGCCAAGGCAGCATTTAAAGCCTCTGCAACTCTTAGGGGTACAGTCCTTACCTAAGGGCAGGAAACTTTGTGTGATTTTGAAAAACAAGCCTGCTATGTTTTTAGTTGGAATGATGGCACCTTCCTCCAGGGAACTGAAGCAACTGCCTGTTAACCATATTAATGTGTGATATTGCATTATAACAGAAAAGCAGTACCATGGATGAGCTTTTAAAGAGACAGCTTTTATTTTTCCTGGGTTCATCGCATCTGTTCTATCCCTTTTCACATACACAGTCATACAATATTCCTACATACCTCTCACTAGCACTGACACCAGTACTAAGAAGAAGAAATACCCAGAGTGCATGCAGAACATATGGCAAATTAACAGAGGAATTAGATATCTCAAGTCCAAAGGAAGTAGAAACATCAACTTTTTTTGCTATTTGTAGGTCAGTTTAGTTCACATTTATTTTATTTATTACCACATTCACCCATTTAGATTCCAAACTCTTCAAGAAACAGAACATTCAAGCATCTGTAGAACACTTAATGAGTCCATCCAAATTGTGAAGAATTACTGGCAGTGCCCTTGCAACTGGACAGCTTAAGACAATAGATCTCATTAAAATTTTCTTAGACTTTTGGAAGAATCTTGATGACATCAAAGCCACTTAAACAATGGACTTTCAATCTTGTCTAATCATTTGATGAAGACAGAACAAATATCTGGCCCTATTCTACATCTCTGCATAGATGAGCAACTCCATCCCTGTATGTCCCTGCCTCAAGCAGTAACTCTGCTTACCAGGACTTCTGCTGTGAACCTGCTCCAGCAATAAGTGCTCACCATCAGATTTTTATCTCAACAGGAGCTGGGATAGACTACAAGCAGACTTTGACTCAAATTTAAAGCCTTTTTACAACAGGTTTCCTAAAAGCCACACTGAGCCTTAGAGCTTACTGAAGTTTAAGTCAGTCCACACTAGTGCTACTTCTCTCTCTGCCCAAATACTGTCCACTTTTCTTTGGGTAATAGTGTATACAAAAAGTGGATTGAGAAATTTTTCTTTTTTCCTCTCAGAGCTTCGTCTGGAGACCTTTTCCTTGTTTCAGGGCAGTGACAAACTGAGGGTTTAATGTAGCGAGAACATGCAACTGAATTTTAAGATAGAACCCCACTGTAAACTCATTCTGTTGTGTTCTGTGACATTGCACAGGACTGCAGGAAGATGCTTTTGAGCAATGAGCTACAGTTTTGACTGGTTACAGAAAAAAATTAACTGGGGACACAGCCATTCTCTTATCTGCTGTAATCCCAGCTAGTCAGAGATGTAGAAATCCATTGCCTTACTTGAAACAACTTACCCCTCCTAGCCTAAGTGCATTCATAGTTCCTTATTGATTCCCCTTTAGCACCTTCTAAGAACACACTTTGTACAGATTACATTGCATCTCAATGACAAAATTAAACTGCTGACACCTGTGTTTCAGAAGGGAAAGGCCTAGACAGAAACAAACAAACTCTGCTTTAGCAAAGTTCATGCTAGAAATCTCTCCAAATCCTGTTCATCCTTCCCATCATGAACAGGATACTCTCTGGGTGAAAGATGGGCAACAGAGATGGATCATTCTACACTTAGTAAGAATGCCCAGCCTAGCTCACCAGAATATTAAGGTAATCAGTCTTTTCAGGAGCAAAGTATTTGACCCAGCATGCCCAGAAAATCATTTAGATAGCCACTGGGGTAATTCCACAGCACATGCTTTCAGTGCCTTTCTAGTTGTCACAGGCTGACCAACAGAAATCTGTAACAATCTACTAAGCCAGACATTTCTGTTACACCAACAAATATAAGTTCCTGTTGAGATGACACATTCTTATTTGCTGGTAGATCCAACAGCACATTCCAGAAAAAAAGAGAAGGCACAGGGAGAAAAAGTGACTTGCTTGAGATCTTAAAAAGAGTCTCAATCCATCTTACAACTCCCAGTCCACTACCTCTCGTACTTGATTTTACATTCTCTTAACAAGCTCTAACACAGGTTTTTAGTTCTCATTTCTGCATTACAGCTGAACATCCTCTATCCTGTATTTAATTCAGGAGATTTTCAACTACTGGCTTTGTTAGAGACTAAAAGCTTGAAGCAGCTATAGAAGCACTGCCAGGTCTTAGATTTTGTATTTCTGTTAGAACAAAAAAAAATTTTAACAACAACATTTTGCTTTAGACAAACTGAAGCTGTTCTCAAAATGGCAACATTACAATGAAGGACAAAAATGAACTTTGTGAGCATATGACACATACCTTACAGCTGGTAATTTCTTCTATACGTTCTTCAGGTGTCTGCTGTGCTTTGTTTCTGACCAGTACATACACTGCTTTCACTTTAGGACAGGACCTGAGCAGCTTTTCCAAAAGCACTTTTCCCATGAAGCCTGTAGCTCCTGTCAGGAGGACGTTTTTGCCTTCATAGTATTCAGGAATGGAAACCATTGTGACCTTTACAAAAATTAAAAACAAAAGGTATGTTAAAGGACTTACAGGAGCTCAGATTTTCAGAAGATTGAATCGCTATATATGTGCTGTTTATGTCTCACACCTGAAAGAAATGTTTAACAGATGTTTTTACCTATGGCTGGTACCTGAAGATCTCTTTTTTCACAACATTCCAAAAGACTCCCACAGGGTCACTACAGTCATTCCACATCTTGTAAACTGCCCCTGTGAACAGTGTTTTAAGGACTGAGACACCCACTCAGCCAGGAAAATAGCTCAACTTCAGTCTATTTTTACCTCTGTGTGCCTGGTCCTTTACCACTCCAAGGGGCTGTTCCATGTAAACTAGAGGTCATACCATTAAAATGTAATCACAAGTGGATTCTTCAAACCCACTGACAGAAGACAGGGAGCCAAGCATCCCAATTGCTGGCCCTGGAATTTTGACTGTGCCAGAGAGTCCCCTGTCACTGCCAGGCTGAGCCTTCCTACCAATTATAATAGGCCAGAGAGAAGGTTGAGTTAGTTGCTTGGTATGGGATCTGCTGGTTTTATATTGATTACAGAAAACCCATACAGATCCACAGGTAAGAGTTTTCTAACTTCATCATCCATTGATGTCATTGGGGAGGAAAAATCCCCAAACAACAAAGTCATCAGAATTCTCAACCAACTAAAATTTGAGTTAGCCACAAATATACCTCCTAACAAAATGAAGGGTAAGGGATTATTACTCAAATTCAGCACAAAGCTCAAAAGTATTTCAGGTTTTGCTTCAGTTAGTAAGTTAACTATATGTCCCATGATTCTTTCCCCTTCCTTAATCAACCACTTGGAGATGATGCTATTCTTGCTAACAGAAACTGAAACACTTCCTAAGGACAAATAGACTGGTATGTCTCACAATAATGTGAGAACATGACCTTTAGGATCTCTAGGACTCAATCACAGTGCATCATCCAGAGCTGCCATTCTGCTAAGTCAGATACATCAACATCTTTACTGTAACCCAGCTTACTTTCACTACATAAGAATGTAGCATTATGGATACACTTCCACCATGTTCTACCAATCTTTCTGATCAGACTTATAAAAATCCTAAGCTGATGTAGTGAATGTCTAATTATAGTACTCTACAGCAGTTCCACGCAAACTGTTACGACCTAAACACTCCCAAAAGGGATCACAGAGAGTCACAGAACATTCTGAGTTGGAAAGGACCCATAAGGAACATCCAGCTCTCAAGTGAATGGCCCATAAGGGGACTGACCCCACAACCTTGGTGTTACCAGCATCATGTTCTGACCAGCTGGGCTCATCTCAGGGATAGATTCCATAAAACCATGATATTAAAAATACCAACAAAACTGAGTATCTTTAAACACAGATGGAACATTTCTTAGGCAAATAAGGATTACAACACTGAATACCTTAACAGGGTGAGAACCTTTCTTCACCTGCCACCCAAGAATAAAGGTGCAACTTCTAAATACACTTAGTTCTTTCAAGACAGCAAGATACTGCAAGCAGGGACTTACCAGGGAATACACAGAATGTATGTTAGGAGTGAACGGCTACAGCCTAATTTGTCCTTTTTGCCAGAAAAGTAAGTAAATATTTTTGGAACACCAATTTATCAGGTATCCACCATATCAAAGCAATTGTGCTCTGTTTTTCATGTGCTCATACCTCAACAGTCTCTGAACAAGTTCCAAATGATTACTTGCTAGAAATGAGTCACTACCTGCATAAGTCCTGGTTTCACAAGTCTGGGTACCAAGTCCTATGTCAGATACTCCAAATCCTTATTTTGACTTCCTTCTTTGAGAAGTGAAGCATCCAACAACTGATAATCGGACACAGTAGCAAGTTTAGAGCAGGACAAGCACTACTATTTCCACTGGTCATAGTATATCATCCAAAATTGTTTCTTTGAAGGTGAAGGGAAAAAGCTATTTACATTAAACCACTTTACCACACTGTTAAGAGACTCTAATACAAACCTAAAAGCCATTAAGCATGGAGAGCAAGACACAGCATGCTTATGAGTCATTTTTCCCTGTTCAATTAAGATACAGGCTTGTTGTCTTTACCACGGCTCAAAGCCAATTAATGCTCTTCAGGTATGTCTTCCCCATAACTTCTGTTTTCCTGGTCTTTGCATACACCATTCAACTCCATTTCCTCCTAAAGATCTGTATAATTGCTCCCACATATAGGATAAGATTTCAGTTCCCTCAAAGAGGGAGGCAAAAACTCATGCAATCATTACTGCAGCAATTTTGTCACTAAGATTCAGTTTTGTCATGATTCCTACATAACCTTCTTACTAATTTACCTTACTAGCCACAATTACTATTTTTTACACCTTGAGACTCTATGAGAGTATCTAATACTATCCATTCACCTGTCCTTCCTCAAAGAAAGGCTTAATCCTGCTTCTGACACAATGCCACAACCTCAGCCTGCAAACCTGCTCACATGGGCAGTCTTTGGCTACGTCCACACAGGAACCTTGGACAACACCCAGTACATGGCTATGGTCCAACATTTGCTTCTGAAAGCTAAAGCAATGAAAAGTTATGGTGCCAGTGGAAATACCTGTGTTGCTCTAGTTCAGTTTTTAAGTAACTGCAAAATCTGACAATATTTAGGCTCACGTGATGTAAAGAAAACTGGAACAGAATGGATCAAAGTTTCCTGCCTCACTTATTACTGATCATATTCCTTTGCATAAGATGCTGATATCAGAACACCAGACCTACGAAACATCAACATCCAGAGCCATGATGAAGCATAATGATGAAATGGGTTCAATTAAAAAACCAGGAACATCCATAAATACTCACATTCCCACTTGGGAGGCAGCAACACTTATATGTTTGCAGGCTAATATTTTATCTTTTTTTTTTAAAGGATTGAGAAATGTTTCCTTTAAGAAACTCTCAATCCCATTTCCCTTTACCCTGTTCTCCAACAACTAGACTTTGGCAGACCTTATTCACAGCAACTTTCCACATTGAGTTTGTCTTCTACTTCCATTACTCTAGAAGATTCCAGCTAGAAAACATAATTGGTGACCTTTTTCAGAAGTACACAATGCTGTCAACGTTACAGAAGTAAACACTGGGACTGTGAGGGAACTGTCTAGAAGCACCAAATTGGATTTAAAGGGTAAAAACCATGTGTGGAATCTAGGTGTGACCAATCAAAGTCTGAAACCAGCAGCCTATGCTATGCTCCGTTAGAAAGAAAGGTTATCTCAGCCACAGGGAAAGGAAAGAATGTTCCCATTCTCCACCTACCTTTCCCTGCCTTCTCTGAGAATGCATCTCCACATGCCAGTTAGCATAGCACTACTGGCAACTCCTAATTTCAAACTCGGAAGGGTCTTAGCTCACAGGTATAATATATTACTTTTTAAAGTTCTTTATGGCAGCAAATTACTGAGGAATCACAGAATTGTTAGGGTTAGAAGAACTATTTTACAATTCTGTTTTTAAATAGAACTGCCAAGAAATACATGTAGTTCCTCTCAGAGATTTAGTTTGTCCTCTAAAACATAACAAGCTGGTGCAGGTGCAAAAAAACCCCAAACATCTACCTTGCAAGACAAACCAACAAATTTAACATTTTAAGGTTGTTAAGTGTCAGCAATCATTTTATCTATCTGTATCAGAGTACATCTTGTATGTTTACAATAGCTGTTAACCAGCAATACATATTGTCACCAGTTATCCAATGATTTGTTCACAGCTAACTTTTCAAACATACACAGATAACACCTACCAAACACAAAACTGTCAATGCACACTGTGGAATATCTAAATCCCCGTATCATTGACACTTTTTTGAGCTAATAAGCAATAACAGTCTAGAATAAAGAAATCTGACAGCTGAAAGGCTTAATAAGAGTTTTGTAAAGAATTCTTGCTCTAGAACAGAAATTATCAGAATTCCCACATTACACATAGGTATAAACAGCCTTTGCTAGAGGAATCTTACGTGAAGCTGCTACAGAGCAACTGCTGCTGGGATCCTTCTGAATTCACAGGTTCAGGGCTAAGTCCACAGTGACACTTCGTAGATATGCTTTATGTGAAGGGTGCTGTCCTCTGATAAATCAAGAGATCATAAGCACTTCAGGAAAAAAAAATAAAAACCACCACCAAACCAACACTCCAGGATCCTAGCCAACATTCTCCATCTCGTAAAAAATCCTCGTGTCCAAGGCTGAGCAAGTGCTATTATGGAGCAAACAACAGCAGCTCTGTTTGCCTCCAGAGCTACTGCAGCAATATTTAACTCGCAGCTTCAGAAGGCTCTGACTCTCAAAACAAGGACAATTCTGTTTGTAACAGGAAAATGATCAGTTCCCAGATTTGTCCAAACACAGATCAAGATGCTTAAAGATGTGCTTTCCAAGTGCCAGGAAAGCCTGCTGCAGTTCCACTGAATGTTTAAATGCTAAATCCAGCAACTAGAGAGCGTGCATGTGTGTCCTTGTTAGAGATTAAATGGTCTGTCTTCTAGTTTATCGCTGACAAACATGAGGTCAACAGCATGCTCCCTCCAAATTCAATCCTATCAAGATTATCGCTCACAGGAAATAGAAAATGTGCATTTCCCAACCTCTCAAACGTCAGCAACAAGCCACAAAGTTCTGCAAAAACATAGCCCAACAAACTAATTTTCCCCTTTCCTTTGACAGCTTGAATCCAGCACTAGCAGGAATAAAAAGCAGACAAAGCAAGGTGATAGGAGCATTTTTTTAATGTATATTCAGAAGATGAAATTCGTCCAGACATCAAATCTGAGTGCGTGAAGTATTTTTAAACACTACACACACACACCCCACTGCATCCACACCAGACAAAAATCATTACAGAAGTCCCTCATACAGAGCTCCAATTGCCACATTGCAAGGACACCATAGCAAGCCAAAAAAAATAAATCTCTGGGAACTGGAGAGATTGGAGAGACTCAGGCAACAAAGGAAGTAATATTTAACTCATCTAAACAAGGTTACTGCCAGAAAGACAAGTCTGGGTCATGTCATATCATATCATCATGTCTCATTTCATCTGTGCCTTGTTTCCACAAAAGTAAATCAATGAATGCTATCAGCAGAATGCCCACATTTTCAAGCACCACAAGGGCCAATGCCCTACCCTATGTGGCCAATACCTAGCCAGCATATCTCCAAAGGATACAGTCTGTTTGTCTTTGTGGTCCAAGGTTATATCCACTGGGAAACCTTATCTGTGAAAGATACGGCTTTAAAAGATGAGTAGAGACTGTAAACTGCTTTGGGTGCAAGTTAACCTTAAAGCATACCTATTCCAAACTTCACAATCACGTGGAAGACTCGGGGTTCTTCCCTCAGTTAGCAGAAACACAGGCTTATCCATGTTTTAGATTTCAGCAGCATTCTTATCTGCTCTCTGCAAGGTCATTTTCTTTACTAGCTGTAAGCCAGGGACCAAGGAAATTTAACACACCTCTAGGAGCTGGAAAACACATTGCCAGACTTGGAAACTGATTAGAACAACTAAGTTTTGGAGAACTGTCAGAATAGGCCCACTAATTCAACATGAGCTAGCCAGTCTTTGGCTTGGCCCTGGTAATATGCCAGACCTCAAGTGTCTCACTACACCCTTTCCACACAATAATGGGGATAGATTCAGGGTAATACTGTGTTCCCTACACGTGAAATACAACAAAACTAAATCAATCTGAAATGCCAGGCTCAAGCCACAGCTGCAGTATAAATGCCACCAGAAGACACAAAACTCTACGTAGAATATGGCAAACTTGTGGCTGACACTCAGTACATTAAGAGAATTTCTGAAAAATAACAAGGCATTTCCAACTAGTTGAACATCTTCGGGACTGAACACTATAAAGAGACTTCCCTACTACCAATGAAGATATTTGTCCACTTTAAATCATTTATCCAATGAAACACAATACCAGTTAGAGTAACCAATATAGCTAGGTCAAAGTTTACATAGCTGAGTGTATAGCCCTATGTACAAAAATAAAGTAGACTTGCTTTCCAAAACCAATTCTCCTCACTATTCTTAACCACTGAAATATGTTAGATACTGAAAGCTTGTCCTAGAGTGTGTGTTACTCAAGCTACATTCTTCCTGGATATATTAGTACCTCTGGCAGCACATGCATTCAAGGTAAAGAGCATTATTAAATTGATTTAGGTGAGACTTAAATAGATCATATGCAGTATTAGCTAACAGCACTACAGCACATTACTATCAAAACCCAGACTGATACCAGACAGGGAAGTAGTTCTGTCACTTTCTTCTAGATGACAATGACAAAACCCAAGTACAGTATGCACTCAATCACTTTGGGAAGATGGTGAATTGGGACCAACTGCCCCATGGCTACCCAATAATTTATTAGCAGAATTCAGCCCAACTCACCAACTACTTCACTGAAGACACCCTTGTGAAGTAAGATATTCTGAAGTGAGGGCTGTGCTCACAATCATGGAGTATTTAACCTCTTTTAATCCTTTAGTCTTACGGAGCAGAACCTGATTTCAATGTGGACCACTGTTGAGTTGATCTCAGCAGAACCCTGTCATCAGAGGTATTCAGTGCATGTGGTTACATGTGGTTATTTCTTAAGCATGTGTTCACACACCTTTCTTCAGCCAAAATTCTGATTTTACTACAAATTTCCACTTACTTGTGCTTCTACTCACAGGGATTCTGTAAAGATTACTTTGTAATTACTTCTTAGTAAGTAATCTGTTCACAAAGTACATAGTACTGTGCTGTAACTATGTTTCTTTTACAGTCAGTCCCTCCTCCGAAAATGAATTAAAACAAAGTAAAAGGTTTTTACTATCCCTTTATAATTAGGTTGTAAATTGGTGTTTTTCTAAATTGTTTACTGTTTGAGCTTAGTTATCAAGTGCACATTGAAGGAAAAAAAAAAAAAGTCTCTTTTGGTGTAGCTGAACTCATTTCTCCAAACTGCACAGAAGGCACAGATCAGATGAGAAATTGAGCTATTCCAGGAAAGCATATCCCACATAAGAACATTTACTATACTCCATCTCCAGTTCACATGAAAACACATTTAACACACATGCAGGGAGATTTTAAACAAGTTCTAGGAAATCAAGAGGCAGGCAGATTCAAGATTTTCTGAACAGAAGCTGAGTTCCAGATCATTTTATCTAATTTAATTAGAAATCTGCATTAGAAATCTCACTTGCACTTTTGGTTATGAAAGGATTACAAGATAAAGCCTCACTGTTTATCAGCGTAGTTGCATAAATCATGGCTCTTACTTTGCATAAATCATTACTCTTGAGTTACCCCTGAAAGGAGAACAGAACCTGTCTGCAGGATGTACCTACAACATAATGAGCAGAGCAGCACTCGCAGCTGACTCTCCATCACTTAATTGTTATTCACTGCCTTAGGAAAACAGGCCAAAGGCAGCACTTCAGCCTTCACACGAGCACGCTGATATCCAGCCCTGGTTATCAGTAGGAAAAGCTTTAGCAGCAGCAGGATTATTGCTCCAGTTGCTACTGTGATATTGTCAGGAGAGGAAAGCCAAAAATCAAGTAAATGGAAGAGAGTGGGGGAACAAACAACATTCAAGTGCTCATCAGTTTGTCAAGTTTCAGTGATAATTAGACAAATCTTGGTAATCAAAACCCAGATTCACCTTCCTCATATTGATCAGACAAGACAAGGATAACTACACAAAAACTGCACCTGCAATTACATTCTGTTCAAACTTATTATTCACGAAGCAATTACAATTGGAATACTTAATCAAGAACAAAAGCCCAGCTCTTATTCTTCTCATGTTTTAAATTATAGAGAAGGCTGGAATCACATTGTACAATAGCCATTACACGATGAGTTTGAAGTCCTAGGAATCAACAGTTCCAGACTCCTTCCATACTTTCCCACATCTTCTGCAGTTAAAAATGGTATTCTCTCTTCTATTATGTTCCTGCAGAAATTCACAATAATTCTTTCAAAACTTAACAATTACTCATTTATCTGACAACCGCTCTGCCAAGTTGTATTTGAAACCTAATCACCTTCTAAAGAAAAAAACCACACCAGTCTACCTTTCCTTTCTTCCAATACATGTAGAACAAACTACCACCAAAAAAATAAAAGCCCATTTCCACAATTTTCTTATCTTTAAAAGTGACTTAAACACATACTTGAAGCAAGTTGTACCAAGAGATTGCCTACCTGTCTTCCAAAACAGAATGCTCGAAGCCTCCTCCGGCTCGAGAGGACAGAGCTATTTACTCGGCAGGACAGCCGATACTGATCGTGTAGACGCCAAGAGCTCCAATCTTAAATCCTATTTATGCTAATGGATGTCTTCTTTGGATCTATCAATTACACCTCTTGCACAAGGAGCTCTACAAATTTACAAACATCACACAGAACAATGACACGGAAAGGTGGGATGGAGTGTGCACACAGCTACCAACACCAAGGGCAGCTTAGCAACATCTGCTAAAAGCACAGCCTTTGGAACCACACCCAAGGGGAGAAAGTGACGGGGTACATCCCTGGGGTCACCACTGCCGGAGGAAGGCTGGAGAAAGTTCAATAGAAGAACAGTACTCGCTACAAATCCGGTGTCAGAGACACTCAGAAGACTCAAAAAAACAAAAAAGAAAAAAAAAAAGGAATATCTAGTTTATTCAGATAGACAAGATTTGTTACTACAGCTCGCAGCTTCCAGACTTTGCAAGTGTCGAGGCTAAACAAAGCAGGGCTGGAAGACTTAGTACTGCAAGGCTTGGAATCAGCAACAGGGAGAAACACCGTGGATATGCATGACAGTACTAACCGTGCCCAGACACCCAGTGTTTACATAATGCAAGTCCTCCACACAATATACCAAACTAACCAAGCACAATTTTTGGTGATAGTGGCTCCTTTTCAGAATTTTTAGCTTGTCACTCAGCAGCTCTGCTTCCTGTAGACAAGTAACAGGCAAACTACACTGAACATCCTCAAACACTGAATATTTTGTGACAAAAAAACTAAACACACGCAATTTCTGGCTGGAGAAGCCAACCAAGCCAGCAGTCACTGCAACAATTCAGCCATATCTTCAACAACATCCAGGACCTTCTCTGGCACTCACTTAAACCTTCTAAATGGCTGTATAACCATTTTAGTTTGTTGCACATCACCTCCAAGCACCGGAAGCAACAATGCTTATGAGGAACTACAAGTTCCTCCAAGAGCTAGAACTCAGAAAGAGGATGATGACAGAGAACCAGTTGCCTTGCAGCAGCCAAAAGGAGATTCAGTTTGGCTTTTCAGGAGCTAAGAGGCTGTATTGATGGTTACAGTTTTGCTTCAATGTTAAATTTTATCGATGAGTATCAGCTGCTGTAGATGACTAAGATGTGGACAGGCTGGGGTATTTGTAACTGTAAGAAGGAATACCCAAAACCTACAGCCCCACTTAATTTAGAACAACTCTCCCAATGTGCTTTTATTGTTAAAATTCTGTCTAGTAAAGCTTCACTATACATACAGTCCAGCAATAAAGACTAAGTACTTGCAGCAGAAAGCTAGAGATCTATATCAGTGATTACTTTATAGCTCTGCAACAGACAGGGGTAAAAAAAACAAACCATAAAAACATAACCTGTAAAGTTAATCTTTCCTATCCATCTATAGAAGGTTTTCAATGGGGAAATGCCTGAATTTTAAGGCATCTGTATGTGAGTGGAGGGTGCAAAAACAGGGTAGGGAAGCTGAAGATCCTAGAAATATACCTCGTACATGATTTCCAAATTGCTGAAATAATGGTATCTTAGTTAAGAAGCACAGGCACGATACACAATAGAAGTTGGGGATCAAGAAATTCTAGCCAGCTGCAGTACAGATGGATGTCACAGATAGTAAAACTCCTACATGCTCCACGTCTTAATTATTACGGAAAGAGTTATTAAAATATAAAAAAAAGTTTCAGTTGCTAAAGCCTTGAAGTAGGTTAAATGAAATTACAGGTTTCTATTTTCATGGGATTCAAGCTGATTTCGATCACAAGCTCGCTACCAACCAATGTATCTCTGTAATTAGCCACACTTCAAACTTCACTCAGGGAATTTTTTTTGAGTACCCACGCGGCTCCTGCTCCACGAGGACCGCGAGCCTCTCCCCAGGACAGCGGCAAGGGAAGGGCTCGCCCTGCTCCTGATGGAGGGCTCCCAGCGCACGGACCCGCGGAGCCGGGGATGCGGGCACGGCCCAGCCCGGCTCTCCCCACACACGCTCCCTCCTCTGAGCGGGAGGGGAACTCGTGGCCTTTCCTGCGAGCCCGTTCCCTGCGCCGGCCGCCGCGGCGCGGGCTCTGCCCGAGGGGAGCCGCCGAGGCGCTGCGGCCGCGGGAAGCCGGAGCCGCCGGGCAGGCAGGGCCAGGGCGCCGCCGCTCGCCGCAGGCCCGCCCAGCGCCGAGGGGGATGGTGGTACCCCGGCCGGGCCCTGCGGCGGGCGGAGCGGGGGCTTTGGGCCTCGCCCACGCTCCCCGCTTCGCTGAGCATCGAGCGCGGCTGCCGCGCTCCGCCGGCCCGGCCGCCACCACGGCGCGCCTCGGAGCTCCCCGGCGCCCTCCATCCTTCCCTCCCGGAAAGGCGCGGCCGCCCCCTCCCCCCTTGCCCCCCTGCCCGTCTGCGGGCGGGGTCGGCGCGGCCGAGCGCGAGGTGCCGGTACCTGCTGCGGGCGGTCCCGGCGCGGCCCCGGCGCTGCCCGGCCCCGGCTGTGCCCGCCCGGCGCTCGCCGCCCCGAGGGTCCCGCACGGCGGCCCCGCACGGCCGCTCCCGTTGGCCGCTGCGCGCGCGCTCCCCGCGCGCCCATTGGCCGCTCGCGCCGCCGCTCGCGGGACGGGGGCGGCGCGGATTGGCGGGCGCCCGGCGGCCCCGCCCCCCAGCGCCGCGCGGGGGGCAGCGCGCTCCCCCCTCGCACACGGCTCGCGTCCCGCGCGCGGCCTGGGAGGGGCGAAGCGGCTCGTCCGGCGCCGCCCGTGAGGGGCTGGGAGCGGCCCTCGGTGTGTTTGTGTGTTTGTGTGTGTGCCCGCGTCCCGAGCGCTGCGGGCTGCCGTCACGAACCCGCGCGGGTCCAAAGCATCCCAGAGCTCCAAAGCCGGCCCTCAGGGCACGAACCCACCGGGCCACGGCAGCGGCACCGCGGGACTTGGAGCAGCCTGGGCCCGCGCGGCAAATGCGGCAGGGCCCCGTGCCGATGGGAAAGAATCGTGGAATCTTGCAGTCGTGGAATCACCAAGGCTGGAAGAGGCTCTTGGGACCATCAAGCCCACTCACCAACCCAGCACTGCCACTGTAACCCCCACAGCGCCGAACTCAATGTCGATATCATCAGATTGCTATTGATAGACGCCGTATTTGTGTGCAAAAGTCACTGCGCTCCACTTTCCTCACCGTTTGTTACCAAACGGTGCAACGTGATGCCCTGGTGCTGTGGTGCCATGATGCCATGCCCTGCCACCGTATGCCATTGGTTTCACAACTAAATATTGCACAGATGGACATGCATCGGCTGAAAAAAAAAAAAAGAAAAGGCGTTCAAAAGTTAGGAAACACCCTATGTAAACTTGTGCAACCTGTACAATCCAGATTACTGTATAAATAAGGTATTATATGAGAATTGTTGTAAGCACAGTCTTGGCTTGTGCAAGGGCAGGTTGGTTTTTCAGAATGGTTTCTGCCTGACCCAGGCCATGAGAACGGGAGCTCTGCTCAGATCCTCCACAGCAGCTCAATGATTATTTATGCTTATTTTTAGATGTGTGTTCTCATGATTTATCTACTCCATACTAGTTACATCTGGTACCTAGGTACTTCTTGTCAGAGTACTTAGAATCACGTAACTGTAAACTCTTTATCATAACTGTTCAGTGGACAGTTTTTCACAGACTATCCCGTGAAAAACACCTGCTCACGGAAGCTGAGACTTCATCCGATCATTCAGCCATATAGGAAAACCAGCTCAGGCAGGGCGAAGATTTGAGTCCAAATCTCCCACAGTCCTGCTGAAATGTTTTACCATTTTGTTGTACCCTGTTACACACCAAGGGTTCCTTTTTTGTTCTGTTGAAATCCTCATATGTGGTAGGCAGCCCTACAGACTATGGGATAAGGCTTTTCCATTTCAGGTTCCCAAGAAGAGAAGAGTCCATTGCAGCACAGACACAGAATTGCAGTCAGCACATGTGAAATCTTAAGAAAATATTTTTTTTTTAGATCTCTAGTTGGTATATGCAAATTAAAGTTTCTCAGATTACTACAGCAGTTAAATTTAGGTGCATTTTTCAGAAGTTGCTTAGTAAAATGTGTCTGTGACACCAAATGGAAGTCACGGGGAATATCCCAGCAGTATTTCAGTGTGGGAACAACAGTGTCGTTTGTCCAGTCTCATTTTTGAAAACAGCTAAAAAATGGTGGGGGTTTAAACTTTGTCTCTAAAAAATGCCATATCCTCTGATCATTGCAGTTCATCAATGATAAGTTATAATGCAGTGACAGTGGATTAACTGGTGCTCTCGGTATAAATGGTTGTTAATAATAGTAAAAAAGCAGTTGGTATCAGAACACAGCAAAGTATCACAAAATTATTTCGGATGCTGTCAGAGCATGAAATAAATATAAAGTATTCCGAGCACACTGCCATCAGTTTGTGTTGATCATCAGTGCAAGATACAGCTCTGTCCTGTGAGTTCTGAACTCCAGCCTGCTGCAATGTGCTTTTATCTGCCTGGATCAGTCTCACACTGCACTAGGACAGAATGTCTTGACAAAGCAGGGTACCACAGTGATACAGCAGAAGCTCGCAATGCTGTACGACTTCTTCAGGCTCTCAGGAGCCTCAGAAATCATGGGAATACTGTGTGAGATGTTGATCAGATTTTTTTTCAAGATTGCTCTTTTAAAGTCACAATTAATTTATCCCTCCCAAATTATTTGTCATCAGGAAAACATCATAGTGACATAGTATCATGATGCATTTGCATTTTAATGTAGTAACATATGGTTACTTCTCAAAGAACCTCCCAAACTGGTTATTCAAGGTACCATTGTGAATTTTTCATCACAGGAAAGAGAAGATATCAACACCAATGTGGCCTAGTCTGGGAACGCTGAATAAATTATTTAAAACAAAAAAAACCCAACCCTATTTGAAACTCTATTACCCAGCACAAAGAGGTAGCATGACACAAGGTTATGGAAATCTGTAGGTAAATAACTGCAAGTGCTTGCAAGGCGAAATCTTGGTTTGTTACCCATGAGAGTGTGACAAACACCTAAATGCTCACTATCAGGGGAAAATAAAAGAGATTTGTGTCGTATCTTTAAATTGATCCACTTCTCTAAGCAGTACTAGGAAGTTAATTCACAGGAACCTTTTAGAGCTTGCCAGATTGCTTCATTACATCTCTCCAATTTTAAGCAAAGCAAACAATTGTAACAATTTTGTGTCTTTTATTGACCAGCTCATAGAAATCTTTAATTTACATCCCCTGCCTGGAGAAGGTTCCCCAATCTCCTTGCTTTGGAGGCTGAACGAGGTGTCACTGGCAGAGGTGTGAGAGGATGAGTGCCAGACCCAAACCACCGAGTATCAGTAGGAGTTACAGCCATGCTACAGGAGCACCGTGTTCATGTAAAAACTTTGTTTCTCTGTGCATGACTTCATCACTTTATACAAATATATACACTATACACCTATTTATACACACTACATACCTCAGAAACAGAACTGGCTTTATGCAAACCACAGTCGTGTTTCTTTGTTTCAGTCACCTGCGGACACATGATGAAGTGCTTTGCATAAACCAAGGCACGTATTTACCACGGTCTAGCTACTTGTGAAAGCTGTAGGGATGCTCACTTCAATTCCTTGCTAAACGCAACCCATTTAATTAAAAGAGTAGTCAAGAGAAATGTCACTTTCTGTGCTGCCAGAAGAAAGGGCACAGGCAGATTCTGTTCACCAAGCTTAGACTCCTGTAACATTTCATTTGTGCTCACACTGGAAGGGGCTAACAGCCACATGGAAAGAAGGTGTTTATAAAGGATGTATTTGTGGTGTAAGGAGCATTAACAGCTCCTCTTCTCAAGCTACAGTGCATTCCAGACACAGTAATATGGGCTGGAATTTGCAAACTTACTGCTGTACGGGATGCAGTGAGAAAGAAACATTCCTACAGAAGCTCAAAACCTGTCTCAATGTGAGCAGTAACTAACACAGTTAAAGCTTATTTGTTTTCTAATTTGAGATACTATGGTTCAAAGATAAGGGTCTGACCAAAACTAGTTAAACCAGTTTAGGAAAAGTCCAAGAACTTATTTTTAGCTGTGGATTAAAGCTAATTAGTGCATTTAAAGGTATCTTTGGATTCAAAACAGAGCAAACACCTTATGAGAGGAAATTTGTGATTTCCTCTCGTGGAAAAAAGTGCCTCTTTTGTCTTTTACTAATGAACTAACTGATTGAGGATACTTATTTGGTCATCTGAGTGGGTTTTGAATTCAGTCCTGAATATACTGCATATTAACTATCAGTGTACAAATAAGATGGGTAACAAATACATTGTTTGCAATTGAATGCGTTCTGCTGCCTTTTCTATGTTTTCCATCGTAATGTGCTAATTCTTTGAGGTCTGGCAGCAACTGTTAGGATTACAATGTATTTTCAGTAAAGATTACTGAATCATAGAATGAAATGGGCCTCTGGAGATTGTCTAGTCCACCCTCCTTGCCCAAAGCAGGGCCGCCTAGAGCAGGTTCATCAGGGCTGTGTCCAGCTGGGCTTTGAGCAGCCAAGGACAGAAACTCTGCACCCAGTCTGGGCAACCTGTGCCAGTATTTGACCTCCTTCACAATAATAAAAAAAGTTTTTTCTTTTGTCTAAGTAGAAATTCCATATTTCTCTTTGTAGCCTCCTATCCTATCACTGGACAGCACTGACAAAAGTGTGTCTCTGCTTTCCCCTGAGCAGGTATTTATACACACAGCTCACAGTCAGTGTGCTGATCACCTGCATCCCCAGGGCCTTTCCCACAAAGCTGCTTTCCACCCACTTCGTCCCCAGTCTGTACTGGTGCATTGGATTTCTCCTCCCCAGTGCAGGGCTTGGCAATTCCTTTGTTGAACTTTACAAGGTTCCTGTTGGCTGATTGTTGTCTTTTCCTGCATGACTACACATAAACATTATTTCTGCCTTTGCATCTTTGCCACGTCACTTAAAAGCTGCAGAAATACCTGCCATGAGATCTGAATATGAAACTTCATTTCATACTATTTATTTTGAAAAAACTAATTAAAACACCACTTAACTGTACTGGCCACTGTGCCAAGTCCTGTCAGCTTAATATTAATGATATTTATGTTTGATATTTCCTCTCTTCTTTTTCATTGCCTTTTGGCTTATCAATACACTTCATTATACTTTAGTACACTGAATGTTTTGATAAACGTGTGGGTGATAGAAACAGTTGCTAGGAAACGCTGATATCCATGAGGATGGCAGCAGGGGGAAGTTATCCTTTAGAAGAATGATGGAAGTTTAGTTCTAACTTGATCATGTGAGGCTTGGCTCATCACTTCTTTTAAAAATGGGGCTGTCTGGGTCATATGGCTAAAATAAAACCGTTTATAAAGAACAAATTTTTGTACAGGATAGACTTCTTGAAAGAAACCAGATATTGAAGACGTGAAAGTTGTTGCTCAAGTAGAAACAGCAGACTGGCTTAAAAAAAAAAATGTAAGACAGGTAGCTCTGTGAGGAACAGAGGATTAAGGGAGCTGAATGGGCTCATGGTGCTCAGCTGTCCCAGGCACAGGATCACAGAAGTCCCTTTGTAAAATGATCGTGTGTGATTTTTAACACAGCTGTACTTTGCTTCTTCTAACCTTCTTTTAATTGTACTCCAAATTTCAGTCTAAATGCATTTGCCAATATACACCTTTGTTTCTCTGCCAGCACTTGCCTTTTTAGCCGTCAAACCACTCCTGCAGTGATACATTTGTAGAGCACAATCTTATCGCATTTCAGCTTTCATTTTACAGGGCTAGAAGAGCCATGATCTGCAAATTTTCTCTCGTGTATAGAATTTCTTTCTTATCCATTCCAAGTGCCCATCTTTGCACATTTTTCAGATTAAATTCATAATTTTGTACAATAATCCAGAAAAAGTTTCACTGAGATCTTACATGGCAGAAGTGTTTTCATACCTCTACTGACAACAGATCTCTTGATGGGAACTTGGACTTATATTTGTTTTTGTCATAGCTACCTCATGGCAGCAGTTCATAAAAAGTGTGATTTTGAAGAGTATATTTTAGGTTCCTCTTCTGTCGTGTCAAACTGAGGCTCTAGGATATAGTGGTGCGATTTGTTCCCAAGCACAAAACTATACATTGTTATATAAATAAAATTTCTTCTTATTTCTAGCAGTCTAGGCTACAGGGTCTTTTAGAATTAATTCTGATTGGTAGTCATTAGTTATTTGTGTTAATGATGTTTCTTCACTTTATCAGTGAATTTTCACTACCACGTATCCGCATGTCAACATTAGTTGTAGCTATTTCCTTTTATGTCAACTCATTTCATGCTTCACTTTGCCTCTTTATTCTATTTATTAGTTTTCCATATCAAAATGTTGAAATCTGCTTCTTTCTTTTGCTTAGTAACTACATAATACACCCCAACGTTTAATACCTTTGAATTCATGGTCGGTTCTCCCTTCTATTTCTGTTTTAGTTACCCTTTTCTTGCACAAGCTCAATAATTTGTCCTCAAGCACTGATGATACACAATCACATCTGGCTCACAAAAACAAGGGTGATCATTTCTCCCTCTGTGTAACTATGTAAACTTTACAAGTTTCTTATTGCTCATGTTGATTGCTTCACAGTTTTTCATGTTCTATTAAACAGTTTAACAATATACTTTAATATAAGTAGAACATCCTGCCTCAATGGTGTTTTCTCCAAAGAATTTCTCTTGAGCTTTCTGATTTTGTAGTTTTAAAGCTATTAATGTATTTCTCATGTTTGCTCTGTTCAAAGGAAGCCATTTCATGCTTTCACCTGTGAAACAATCCCTTCCTCAGACATAATCACTGTTTCAAAAGTTTACAGTTTGTCAGGGTTTGTACCTTTTATCCTTTTGATAATGTTGCATTATATTCATTGCCACTTGCATGACAGGGGCAGATCAGAAGCCTGAAGCAATCAATGATGAGGGCTCTCTTCATCAAACGAAGATGCAGAGGCGAGAACAGGGCACTGTTCTGCTGCCTGGGGTCTCCATCCCCACAGTGACCACGCTCTCAAGAATGGGTTGCAGTACTGGAAGAACTGGGACAGAATTATGTGTGCTTTCATCACATGAGAGGGATGGGTGAAGCCAAGCTCTGGAGCTGATGATCCATGTCACAGTGATAAGTTCATGCCAGTGACCTCAGAGACTGTGTCTGCTGAGAAGCCTCCTGTGGATGCCTGTAGCGGGGCAATCCAGAATCTAAGAGACACCAGCAAAGGCGGAGAAAGAGAGCAGAGAACTGGAATCTCTCATTTTTTGTAGCCTGCATTGAAAGAAGAGTTGGTAAAAAAAACCCTCCTGCTTGTTTGATTGGCCCCAGGGACAGACTGGGTGAGTGCAGACAAGGTATATTGTGACTGCTGGCCACCAATTTGCTCACGCAATGCTACTGCCTGTGCAAACCCTGCCTGCTGGGATAGCTCAGAGAGCTGTGCCTTTGTGGTCAGGAACGTTGCTTCTCCACAGCCCTGAACTAATTGCTGTTGCTAATTGCCCCATGCTTTCCACCCTAGAGTGATTTCAAAAAGTATTGTACTTATTTTGGTTTTACTCAGGTGATACAAGGAGCTGCTGATCCTGGTTGTAGTGAGGAGAAAGTTAAAGACAAATCCCTTGCAGAGTTTTCTGTGTTTTTCTGTGTTTTCTGAACTTGGAAAGATAGCTCGACATGGCAAAAGCAAGTAGATAAAGAGCCAAGAAAGAAAAGTAATTAAAGAAAGAGAGGGAGAAAGGCAACAAAAATAGGGCAGGGAAGGATTTCAAACACAAAGATGTGTAGATGGAGGAGGAAGAGCTGAAGACTGGCCATCAACAGCAAATGGAGTTGTAAAAATACACTTGAATCAATTTGTGAAGTGCCTTTGAGTTTTCAGACTGTGGAGATGGAGAAGGTGTTTAGAAAAGCCACCAGGCATGGAAATGGAGAATCGTGTAAGCTTTCCGTTACTTTGGGTGTGAATCCTTGAGTGGATGAGGAAAATACTTGTCTTCTCTCATAGCTGCACTGTCAACACTCATGTGATGTAGTTATCTACTGAACAAAGTTTTGCTATCCTTTATCCAGGTTTCCAGGCTGCCATAGCACAAACAGCCCATAAGAAACAGCCTCAGACTCATGGCAAATTACAGCTTCAACAGGGGAATGAGAGCAAGATCCCTACTGAAGACACGAGGTTGTAACCCTCATTGAAATATAGAAAAATGCAATTCCTACCTTAGGAAACTACATCCTGATAAAGCTAATGTTGTGCTGAAGTGATTTCTATTGCTCCTGTGAAGGGGTTGCTCTGCCAGCATCTCTGGCCAGAGCCTCACAACTGTCCCTAAAAATCTGCAGCACATATAGCAGCACAAAGAAGAAAGGATCATTCTGGTGTATGCTTACCTTCTGGCTCTTAGGCACAGTCCCTGGACCCATTCTGAGATTTTTTTACTTTATTTACTTTATTTGTTATCTAGAATTTCGTGTGAGTTATTGAGTGATATGACCAGGAACATGGTTTGAAATTTAAAATTAGTAAAATAGTGGTAGCAGTAGGAGAAAGATCATGCTCAGAAACTGTGGAACTTCATCTAAGTAACTTGCTCAAAGAGACCCACAAGTCACCAAGAGCAAAACAAGACAGTGAGGGCACACAAATAGGATTAGTACTTGCAGTTAACTCATCTGTGGCATATTCTTTTGTCTGCATTTTACTTCACGCTATTGGTTGTACAGAGCAGGGACCACATATGGTGTAAGGTGCTACTGCAGTTCCAATAAATATTTGACACTGATACAGAGCCATCAACCATAGTGCCATTTGCAGTTTCCAGAAAAGTCGTTGATAGGGTGTCAGCAGCACTGGAAGACAGAAGTTGAATATCAAGGAGAGCAACACCCTGCCTTTGTTTCTTACACTCTGCTTCCTTAAGCATCTGCTATTGGCCACACTTAGGGTAGCATTGAGAAAAGAAAATATTGGCTCATTTGGCAGTCATTGTCTTCACTAATATCACTGAGCAGATTCAGAGAGGTTGAGCAATGTAATCTGTTCATGGGAGGGACATGGTTGCAAGATGCCATGGATGCTGAGACATCCCTGTTAAGATTGATATCTCATCAAGCAATGAACTATATGAATTCTAACACTGAAAGATACTTTGTTCAGATAGATTACACTCAGCTGAGCCACTATTAGAGAGCTGCTTAAATTCACCTTAGCATTATCCATTCTAGAACAGAAAATAATATTCTTGGCCACACAGTAAATTTAAACTCTACCAAAAGCTTTGTTGTAACACTCACTGCCTTGAAATTATTTTTTTAAGACACTTGAATTTACAGTCTGTGATTTAATTGCAGCTGTAATATGACTACAATATTGCTGCAACCTCCAACAGGACTTGGCAACTAAGGTATAGTAATCAGGTCTTCAGGGTCCCAAGGATGCAGCCTGTTGGGGCAGACTTTGAGGACATACTGGACATTTGTCAAGTGTTTCTGGTCCCACCATTCAGTCCTAAGCAGACAGCAGGATGTTCAGAAATCCTGAGCACTGTAACAAACACACAGTAGCTATGGCACTTCCCAGAAGGATCAAATCTAACGTGCTTTCACTGTAGCTATGGTTTGCAAATGCACAACAAATCCAGCAAACTCCATGTGCATTGGAGTTAGAAAAAATGCCTGGTTTTCCCTTGAAGAATATGTAGAGGTGGTCTACAGCAGCCTGAGTGTGTCAGGCTCGCTGTTTAAGCACTAATTCAATGGACATACACCAGCATCCAAAGATCCCTCACCTAAAAAGATCAGCCTAAATGCAATAGTCCTTACTCCAGCAGAAGGACTCAGCAGTAACTCTGAGCTGTGATCTCATTTTGGAGCAGGCTAAATATCCAGTAATCTGGTGATTAGGGCACTGACAGTGGTGTTGACAGACCTGATTTCAGTCCTCATTTTGGCTGATGAGTGGCTTTAGCGTTAATTCGTAGTCCCATTGTCTATGAGAGTGACCTTGACAGCAGGCTGCCATGCACCCGGAGTGCCAGTCTTCTGGAATCTCTTCCTTGCACTGTTTTGCTCTATATAATAAATTCTTCAGAGCAGGGATGTGGCTGAGAGACAGAATGTGGATTAGAAAACACTTCTCTCCTTCTAACTAGGATTCCCCTAAGGGAGAAAACCAATCCCACTCTCCTAAGGAGAGAAGCACCTTTCTGCTCTTTGGGGTGTCAATTACATTTATCTCTGTTCTTGGCAGGACCAACCAGTGGGATTAAAGTTGAATGCTTTGCTTAGAGAGCCAGGGTTTGCAATCAGGAGCTGGGGCAGTCAGACTTACAAAAGTCAACACTTTTGTAAACCTTATTCAGATGGATATGGTGAGCTTTGAGGCTCAACAGTAGAAGAAATCAAACTTGGGCATTTCTGTGAGACACTTTAATAGCTGCTCTCATTTGACAGTGGGTCAGGATCTCCAGTCTTTGGCCATACTGGAATTTAATTTTTTACTCTTTTTCTTTATTCTTGCTTAACTCAAGCCAGTTTTTTTCCAAAACTATTATGGCATAAAATATTATTTTGTACTGTGAGTTTGTTCTGTCAAGTCCTGGTTTCCCTGAGATTATATCAGCTGTATTTAGCTTGACTATTTCCATTAGTTAAACATCTTCATATTTCTTGGTGTTTCCTGGAAATGAAAGCTGTACCACTTGGATCCACTGATTTTGCCTGAAGGGCAGCAGTCTGTTTGGTAGATAGAATGTGAAATAAATCAAGTCTCCATGTTGTCTTAAAAAGGCTAAAGGTTTTCTTTCATTTCTTCCATGTCCCATTCCCATTTCCTAATTCCCTTATCTTCTCTTTGTCTTACTAGACTGGGTGCCACAATCTCTTGGAATCCTTTAAAATCACAGAAAAATCTTAGTTGGAAAGGACCGCATCTGGTCTGAACCCCCACTGAAAGCAGAGGCGACTCCAAGGCTTGACCAACTTCAAAAAATCTGTTTTCTCTGGCTGCAAACCCCCCTTCGTCTGGTACTCTGATTTACACTGATCCCATCTATTGTTTCTGTAAATGTTAATGCATGATAAAGGAGCTGTAGTTGTTTTGGGATTAACTAGACACACTGTAAGCACAGTGCCTGCGTGTTTTGTTTTGTTCTTTGCCTTGGTGTCTTGGGGTGACTTTAGGATGCTGTATCCCCTATCGCCTGCTGTAGGCCAGACAGGAATCCTGTGCCTTTCTGTGTCTTTAAGGCAGACCTGAGAGGGAGGGGGGGAAGGCGGTGGAATTCCTTCAGTGCTGTGATCAAAAACACAGATAAATTGTTCACTCACTTCTCAGCTCTCAGCTTCTGCAGCAGGGAAGAGAGTGGCATTCTCTTGCTTTTTAGCTAGCTTCACCTTCATTAGCTGAGGAAAGAGGTTTTCCTGGGACTTTGGCTTCTTCTTCTTCTCTTCTGGACTGTTCAGCAATACCAGAACATCACCGTGGCCCGGAGAGGCCCACACCAAACCCCAGCTTCGGAGAGAGAGAGCAGAGCCACTCCTACAAAGGACTTTGAATTTTACCAGGTTCTCTCCACAGCAAGAGGTTTTATTATTTAGCATTATTCTTTTTCCGTGCCTGCGTGCACTCTGCTTGTTAAATAAATAACTTCTTTTTCCTTTTCCGCCGAGGAATTTCTTCCCAAACCTGTGGGGGAGAGGCAGCTGAAACCTGCCTTCTTTGGAGGAGACATTCCTTCCAGAGCATTTCCCTTGATTTGTCTCAAACCGGGACACTTGGTGTGTAGGTGGTGAGTTCTGATGAGCTTCTGTGAGCAAAGACTCACGTACAACCACACCACTGTGGGCCCTGTCATTTCTAAGCTCTATTTTACAATGCAGGTAAGAGCGTGCAGCACTAATTTAGGACAAAATACATTACAGAGATATTGAATACTCAATCCAAGCATTGCAAAACAAGAAAGCTCAGAAAAATAGAGAAACAAACTGTGTCAGGATAGAGCAACACAGCTCTGGCTGTCAGTGGTGACACCAGGCAGAAATCATGGGAGTGGCAGTAAAGACACTTCAGGGTTTGTGATCTCTGGTTAAGTTTCAGGGAGTAGCATGAAATACCTCTGTATATTACACCATTGACAGGGGGAAGAGGAGGATGCAGATAGTTCTCAAAGCATGGCACCAGCACTGGCCTGGTGGCTTTTTGCCAGGATCAAATGCTTATCAGAGTTAGGAGACCATCAGCCAGCTGCGTGGGGAGCCACAGGCAGAGCAATGTCCACTTCCTCCCCTCAGGAATATCATTAAATGGAGCTGTGCCTCCAGTTTGAGGCCCAGGCAGCGTTGTGTTGTTCTTGCCTTCCCTCTTAGAGCCGTTTCCCCACCCCAGGGCTATCCCTGTCCCTGGGGGTGCCTGCTCAGGGCCTGGCTGCACCCACAGCAGGCAGCGCACAGAGACCCCGGGCAGGCTCCAGCAGGGGGACAGACATGTGCCAGGAGAGAGCAGAGCAGAGCAGAGACATCCAGCTTGAGCTACAGTATGTTCTAGACCACCTGGCAAGCCGGAAGAGCCCTATCTCTCATCTCCCATCTAATTAGTTTGAGTGCAGTGCCACAAGGGTGCAGCGACACCGACTCCAGTCCTGGGGTTAGCGCAGCTGGCCGGGCTATCTGATAGCTCAGCACTCTGCAGCAGACACAGGCAGTCACCTTCTAAGGGACGCTGGCCTAATTCTCTCTCCTCACAATTTTTAACTCAGTCAAAGGAGCACCTTTTTTCTTGAAGTCTGAAAAAAACACTTTTTTCTGTCTTTTAATTGTAAATGCTGCAGCAAAAACAGTCAAGAGTTGTACAGCCAAAGCCTGTGCTCTGGACAGAGTCGTGTTTTCTCTTCAATATGACAGAATCTAGAAAAAAATCAGGTGACAAGTTTAGTCATACTGGAGCTAAGAAACAGTGCTAGGCTTTCCCCACTGATCAAACTGCTGGACCTACAGAGGGTTTGACTTATCCTCAGTATTCCTATCCTTGTGTAGATTGATGGGAATGCCTTTGGGCTCACATATACAGATGTGAGACTGCAGCACTCATTAGCTTCCCTGTCTGTGCAGTCAGTGAGCAGGAACTCTGACCTCCACCACAGTGCACATCTTCAAGACTTCTGAAACAGTCTCCATGTCTTTTCCCTCCTGTGTTTTTTAACATTTTCATTCCTATGTGTAAGTCCTTTCTAAATTTTTTACTAATTTTGCTGTCCAGAACAGTTATGAAAGCCAATTTCCAGTCTCATGTACCCAAGATTGTACAAAGATATAAAGAGAAAACCTGTGTATATTCTTCTTCCCACATTTAAACATGTGAGACCATCTTTTGAACATGATAGAACTTATTTTTAACCCTGCTCTAATGCAAAAGACTGAGTTTCTGTCAGATGACTTCAGCTTCTTCAGGCTGAAAAATGTTTGTGTGTTGGTTAGGGTTTTTTTCATTTTGGCTTTCACCTACCATATGCAACATACAGCTTTACCTATCTTCTCTTTCGATGGAGCTCTTTAATCTCCTGTTGGGACACCTTGCAGTTGCTCTTTATCCCAGCCATCACAGTATTTCTTCATGAGTGCTCTGTGTTGCCATCCAGGCAAAGGTGCTATTTGCTTGTTGTTTTTATGTTTCTTTTGGGCAGGCTAATCTTCCTTATAATTTATGTTTGGGGCCACATAAATTTCTTCATCAACTGCATTTGGTTTTGGAGTTCTGCCAGGGCTTGTCCTGTCACAGGGCATTCATTTCAGAAGGACTGCTTTGCTGGGCCTGGCTGTAATAACCCTTTTGGTTAGTCCCTGGTGCATTTACAGCTTTTATACTGCAGGCTGCTGTTTTTGATTAGTGCAGCCTTATCCTTTAGTTCTGAGTCAGCCTCACTTGGCAGAATTTACCAGATTACCCAAATGACCAACCCTTACTACTTCATTTACTCCAGTTTCTGGAATAATCTCACCACACTCGTCAGCATCCTCTGTCCTTTCCTGAGCTGCTATCCTCAGTTTCTCTGGGATGTTAGGTTATTTCAGAGCTGTGTCTGTCTGAGTTTCATAGATTCTTACATACTGGAGGCTGATTATTCCAGAGCTTTCTCCAGAATACTCTATTGTTTATAAACCCCCTTGATTTGCAGCTCCCGAACCCTTTTTGATTGTGGTTTCCTCATGACGGGCAATGCGGTGCTTCTGGGATTCAGGGTCTGTCTCTTTTATCCCCTCTTTCTACTGCCCAGACAGTGGTGGAATACTTGTGCTCAGACGCAGTTTAAAGTCATATAATCCCAGCTGAATGCGGAAGAGTTATCTTTCAAGTAATAAAATATTCATTTGCTCCCACCGACATTTTAAAACACATTAGAGAAGCATTTATACTGATTTTCCCATTTGTTAAAACTTGTGTTTAGAAAACTCACACCTGGATCATATTTACTCTGATGGCTTCTTTTAAAACTTGACAGTGATGGCTCACCTGAGTGGAATAAAAATGCTGTGTTTTGAAACTGGTTGTGATAATGATAATTTGACTTGAAAATATAAAATTATTGTTGGAATACTTCAGATGGCTGGTGATGTTAAATAAAGCACTCCTGCCTTGAGACAGAGAATCTTGTTCTCTGAGTGTGACAGATCTCTCGGAAAGTTGTTATTTGGCACACTTTGGTAAATATTTAAGAGATAATCTTGTGTGAAACCAGTAATTTTGTTGATAGAAGTATCTCATAAAACAGAAGAAAATTCATCACTGCTGAGTGGAGTTCTCTAGAAGGAAAACATTTCTTTCTGAACAAACAACAGAAAAAAAAGCTCAATTAAATACCTGATCTAATTTTCTTGTAAAATCCATGGAGACTTTTACTAAGGGAAGTTAGAAAAATGTCATGGTTCAGTAGGTATTTTCTTGCTTATGCTTGTGTGAGGGAATCAGCATAGTCCCCTCTGAGGGAAGTATAGAGAAGTTGATTCTCAGTGTAAGGAAGAAAATTCGAAGGGAAATTCTAGTGTTGCCAGGTACAAAAGGAAAGTGTACAAATATAACTTTGCCACAGAGTGCCCTGGGGAGAACAATTGATACAGGAAGCTGTAAACAATAAGAGAGCCCATAAAGTTGCTGGAACTTGATAGTTTTTTAGATATCCAAGTTCTTGTATGAGGGTAAGGAAGTTTTTGGTTCACAGAACGTTTCCTTCTGTGAGGGAAGAAGTGACAATGTTAGGGAGGACTCAGATTCTTGTTTTCCTGGCAGGCTTAAAATGTTAGAAAATAAGAGTAAGCTGGCTACTGCTGCCAGGAAGAAAAAGATAAATATCAAAACTGAGTCAGAAAGGATCCTATATGCCACATCCAAAGCCGTGTTCCAAAGTCTGAACTGAAGATAACAGCAAGAGCCAACTGCACATTTGGAACCTCACTAAGATTTGCTCACAGTGTGCTAGAACTCAACTCTTTGCTTTCTGATATCTGAAAGCCCATTTTCTTGTTAAGAGCTGCAGCCATAATTTCGTAACTTGAAGGATGAGAGCACGTGACTTTTAGGTTCCCAAGACGCATAAAGTGAAATCAGGCTCAGAATCAACAGTTTTCCTCCACAGATCCCTTTCTGCTGTGCCATGGCACTGGCTGATACAAACAAGGCTGCAGTCACAGATGTGTGTGTGTGTTTGTGTTTATGTACAATCCCACTTGCCATCTCTACTCCTTATACAGTGAATAGTGAATACTCATTAGGAAACAAGTGAAAAAGCACGAAATTCCTTCTCAGAGTGTGCTGTTTTGCACACATTGCAGGAATGGGCTGGACTCCTCAAGGCTGAGACAGGGTAACAAGTTGAGGAGAATGTACTTCATTCCAATGGCCAGCACATATAAGCTTGCAAGTATTTATCCTTGTTGTAGTGTGTTTGTTTTCTTGGACTCAACAACATGAGGCTAATATTTCCATTTTACTGGTGATAAAGCCAAGGTACAGGAAAATTTAACAGCTGAAGGCTAAGCAGCCTGGGAAGAAAAAGATTCGGATGCTAAGCCCACAGCTGTTGCTCTTCTTTCTAGGCCAAACTGAATCTGACTCTGTCCTACATATATATAAAAATATTATAGCATTAGGTTTATCTAAAGACTTCAGCAAATGTAGCCATGACTCCTGAAAAGCTGAAAACATGGAAAGGCTGCAGCTGGAAGTCCTACGGCCTTGAAGAGAAAATGCATGTAGAAGAAAGAAATATGTATAGCATACTTATTCAAGAATTTTGGTAGTTTAAGGTCTCTTCTGTAGAGATAGTGGGGCATCTGAGTTGGTTCTGCTCTGTGGGATCAAAACTGACCTTGTGTGTCCCCTCACACAAGACGTGTATTTTTTGTTTGCCCCAGTCTGAAAGGTGACTCTTTTTGAAAATATTTACTGTCTCCCAGCAAACAGTGACAGTGCTGGGCAGGTTTAGTCCAGAGAGCAGCAAAGTAGCTGGAATGTCAGTTTTCTTTCATTCATTTTGCTCCATCCAATTTATTATGGACAAGAAGTTGTGTACTTAATAAAGCCATCCACATAAGGGAATATCATGTCATATTTGTGATGAGCTACTCACAAGCAGAGCAAAGTGTATGTGTGGGAGTGTTACTGATGAAAAACCCAATGTTAATGACAATAAATGGTGCTCTGTACTATGTACTGATTCTAGAAAATAGAATCCAGTGAAACGGATACATGAATATTTGTATGAGTCATGTTAAACTACGGTTATGCTTCTCAGGGAAATGATGAAGCTCATTCTTAGAAAGGAGGCAATAAATGTTTTTCAATCCACAGAGCTGACTCAGAAAATGGCTATGCATATCATAAAGCATGTTCATACAACTCTTAACATGGTTTACAGGCCTCAGCTCCTTCTTTCCCACTGCCTTCAAACCACCTCGTTAGCCTAACAGCAGTTAACAGCAAGAAACTGCCCCTGGCAACATGAACCACAGTGCCCTGACCTAGAGAAAGGTGTACATTTTGCACAATGTGATCCCTCAAGGCAAGGAGCTGGAGGAGCAACTCTAGCTGAGGTTTGCTCATTAATGCTTTCTGTCCGTGTGTGGCAGGGACGCACAGACCCCGTGTTTGCTGTAACTTAAACCTCTAAGTCATTAATCCACCTCTGTCCATGTGGGCTCTGTGTGTGAGCTTCATGTTTGCTTCATGCCTGGGCTCTCTTTGCCACAGGGAAGGGGATTACAGCTCTGTACCTGCCATTTTGGAGAGTGAGTGCAAGGGCAGCTGCACAGTCAGACTTCTCCTGTCATTTCACTCTCACCTCTACTCCCTTTCTCCCTACTCTCTCCCTCTGCACAATGTCTTCTTGCTAGATGAGAAGTGTGTGACTGCCATTTAACCCTCACGACGTCTTTGTGAGTCCCTGCTGCAGCTCAGAGGGCAGGGAGGACACAAGAACAGGGAAAACTGTCAGGTTAATGGAACAGAAACCACCTGCAGAGAAACCATGACAGTGGACAAACTCCAGCCTGGAACACAGGAGCAGTCATGCCAGTGGATACTCTGGAATAATGGTCTTAGGAGCAGTTTAGAGGCAAATCTAGAAAGCAGCATAGGGAGGAAGGGGCATCAGCATTTCAGTGGCAGAAGTGGTGTCTGCCATCTTGCTTTTTCATGCAGAGAAAGCTGTTGAAGTATTTCTGAAAGGTTAATACAATTACTGATATGGAGGATACTGCCATACATTGCATGCTAAAGACATTCCTGTTAAAAACAATCTAATCTGTACCCCTCATCCCTAACAAAGTTTTCTTAAAAAGTACTTGTTAGTTAATTATAGCTGTAATTCTACAGATAAGGCTATGTGAGGAGTGGAAATGTTTCAATAGAGTTGTACTTTCTATTTGATTTTTCTTTTCAAACAAAGAATTCTAAAAATATTCCAAAAATATTCTAAAAATAGCTGCTCCAACATCAAAGCCACCACTGAATATTAATACTGGAGCATGGATTTTCACAATTCTGTGTGCACTGATTTCCTGATGGGTTAGAATTCTGAAAGATGAAAGAGATTTGGTGTGTTGGTTTTAGGAGACGTCTTTTGTGTTTGTAAGAAGCACACACTTTTTCTTGCACCATAACTTTGTCTGGGACTTTGCTGGGAATGCTTTTACAATTCAACTCTGTTTAGGTGATTTAGTGTTTTGAATTATTGCAGGCAGAAAAATTTACAGCAAAAGTCCAGATGTTGAACTTGACGATCTTGATCCAACTCGGGATATACTATGATGATTCGATGATTCTCTGAAAAGTGATTGGTTGGAAAAGTGGATAATGGAGCAGATCCTAGTGAACAGAAGTTAAATTACTCCTAATGTCAGGTCACACATTTTCACACAGGAAAAAAAAAATCAATCCTAGATCCACAGGGAACAAATATTCTTGAGCATTCTCTCTGTACAGGTTTATTCACCAGCAGTGTCATGTTAAGGTAAGAAGAGCAGCTCTTGAGCCTGGATTTCTGTCAGGAAACAACACTTCATACAGTTTTTTCTAGAATCTCACACATTGCAGTCTCCAAGTTTCAGCTTTCTTTTCTTTATTAACCAGGGTTAGCACAGACTGGAGTGTCTGTTGCTTTTGTTCAATGCGTTTGTGTGCTAAAGGTAAAGGGCACACTAATTGCCAGCTCTGATCTCGTGCTGCCTGAAAACAAACAGATTCTTTATATGTGGGAACACTGACAGCCACAAAGAATTCTACATCCTGATCTTCATCATGAGCAATTGGGTGTTCCATTTTACCTAGAACTGGAACAGCTGGTATGAACAGAGGCTTAAACTCAAGGAGAGGAAGCCAAGGAATAAAGAATGGTGTGTCACAACAGGGCTTAGTCTAATGTGGGCCTAGAAGGAAAGGAACCAGATGAGCCCTGCAAGGAAAGGAACCAGATGAACCCTGCAAGGAAAGGAACCAGATGACCCCTGCATAATTGTCTCTGCAGGGCAGAGAGGACAGAAAAAAGTTTTGGATGGATATTAAGTAACTACAAAAACTAGGCAAAGCTACTCACACTCTAAGAGTCAATTTAAATTTCAGACTTATCGGCAGGACAGTGCTGGCCTCCAAAATATTCTTTTGTTTCATTGTTAACCAAAATGCTCCTCTGTGTGTCACAGCTGCATGTGGCAGAGGAATTAGGAAGCAAATGGTGGAACCAAGACAGCCTCTTACTGACGAATGACACCTGGAAAGGAATGTGCAAGAGTAAGATGACTTACTTGTTGAAAATAGAAAAGAATCCAGAAGAATTCACATAATTTATAAATGATGTAAAAACTTGGCTCCTGCTCAAAGACAACGGACATGATCAGAAATCTCTGAGACACATGAATCACCTCCACTTTCTGGCGTAATACTTACGCCGTGTGAAGGAGAATGTTGAATAGAAATATGCACAAACCACACGGGGAGAAGTGGAGCTTGTTCTTAGAATAAAATCTTGAGCTTCACTGCTAAATCCCTTTGCCTTTGTTTCCCAGTTCATAATGCTGGATGATCACCCATTTGGAATGATGTTATTTAACCATAAAGGTATTATTTGAAAACTGCTCATTACATGCTTTAAAATCTTCTAGAATTTGCACCTTTTTATTAAGTATTTTGTGGCTCCAGTGCTGATTTTCCTAGAATTGAAATCCCTTCCTTAAGCCATCTGGGGGACATCAGTTATCTGGAACTACCATATGGCATACTCATACGCATTCTAGCAAGTTTTTTTCCTTGCTCTTTTGAAAATGTTGACAATTTTGACTTTGAGAGAAATATTTAGCTATTATTCGTTAACTATGAGAGTTGTAATAGAAAGAGAATGGAACTGTTTAATCTCAACGTGAGAGCACCATCTAGAGGCAAATAACGTAAACTGTAGCAGGCTCAGAGCCCGTCGCATGAATGCTTTAAATGTGAGAATGCTTTGAGCAAATAATCTCAGACTTCTCTGTATTTCACATGCGGTGAAACGGTTTGTTTCCATTTTGATCATTTTCGAGGTTTTGCTTTATGTGGTTAACATCTGATAGAGGATTATTGGAGTTGCTGGGTGTCACATGGCTTGACAGCTCTTTTGCATAGGCAAACCATCCGCAATCCCGCATAAATCGTGGAGTGCCTTACTTTAAACGGCAATGAATTAGACATAAAGCAAAGCTCCCCACGATCAGAACTTCGTATTTAGGGAAATTGGACACATTTATGACACCTTAGAGGACTTGATTTTTCACTGCAAGACATCTTGGGTAATGTGCACCTTGTGAAAAGAATCACAAGATGGTACAATAAGTGTGAGTGGAAAGTTGTACTCCTGGTTTATGGATAGGCAATGAGCCTGCTGTCTTAACCACTGTCAGTGCCATAAGATTTTGATGCAATTCCAAATATGCACACCTGTCATGAAAAGACAAATTAGACAGGGGCAATAATACTGACTCTATGGTTTCTGAGTGCATCAGAAGGATGACTGGATCCCTAAATTTCTGTGGGCCGTGTAATATCACAAAGTACAACTGCATTTCTGTCATGGAAAATTCACATTTGAGTTCAGTTCTGTGTCCTAGACCTAGGATGTTTTCTGGCCTAGGATGTTTTCACAAAGATACTCTTCTTTAGGTGTGGAGGAAATGCATAAATCTTAGACATCACTAAAAAAAAAACCTGAAAAAAATAATCATAAAATAGTTGTTACTTAAAAATACATATTTTGCTCAACTACGTACCAATCCCTTAGATAATTATGTTTTCTTTCAGAATTCTAGGATCTTTCAGAGTTATGTTCAATATACTTCTAATAAATATTCCCAAATTAACGAACACTCTCAATTACAATTACAATGCTTTTTGAGACTCGCAATTAGCCAATTACCCACCCCTATCCAGCCCAGAGAAAGGGTCATTTCAGCTTGCTAGGTCCATCCACACCAGCTATATATGATTGGCTCAAGCCATACTGGCATCAATAAGGACACCTGCAGAGAGATGGTTTTTTTGGCTGCCGGGCCATGGTGAAGCTCATGCCACCAGGCCTTCATCATGCTTGTTTTATTAAGTAGCTGGATTATTTAATTAAGCTTTAATTGCTTTTGCAGCTTCACCTACCTGTGCAGATACACCTTAGGTAGACATTTTATGGCATTAGAGTCTGCTTAATAAATTCAGTGTATTCCCACTGATACCACAGTGATTCTCAGTGGTTATAAGGATTTCTCTAAACCAGGGGGATGTATTATTGAGCCTCTTGCTTCCATTCTCTGGGATGTCAGTATCTTCTTTTCTGCCATTACAAAGTAATGTAGCAATCCTAAAATAGATAAGGTCTTAACTTTATTATTAAAATACTTCTTACACTTTGTACTTCTAGTGCTTCCTTAGTGTTTGCTAAGGAGGGTAAGATCTAAGCGGTCATGGATTTCTTTTTCTTTTAGGTTTTATGCCTGGAAATTGTGTGATCTGCACACAGCACCTGCAGAGGATTGAATATCTAGCTCAATATGTCGCTCAACTGGACTTAGCTTCATGTATTAGGAACAAACGTCACCTGACAAAATGTCACAAAATGCACTTGTGCCCACTCCTTTTAATTCTAGCAGAGAACAAAATTACCTTTGAATGTTGAAAGAGATTTAAGCCTTTTCTGGGATGGCAGTTGAAATTTACCTGAAGGATAATTCCAGGTTTGAAGGATAATTTCAGGTCTAATGATACCAGAAGATAACAGAAACCAAGGACTTCCAGTACCTGAGGGGAGCCTGCAAGACAGATGGGAAGGGACTATTTCAAAAGCATGTAGTGACTGAAAAAGGGGGAATGGCTTCAAATGGAAAGAGGCTAGGTTTAGATTAAATGTTGTAAAGAATTTCTTTACTGTGAGGGTGGTGAGGCCCTGGCACAGGTTACCCAGAGAAACTGTGGGTGCCTCATCCCTGGAAATGTTCAAGTCCAGGTTGGATGAGGCTCTGAGCAGCCTGGGATAGTGGAAGGTGCCCCTGCCCATGGCAGAGGGGATGGAACAGGATGGTCTTTAAGGTCCCTTCCAACCCAAACCATTCTATGATATTCTGAAAATTGAATTATAGCCTTGAGGATATATGTGAATCTCCACAGGGAGATTGATGTAAAAGTTTGTCACGGTTTAACGCCAGCCAGCAGCCCAGCCCCACACAGCCCCTTGCTCACTCCCCCACCAGCAGGATCAGAGGGAAAAATCAGAAGGGTAAAAGCTACAAAAATCATGGGTTGAGATAAAGGCAGTTTAACAGGGAAAGTGAAAGCCACACACACAACCAAAGCAAGACAAGGAATTAATTCCCTGCTTCCCAAGGGTGGGCAGGTGTTCAGCCATCTCCAGGAGAGCAGGGCTCTGTCATGGGTAATGGTGACTCGGGAAGACAAACACCATCACTCCAAATGTCCCCCCCTTTCCTCCTTCCCCAGCTTTATATGTTGAGCATGATGTCCCATGGTCTGGAATCTCCCTGTGGTCATTTGGGGTCACCTATCCTGAATGTGTCTCCTCCCACCCTCCCAGGCAGCCCCAGCTCCCTCTCCAGCGTGGCTTTACAAAAACCAGAGAGGGCCTTGGCTCTGTGCAAGCCCTGCTCAGCAATAACAAAAACACCTCTGTGTTATCAACCCTGTGTTCAGCACAAATCCAAACCTCAGCCCCAGACCAGCCCCTGCAAAGAAAATTTACTCTACCCTAGCTGAAACCAGCACAAAGATATGCAACTAAAATTTTATTCTCCTTGGAAAACAAGAAACTGCCAGGGTATTTGGTTTCTGCATGCCTTGGGTTTTAGGGGGTGGGTTTTTTATACTAGAGAAACTACGAAGAAAGTGGGAAAATTAACATAGATCAGTGGCTCTCAAGTTTTCTACGTTGGATGAAATTATATAGCTCAAGTCCTAAGAAAGTGGAGGAAAAACATTTTCAAAAGCTTGTTAATTGCATGCTTTAAAAGTATTAAAGGTTCTGTTTTCATGAAAACCATGTGACAGTTCTGAATTAGGAGCAGTTTAGCACAGTCTGTTTTCAGACTGAACAGATCTTTGGAGATAGCTGATTTCTGAGGTTAAGAGTTTACAACTGCATCAGAATACTGATGTAAGTGCTATTGTGTAAGTAAGATACCGTGTGAATCACTATCACTACATCTTCTTGCTACTTACATCTAATTTCTCTCAAATACTTAAAAATTTTTTTCATGTAGGCCCAGTTTCTGTTGATTTTTTTCTGTCTAGGAATCTGTCAGTCTTTGCAGCTGATTAGAAATGCTCATATGCCTAATTCATGGAGGTCAGTATTTGTGGTAGTGACACCTAGCTGGGAGGAGAAGTCAACAGGAAGGTGGTAACATCCTAAAGCATTCTTTCTAAATCTGTAGGAGTTCACCTGTCAGCACTTCAATTGAACACAGAAATTAGCTACATCACAGTCCAGATTGAGCTTTGTGCAACCGTAGTTCATTGACTCCATCAGGATTACTGCAGGGTTAACTTGGCCCAGTTTCTCTTTGTTACCACAGTGACGATGGAAAGGTTCTGTCACACCTGGGCTGCACCAAAAGCAGCGTGGGCAGCAGGCTGAGTGAGGTGATCCCGCTCTGGTGAGAGCCCACCTGCAGTGCTGGATCCAGCTCAGGGGTCTCCAGCACTGGAAGGACATGGAGCTGTTGGACCCAGTCCAGATCAGGCCACCAAGATGATCAGAGGGATGCAGCATCTCTTCTATGAGGAAAGGCTGAGAGAATTGGGGTTGTTCAGTCTGGAGAAGAGAAGGCTTTGGGGTGACCTCATTGCAGACTGCCAGTACCTGAAGGGAGCCTGCAAGAAAGACGGAGAGAGACTATTTACAGGACATGGGGGAATGGCTTCAAACTGAAAAAGGGCAGGTTTAGATTGGATGTTAGGAAGAAATTCCTTACTGTGAGGGTGATGAGGCCCTGGCACAGGTTGCCCAGAGAAGCTGGTGCTGACGCATCCCTGGAAGTGTTCATGGCCTGGCTGGATGGAGCATTGAGCAACCTGGTCTAGTGGAAAGTGTCACTCTTCATGGCTCACCTCTTAGATCAGACACCTTTAAAAGTCCCTTCCAACCCAATCCATACTATGATTCTATAATTCTGTATTTTGTATTATTTGAATAGCTCATTGTTCAGATATTTTTTTCTTAGGAACAGGGTTTTTGGCTATCTGTTTTCTTCTCACAAATGTGAGAGATCTGTTTCTCAATGACATGAATAAGGAATCCAGTATTTCTGGTTTCAGTAGCTGAAGCAAACCCATTCACTGTGCACCTGCTGGTCCCCCGTGCCCAGGAGAGGGCAGCAGTAATAGAAAAATATCTTCCTAATATATTCAAGAATTGAAGAATATCCATGTAAAGATGATAAGCAATTTCCCCCCCAAGATTCTTACCATTCTTTCTCATTACCCCTATTCTTGCTGGTAGTACATGGGACTCTTCTATCTTTCATTGTAGATGTCATCAAAAGAAACAACCATAGAAAAGAAGGGCCCCAGGCCAAGCATCAGTTAAACCCTAAGTTCCAGACCTTACCCCTATAAGAGTTAGAGGAAGTCTCTTAGAAACCCATACGCTCCCTAAAATGTCACCAGCTCTGCAGGGACACAATTTACAGACCTTTTTTTAAATTTAAACTTGTGTGGTTTTGAACAAAATGTGAGTCCGTTGATGACGTCAATACAGCGACATCAGATATCAGGATTTAATAAAAAACTTCCTTTGCTGAGGCTGAGCTTCCTGCTGTGCATCCCTACCTCTACAGTGTTTAAAGAACTGTCTTTACTAGGGAATGCCTGGTTGCCTCTCAAAACAGAAAGCTGGGAGCTAGGGAATTTGATCTGTAGGCCAGACTCCCCTTCTGAGATCACTGGCACAGAGAACGTTTCCCAGGAAGAACATTAGGACTGTGGGAACAGTGCTCTCAGAGGAACCTTACCCGAGGTTCTGTGCTTTTGAAGCTGCACCAATACAAAAAACCAACATCCTGGCAGTCTGGTTTCAAGAACCACTTAGGAAAATGTGAATTCACGCTGAAGGAAGCCACTGCCACTGTACTCTTGAAGTGTTGGCACAGCTGTTTTGGGTCAGCAAACTTAATTATTCCACATATCATGTGCTGTGTGCATACACTGAGCAAACAGAGAAGCATTATGAAGTGCTGCTTCTCCTTGTTGCGTGTGTGATTTGGTGTGATAAATTCAAATGACACCTCCTCCCGCATGACCTTTTGTACTTTTGATTTGTTTTTCTGGTTCTGAGAGAGATATCTGGAGAAATCAATTAGATGTACAGATGTAATGATAAGATGAGGCAAGGAAAATGCATGTTAGGCAAAAAATGACCTTTGTGATACCTCCATCTCAGCAGATCCGCCCTTGACTGCAAATATTCATGACTAATGGAGTAATTTTAATTATAATGGAACACTTGTTGTCAAGATGCTGCAAATGCATCAGATTTTCAAAAGCTTTTGTATTCGAATGTTTTTCCAGTGCTTGCTGAAACTCCTTGAGCTGCAATAATTTTCTATGAAACTTGCCAAAGCCAACTTGCAGCCAAAGTAATGTATGATAAAAATTCTAAATGAGGTAAAACACATTGATGAAAAAACTATTTAAATCCACAAGTGTTCTTTACATAAATACTCTCACGTAAATACTTTTTCAGTGTATGGATTCCTTTTCTGATGAAAACAGTAAGTGAGGGGACAAAATCCTTGTGGGAAACTCGTGCACTGGTGGATGATACCTCTTGACATATGATATTCTTAGGAATACAGAAATTTCTAAATCAGGTCATACTAAAGATCCATCTTCTCTATCTACTACTTTTTAGCACGTTCAAATAATTCAGAGAGATGAGTGAGGCAGGAACTTCTTTTTTTATGTTGGTTGTTCTTGCAGTGGTTTCCATTTTAATTAAGGCAACCAATGAACCTAAATTAATCTTAGTATTGTATAATACATCAGATCACCCCAAGAGCCTTTTTCAAAGAGTGATACAACCTGCTCACTGTCCCCTGGAACACAGGCTATTTCTATTCAATGTTTTTCTTAGTGCAAACAAAACTAAATATTGAAGATCCTCTGCCTACCTTACATACCTTGTTTCTTTCCCTAGTTACTGTATCACTTGGTTTGTAATTCAGTGGCATTTGAAATGCCCAGTTCAGTTTCCTTTGTACAGCTAAAACTTTATTATTTTCAATCAACCTCTCTATATATATCTTTAAATATGATATTTGCTTTATTTTCCCCCTTGCTTTTTATTTTTCATAGGAAGCTGCTATGTAACTACCTCAGCCTAGAATCTTTCAAAAAAAATAAGCCAATTGCTTCAGAGATACGGTGAAAACTGTGCTCTGAGTTGTTTGCATGTCTTTCACGTTTTTTCCCTTTGCTTAGAGAAGGATGAGCCCAGAAACTCCAGGTCAAACATTCTCAGTGCTGTTCCTGTACAATCACGGCTTGTGCTGGACTGTTAAAGGGTATTCACCTTGCAACACTAATGGCTGGGCAAGGACAGGCAAGAGAGAGCACTGCTGCTTGAAATATGGGAGATCCTGAATAAGGGAAAAAATGCTTCCGCTCAAAGGTAATCAAACTAGTTGCCCAGAGAGCTTCCAGGATTTTTGTCTTTGCAGATTTTCAAGACCCAACTGGATAAAGCATCCTGGCTCTGAATCAATTGTCGACCCTGCTTTGAGCAGGCGGTTGTGCTAAAGGACATCTGAGTATTTAAGTGTTTCTCTGAAACATGAGATAGTTGAAAGCCTCTTCTTTTAAAGATGTTACACGGTCTGTAGTCTCTTTGGAACAGAGAAATTTGAAACACCCTTTACATTTTTTCATTATCTGTACTCAAAGAAATAAAAATGTGAGATATTTCTTCGGAAATGCAAAATATTGATGTGATATCATCACCTAGTTAGTCTAATGCTATTTACAATGCAGGCACAGAAACTGAGCTAACACCTGTGTTTCACCATCACAGAAGGACTAGGATGTAAGTAAATGCCTCTGACAAAGTATTTATCATACTTGTGCAGTGAGATAATACAGAGAAGTGTTTTATTACATGGAGGTGGGATTGGCACCAGAAATAACAGCTGTCAGTGTGAGGCTCTCCAGAAATCCAAAAAATGACAATCATTCCAATCAATGTTCATAGTTTTGCAAAGAGCTTTTACATCACGCTTCAAAAGAACAGAGTTATAAATTAAGCAGAACAATATATATTCATATTTCTTCAGAAATATGGTGTGTAGTGTGCCATAGGGCTGATTATAAATTAGGAATAAAAATCCCAGAGAGAACCTCAACAGAGATGGATAAAATAGTGAAGGCAGATGGAAAGAAAAGTGTGTCTGGAGAGCAAAAGACATGGACACACATAAAGTGAAAATCTAGTAACACCCAAGAAGCTTAAAAATCCAGTCTGCAGATTTTGTATAATTCCTCTGTGAAGATCAGTACAGGGAAGACAAGATGAGGTTGCAACCCTGGTAGAGTGGGAAATCTGTGCCCCTTGCAGGTGTCAGATCACTTGTGCCAAAAGCTTGTACACATTACGTAATAGAGCAGCAATAGGCCAGCAGCCCCGGGGCCTGCCCTGCTCCTGGAGTGCAGGACTTCTCACACCAAACCAGGTCAGCTTTTGGTCTCTGCAACCACGATGTCAGGGAAAGGTATCTCCACTCACAGGCAGTGATTCAGGGGCCCTTGGGCAATATTTCCTATTTTTGCAGGTAGATTTCAGCTTTAAGATTTGTGGACATAGTTTTTCCTGGTTTTGTTTGATGAGAATTACCGCGAGCAAGAGACCTGTCGTGGCATTAGTGATAACACAGCTGTAGGGCACTCTTTCCAGAAGGATGTAGTAGTATGCATTTGAACCCTGATGGTAAGCACTAGCCAAACTCTCACTCAAGACCAGGATCCACACCAGGAACCAATTATTAATTAAGACCACCTCAACCTAAGGTGCTCATCAACGCTGCAGGGCTGGCACAAGCCCTATAAATCAAGCCCTGGGAGGAGCCAAAGGTTGAGGTGGTTGTTCCTGGTTGCTGAGTGTTGTGTGTTGCTGGAGCTCTGCTCTGAGGAAATCATAATCCAAGACTCAGAAGACTGCGAGCTCCGGCACAGAAGGATACTGTTCTCTAAGTATATCCTTGATGTGATGAGGTCATATTTGAGCATATCTACAGAACTGTCCTTTTCAATGGAGTGTCCTCTCTTTACATTATCAGGCTGCTGGGCCACTGTAGCAGTGACACAAGTGATTGCTCAGCTTGAGGAGGCAGAAACTTGACATACATCTGCAAGCACTAAGGACTCCTGGGGTATTCTCTTTGCAAGTACTTCCAATACACAGCTTCACTATGGAAGGCCCTAAGAGCTTTAGACTGTTAGAATTTGATCCAAGAACAGCTTTTTCACTCAGCATCCTCTAGGTCCAGATTTGTGTATAGTGGCTCTTTAAGGACAGATTTCAGAGCTCCAGAATGAAATCTTCCTTTTAAGCATAGGATGCTTCTTAAATACTAACGGTTTCCAGAGGAAGAAACGCTTCTCCGGCTTCTCGTGCAACCTTAAGTTCAAGGCCAGCCTTGCAAATGTGCACCATTCTGTTTGAATATTTCCTCCCCCTCATATAACTCAGCCGTGGGCATCCAGCCTAGTGAATCAAAAATTTGCCTTTTGACCCTACCCAGTTTCACTTTAGAACCAGTGTTATAGTCTGATATTTCACATCTGCTCTTCTTTTTAAATGTTGTTTCATAAATATCTGCAACCAAAGTCCAAATCCTCAGATGCTGAAAATTAGTGTTGCTCCTTTGAGTTGGTGTCAACCCAACAGCTGCTCCAGCAAGCGCTGAGTGTAAACCAGAGGGATGCACTCATTTTAAAGTGGTGTGCAAAGAACCCAATTTGCAGAGTGAATGAGGATGTTTAGAGAACAGAGTTATGTAATTCATCTATTTTGGGGATTAGCCATCCCCGAAGTTCTGAAAAAGGTAACTGGGTTGGGCTATTTATAGAGTCTGTTCCTACAGTTACCGCACAGATGCCAGCACAGAGTAACATTCAGCTCAAGCCACCGCCTCTGTGCCCCTTGGTGAATTTATACATCACAAGTATCTATGGATCTCTCAGACACAAAGATATTTAGGGGTCTAGGATGCACTCCCACCTCGGCATCTGTTGGCACATTAGTATGCCCTATTTCCTATCAGCTTCTGACCATGCCTTTGGTTTTTGGGTCATTTGTATTACAGACAGACACAGAGATTCCTTTTAGGTTTCCTGATGGATGAGAGAGGAGAAGGGGCACTAATCTGGGGAAAACTAAGGCTGCAATTGCCTTAATTATTCTGCTCTGTAATTCCACAAGGCTGCTAGGGAAGCTGGCTTAGGATCCTTCCTTCATATGATTCTCTGTTTCTAAGATGCATTTGTTGGATCACTGTAAAAGTATGAAGCCCATTGTTACTGCTACAGGATGATGATTGTGCAGAATTAATGAAAAACTACAATCTGTACTCAGAGTTCTCAATCTTGAAGTCATACAAAATTGTACAACTTACAGGAAGAGGAGTAACAGTTTATAGGATTGTATAGGCTTGGACTGCTTCCTATGGATTCTGCTTCTTAGATATAAATATTTGTGTATATATAGTAATTGTTATCTTTTCTTAAATGTTGAAAACCAGCTATTTGTTTAGGTAGTGGGCAGTAAGAAGAGGGCAGAGGAGACAACAGGAGGGAAGTTATCTGGCTAATGGTGAAAAGCCTGTTACTAATAGAGGGTTACCCAGAAAAAAATTAATTTAAGGACTGGATTCTATAGTATTGACCATTTTAATAAGGACTAGGAACCATAGAAATGAAGTGATTGCTTGGGCAGAATTGGTTAATTCTTACCCTCACTAGTCTATCCCATGAGACGAGGAGATCACAATGTAAAAAAGAAAGAATAACAGAAAATGAGGGCAGAAATACAGGGTTAGGTCCTTAATTACTTGTCATTCTATATTGTCATTCATGCCCAGTGCAAGCTAAGTAGTTCTGATTTGTTCATGTCCTACTCCAAACTGCAGAGATTAAAATAACAATGTGCAAGTGGTGATCTGGGCCTTTTATAAAAAGCATAGAAAATTACGATGAAGAGCCTGAATGTCATATGGAAGGAGACACAACCCATTAATAGATTTCAGTGGAGGCTAAGCAAAGAAAAAACCAGTTAAAGATGAAAAATTTTGAATTGAGATATATGCTCTGCATAGCATTCATATAAAGTGCTATACTTCTTGGTGAACTAGATTGTGAGAATTACTATTAGATTTTCATGTTAGCACTGGTATTTCAGGAGATGCTAGGAAAGAAAAATTAGTTTTGAGAAAATTTCTGATCAACACAGAAAGATTTAAAAAAATACATATGTAATGCAAATAATATGTATGGATTTAAAATGAAGAAAATCATTAGTTCAAGAATTTGATTTTGACAAATTATCAATAGTCCAGCTAATAGTTTAGTGAAAAGGCTGTATTAAATAAAGCAGGGAAAATTCAGAAAAAGTGTTATCCCTCTAGAAAATAGCATAAATACATGTAAAAATACATTAAGAGATTATCTTGAAGAAACTTCAGGTCAAAATATATATCTATGGAGTTAATCTTTGATAATTATCTAGCTAGAAGTTTTCATTTCAAGGGGTTTATTTCTGGGACAAGGTCTTTAGTATATAACATAAGGCATTTCATTTGCTATACTTCATAGCCCAAATAATGAAAAGATTTGTATTAAATACAACATATTTTACTTCTTACTATCACCGTTATTAGAGGGTCTGCATTTCTTGCATGTTTACATAGCACATAGCACAATATTTTCTTTCAAAACCCAAACAAAACAATCATTTGTGCCAGTTCTGTGTGTTTGTGAGTTTTTCAGCTGACTGTGGACTAAGATTTTTTCGTAATAGTCACTGGATTGCAGGAAAGGTCTGAAATCTCATCCTTCTTTTGCAAATTGCACTCGTCATTCCCATGAGATTTCATCAGGCTCCAGATTGCTTACTTGGATGCTATCTGCTCATCTGCAGTGGCTGCAAAATATATGGGAATATGAACTTGAAACGTCTTTTCAGGAGAAAGGATAGAAAAATAAGGTGGCTACCTGCATGAAATCTGCAGACCTTCCTTGTTTTATCCTGTATCATCCTAAGTCTTCATGGTTCTTTCATGCAGAGCTGGCACATTCATTCTTACAATGGTTTTGTCAGGTCAAACCTGACACTTGCAGGTATCTGCTGCTCCTAATATTTAACTATTCAAACCTTCTTTAGTAGATGTCCTAAATGCTTTTACAGTGTTGATTTTATAGAATGTGCATGTATGTGCCTGTGTGCACAGATATTTACTGAAGAGAAGGTTCCTGAAGCCTTGAGTGAAGTTCTTGAGACTGGCCAAGGGATGAGATCCCTGTTTCAATATTGGATGCATTTCCCTCTGGGATTACTTGTGCTCTAAAAACTGGTGTCTTTGTGTGGCTTATCAGGGATACCATGGCGCTTTCAGGGATGGTACAAAAGAACCTGAGCCCTCATTAGAGCTCCAAGTGCCCTGTATGGCACTGAAAGGGAACTCAGGCTTGCACAAAGCACTCAGAGCCAGCAAGGGCCTATGAATATTCTGGCCTGTATATGACTACATATGTGTGAGTATGTGAGTATGCATATGCATAATCCAATTTGGTATTATCCCTAAAATCTGATGATCCAACAGCAGTTTTGAGTACTGTACCAGCTTCCTATCTACTGGAAAAGTCATAAAGTACTGTATTGTTCATTATAGCATTGAATTCAGCAGATCATTGACAGCATAGTGTTTCAGTGTCATGAGGGCTAATATTTATTAATAACTGACTGTAAAATAACTTACCAGAGCTTTAAAATCCAAATCAAAACCTAGACTTTCACTCACAATTCTATAAATACTTACATATTCAGTGTACAATTCACTAACAGAACTTTAAAAATGAGCCAATATGTACTTGTTGAAACTAACCATGGCTTTTCCTACCGTTCAGGATGCACAACAGCATTTTGGTTACTGACCAGTGAAATATATAGAGACTCAGAGGTAGCTCTTCTTCATGACTTCCCTTGACAGCCATTTTAACATTCCTCCAGGCTGCTCTGGGCTGTTTCACCAAGCTTCAGATTCTTCTCATGAAAGAGAGATGAGGTAAGCAGGAGCCTCCATCTGGTCTTCAAAACAGCCATGTAATGCTATGTGAAATTCTAGGCAGCCATCATATAGGGTGGCATGCAGAGAGCAAGCACTCGTGCATTCCTGATCGCCGCATCAAAGCCTGGCATGCCCATGATAGGTCAACAGAGAAATTCTATGATAAACTGGACAGCTCTGTTAGCTATCATGGCTGAGTCACACTAAAAGCAAAAGGAGGTGTCCATTAATTGCATATGTTCCATTTAATTATTTAGCTCTAGAAATAATCAGGATCACAATTATCATGACAGAGTTCAGCCCGTCTCCCCCGGTAAACAAAGGAACTTAAAGTCAGGTGACTGGGACTAGAATATATCAGCTTCTGTTCTCTCTCTGATATTTTTCTCAGTGATGTTTGCATTTAATCCATCTTTGTCTAAATGTCCATAGCCTAGAAACAAGCATCATCAGTATATATTTTCCTCAGAAAAAAAGCAGGGAGATTCAGAAATACTGTGGTTCTCAAATGAAAGATTTTATGTAACTGGAGAAAAAATATACTGGTAAGCAACTATTTCCAAATGAAAATAAATGGCTTAGACCCCATCGTATGAAGGAGATTGGACACAAACTAGAACTGTGATAGGTGATCTTTTGAGAAATCCTTGTGCTGTTTTTTTCTCTAATTGGAAACTGTCATGTGGTTGAAGCTTCATCTGGCTGCATGAACCCAAAACCCACTTGAAGACACCCAGCATTGCTTACATAAATTACCGAACATGCTGCTGTGGTATTTGAAAAGCCACAAATCTTGTCAATCAAATGAAGTTCTAAAGAGTTTTCTGACTGTCACTTTGGCTCTTCATTGTGTCAAGACAGAAACATTCCTTGGACACATTTAGAAAGTTGCCTCACCAATCATCCAGTGTGTCATCAATTACTTTGTTCCCTTGCTCAATGACCTACTGATATTCTTTAAGCCATAGCTGCAGTTAGAAAGCATTTTATCTGGAGCTACCGTCTGGAACAAGCAATGTGGAAAAAGCCTGCTGTTGGAAATAGCACTGCAATAATCTGACTGCAGCACTGAAGCCTTAAATCTAGAGGATGAAGAATTCTGTGGGAATAATAATACACCAGATTACATAATTAATTTGTGAAAAATATGCTTTAGTCACTAAACAGTATAATTCTCCAAAGTTTTGTGTCCTCTAACCATATTCCAGTATTGTACCTCATGATGTGTTTAATTTCAAGATGCAGTTAATATTTTCCCTTGACAAAACTGATAGAATATGCAAAAAAAGTTTAAAAATAATTCAGAATTTTTGCAGTATGGTCGTTGTTCACCTACCTGGATGTAAAATCTGTCTAATTGCTTTCCCCTTGTTTTCAATCCTGGAGTCTGATTACATCCAATGGCACAAATTCAACGTCAGTGGCACACCACCTGCGAACAAAGCAACATGGACTTCTTCATGCCCAATTGGTTCAGGTATCTATACAATCTATAAGGGAAGGTCAGGGAAGGGTAGGGTTCTGGCTGATCAAGAAAAACTCCTGTCAGAGGAAAAGGCTGTGGTCAGCTCTTCCCTCCCACACCGTGGTTCCAGCACCTTCCGTTTTTCAGCCCTCCCTGTCGTCTTCAGAAGTGGCATGCCCTTGCCTGGTGTCTGTAATGCCTCCTGGCACGGAGAAGCCTTTATGGTAACAAGCTTTTGAGTTGATATTGTTACATTGTCTCATTTCCATGTAGCATTCTGTAGGTTTCGATGAAGGTAGAAGACAACACTTGACTCAAGATTAGATCTAGCCTGAGAAAGTTCGCTGATGCACCTGAAGAAATAGACACACGTTTGAACTAAAATTTTCTAAACATTCTTGTATTTCAGCCTAAGCCTCGTAAAAAGTTGCCCACTCTCCCTTTGTCATCTTCCAAAGGAAAATAAATGTCAGTATTGCTGCTGCAACATCTGCACCAAGACTTTGTAATCAGTTTCTGAATCAGTTGCCTTTGTCTGGCAGGTACCTGAAACTATTAATGGTTTATAAACCCCTGACTGCTCTGTTTACTTGCACCCAGTGATTCCTGCACTGGCTCATTCTTAGCCTGCTGCTTTCAGAATATGAAAACTCAGAATCCACTGTGTTTTCCCTCTCCTTATTCCAAGAGGAGCAAAAATTGTCTTCTATAGGTCAGGTCTCATTTGTAGGCATGAAAAATTCTTAAGAAACTGCAGGTTTTGTCACCCATACTTTGCCTTTGTATTTATGTGCACAATCTTATACATACAAAGGATCATGAAATGCCTTTTAATTGAGGAGAGGATATTTAATTTTTCTTTCTGTTGTTTCTTTTTTGTGGTAGTCTTAAGCCTCTTACTGAACAGCAGTTCGGCAAATGTTAGCCCTGATTTCCTGGGATCAGTTAAGCAGCGCCCAAAAGAGATCTGAATTTTTAAAAGGATGCTTAAGACAGAGAAAATTTTGAGTCTGAACATGAATCATCATCTGACTGAAACATTGGAAGAGCTCAGTACTGTTTTCAGCTCCTCATTAAACACTGCATACACTGTGTCCAAACAAAAGTGTAAACAATTACAATATGTGGTAAAAAAACTACATTCACTTGGTCCATTATCTGTCATTCCCACGTTTGATATGCCAAGTTTAGCAAATATGGATGACATTGGATAAGTTATTAGCAGCTGTATTTTCAAATAACATAATTATTGGACTTCAGGGAGAATAATCCAAATCAAGCAAGTTATTTTTTCTGCATTGAGCTGCCATGCAAAATTACCATCACAGGCCCTGTTTGTTTACTAATAATGGGCAAATATTGAATATTTTTATTTTTGTATCTTCACTCTCCTGAAATAAACTGCATCTTTTTCATCTTTGCTTGAAATTTTAGGTACAACCCATCACTACCTTTGAATAAAAATGACACTAGATTTTCTAACACTTGTCCTTTACTTCAGCCTTTGCTGTCACATGCTAAAAGTTCCATATGAATGCCAGGCCTCTGTAAAAAAATCACCTTGTGACTTTCATTAAAGGTTTTGCATATGTTACAGTAAAATCTAAAAAAGGGAGCTTTTCATTACCACCTGTGTAGAGACTTTAAAATCCTCACCTGTTATGCCATCCCACTGTACATTTTAGTCACATTATACCTAGGAATATCCTCTAATAATTGTTTAGCCATGTTTTAGCCTTCAGGTTAATATCCTGGTGTTCATAGGAGATACAAATCTCCTAATAAAACATATTCCCATAAACCCCTGTATGCTACATTTAGAGGGAAGGATATTGACAGCTGACAACATAATGCTGAAAGCTATCTTTACTCTGTTTTCCTGAACTTGTTCAATAAATTGCTTCATTACTTCTCAGTTTACTCCCTTATCTATAGACTGAGGGAACCATGAGATCTCTAGAGCTTTTTGGAGTTTCTGGTTCTTCCTTTCCTTTCCCCATGTAATTTTATAACTCTTTATGAAATACAACAGGAATATAACATAAGCAAAAAGCATTCATGGTAAAAGCAATAATATCTTACAAATTCTGGCTTAAAGTGTGCAGATGCAAACTGGTTTTTGTTTGTGGATTGTTTACTTGTCTTTTTTTTTTTTCCCAGGGAAATACAATGAAAGTCAGAAGAAACATCTAACACAGGAAAAACATCTTGCAGCAAAAATAATCTTTATTCATGCATATGAGAAAGTATTGCTGATTTACACATTTCACTTCTTAGAAAGCAGACAGAATTCTGTATTTCTTTCCCAAAATTTATGAAGTACTAATTTATATCTCAGCTTCTTCAAATGCCTTCATTCTACTTAGCACATTTGGGATATTCAGAGCTATTCACAGGTATAGGTAGAACAGAGCAGTGAGGGTGTAACACCATTTCAACAAGTTTTCAGTGGCACCAGCTTCTCATTTAAAACATGATCCTCTATCATTCCTGGGGCTTCTTCTCCTTCCCAGTACATTCTTTCAGAAAGAAACCTTGTATCTGACCTGAAGTGACTATTCTTATTTCCCACAAGTATTATAGATGTTATCTTTCCAATATTTTGCAAAAATATTTTTTTTAATCTTGCACTTGTAGATCACTAGCCTTACTGACTCATTTAAGTTTTACCTGCCTGCATTTAACAACTCAAATTTTCTTTGTAAATCCTTCCAATAGCTCCAGAGTTCATGTCATCTTGGGCACAATTCTGAATTTAGAAGTTAAACTTCCTCACAGCTTCCCAGGACTTTCTTTCTGCTGAGGCCTCTTTACCCTGTAAATGAAATGTCAAACCAACAGAAGCATCTGAGGGTGGGTACATGGGGGTCAGGAGGGTGTGTGTATGACAGTGACATCAACTGAGACAATAAAAGGGCTTCCAAGTTACTTAGAAGCTCTATTTTAAAGTTACATTTAAGGGGTCCACTAAACCAATTCAGTGGTCTTTAAATATACTTGACATCAAGAGACAGTCATCTGCTGACATACCCAAGCCAGAAATCTCTTTAACATTCTATCTGGTAAGTACACTCTACTTTTTTCCAAACTCTCTGAAAGACTTATTAGAATATTTTATCATTGATTCTTTACCCATTTTTGTGTTAGTGTCTTTTCAGACTATCTTAAAAAATAAGTAAATATTAGTAAGATCAACCTGCTATGTTATCCGAGCTAAATTTGTGAAATGAAAAAGTCAGACAGTGAATGAGAAATATCCAGAAGTGAATTCAAGTCCTGAATTTGTAATACTTGGTTAGATGGACTGCTAGGACCTCATTGATGCTGTCATGTAAGAGACCATGTTATAAATGCTTTTCTGACCTAGAGTAAAGCTCCAGAAACTATTGCAAAAAATGGCATTGCGGAGTTTTACATCTCTTAGGTTTCAATTACCCTGTATAAAATTTCTTAAGTGGTAACAAAAAGATGCTTTTTCTGACTGCCAATACTGAAAATCCAAACTAGAAACTGATATTGGAACTGAGTCGTTTCTACCTGTTCTAGCATCATCAGTGGTAAATACTTTCTAAATATATTCCAAATGGCAGTTCTGATGATGATGTAAAAATCAGAGGGGAATTCATAAAGGAAATGCAGGATTATCCCTGAAAAAATGAGGAGCTTAATTCTGATTTCTCTTCTGTAACTCAACAGGGACTGGCATAACTCAGTAGAGTTATGCCTCTATGCGAAATTGTCAGAAAAAGTGTCAGCCTCTTTATTCTAAAGAATATGCAAAAGAAATAGAGAAAAGAATAAAAATTTTTATTTGAATAGCTGTACACAAGTATTTCACTGGACTTGAAGGCTACGAAGTCATAATGATGATGATGATGACAATAATAATCATATTGGAAGAACATGGTGCTTTTCACTCAATTATGCAAAAGATAGGTACCTAGATGATGATGATGATGATGATGATGATGATGAGATGATGATGATGATTCATGGCTGCTAAGGCTGACCAAAATTCGTGGAGTTGCCCAGGAAATAGCACTAAATTGCTCACAAAATTAGTATTAGAAGTAAATCCATCATTTGCATTCCTTGCTCTAACCAATTTGAAAAAAATGTTTTTAAAAAAAACTCTTCTCTGATGTTTTACAACTTTTTCTCTAATTTAAATTTCTTTGGAATGAACAGAAATAACTTGAATTACAGACTTTACATGTATGCATTTCTACCTTTGTAGACAAAATGACTTCCATAAGAAACCTGGCTCGGGCTGCAATCATTTTGTGTGCCATATGCTTTTTTACAACCTCTGATGGAAGACCAATGATGTAAGTACATTTTTACACACTGGATGGCTTTTGCTGCTCTTGAGAACGTGGTGGTTTGTCTGCGTATGCGTGTGAGTTCTGTCCCTGCTTTTGAACCCTTTGGCCAAGCTGGCCAAACTCTGTCCTCTAGAAATAGCTATAAAGATCTCAGACACTGAGTTCTCACGTATTTTTTGAAAATAGGCAGCTGAGTAGAGGGAGAAAAATTGTATAAATCTTCTCTTATTATTCAAATTGGGCAAGCTACATTTCTTAGGGATCTATACATGTGAGCATCTTTTTTACTGTGCCAGAATCTAGCTGGAACTCACACTTAGGCACTAACATCAACCAGATGAGACACAAATCCACAGGGAATCATGCTTCCTTAGCTCTAGTGTTCACAGAAAACTGCCTCTAAATAAATGCCATAGTTTTATTGATCACTTACTTAATATTGTGTAAGCCCTAAGCTCCTCTATAATAGCTGAATTAAATTATAAGGCCAAATAATATTGTCACAAAACTGACCTACTTCCCATTTTTGATGTCTTCTCACTGATATATTCATTACCAATAACAAATCACCACCCACCCTCCCTCTCAATGTCATTCAATCCCTTACAAATCAGCCAGGCAGGTTCTACAGCTCTGTATTGTGATACCGTACAAAAGTTCCCAAACCTGGCCCTTTGAGCCAAGTTCTGGAATCCAAGAAGGGCCACCATGGGCCTCTTTCTTTGCTTTCCCTTGCTGCAGGAAGAGGTCAGTGAGTGAGATGCAGTTAATGCATAACCTTGGCGAGCATCGACACACCGTGGAGAGACAGGACTGGCTGCAGATGAAGCTGCAGGACGTGCACAGCGCCCTGGAGGATGCTCGGACCCAGAGGCCTCGGAGCAAGGATGACGTTGTCCTGGGCCGGAGGCTGCTGCCGGAGCATTTGAGGGCAGCAATGCAGAAGAAATCCATGGATCTGGACAAGGCTTACATGGACGTCCTCTTTAAAACAAAGCCGTAATGAGAAAAGCCAGAGCATGTCTGTCCATGTAAGCACATGTCTGTACAGCATTGATCAAGTAGGGCATTTCATTAATATTTATTCAAGCTGCAGTAAGGATTAAAGGCTCTGTTCAAGGTTGTAGCCCCTCTGAGTAAGACATTTCACAACCAAATAATAAAGTGCATTTACAGTCTAGGAAAATTGATGGGTATATTTTGGCTGATGTATCTCGTAAATTGCCAGCATAAAAGAAAAAAGAAACCCAAACCAGTAAGAAAACCGGAAAACCATTTAAGACCAGTTCTACAGCTCTTACATGGGCAACATTTGTATGTAATTACTAGGCCTGCTTGTACTGTTAACCAGCAAGGAATAAATGCAGGGGAGCCTGTCTCCAGAACAGGCCCTAGGGTTAAATTTTGTTTAACTTTGTACTAATGGAAATACGTAAACTTAAGCCCACCTCTATTTGCAGAAGACCTAAAATCAGATGAACATTAATTACATAGCAAAAGCTGCATGATAATTTAGGATTAAAGAGTGCAAACATAAAAGAAGTAGAATAGGAAGGCAAAGCTTAAGATTAAAGTACAAAGGGATAAAATTTAAAAAAAAATCTGAAGAATTTTGCAAAATACAGAAATGAAGGGAAGGTTTGATTACCTTCTCCTACTCCAAAAGATGAAACCCTGTAATTAACTGCAGAAACAGTGGGGGCAGAGATGGTAGCACGTATGTAAGCATGGCCCTAACTATAGAACTGGGAAATTATTCTACACCAGACAATTACAATTGAAACAAAAATCTTGTGATACATATTTTTTATCCCTCATTTTCTCTGTAAACTATCTGTCCCTGAATTTCTGTATGTTGTGCTGGGCCTCACGTGTAAGTAATTTTTTTTTGTGAGACCAGTGGCTCTCATAAATAAAATTACTTATTTCCATATGCAATTTATTGTAGAATTGAGATCTCAGTTTTCCAGACTTCCACAATGAGAATCATTAACACACAGAAATCAGCCTGGGAGAAGAACCATTAGCTCCAGTACATTCAAACTCCAAGCAAGACTCAGAAAGAATTGTATAGGAAAAAAATCAATTATGACAATAATTGTAAAAAGCACCCCATACAAAATTATTTTGCATGGTACATGTGCGTGTGTGCTCAGGAGCCTCAATCATTTCTGATGAATAAGAAGGTTTTCCCAGCAGGAATACTGGAGGTGGGTGCCTCCAAATGTGCCACTGCCAGAGCTCAAACCCAGATAATTGCTGCTCTAAGCCAAAGTGGCTGCACGGACATTCCCGTGCTGGCTCTTATTTGTTTGTTTGATGTCTAGCACACCTTGGGGAGCCTCACAAACCCCTCCTAACTCACTACAAATATAAATGCAGTCTGCTGAAGGCTAGAAATGTGTTTGTAACTAGTGAAATGTAGCCCATCCTCTTGGCCATCCTTTTAGCAATGCAAAGGCCCTGATGCTGGGAGCAGATGGCACAAGGGTCCTGTGCCACTTGTCTGGTTGTAGGATCAAGGCCTTAAGGTGCACTTTCTATTTATTCCTTAATCAGACATCTGTGCTAACTTCAATAAATAAAATTGCATTTTTGTACTTATGTCTCACTTATATATTACCAAATAAAGTGGACCAAAAGCTCTTGGACATTATTTTAAAGCATAAGAACGGACTGACCTGTGGCTGTTTGGATATAATTTAGCATTTGGGGTAAGACTATTAAGCCATTTAATTTTACAGCAGCAAAATAAGCACAAAAGTAATGATGAGAGCAATTTTTATTTTTCCTTTCATTCTTCCTGCACACAAAATCATATTTGTGGTTAAACAAAAGGTGTTTACCAATAGCACAAACCTATTTATGTCTCCTTACAATAATGACACATGCAAAAACTATACAATCTTCAAGTGCCAAAATCATAACCTGTTTCATTTTGATCTAAATGAAATATTCTATTCTCCAAACAACTTATTCCTCCGAATCCCCAGCTATCCAGTAGATGAATGATGATTACATGAATATTTAAACTTTCTGTATGCTTACAGTATGACTTTTCAGGACTAAAGACAGCACAGTGGCAGATTAATTAGTGCTAGGTAATGCCCAATGAAAATAAGATGTATTTTGAATATAATTACTTACTAATTATCTAGAAAGTAGATTTGTTACAGCTTTTCAGCTTAAACCTCTGATCAGTGTAGCAGCAATTAAAACAGCAAAAGGTTCAGCGTGGGGCAGAGGATGTTACAAAAAACATTTTAATACAAAAAAAATGCAAAGATTCATCTTCACCTGGACAAATGTGCAGTTTTGGTCCTCTCTCTTTCACAGATTGAGGGCACCAGAAAGAGGACGGTGAGAAATTATAGGGCTACTGAAACACTTACATATTGATGCCTTAGGTTTTAACTTTTATGTTTTTTAAACTCTGTACTGCTTAGTGTGCAACTTTGAAGCTTCTTGTAGCCTGTTACTTTCTGCTCTCTCATGCCTGTTAGACACAACAAAGCCTCTCTGGACTGCTCTTCAAGGACACCTGGACCATCCTGAGCCCAAGGGGTGTAAACCAAAGAGTCTCTGAAGGGGGGGTAGCTAAGGGGAATTACATCATTTAACTGGGGTTTTAATTGGAGAATTAACCCTGATATGCAAATGAACCAAACTTATAAAAGTGTGGAAAACTCGTGACCTGGGGTCCATCTTGGGGTCCATCTTGGCAATAGCCTCTGGCTCCCCAGGGTGTACCTTGAAGGCCCTTCACATAAACACCTACTTTTGTTCCTTTACTCTGTCTAGTCTCTGTGTCTAGGAGGCCTGATAAGGCATCAATATAATAAATCATCATCATAATAAACTGTAACAACAGGAGTCAGAAAAGAAATAAAAGAGGCACGGTAAAGGTATGTCAAATGATCACTCCAGATGTGGCCTCATTAGGGGCAAGTAGAGGGGAAGGATCACCTTGCTTTTATAATCTGAAAAAAGGCTTTTTTACCTGGACCTGTGTCCTTGAAGACCTATCCTGTGCAGACGCATATTGACTGCACCCACATGTGTTTTATATAATTCTCAGGGAAAAGAATATTAATCCTGTCTCTCGCTGGTGACTCATTGAAACAAAAATACCAATATCAATAACGATCTAGGGGAAGCCAAAGAGTAGCATATGAAAAAAACCCCAACAAGCTCATGAAAATTTATCAAAGCCAAAATCACAAGAAGTCAAACAGAAACAAGACAATTTGTGAGGTCTGTAGGTAAAACCTACTGCTGGCTGTTTGACTGGCTTTCTAAGCTGCTCCTGACTTGGCCTGCTGTAAATGCTCCTGTTTCACGTTGCTCAGTTCACCACTGAACGTGTGGCATCTGACTCCTCGCCTTGTTAGCACATTCTGACAGCTTTTGTGCGAGCTGCTTGCCCCTCATTGTTCTGCTGCTGGGTTTCTAGAACTGTGTGGTTTATGTCTCTGGCCATTGTTAAATGATGGAAAAGAGAATTAATCTAACAGATTCATGGTTTGCTGCCTATTGCAGCAAAGCTGCCATCCTTTATGGGGCATTTGGGCATAGCAAAGGCACAAGTCCTCGCTCTCTTGCCCCCTCTTCCCCTCTTGTCCTCAATGTGCATAAGTAGTTCTTTCACCTGATATGGAAGTCAAGCCCTGCTTGTGTTTAATAATGATGGATCAGAGAATATTTTAGAAAAAAGACAAATGTTTTCTTTAGATCCGAATATACCTGTGGCTCAGTGCCGGTTTATTCTCCCTCCTCTGACCCAAGAGGAGTGGGAAGGGTTTAGTGCCACCTGCGACACTTCAGCTCGCTGTGGGTACCCAAACTGCGAGACAGGATAGTTCTGCTGGGGTATAATGGAACGAGAGGCACGTCCACGAATTGTATTCCTAAACAGACAGCGGATTACACAGACTCTATATAACCTACAGGGCTGTACAGACATAGAGTTGTAATTTAAACCAGAATCAGTTTTAGGATGAATGTTGAGATATCAGAGACGTCAGCTCGCCTAGATAAATTGTATTATAGGGCAGCTGGCCCGCTATCATCCCCTCAATGCTGCTCTTCAGGGGAGATCCCGGCTCCTGTGGGGAGATCGCGGCTTTTCAGGGAAAGCCCGGCACCTGAGGGGAGATTTCGGCTCCTGAGGGGAAATTCCTTCTCCTGAGGGGAGATCTCGGCTCCTGAGGGGAGATCGCGGCTTTTCAGGGAGAGCCCGGCTCCTGAGGGGAGATCCCGGCTCCTGAGGGGAGATCTCCGCTTCTGAGGGGAAATCCCGGCTCCTGAAGGGAGATCTCGGCTCCACAGGGCAGAACTCGGCTCCTGAGGGGAGATCCCGGCTCCTGAGGGGGGATCCCGGCTCCACAGGGCAGAACTCGGCTCCTGAGGGGAAATCCCGGCTCCTGAAGGGAGATCTCGGCTCCACAGGGCAGAACTCGGCTCCTGAGGGGAGATCCCGGCTCCTGAGGGGAGATCTCGGCTCCACAGGGCAGAACTCGGCTCCTGAGGGGAGACCCCGGCTCCTGAGGGGGGATCCCGGCTCCACAGGGCAGAGCCCGTCTCTCCCGGGCAGAGCCCGCCTCCACGAGGGAGATCTCGGCTGCACGGAGGAGATCCCAACTCCTGAGGGGAAATCCCGGCTCCTGAGGGGAGATCTCGGCTCCTGAGGGGAGATCCAGGCTCCACAGGGCAGAACTCGGCTCCTGAGCGGAGATCCCGGCTCCACAGGGCAGAGCCCGTCTCTACCGGGCAGAGCCCGTCTCCACGAGGGAGATCTCGGCTGCACGGAGGACATCCCGACTCCACACGGGGGATCCCGACTGCTCAGGGCTATCCCGGCTCCCCAGCCCCGCCGTTCCCCATGGCCGTCGGGCGGCGCTCGCTCTCCAGTACCTCCCCGGCCCCTCAGACCGGCCGCCCCCACCCTCGGCGGAGGGTTGTGCGGGGGACTTATCTTGTTTCCGTGTGACTTGTTGTGATTTCGATTTTTTTAAATTTATTTAATTCGCTGCGGTATTTTTTCCGTTGGGTTTTTATTCACAGGCTGCAGTTCTTCACCCCCCTCCCCGGCGCGGCCGCGGCCCCGCACGGCGGCCCCGGCCGCTCCCTGGCAACGGCGTCCCGCGCGCGCCCCGCCCCGCCCCGCGAGTCTCGCGAGACCAGGGCTGTGCCCCCGCCTCCTCTGCTGCGCGGGGGCGGCTCTCGCGAGAGGTGGCGGCGGGTGCCGGGCCTGGCGGAGCGGCGGCGGGAGGCGGCTGCGGCTGAGCCGGTGAGTGAGGGCGGCCGGGGGCGGCTCACGGGCCTTTGGCACCCTTCAGCCCGGGCTCCCGGGGCTTCGGCCGGCCGGGCCGGCACCGGTCCCCGTGCTAGGGAGCCTTTAGGATCGGAAGGGATCTCCGGAGATCCCCCAGTCCGACCCCCTCGCGGCGGCAGGGTTACGCGGAGCAGGTGGCAGCGGAGCGCGTCCAGGTGGGTTGGGAATGTCTCCTGACGGGGGGGCTCCGGGAGCTCCCCGTCTGCTGCCGGCGGCCGCGTGCTGCGGCTTTCTCACCCCCAAAGCCCCGCAGACAGATTTACCTGCGCCTGCCGCCCTGCCGCGACAGCTCTGGGAGGGGAGGTGTCAATAGCAGGGTGGGCACGACTTAAATTCCTGGTTTTCATCATGTATTGTTTATTGGTAGCACCTGCAGTCGCTGTGAGGCCTGTACAGAGACAGTGGTGTTGCTCAGGACTGCCTGACAGTCGTCGTGTAATTCCTGAGCAGTCATTTACCCACTCAAACGATTTCATAGTGGGTTCAGTACCTTTATAATTTGTTTCTATGTAACCGTTTTTTATTTGCAGAAAATATCAGCTGTTTGTATGATAACTCTGTCATAGTACAGTTACGTGTTGTGGTTGCTTGTCATTAGTTTTTTTCTTTAAGTTCACTGTTGTCTGTAGCTATTGTGTCTGCATCTTTTTCCTCTTTATCTCTGGTCCCATCCAGTGTGTCAGTTTAGAACCCTTTTCTTTCAGAATTTGGATCCAGCTCCATCATAGACCTCTTCCACGTTTGTTCCTGTCACTTGTCTGGCTTCTTTGTGCAAAGGAGTGGTCGAGCCTTTTATCTTTTTGTTCTTTATTGTTGGCTGCCTCTTACAAATTCGAATACATGCTTAAAATCTGACTTCTTAGTAGCCTTTTGACTGTTGACACTGCTCTCTTTACTTTTTTTTGCCTATATTCTTCATGAATCACCTTCAGTGATTCATTTAAAGAGTACTTAGCTCTGTTGTTGCTTCAACTTTGTTGATCCTTTCCCTGGAAGATGCTCTCTTTCCCTCCTAGGTTTGCTATTGAATTAGGTGTCCCAGAGAAACAATTCCAGTTATCAACCTCACACTGTTCAGAGTTCATAACCTGATGGTTCACACTTGTTGTCTTTCTTCTGAGCTACAATATGTGTCTCTGCATCATCTGGTGTCGATTACCTGGAATTCCTATAGCTTGGACACAAGTACAAAAGGAACTGGCTGATTTTTTTTCCTTTTTTTATCCATTGCCCTGTAGCTAAGGAAGACTGTTCCACCGTGTTTGGCAGGTCTGTCAGTGTGTCTTGGACTGGGTCTCTTGCAAAACATCACAAAGATTTTCTTTTCCTATTAAGATGCAGATTGCCAAAAGCCTTTGAGTATTACCCCTCGATTTGTACCGTTTCTGTCTCCAAAACTCATCATGCATCCTGCCTGTGCTCATCGTTGCCCTCTGTGCAGACAGTGCTGTTTGAGGCTGCTCTTGGAAGTGTTTTCAGCACATTTGTGTTTGTGTGTTAATGCCAGGGAACCCGGGGGTTAAGAAAGACAACAAGCTAAAGCAGCTTTCATATCCCACATGAAATTCCTTCTTGAAGCCCACTTTTCCTTCTAGGCACAATTGCGTTTGAAAATGGTGAACAGCTGATGTGTGGATGACATTGTGTGTTAAATTAGTAACAGATGTCATCACTGTTGGGTTTTCTGTCACTTTGTTATAAACTATGTATTTTTGCAGCTTCTGTGCTTCAGGCTGGGGCTGCTTTGTCCTGTATTCATACACAAAAATCAGAACCTCATTGTGTGCTAATTCCTTTCAGCACAGCTTTCCTTTAGCAATGTTGCTTAAATCTTGGCGTGGTGCTGTTGCTTATCAACGAAAGTATGTATCTCTTTAAAATACGTATTAAAGCAGAAGCTAATTTAGAATTCATTTTAGGTGTGAAAATCAGTGTGTGAATTTTCTTGCTCACTGAGATGTGTTGTCACTGCTGGGTACAGCGATGGGTACAGGCCCTGCTTGTTACTTCGAGAAATGTGGTTGCTGCTCTGGTGCCCTTCATCTCATCCCTGGTGCCAAGTGTGATGAAGCTCTGTGTCCGTCTGTTCTCTGTGTGTTGGAGGGCCTCCAGGGATGGGGCCAGTAACAGTGGCAAGGAGTTGGGTTGTTCTCCTTTTTCCTGCACTGCTAGCCATGATTCTGCTTTTGGGGGAGAAGTTGCTCCGTTCACTGAGCTTTTTACAGGTAGAGCTGGGCAGGTTTCACACAATGAGCCCTAATACAGAGAGGGAGCTGGAAGTGTCATCTGCCTCTTGCTTTTTAGGCTTCCAATGTCAGATAGCTGTTTTATCATCATGTTCCCTTTAGGAATTACAAAGTTAAAGCTTGCAGGATAGTCACTGGATATCTGATGTTTATGCTGCTATAGATAGGAATATCAGCAGCTTCCTGTGACTGCTCAGGGACTTTTTCCTTTTTTCTTTTTCCCACTTGCTCATTTAGAGGAGCTTCAATCCTGACCTGCTATGATAATGTTGAGCCTGTATTGCAAAGGATGTCTCTTAGCTGTGCTTTAATCAGCGTCAGTTTGATAACATTTCAGTGATGATACTTTATAAAGCTATTTTATGTGGCTGAATTGTGACTGATGTCTGCACTAGTTTGCAAGGAACTCACTTGACAGGTATGGATTTCCATGGTATGTGGTGTTTGCATTATGAGCATGTGTCCTTTGAACTGTATTTCTTAATTAGGATGTAATGTCACTGTGCTTGCATTCCCAGTAAATCTGACTTGGAAGTTCCTTTTTGTTGTTGCTGCTTTTGTGCTTTGATGACTAGAGGCAGTGAACAGCAGACTGTCACCCCTTACAGAAAGTCTAAATATTTAATCTGAGTCTTGGAGTTTCTTTGTCACAACTAATGCCAAGTTTTGTCCTTGCTGACGACTTGTCTGTTGGAGCTTCCTGGTTATCCTGGTTCACCTTTCCAGTGCACTTTGCTGAGGGAGCAGGTTAGGGCAGAAGAACTTCTGAAACCTGTCCTACTTTTGGAAATGCTTCTGACTGAAGCTCAGAGCTGAGGAGATGCCTGAAGTATTACGTGTTAGTTATTTGAATGTTGTCCTCAGTACTGACAGCCATCAGATCTTTGTTCTACCTGATGAGCTGGTGGCCAGAAGACATCTTGGCCCTCTGCCTCAGAATTTCAGGGTGTTGTAATCATCTTTTTTAGTAAGACTCCAGAGTTTTGCAGCTTACAGGTATTCTCAGCAATTATAGTGTGACTGGCTGGCTGGAAATGCATTGATGTTGGTTTTGATTAGCTTTACTTCTTTCCTGAAAGATTTCCAGAGAGCATTCTCCACCCCCTGCTAGCCTGCAGTATCTTGAAAAAAGGCAAGTCCTACATCTCACAAAGGTGCATGTCCACTCCTGTCTTGCACCTGATGTTGTCTGAATCTTGCTTGATCTGCTGTGCAACCTTTGTGCATTCTATTTTGTCATGGCACAGAACTGAATATGCTTTAAGTATTATTTAAAATAATATGTTCAACATCTATCACAAGTCGATGTATGATACATCCTTTCATGAGCTCTTCAAGTAGTGCTGTAAACACATTAATTACTGCATTTTGCAATGTCTGGGGTGGCTCTACCACATTGACTTTTAGCTTCTCAAACCCACCAGGTCTTTACAATTCCCTTGTATTTCAGTAGCCTACAACGTTCATAAATTAGTAATGATTCTGGCTTCAAGTTGATGTTAGCAAATCTTAAGTGTTCTAGCTGTCTGTGCTGAAAGCTTTGAAAATTAAAGTCAGCTTCCTGATTTCCCATTACTCCCTGTGATGATTCTCTGGAGTATTTGCTTTCTGCAGAAGGGTATGAAATCATTCTTTACACCTGGAGAATTGCTAATTAGCTAATTAGAATGTCAACCACTTTGGCCAGTACGCCAGTGTTGTGTGATCTGCTGAGGGCATTTGGATTTGATTCTTTATTTCATGTGCTCCTGGTGCCTTTTCGCCTTCACGGACATTTCAGATATGGTTCCTTGTTTTCGTGGAAGGCATTGAATAATATTTGGGGCCAGGTACTCTTGCAGGGCTTTTTTGTTTCTTTGTTTGTTTTTTTTTCTCCTGTACACAAGGTCAGAATGTTCCTCAAGACATGCTTCGTTTATTGCATGCAGTGTGAATCCATGCAAAAATAACCAAAACACAAACCAAAAACCAAAAAACAGCTAAAACATTCTTTTCTACTGCAGGAAAAAATGGGTTTGCAGAAGTGTTAAAAAATTGATCAGGATGGCTGGTTAGTTACTCCACAGAATTTATGCAGCATTTTCTAATTGAAAAAAGAAATTATTTTCAACAGAGGAAAAACAAGAGAGTTCCTTATTTATAGTCTTAGAAGTTTGTTAAAACTCAAAATAAAGTTGACAAGTACATTTGTGTATTATCTGCACAAAAGCACTCTCAGCAGTGGTGAAGGAGAAAAAATTAGCTGCGTTACAGCAAATTGTTTTTTAAAGAAGTTTTAGTTGTTGAGATCCTGTGGAGTGGACAATGGAGGGAAGACTGTTCATAGTGTGACATGTTTGGAACGAAATAAATTTCACGAGATGTAGCTTTGGACACTTGGGATTGTTTCCCTTCTTTTCATAGCTGTGCTCTGATTCCGAGTTGGGTGCCAGCCTGGCACCACATCAGTGACACTGCTGGGGTTCCTCGTGTGCTGTGAGCTGGGAAAAGGGAATGCTGTTGTTCATGGGAAGCAGTTCCATTTGTTTGTTTCTGTCCTTCTGTGTCACCTCTTGTTTGTAATGGCTTAAGCGAGGAGCTGCATAGTAAAGCACACTGAGGAGCTGATCTTACTTTGAACAGGCTTTTTCTTTGAAGTGTGTGTGGACCTGCACTCTCCTGTTGAATTTTCATTATAAGAAAGATGGGGGGAAGGCAGAGAGTGAGACAATTTAAGGAAATGGCTTTAAATGGGCCTTTCAGCAGCAGTTCTCATTAAAAACACCTGCTTTTGAACATCTTTTGGATGCAAAAGCTAAATTCAAATATTGGTCTCTATGCAAAGAATCAGAACTGGGTACTGGGTGCCTGTTTCTCCTAAGGCACCCACTTTGGTGTGTACCTGAGAGGGTGAGGAGTCTATAAAGCTCTTAGACGGTTTTAAAGGGAAGATAGGTTTGTGGAAAGAAGCAAAAGCTTATGAAGAAACGTGTGGTGCTCCGTGAGCCCTGAGTTGCTGTGGTGCTTTGGCAAAGCCTAGCATGGAAGCAGGGCCCAGCAGAGGTTGGAGCTGGGTGTGATGGCACAGTGGGACCTGCGGTGTCCCTGGGACATTGCTGCTCCTGGCTCTCTGTTCCACACGGTGTTGTTGCCATGAGTAGCACAGCTCGCTGTGTACTCTGCTGAACAGGCTCAATCTAATGAACACAATTTGTTTCAACTCAGGATACAAAGTGTCTTTATTCTTGTATTGCTTGTGTACATGGTGTTGCACCTCAGCTGGGAACGACTGCTCCTGATGTAACTCCTGACTGGATTTATAAACCAGCCTTGCTTCCCGTTGTCTCCTTAATAATACTTTTTCTGTTCTGACATAGGTTGTAGGTTTCTCCTTGTTCCTCCTGATAAATGTGTGTAGATCCTATAACTTTCTCTGTGTAGTATCCTCACATACTGACTGTACTTTGCTAACCTGAATTTCCAGGTAATACACAATGAAATGCTTATCGGGGCCTTTTTTTTTTTGGTTGCATAAGAAAGTTTAGTATTTCCTGTAATTTTAAATAAAATGCTTTTTCCTTTTCCTGACTCTATATGGACACCTGACTGTAGGAGTCTTCCAATCAAAGTGCATTTAATTATAGAAACTGTAACAGGAAAAAGACTCAGCCCTGTGGTGGAGACTGTATACTTTGTATTAAACCTGCTTTCTTGGGTAGAACTGAACATGAAGGCAAAACTTGGATGTGACCAATATTTTTAGGAAGCTTGTTCTCTTCTTCCCCTGTAATAAAAACATTGGGGTCTAAATTTAGCTAGGTGAATCTACATTTGCCAGGAGAGCTATTCCATTTTCTATGTTTATTTAAGAAGTAACTTTGTTTTAAAGAGGTCTCAGTTGCTTTGGGACTCACTTCCACATAGGATAAGTTTCATTGAATATAATACAAGTATATTAAGGGTGGGGTGAGGTAAAGGTACAATGTTTCTACAATATGTAGCTTAAAATTTGGAAGAAACATAGTAGACTTCGCATTACTTGGAAGGTTTATGTATCTGTAATTCAATTTTTTTCCAGATGCTGTGCAATCATCAGCTGCTCACTTGTGGCTGCTTTATCATTTTTGTAACCAGGCTGTTCTGAATTATCCAACTCTATTGCCACAAGTGTCACTTAGAGGTATGATTGAACACCAGTCTGTTGAGATTGGCTGTCTTTGCTGACAGTCACAGGGTGGGTTCATCTATGAGAGAATTTTAAAGGGAGTTGGACATAATATCAGACCCCACTTAAGCAAGGGTAGTTATTATATCTATTTTTATTAAGTTTTGGTGACTTTTCTGCAAAAGTCAGTGAAACTGGACCACATTGAGTGTTTCTAAGGATTGCTGTTGATTCTCTTTTGGAGTGAGGACTCAGACATAACTGTTAATTCTGTTTTCCTCTTGGTCAGCCATTCAAATTGTAAAACTGTTGGTCTCTGTTCTACACTTGTGATCTTCCTTTGAATTAACTTTATACATTTGAAAGAAAATCATGATGTGTTTGTCTTGTGTTTTATAACCAGTGACTTTTCTGTTTGGACACAGTGAATTTAATTGTTGCAAAACTGAAGTTGCCTGCCAGCATTTATAGAACCATATTTCTTATAACGAAATACTCTTTCTAGTGCAGGTATCAGCAAAATGTATAAAATATTATTGTCATGCAATTTCTGCTTCAGTGTATCCTATTTTTTTGTAATCTGCATTTAAAAAATCAAAATCTAACAACACTAAATTCTGCATGTCTGACTTTTTTTCCTGTGTGGCATTACTTAAAGGTAAACACTGCTCTCTTAATGTAGGTTGTGAGTGCTGCATGTGTGCTTTTCAGAGCAGTAGTGTGAGGAAGCTGGCAGTGGAATGGCAGGACGGCCTCATCCTTATGACAGTAACTCCAGTGATCCAGAGAATTGGGATCGGAAATTGCATAATAGACCTCGTAAACTTTGTAAACATTCAAGGTAGGTGCTGTGTCCCATCTATTGCATCTCAAAAACTACACTGAAAGTCCATCCTAAAGGCTACTGTATCTGGTTGTGGCAAGTCCTGTCATAAACGTTGTAATTCTTCTTACAAGGAATTCTTAATTATTTTAAAAGGTATTTTCTGACCTGATTTGTCAGCTTCCCTAATCTGTGCTTAGATTTGTTTTGCCATGGGTTGCATTGTAGTCCTTTTTAAAAAAAATGAACCTGAATGCCTTGTGTGCATATCAAGACACCAGTTGAGTGACTAAATATATGAATTTTTTGGGGGTGCTTGCTAGGAGTTACATCCTTAAAATATGTGCAGCTTGTCCATGGTGAGAACTAACAGTTGCTTGCATGCAAGTATCACTCTCTGCAGCACTTTTTGTAAAGCTGTGTGTCATATCTTGCTTTTGCCTCTATCCCTCACAGTGAGAATGTTTTTTTAAATGCTTTTTGATTTGACAAAATGATGAAATTAATTAGTGTTTTTCCAGCATACAGTGTTCAAAAATGAGCTAAGCAAAGCAGTTAGTCACCTTGCAAATGTATGTGAAGAAGCATATTACTGGAAAGATATTTAAGCATCCAAATAAGTGTGTATCTTTCAAGTACTTTGCCCTTTTAGAAGTGCTAAATATAACTGAAACATCTCTGTTAACGAGCTAAAATTGTTAGTTATTCAAGCTTTCCTACTGGCAAGATGATAGGAAAAGAGCTAAGGAGAATATTCCATACCAGCAACTTATTTCACATTTTAGTTGTATAGATGCAGATAAACTGGACTCAAGTGTTGTCCAAAGTATTCTGTAGGCAATTAATATTGTGGGTTATTTTCGTGCCAGTAATTCTTGAATAACTGTGAGAAATCCAAGAGGGCAGGGAGAAAGAATGCACCAGTAATTAAAAGGCTCTCGGGGAGACCCACGTAATTAGAGGCCTGTGCTGTGAATAATGGAGTGGTTAACACAGACCCGAAGAGGGTGGCTGGTGCTACTGGTCAGGGTAGGTTTGTGGAGTGTGCAGCTTTGTACAGCTGATGTTTTTATTGAGGTGGTGGTGTCTGGCGGGCGGCTGATCCTGCTTCGTTTTTAGGATCCCAGTGTGGCGCAGCCTCGGCAGTGACCAGTGTTGATAGGACAGGGCGTTGTGTGGGAGTGAGAGCTGGGCAGTGCCCCCCCCCCGACGATTCCCTGCTGAGCCCAGTCCAGGTGGTTCATCTCTGATCCCGTGCTGCCTCCCATGATGGGGGGCCTGGAATAAACCCCCAAACTGATACTGGGACAGACGACCCGTGATGGGGCTGTTAGGGCCTGAAAAGGGCTCGTTAACAGCTGTGATCTGAGTGGTCTGACACGTGCAAATACCCGGGTGCTCTCCGTGTGACCGAATACAGGGTTTAACAGCAGCGATCCAAGGACACAGGCTGTGTTTGTCACCTGTCAAGGACATTGCACCAAAAGGGGCACTGCCACAGCGGGGAGAGCAGGGAACACAAGTCTCCAGCAACATCATGTGGCCAAAAGGGTTCTTGTGTGGGTGGTGGAGTTACTGGAAGTCTGGTGTCGGCAGTTCAGAATTGCCTCTAATCAATACCTTCCCTGAAGATACAAAAGTTACTAAATATCTTCTGAGACAGGGAAAACCCAAAGTTTAAACAATGACTTCTTGATCAGTCACAAAAATTATGGTGATGAGCTGTAGTCAGCAGGCAAGTTTGTTATAAAGTGTGGTAGCTGGAAGCTGCAGCTGGGTAAATCCAGCCCAGAGGAACAGGACACATGTCTGACCATGTGTGATCTGGGGTAGATTATCTATTTTGGGGAAATGTTTCGATAAAAAGCTGTGCTGCTTTCTGCAAAGATTATTTGATGCAGATAGGAGTTAACTCAAGGACGTCCATGGCCTGTGCCTTTCAGAAAAGCTGCTGTTGATCATTTCATGCAATCTGAATTCAAGGGTCACACACCAAAGGGTAGGAAATCTATGCCTCAAAGATAATTGCAGCTGTTGGACATATTTCTGACAAAACACAATTTGTTTCCAATGCTGAACAGCATTTTTATGGATATGTGTATGTTAGGGATATAGTACTCAAGGTAACATCTGATCATTTTAATTTTTTTTCCCCCAAATAAAGTGATTTTGGAAATCTTTGAGAGTGAGAACCTAAATAATAGTTTGATGTTGTAATAGAATAAGGGATAAATTAAGGATAACTATTTTGTTACCTTAATCCTTTGAGATACTTGATTACTTCAGAGAATCTAATTATTGGAAAATGGTGTACTTTATTCAAAAGCCTGAACAAAATAATTGGATTTTGTGTGGCTGAATGTAGACATACTGCTATAGTTTCTGACTTAATTGACACTTTTTCCTCCAGACAAGTGAAAGTCTATGTGAAAAATACAGTGCGAGGGGAAAAATGCATTTGGAAGCATAAGTTGTTGTAACTAGAACTGTTAGGTTAAAAGGTTTGAGTACTCCAGTCTTGTTTGGCTTACTCAAAATACACCTTGTTATCATAAAGAAGAAAATACTTCTGGTTTGGAAAACATAATGGTGAAATAAGAGCTTTGTAATAAGTAATCTCAGCAAGGGAGTAATACAGGAGATAGATGCTTAGCTTGTCACTTCTTGGTGCTTTGGAGTGTTTAATCCTCCAGCCTTAACATTCTTAAAATAGCTTAGATAATTTTCTTGACTCATAGAAAACATAATCTAGGGCTGTGAGCAGCCCTGTGTGTAGGGCTTGTGTGGCAGCGAGGAAAGCCACGGGTCTGTTTGGGGCCAAGGACATGAGGCAGAACACCAAAGGGGAATGTATTGAATCCTTACACAGGTCAGCATTAAATCCTGTTCTATCTAGTTTGGTGAGAGTCCAGTTTTTGCCAAGTTGTACTGCTGTTTTCTTTCCTCCTGTTTCTTACGTGTTCTGAGATGGGCAATGGAATGGAAAACTCAGAAGGGAGAGATGCAGAAAATAAGGACTAAAAATATAATGCGTATGATCCCTGGTATAAATCTGCAGAGCCTGTCAGGATGAATTTATATGGTGTTAAAGATGACTAAATAATCATACAAACATGAAGATGCTTTTTATTTAAGTACCTGAGTAAGATGGAAGAAAGTGTTCAGGCACCATATGTTGACTTAACAGTAGTGAAGGTTCAAGTAAATGGTCTCTGAATTCATATTTTCATTATTAGGTCTTGCTGTTCTGTACTTTTTATTCAATTTTTCATCAGTTATTAGCTTCCCACATGTAATTTCTCTATCGTGTTGGAGTTTTTGTTGTCGTTGGAAGACTTTAATTCTAATTCTCTTGCACTGAGTGCTTTTTCTAGAGTTGTGCTGAAAAACCTTTGGCTTAAATTTGCCTCTTCCTTAAGATTTGTCCTGGATTTAATTTTCTAAATCTGCTTCTGTTTTAGTCCCTTTTGACAGTTTCTTATTTGTTCATTCTGTTTAGATATTATTAGATCCAAAGTCTTGCCTGCACTACTGCATTTATGAACAGAATGTGACTCTGCTTTGACTCTGTTGCCATGACTCTTGAATCTCTGAAAATCTTCAATTGCTTTTTAAGTCTTGTCCATAAGTGAGAAGTTATTGTGCAGATGCTAAATGCTGGGATTTTTTTCCCCAATATTATTCTTGCATGCTGGGAGGATGCATTCATGGGTTATGAATGGAAGTGCCACTTTTCTCAGCATTTTGTAAAGTGCATGAAGCATCCCCAGAAGAGTCCCTTTCTCTTCTGTGGAATGATATCAGAATGTATAATCTGTTTTCCACTGTGAGACAGTTTTTTTTTTCTTCCTATAAATTGGACTTCTGCAGTTGAACATTTTGCAGCGTGGGGCAGGCCCGCACAAGGTCTGGCATGAAAATAACGAGGCCTGCTTTTGCCATGGGCTCGAGTCATACTATGCATCACATGCTTTAAGTTCACTGCTAACGTGCCTGCTCTTAATTGCAGCCTGGGACTGGCAGATCAAAATCTCCTCATCCAGGCTTTGTAGGCACCAGGATGGAAAGCTGTCAGGAGAAGCTGAGATGGGCTGGGAAGAGCTGTTCTTGGAATCTAGAAAAATGGGCTGCACTCAGCGATAACTTTCAAAACCACCAGTCTATTAATCTTTTGTAGGGTACTCAAGGTATAGTGAGTGATCTTAGAGTTGTGGGGAGTGGGGTTTTTATTTCCTTTTTGACATCCTTCGTGTCTGAAATGACAGCTTATTGACACTGCTGAAAAGGGAAACTTAGCAACTTCCGGAGCAAAAGCACACACTAAATCCTCCTGAACCTCTTCAGCACCCAGTTTGCCTTTCCCAAATACTATCAGATATTATTTGTGGTGGACTTTGGTACATTTAGTTAGAACACAGCACTTTAGAGGTGATTATGCTCAGAACCAGGATTTTTTATGGACAACTCTTCATTGTTTGTACCTTTGATCTCTGAGAATAGGAACTGTAATGCCTACATACAGTTTCAGTGTTTGGACCCAGTTCTTTCTAATTTGAACTTCTGAAGCTGGTTTTTAATAAATGGAGGTACTTTCCAGTTCCAAAGAGGATAATATGCTTCTGAGTTTCTTGAAGTTTGATTTTTACTTAATATCCATGTTGAAAATGGAGCAGAAATTGGTATATAAATAAAGGCAACCAGCATTCTTTTATGGAGGTCTTGTGTTTGGGTAGCTTGACAGAAGTCATAAGGTGTGAATGTGTTCCCTCCTAAAGGTTAAATCCTTGCTGCTTTAAGAAATCCCTTTGGCAACTGAACACTCCACTCGTGAGATCTTTTCCTGAAATGGAACTGAATTACTAAGAAGTACATTACTCATGGTTGAGAGAACCCACTGAAGACCAGAATTATGTGAATATTAAAGAATTTTGAGGGTGGAAAGTGTTGACAGAGTTTCTGCTTCAAGCTGAAGGAAGATCCTGTAGCAGTCCCCAAAGTAAGCGGTGAGGATTCTTTCTGAGGGCTTCCTTACATGGAGCCCCAAGTTAAGCGTGGCTTCTGGACTGTGTCTGTGTAAGATTTTGATGGGTGCGTGTCCTGTCATGAGGGATGGTTTTGTGGGAGTTGGGAGATAATCTATCCATGGCATGTTCTTTCTACCTGACATAGGAGTAAAGAAGAAAACACATCCTAATTCTGCTGTGGAGAAGAGACCCCATATAGGGAACCAGTGCACTTTTTCTTGCTGCTAGGGGACTGTTCTGTTAGAGGTAAAAAATGCCTGAGAGAGGTTTTTCTAGCATGCTTTTCATGCAGCTTATTTATAGCCATGTCTTCCTTGGCTTATTTTGAAGGGAAGAAAAGGCTTACAAGGCTGATGGTTATTCTTCCCCTGGGGCGTGGGGAGGGTGCTTGTGTGAACCATCACAAGACCCTAAAACCAGGAGAAAATTCACTGGTTCGGGTAATTGAAATTGTATGAGCAGAAATCTTCCTTCCATGTGTAAAGAGCTGACTCTTCAGCCCGGAATGCCGATGTTCTCCTGCCTTTCTAATCACAAGTCTCTTGTTTTTCCTCCTGACTTCCCTCTTTATTACAGCAATCATTTGCTGAACAATCCTCCTCATTTCTTCAGCTTGCGTCATGTTTTAATTTCCACCCTACGACATCTTGATTGTTATTTATTGTAGGACTTATTTTTAGACTATTCCTTCAGTGTACTGTGACTCCTTAAAACAGCCTGCAGACATTCTAAAAAGAATCATTTAAATAAGGCTGTCTCATAGTGCCTGGTTATCCTCCCGCCAAAAAATCTTTAGAAAATTTTGACTATTTGTGTATTAATTTGCTTTGTTGATTTTTGTGCTTGGTGAGCTCGACTTGTCAAGCATTTGATGACCTATTGATGTGAAAATGCACAATGATTTGTGATCAGTAAATGTACTGATTTGTATAATTAAATACTAATGATGTTTAACTTGTCACAAAGAATAGTACATTTTTCCTAGCTTAGACTTACTGGAAAAGGGATGCTTGTAGTTTAAAAAATGGAGGTTGTGCTGTTTCGTTCTCAAAAGGCTCTTGCTGTACCTGCTTATGAAGTCAGTGAAAGGTGAATTTATTTGAAATATTAATCCAGACAGACTTTACAGGAACAAATGCACCGTCCCCCGAAACTCTCGTGGCTTTGCCTGTCTGGGCTGATCACTGCACACGCGAGAGCTGTGCCAGGGAAAGTTGCGGTAACCTTTTCTGGGCGGTGCGCGTGTGCCGGAGCCCGGGAGCCGGCAGGACCGAAATAGCCCCGCAGCCGGTCCGTGGCGCGGCGCGGAGCGGCTCCGCCGCCCGGCCCTGCCTTCCCCCTGCCCGTCAGCCGCGGGGCCCAATGGCTGCGGCCGCTGGGGCCGGCCCGCGGAGCCTGCGGGGTCACACGTCAGCGGTGCGCCACGCATGGCTGAGTCAGGCACGGCGAGAAACCGAATCCGATTCATATCCAGAGGGGCTCGCCGCTCTCAGCGCTTAATGGACTGGAGAGCGACAGTCGCTTATCCTGGAGGGGAAGATGATGGAGGAAAAAGTAAGGCTCGCTGATGGTGCAGTGAACTACTGAAGAAATGATGGAAATATCTAATATGCTGAACTTAACAAGTAATGCCAAAGGATGCTGATCTGGCTTTCAAAGCTGCCTTATTGGAAGGAACAGAATTCCTTTGTGCTCTGATTCCGAAATTGTTCCCATGCTTCTGTGTTTCCTCCCTGATAGACAGAAGAGGAAGGTGCGTATTTGTTAACAGGAATAATGTGTGGGCAGTATTCAGGAGAAGGATGAGGAAGAGGAAAAGGAAAAGTACTGTCCTTTGTGTGCACAGGTCAATTGAAATGTCCGCTGACAAAGAACAAGCTTGAGGGGGAGGAAGAGGGGCATAAGCGCTGTCGTTGTGTAAGTCCTGGCAGGATGAGCAGAAGGGATTTCTTCTAAAGCCTCGGAGCAAGGCAGCTGTAACTTAGTGTGTAGATAAAGCTCTATAGCCTGATTCTACAAGTGTTGATTATGGCAATCATCCTAGCAAAGGATGGATCTAAGTTTATATTTTAAGGAGCGTTAATATAAGTTTTAGAACATAGGGGAAAAAAGGGGTAAAAATCGTGGTTAATATTCCACTGCTATGTCCTTTTCATTTATTTAAGGTCTCAGGCTGGGTTGGGAGTAATAAGCATATTGGTTAAGCACCATAATTCTGTGTAGACAAGATCTGGTTTTATGAAACAAGTATGTTTATTGGCAGTATTCAGTAGGATGCACATGGAGTTTTCATGTTGGAATACATGCTAATTGTTTTGGCATTAGGATTAATTCGGTCTAATGACTTCTTTTAATAATTAGTAATATATTCAAAGCAATCTGTTGTTATGTATAAAGACAAACTGAAGCTCTCCTTCTACAGATGACTCCAAAGCATCATTAAATTGAAGAGCATTTACATTTTTTAAAAACAGCTCTTCCCTTACTACAAAAATAGGAAGCATTACCAGTATGACAAGTTGCCATTTTGATGGTACTTTTTTTTTTCCTCCTTCACATCATATTAAATAGATTTGCTTAAATAAAACCTCGAGCTTATTTGGTTTTCTTCATGAGGCAGCTGCTTTTAAAGAAAATGCCTTATTCCCTTTCAAAGACAGAGCTTCCTTGATCCCTGTCTGAGGGGGAACATAATTTCTGTCATTGACTTAAAGTTCTTGAATGAGTGTAGTGCACATGTTCCAATGTTCCTTTGGAGCCAGGGAAAAATGTGTATTGAATTTGTGAATATTGCCAAAATACATGAATATTCATGAAGTTGTTTGGTTGTTTTGGTTTGGGTTTGTTTATTTGGGGTTTTTTTTGTTTGTTTCTTTTTTTTCCTGTAGGAAAGTAATTTATAAAGCAACATGTTCTTCCCTTTTATAAACTTTTTGGGTACTAGGTGGTCTTACATATATGGGGCTTTTTCCAGCTTTAGTGAATGAAGGAATGAGGGTTTAAAATGGTGGTTTTTTTGTTCTTTCCTCTCTTATGCTTTTAAATTAAATGCAAGGTGTCATTAGACATGCAGGAGAAAATTCTGCTTATGGGTTGGTGCTGTGCCTTATGGCTTCCACAGCCCAGAGCGCAGCTGGTGGTCATCAGCTGGGGGATCAATTGAAAGGTGACTTTGCAAACACTTCTTTTCAGGGTGAGATGGTCATTGTAGCCTCAGGTCTCTTTCTTGGAGGCTTGAACTAAGGCTCTGTGCGAGCTCCACTGGGTGCTGTGGGCTGAGATTACAGGTGAATGCAGCGTGGCAGCCATGGCTTCCTGGCACTTGGAACTCTCAGCATTTCACTGCTGTTGAGAAGTCCTGGTGATGTCTGGTCTGCGTGGTGCTTCTGTGGACCAGAAGAGTTCCTGTTTGCCTGTTCTTCAAATGGGGCAGCTCTGCTTTGGTCAGTCCCATGTCCACTGGTGTAGATTGGTAGGAAGCTACAACAACATAGCTGTGGAACTCCCCAGTGAATGCCAATTTGTCTTGCCTTTGTCGCTGGGGCCAAGCTTGTACTTAGCCCTTCACATTGCTGGTGTGCAGTGAAGGGTTTGTGCATTCCCTGCAGAAACAACCTCCTGGCCCCACTGGCTTTGTTAGAGGGGAAAAAGAGGATGTGACCAACAAGTCCTTCTATCAAAGAAATCAAAATTACTTGGTAGTTCTGATGTCTTCCTCTTTCTTTGAACACTTGCAACTTCTTCTGAAGCCTCTTTACAGGAAAATAGAAGTGACAGGTCTTCTTTCATATGTACTGGCCACAGATGTATCTCCTTTTTCAGAGTAACGATAGAGTAGCTGAGTGACACAACTTTTCTAGTCAGGTATCACAGGGTAAAGCCAGTGCCTGTCTCTTCTGACGTGCTAAGCTCCAGCTCTGTATTTTCTCTTTGTTCAGATTTAAACTCATGTTAGTTTTCTTGTTCATTGTAGACCAAAGTCATATTAAGGGGTAGCATTGATCTGAGTGCTCATGCTGTTGAACACATGGTTCAAGTTTGTCAGCTATATATCCAACAGATCAAAGAAATATTTTTTGTGAAGTGTGACTCAACAGTGATGAGATTTAAGATTGACATTTTAGATGGCTGTTACTAAGATGAATAAAGATTCATGATTCAGCCAGTGCTTTCTCAAGACAAACTGCTTGAATTCTCAAAAATCTTGCAATTTTGGCTTGCATCTTGTGGCTAATAGATGATGTGTCAGTCTCATAGTTAGCATTAATCTGTGCATTAAAGGAGGAAAGTACAACATAGAAGCAAGTAAGTGAGTGCTGCGGCCAGCTGCAATTTGAACAGCCCTTTGAAATTATTTACTAATCTGTCTGTTTCAGAACCAGTTGATTTACTATTCAAGAATCGTGTCCTCCTCCAGCTGGCAGCCTCTGCCTCTCGTGTGGTGTGCTGAGCTGAATTGATGGCCCAGGCTCCGCAGGGATGGCCGCTGTAGCTGGCAGCAGGAGCAGGACAGACAATCCCTGAACACTGCCCCTCTCCTCCAGGCTTGCTGGCTGCTGGCACCAAAGCAGAAGTAGCCTCAGTTCCTATTCTGGGAGGTCCAGGCATGCCTGACATGGTCCTTCCTTTGGGCACAGCTCAGGAGGAAGTGTGGTGCCAGCTGAGTCAGTGTTGCTTCCTGTAGCACCTGTTTTTATCAGCTCCTGGGAAGAGATTATTAAGTAGGGTTTGCCCTGCTTCACTGGGAACTCTGAATCACTGCTTGGAGGGTAATGTGGCTTTAGATGGTTTTCTGGATTAAGAATCACATTTTAATTGCCTTCTCTGTTAAAGGGGAATTCGTGTTTGCTCTGCCAAAAAGTGTGATAAGCCTGCATCCCATTACAGTGGTTCAGTTTCATTTTCTAGCATATTTCCCTTATTTAAAGCAAAGAGAGCTCTTTAGTTACTGAGAAACAGTGAGTCATGCATTTTGATACTATAAAATGTGACACCTGCAAAACTCTGTTTTCTCACAGCATGGTTGGAAATGTTATCGGGTCTAGGATCAAAGCTGTGCTTCAACAGAGGCCTGATCACATGAGGCTTTATTGGGATTTGCAGAGATGTTTTGTCACCAGACTGCTATGTAGGTGTACACACATACACACCCCCTTTTGTGGTATCCTTGATGATACCATAGCATGCAATTATAAATGCACAGATGAGATACAGAGGTTCTTTAAAAAAAAAATTGACCTTTTATTTGAAGTTTAGCTGTATTAGTAATGAATATTGTAGTGTTTAAACTGGGGTTAGACTTTAGTCTTGAGTTCGAGACTGTAATCCATATTTCTGATAGTTTATGGGCATATTTTATATCTATTAAAATGGTTAAATTATGTGTGTATATATCTGTCTCAAAGGAAAGGTGCAAAGGTTTTCCTAAATTGTTGATGTTTTTGAAAGGGAGGTTTGCAGATCTCACTCTTGCAAACTTTTGCACGTTTCACTTTAAAAATGAAGAATTTACCTTTCTCTAATAGAGAGGTAAAACAAGTAAGGAGACATGTTAGCCACGCTGCAATGTTATAAATATTAATACCTTCAGAATTGCACTGGAAGTCCTCAGGAAATTTCCTTTTAATGGAAGTGCTTGGATCGTTATTCTTGGACTGTAAATCTGAGCGTTTTCAGCCAGAAGCAAGGCTTGCAGTTCTTTTCCCTTATTCAATAGACCTTTGGCTGACTCCACATCCCAAAGATGCATTTCTTACTGCAGCATATTTTAAGCTTGGCAGGAAACAGGATTGCAGTAGATTCCCTCTGCACCAAACTTGTGCTTTGTCGACAGGAGATCCTGCCCTCATTCAGGCGGGGTGGGAAGAAGCTTGTGTGCCTTAGGGAGAGGTACATTTCTGATTCCTTGCATTGTGCTAAACACTCATTTATCGCAGCCTTTTTGTTCTCTAAGCTCCTCTTCTTATCAGTCACTGAAACCTGAAACTGCAACATCTCATGCTAATGGAATAGCCTTGATTATTTTTTTTTGTCATTACTTCTAAGCAACCTGAAAAGAGGACACTGCTCAATCTGCTTGTCCAGTGAATGCTTTTGTATTTGTTGTGCTTGTCTTAGCTAGGTCATCATTCTTACCTCTCTGTGTTCTGCTACAGCATTCCTGCAGTCATTATTTCAGGTCTCTTGGTAGGAGTTATGGGATTTGCAGGCTGCAAGCAAGTGGGGCATTGAGGTTCCTCTGGGAAATTCTGACTCTGCTTTGTCTGTCAGACCTTGTAGCTGTGCAGATGTGTGTCTGGGTTATCCACTACCTGAGGCTTTGGGAATTTCTTCAGTTAAACCCATAAATAAGGAGTGTTGTCATGCCCGCACTTGAAAGGTAAATAGCAAAGGAACTGCTTTAGGAATTCTGGTGGGGTGCAAGGACACAGACATGTCTGTGCTGTCCAGACATAAATTTTTCTGTTTTAAAGAGTATGAATAGAAGATATAAGGATTTTTGGTAAATTCAACAATAGCTGTTGCAAGTTGATAGTTAAATTTTAGATAGTTTCTGAGACTGGTGGATCTCAAAACTGACTAGTTTTGTTGGTTGGTTTAATAATTTCAAGATGTAATTGATATCTTAAATTGAATAATGTAACTTAATCACAGTCTAAAGCATCTTAAACTATTATATTATAATTTGCTGGCTTGGAACAAATATCCTACTTGTTACTGACAGTCTGGTGGGCCGTGGCTTTTATAGTATAGTTCATGTTTGCTGCCTGAGTTGTGGTGGTTTATTATTGTTCTTTTTAAGAATAAGTGAAAATTTAAAACAGAATGTGCAGAAGTAAACTCTTGACTGATGTGTCTTGATCCCCTAGTTTAAGGCTGACTACCTTTGCAAAGGGCAAGTTGCAGGAAAAGTGTGAAGTCAGCCTGTGGTCTGAGAAGGGTTTGCCGAAATAGGTTTCATTGGAAAAAAAAGACACCCAACTTCTAATTTCATTGTTTGATTAGAAAATTTAATTTAACAGTAAGAATCAAAATAAAATGCTCATTTGTGTTTGACTCACCCATTCTGGAAGAGATTTGTGTGAATGCAGGTTCACATGCAGGCTCAGCTGATCAGGTGCTGTCTCTTTAGATCACACAGCAGCAAACAGGTAATTCCTGCTGTCTACTTAATGTTCCAAGTAATTGTTCTTGTTTGTAAAAATAAACATGAGTACAACAAAGAAAATGGAGCTGGATAATCCTAATCTTGGAAACATGTCCACAGAGTGTGAATGCCTTGAAAATTTAGATGTGTAATGTCCCTGAGATTTTGAAATGCTGAACATTTCACTTATTTCTGTTTTCAGCACCTCGTCCCGTGTTGCTAAAGGAATAGACTACACCAAAATGAGCCTCCATGGTGCAAGTGGTGGACATGAGAGATCCAGGGACAGGCGCAGATCAAGTGACAGATCTCGTGACTCATCCCATGAAAGAGCAGAATCTCAGCTCACTCCATGCATCAGGAATGTCACTTCACCAACAAGACAGTATCATTCCGGTGTGTGCAGATCTCTGCCATTTCAGGATTAAAATTCTCTAAACCTGAGTACTATTTTGTTAAAGGAATGCAATAAATAGCATTATTTGTTGATGACACAACATACAGATTTCTTACATGTGCCCTGGGCTGGGAATACCCTTCTTTTTGATAGGCTGTAACTTTTCCTTTGGTCTGCAGTGTGTATTCCTACATGATGCTTTTATTTAGTTCAAAGCAAAAGAACAATCTAATTTTGCTAAGCTAATGGCGTAAACACTTCCCCTTTTCTGTATGGGGTCTAGATATTTGGAAATAGAGGAAAAGGGGATTTTTCGTAAGTGACAAAACATGGTTTGTTTCTTTGAGCTATAGCACCAACTGTGATGCAATAGGTTCTGTATTGTGTGGAGTTCCTTTTTCAGTACTAGAGTAGTAAATTTTCTTTGTAAAGACCATTGGGGGAGGTGAGGTGGCTTTGATGTCTGCGTGACACAAACTTCAGAATCTCATAGATAGGCAGTTATTTTTGAAGGTTTCTTTAACCAGAATAGATTTAACCAAAATAATTTCTACTTGACTTCTCAAATTGATGTGTTTTGTGCCTGGAAAGACACCAACTGCATAGGACTCATGTAAATCTCTCATTTCCTGTTTTTTCTCCTTCCACCTTGTGGCCACTAAAGATCGTGAGAAGGATCACAGTTCATCTCGGCCCAGCAGCCCCCGGCCCCAGAAGACATCCCCAAATGGTTCTGTTGTCAGCATGGGCACCAGCAGCAGGAACAGCAGCCAGTCAAGCTCAGATGGCAGCTGCAAGGCTGGTGGGGAAATGGTGTTTGTGTATGAAAATGGCAAAGAGGGAGCTCGGAATGTCAGAACTTCCGAACGAGTGACGCTCATCGTGGACAACACCAGATTTGTTGTAGATCCTTCCATCTTCACTGCACAACCTAATACAATGTTGGGCAGGTTTGTATCTTTTTGGTTTTGTTTTTTTTCTTTAGTCCCCAGCTGTTATAGAGAGGCATAAATACTTTGTGGCTGTTTAAACTGTTCAAATAGCTGTTGGACTTGTATTGCTGCAGCTGATTGCTAGTTTAATATTACTAGTTTGCAAATGTCTTTAAGTAAAAATCACATTCAAGTTCTCCTGTGGTTTTGGCAGGGAGGCCAAGAGATGTCTATTATCTAGAGATGACAGCTAATAAATTAACATTTCATGATGTTCCCATTTCTTTCTGTCTTCCTGGGCATTGCTTCTGTGTTCAGTCTGCCTCATTCTTCCTCTTGTTTTTAAAGCTAGGTGCTTCATAAAACAAAGTGGCATAGTGAGTGTAGACAGTCTCTTTCAAAACAGCAAGGAGGAAAACCTCGAAGGAATTTATTTTGCTTAGTGGGCTTACCCTGACAACGTTCAAGCTCAGCCCATTTGTCTTCTGAAATGTCAAATAATCAGTGTAACAGAGCCACTCAGCAGAGAGATTGAATGCTCAAAATGATCAACACTTGAATTCAAGTCCACAATATATGTGTAATGTTTTCTGTAGCAACTATAATGAGCAACATATGTAATGTGTTTGCTTGGTGGGAAAAGATTCAGTACTTGACCTGCTCAAAGTCTGGTTGGTTTTGCCTTGTCCAAATGCAGAGGGCACCGCTTAAAATCTTGCATCAGGAAAGAAAAGAAAGGAAGGTTTGTGTGTGTCACTTTGGATTTGGCTTTTCCATTACAATATGGCTGTTTCTCAGCACACAAGGATATAATCGTATTTAAAATACATATATATACAACTCTCTTTGCCATGGTACAGGTAATAAATGTGATTAAACAATTTCTGCTCTGTTTAAATCACTGCAGTGTGGGATAAATAGTACCTTGGATCCCTGTTTTGAGAAAGGTTGGGTGAGTCACAGAGAAGGCAAAAAATGCTTCTCTGTCTAAACTGTCAAAAGAAATAAATGGAAGTAAGAATCAATAGAATTAAATAATTGATTTAAAGCACTTGTATATTATACGATCCATGCACGCATGTAAATATCCAGGCAGACTGGAAGTGTATCAGCTGAAATAAAGCAATGAAATAGTTTCCTTTTCCATGCCCAGCCTTGGAGTAAGTGGTGCTGCCTAATGCACTGGATTTTTTGTGCATGTGTGATGCTGAGTTATTCTCCCTTTGGGACTGGTTTAAGGAACAAGCTTATTTTATCTTTTGCTAATTGAAAAGTAGGTTAATAAAGATACGGAAATACCACTCTAACACACAGGTTATTTATAAACCCACTTTCCCTCAATGTCAGTCTGCAGGACACTAAGCAGGAACAGCTTGGGAGGTAAAAGTAACTATAATAAGAATGTATGATTTGCCTTAAGCCTGTATCCTATTAGACTGCCTTTTCCTGAGTATTATTTCTTGTGCCAAAGAGTGGTCAGAAAAGACATGTCAGATCATTATGTGAAAAACATAAACCCAACTGAACAGAATGCACTGCTTTTTCCCTGCAGTTTCTGTACAATTTTTTGCATTTTATTTTTCTTATTTACAAACAAGAAAACCATACTAAGGAATTCTAACCCAAATTACTTTGATTCTTGAGCAGGATGTTTGGATCAGGCAGAGAACACAACTTTACACGGCCCAATGAAAAAGGAGAGTATGAAGTTGCTGAAGGAATTGGTTCCACTGTGTTTCGTGCTATTCTGGTGAGTTTTTAGGGGCAATTAGTGTTAGGACAAGCACTATTAAGAAGTAAAACTTCCTGGTTTAACGTAACTTGCATATCTAGATTTTGTGGATGGCACAGATACTGCTCTTTTGTTTAGTAGAAGGGGGAAAATGCTTGACATGAACCCCCTTTTCCTAGACATGAGCATGTGACAGTCGGGGAGACAGAAAGTACTCATGAAGGAAACCAAAGATTACTTCCTGACAGAATTTAGTTTACCTTTTCCTATGCATTTAGTTCACCAAATTCAGGTATATTCTGCCCTTCTAGAGCTGAAATTAGGTGACACAGAGTACTGGAAGTTAACTTCCTGCAGCTAACAGGAGTAAAGCAAACTTCAGTCTGAGATGGAAATGGCCCCTTATGTATTTCATATCCACAAAAGGAAGTAGAGCTGCTGTACTGCTTTGTCAGCAGACTTGCAATGGGAAAAGCTCAGTGAAGTATAGATAAAAGACAGCAAAATTATCAGTATTAATAGTAGTCACTTAAATAACAATTTTAACCAGAACTCACTGCTCTGAATGCAGCTCTGAAAACTGAAAAATTTGAGGACAGGAAGATTGACAAAGTTTAACATTTGTTGCTGTCTTACATTTTGGGGGCTTTCTTTGTGGAGAAGGTATCATAAATGAAATGATGAAATGTTTCTGTGGGTGAGTGCTGTGCATTGTGTTTTTTCTTGGTGCATTCCTGCAGGATTACTACAAGACTGGGGTGATACGCTGTCCTGATGGGATATCTATTCCTGAATTGAGAGAAGCATGTGATTATCTCTGTATCTCCTTTGAGTATAGTACTATAAAATGCAGAGATCTGAGTAAGTACAGAGTTTATTAAAATAATTTGAATTATACGAATTGATTTAAGTGTGTGTGTTAATTGTAAATCATATCCGTTATTGAGATAAAGAAGATGGCTGGCACTACATGAATGAAATCCATCCCTTTTTGTCTCTTATGTAATAAAGCCCTAAAAACCAATGGATTTATGTTCTTTGAAAAATAATGTCTGATATTTCAGTATCTGATTCTCTGCTGTGGTCCCCCTGTGGAATACTTAACTCTATGATTAAGCAATACAGTAACATTCAGTGGTACATTTTTTTGCAGAGGACAGGGAGGATGATTTTTTCAGCTCCTTGCTTAGAAGAATGAGGCTGTCTCCCTGGTGGAAGTAGCACAGCTTTGCTGGTGGAGTGGGGTGCTCCAGGGTTTCCAGCACGCGCCGTTCTCTCCAGCTCCTTCATCCCTGAGCACAGCTCAAGTCTTGCCTGTGCCTCTGGTCCCTGTGCTCTCCCTGCGTGTGCAGTGCAGGGCCAGCCCATGGCATTCCTGCTGGGAATGCTGTGCAGGACACCTGTGCCTTCCCCAGCAGGGCCACCCACCCTGGCACACGCCCGGAGCTCTCTGTCCTTAGAGGGATTTAGCAGCTCCTGCCGTGAGGGCTTTGAGAAGCTTTGGTTTTAAGCTACTGCTTATGAAACGTGGGCTGTGTGCTCTGCTCTTCCAGCAGCTGGCTTAAATAATGTTTCTTTTAGGAAAACCAAGAGCAGTCTTGCACAATTACCAAATGTTTAGCAGTAGTAAAACATAAAGGACGTCTCAAAGTCACTCCTCTGTCTGCCCAACACCATGTTAATATCTGCAGGACGGGCCTGTTAGTTTCAGCTTCTGGTAAATACTCAAATAAGGTCTGAACTTAAATAAGCTCATAGACTAAGCGTCTTTACACCTGTCTGCAGTAATACTACACGATAAACAGATCTTCTGTTTCTTATTGCTGCCTTCATCTCTTTACCAAGCTCTCAAATGTGCCTATGCTTACAATTTTCTTCTAGGCGCTCTCATGCATGAACTGTCCAATGATGGTGCTCGCAAGCAATTTGAGTTTTACCTGGAAGAAATGATTCTCCCATTAATGGTAGCCAGTGCCCAGAGTGGGGAGAGGGAGTGCCACATCGTTGTGCTGACAGATGATGATGTTGTTGACTGGGATGAAGAGTATCCCCCACAAATGGGAGAGGAGTATTCACAAAGTAAGTTTATCCTCATTCTTCCCAGCAAGCCACGCCGTGGCAGAGGTAGCAGTGAAAGTGCTGATTTAAAGTTGTTGTACAGAAGCACCATTAGTACAGTCTTTACAACATCCCTACTGCCTCACATAATAAAAACCTCTTAGTTTGGGTAGTTCTGCTTAATACTTTGTTTCACAGAAGTATATGTTGCTTGTTATGTTCAAATCTAATTAAAAAGAGAAGCTAATTTTTATTATTAAGGTATTGTCAGCTAGTGAGGGGGAAGAAAATACTTCTTCAGAAAGAGCTTGAGGAGCAAAATGGGTAGGAGTCATGTTTACTGTGGGAGAACAACTAGAAGGGTTTTTTTGGGAAGAAAACAAGTGTTGTTATTTTTGGAGTATGACAGTTGTGTGTATGATGAGTTTAAGCACCTGTAAATGGACTGCAAGATGTGCAACCAATCCATTCCCCAGTGTCTTCAGCTGTTTTTCTCAAGTTCTTGAGTCTCTCCCCCTCTTCTGAAATAGAAATACTGGAGTAAAGCAAAACAGTGGAAAAGATAAACCTTCGTGTTTCAAGGCTAGAAGGTTACTATTTGAATACAGGGGGTTTTTTTTCTCATTAAAATGTATTTTTAGTCATTTACAGCACAAAGTTGTATAGATTCTTCAAATACATTGAAAATAGAGACGTGGCCAAATCGGTTCTGAAGGAAAGGGGGCTCAAGAAGATCCGCCTGGGCATCGAAGGTAAGGGAAGCATTGCTTGTACTCTCACTCTTGGGGCTTCGGGGTCTGCTGCACTCCTCTGCTTTATGGTTTTCTCTGTAGCTGGAAAAGCAAGGGGTTGGTGTTGTCTTTCCTACTGAGGCTGGGCGACAGAATGGCCAACAGAGGGGGAATGGTACCCAACAAGCAGCAGGCTCCAGACTGGTGTCCAAGCTGTGTCTGGCTGCTCCAAGCTGTGTCTGGCTGCTGGGCTCTGTGCAGACAACTTAGGTGGTTTCTACTGACTTCATGGCTTGCATCTCATACCTTTTGCCCTTTAGTTTCCACACAAAATCTTCTCTGTGCTTTGTTTAAAGTAACAATGCATTTGTACAGCTTTGGATATTGTGTTCTTGGGTTGGTGTCCTTTTCAGGGTGTGAATTGAAAAATGTCACGTTAAGTGGCAGGCAAACATTTTCTTTCAGGAAATACAAAACTCTCCAGTGGATCAGTGAAGTGCAAAGAAATCCTGATCTGTGAAATAAGCATCATGTTATCCTCTAGTTAGGAGGCTGGTCTGTAAAATCTCACTAAGTAGTCTGATTTTTATTGTGAATGTAAGAACTGGGTTTCTTTGCATTACATTTTTCTTCTGATTCTATTTTAGAATCCAGCCTTTATAATTAGCAGGATTTCTATCATTCACTCACCAAGTTGTCATAGTTACGTTTGTAATTTGCCAAGAAAAAGCAAATGCTTTTAACTGGTGAGCTCTGAAATAACTAGTTTCAGCTGAATAAGGTTGGGAGCCTTTTAGCTAAACAAGAACTGGCCCTGCCTGTAATGCTGCCTTATACTGGATTATTTCTGCTGGCATTTCTTGGTTTGGGCAAGGAATGACTGTGGCATCAAACTGCAATGCTGGTGCCCTGTAGTAATGTGTGAAATGGACATTATTGTTGGGGCACAGGGGAGAGGTGACTTGAACACAGCATAACCATCTGCACTGGCAGTGCTGATGGTGCTGTACTTCCTATGTGTCCCAGCAGTGCTGATGGTGCTGTGCTTCCTGTGTGTCCCAGCAGTGCTGATGGTGCTGTGCTGTGTCCCTGCAGTGCTGATGGTGCTGTGCTTCCTGCCTTTGCCAGGTTACCCCACATACAAGGAGAAGGTGAAGAAGCGGCCGGGCGGGCGGCCGGAGGTGATTTACAACTACGTGCAGAGGCCGTTCATCCGCATGTCGTGGGAGAAGGAGGAAGGGAAGAGCCGGCACGTTGACTTCCAGTGTGTGAAGAGTAAATCCATCACCAACTTGGCGGCGGCGGCCGCAGACATCCCGCAGGACCAGCTGGTGGTGATGCACCCCACGCCGCAGGTGGACGAGCTGGACATCCTGCCCATGCACCCCGCCCCCAGTAGCAGCGAGCTGGAGGCCGAGGGCCAGAACCCCCCGCTCTGATCGCGCTGCCCCCACCACAAGCATGCTCCTTACAGCGACTGTACTCAGCTCATACCACACTGCAATGCCAGTTTTTCCATTGTGTACCGGTGTTTAGGATATTGCAGTAGGGACCTCGGCACAGCCCCAAGGGATGCCTGCTTGCTCTGGGAGGAGTGCAGATCCAGCACTGGGTTCAGTGACGTACGTGTCTGTGTTTACCAGTAGGTTTGTGACGTTGGTGACTTGTGAGCTGGCCTGGCCCCCCTCTGCAGCCCTTGCGTGCCGGGGCGGGCTGGGAACGCTGTCGTGACACGGGCTTAGGAGGCAGAGTGGGAATTGATAGTAGCACTTTACAAATGGTTGAGAAATGGAATTTGAAGCCATTTTTTATAAATGTATTGCACAATACTAACAAAGTGCTTCTATCAAAGGTATTAACTGTACATAGTTTTGCTCTGAATAGATTGACCCTTTTAAAGTTATTGTATATGGTTGAGCACAAAACTACTTACTCTTGGGTTTTTGGATTGAGGACGTGATTCAATGACCCATGTAACATCTTGTTCAAGTTCTTCAGTGAATTTTTTCACTTGTTTGCAGCGTGAGCCATGTTCAAAAGTTGTGAACAACGGATAGGGGCTTTATCTTAAATTTTGCCTTACCTTAAGTTGTTCACAAATATTTATTTAATACATTTTTCATAAGTGTCATGAAATAGGAAAATGCAAATGGATCATTCTTCATTTATTAATGATTGTAAACAAGTTTTTCATGCAAATAAAGTTTCCATTATTTTAATGGGCTTGAATTATCTGTGAATTATGAATTTTGCAAGTAGTTGCTTTTTTTACCTCAGGGGAAGGATGGTTAATATTAAGTGAAAAACAAGTATTTCTTAAAGATAATCAGCCTATTTCAACCCACACACCTGTTGTGCTTTTCTCAGGATAAACCTGGATCTAGGAGTAAGTAATAATAGCTTTCCTGGGAATTTATTGTCATGACAAAGCAGTGTAAGTGTAGGTAAGGCACTGGTTTTCCTCCCTTTTCCCCCAAGGCTAAAGAAATGATAAATACCAAGTGCTTCTAGCATGCACCTTCAGCAGGGTTTTATCAAATTTATTTATCAAAGTAAATGCTCCATCGTAGAACAAGGGAAACATTTATTTTAAAAATATTTAACTGTCTAATACATTACACTTTAACAATATTTATAGTAAAGGATTCTTACAAGAAAGAATAAACAGCTTTATGGTACAATTAGTATAAGAAATATCCACATGGGGACTGTTTTGCAGTGTAAAAACACACCATACATCTGAAATGGTCATTTGCATATAAAAGCTACCACTGATGCCAGTGAGTCGCACAGTGATTTAAAAAAAATTTCAAACAACAGAATCCAAAATATACAAGTATTGCAAGCTATACACAGCTAACCAAATCAACACAGAACACTGTAGCAGGTTATTCCACTTTGTCTGAAGTTACACATGGTAGGATGAGTTGCATTCTGACACAGCTTTTATGAAATTCCTACATAAAAGCCTCTCAGTCCCACAAGTTTCACAGACTGCAGAGCTCCACCGGTAAATGCACTTTGATATTGGGTGCTGGGTGCATCATTTACAAGGGCCAGGGCAGGTCGCTGAAGTCCACGGGGCCGCCGAGCCCCGCGTCGGCCTCCAGCAGGCTCATGATGACCGCCATGGCCGCCTCGTCGTTGCTGGGGCTGCTCGAGCCCTGCTCCGTGTCGATCATGTCGATGCCTATGTGGGAGTTCTCCCCTGCAAGGGAACACAGCGTGAGCCAGCAGCTCAGCGTGCCTGCTCGCCTCACTGCCGCCGCCTGGGATGGCGCATTTGGGGAACAGCGAGGGCTGCGAGGCCCAGGCTGCAGTGCCAGGGACCCCCCCGGCAGCCGGGGGGGTCAGAGGAGGGACACTGGGCCACCTCAGGCTGTCCCTGAGCTGGAGTGGTCATTGCTGGGAGCCAGACTTCAAACAACACCATGTCAGCATCAGGGAGGCAGCAGGCAAGGAGCTGAGCTAACTCACACTGACTCAGCAGGAGCAAAGAGGCTTCCAAGCACTGCCTAAGAAAACTGCCAGTATAAGGTAAGTTTACAAAACAGGCTGCCAGGTGCCTCTTTGGGCACACAGAGTGGTTGGCTGTGGGCTTTGTGCCCCAGCTGGAGCCTGCTGATGGTAAAAGCAAGTTACTGCTGAAACCAACCATCTTGTTACAGTGTCCGTGTGTGTTTAGTGGTATTGAGGATGTTCATCTGTGACTTCACTTACCCAGGATAGAGGAGTTGTCAGAATATGGGTACCCAGAATTATCCTGGATTTGCCCAGACAGCAGCCCAGCTGAAGAAATGTCCGGAGTGCCACCATTCAAGATCTTGAAAGACAAAACAGAAGCTATAAAGCAGCATGAAATGGTGCATTAGGTCTTAAACTGTCCTGTACTGGGATTTTTAATAGATGGTACATGGACTTCCCAAAAAACCCCTGTGGTTTATAACAAACACTCTTCTAAACAAAGAGAAATATCAAGGGGGTGCTGAAAACACCCAATCCTCCACCTCTTTTTTCCTTTATGCCATTCCAGCAGCCCCTATTCTGTGTGTACACGTTGAATACTGTAGGGCAGAAGCAGCAAGAATAGCTATTACTAGAATTGTAACTCTGTTCCAACTCGGGAGTTTTATTTCAAGAACAAAGAGAGCTGGGAATAGACAGAAATATTTACTGTCTGCTCCAGTACAAGCAATTCTTACGTGTAGTCATCATAATTTCTGAGAAAAAAAGGTTAAGTAAGTCTGAAGCAGTGCATAAGGATCTGGATAAGTGTTTTTTCTTGCTTTGGATAAAACTTCCATAGGCATTTAGAGATTGCTGGAAGCAGCCAGGACAAGTGTTCAGGTGGCTCAGTGCTGGTAAATGGCACCTGAGTGCTACTCAAGCCATCTTAGAGCGGGGCAGGTGCACAGTGTTGACTTAAAAATCCCCTCTCAGTGCCAGGAAAGCACCGAATTGTCCTGGTTTGTGCTACAGCAGCCCTGTAGCACAATTGGTGGGATTCACTCAGGCACAGCCAGTGCTCCCGCGCCAGCACTTCCAGCGTTCACCAGCACGGGGTGTTAGAGAGTTTTTGGAGGGTGGAGAGAGAGCTGTTCCTTGCAGCTCTGCTGGAAAAACACAACCTAAAGGGCAGGTGAATTTCAGACGCTGCTGCTGTTTGGGAACTGCTGCTCCCTGCCCTTCAGGCGGTGCTGTACAGGGGTTGTGACCATTGCAGCACCGTGGCTGGGTCAGACCTTTCCAGCCCAGCAGCCAGGAGTTGCTCCCACAAGCAAATCCCACCTCCCTTGCCATGGCTGGCCCCAGACTGTGGGGGAAGCTTGTTCTTACCTTCTTCCCTCCCGGCGAGGATGTGTCGGGTGGGGGGGTGCTGGTGATGTTCAGGGGACTTGAGCCACAGCTGGAAGGTGATGATCCTCTTATCCTAACACATGGATAAAAGCAGGCATGGATTTACAAGCAGCTCAGAGGCTTGGAGTTCCAAACACTGACTTCAGTATCAGATGCCAAAAGGTGCTGAAAGCATGAGCTTCATTTTCGTAATTTCCTCCCTTTTTCAGTGTTCCTCAAACCAGCAGGAGCAGCAATGTGTGTAAATCCAGCCTGCTTGCTCTGCAAGCTTTACCTCCGCCCTGTTTTTGTTCCTGGACAGCCTTCACAGAGTCAGAAGGAAAAGGTCCTGGCTGCTAAGGAAAGCCTCCTTTTTGTGTATTTTACTTCAATTTCCACCATCTAAGAATTCCAGCTCCTCAGTCACATAACCCAGACTCCTTCAGTGAGCTACTGCTACAGAAGTACTCTGGACACTGGATTGTTTTTAACTGCTCAAAGCCACATTGTTCACTTCCATTTTCCACAGCTTGATCAAACATCTTTAATAATGAATAATGTATTGACTATAGAACCAACAAAACTCTAGACCAAAGGGAGGAGGGGTAGTTACAGAGAAAAGCAATGGAAATGGGAATCTTCTCCTTGGCAGAGTTCCCCTGGGAAAGCTGAACAGAAGGCAGCTTTGGAGAATAGTAACAGCTGCTGAAAAAGGACTGGAACTAACCCAGGGTCTGAACTGAAATGCAAGCATGGGTGGTAACTGCACTACTACACTCACTTGGCTAATTAAGTGTTTTACAGCTACTGAAAGGGATGGTTAAGCTTCAAAGTATTGGCTCAGCCTTGTTTTTTTTTTCTTTTCCTCTTTCCCCTTTTTCCTATTCCTACAGCAAGGAACGAAGCCTTAGGGATAGGTCTGCTGTTGCCTTAAGTGAGGATGGAAGGAGTCTCCTGCCTGCAGCAGGAACAGAACTATGGGAAACAGACTGAATGTGTTCCTGGACTGCAGCTCAGTCTGGTTAAATTGCTACCACTAAACATCTGCTGCGTGAGACCACTTTTACAGGAAAGGGAACACAGTCCCCAAGAGGAAATCCACGAAGACCAGGGATTTTTAGCCAACAGAAATTAAGTGGTATGCACTGAAAGCAGCTGCTCACACAGGTGAGATACACAAGAAGCAGCTGTGGATCCCCACAGTCCCTTAGGGACCCTCTGTTTGAGCCAGCCCCACATCCTGAGTACCATGGGAAGTCCTCAGCATTGCGTCCTTGCTCCAAGAGCTGCAGGGGAACTGCAAAAGCTCATCACACACATCTAGCAACTCCAAAAGCATCTGAGTGAATGGACTGCACAAAAACAAACATTGCTGTTTTGGCACACAGTCAATAGCTTTGGCATTTGAAAGTTGTGCCACTCACAGCCTCAAGTCACTGGGAAAAGAACAGCCTGGAATGGATTTGTTTCTAGCTAGCTGCTCTTTTTAACTCCTGTTTCTGGTAAACAGGTCATCATCATCACCTCTGCAAAAAAGTTCCAGTATCAGTCTTTTGCAAGAGAAAGCTGGAAGGCTGTAACTTCATGCTCTCATTGTGGGGGTTGACTGCCTCAGGGATGCTGAACAGGAATCTGTAGCTGTCTGTGAAATACAGCTGGATCACTCCTTATTCAGCTTGAAAAAGCTGTTCTTTAAGAGGACATTAAGGAAGTCTAATTCCTCTTAAAGAACAATAATAAAACAACTTAACTTCACACCATTTTCTCTCACCTGTGTATCTCCATGATTTCTTCAGCAATCATCCTCCCTATTTTACCTGCCCCAGCTCTTGTTCCACCTGGAATTCCAGGCACAGTAGGATGGGTCCTTTTGGGGCCACCTGAAATGAGCAGATAATCTTGAGGTCAGATAAAAGCTTGCAAACCTTCTCCACAGAGCATTTGTGTTTAAGCTTTGAGCAGCTGCAGGACCTTCTAAATTGGATTTATTTACATTTCCACCAACTGGTGAGTGCCTTCAAATGTATGAAAAGCTCTGGCTTGCCCTGAGCTGCGCTGGGTCTCAGATGTCCCCCAGTGCCAGCAGGGACAGAACAGATCCCTACTCCTTCAGATTCTGGCTGCTGTCCTCTTTCAAAACCAATCTGGTGCTACCTCTTGTCCAGAGCTGGTACAGAATGGCCTTGTCAGACCTGCTCTTCTCTGTGCCCAAACAGGCTCTTCTCCAAACATGTTTGTTCTCTGCTTTGTGTGAAGAACTTGCCAGTGCATATTCCATTCAATATGGGACAAGCCCAAGGTACCTGATGACTGCAAATAAAGCCCCTGGCAGGTAACTGCAGGAACCGAAAAGTGGAGGGAAAAGTGAGCGCTGAACAGTCAGGAGCTGTTACTGCAATGCCATTTCACACTGGCACAGCACTTGGGAGGTTCTCAGGGAGGAGCCTGATACACTCCAAGGCAGAGAAAAGACCACACTGAGAGGGCAGGAAAGGCCACAGCATTGCTCATCCAGAGTGGATAATTGCCTGCTTTCGGAAATGTGTATTTAACAACAGCAACCCTCAGCAGCTGTGGCTCAGACCCAAAACTAAACCTTATTTTCCTTAGGATATTAACACATCTCAGTGCAGCAGATCTGTGCAGGCAGGATGAGCTGCTCCCAAGGCACGACAGCCAATAATTCCCAGAGCACAGGCATTACCTTCTCCGGCCTGGAGCACGCTGTCCATGCTGTGGGGGGACGCTGCCAGCTGGGGAAAGGCCGCGTCCCCGCTGTCCAGGACCGTGGTGCTGTGGAGGTCAAGGATTAGAAGAATCAGTGAGAGAAAACCCTATCAGTGATTAAAATCCAAGTCATGCAGCCAGAGTTTCAGTATGGAATGCTTCAGGGTTTCAGCAGACTGTGAGTCAGTGTCACCTCTGTGACTGACACCGGGGCTGGATAAATAACCGAAATGAACCACCCTGTTCCACCTCAGCGTGCAGTGCAGGACCCCAACAGCTTCTCTCAACAGAGAATTCCTCTAAAGCAATTATTCTGCTGAGAGAAGTCACCTCAAGAAAAAGGAAAAGGGGGGAAGAAGTACCTGCCAAAGCAAACAAATGCATGTCCTGTAAGACCCTACAAAGACTGAATCCCAGGTTTTCCCAAAGAAAGAAAATATCTCTATTTTCTGCAGGCTTTAACAACCAGAAATGAAATTACTGCAATTGTTAAACTAAACCCCCTCTCCCCAGGGTGTTATCTGGAGAAGACATCTATTGTCATACAGAAAGTGTGCACATATTTAGGTCAAATCTCCCGTGAGAAAAGGGCAAAACAATGGGCATTTCCAGGCACCTGCTGAGGGAAAAGCACTTACGAAACGACTGTGTTTGTGGAGACAATGTATTCTACTTCTTTGGTCCAAGGGTTCATGAAACTGAACCAGCGACTCCGCAACGTAATAAAAGAGCCATCTTTTATTTTAAACTTGTAGCAGTTAGTTGTAATTTTTTCTCTTGTCTGCAAAACTGAAGACAGGCAGAAAGCAAGTGATATGTGTCAAACAGGCACCACAACAACATAAATAGAGCCCTTGTCAGGGAAAACCCAGCTAATTCCTCCCCTCACCCCTCAAGAAAAATGCTGTTCCTCCCTCATCCCCTTCACCCATCCTGAACCTCAAATATTCCCTACAAATTCATGCAAGTCTAAGATAATCACAGTGTTTGGCACATACAGCACAGTGTTCTCGACTAAAGCACTTGCAAACAGCAGTACCCAAATCTTTTCAAGCCTGTTGGGTTTCCTTAACACACAACAACTGTTCCCAATATTTTGAACAAAATTTCTTTCCTGAATTATTAATAATCGTACCTTGTCTGTGACATTCTGCAAGATGTGCTATATCATCTTGATGAAAATATTCATAACACGAAGTACCTAGAAGTTCCTGGGGTAAGTATGCCAGGATGGCTGTTGCCCTGGGGAAGGGAGGGAGAGGAAGAAAATAAAGAAAACAAAACAAAAAAATCTTTTCAAGTTGAAGTATTAGTCAGAGATTCCTAAATCTCACACCGAGGCTGGGTAAGGCTCAAGTAATGCGGAAAGGAATTTTCAGCTTAGAAGGTAAAAAAAAAAATCCTTAAGAATACTATTTTTAATTCTCAGGTAATTAAAAAAGTACCTAACACCCAGAGCCCTCAGGTATTACACCTGACCTACCACCACCAGAGGGGATGTAAGAGTTTCTAAATAGCTTTGAAGATACGCTGTAATTTTGGGAATTTAGGCCTGAAAAAAGCTGCCCTGTAGCAGCCACAAGATAACACGAAGCTTTCTGCATAAAATGCCACTGCAAAACAGACATCAAAGGCTTGGGGAACCCAAGAGTGGGACAAAACAACACCACACCAAACTCAACTTGGATTTTGTACGTTTCTTAGAAGAAAATTACTGAGGGAGAAGTGACAGTTCCTTGAAGAAACTGAAATAAGTGTCACAATTCCAGACTATTCCAATGCAAACTAACATATGAAGGGCAATAAGGAACAAACCTGGGTAGATCAACACCTCTTCTGCAATCTCAAAAAACTCCAAATTAAGTATTATAAAATGTAGAAATTAGTACATATTAATAATTATGAATAAGAACAGAAGGAAAAAAGCTGAAGCACAAAATCCATAGTATTTAAATGTGAGGCATTTTTGTGTATTCCCAAACACACCAAGAGAATTCAGCACCAACCAGGTGCTTTACACCTCAAGCCCTCTGTGACCAGGAGATCGAAGACCTCAGTCCTGTCGCTGGCGAGCAGAGACCGAGGAATAAAGCGACATGGACGGTTTAGTACGAGAAGAAACCAACCCTTCATTAATTTACAAATTCGCTTATATACCTTAGCACACTGGACACTGACATAAGGTTATTGGTTCACTGACCAACCACCCCCCAGAGGGATTGGCTGAACCCAACACCACTTACTGCAGATATTTTCTCTTTGGTATCGTAACAATACCATAGTTTACAAAATCTCTCAACTGTTTTCCCATAGCGTCCGTGAGAAAGCAAGGCTTTCACACAGACACTGTCAGAAAACTGAGAAATCTCTCTGCAGCCAGGCTTTTAGCATTCACAAGTCCTGGTGAAGGAAACAACAATTTAAACTGACTTTTGTCTGGTGAGCCTTAACCCAGGACACTTAAACTCCAAGATAACTCATCAAAGCAATCTCTAAGAGAACCACAAAGCAGCAAAACAAAGTCTATCTTTAAAATGGAAGAGCTGTGAACCAAGTCAACCTTACTCCAGTATTTTTCCAAGAACTTCAGCAACCAAGGCTTTTAGCAGCACTGCTGTGGTGGGACACCCCGCACAGATGGGGAACAACCAGCATGAGCATCAACAGGTGATTTGCCAACCCTTTTCTTTTCACAGCAGGATGAACAGGTACTGTGGAAAGCAGAATCTGCACCAAATGACAGACGTCAATAGACTCTGTGAATTCAGTATCTGACCCTGTTCTATTATGCAAGGAAGGAAATTGTTTGTGTCCTCCTGGAATTTCATCCTGTGTTTACTCTTTTCCTCCGCTCACTCCTCCAACTTAACAAGGCAGCTCTGAATTCTGAAGCTGTATCTGATGTCATCTGCATAGATAATAACCTTAATTTTACTCTCAAATTCACCATGCAGACCAATTAGAAGCACTGAATAAATAAGAGGAGAGACGAATCCCTTTAAAACCCTGTTCAGTGTAGCTGCTGTTTCAACAGTGAATTGTTAAGCAGTTCCCTGGCTGTGGCAGCCCAGCTAATTGGTACCTGATGCACAGCAGTGCTTCTCCAGGGACCATGCAATCCATAAGGACACAAAGGGTCACAGAGAGTTTAAGAAGTGTTTCTTGCCTGAGTTCCTTGGACAAATCCTAAAGGAACAGTGCAAGTCTATATGAACAAAAAAACCTGACTTGGAAATAAATTGTTTCCAACTTTTACAGGTGCCTAAATATTCTCCAGTAGAAGCAAGGATCATTGGATGTCAACTTCAGGCCTACAGATGAGGCTTTCTCCTAAATAAATTCCCCTTCAAAGAGCCCTTTGAAGTAGCATACACATCCCAAGGACTGTAAACAACAGCTGGAAAACAATTAAATAAAAGCATATGTGTTTAAATCCAATGGGTCAACATTTTCTGAGTCTCATTATTTTAGAAATGCCTCAAAACTACACATCAGGGGAATATGTCTGATCTTTTGAAAATAAAACTTGTCTATAAACAAAACAGAATGGCATTTTCTGAGCAACAGAAAGCTACGAATGCTCCCACAGCTCCCAGAGTGAGCACCAGCTCCGAGCACTCGAGAGCTGGTATTTTCAAAAGCTTTCTATCAAATTAAAACCAAAAACACCCAGACAACCTAACCAAAAGCCACAACTGAACCACCCCAAACCAGATACGTAACATAAAAAAAAAATAGTCTCCTTACTGTACTTCCTCCCATGACTACCCTCTGCTTCCTCTCAAAGGGCACTAAAGATCAGCTGAGTCTCCCCTGAAAGCAATTCCAGCAGGCAGATTCTGTCAGAGTTTGGGGTTTGGGCTTTTCTATGTTTCAAGCAGCTGAGCCAAAGCCACAGGGAAACTGGAACAGCCTCACCTGGGCAGTCTCAATCCCTCTTGACAAGGAAGGGAACCAAGCAACCCCTCTCCAACCAACGCAGCATAACCTCTCCACTAACATCCTTCAACCTCCTACTTTTCCCTTGATGATCCAGTAATTTTCAAGGAAGATTCAGGTCATATGTGCCTGCTACTTCAGCAAATTCAAGCCATTTCTTTTGGAAAAGGAAAGAATTAGCCTTTTAGATAATAAATTGATGTTTGAAAGCAGATACCACATTGGCACAAGCTCTCAAACCGTTTCCAAGAGATAACCTTATGAAAAGCTTTCCTTCTCACAGACACAAAAGATCACATAGAGAAGCATTAATCCAGCAGAATGTGTCCCAGTAAACAGTTATATAAGTGTACATGCCAGCAAAGCCCAACCCAGCCTCTGCAGCCACTTCACTGTGTGGTGTTTGCAAAGGGTTCCAATAACACAGGCAGCAGTCGGGGTCCAGTTTCAAAACATTTTCTTCTGAAGATTACACATGTACATAACCCTCTTAATGAACTGGCAGAAATGATCCTGGCGTTATTCTCCCCTATTTTTGGAAGTTTGGGGGATTTTTCAAAAACTTAATCAGTCATACTGAAAAAATGCATAGTAAAAGCTTTGAGCTCCACCTCAAAACCCAACCCAGCTTGCAGTAAAAAGCTAAAAAGGGCAGCAATTTATTTTCCCCATGGGAAAACATTTACACTGCTGCAAGGAAAGCTGTCCGTGAGGCAGTGCTGGACAGTGGAAGCTGTTGGAGGAATTCTCACCTCTGATCTACAAAGACGAATTTCCCATCTATGGCGTGCCGGGACACGTATTCCGTGGGCTTCACCCGGATCTCGCCGTTCACCGGCTGCGGGACCACGTGGGGATGGAGCCTTCCGATGGCAACAAGGCAGCTTAAATTACAACCCTCGTTATCTGGCTCATTATCTTCATCCAGGCCCATCTTTGTTGGAGGCCAGCTTTTTAAATAGCCTGTGCTATGAATAGTGCAAAAGCTTTTGCGGTCTGCTGTAAAAAGAAAACAAAACAAAAAAAAAAAACCCAAAAAACAAACCAACAAAACCCAAGAAAGCAGTTAGGTCATGATGCAGCTTTGGAGAACTTCAGCTCAGTTCTGCTAATAATGCATCTCCTCTCTTATGCAGGACATTTGGGATACTCTCCACTAAGGAGGGGCTGGGGGTGTTCAGCCTGGAGAAAAGGAGGCTCAGGGGTGAACTTATCACTCTCTAGGACTGCCGGAAAGGAGGGTGGAGCCAGGTGGGGATCGATCGGCCTCTTCTCCCAGGAAACCAGTGACAGGACAAGGAGATACAGCCTCAAGCTGCGACAGGGGAGGTTCAGGTCAGACATCAGCAAGAACTTCCTCACTGAAAAGATTGTCAGGCACTGGAAGGGGCTGCCCAGGGAGGTGGTGGAGTCCCCATCCCTGGAGGTGTTGAAGAAGTGACACAGCACTCAGTGCCACGGTCTGGCTGACAAGGCGATGTTTGGTCAAAGGCTGGGACTCCATGATCTTGGAAATCTTTTCCAACCTTAATGACTCTGTGATTCTAAGGGATTTCTCAGCACTCCTGCTGTAATGCAGCTAATCTGAGATAATCCAATAAACAATTTATCTTGGCAAAACCACTGTTTATGCTGAAACATCACATAGCCCAGACCAAGGTTGCTTTCGGTAATTTTGAGCAGAAATTGCATCATATTTTATTATTTCAGCAAAGGAGGCAAACAATCCAAAGGAATGTATGAAGAAATTAGATTGATAAATAAGATGCCTCTTTCAGCTTAACCTGGGGCTCCTACAAAACCTAGGAACATGTTTGGCAGAACATACACTGTTTGGGGTGTACAGGGGACAGCTGTAGACAGGGGTGATGAACATTTGCAACAGCCAGCAAAAGTCAGTATCCCAAAGGAGAATTCCTATTCCTCAGCACTGAGCAGGCCTGAAAACTCCAAGGAAGATGACTTTCTTAGGGAGGTAGAGTAAAAGGCTTATGCCAAACTACACAAACTGGCTTCCTCGGCAATGAGCACAAAAGCAGGACCCAAGGCTGAAGCTGTGTCTGAACCTCACAGGGAGCTGGGGCAGCTGCCACTGCCAGAGAATACACCAAAATGGCCTCTGTCCACTTGCTGTTTGTCTTTTCACTTTAACTAACACCAAATGTATTATTCACAGTACTTAAAGAAGAAACCTTCACATTTGGGCTAAATATATATTCCAACGTGCCTAGACTAATACCCTGCAGAGGAAAAAATATTATCAACACTGCTAATGCTATGACCAAATATTCCAGGTGTAGAAATGCCATGTTTCTAGTACTCAGAATGTACCAAACCCACAGATGAATTTAGAATACACTCATTTTTTGAGGTGGATACCCATCCAAACATCACTGGGCAAACAGAATCAGAGAACAAGGAACAGCTCCCCTTTACTGGAGACATTGGCCAGGTGGTCAAGACTGAATGTGATCTGACCAATGTCTGAAGATGATGCAATAACCACCCCAGAACTGTTGGCACAAACTGCCTGAAAAAGTTTCAAGAAAGCAGAGTGGAGAATTTGGCTTTAAATACCAATACAGGTGTGTAAGAGACACCCAAGCGGGGTGAGGGGGAGTTTGAAGAAGTAACAGACCTAGACATAGTTCAGACCTTAATAAGAAACATCGATAAATGTAAAAAATATAACCACTGCAAATGAGTGATCGTATGAAAAAAATCCTGACAGCCCTGGTAATAAAAGCATAATGGTTACCTTTCTTCTTTGAGCAGGTAGAAGGGAAATCCTTGTCTTCTACTTTGACAGAGGGTCTGTTGCACTTCATCCTGCAGAAGAAGGAGCGCCGTGCTCCGGAGCAGAGCCGCGAGGGCCCGGGCGTTATGTCCGTCTTGACCGGGAGTCCGGCTGCGCAAACACGGGGAGTGGGGGAGAGTCTGTCAGGTGCAGAGTGGACCACACACGTGGCTACCCCATAAACCCCACCCCACAATGCTTCAGCCTTGCTGGGCCTGGCACAGAAGTCCTGTTTTCGAGGTTTTTATGTATGTGACTGTGCAGCACCCAGCTGACCATACCAACACTGCAACTTCTGATTCCACTTTCTGCTGTGAGAACACTGAGGTCAGCTTGACAACACAGGGCTCTGAGTGCAAAGATTAGCAAAAGATTGGACAAATCCACACAAGTCCTGTAATAAACACTGTAATTTCTCTGAACTGATTGAAAATAGAGAGATTACTTCTCCATAGCCGGAGCAGGATTTCATACACAGTCACTCAGGAGGCTCCTTGACCCTCCAGACTGGCACTTTTCTATCACAGCACCCACTCAGAAAACACGTGTACATACAGAGCAGAAGAGTCTCAACGACGCTCCAGGGATAGAAGGAGGAAAAAAGGTAGCAGGGAGCTACATGGGCACTGCAAATCCCCAAGACCTCCAGTTATGTCTAAGAAGTCTCCCTTGCCTTGCAGAAATAAGTGCACGTGGACATGCTCTAACAATAAATCCTGACCCTTATAATATTCTCACAGGAGATTCTTTTCTGCAGGAAAAACAACCAAAACATATCACTCTGAGCCAAGAGCAGAGTGCTGGTACCACCAGGGCTCCAGGAAGACATGGAATGCTTCCATGGCAGGTATCAGGAGCATAGGTATCAGCAAGGCCAGCGCTCCAAGGGCTGATGGAGGATTTAAATCACACAGCAACTTTTCCCCAGCCTGCCATCCACTCCAACCATTTCTGCACAGGGATATGCAAAATCAAACAGCTGTCAACACGAACAAAAACTCCTCGGGCCTTGTGGGCTTCTAACATAAGGAGGAAGACAGCAGTTCCAGTATTTTAGTGGAAAGTGTGCCTCCCTCACAATTCCACTGGTGTGAGGCAATCTCCAGGCGGTCAGGCTGCCCTGCACCACATGCCCTCCAAACTGCTGCACCGTGGTGAGAGTACAAGCTGTGCTGAGTTACTCATGCCAACACAGAAATAAATACGTGCATACATCCTCGTACTCTTCACCAGGATGAGTTCTTGAAATTGTACCAATCCGTCTATCATAGCAGATGGGAAGACTGTAATTCATAGTATTTATTTTTGCCCTAACTTTGTCAGAGGCATACAAAAAAAAAACCAGGAGGCAGCACTAGATATTCATGCTTGACAACCGATGAAACCAGGAGCCAGAAAAAACTTCAGCTGATTCTGCTGAAGCCTCCAGGCTCCCTGCCCTTGAATGATCTCTCTCAACTTCAGTTTCTGAAGTTGAGCTGGTAGCTTCCATGAGCTGAGATCCAGGAGATTTCTGCTCCTGACAAGCATGGGACTTAATGACCTGGAAATCTGCAGTTGTAAGATACCACCTTCCACTTAAGCAATGCAGACTCCTGTTATGAGAGGGAATTAAACACCCACTCACCTCAAGAACAGCAGAGATACAGAACTACTTTAAAATACCAGAGTGGAACAGAGCTAAGAGACATAGCAGCAAATGATTCCAAGGTTAAAAACCTCCTAAGAGAAAGGCTAGGTCATTGATGGAAGTGGCAGAAAGCAATAAATAAATAGATAAATAACATGAATCCTCTATCTTGAGTGACAGCTAAGGACTACCAAGATAATACGGAGTGTATTCTGACCATTTAGAATGATGGATTAGAACAAATGTTTCATATGTTCTAATGGAAGAAGTTAAAGCTTTGATGCCTGGAAAAGAGAGGACACCTGACAGGTGAAGCCAGTTCCAGTAGTGCATCTGTGCCACAGTGCATGCCAAACCCAACAGCTTCCAGGTACCTGTTTCACTTTTTTTTTCTTTTTTTGTTTCTTCCTGTCTTTAAGCTAAAACTTCTTTGGCATGGGACAACCCAGACAGCATCCTCTCTCATCCCCACTTCTGACATGAGGCAAAGCCCCAGCAGCAGTGGCTCTGGCTAGGTGACACTTTTCCCAAAGGTGGTAACACTCACTTTTTGCATCTATGAGTCTTTCTCGTGGCGCGGTGTCAGAAGAAGAGAGCTGCTCCTTCACTTTGGCAATGTCTTTAGGATGGAGATAATCAAATAAACTTTGACCAATCAAATCATTCTGTAGAGATTGAACATTCAGTCAAAAAGTAAAATAATGGCTCAGTATATTTTCTTCATTTTAGCATGCAGTATGAACAATCCTTTTACATATAGGTGTAAGCAAGGAATATCAACCATCCAGATCCAGCCTCATTGCAGGGGGTTTGGACTGCATGACCTTTAAGGGTCCCTTCCAATCAACTATTCCGATTCTGTGATTCGATGGAAGGTTTTCTCTGTGTATTGAAGTTATGAGTACATTACACAGTAATTTCTGTCATCATTTGCAGTAAGAGTTTTGCAGAACTGGCATGCTCAATTCCCCACCAACCAAATATTCTGGTTTCTCCTCAGTCTCACTTCTTCTACCACACATTTAAATGAAAAAAAATCATAACTGCAAATGTTCTCTTTCATTATTTACATATGAATAGGTATTTAGCATATACCTAACTAAAGGCTGGCTGAGGAAAACTTTCGAAACTAATACAAGTTTTATATTTGATGAGGAGTGCAGATGACAGAAAGAATGACGATTATTTGCACAATATATGGTCCGAGTCAAGCCTTATGTTGAGCATATATTAAAAACCTGGCTTTGGTATAACTGATTTCCAGTTTCCATCAGTAAGCATGCAAGCAAAACCAGAACAGACAGAAAGAAAACTAAGTTGAAAAATCCATGTGAAGCTACTGGAAGAACCCCAGACTGATGTTTCAATATTTGCTACCATTCCCAATTAGGTAATGCTTTTGCAAGCATGAGGGTAAATCCCTGAGCAGAATGCATCAATCAGTGAATCAAATTTAGTTCCTTTTCACCTCCTTGCTTTGAATGGAAACCAGAAACAATCTTCTCTAATGACATGGCAGAGAAGAGCTCTCTCTTTGCAACACCTCTCAGCTCTCTCATACCTACTCCCCCAGATAAAGGCATAGCCATCAAAAAGCTCTCAAACCTTTTAAGATCTAACATACTTAAAATGGAAAAGAATACCTGACTGTAGTTGAGGATCTTGAAGACAGATTCTGAAACAAACAGTATCTTTCCTCTGTCACAGCCCACAACAAAAAGAAATCCATCTGCTGCCTAATTTGGGGAGGAAAAGTCAAATCCTAAGTTATACATCCTCATTGCATCGCTATAACCTTTAAAAACACTTCGTGTACAGTAGAATTTCTACACTAGGAGAGCTGTCTTAACATTTAGAGATAACTGAGTCAACAGGCAAAACGTGAAATTACAATGAAGGGGTTTTTTTGCATCTGCAAACATTTTTGGCATCATTCTGGGCATTGTGCCCAGAATGTAAAATAACTTTTATGAGAAGAAAGAACCCATGTCTTGTCCAATAATATTATGATTATGTTTAATAATGCCTTCAAATTAAAATGCTATTTTAACTGTATTTAAAAAAGCTCCTCTTTTAGAAACCAAACATAACATGGATATTTATTTCTGTGCCTGGAGGCAACTAATTCCAAAGTACAGTCTTTTAGTCACACACAAGCATGCAGGAATAGGCCTCAATTATGTATCTTCAGAGTCACAATGCTGCAGACATTAAATTCTGCATATGCTGCATCTGGACACTGCAGTGCTTCAACAATTACACAAGCCACTGAGGAACCTAGCTACTGACTAATGAGATAAGCTCTCCACACTATAAAAGCAGTGTAACAGCAGGCAGCCAAACATACTATGTTACATCAGTGACCTCAAAAAAAAAAAAAAAGGTGTTCACTGTATCACTGCACACTGAAAATCATGGCAAGGTAACCCAGGGCAGCAAGTCTGCAAGAAAACAATTCATGTAATTTTGGTTCGTTCATGTAATAACTGAAGATTCTGACAGCTGCCATCTAAATCTGGGTTTCCTCAGATCCCCCTCTTCAATCTTTCTGCTTGAATTAAGAAATGCTAGTCATCATTAAACTCACTGACTCTTTGAAGCAGTCTGCAGATTTCTTAATTATTCTCCATAATCAAAACATTTTTAAGCTGAGATACAAGGCAGAAAAATACTGGTGTGCTTTGGGAGAGTTATAGTTACAGATATTGATATCTCTTAATTAAAAGTTGGAACATACCCTGAGAATAAGATGTTTTAATTCATCATCTGATAGAAAAGCAGGCTTGTAGTTTGCTTCTGTATATGGGTTTGTAGCACCTAAAGAAAACAAACAAACAAACAATTCCCAGATCACCAACATTACACACTTAAATGAGCAATTTTCCTTTGGCTCCTTCTTAGACTGTTGTTCATTGCTGGTGCTCTTTAAAATGAAAGTTACTTTTTTGGTTTTGTTTTACTATCAACATGAGCTCTGTTGGTACTAACTCAAAAAAGGATGAAGCTTTTTTGCTAAGACACAAGTATTGCATTAGGTAGAAATTCAAATTAAATGCCTCAGAGATATAAAAGTATTCCTTGATATATTTTGGAACCCAAAGGCTGTCCTTGATTTATGGTCTAGTCTCAGAATTAGAAATTATAAAAATAAGAGATTAAAAAGTAAAAACATTCCAACTATTTCTTCTCCTTATAACTCAGTAAATCGTGACAAGCTCATGTAAACAAACAATCACTTAAGAATTTACACATCAGTTCTCTCATTCCAAGCCAAAGACAAAACCCAGCATTACAATGACATCATCTTACAATGCAAAAACCCCAAAATTGGCAACAAATGAGGCAGCTATTTATTAAGGAGTAATTCTTCTCATTCTATTCCCTTCATGAGGGCAGAAGAGAGTCAAATTAGTAACCACTGAAGTGTTATGAAGTATTAACCTCATCAAATGATAGTGGCAGGAAAGTCAAGCCTTTCAAAACCACGAGGTTAAATATGACTGAAGGCACCAGCTCTCCTAGAAATGAGAACAATCACCAGGATCTTTTTTACAACTAGCTGCATCCCTTTTTTTTTCTCAGTAGTGCATTTCTTGAAGGCTGAAGCTTTTAGCATCAGCACCACTTGCACCCAAGCACTGATTCACTCTTATATGAAGCTTTAGGAACACACAGCAATTTTTAACAACCTCAACTCTTCCAAACCTGTGTGTTTCCCTTCAAGTGCTTGCAACAGAAACTGGTCAAAAAGACCAAAATTGAGTTTTCAAAGTACTCTCCATTCTTTCACACAGAGCTAAAGGTACAAACACAAAACCTTAGAAGTCCTGTAGGAATATTATACTTAAAATCTAACCTTTCTAGCCAACAACTTGGGACATTGCCTGCTTAGAGCACTGCTCAGTACTGCACCAGAATCAACTGTGCACTGTCCTTTGTTCCCTTTCCCCACCTGCCTTGGTGCTGTGGAATCTGGCAGTAGTGATCAATAGGTCAGATGATGGAAAATTATTATCTTCTCATCCCCAAGTTCCCCCAGTGAGATCAGGGTATTTACTGGACCATGAACTAGTAAGCTGTGAATGAACACTGGGCATCAGATGCTAAGAAAAGGGGAGGAGGCCTCCCAAAATGAATTAACTTACTCCTTTTTGGCAAAAAAAGGAGAGAAAAAGCGTGGCTTTGGGGAAACGCCATTTGGAATGGCCCTGCAGCCCCAGGCAACTCACCACGAAGCGTTTTCATGTGCTGGACAGCCATCCTGAGCACGGTGAGCTTGTCCAGCTTGCGGGACATGGCGTTGCACGTCGGCACCAGCGAGGCCAGCTCGTCTATGAAACTGTTCATCTTATCCCTCCGCCTCTTCTCGATCTGACTGTGAGCCTCCCTGCACACACAAGGACAAGCACAGAGCAGGAGAGCATGAAGCACATGAAACAGTGCCCAGAAGCAACCTCCTCAGGATAAGTAAGCTACCCTCCTGTCCTTGTGAAAGGGACAGCAGACATTCTTCAGACATGTGATGTTAATTATCTGGGTAAAGAACAGTTCTAAGCAACAGGAAAGGTTGCAGCACAAGGTTCTGGTTCAGCAGAAAACCACACCCAGTGGTTTACAGCACAGGTTTACATCTTCCCATATTAAGATTCACTGTTAACACTTCCACAACCCACTACTGAGTCTGAAAGAAGAAAGATGAAGAATGTAACACTATCAGAAACATATCTGGCTTCAATTTTAATGTCAATGAAGTGACTAAAACCAAGTTACCCACCAAATTAGTGTTTTCACAAAACTCTATGCAAACCTAATGAAAAACGTGAACAGTGCAAAGTTACAAAAAAATAAGGGAAGATCAAAGCTAGAAAAAGGTATTTTCAGAAGAAACATACACAAATAATTCATACATGGCAAAAAGCAAGAGATAATTCTTTTAAATATATTTGTTTAGAGCATTACCTTGCATTTTTTATCCTGCCTTGTTGGTCTGCATACTCCAATCTGTTGAGAAATGACATCACAAAGTTAGTGTTGAAAGCACTCAACCCAATTCTTTCACTGCATCTCACATCCTAGTGATCCTCATTAAGATCAGGTTTTTTAGAATTTGAATGTTTATTTAACCTTTCTACAGAAAAGATCAATATCTATAATACTGCGCCTCAGACTGTGGGGTTTTTTAGCTTGTCTATTTCATGTTGTTTAAACAATCTTAGGCCTTCATCCCAGCCAAACAATAATTTGGGACCACAGTGACACTGAGAACAGGCATCCACAGTCAGGATCCTGTGTCAGAACTGCGGAACTGAGATTTCAGTGAGCGTATCAACAGTACCTTCCATGTTGGTCATCTTTATCTGTATCCATACCTTCCCTGCAGAAACAGAACAAAGCAACACATCACAAATTCAGCAGGACTGGCACAACTGTTACCCAACTACCATAAAGTCAGAATGAAGTATTCCTGCCATCTCTAAATCATAAATACAAAAACAGGTGTATAAAAACAACAGCCTGGAAGGACTAAGGAAGCTGTGTGGTTTTTGTAGCATTAAAACATTTTCTTAAATTAGTTGTGTCTCCTTCAGAACTCACTAAATGGCACAGTTTGATGTGTTTGACAGTAAAACATGCTGCAGTTCAAAGATATCATCTGTTACAAAAATGTTTTTCAGTTAACTAGAGGGGGGGAAAAACCCAACTTTGTGCAGATGCCTGTATGCTCTGCAGCTCAGTTTGCCTTATGGTAGTTGGTTTTGGGGTAGAAGATGGTAGTAACCTAAACTAAGACACCACTGGAGATGGCCAAATGTACGGAGAGAAGAAAAGTCTGTATGAAACGAACCAGGCACGCTGGAAATTAGTACAACTTTCAGGGTAGATACATGGTTAGCTTTTGTTTCAGCACGAAGGAAAACAGTAAGAAGGGAGGCATGAAGAATAGAAATAATCCCCCTTATTACATTTAATGTTGTAGCCATATGTGCACAACTAAGCAGGAGAGTGTAAGTTTTCATAGCTGTACTTGCTAAAAAGAGCTAAATGCCTACGACCACACATCTTTTTTTAGATAAAATAATTAGGAAGACAGTGTTTTGATTTATGTAAATCTGTACAACTGTGTTTAAATGGATGTTCCTAGGCCTGCTCATTCTGGTTTAATTCCTACCTGTAAATTTTAGGTATATGGAAGCAAAAGGAAGGGGAAAAAAACACTGTGCATCTTTTTCAAGAGAAACTAATTACTAAAATATTTATACTTACTCAAAAGGAAAGCCATCGAGTCTGAAAAGAAAGAAAAATAAAGTACACCATATATAGGAAATAAGAATAATGTCTTATATTTTCTGCTGAAATTCTCAAGCTAATTCATACTCTATTTGAAATGAAAAGCACAATGAAACAGGACAATAGCAGTGAGCGTTTTCTAAAGAAACAAGCTTGTTCAAATTAATCTACTTTCTGAAAGAATAATTCTGCTTTTTAAGAAAAGAGAGCATAGTTCATTACACTTAATGTGAAAAACTAATAAAATAACTAACCTAAATTATGTTATGCAAATCATTGAGATATTGTTTCATCTTCAGAAAGGAAAGATCTGTGCTTTATGCGTGTTGTCCTTGTGGTTAGATAAATGGGATTTCAGAGGACTCTAAGGCCAGAAATAAAAAATAAAAATAAAAATAAAGTATCCCAAGTTTCTCAGATTTTGATTCTTGCCCAGCAGGACAGACGCACATTTCGCTTTAGTCTAAAGTCCCAGGCTGAACTTTATACAGACTTTATCACATCATAAAGAAATTAAACAGAATTTCTACATGCAAACTAACTGCTGGCATCACTTCAAGACTGTAAAGTGACCTGAAATACCACTGAGCTTTACCATGATAAGAGGCTGTGTTTTATAAAAGCCTTATGAAAAAAAGTCTTCTCATCTCAGCCATTAACACACTAATTATTCCTGTTCAACACTGGACACAAGCCTTCTTAAAAATAAACATGGTAGTCTTTCACGTATTGTTCACTGCACTCCTAGATCAATTATCTTTGTGATCAGTTTTAAAATAATAATAATAATAATAATAATAATAATAATAGTAATAAAGCTAAATGTTTTCTTCATCTCCCAACCTGCGCACCTGAGTTATTGTCTTAGCCACTGACTCCTGATGCTCACGATTAAACAGCACTTGTGACAGCACCTTTAGCTCTGGGATGTTCATTGTTAAACACCCCCAGAAAGCAAAATCCAAAAGAGGGACAAGGTAAGTTACATCAGGGTAGTTTGTTTTCTCATCGTGTAATATTTCAATTGAAAACATTACTCCCAAGAAAATAAATTTACTGTTCATAGTCCTGTGCATGAAGTCTTGGATTACAGCATTTGACCAGCCCTTGCCGAAGTGACAGCAATAGGCTGGGCAGGAATTTTCCTGGAGGAGTTGCAGGAAAAAAAGAACTAAAAAGCTGTTGTGGAAAGCTGAAAGTGCAGCTGATGACTCCTCTTGCTTGTACTCAAGAGGTGAACAAAGAACCCCCCTAAAACACTGGTTCTGCCTCCCTTACTCCCTAGCTTCACTGGTATGTGAAGGACCAAACTGGACACTTGGATAATTTATGTAATGAAATCATGAACAGGCAGCAGAAGTTGGAACAGTAGCATTTCTGACCATTTTCCCATACATATATATATATATATATATATATATATATATATATATATAAGGAGGGATCAAGGCAGTCTACCTTAAGTTCTACTTTCAAAGAGGAACATTTACTAGCCACCATTTACTTTGCAACACAACATGAACTGTGGTATGACTACAGCTGTTGTAAACTTATTTCAGTAAGGATTCAAGGAAACAGCGTTTTCACACATTTTAAAAAAATGCACACAGAACCTAAAGGGCAGAATTATAACTTACAAGAACAAGCTGTCTTTTGGAAAAGAGGACTTGAGTAATGCTTCCTACCCAGAGGAATAAAGATGGAGAAATCCTTTCTAGAGAAGAGGAAGTTGGTAAGATTGAGTCTGTTCACTCAATTTTGTAGTAGTCAATTCAACTAGAGGGACACGTGTTTTTCAGGGAGACTAATGGCAGTTCAGAGAAGTATTTAAAGTTTTGTGCATAACTTCTCCTAAAAAGAATCTAATTCTTAATTATTATGCTCAGCATGGATTAAAAACTCTGCCCCTCCTCATAAAAAGAGCTGCCAACAATCCAAAGGCCCCCAGCCATAAAATCTGTGCTAAGTTACATAAAAGTGGACTCCGTGGCTGGATGAATAATGGATGTGGCCACCCACAAGCTCCCCTGCAGCCACACTTTGTAAAGTTACAACGCAGAGGAGGCTTGCACAGGGACTTGCAGTAAGTAGGTTGCTCTTGGTGTTGCTCTTGGTGTGCCCAGTGAAGGAGACATTACAGGTCTGGGAGTCTGGCAAACTCTGCTGTGCCCTTCACTGTTCTGAAGCAGAGTTGGTGGGATTTCTTCCTACAGTTGAGAACCAATACAAGATTAAACCAGTTGATTAAAAGAAAGGCAGCTCTAATACCTCAAACCAGAGACTATTCAGATTCATATTCAAATGAGAGCCCAAAATAGCTTCATCAGGCAAAGGTTGGCAGCACATTGATAGGAAGTGACTAAATAGGCAAAAAAATAGGTGAAGAAAAGGAACTATTCCTAGTTTTGCTTCCGCTTTTCAATAAATTTATTATCTTCTCCCTCTGTTAGTCAGACACTGTATTTCCTATGTAAATGGTCAATATAATCAACCTTCACACTGTACATTTCATCAGTCCTAATTCCACTCCCCCACCAGCCAGAAGTTTTTCTCCTCAGCCTTACCCCATGTGATAGCCCTCAATTCTAGCTGCACTGAGATGACAGCTTTACTTTTATTTTTATTATTAAACGATGAACTTGCCTCTTAGTGCATAGTAGCTTTCTTCTTCATTAAAACCTTTAAAGCAGGTTGTGAAGAAGAGGTTATTTAAAAATTGCTATAAATATTTCTGTAGTCTTCCCCACTGTATTGTTGTGTCGCCACCTCCTTTTAGCAGTGCTAAATCAAGAGAAATCCAACTTACTGATAATCGGTTGAGCTTCCCTTTCTTTTCCTATTACAGTCCATTCCTGAAGTGCTAAGGGAACTGGAGATCAAGTCAGCAGGGTCTGGTGACATAAAGTCACTAATTGTAGAAGATATGTCCATCCTTTGGTCTGCCATTGGACTGTCTAACATTAGGGAGGAAATACAAAACAACTCACCAACCAAAAAACCACTGCATTAATATAAGCAGACACTTACATATTTTTAACCAAAAAAGTTATCTCAAACTTAGCATTCTTAAAAAACTGCAACAATCAGTTTCTATTATTTCCTCTTGTTGTAAAAATAACAGGTAATTTCTCCTTTTCCAGTTACCGCTGTATGGAGCATTGCACACAAACCATGACCACTGTCAAAACACATTATGTAACACAATTTTTTTTAAAGATTTGTCAGCATGATCTTGAACTGAACCAGGCTTATTCTTATGTTACCTGGCCAGCCAATTGCTTCTACCTAACAGAAATATTTCTGACAGGGAACACTTGCTTTAGTGTGTCTCTGCATTTGAAGATCATAACAGAGCAGTTCACAAACTTTAAAAGTTCTGATTCCACTGAATTTCATGGAACAGAATTAAGATGATTTCCATAGAAATAAATGCCTCCACCACAGCAGACCCCACAAATAAAAAACTAATAACCCAATGACGGTCTAAGAAGGTTAAAGGTACAAATGAATCTAATGGGCTTTTTCAGCCAAAACATACACTTTTTAATCCTCTAGACTGCAAATAATTACATTGTTGGAACAAACCCTGTGAAAAGTTCACTGCTAAATAGCACCAACTGTGAAAGAGAAGAGGGTTTACCTGAAGGCCTGTCTTGGAAGCCTAAATCCACTTGGGCAAAGATGATGATGCTCAGCCCAAAGCAGCTGATAATCTTAGAACTCTTCCATGCCTCATGTTCCGTTGGTCAAATACTTTCAAAAACCTGAATGGGAGGAAAACCAGCAAGCTTAAAAAACACCTTAAAACCAATTGTTTTAGACACAGTTTACAAAAGCAATAGATGTTTCCAACTCAGGGATCAAATATTCATTTTACAAAGTGTAGAAGTTATCCATCCATCAAAAGAGTTAGATGTTGGGATGTACATCTCGAATGGACCAAGCTTTGGGCAGAAGGAATCTCTTTGGCACCACTACCTTTTGGGTCCTTTTTACCATTTTCTGGTCTTTACACAAAGCCCCTCTGCTCATAATGATCACACGATGACAACCACAAGCCATTTGCTGGCAGATGCTGCCAGAATGAGTTAAATTGCTGTCACAGTGCAAAGGACAGACCTACCCTTCACTCCTGACTGCCCTCCTCTAAGGATGGTCATAAGTTTGGGCTTGGCTTACTGTTCTGTTTTCCACTGTAACAGCAGTTGGCATCTTTGAAGGACAGCGGTTAAACATGGTTTTATTCTGCAGGCTTCAAATTTGATATAAAATCCACATCCCATACTACAACTCACACCCTCAAATGTGTCTCCCAACCATACTATAAACATGTGGATGCCCTTCCCTTCCACACTGCTGTCACAAAACAAGTTTTTCAGCAAAACTTACTACGGAAGATTTAGAAACTGTTCTACATTTTCCTCCTGCAAGAAAACTTCCAAATTCTATTGGACACAGTTTTCTGGCTGATGCACCTGTGAGTGTCCTGACTGCCTTTCCAACCTGTGACAGCAGAACTTCCCAAGTACACAGAACAAGCAGCTCCCATGACACTCTCAAAACAACCAATATCCTGTCAACATGATCACACTGTAACCAATTCTGCTGAAGCACATATGTAGACATGTTTCGAGTTATTAGCCAAAAAAAATTCCGAAGTTATTTGTTATCACTTTCTTCAGCTCTGCCAGAATAGCTAATTCAGAATTTCACAAGCTTAAATTATCTAATTTTCTGGTCTTGTTATGGTAATAATGGTCAGGATTGCAGCTCTGCAATGTAAGGTCAAGCAAGTCATGGCCTTAGTACCACCAACTTCTGAACAGAGGATCAGTGCTGTTCCTGAAGCAGAGCATCCAAACTGTTGCCGAGGGCTCATTGTCCATCTCACCCAACAACTTCTCTGTGGTCCTTTCCCAAATAACCTGACCCCTTTTCCACTTTTGAGAATGTGTGATGTACTGGTACAGGCACATTAAGAAGCCGGCTGGCACCAAAACTGACCAAAGCTAAATCAGTACAGATTTAAGTCAAATTATGAAATGCCATTGAATCCATAACCACATCTGTTTTGCAAGGCTTTCATTCACACCCATAGCTATTTGTAGGTCAGGCCCTACTGTCTCCCCACGCCAGCCTTTTCCCAGTTGTCTGCTTTGTCTCTCTTACCCCAAGCAGTCCAACGGCTACAGACTCGATTGTGTTACTGCGGTGTATGAGACTACTGCACCTCAATTTACCAGTCAAACCAGTCACTGGCCATTTCTCTGTGCTTGGTTCAGACCCAAACCCACTACCTTCAGTCCCAGTTGATGTGCAGAAATTAGTTATAGCTAAACTTAGTGGGTTTCTGAACACCTCTCTATGTGAGGGTGCTTGCTGAACTCACATTTTACTGTATTAGGTAATTTCATGGACCATCTATGATGACCTCAGACAGAAGGCTGAGATGAGCTGGAATGAACAAAGAAAAAAGGGGGTGGAGAAAAAAGGGTTTGTAAGTTTACCACAGTCCTTTCCCTTTAAGAATGCCTGCAACAGTCAACATTTTAGCTTCAGAATCAGAACACTGCACAAGTCACTGGGCAGTAATACAAAAAACAAATTGTTGTTCATCTCAACCAAAAATTTCATATCAGTTTTATAGAAAAAAATCTTGAAATCAAGTATCCATTCAGCTGTGCTATTTTATACCTGCCTATATTTGATTGTTTCAAAGCAGCTATCTTAAGTGTCTTGACCATTTAAGCAGAAAAAAAACACATCAAGAGCATTATTCTCAATTTCTTTCCCAGTCAGCCCTTTCTCTACCATGTCCCAAATGCTCATCCAGTTCTAACAATCACAGTCCTATATTTTAGCATTACAGGAGTTAAGAACCATGCATGTCTCTTGAAATAAGTTTTAAAGTTAAGAAAATGTCAACTCAATGATCAGAGCAAAAATCAGCATGCCCCACTAAATAGTGAACAGTTCAGAGAAATGTTTTTTTCACAAGGCTTTCTTAAAATTCTGGGAAATTGAATATTTTACTGTCTTTTAAGCCTCCATCTGCTGGATGTTCAGTGCCTAAAAAAATTCTCACTGAGAAGGAACACAAAAGTTACCCATGTATATAATAAGCAAAGTTCAAATCTTCCATTTATGATGCCAAACCTGTTGCCAAAGTACTCTACGGACCTACTTGAAAAAAATGCCATGGAGTCTACTTCCTGATAGGATTCTCCTGCAGAGGAGAATCAAATGATATTTTGTCACTGTATTCGTGACAGTTTGTCTTTACAGCCTGTTTGGGACTACTTCGTTCAGGATTCTCCCTCCTTGCTTTCCATCTTTCTCTGATCCCCTGAAACAAGGCTAATGAGACAGCAAAAAGAAATCTTACTGTTTGTGCCTTATGAAAAAGTGAGATGACACGTGACCAGCTTAATCATGCAGCAAAGCTGATCACGAGTACACAAACACCTCTGAGCAAATCAAGGTCACAGCTAAAGTAGGTCAACTCCATGAGCCAAGCACCCACCCGGGAGTCAGGACCTCTTTACACAATCAGTTCTGGTTACCCCCAGGCAAGAGGCAGCTACGTCCAATGCACGCAAGGATTTATTCTGAAAGAAATGCAATTCATAACTTTATGAATCACGAGTGTCTCGTATCTCAAAAGCACAGTTTCGCAATGACAGAGGAAAACTGTGGCGTGGTTTCCTGAAGAAGCCATTGAAAAGATACTCATTGTCCCTATGGGTAATGACTGAACCAAAAACAGCTCCAAAAAGGAAATCATCTACTTCCCTTCGCAGCAGTATTCCATTGCTGGAGTTAAGTGTCACAGTACAAACTGGTACAAAACAGAAAAAGAGGTTATTTATCTTCCCTAGCAGCAGTTTGCTGCTGCTGAAGGCTCCCAACACACACGCGCTCGGTCATGGGGAGATTTCAGCTCAGCAGCACGAGGACTCCAAGTGTCCCTGGGATGATTTCAAGACGCAGACCAGCATCCATGGGCACAATGCTGCAAGTAACAAGCAGGTCCTACATCAGAGCCTTTATTATTACTCCATAGGAACCACAGGAAGATCTTTGAACTGAAGCAGGGTAGTTTCCTTTGCCCTCAGTACTTAAGGAGTGGCTGTCAGAATACTTCACACCTTCCCAATATATTGATACTGTTTGGTTTTAATGGCTCTCTAATGCTATTTGCAAGTACTCTGCACTCCCAGAAGACAAAAAGCCATGTGGCTTCCTCTCACATGCAGATTCATCTCACCACACTCTCCGGTGCAAAGAAGGGATTTTTACCCTGGTTTGTTTGTTGAGGTCACCCTCTTACCACCAAGTCCTCAGCATGTCCACGAACCCCTGGCAGCCTGTGATCCACATCTGAGTTTTGGAACTCCTCCTGACATCAGTGGTTCATGTTTTGACCCTGACCACACACCCAGAGCTGCTCCAGCCTCCTGCAGCTCCTCCAGCCCCTCACAACAGGGCAGAGGGATGCCCTGCTCTGTGGAAGGCAAAGGCACAGCCCTCAGCTGCCCAAGAGACCTCCTCTTCCAACAGCTGCTCCCCATCTTTCCTAAGGAAAAAGTAGCAGGCTGGAGGGAAGCAACCCATGAATTTTAAGCAGCCACAAAGCTACAAGACAAACAATTTTGACATGTAGGGAAAAAAGTCTCCAATAAACAGAAGAAAAACTCCATGTGCACTTTCTCAATAGATCAATCTGTCCAGGTACACTCCCACACCAAAACCATCTGTTCATCAGTAGAGCCTCTGAGAAAGCAGAACAGGTCAGATCATGGCATTACTTCACAGCTTTCCAGACTCTCATAGTGGTGATGGAGACACAGAACAATGCATTTTATCTTGTTCACAAGACACTGAGACTTCCAGATCAAGAGAGGTCCTGGCTCCTATCTCCTCTCCTATCTCCTTGTTTATGAGGGAAAGTACCTACAGTGTTTAATTCCAGCTACTTTAACAAAGGACTTCTCTGTTGCCTCAAAACTAAGAGTCAGTGGTAACTAAAATAACTTTCTCTTGCATGGAGGAGCTCAAAAATAGACCCAGAACACAGAAATGTCTCAGCAGTGCTCAATAAATGGGAAGGATCACTTCCCTCAGCCTGCTGGCAGCACAACTCCAAACACAATCCAGGAGGCTCTTGGCCTTCTTTGCTGCAAGGGCACCACTGCTGGCTCATGAACCATCAATATCTTTTCTGCCAAGCTGTTTTCCAGCTGCTCAGTCCCTAATCTGTACTCAGACATGGGGTCTTTCCTCTCCAGGTGTAGGACTTGGCATTTCCCTTTGCTAACTTCCTAAGGTTCTTCATAAGGTTCTTGGTGACCCTTTTCTCTGGTCTGTAGAGATCCCCCTGCTTAGTAGCACACTCATGTGGTATCTCAGACACTCCTTCCAGGTCTGGATTTGTCTGCAGCTCTAAGTATAAAGATTCAGACAGCATGGAAGGAAAGGAAAACAGGCTGGTTCTGGAAAGAGAGCCCAACAGAATTAAACAACCTCCAAAAATCCTAGCTTGTGCTCTTCTTTCAGTGAAGCAGGTAAATATGTGTTTCAAGGGTGTGTAGTCACACAGGAAGGCCTTATGGCTAGAAGTATGGATCACCTTCATAGCAGAAAAAGAAAAATGGATCAAAACCAAAGCCAACCCATGGCACTTCCAGGAATCAAACCTGTTCAGACCAGCTGTGCTACGGATGAAGTATTTCCCTCCTTAGCAGGGGACTGGGATATACCTGTAGTGATAGAGCTCAAGGTCTAGCTTACAATTCTACAGAACAGCCACTGGAGACATCATCAGAACCAGCATCCTGATTATCCAGCTGACCCTCACCCACAGGAGATTCCATTTCCCCTCACATCTCAAGAGTGTCTGCCTCCCTACCTACCCACTGAATCCCAGCTGCAAGAGTGTTTCAACAAAGCTTGCTGGTTTGCAACCATTACTGAAAGCTTGATCTAGTATAAGCTTCTCGTCAGCCAAGATTAGACTCTTTGAGCTCTTATTCTTTGAAGTGAGCTTATGGCCTGTTTGCATATTTCATTCTGGGCAGCCATCAAAAAGAAACATCACAAGGGAACTAATCAAGCCCTTATGAAAAGGTGGTGATGCACACTCTTGGAAATCAGTACTAACATGCTGCTGTTACCAAAGGAATTTGGCCTGCTTCAATAATCAATCTGCCAGCACATGCACTCCTCAGGTTTCAAGAAACTGCTTCCACAGGGAAAATAGAAAGGGACCTGCCTTTCTTGGAAGGCCACGTTTGAAGGGATTTATGAAACCTCTACACATGAAACAAACTGTAGCCTCTACAGGCTACTGGAACTAACAAGTCCTCACATCACCAGATACTGGGTACAGCTCTCAGTGCTGCAGTAATTCCTAAACCCAGCCCCAGCACACAGAATGAGACTGAACCAGCACTTCAGCTGTCTCCACTTAGAGCAGGAACCATTGAATTCTGCCTCAGATCTCTGCAAACTCTGTGTTCTACTGGGTGACTTGTGACATTTTATAGATGCATTGAGATCACCACAGATATTCTAGGAACACATGTTCATATTTCATCTCAAATGTCAACATGGATACATTAAGGAGGGTTTTACCAAAAAAGTGTAGCTGCCACACAGCATCTGTAAGGTAACAGCTGATCTCCTACAAAGAGTAAGTAAAGTTACACTAAGAATTACACCCAGGTCTAACTGTAAATGAAACATCCACTCTCAATCAGCACACTCCTTCATGCCTTTGGATGTCTTTGGATTTCAACAGATCCTGCTGATCAAAGACATTCAGATTGATTTCACTGGAAATGGATACAGCCATTATTCCATAAAATAGAATAAAAATCAGTCATCCGGAGAAATCCAGCTGCTTGTAGAAAAAGGAGTGAGCTCAATGTCAGAAATGTTTTAATTATTTAAACCCAAGAAACCCAAGCCAACATACTTTAAAAAAAAGCTTCAGAAATGTTGTTCAGCACAGCACTCCAGAATTTCTGTAATGTAAGATACAGAACAAAATAACATTAAAAATAAGGTCCATTAATGTTAAATGTTGGTAAAGTAAGTTCACAAAATCTATGCTAGGATGTGATATTTAATATTCATTTATTCCAATCCTTCAGAAGATTTTGCACACGTGTGAGAAGAAACAAGGTGTATGTCCAAGACTGGGGAGGATAAGAAGACTTAAAATTAATAGACAACAGAAACTCTAAGTCCTTTGGCCAGTTATTTCAATCTACTCATTTGACATCAAAATCAATTGCTCTTTTAGTAACGACAGAGTTAAAAGAAACAAACCCAGACACAACAAAAGAAATCTACTCCCTCAATTACTGCAATATAAACTCAGCTGAAGTCCTGAGTTTCCAAGCCAGGTCCAGCCCCCAATGTGTGAGGGACGTACTGTTTCACAACCACTGAGCACAATCCTTGCTCACCAACCCTAAGCCAGCCAAGGGATTTGGAGGGGGTGGGGGGCAGAGCAGGGTGTGTGAAAGACAGGAAAATCCATCTTACCATGTGGGTAAATCAATTATCCAACATTAATGGGCTTCAAGGAAAAACCTAATCGAAGTTGATTTCTTTAATAGCTTATGTACTTCCAGCATGCTTTGATCAGAAACACACACCCAAACCCACAAAACAACAAAAACCTTCTCAGCTGAGGAGGCAGTGGTTCTGTGAAGTCTCCCGAGTTGTACACATTACTTCTGATCTGTCAACAACGTAAGATGCACTGTAGAGTCAACTTCAAAGCCAAAATTTTTAGAAGATTAGAAATTTGTCTGTAAGAGGACTGTACACAAGCTGGACTGACATTTCTGGAGCAGGAGAAGCACACAAGATAACAAGCAGGTAAGCTACTTAACTCACTCCCCATGTTATACAAACAGGGGGAATTCACAATCAGTGCCTCTGTAACTCACAGCTGGGAATGCCTCCTTTTTGCACTTCCAGTCCAAAAGACGCAGCTTTTTGCTTCAAGATTTCATCCAACTCCTAACTGGTGCTCATCCAGCACCAGTTTACAGCAGACAGATGTTTCAGACACAGGTCTTAAAGACTTCAATTAGCCAAACAGAACAAGTAAGTTTGATATTTAAATGCACATCTTCTAATCTAGAGATGATTAATAAAGCCCAACTGTACACAGTAAGTATTATTATGACTATGATAAGATCTGGGCAACTTTAATTTCCTTACTGCAGCTCAGTGAACCTCCTGGATCCTCACAACGCAGCAAATATTCTTCCTGTAGTTCATAATCTCAAAAGTTGTCTTTCAGTGGCAGGAAGGCAAAATCCTCTCAGAAGTTCTAAGAAATGTGTCTTTTAAATGAAACAGCAGCCTAGCAAAACACTTCCTCATTTATGTCAAAAGTAGAAGCTGTGTCAGCTCCCACTCTAATACCCACCCTGTCTAATCAGTGACTTAGCACACCATGGAACTCCTTCCAGGGCTTCTTCCTCAAGCTCAGAACTACTGCTTGTACTTTAATACCTCTTGTAATAGGATCTCCTGACTTTAACATTTCAAGTGAGCACAAGCTTTAACTCAATTCACTCACTGGCACAGCACTATCTTAGTACTCCATTAGTTACTCCAGCTTCCAGCCACCAAGTCGTTCTGGATTTTTGTCAGGTTCTCATTTTCTTCCCTCCTCTTACTGCAGCATTGCAGGCATCCAAACCAGACAATACATTCAAGCCATGGCATGAATAATACAACCCAAGTAGTATTTTCTCACTTGACTTTTAAAGTTTATGCATTAAGGAAAGTTAACCATTTTTCAGCTGAATAGATTGAACCATTACACACTTCTTTCAGCCTCTGAAGTGCATCTATTAAGGTGAAAATCCTAGTTTCCTGTATTTTCTTTTGAGTTGAATCACCTGGTCCAAATACTTTCAGAGATATTGCACAAAGCTGATTCTGTTTTCCAGTCACATTATTACTACAACAAACCCAAAGACATTTGGCATGTGCAAGACCTTTCATTCAGAGATCTATTGCCAAACTACAGCTAAATACTTTATATCTTCAGGGAACAAAGCATTGGAACAAGAGAGCAAAAATATCACAAGAAGGAGCAAAGACAGGTGGTTCTATTTATAGCTGATACTTTCATTTCCAGTTTTTGCATATTCCCTCTGGTCCTGCTGGATTTCATCTCTGGCTGGAAGAAGCCATCCCTGCTCTCAGCACACTGCCAGCCTGACAAAACAAAGCCAACAGGCTGTCACTTTCCCTTCCATCCTAAAGTAAGCCCTGGGAAAAGGAAGAAACTCTTGCCCTGCCTGGAACCAAGCTGGGGTATCCCTCGCTCTGGCTTCCCCTCTACCACTTCCTCTACCTCACATACCCTCAACAGGTTCATTTTTCCCCACTGGTTTCTTAAAATCTCTTTTTGACTTCCCACAAAATCAGCTGTCAAACACAAATGTATCATATCCATATGAACATCCATATTTCCTCCTTCAGATTATCTTAGAGGCTCAACTTTTTTTTGTTCTCCTGCAATACCAATGGTTTTTGGATAGGAGGGTATCACAGCTTTTTGTTATGCATACAAGTAGGAATCTGCTAAAAAAGATTTCCAGAGAACATACAATGATGGTATAGCTACTGTATACATTAACAAAGTTTGTGTGGAAACAGAAATTTACGACTTAAAATTATTGACAAATTTCCCATTGTAAGAAAACCTCTCCCCACACATGCACCTGATAAATAGCTGCAGCTACCTCCCTGTGCACCTGGAGACCCTCTGTTGGTAGAGCAACAATAAACACTGACATAAAGAAGCCCAGCAGGTTCCTTTCCTGAAGTAACACTATTTGCCCATTAAATCCAAATCAAACTAGTGAAACCCTGACACTGCAACAATTTAGCACTTGCTAAATTGTTTTATGGTAAACATGTAAAGAAACAAACATCAAAAAAAGATACACACGTCATTTTCAGTCTCAGTCAATGCTTCAAAGGTAACAACACCATCCATTCCTGAAATCCAGGTTTTTAAAGGACGCATTTGCTGATAAGGCTGAGAAAGGCAGCCTCTCTGAGCTGTGACAGCTCACACTGGGGCATTATCCCACACTCTGCCCTTCGGAGAGAGCCACATAAAGCAGTTGGAAGTGCAGCCATAGAGAACACTGAGAAGTAGGGCAAGCTCCCAAGGCCCCCTGAGCCAGCACTAATATTGACACAGCACATTAGGAGCAGAATTGCTGTAGCTGACAACTCCCTGTCCAGCCAAAGCAGTGCTTAGGACTGCTACGGAACAAGGCAGGATGGCAGGACAGCGTCCTCCAGTTCCGAGGGACAGGGAAACCACAAGGACAACCCAAAGAAGTCCTTTAGCAGGACATTAAAAGTAAAGTTAGATGTCTCATTGTACCATATAGCGAACACTTAAGTGAATGCTCTCGGCTTCTACTACAGCACTAGCTGCTTTTTATGCTTCATGCTCTCTTCCTTGGATAAACTGGAATTTCTGTGCAATGTGACACATGTTCAAGGTGAGCCCCAAACACCCTACAATGTGCACATCACTAACATCACAGCATTTCGAACAGTTTTGGGTTTGAGGCTTTGTAATTACAGCACTCAAAGCAAGGCTTGATGGAGCAAATCAAGTGATAGTTTAGGGAAAAACCATCAGAGTATGGCTTGGAGAAAGCTGTATTTGTCTAGTTCAGGATAAGCATGAGATACTGATGAAAACCTCACAGCAAAGTTTCACAGAACAGCTGACAGAACATCTTAGTGCCGAAGGGATGGCTTTACTTCCTTTTTTATTCTCCTGTCACTCTTCCCCCAGATTTCCCTTCCAGTACTCCAGCAGAGACTTTTATAAAGTCTCCAGAGCCTGTGGAGTGTGTTGAATTCATCAGGCTGAATAATAACTTGAGAGAAAGCACAGTCTTCTGGGGGGTTAGAAATCTCAGCTGTTCTGCTGAAAGGTCAGATGATACCCAGAAGCAGCTCAAAGCAAGGGGAGGAGAGGTGTCAGAAAAGGGGAAAGGAAGAAATGTCCCATTCAGTTACAGTAAGTGGTTAAAATATCCCTGTTACAGCCTTTCTGCACTTTCAAGATACTTACAGCACTCCCACAGGATTTGTTTTCAACACGCAAATAACTCCTTGGTTTGAGCAAGACAAGGTGTGCTGAAACCTTTCTACTGATCCACATCTGCACCGTGACATTTTCCCTGCTCTTTTGTGAATGACAAGTTATGAATATACAGACACCATAGAGGAGTATTTCTATCCACTCTGCAGTCACTGCTGCAGTGGGAGTATGAGCCTTATTCTCTTGAGAAAGGCCTACAGCAATAGGACAGCCCTTTAGCGAAGTGGCTGATACAACAGAATCCTTTTTTGTGCCTCTGTACATTCATGCTGATGTTGAGAACCACCAAATTGCCAAACCTGTGACATTCAGCACCCAGAGATACAGCTGGATACAAGCCTCAGACCTGCATTTTCCAGACAGGTTTTTAAATCTATGATTTCTAATTTAAATCATCAGTCAAGTTTGAATGTGTACTTTTACATTACATCTGAAACTGAAGACATTTTAAAATTGCTGCTGTATTTGGAACAAAGACTCATGTTCCCAAATCATGACAGCCTTTATAAAGGCAGAGGAATGATCAGGGAACACCAGCAGTTCACTTAATGGGATCCTTATGCTATGCAGACATCTCAACCATTACAAAAATTAAAAATAATGGAAATGCAAGTGGGGAAGAACAGTGTGTAATACAAACACATACCAAAAAAATGAGATAAAAAATTCTGCCAAGACCAAACATGGGCAACTGAGGAAGAAAGCCTGTTCAGAAAAAACCCAACACAACAAACCACAGCCACCCACCCCAAAAAACGACTCTTCATAAAACTGAAGGCTGCACGCTTGATTTTTTAATGATTTCTTGTCCTTGACTCAAAGATCCATCCACGCACCACCCTCCTTTCCTCTCCTAATCAAGAACGGATGCAACATAGAGCAAAGGGACATCTGACTAACAGTTGCAACCAGAAGTTTTTCCAACCCATTGTTTTAGTCCAAAAGAGAACATTCCACGACCTACGCAGTCTGATCCCAGCAGACCCAGGAATGATCACTAGACAGTTCACATTCCTTCTCAAAAAAGCTTAAGTAGGTTTAGATGATTTTATTTCTGCAAGTAGCAGACTTGTGCCAAATATTAATAATGCAGTCCCTTAGTTACCACTTACAAATGCTCATAATTATTTACAGCTCCCGAACAGAGGATGGCTTGGATATCATCCAACAAATCCACAGCAATTAAATTTATTAGAAAATGGAAAACTTTCTACTTTCACTCAGTAGAACAAGAGAGGCAATGAGTTCTGCTTAAGGAGCAATGAAATAAACCGGTCCTCTTCGTCTTAGAAAACTGGCATGACCAAGGTCTACAAAATCATCAAATGTCATAGGGACATCAAGCAAAGCTTGGCTGAAAGGCTCAAAACAACACAGCTCTTCACATGAGGTGGAAGGCTGTGCAAATTCTCTGCCAGGTAACAGGAGGGCTAGAAGCTCATGTGGTTTGCACAGAGAGGTAGGACCAGTTCCTGGGAAGGAATTCTGCTGAGGGTTACCACTACATGTGGCCTGTGAAGTCCCTGAGTTGAAAATAACTGTGGGCCCTAATCCTACTCTTCATCAGGAGCAACTCACAGCCCTGCTGGAGACAGGACTCTACAGGAACTGGGTCTTCATTATGGCCTTCTCTCTCTTGCCTTCTTTCAGTATCAGCAAAAGGATATTATCTCCATGTCTAAGTATTCAGAGAAACTTCTATTTACAAGTATGATATACATGGAATATTCATAGGGAAAGTGTGAAATATATAATATCCTCAAAAAACCTTTCCAGGTCAACTTTAAGTTAACTCACCTGCAATTACCACCCTACCACCACTCAGCACCAGGCAGAACATTGAACTGAATCAGTACGCATTACGAGCTTAGCAAAGCAGTTTGCAGAAGCTTAGCTTATCAGAAAAAAACCACTCTAATACAGGAAGCCAGGTTTATATGCTCAGTGTCTGCCTTCGTAAGTGGAATTTCAAACCCAGTTTGAAAAGCTGAACTCCTCTGCAGCACCCAGAAACAACCGCGCTGAGCAAGGAACCACGTAAAAGTCAGCAGGCACAAACCACCCAAAACAAACACTCAGAATGGCAGTCCCGAGCCTCACCTTGCCAAGCACTTCAGTCCATACACACTTCCCCACTCACCTCAAGCCTTTCCTGCAGTATCAGATCTTTCCTATCATTAAGTAGAGCTCTCAATTCTCTTTTTAAAAGAGGCGAAAGGAGCCACTAAAGCAGGTGAACTGTTACTCATCATAGAATCATTAAGGTTGGAAAAGACCTCCAAGATCATCAAGTCCAACCTTTGCCCTATGATTACACACAGGGAAAAACCCAACCAGACAAATATGCTTAGAACAGAAAAGAATCACATATTTCAGAGGATCATGTACTAAACAATAGATAAAAAGAGTTCTGGCTCTTTTCAGAGTCCTATTTTTCTGCAATGTTCACTTCAGCCTCATGCACTATTGTGCCCTGACTTTAATAGAGAAATACATACCCATTTTGTACGTGTGTTTTCTTCAGTCACTCATCTGATGCTCAGCTGGAATGCTCTTTAAGGATATCTGCTAAAGTCCCTTCAGCTGTCTTCGAAGGCTCTGTCTCCTCTTCCACATGCATTGAATTTATTTGTTGTCCCTAAAGGTACAAGCTTAAATTTATACTCTATAAATTCTGAAGTAACTGACTAAACACAAAATATTTACTCTGGGTAACTTAACTGACAAATGTAAAGGCACTTCCATTATCTTCATGTTAAATTACTCCATCTTTGTTTTCCTAAATATGAGTATCAGCTCCTCAGGTTTCTCTCCCACTTTTGTCTCCCTCAAATATCACTGCTTGAAATTTTCACCTAATCACAGGTATTAAAACTTCATATTCTTATTTCAAAATAAATTGTTATATTTTGCTCCCTTTAATTATTAAGATTACACACCAAAAGTGAGGTTTGCTTTGCTTTTTAGTTTTGCTGACCAAAACTCGTGGATATTACATTTTATCTATGCTTTAGAGAATAACAACATGAGAACCCCCTGCAGTATTTTTAACCTTTTAACTTGTTTTGCTGAAAGTCTCTGTAGTCCCCTCCTCTCTGCTCCAAGTCTCTCTGGCCCTCCCTCTCCTTCTCAGCCTGGTAAAAGCAGTATGTCCTTTCACTTCCTTCTACTCAAACACAGAGTATCATACAGATAAGCAGGCAAGTTTTATCTTAACACTGATACCAGCTTCATTCATATCTGTTCCCTTGTACAATCATGTTCTGCTCTCCTCTGCTGCAACAGGAGGCAACCTCATCTACTATTTTATAGGACACACTGATATGCTGTAATTCAGGCCAAAGTTTACTTTACAAAGATATCCTGCAAGAACCAATGTGTTGTAAGAATCCATTACCCGCCTCCCACCTTTTCTGTTCCAAAGCTTAGTTCTTCTTGCTCCTAACTTCCAGCTTTTCTAGCCTGAATTTCACTAAGTCACCTATCTGCTATTAAACCTCATTTCATCTTCTCCTACCAGATAACATTATCAGCTCACTGACTGAAGGATTAATCCAGTGAATTGCTTTTTCCTCCTTTAAGTAAGTTTAGTCGTGTTCCTTTCATCTGACACCGTAAATTTATGTTTGCAAACCAGTTCATTCCTTGAACCCTTTTCAGTTTTCTATTCACACTTTATCAAGTCCGGGAAAGTATTAAAGTTATGACATATTTAACATTCTACGTAGATCAACCTACCTTTGAGTCCAGCTTGATATCCTTGTTTACCAAGGCACAGATTCTTCTGTGCACCTCTCTAACGCTGCCCTGGGAACTGCCAGTCAATAAAGCCCTTCCACCCTCAGTCACTTCCTCTTGGAAGTGTGACATACAGAAACAGGACTCTCGGCTGCTAGTTAGAAAGGGCACATGTATTTCTCAAGCAAGCCAAGTGGAAATTGCCAGAACCAATGCTACTGACTAATCCTTGCTCAGCTCACACACAGTAACTATGAATCAGTTTGATAGTTTATTTAACACAGGGCTAGGCAGATTTTTACAGTGCAGCACAGACTCCTCTTTGGGAGATGCAGCTGACAGAATTCACACTATTTCATTAGTTGAGAAGCCGAAAATCTAACCTTTTAACCCTCTGTAACTGCAAGAGTTTTTAACCTCCTGGCTTCAGCATTCAGCTGGGTACTCCCATACAGCATTGGTGCTTACCTAACCCCACAGTGAACTGTTCAAAGATCCAAAATAGATTAAAACTAATCCTGTAAAGAAGTAATTTTTTAAAAAGCTCCAAGTCTGAGCAGATGACAGTAAGGTGGGTCAGGAAGTCAAACAGGTACCAGCACTGTAAAATGGAGGGGAGAGATGATGAGCTCACCAGTGAGTGTCCATATAACTTCCCTTGCCAACACACACCTGAACCTGGGAGCACACAGGTAAACTCCTAAAGGGAGATTACGGCAAAAGTAACCCTACACAGCCTCCAGAGTAACAAAAGCATTCAAGAAACACTCTGAAATGTATTTATTTTGTTTGTGAGCTGCTGCTTTGGATAAATTTGCTCGTTTTCTAGAAGGCTGTTTTATCAACACCCAAGTGAAATCCATCTCCAATCCACAGGAGCACAGCCAAAAAAGCACCTGGACGAATGCTACTCCTGGATGAATGTTACTCAGGTTAGGTTTAAGAACCATTGCTCTGTGTGGGGATGGCACATGACACCATCAAATCTTACTGCACTGAGATGACTGATGCCTACAGGTGAGCAGTGGGAATGTGAAAATTATGAAGATAAAAGCAGAACACAACACAAGGAGCCACCAGGAGCTGAGTGACCAGCCCTTTGAAGGGTGGAAAACAAGGAAAAGCCCGCATGTGGAAATGATTGTGATGAGTACACTTCTGGAAGGATGTGTGGAAAATACAGAACTACATGACTGAAGAGAAACTCACTCGCTGCTGCCAAACAAAGACTCAGCCAAATTCCGTCATAGGGAGGAGTTAAAGGGGATGTGCTGGGTTGTATTTGGAGGTGAAAAACTGTAATCCTTCACTACAGCATGCAATGAGGTTTGCTAGAAAGGGCAATCAAAGTTAGCTGTACTTATCCCTAACGTTTCTCCTTTAAGCTAGTGCATCAAGATTCATCCAGGTGTTGGAAGGGCAGGGAAGTTTCTTTTTCTGCTACCTGAGAGTCTTTGAAATCCACTTGCCAGCCACTCCTCCAGGCAAACCTGAGAACTTGCACCAATATTATTCTGTGACCTGGTTGCCAACACAGCATCGCTCCAAAACATCGTCACTGCCACGCAACACACACGCACAAAAGAGCAAACAAAGCGCTCACAGAACTGAGAGGAAAGGACAGAAAGCTACACACAGGCAATTCTAAGGGTCAATTCTTGAGTGTGCGTGTCTGTAAATAAAGTCAGGGGCCAGCTAAGACACCAGTTACCAGGTTTTCCAAAGTCACCAAACAAAATCCAACAGAAAAATGGAAAAACAGGTTTCATTGACAAATAACAGAAACCAGTACTTTTCCAGGTTTGTCAAGGGACACCATCATTCCAGTATGTTTGGGGCTACAGGAAACTAGCAAACCACAGAAATATCCTAAAACTAGAGGACGAGTCGGATGAATAACCAAATATTTGTTTTAAAAAATAAGAAGTATGCATCTGAAACGTGTGCCAAAGAAAGTAGATTACACAAGTGTTACAGCACACCATGAATGAATCCATGGAGGCTTAGGCACTTGCCTGAGCAAATCCTGTTCTAAAAGGAATGTTCATTTTGTCTAAAAAGCACCCAGAACTCTCCAACACTAATTTAAGCACTTAAAGGAACTTTAAAAATCTTAAAATGTTGAATAATGATCATCAATATGCTACAACACTACCTGGGTCCCTAATGAGATACCAATAGGTACTTTTTGCTCACTGTTTTGTTACATGGAAGAGGGTGTTTTTTTTTTTTTTTTTGGTTCTGCTTCTATCCAAGATGTGCAACTATTTGGTCCTTATTAGTGTTCATATGGTCTAGGAAAAAAAGCCAATTCACTTTAAGTAGAAGGCATGGATTCACCTGTTATCTGCTGAGTTAAACTTTGTTTTGCTTTCCATTTATATTCCAAATAAAGTACAAAATTCTTAGTAAATCTTTTTAATAAGGGTACATTACAGTCTTAGAAAGTTTTTCATGCCACTGAACACAAGAACAATTCTCCTGAATAGCTATTTGATAAGAACATCAAGAACAAACTATGGTGCCAATATTCCTCTAAATGGAAGCCTGAATAGATTATAGAGAGCTTTGCTTCTTGAAAACAGAATATTTAAATGAACTGGCAGCAAGATGGGATCTATGCCAATGTTTGAGAATCATTCTTAAGCAACAATTCAAGACTTTTTTTTTTTTTTTAAACAGACAGGTCCCCTCCTCAAAGGCAGCAGAAGTGTGAACAATTAGTGAAGTTCAAACCATGTATTGTCTTGGAAAAAAAATCTTCTTCCACTTAGTCTCTTTCCTATATTCCATTTCCTCCAGACTTCCTGGCAAGTTTAACTGGAGACATTGCTGGGTCTCTGCCAATTTTACATAAATTATCAGTTTGACAACAACTTGGACACATAAGTGTTCAGCTCTGGCAAAGTCAGGTGACGGTGGTGAATGAGCTCCTGAGAGATTTGCGTATCTGAAACACTTCTATATTTGTTCATCTGGAAACCCAGAGGCACATGGGCCAGTGAGGGGAAAGGGAAAAGAGTCAGAGGTCTGCCTGAGTTACTACTCCTTGCTATAAAAGAGAATTTTTTTAAAAATGGCACAATTAATACTGAAAAGCCCCACTGTATAGCTCCAGAGATGAGAGCAAAAAGTTGCTTTTCTGGCTTCCGCATTTCAGTGTCAAAGCCAGATTTTTTCATCAAATTTTTATGTAGATTTATGAAAGAAATGACCCAACACAGCTCAATCCAAAAATATTCTGTCACAAAGCCTCTTCTTCCACATGAAGGTTGCAGTGTAACACATTTAAAACAGCACTCTTCACACTTCTGCCTCTCCCACCTCTCCTTCAGCACTACTCGGTTCATGAGCTGTGCTGTTTCCTAACCTACAAAAGCAGAAATGTTTATGAAGCCACAAGTTGTATGGGATCAGTAATCTTAAAACAATCTTCTGGAGCAAATACTTAGCTTTGAGACCCAGCAGATTCCCCAGGCCTGGATCTTTGCCTGAACACAAATGCCACCATGGAGCAGAGGGACAGGACACACGGATGGAAATTCTTAGCCAGGAAGGAGTTGGAGCATTGATGGAGGCTACATTGTCCATGGCAACCCAGTCCAAATGATCATCGAAACTGCTGTCCCAACTCATCCAGCTGCCCATGGATGATGCAAAGGATTCATCTGTCATTATAAACCAAACTGCTGGGCACTAATTCTTTTCGGCCACAGGATTTTGTCCTGTCAAAGTACCCGAGCAGAGCCCTGATGATCCTACCCTGAACACTAGCATTTCCCACATATTCCTTAAAAATCTGCAAAAATCCATCAGTCAGACCAGAATTCTTGGGAGGAACACACACAGAAAGGACACAGTCAGAAAACTTGCACAATGGCATCAGCTGTACCCAATTGTTAAAATTTGCTCTAAGATGGTAAGTTGATAATCTCCACCAGGAATGGGAATGTACAGTTTCTCCAGCAGCTGACTGCAGTCACCTTCTCCTCTGTTGGGTTTTTTTTCCCCTCATCATCTTATTCTTGATAATGACAAAAGCATTAGAGTAAGACAAATAAAGAGCCACTCCAGCTAAGAAAATAAAGCAGGCATTTGCTATGGAAGAGTCCCATGGTCAAGTCAGATAAATTAGGACAGGAATTACCTCATTCAACAAATAATTCCAAGTACAGTAATTGAGATCTCACTATTGCCAGCTGGGATATCTTAAACAGACTGAACTAGATTTTAAAATGCTGTAATAGGGAAATAGCCATGCTTCTTCAGACTATTTCCTGGCCAGACAAGCTGACCAAGTTGCACATGTCTCAGACAGAGAAAAACGTATTTATATAAAAGTCCTAACATTTCTAATAGAAGCGAAACAGAAAATCCCAACACAAATCCAAACCAGCATAAATTCTTATATGTCTATTTAAAATAGGAATATCCAATTGCTGGCCTTGTATTTCTAAAATATTAATTACTTCTAGTACTTCTAGAATTTGGACCCAAACTGCATAGCAAGCATTTGACAACATTTTGAACAGATTGTTCTTTAATTACAGCACATTTACAGCAATTCTAATGTTTTTATACGACAAATCCCTCTAAGAAGTCACTGAACCTGACTTGACAGGTTTCTAAAATAAACTACAACATTCAGAGGCTGGTTTGGTCATTGCAGTGAACATATTTTAAAATAAGAAAAAAAAAGAAGAAACTCTATACAAATAGGAAGAAAACAACACTATTTGCAATAGAAACTTCCAAGCCATAGTAAATTTGGAATAGATTAAAACCACAGCAAAATGTTATTCTAGGACAGCAAAATTTGCCTAATATTCTGGGGCTTTATCAGATTGATAAGGAAAAAAAGCAATTCCAGGAATCAGAGCCTTCTAAGATCACATAAGTAAATTTCTAGATTTATGAATTTGGGCCATATCCTGAGTATAACACAAAAATATTCTTAAGTATATTGAGGGCACAGTATCGATACCGACTTTTTTCCATCAACCTATTGAATTAATTTAATCAATAACAAACCAATTTGCAAATGCCAAGATTACATGAAATGCCTTGGCAACAAAGCACATTGGGAAAGGCAACAGAGGAATAAAAAGACATCCTGTTTCTTAGTCAACAATTCTAGAACCTCAAACTGGAAACCACAACATGGTCAAGACAAGGTTAAAAAAACATAAACCTCCAAAACAAACATCTGATTTTTTTGCAATCTATTCTGGACCATAGATTCTATTCCTGAAAAATGACCAGGCCATTCAAATCTATGGGCAAAATAAATATTATTTTACAAGGTTATATGTAAACTAATACGCCAGTAGTCAAAGTGCAGCAGAAGGCACAAAACTCAAGGAGATTTAAAATACAACTATCAGAGGTCCTTGAGTGAAAGATAAAAATATGAGTAGAACTCAAACCAAAGCCAACTTGCTGACACTCTTAACGACTACAATGCATAAACACAACATAAAGGATAAAAGTTTTGATATTTTAATAGATCATTTTGCTTAAAATTGGAACAGAAGTCCTAAATTTCGTAACAATCCAAGAAAAATCCACAGACAACAAAGAAATCCATTCATAGCAAGTTAAAGAAAAGAAAACCCAACCAAACCAGTTCAAGGAAACTATTAAACTAACTGCTTTAAAGACAGAAAAAAACATTCTTACAAAAAAAAAAAAGGAGAAAAGTTAAAATAAAAGTTTATTAGCTTTATTTTCTCCTGTTTTTTCTAGGAAGTAACTTTTCCTTCTCACTTCACGTGACAAATATTCTGCAGTACAGCAATATTTAGCAGTATCTACCAGTCTTTCTGATTTTGTCCTTTTTGGTTAGGCAAATTATAAAAGGAAAGGGCACTTCAAGGAAGTTTCCATGATAAAACGAACTTGAGATCAAGAATAATAGTAATTTCTGAGTTCTCTGGTAGTCTTATTTCATTCACCCTTCAAAACCTACATCAATCCCAAATGGATTACAAAAACTTCAGTTTCCTGAGTAGTTCTGTATCAAGAATACATCCAATCTTTTAAAGACATGGATCCAATTCACTTATTTTTAGCTGACACAGAAAGGAAGTAAGGCAAAAGGCTGCAACTGAATGAGCACCTAAGAATTACTACAAAATGCCCTCCTAGGAAAGTGATTTCAGAAACATGGTGCCAAAAGATGCTGCCTAGGAATCACCAAACATCCTTCCCAGTGCTACAGCAACTGCCCATGGGAAGATGGATTTCCATCCCAGCCACACAGGGAGGAACTGTTAAGGATTTAGCAATGTGTTTGCTGCCCTTCCCAGGTGCCCCTAAACTGCCCAGTACCTCTGGAAAACAGAGCCCACCAACATCTGCAAGGAAAACCCTGCCAAAACAACCCCGAAAACTACAACCATCTGCCTCAGCTGCTTGGACTCATGAATGGGCCTCTTGAAAGTCAGCAGAGAACGTCAACACCGTGGGCCCCAAGAAACGTGGCTTGTTAGTTCTCCCCTCTAAACTCCTGCCAAGGAGATCTCCTGCTCTCTAAGTAGCCTACTGGCACCATTCCTACTCAAGGCCAACCTACTAAACTCCAGCACAGCTTCAGCACGGGGTCACAAGCTGTTCTGACATCAGCGGCTGACCCAGAAGTGCATCTGACATAGCAGACATTGAATAACAGCTTCTCAAATGGCAGCAGACTGAAAAGGTTACAGATTCTCAATGTGCTGCCTAAGAAATATCTTTTTGCAGCTGCAAAGGAGAAAGCGTGACCTGAACAGAGAGAAAGACGAATCCTTGCAGGCATGGAAGGAGCTGGGTCCTCAAACAATCGTGTACCTTACACATGAAGAACCTATTATCAGCCAGTTCCTGAATTGAATTAAACTATAAAACAGGAACTTGAGCATCAGCTAAAATAAATTTCAAATAATACCAAACACAACAGAAACTATCAATCTTCTTTGGGGCAAAGACTGAAATGTCAGACTATTTTTTTAGTTAATGAATATTCCAGACTAACAAAGCCTGAAGATGCTGTTTTGATCTGTGTTCTTCTGCGAAATGGATTAAAAAAGAAATTACATTTCTCAACATCTGGTGAAAGATCAGGTTTCCAAGGAGATGAAGTCTGGGCCTTGGATAAGTAGCCTTACCGCATTTTTCCAACAAATAGAGGCAAAAAAGGCAGGTGCAATGTGCAGTTAATGGCAGCGAGTTACCTCAGTATCCATCCCATTCAATGTGCAGCTCAATTAAATAGACATCACAGGTTATCTGACAATGTTTAAACTGATCAAACATAGATACAACCAAATGGATAATCACAACTGAGATTTCTTCCTCACACAAAAAAAATCCTCAAAACTTAAACAGGCTTTTTGAGTAACTCAATACACCAACTCTTAGAAAGAAAAGCCTTCTGATTTTTTAAATGCAAAATTTTTCTGCTTCAGTGTTTTGAGTTTCAACTATGTAACACCTGAGCATCAATTGGGATTTGATCTGACTAAACCTGGAACATATTTCCTACTGCAATGCAAGACCATCACATACATATAGATATACACACACCCCCCACACGCAGAGCACACCTTTGCTTTGCTTCATCCGTTATCAATTTACTACCTAAAATCCATCTACAGCAACTCTTAAAGAGACTGAAAGACCCAGACTGAAAGCTCTTTCACCAGGTTTGAAAATGCCATAAACCACCTTATTTCCATCTTCAAGCACCTCCAAAACATAGACCGTAATTTCTGTGGGTTGATCAAGCAGAACTTTCAATAACCAAATTTCAAAAGTTGGTAATGGAGTTCCAGTCAGCATCATCCAGTCAGCTACTGCATTTATCAAAATCAATTATTTCAGGCTGAAGCTCTCAAAATATGATGACAGCCAAAAATTAAAGTTTCAAAACATGTTTAATGTATCAAAGTAAACAGAAAAAGCTTAAATATTGCATTCTGTAAACTTAGTGAGAACCAAAAAGCTACACAAGATTAACAATACGTATTTATTTTGGGCTTCTCTTTGCAGTCATTTGCACGTGATATGCCTTTATACAGCTTTTGTTGAAGACTAACTTCAGAGAACTTCCTAACACTTGGGGATACAGGCAGCTGCTTTTTACTACTTTTCTGCCCTTTCTTAGAAAGAGAACTATGGACAAAAATGATGATAAAGGTTAAAAATGAGAAGCATGCAGGTTACAGAACTGAAACAGAAAGTCACTACAGGATACACCAAATTTACTTCGTTTTACTTAACAATAATGGATTCCTTCAGGTTTCCCTGTAGCTCCTGTCAAGGTGTAACAACACAGGCAATGGGCCCCATGCTGAAAACAGCTTAAAATACTATATTTGAGGATGAAAACAGCACTTCTGTACTCCTGTAAACGAATTAACCTGCATGTCTCCTGGTATTCATAGCGTGCTTGATATCAATTCCCTTGGCAAAACCTGCCTTCCTCACCTGCAGCTCATGGGCTGCAGCTCTCACAGGTCTCAGCTTTGCCATCAGTCTTGCACTGCATCAAAAACCTGTGTGCAACTTTAATAAATCCAATGAATGCTCTCTGTTCGTATTCCTGGTTTCCCAAAAGAATCCTTGAGAACAGGTATTTAAAGAAAAAAAAACAAACCAAATCTCCTATGAAGTCCCCCTACAAACATCACCTTCCTAATCCATGCCTAGCAAGGGTCCCTGAACACAGCAGGTCTCTTGGGAGCACGTGCTGACAGTGACATGGCAGCAGGCCCTAATTCCAGCTCTGGCTTTGTGGAATCCCAGCTCCAGCCACCCGAGCTTCCTGACACCCAAACCAAACAGCTTTCCTCACATTCTCTGCGGTGCTTCTCTCTTGTCTACTCTCCCAAGGAACTTCTTTCACAGAGCTTGAGCCTACACAGGCCCACATACCACAGCTGGCATCCAAGCAGACAATGCAAATGCACAGCACGGAAGAGAATATGGGATAAAACAGCATGAAACTCCAATGAAATTCTGTGGCTGTAGAGTATTTTACACACTCCATTTCTACAAGCAGGCATAAAAACCCAAGAATGGTCATGAGAAGCACAAACCCACAGAAGTCAGGAGGAGTAAAGCCTTTCCCCTTAATAAGCAGCTGTGGTTTAGAGTAACCAGAGAGAGGTCTGTAGTTCCTGATGCTTCAAAGAGCTATTTACATTTGCATATTCCTAGAGGATACAAAATATACCTTCTGAAGAGGGCAGAGTTTAACCTCAGCCTTCTGCAAGACCATTTACGGAGACAGTTAGCCAGAATTAATACTTAATTGGAACAAACATCCTGTCTTTTCTCCCTTACAGACTTAGCTGCAGCTTGCGTATTATCAGTCACTCACATTTAAAAAGTCCTTTTGGTAAAAGAAAAGATAAACAGGCAGGACCGGTACTTTTAATACGACCATGTTAAAAAAAGAAACATAGTATTCTGAATGTTGAAGTTCCAGAATTTAAAAAAAAAAAATCTACTTAGAGATTGAATTTTGAAAAGAGATTAAATTCAAAATTATTCAAGCAGACGATCACGCTCTGCAGCTGACCCTTTCTACCTCACATACTAAGGAAATACTTTAAAATTCCAGTAGGCATATTTGCTTCCAAGGCAAGAAAACACACCCACTTGTTCTTCACCGTTATTTTTCAAGTACGAAAATCTTCCCAAAACTGTTATAATCGAGGCACTGGAGTAACAGAAACCTCAGCAATTAAAAATGCAAAGTGATTCCCTTGCCTCCCCATGCGCAAAATCCTGATCTTGGGAAGCCACCTTCGTGCTCCCGGTGTGTTACGTTCACTGCTGAAGGAAAACCTTCCTCTCCCTGCGACAGGAAAGGCGCACACAGGTGTCCGACAGGGCACGGGGAAAGCTGCTCGGGACTAGGGGGATCCCCACGGAAACACCCCCGGCGGGTGCCCGGGATGATCCGGGCGCCCGCGAGGAGCCCCCGGCCGTGGGGCTGGCACCTGCCCGCAGGTGGGACCGGCCGCCGTGCGACACAAACAGGGAATTCCCAAGTACCGCCATCGTTCCGGGCTTTCACACGGGGCCTCCCCGATCCTGGAGTGACCGGCGGAGACCCCGGGAACCCGCCCGGACAGGGCCGCTCCCGTGGCGGGGGAAGGGGCACCGATCCCTCCGTGAGAGCCCCCCGAGCCTCCCCGTCCCTGGGGGCGACTTGCACCGGGGAGGGGGCACAGCCCGGCACGCCCCCCGGAGCCCCGGGACCGCCCCTGCCCTCCGCGGGACCCCGGCCCGGCTCTGCCCGCGGACTCCGGGCCCGGGCCCGCCGGTCAGCCCCGTCCCCCCCGGAGCTGCCACACCGCCGGGCCAGCCCGCCCCGGGGCCGCTCCGTAACGGGGCCCCCGCCGCGGTCCCGGCTCCCAGAGACCCAGCCCGGCACCGCCGCCGGGGGGTCCCACCGCCGCCATCTCCCGGTGCGGGCCCCCCCGCCGCCCCCCGGCCCCTCCCGGGGCTCCCGCGGCCCCCGGGGGCGGCGGCTCCGCCGGGGCCGCGCTCCCCCCCCGCCCCTCGGCGCCCCCCGCCCGCCGCCCCTCGCGCTCACCGCGGCTCCGCGCGCCCCTCGCCGCGCCGCGCCCGGCCGAAGGGAGGGCGGGCGGGGGTCGCGGCCCCCCGGCAGCGCCGCACGCCCGGCGCAGGCAGCCCCCGTCCCTGACCTACTTTCCGCCTGGCTTGCCACCCGACGGCGCACCACTAACCTACTTTCCAGCCAATGGCACCCTCCCCCGGCCCCGCACCGGACGCGCCCGCCCGCCAACGGGAGAGCGGCTCCGCGGCGGCCTCGCCCAATCGGCGGCCGGCGAGCGGGCAACGCCCGCCCCCCCGAGCGCCGGCAAATCCCCGGGCGGCCCCGCGGCCTCGGCCAATCGGAAGCGCGGCTGCGGGGCTCGGTCCCGCCCCCCGGCCGGGGGCGGGGCTGAGGGGCGGCGGGGGGGCGCCGTGGGGACCCGGATGTGGCGGTGGCGGCGGGGTCGGGTTCGGGGCGGGTGTGCCCGGGGCGGCGGCGAGGGCTTTGCCTCGCCCGCGCTTCTTCCCCCCCGCGGTGCCGCCCGCGGCCCCCGCCCGCTCCCCTCCCCGCCCCGCCCCTGGGGCTCGCCCGTGCCGCTGCGTCACTGCCGTGTGACGTCAGCCGCGGCCGTGACGTCACGCGCCGAGGTGTGAAGGTCATGGCGGCGCTGCCGCGGCGTGGCCGCCGTGCCTGTGCCTCGTCTCCTTCCTTCCTTCCCTCGGCGGCGAGGCCCCGGCCTGGCCCTGGAGACCGCCCTTGTGCCTCAGGGAACCGGTGCCGTGGTGTGCCGACCCACCCGCCTTTAGGGTCACCTTCTCTGGGCCTCAACGCGTGGGCGCTTTGCCCTCGCCCCGCCCTGCCAGAGGGTCACCACCGTGTCCTTCAGCCCACCGCCGCCTCGGCTGCATGCATCTGCAGGTTCCCGGTGCTGGGGAGCCCCGTGGCAGCCCCACGTCGCCCCGCCAGGTGTGTGCGTGGGTCACAGTACCCTGTCACGGAGTCTGTGTTGTGTCACACACCGCGCCTCTGAGCCCTCAGCCTCCAGCTTGTCTCGGAGGGATGTGTGTGGTGCTGGCCTAGCGTCTGTGTCGCTGGTGCTCCATCGCCTCCCAGCGCGGTCGCACAATGCCGGAGCTGCTCACAGCATCAGCACGTGCAAAAGGCCAGCGATGGAATGTGGTGAAGCCATCTACTGCACCATGTCCTGGTCTAAATTTAGACAATCCACGCAGCAGTGTAAAGGAGATGTGTTGCAAGAACATAATCACAGTGTAGCTGCTTTCAAATGCAAACATTTGCTAAACGTGATATTGCGTGATTGCTGCATCAGATTATCATTGCCACATCCTAATTGTCTTAATATTTCCTGTCCTGTGATGCCACATGCCAGAGGTTTGGTTTATGTTTCCTAGCGTAACATCACCAGGGAAGTGTGGATTGCAGCAGGATTGCGTCACGGCGTGGTTGTGGTTATCCCAATCCACTATCGCAGGACGCGGGCTCAGCTCGTTTCCACCTAATTGAATGGGGACTAAACACAGGCAACAAGTGGCCCCTGCTGGATGCAAACTCTATGTTCACATCAGGATATCCCTACTAGGGAGAACAGCAGAACAAGTTAAATGAAGTACCCTGCATTAGCAGAATGGAAATGTGTACCATGAAGAAAGAGGAGAAAGTGCATCCTTTTATTTCCAGCAAAATGGTGCTGCTTTGATTTGTTTTAGTGCACAGAAGTTCTGGAGGTGGAGAAGTCTCCTTGACTACTTCTTTCAACTAAGTCTTTGTAGTTTTGCTCATTGTTTCTACCCATCTGTAGAAATAATCTTCCTTATGGACTCAATCACATACTGTCTGTTTTAATGAGCCCAGTGCCTGTTGTAGGGAGTGATGCCAAGAATAATGATCTTTAGCTATTTCTGTAGGAGAGCAGCTTAGCAGGCCATATGTCAGATTTCCCAGTGAACAATTGTTTTGAATTGTTTTTATACCGTAGTTTCTATTCATGAGATATTAAAGAAAATAACAGCATCTGGTTAATCAAATTCCAAATTTCACCATATGATGATATATATCAGTCCTGTTCTGTCACTTCCCTTGAAATAGGTTGTCAGGTCAGTGCAGGGAATTTCTATCTGTAAGGTCTTACACCTTAAAATTTTAAAGGTGAAGAGCGAAGAAATGACAATTTTAAATTTGACAAGTCCTGAGTTCAGCTCCTGATGCCAAAAAAGTTTGCACCACCCTTCTACCACACATTTTTATAGACAAAAGGCAAACAGAAGAGGTGAGGCTTGACCAAAGGTAGAACATTTTCTCCTTGGAGGTTACTTGAGGGGGCCCTTGAAGCAGAGCACCCCACAAATCATGGGAACTGCTGGGCAGACCAGCTCAGTTTTGTGCTTGGCTCAGGGCACTGTGCACTGATGTGTCTGATACAAAAGCAAAAGCATTTCCTCATCCAGACAACTCTCACCTGATTAATTTTCAGATTTTAAGCTTTTTCTTTATAAGAATGTAGTAAACTAGATCTTAGGCAGAATTTTAACTGCCTCCTTAGCTGTGTTAATGTGCTAATGGTTACACCATGTTTAAACACCAAAATTTAGACTCATTTTTGGCTTAGAGCTAGGATTTAAAAACAGGAAGAGGGTGTGCTATGTGGCAATTGTACTGAAAATTGTGTTTTGTTAATAGAATATTGGAACAAGTAGCCCATGTTCCAGCTGCTTTTCTTTTCTCTATTCACATTTGAATGCTGCAGTAAAAACTTTCCTGGTCTTGGAGTTTGGACTTTGTGTCAAGAAGAGTGGCACATATGACCTCCATTAAATGCAGCCTACCTAAAGTATGATAAGGCCATGTCAGTGGTTTCACTTTAGAATCTGCAAGTTTCTAAATCTAGACAACTATTTCCATGCAGAAGAAAGGAATCTGGTTTCTCAACTGATAACCCAAAAACTGGTAGTGTTTTTTTTGTTTGTTTTCTTGGGGCAGGGGTTGCCTTCAAGCAGACTTGATATGTCTCTGGAACACCCACAGATGTTCAGAAGTAACCAGCCAAATTAGTCTTTTGATGTTTTAGTAGTGTTTTCTCTGGAACATGATTCATGATCCCAGTTAGAGATATAGAGAACCCAAATCTCTGAGTCTTTGGAGGGTGAATTTTTGTGCAAGAGTTTGGAGATAGAATTTTATGTGTTTATTTTTTAATGTCTTCCAAAATATGCCCAAGATGTGATATCTATTTTAGCACCTAGCTGTGGATCCAACTGCTTTAGAACATTTTAAACAGCTGCTGTTTGTTTATAGGTTTTCAGCCATGCAATATTAATTAACCTGTCTTACCCTTTTATCCCATCTCTTCCTCCATTTGTCTCTAGACATACAAGCTGTGATCTTACCTGCAGCAGGAGAAGTCGAAGCTCACAGAAAATTATCGAGACTTAATAATTTGAATATCTGGATTTATTGTTCTGTCTGTACATTAAAAACCCCAGAGATTACTGAACCTTATTTCTGACCCTGTTACACAGAGTTGGTGCCTTGCTTCAACCCAGTTATGAGGGCAGAAGAAATTGCAAACTATGGCTTGGATTGTTTGCAGACTGATGCAGAAAATCTCGCAGTGGTGACCTGTTTTCTGTAGTCTGCCACAAATCGTGTGTGGCTGGCTCAGACCTCTTCAAAATAAAGGTTTTATCATAATAAGCTATTGCAGACTCATTCTTTTCCCAGTTCCTCAAATTCTTGAGTTATTACAACACCTAAGCCAGGGGAATATTAGGTTTTTCTGCTTTTGTTGGTATAAACACTTACTGCTTTAAATACTGCACCTCCTACCACCATGTTTCCAAATTTGAGCATCAAAACCCATAAATATAAAGCAAGGAATGTTGACTTTTTCATGTGCCTGCTTCCTTCTGAGCTTTTTAAAACCCATTCTTCTTTCTCCCAGCCTTTATCATAATTTCAAGGGCTAAAAGCTTGTTTCAGGCAAAAAGAGAAGATTCTTATACAATCCATTGATTTCAGCCTCGTGGTCTCTGAGAACACCAATTGATATTCAGAGACTCAATAGGAGCTCCCAAGAGTTGGCAATCCACTGTCTGGCAGCGTAACAGGAGCAGGAAGAAGAATCTGAGGAGGAAAATCAGGCTAAAGCCAGGGAATTAAAAAATTCTAAGCATTTCTTTGCATTATTTTTTCAATCTTTACAGAAGGTACAGGACAAAGAATTTCTATCTTTATTTGGATTCAACCTTAATGAAGGTTAAAGCACTTCAGAGTTTTTACTTCATTAAAATATATGGAATTGAGTTTGTATTTCAGAGACTGGAGGTCTGAACTCGAAGGAGACATGGTAAACTGTAAATATGTTAAGAAAATTTTAGTGAATAAAATATTTTAAGTTGAAAATTCTAAAAGGCTACAGCCTTTTCAAATAACAGCATTTCTTTTTTCTTTTTTCTTTTTTCTTTTTTCTTTTTTTCTTTTTTCTTTTTTTTTCTTTTTTTTCTTTTTTTTCTTTTTTCTTTTTTTCTTTTTTTCTTTTTTTTCCTAGGATTTTATTAAAATGTTTCCTAGAGTTTTATTTATCATTTTTGTTGCTAAGAAATCAGTATTCATTCTTGGAGTACTTTTGAGTCAACATCATATTTATTACTTACTTTTTTTTACACATCATGTGTAAACCTAGAGTTAGCTGGTGTGAGATTCTTGCCTCCCTTCACAAAAAATAATAAAGAATTCTAGAAGCTGTTTTGTTAGAAGAGAACTGGGCCAAAGCCACTCTTGAAATTGCTGCCAGTATTTCTTCAAGATTTACTGAGGACACTAAGATTCAGGGTAGAGTTTTGCTGCCTTTTCTTGGTAGGGGTCTTACAATTTTCTATGTCCCATTAAGCACCAAAACGTTTCCTTTTGGTACTGAAATGAACAGAGAATGAATTTCAACCAGTCTTGATTTGCTTGTTCTAAAGGGTAAATAAGTAGTAGAAACAGTTGGAACAGAAAAGTATAGCTGGAATTGTACATGTCATTTAAATAGTGGGTTTTTTAACTAATTAACAGCTGCAGACTGTATTAATTAAATAAGTGTAATATCCTCCCTTTTGCAGTTTGGAGAAACAAGCCAGGGGATTAATGAGTCGGTCAGGATTACACCCACATATTAAGTCAGATACAAAGCCACAATTAGAACTGGAGCAACTCATGGCAGCCCTTCTAAAGAGTTTGGGGAGTCACTCAGCACCTCCAGTTGGTTTTTCATATCAATTACATGAAACATTTTACTTGTTTTCCAAATACATGGAAATCATGATTCTTCGGACACATAATTTGAAAAGAAGTTTTGCAATCTATAAAAGTTAGGGGCTTGATTCTCTTTTTAGTGCTGATAACTCTAATAGGAGTTTAACAATCCATGGTGGGAGGGTGGATTTCCAGATTGACAGGCTGTAACAGGACAGTGGGGCAGTGACTATTTTTTTGGTGTTTCATCTTGTAAATATACTAGACCTTATTCTGGAGTTTTTACTTAATTCTTTCGCAGTCAAAATTAAGCATTGGCTTCATACTTGTTCCATTAGGCCTCTGGAGCGAGGCCTGCGAGCTCTCAGGGTCAAACACATGACATAGGTTGTTCTTCCCCTCAACATTACATCTTTCTGGGCAGGGTTTTAAGATTTAGATGCTTTCAGAGCCATGAGTGGCTGCAGACAGGAAAAAGGGAAAGAGCAATGCATCTTTCATGTTGTATGCTAAGCTACGACTTCTCTGTTGTCTATTAATTAGGCAGTCTGTTAATACTGCTTTGGTACATACTAATGTTAGACAAAAAACCAGTTTTGTTGCTAGAGAAAAAGCTGCTATTTAAAAACCAGAGCAAAAGCAGACTAATTCTGAGGCTTATGAGTCTATCAACCAGTAGGTGTGCCTGGAGTGTTGTAAATGGGAAAGGTGGGAGGACTCCGTCATGTTATTAGTACATCTAGAAAGACAGGAAGTACTTAGGGAAGGTTTCCCTCTTGTTCTGAGTTCCAGGAAAGTTATTCAGCCAAACACATGAATCACAAAGCAGACTAGAAGGGAGTTTCTGTGTGGCATGAAAATAACAATCTTAGAGCCTGGGAAGTGAAACTATTCGATGCTTTTGTTCTGCTGCAGATTTTTCATGGAAAATAGCAACACCATGGATATCTGACAATGAAATGTCTTAGTGCATGAAATGTGAAGTTTATGTAAGAGAGAGTGTCTTACTCATCAGCTGCTCTATTTTAAGCCCTGCTCAGCATGAGGACTTTCATTTTGTGATCTATTTGGACAGCAGCTGGTACAGTAGAGTTTTACGTTAGCTGACATCTTTACAATCTAAAGGATACTTAACATAATCCTGTAAAACCTATTCTCATATTTGTGCTCAGTCACTCATATGCCATCTCAGTGTCTTGTCTTTCCCCATGTGTATTTTCTGTCTAGTTCGTGTTAAAAAGTGGTCAATGTATCAACAGCGTTAAAGTGATGTTTTGTGGTGATGTGATCAAAAAATATATATACAGCATATGTCATAAACTGGATGTGCCATTTCAGTGACTGCAAAAGGCAGTGAAAAGGAATCCATAGTAACATATGTTGGAGATAAATTCCAGCAGCTAGCACAAATAATAGAAAAGATGGTATGTATTAATAATTTTATACAAAGATGAGCTACTTGCATGATTTAGATTCACTTGGAAATGTTTACATCGTGGAAGGATGAAATGGATGCCAAGTTGCAAACTAATTCCAAAATCCAGCAATTATCTAGTAGTTCGCCTCTTGCCGTAAAGTCCTAGGACTTCCCCTATTTGTTCATGCAAAAAGAAAAGTCTTTTCCATATTTGTGGATTTTAAATCCCACTCAGCTCTAAACAAATGACAAAATAGTCCTGACAGAAGCCAAAGTTACCTGTTCCTGGAGATGCTTGGGAAAAAGACTGATGAGGAGAAAGGACAAAATGAGGCACTGTTGAGGGATGGCAGGCATTGGACCCTCGAGCACAGTGTGCAGTGGAGCTCCCTTGCAATGTTTTTCCCTGAATCCCACATCTTTTAGACCCTCCCTTGGCCCCACCAGCCCTTGGGCCCTGATGTAGTCGCCTGACCTGCATGCTCAGGAGCTGTGCTCTGGGGGATGTGAACTGGAAACTGAAGCTGGGAGGTGTCAGGATGTCCCACTGATGAGTTCAGGTGCTCTGAGGGTAATTTGGCTCTTTTCTCAGCAGCAAAACTTGCTTAGGAAAGGTGGAAAGCTACTTTTCTTTGCCCATTTTATTTCCCACGTGAGTGACCTGGCATCCACCGTGTTTCGTGTGTTTAGCTGGCCTTGCTTGTTGAAATCTTAAGCAGCAATGTCCTACTAAATGTATTCTCATCCAGACTGCTCCTACAACCCCTTGGGTTTGAAGGGAGGGATTTAACAAAGGAAAACAAGGGGACTTTACCCTCCCCTTGTTCCCCATGACTGGTGGCCAGGAGGTTCTGCACCATGAGACTTCCATGCTGTACTTGTATCCACCACTCATTTCTCCTGCAGTTGCCCAAACAGTCTGAACTTAAAGCAAAGCTGCAAAGCTCCCTCCCACATCTGATACAGGCCCCACCCTCTCCACACCCACTCCACGACTTCTTGAGTGCTTATTAATTATGTGCATCTCGCTGGGAGTGGCATAAATTTTAACTATTCTTGTGTACTGCACTTCTTTGATATCAATGTGATGTTTATATTTCCATATGTGGCCGCAAACATGAAAATTAAGGCCTTTATAGAACGATTTAGACTCATATAAATTACTATTCTATGCTTGGTGAGCAATTAGTTTCGCTTTTTACTTCTGAAAAAAACCCCAGTAGTTCTCAGTGTGATGAGCAAAAAGATGATCATCAGAGTGACCTGTTACACTGTTTATCTTAAACATAACGCAGACCTATCCACTCACTCTGAGCATGTGTTTGGAGACAAGAAGGGCACAGAAGGGCTAGCCTGGATAACAGCCATACTGTTCTTGAGTCAGTCCTGCTGGTGTTTCTTCAAAGTGTGATGCAGCACACTTGGAGTCAGAGGGAGTGGAGGGAGCATGACTGAAACATTGATTGTTGCCGGATAAGTGAGGAGCCATGAGGCTGCCCCAGGAGCGCAGGGCAGGTGGTACAGTCTAAGCAGATGGTTAGGGCTTGCTCTGAGTGCTACAGATTTCTCTAGGATATGTTAATCAACACATTTTAACCACCAAAACAATGCAGTGTTTTTAATAAAAAGTGCCAGTGGGCAGTTGCACTTCTTGTCCTGTATTACTTCAATGATTTTCACATAATGCTAATGAAATGTAAGATACTCTGTGTATGCACTTACCATGTTTATTTCACTGTCCATTTCTTCGCTCCCTTGGAGGTACTTCCAGGAAGTTGCCTGTTTATAAGCTTTGTGTCGTCTCCAGGTGTCCTATGAACCCATGTTTGAAACAGAGATCAAGGAGCGATGCATGAGATTACAGGGGAGTCTTAACGACTTAATGACAGACAGGCTTGCAACACCCAACAAAATAAAATCCTGGTCAGTGCTTCCTCACGTGCTCCTCCTGCAGGCTCCTCGGCCAGAGAGCCCAACCTTGATGTGATACCTACAACTCTCTTCCTTCTATGGAAAGAAAATCTATGCCAAAAGTCTTTCCTGCTTTCTTAGGAGGGTAGTCCTTTTAGGTATGTGGTTTTCTACTGTTGTTTTACACTTAATCTTTTAATTAATTCAGCCTCCAAGGTGGAAGTAGCAGCTTGGGGTAGCCAATTATTTTGAATTTCCTTAGGTTTGCTTCCATAATCCTTATGCTGTTGTCATACTTAATTATGTTGATGGCATAAAACAGCATAAAGTTTCGATGCATTCTTTTTAATATTTTTAAAGTCTTTCAAGATTCTCCACTGAAATACAAGATAAGAATGAAAATCATTGCTCTTTTTGCTGGTGTTCTGTTGTGGTACACCTAATTCTTTTTTCACATTATCTTTTTGTTTGTAATTTTAGGTACTAGCTTGAGGTTCAAAGGGTAAAAGCCTCCAGTGCCACAAATAATAATGTAAGTTAATCAATAATTATATTAATTGGTCTATATAGAGATTATGCCACTAATAAAAACCTCAGACTTCTATTACTTGGCCTGTATTCAGACATTTCTACCTCTTGCATTTGGTATTTCTCATGAGTATTGAATTCCCAAATATGACTAAAAAGAGAAATCATACACTTATTGGAAATAAGAAGGGTAGCCAAGGTTCTCTTGGCACACTAGAAATGCCTTTTGTATACCTCATGTAACCCTATGGAATCCATTTGGGTTCTGTAATAATCTGTGGGTTTGTGTAATGAATGTACCCTAACTCAGCATATCTGCAAAGCTATGCAAGGTAGCCCTGAAACTGGAAGTACAAATAAAACAACAAAGAAATTGCAAGAAAATGTTGTCCAGATGGTATCTTCATTTTTCATGGCATTAACCTGATCCTGGGTTTAGAATTTAATGAAGACCTGAAAAACAGTTCTGGCAAATGGGGAAAATAGATGGTGGTATGATGAACCAGCAAATCAGACCTGTGAGAGGCAGTAAATGTGTATTTCCTTCAGCTAACGTGGGCCCAGAAGGCCTCACTCTTGACCTACAATTAGTCCTGGAAGACAGTTCTGATTCTGTAGTTATCAGTGGGCTAAAGAAAAGAAGGTGGTCACACAGTTTGTCTGATGGTGCCAAAGCTACAAGAGTGAGAGAGTATCTGTTTGATTGTGCTGGCACATTTTGGCTGTGAGTCATCCTGCACCTGTGTAATGTATGAAGTGTGCACATATGTTGTAGGGTTTTTTCTACTATATTCGTTATTTTATCTTCCGAGTAGATGTAATTTGCTGAGATGTATTATTTCAAAGATTTTTTTCTTCTGTTGTTGGTCATTTCTTTCTTAGTACAGCAGGGAATGCGTGTGTTTTCCTTTTTTTCCAAAGGTGTCTCTTTTTGAGGATGATGGTGTTTGAGGATTGAAGCTGTGGTTGGTTGAACAGTGTTTTGTGGCTTGGGCTGTCACAGGAAAGGCAGTTAAATGTGCACATGCCTTGTTAGTATAAGGCAGATAAGTCAACAAATCATCACATGGGTGTTTGCTTGTCTTAGGTGTTTCTGTGTCTGCCAGTGGAGGATGAGAAAGCATTCCTAATGGTGCTTGGTGCAGACTAACTCAGATGTCACTGGCCACTGGTTGCATAATCTCCGTAACTACAATCCTAGTCCATGAAAACCCGTCTTCAAAGGGGCCTTTTTTAGTCTCTAGATGCATATTGTTACTCTTCCTATTCACATAGTAACCATTTTTACCTCCTATTTGTCTCTGCTTTTAAACTAGTTCTGATGCACTCAGTGCTTTAAAAACAAACCTTTAATGGCATTTCCCTTTATTTTCTGTGAGAAGCCATGGTAAATGCCATATGCTTTTAAGCAATTAAAAGGCTTTGTGACTTTGGTTTTTTATGTTGTTAATGCACTTGGTACAGATTCAATGGGCTTTCATATGTAGCAAATTCATCATATATCTGTTTTCTGTCTCCCAGCACCTCTGTTAGTTTGATGTTGGGCTCTGAGTAGCTCTTCGTATTTCCATGGTTACAAGTAGTGACAAGGGTTCTGTTAACCCCCAAAGGCAAAGTGATTATGTCTCTTTTTTTTTGGTTATAAGAAACATAAAATGAACAAATTAGACTCTAGATGTGAAAAGATTGTTTAAAACATTTAAAGTCAAACTTTTAATTTTCACTCACTCAAGAAGTGTTGGAGTCTTTGCCACAATTATGGCTATGTCACACTTTTTGTAAAGATGAGTTTTTTACCTGAAAATCTGAAGGATCTTTTTTCTTTCCCTTTTAATTTTGATTGAGATTTACAATCAGCTTTGAAGGCAGTGGATTTAGAGCAAACAATGCAGGTTCAGAGCCATCCTGTGATTAAATAATCAGCAGTGCATTACTATGTGTACTATTGCTTTTTGTCAAAGATAGAACAAATGGAGGTAAAAAGAATAGTAACTTGCTGAAGAGCACAGGTGCAGACACATCCACATCAGGAGTTTGGATCTCAAATTGCTGTGTTTCTTTCTAAAAAGAGACGGACAGAAAGTCCCTTCTAACTTTCAGATCTCACCTCTCATCAATGCCTAGATTCTTCCCCATGAATTAAGTGCAGAGAGCTGCACCTTCTGTGAATGGATAAGAGATGTTAGAGATCCTTAATAGGAGAAGGCTGCTGGAAGGAACAGTGTTTTTTCTGAGAGGCTTTCTCAGACTGAAGCAGTAGCAGTTTTTTCCCTGTAGAATAGGCTTAGGTAGCTGTGACTTGTTACAGTGTCCTGTGATGAAGAGCTCTGAATCAAAGAGAGGTTTCTGGATCTTCCCTGGACGGAACAGGTAGTGAGTGAGCTGCTGAGGGCAGAGAAGTGAGAGGGAGTGATAAATGAAAGCTGGAGAAAAGTGTCTAATAGGAAGAGACTATCTCATCTACTGAAAAGGTTTTGTACAGTGATAGAAGCATTGGCTGGAACTGCAGAAAGGGTGAAACAAAGCTCTGCCAGGGAAGGAGACTGAGACTCTGTTACCACCTATACAGTGCTACTGCTTCAGTGCATCCAGCAAAAGCACCAGAATCCTCCTAATTGAAGAGGAGAAAATGCCTCCTTTTCCCTTCTTTCTGGCAGTTTTCTTTTTAGCTGGAGGTACAACATTTGCTGAGTCTCCAAGCCAGTACAGACATAAGCTGATTTTATGGTGAAGTAGCAGGTAATACTGTAAAACAACAAGTTGTTTAAATAGTACAGCCACAGGGAAAAGTATGTTAATGTGGGAAATGGACCAGAAAGCACCTATCATATTCTATATATTCACCTGAAAGACAGCCAATAGTAAAACATGACAGTCTTCATGCTCAAAGTGAATTATGTGAATGACTCTTTAGGATCCCAGTGGAGTGCATAGGCACACCGGTTATATTCAGACATAATGCATGAGAGATGCTAAATGTTTTATTATACAGTGTATCTAAACACTTCCAAGCAGAAACGTAGTCCCAGTCCATGTGTGAACAAGAGAAATGGAATAAAAAAAACCCTGGAGTGTGATTGAGCAGGCTACTCCCCATTGGTACCTAACGTTGTAGTCCTCAGGTGTAGTTCTGATTGTGAGGCAATGTGTGCGTGTCTGGGATGTCTCAGGTGCCAATGGCCATTTCATACACCTGTGAAACAATAATTATGCAGAGCAAACTCCAAGATCATGCTTCCAATCTGACAGTGAGGCCCGCTGTGAGCCCAGGGAGCAGGGTTTGCGGATCTGAGCCTGCCTGACGAGGTTGGGGCAGGATGCCACGAGTGCCACCAAGCATCTAGAAAGGAGCATGACAGCGCAAAGAACAGGGTTTGCTGATGAGAATTTTGACAGCCCGTGTCAGATCCAGCTGTGACTTTACCAGGTGAATCAGGTGCCAAGAAATGGCATCTCTCGGATCTTGGGATTTTCTCTCTGCCAGGTTTGAAGTTCTTAGAACTGTGAAGGTATGAGCTTGCTTGCTCCCAAGGAATGTTTGGGCCTTTTTCAAGTAAGGGTTACATGTTTTAAGCTCCCTTCATCACTAAGTTTTCTCCTGGTAGTGCAGTTACAAAGATATGAGGATGTTCTCTCACTTTTTCTGTGACTGTGTTTTTATTGGAACAGAGCAGTTTGCTTCAAACTCTTTGTGAGTGTGTCTGTAGGAACAGCAGTGCAGGATACTCAGAATGTTCCAGGCAGTAATTGCCAAGGTAACAAAGTTAGAAAAGGAAAATATTTGGTAGATGCATAATTAGTGGGGAATCATTCTGGAATCCTGTAAATTGGCATGATAAATTCAAATTATATGTCAAACCAAATCTTCTGTCTCCAGAATAAGAAAATCATTCCTTTGGAATTTCAATGGGAAATGAATTCATTATAAACTTACTATCAGGAAACTAGAATATCCTAATATTTGGTTAAAATATTCTAATATTTTATAACATGTTGTTACATCAGTGCTTCTAAAACTATTATTGGCTGCAGTAGAACTTGTGAGTAGCTTGTGAATCTGTGTGTATAAATATACATTTTTCTCTCAGAGCAGTAGTTTTGCTATTTGCCTGGGAAAGATCCTTGACCTCTCTATATGACAAAAACAATTTTCTAGAAAAAATTTCCTTCATAGACTGTGCTAGCATAGGTCTGGCGAGGATGAGACAAAAACTGCTTTTTAGAAAAACAAAGATACTCTTATTAGGGATGGGAGATTAGAGCTGATCCTTTCCTGGGTTCTTTGGTCTTGGAGTTTCTAATTCCACCAACACTTTGGGGTAAGTCCCTCTATGAACAGCTGTTTAGTTGTTTATAACCTTTATAAGTTGTTTTTACTAGAGTACCTTCATTACAAATTGGAAGAAATTTGTTCTTTGGTGCCCACAAGAACATTTGTTTGTTGTAGCCTGTCTTCACTAGTCCAGCTGTTATTGTTTGGAAAGCAAACTTTTGGGGGGTCAGTTGTTTATTTTATCATAAAGTCTTGTTAAGGTTCTAAATTCAGCTGCAACCCTCGGATCACTGTGAGGCCCGAGGATGATCCCTTTGTTGTGTTGCTTTCAGGGAAGCAGGAGCAGAAAATAAGGAATTTTTTTCCTTGTAGAAAAACAAATTTGAAAGCAAGAGCTTTCTTGTTATTCTGCAATATTTTTACAAGTTTCCATTATCATTGTTCAGTTTGCATAAATGTCCTAAAAATACTTGAAGCAGGTTGCATCTTAGCAGTGCTTATCCAAGAGTTTCACCTTGTTTGCTAAAGCAGATGCTGAGCTTCCCAGGACCCAATTGTGCAAAACAATCTGCGATTCTTCCTTTTCCATACACTCTGGTTCTGGTGATGAAGGTGGAAAGGCTATCACAGAAGCCAGGAGGGAGGTTTTTATCAAATTTTGTTGAGGTCTTTGACTCATGAGGAACATTTTTATATTTATACGTTTGCACTTTTGGATAGCAAGCCTGGAGTTTGTCAAATGTGTACAAGAATATGTTAAAGGAAAGGACATGGGAAAGTAGTACCATAGTGCTGGGATAAAAGAAAATATCAGATGAAATGGAACTTCAGATCTTTAACTCACCTGATCAGGAGTTACCACTCAGATATCTGCACATGTGGTTGTCTCTCGATACTCTCTCATTATTGAAGTATTTATTGAGTTTACACAGAGAAACTTAGATCCAAGTAAGAGAAAAATATTTAGCAACTATAAAACAAAGCATTATTTAAGATCTTTCTACAAATAAAGCAATAGCAAAAGCAGAATTGCATGTTATTGTGTAAACATATGATTAAATTTAGCTTGTGTTTGAAAAGATCCTTTTCTATCCATAAACCCTTAACACAGACCAGAACCCGGAGAAGTGATTGTGAGACAGTTCAGTGCATGTACCCTCCAGCAAATTCGCCTGTGGTCAGTCTGGCCGGTTTGTTGCTGCTGCCCAGTAATTTATGTGTTCTGTGTGTTTGCAGTGTCTCCTGCATGTGTTGGACGCACCAGGAGAGGGCAGAACTACACAGGTGTAGTCACTTACCCGGGCTCGCTGCTCTGTGGTTAAACGAGAAGTGGAAAACTCATCTTGGAAAAGATTTGCTGGCGGTTGTCACTTAATGCTCACCTAAAATCAGCTCCTCGGATATTCCGGAATTATGTGTTTTCCACGTAAGTGTTTCATTGCTGCTCTGCTACCAAGGAGCGCTTCTGAAGGAAGTGGTTTTAATAGCACTGTGTGGGGAGCTCCAGCATATAACAGGATTATTCAGTGTCCACTTGGAACAGAATTATCATTTTCACTGTTGAAGGTTACTGTAAATCTAGTTTATTTTGCTTTTTTTCCCCCTTCTTTTTTGTTTTTCTAACTGTTGTCCGGTTTCTCATGTAATTATTTTGGGAGATTTTTTTTTTTCCTTTCTTCAGGTTTAGGATAAAAGGTTCTAAACCAAAGTGCCTGTTTTTAATGTATATTGTAAAACATTAGCCACATGAGCTGTAAACCAGTTTAAAATCAGTGTTTCTTTTAAAAACCGGAATGGAATGCGACATTTATTTTTATTTTCTGTAGAGAACCTGATTAAAGGCCGCTCACTCAGAATGATTTAAATCGATCAATGTACTTTGGGTAAGCTGGGCTGTTGATAAAGTGAGGCTTTTTCAGAACAAAAGCCAAGCTTCTTCCCCAGTGGTTTGCAGCTTGAGTAAAGAGAAGGGGTGACAGTCCCAGAGCAGGACTTGGGAAAGAGAAGAATGAGTGGGTGAAGGACAACTGAGGTGACAGTGACCTTCACTGTTTGTTTTGGTCCAGTTTTTGCCTTATTATTGTAGGGTCTTTCTAGCAAAGGCTCTACTGGTTTGGTTTTTTCCCTCTGGGAATTAGATAGAAAGATATAATCAAAGAATCCTAATATTTATGCTGTAATAAAAATTACCCATTCTAATGGTAAGTAGCTGCAATGAACTTTATTTTACAATGAATCTGCAAGTATTGGGTTTGAGCCTTTTTTTTTAATTTAAAAAGTGGCAGGAGTGTGCATAAGCAAGTTCTTGAGAGCTATAAAGTATAGTTGGCTCAATATATCATCAAAATGAAATGGCTAAAATGGTGTCATCTTCGTAGTCTGGAGGTAAGCAGGCAGAAGGATTTGGGGGATGTTTAAATCACTCACGGTAAAAGCAAACCAATCTTTTGCAGGCAAAAAATATCAATATTAGTGCAGAAGTGCTGTTTTAGGAACTACAATCAATATTGACCTCTGTCTTAACTAAGAGAGGATTGGTTTTGTTTAAAACTGTGGATCAGGAATGCAATCTTTGCTATGAAACACACTTTGCAGGTCATATGGGGCTGTCTCAGCCCAACAGCTGTCTCTTCATCAAGCTGGAAGAGAGTCTGATCTCCCAGAATCTCTGTCCCCAAAGTGTTGTCGGTTCAGATCCTGTTATATGGGCTTATTGGACTGGTATTATGTCATCTGTATGAGCAATTCTGACTGCCTTGCTGTTTTGCTAGGTATCACCTATTAATTTGGATTTAGATGAGTGCCATAATTCCCACCTATAAAAACATTGCTAGCGTTGTGACTTACATCCTTCTAATAGAAATGGACTTTTGATGAGTTATGTGACCTCTGTTGTTGAAATTCATGTGATTAACTCATATAGGTGTAGAGTATTTCTATACCAACCCTATTACAGAACATCTGTGGCTGTGAGACACAAACCCAGCACCCGTCTGATGTGAAACAGTCTGGATCTTTCATATATTGCAGGCACAGAATGCCCATTTTCCTGTAGAACCATGCCTCAGGATCCAGCTGCTCGTTCTAATGGTGTTGTTCTGTGGGAGACAAATCTTGCAAACCTGCACAGAGTGTAAACTGATGCAATTGATGTTTCTGCCTCTGGGAGCCAAACATTTTGAAAGGACATCCTCCCCTGGTTCTCAGCATGAGAACTTGGCAACCCAGATCTGACTATTCCTATGCCCACATTCATTTTCACTTAATTCACTTTAACAAAAGCATCAAGCTAGAGTTTAAAAGTGCTTCTAATATTAACTCTGTTCTTTGGCAATTTCATCTGACGAAACTTCCAACTTCCTGTTTAACATTTACAACAGGGAGCTGTGTTCTGGAGGCCAAAATAGCCCTGTACTAAAATCTGTATGTAAGGATCCAGATAAATATAGGATCTTGAGCTAATTTTGAGCTGTTTGAAATGCAAATAAACACAAGCTTTACTTGTCAGTATGAACTTGCTGGATGACTTGGATCAACTGATGAAGCCAAGGCAGTAATTCCCTGAAAATACTATTTTGAGAATTGAACCTGATGAATGCTTTAGAGCCTTATCTTCTACATTCTGTTGCACTTTTCTTAGTGAAAAAACCAAAAGATACAAGTTTCTCTTGGCTTTTTAGTTTCCTTCAGTCTGAATATAATTTTAGTAATATACAAGTAAAGATATCCCTATGTAAATCCTTTTGTTCATGACTTCTAATTCAAAATCCTCTTCTAATATAAATGGTTAATGAATGAATAATGTTTGAAGCTATGAAGAATTATGGTAGGTTTATTCAATTTACTTTCACCTGTAATCTGGAATATTTTATATTACCTGTTGGGAATTTTACAATCATATGAACTGCCTCAAGCATTTCTTCTCATGTTCTCCTTTGTCAGATAAATTGCCATGTAAACTAATAAAGTTTAGAGAAATTAACTTGCTGAGACCCTGTTTCTTTCCCAATTCTCAAGATTTGTACTACAATGGATTGTAAAACTCTCTGGTCTCTCCACTAGGGTGAAAACTTCATTACTAGTCACTATCAATTCCCTAGCCAATTTTCAGTCACTCCTTCAAAATAGCCTGGAAAGGCTTCTTGACTGAGTGGAAATCGCAGGGTTTATTCTCAAACACAGGGATCACACTGAATCCTGCTTCAAACCTGATGCAGGTTATACTTAGGGTGGATTTTTCTTCCTGAATTTCCATCAGTGACTCTCAAGAGCTGATTCAAATAAGCGGACAGTAGACAGTAGCTGTTGTTGTCTGTTGTCACATGAAAATGTCAATTATTTTCTTCTTTGGGAAGAAAAGGGTGTTTCTGTAATAGGAATCTTTATTCTTGTATCTTGAAAACAAATAGATGTCCTGCTGCTAGAGATCAATATGTTTGCATCTCCCTGTTTATGAACTTCTAGCATGTTTAAGAAAGATCAGAATTCTACCTACATATTTCTGCTACTTCTAAAAACAATTGTTTGTTCCCCTGGAGTTCTGGGAAATATCTGTATTATTCTGTAGCTAAACAAAGAATCCATATCTGCTGTATCTAGAGAAGTTTCCTTTAAGATCTTCCTTTTTTGGCTTACTGAATTTTACTTGAGTTGAATTTCTGAAGCTGTGGATTACGTGTAACTTGATATGTTGCTTCTTGGCGTGTTACGTTTTTGACATGAAGTGGGAAATTATTTTTATCTTAATTTTGTGGACAGTTCTTAGCCTTGCATTTTCGAAGGCAAGATGCCCCCTTCAGCTCCCAATTCATTAAGAGTTGCAAGGATGAAAACTTTCTAAGAGTTTAAATGAGCTCGAAAACCCTTGGGTGCTGCACCTTCTATCATCATTTGCTCATGACTACCTGTAATTCTGCCTACTGAAGTATCACCTCTCACAATTCATACTCAGCCACACCATCTCTGCAGTGGAGATCAGGTGTTCTGATTTCCAAGCTGCCATTGTTTCCTGCTCGAGGCAGTATTCATGCATTCATTTTTGAGGGCTAAGCTGCTTAGAGGTTTGCTGGTTTAGGACAGCTCTGGTTTCGTGGATGTTAAGGTAAAAATTTAAAGTTTTTGTAAGGATGCTGATCCTGTGATGTTTGTTATGAAACAAAAGGACTTTATTGTACCCAATTGGCAATGCCTTACCAGCTACAAAAAAATAAAAAAGCCACAAGGTTTTTGGAGTTCCCAGGTTAATTTGCATGGAGGAGGTGAAGCCCATAATGGAGAATTCTGTTGGGCAGCAGTGGCAGAGGGAGGTAGTTCATTCTGTTGCCTTTTCCAATTAGCCTTTGTTTACACTTTCTCCAGTCTTGTTGTCTCCCCCTCTTCTCACTGTTTGTGTGTTCACGCTCCTCTGCTCTGCAGTGTTTGTCCATTTTTGGGCAGATCCACCAGTTTCTGCTGGGCTGGAGCTTATGGATGGGATGAGAGGTGAACCTGAAATGGACCAATTCTGTTAAGTTGCACTTTCTATTATTTGTTGGAAGCTTAGATTGGTCAGTTCTACTTTGGCATTCTTTCTTCTGCTGCTGCTCCATCCAGGACGCTGCATGAAGCCAGTTAACGCAATAGATAATGACAAAACGAACCTGGCAGGAGAGAAATGAAAGCTTGTAAGGAGTGTGGTGCCTCACATATGATATTCCTGTTTTAGGGAAAAGGATTGGCAGCTTGACTAACTCCTTTGTTTATTCACTGGAGAAGTAACTTATGACTTTGCAATCTGGTTAATGTGCTTAATTTAGAACTGTATGTAAGTACTTGTAAATGAAATATTGATTTCAATTTTTAAAAGCCGTGAACTGTTGTTCTTTTTGTAAGCAACAGACAGATGCTAAATCTTTTTGGTTTTAATCTTGTTGTTTCTGTGATTGATATTTATGTTAGCTGTTTACCAGCAGTATGTCTTATTTTGGCCTCTACCCGTCTGAATACTGGGGAGCTACTTTTGTACTCAAGCACTGAGTAGGAATGCTGAAATCTACCTGGAATTGGTACTGGAGCATTGTACATTAATTTCTCCACTGCTGAATAATTTTACACTGTCTTTACTGGGAAAAAAATGGTAGCACTTAGAAACTTTTCCAGCTTCACTGTCTTGATGGTAGAGTCCATTTTCAGACTCATAAACTGAAATAAAATGTGATCTTTATATTTTGCACAGAGACAGAAGGTTGGAATCCAACTTCCCATCTAAGATGCATGAAATAGTGTTGTGGAGTTGTATGAAATTATACAGGAAGTTTCTACCTTTCAAATCTAGCTTACCTCAGTAATTGTGGAGAACTTTGCTCCAAGTCACTCAATTTGTTCTGAAAATCCTGCCTACCAATATTTGAAGGATTGATAGTTTCATATCACTGCCTTCAAGTTGTTGTTCTCTGTATTTTGGGGTAACTTCCTTGAGTCAATTCTTCATCTTTGAAAGTACAGGCATTCAAACTAAGGGTCAAATGATGGAACCAAATTGTGTTGTCATCTGATTGGGGATGGCCAAATCTTAGAGATAGTTATGCCATATTTTTTAGTGATTTAGATGATTCCCAATGAATCATACAGTTCATATTTACTGCAATGTTTAAGCATAGTTTTAAAGGCTATGAATAAAATAAAAACTGAAACTCAATTATGTAGTACGTGCACTACAAAATATAAAAAACATTTATGCTATAAACAGTAAATAGCTTTTCTGAGTTTGATGTTTTTACAAATCTAAATAATTCCATTAATTTTTTATCATTAATTTTTCATCTGGATTCTCTAGCATTTTTATACCAAGTATTACCTACTTTAAAAAAAGCCAAATGTAATCATTGCTATAAATATGGATTGTGTCTTTTATGGATGCTGGATTCTAAACTGCTGAAGATGTTTCCTTGTCTCTAGTTTTACTTATTCAAATATGATTTAAAAATTAATGACCTTGGTTTTGCTTTTTGATGATTTTTATTTTAAAATTTGATTATTATTTACATTGTAATTTTTGTATTTGATCTCAAAAAATTGTACCTGTCATAGTCAGAATAACATGATTTTTTTTAACTCTTTGGGAATGTTCAATTCTATCTGGTCTAGTGATTGGAGGGAAGTATTAAATTGCTTTTAATACTTAGTGAATGTAAGCATTCTGTATGAAACTGTGTTATGCTGAAGGCTCTGTGTTTGCATGTGCAATTTTTTTTATTTAATCTTGAGAAATGTAGAAAGCAACTTCTTCACTGGATTTGTGAAATCAGGAGTTTCGTAGTCAGCCTTTACGTCTGACTTTACTGCCAGATGCAGACCTCGAATATTGGCGCACATGTTCCTGATTAGTAACATTTACTGGAAAATAGTTATATGGAATTATTTTAAAACATTTAGCTGAAAGGGTAATTCTCCAGCTTTTTTTTTACAGAAAGTTAAAAATATGAATCATAGTAAAATTATTTATGTTTTGCCATAATAATTACCTATATGTCTTATGCTTGAAATCTGTTCGTATCTTATGTTCCTGGTTTTATTATTTTCTGTATTTTTAATTTTTTTTCCCCTCTTCATTTGTATATATTTATCAGCTACTAATATGGTTACTGTCAATGGGTACAGCTGGCATCACACTGAGATGTCAGGAACTGTGGTGACAGGACATGGAGGAATGGCTTTGAACTGAAAAGGAGTAGGTTTAGATGAGATATTAGGAAGAAACTCTTCCCTGTGAGAGTAGTGAGGCCCTGGAAGAGTTCCTCCAGAGAAACTGTGGCTGCCCCATCCCTGGAAGTGTTCAAGGCCAGGTGGATGGGGCTTGGAGCAGCCTGGGATGGTGGGAGGTGTCCGTGCCCATGGACCCCTAAATGTCCCTTCCAACCCAATGCATTCTGTGATTCTGTGTCCCATTTATCCAGCCGACCACCTGTGCAGGATCTTCAGCTTCACAGTGGTTTGCAGGTGTGATTACTAAGTACGAGATTCTAAAGACAAGTGCAGGCTCTGCTGCTCTTCTGGAGTTTCTGGTGTGCTCTTATTCCACGAGAACGGGTGAGTTTTCAGGTGGCTGCTCCGGGAAGTTTGTCTCGGCAGGTGCACAGTCACAGCCCTGACAGCAGCACAGATGAGCATCCTGCTCCTGAGACTAGCACAGGCACTGCAGCAGCATCCCTGCGGCAAAACTCCAAAACTCCCCTCTGCCCTGCTCAAAATTTCAGTCACAAATGTCCCTGAAATTTCTGCTGTGTGTTTTGCCACGTTCTCAGGTTATACGTGCACAAGCCCAAAGGAAAAAGAGCTGCTCGACGTGTGCTTCAGATCCTCGTTGCAATCAAGGGGCCCCTTTTCCTGTTTCTGCAAGCTGGGGAAAATCACTGAGGTTTTCCAGGTACCAGGCATGGCCCAGTGCCACACATCATTATGCAAATCTAGGGCTCAGAGCAACCTTGATAAATGGCGTGTTGTGTACAAATAAATAGTTAACATTTCTTCTTCCTCTTTCTGTTTTCATAGAACCCCTTTGTGAGCATCCCAGAAATGGCACATATCCAGTGAGTTCCTGATACCTTCAAGGAACACTTTCTCTCCAATTAATTATATCCTTAATTTAATGGCTTCTGACAATAAAGTATTTTGGGCCCCCCTTTCCCAATGGGTAGAAATCCATTCTGGTTTTAAAAGTGTTAGGCTATGGGCTGTGCCAAGAAATTCCCTGGCAAACAACTAATTATGTCCACAGACAAAGTCTGACAAAGAAACTGCTTCAAGCCACAAGTCAGAGGCTTAACCATTGTTTGTGTGAAGTTACTTTTCAGCTGGTGATTGGGGCTGTTTGGGAGGGAATGTGGCTGGGAATCAGAGTCCTTTGTTCGGGACACAGGCCCTGCTTTAGCCAGCTTATGGAGCCATCCGTAAAATGGCCTCTTTGCTTTCACTTAACAGGATGGTGTTCACCTTTCTGCTCTGCTGAGCACCATTTCATGACTTCACAGCCCAGGAATTAAACCCAACGCACAAAAAGCAGCTTTGCCAGTAATTGTCTGCAGATTAAATTGAAAGCCTGTTCTCATACCGTGTATCGGAATTGTATCAGACCCGCTCCTCGGTTTGCGCGCTTGTTCCTGTCAGTAGGAGGAGGCTGCTGGAAAATGTTGCAGTCCTTGGAAGCCTGTCCCTCAGTGATTCGATGAAAGTGCTGGGGATTTTGCGTGTTCAACATGGTGTCAATTCTGTTGTGTTTCATAATGAAAAAAAAAAACTTAGTCCGCTAGTAAGACACCAAAGTGTCTTAGTGGTGGCAGCTACTGCCACTGGCTCTATTTTATGCTGTGACTTCTAAATTCCCACTGTCAGAGTGTTTGGCAGGTTGAAATTTTGATTTTATTTTTGTCCAAAATTTTGAGCAATGAACAAAACTCAGATTTTTAAATTTTTTTTAATTAGTTACATTTGTGTAGAATAATCCTGGCTGGTTTAAGATATGCCTTTTTCCTTTCACTTTTGTGCATTATGTTTTTACGAGTGGAGAGTATAAAGCTATTAATTTCAGGAAGAAAACATTTAAACATAACCCGATTAAAGAGCCAGTCAGTTTCTGCTGGGGTGGATTTATGTATTTCTTTCTTCTGTTTCTATTTTCTCCTGACTGTTTACTGTATAACTGAATTGTGCAACTGCTCCATGAATTCTCGACTCAGAATGTGCTGCACCCTGCTTTTTGCTTAAAAATTTTATCTCACCACTGCCTGTCCAGCTGGTGTAGCTGATGAATAACAGTTTGGGGCTCACCATCCCTTTTAAAATTTTGCAACCTCTAATTTCTCATTAACAACAAGCTTCATGGTTGCCAAACTTATCCCACCAATCTTTCAAAGACCAGCATGTTGTCACATTAGTCAATATAATCCTTGCACAGTTTCTGTAAAGATGTTATGTCTGAAAGTCATCTTGAAACTTGAGTTTAGGGCCATCATCAGTAAAGATGCAAAGAAAACGTGGATGTACCTTCACATTTCTTGATGCAGGAGAATCTGGGGAAAAGTTGATTGTAATGCATTCAGCCTCAGTCATGTTTTGCAAATGACCCTGCACCGATTTTATGTTTGGGGTTTTTTTAAATGAAAAATGCCAAAGACCTCTCCTTTCAGAAGAATAGTCTTTAATGACCAGACAGCCTTTGGAGTGAGTGTTTTTTAACATTAAGACTTTCATTCCTCCAAGTTTTAAGATATTCTTATGAAACAGTAAATCAGTGGGATAACACTGAATCATTAAAGAGTGGGTCAAGAATTAAAGTACTATTTTGAACTGCACACAGCTTTCTAGTCAGAAAAGAAGATAGACTTGAAAATTAAATCCAGGCTAATTGTCTTCTATTAATATTTTGGTTTTTTAAAATAAAAGTATTAAATTATTTGCTGAAGAAAAAAAAACCCACCTCACAACACTTGAGGAGATATCTTGTGCTTGCAGCACCAGCTGCACAGCCTCCTTGTGGCACCTCATTTTTGTTCTCAGCCTGTCTTTGCCAAGGGGATCTGGTTAGGAAACTGAAACTACCAGTCCAATGAGAACTCGATCTAAAATGCTGTTACCTTAAATGCCACAATATCAGGGCAGTACATACATGTCCATACACGTTATTCCACACCAGACTTCACTGCCTTTTAATTTTTCTTTCTCTTTCTGCTGTTGCTAACATGGTACATTTGCTCCTTCCTTCTCAATCTCAGTCTGATTCAGCCTTTGTTTTCCCTTCACATGACCAGCACTCTCACTCAGGCCCTTATCATTTCATGTCTTGACAGCTCCAGTCATCTTCCTTCTAGTCTCAACAAACACTGGCTTGCAACATGTGTATCTTTGAAAACATTTTTCATCTTGTTATGCTGGTGTTCCATTGTTCCCTCTCTTGTGCTGTGGATTATTTTCTTTGAGATTCTAGACCGCACCTTGCCGTCTCCTATTTGCTTGCACTGCTGACTGTATGGCATCTGCAGAGCCAATCCTTATTGCCCTTTCATGTGTCTCCAGCAAGCAGCTTTAAATTTCCCCCTGTGGTATTTAACGTGTGGTATTAACTGAAAATCCTGAGTGCTATTTCATTGTCCTTTCATTCCTTCTTAATTGGGACCTCTAAATTCTGCTGCAGTTTGACTAGATAATAACAGTGCTAACCTGACATAACATTTCACAAAGAATTCTTGGCTACTACCAAACGGCGCTGAATTCAGCCAGCACTAGAGTCAGCGTGGGTCTTGTTAAATACACCACAGTCATATGCCTGGAGTTAAACTTACCCATTGCAGTACTGTGTGCTAAAACTTACCAGGAGAGTGCTGCAGCTGAATGTCCCACCCATATCAGTCCATCTAATGCAATTTCCTCTGTCTCCGAGTGCTGATTTCCATTACAGTGCGGGACACTTACAATCAGGCATTGCAGCATTGAATGGAACAACACTGAAGCCCTTCTGAGGATTCTGGCATAAATCTCATCTGAGAAAGAGAATTAGGGTTATATTTTCAAGGATCTAGGAGTGCCCAATGGTTAAGATAGGCAAATATTAGTATTTCCAAGGAAGTATAAGCAGCTTCTATAGTTTCTATATAATTTGCAGATTTCCCTTATTTCTAGGTCCCTCTCCTCAGTTTCTGCTTGCCTGTGAAATCCCACAATTCTGTAAGAGGCAAAATATTTGGGTGATGAGCAAGTGGAAGGGAAACTTACCTAATTATCTACTTATGTATCACAGGGGCTTTGGGCTACTTCATTAGATGTTCATTAGTTCATGTTACAGTTGATACCAAGTTAATCCTCTTAGAATTTGGTATGTTACACAGCTTTGGAAGGGATAATGTGGGAGGCTTCTGGAGGAGCAGTTTGTAGCCCTAGATTGCCGCAGAATATTTCTTGCTGTCTTCATTGCAAGCTGGGAGAAGGAAGCCGTGGTGTCCCAGGGATCATGAAAGAGATTACATTATTAGAGAAAACAACAGTGTTTTTGTTAGAAGCACATGTACTACCACTAAACAGCAATGTGTTGAAGTAAATTTCCAATATAGGGTGATGGCAACTTCCTAGATTGTTTGTTTTAGTTTTCATCCTGCTTGACCAGGGAGACTGGACCAGATGCCCCACAGTGATTCCTTCCAACCTTACCCATCCTGTGATTCTGTGATTCCTAAGTACCTATTTCTTTTTCTAACCAATGACTGCATGATTCAGGTAATTATTTCCCAGGTGCAAAAACCTTAACTTTCCCTTCTGATTTAATTTTGAAGAGGGAATTGCATTGAACTTCTCTTAAGCAATTTAGTTGAGATTTCTGTTTAATCTGGACAAAATAATCATAGAAACTGATTTTGGTTAATCACTACTACACCAGAGCAAATTTTGATGCATTTAATTTGCAAGTGTATAACTACTGTGTGTCAGTGGTTTCTGTTAATTTGTTATTGTGAAAAAACCTAGAGAAAAATTAGTTTGAAATTTAAATGTGCAGATAAGTATTGGATGAAGAGTTAGTATGAAAAGTAGAAATTAAGGAAAGCATGGCAATAAAAATGGTGGGATAAAGGCTGTCTATAAACATTGCCATGTGTTTAATCACTAACAAATGCTTCTGTTAATAGTCTGCAAAGTTTTTATTGTATTCTGAGAGTATGCAAAACTGCATTAGAAAGTGTTTGTATATAAATTTAGCATATTTAAAGAAACATTCCTGAAAGAATATTTGGGATTGAAAACAAGATTTGTAGACAATGTGACAACTGTAAGAAGGATGTCTTGTGAAATGGACCTTTATTAAGCCTGATCACCACAAAACAAAGATCCAATTAAGGCATTGAAAAGATGAAGAAAGACCATCTGTGAGGGAATTTGCCACAGATCTAATGATAAGCTAATTTTTCAGATAAAGCGGGTACTTTACTTTGCAGGGGGTGGAGTAGAGAAGTTAGAAATCATTTTAGATTGCATTTTTGCCAGGAACATGAGCAAACTGGATAAAAGCAATGGACACAATGCTTGCAGGTCAGTTTAACGCAAAGTTATAAACACATTCTTTCTTTCTAGATAGTGACATTGCGTTCCCCCTTGTTTCTGAAAATGCCTGGAGGTGTGGAGGTGTACTTCTCGCCCTGAGGTAAGAAATTGCCAAAAGTGGCCGTAAGCACTAAACCATTTTGTCCCAGAGGTTATGTTAGTGTGCATGGCATAAAGTTTCATGTGGTGGAGCAGAGGTAGCTCTTGCATTGCTCAGCTGGAGAGTGTTTTCTACTGAAAACCTGCCGAGTTAATTTTGTACAAACAGAGGTAGATATAGTTTATTTCATTCATTTTTTTTTACAGATAAGTTTTCAGATTCCTGCAAGCAATTCCTTAACCAAGAAAAGCAGGTTGTAAATGTATAACTGCAGAGAGAACTAATTAGGAACAAGGTTGAGTGGTGATTAGAGGGCTTCAGATGGCCTGGTATCACAGGGTATCCTCATGGCTTGCTCTGTTACTGTGGCTACACGAAGGAGGCTGCTGACAAAACCAAAGACATTGGTTTAGAACTCAGCCTGGGTTAGGTGAAGGTAACAATGTGGTATTGAAGTGCTTCCTTAAGTGCTGAGCTTTGCCCGTGCAGATTGATAAGTCATGTAAACAACTGTTCGATTTGTAGATGAAAAGGTTCCAAAACTGCCCCATTTCTAAAAGTATGAGATTTTCTCATCACAGAGATCTTTGATCCCATGTATTTTGTGTGAGCAGCTGTGTTCAGCATGATCAGGACCAGTAACTCTCCTGAATGTTATCCAGATCTTGTCTGTCTGAAGCTGATCAGGAAAATTAAAGGTATTAGGCCTACGTATGTCATTGAAGAATTTTAAATCCCACCTCTTGTCTTATATCCCCTTCTCTTCAGTGAGCTTTCCTAAAGAACTTTAACTGCTTTAGCTTACATTAACATTGTGTATTTCTGGAGCAAAGAGCTTGCTGTGTGGTTCTGTATTCTGTAATCAAGAAAAAAGGACTTCAAAAGCACAAGTAGAAGGACCCTGCTATGGGATAAAGAATGATGAAATATATTCTATAAAGAACTTACGTTTGATAATAAACATTGAGATACTTCATCTCTGTATATAAAATCAATACCTTTCTGATCAAATCATTCTAATTTTTAATGATGTTAATTAAGCCTACATGCATCCCATTTTTTGCCCCATTTTTTTCAACTTCTGTAGTTACATTATTTCAAAGGTGGCTCTAAATATATCTGAGCCTTTTTAATTGACTTCTTTATTTTATCTAAGCTTTTCAGGTATGGTTAAATATGTTTTCTGTGCTAGTCAAGACTATAGATGCCCCCTGCCACGACAGGACTCATAACTAATCCAGTATTTGCTCATCAAGTGAAAAAATTTAGTATTACTGTGAAGTAAGCTGCTTAAATACTTTGTTTCATCCGTCTGCTTTTTTTTTTCCCTTTTCTTCTCAAGATGCAGGCACATCCAGATCACAGCTGCTTTTGATCCTGTCAGCTATTGAACCAGGTTTAACAGAGAGAGAGGTACGTCCATGAATAATGCTTGGACCTTGATTTCTTTGCCCAAAGTGTATCTCTTTATTTTAGTATGTTTTGTTTTGCTTTCCTCTTACCTTCTTGATATAATGGGAGTATCTTTAGGACAACCCTATTGCTGAGTGTCTCTGCTCAAGTTGATGAAATCAAGAAGCAGTGCAGGACTCATTCATTCAGATAAAGCTGTAGAACCTGTCTCTGAAGCTTTCCCACCCCCAAAAAATGTGTTGCTTGCAGCTGTTTTTAGGTACAAAGCCTCAGTTCTGACCTTTGTGAGGAAATAATGAATGGTAGACAGTTAGAGGCCAAATGCCAACCATATTTGTTACCTTTTGCAATACTGCTTAAGTCAATTAAGTTTGTGAGAGCCCTGAAACAGTTCTTAATCCAGAGGTGGCTGTAGACAGAAATTGCACCATCTTTCGTAGCAATTTTGGTTTGTGGTTGGCCAATCTGTGAGCCACAGTAGTCACACTGGATCCAAAAGTGTTGTTGTGGATTGGGTTAATGTCACTAAGGGCAGAGACTGGGCCTGAAGAGTGTGTGTGCTCGTATCTCTGTTATTTATCTGTTACATGTTCTCTATATAACAGTCTGTCCTAATGTATTCCCCTATTTCCTGCCTTTTCCCAGTCCTCAGCGATGATAACAGCCATGCAGGCCTTAAATCACACCATGTAATACAATTATTTGTTCTGTTCTGAACATGCCTGATGGGTTTTTATTAACCCAGTGGCCTCTAGCTACCAAAGCACATGCAATATTCCGTAATATAAAAACAGTGGACACCTTGCTGGCGTTTAATTAGTGTCAGTATTGGACCTATGTAAAGTCCAGACTGCAAAAAGAAATGTGTTTTGTGCCGTGCACACACAGTTTTGATAGCCAAAGAAATGGGGTTTTTTTTAGGAACAATTGCCTTAGACACAACAAATGAGATCTATTTTCCAGTTTGGATGCAAGTTCTTAGTCATTGAAGAGAAAATGGAAGGGGCTTGCTGATAAATGATCCTATCAAAAGAAAACTCAAAATAGAGGAATTGCATTTCTGTGCTAGTAGAAGCTGGTACAAGATCTGTTTTGTCTTATTTTAGAAGCGACTCAGACTTTTAGTGCTGGTCTCCAAGATGCCTAGCTCAAAATTTGCTGTCAGTAAGCCTACTGGCATTTTACAAGCAAAGATGATCCCTACCAATTTCAGATAATGCGCTTAAACCTATAGTCCCAAAGAAAGACTTGTTGTTTAATAGTAGTAATCCTTTAATTGACTGGGTGTGGAAACACCACAGGGTCTCCTCTGGGTTCCCTGGTGAGAGGCTTTCTGTATAATCTGCTTTTTTAAAAAAGCCCTGTTATAAAGTTCGGTAAGTTTTTAATCTATTCTTTGAATGTATATAAAGCTACTGTGCTCAACACATGTAATGGTACAAATGCACTTTATGCAGTAGATTTTAGGAGAAAGTATTGGATGAAATAAGAGTTAAACAGAAGCCAGCAGAAAGTTTTGTCCATTGGGAGAAAAAGTGTTTTAGAACTGTATATAGAGCAAAAATAATTGTTTGGGGAAGGGGAGTAGAGGATAAGAGTATAGATGTCTTCATCTTTATCAACATTAGTCACCTAAGACATTTAGAGGAAGCATAAAGCTCCAATGCTTCTGTGTCTCTCAGCCCCTGATGCCTTGTCCTTCGGGCTCCAAAGTCATTCCAAGTGTCCTGCAAGCAAGTGTGACATACTTGTAATATTAAAATGCTTACTAAGAATACTGTTTGCTGTCCTGCCTTTCTGAGCACCTGAGAGCTGAATTAGACTGGGAATAACCAGCAGCGTTTTTTGACACACAGCAGGTTGAACCAGCAGAATAATAAAATTATCCTGGCTATCAGCAGCTGGAAACATTACATTAACTTAGAAAATCTCATGCAATATCTGCCAAATGTGTGATGGTATTGCAGCACATAAAAGTGCACTGAATTGTACCTTATTTAGAATAAAGTACATTAATACCTTCCTTGAAACTTTTTTTTGCGATGTAAGGTATTTACAGGTAGTGAAAGTGTTCTTTCTTCATACTCCTGGAGTTTTAAAGCTCAATTTATTTAATAATTGCTTATTTCAACTGGAACTCCCATAGCAAGCTTGTAGTAGGAGGGGCTGGATCTAATTTTAAAACTGGAAAGAAGTACTTTAAGGACAGAAATGATTCTTGGTAAAATAGGGCAAACATTCAAGAAAAGCCACCACCACAATTTTAGTTTTGGTTACTTTTTGTGACTAAATTTCTGCATTTGTAACTAATTTCTGCCTTGTAGAGAACTTAGGGAAAAATGTTGCTATCTCTTTCTTTCTGTTGATCTTTTGAAATATATTTTAAATAAATGAAATACGCTAGTTTCTCTCAATGTAAATCAAGACGGAGTAAGTATATTCAAAAGCATCAAACTTTTGGTGCTCTTAACCTTTTCTCTATTATTCTCTCTTATTTGTTATTTTAAACACTCAGGCATGTTTTTTTCTTGGCCTCATAATTCTGCATATTAATTTATTTTTTTATTATTGGTTTTTTCATTTGTCCTATTTTGAAGACTTTCCATTAAATCCCTAACATATATTTTAACAACTGAAGTCTTTAACAGAAAGAATAATTTTAAACTTATTTTCCTTTCTTTTAGTGATACTTTATGTTCTTTTTCTCAAATGCATATGTAATTTTGCTCTAGCACTTTTCCTGGAATTAACTGTTAATTCACTGTTTAACATTCCATGTCTGTTCAAGTTACTTCTGCCAAGGTGAGGTATTTGAAGAGAAATGAGAGTATAATTGGATCCTCAGTTTTCCATGCTATAGCATTGCAAGGAGGCAAGGTTTTTATACTCTAATGATAAATATGTTAAGGGAGGCATCCATTTTAGAAGTTATTGATTCTATAGGAATACGCTGGGTTTACAAGCTGATTTGGGAAAAAGTTTCAATCATGCCAAAGAACCAGCAGGAAAATCCTTATATGAATGTTATGTGCATCTTAATTCCATTTCAAACATTATTTCCTGGCTATCACTGAAGTTGGGGTTAGCAAAGGGAGAAAATTCTTCTGTTGGGGGCACACGTGGTACAAACTCTGTGCATGCTCTTTACGTACAGAGATGGGGCATTATTCTTGATTGTGTGGCAGAATCACAAATTTGGAGAATAACAGGATCGATGAGGTTGGGAAAGACCTGTGAAGTCATCGAGGCCAACCTGTGAGCCATCACCAGTGTGTCAACCACACCATGGCACTGAGTGCCATGTCCAGGCTTTCTGAAGAAAATTTCTGACATTACAGAAGTAAAATGAAATTTTCATTTTTCATCTCTTTTTTTCTTTTTCTTTCCTTTCTGCCACTCTCACATTTCATGACAAAACCAGAGACTTTGTAAGCTGAAAGAAGTCGAGGAGGGAGTTAAAATGAGGGGAAGGAAAGAGAGAAGCTCTCAGAGTAGAGTGCAGGGCTAAAGGGTTGGAAGGGGATTAGTTTTATATTTGGGTAAATGAAATCTAAGTTAGTGGTTATATTTTGGTGGGGGTTTTTTTGAGTGTCTATCACAGGAGAAAAACAAATCATAGTGGATCTTAAATTTTCTTCCCTTCTGTTTGTGTCCCCCAAAGTGCTGTTCGTCTCACAGAGAGTTACCTGAACTAGATATACAACTCCTCTGCAGCCATTTCTTGCCATGCCAGGCATTCAGATGCCCGTGTTTGAGGTCAGCTCTGCTGTGGCACAGCCACATAACTTTTAGTCAGACTGCTGTGAAACACTCAGGTTGTGAGACAGAGCTGTGAGGAGTCCCACCTGCAGCCCCCAGCCTTACACCTCTGCCTGCTTGCTCAGGAGCTGCATTTAAACCAGGGCTTTGGATTCCTGCCTTGGTCTGGCACCTGCCTCACTGCTACAACCTTGTCAGGCAAGCTGGACTCTTGCCCAACTCTGTCCCCGCCACTGGCCCTGCTTTGCTGTCCCTGTTTGAGCAGTGGGGACTGTGTCGGCGAGGTCACTGCCCTGCCTGCCGTGCTGCCACCCCCCACGCCTGGCTGGCCTTCCTGCACCGAGCAAGGACAACTGGAAACGTGACATCTTCAGACAGGACGTGTTTCGAAGCCGAGAAAGCACTAGAAACATTTCTGACTGCTTATCTCTCGTTTGTTGGGCAGCTTGCTGGTGTGCCTGTTGTTCAATGTGCTGCTCAGCCTCAACAAGTTCTACTCCTTTCTAACCACGGAGGAAGAGTCATCCTGGTCTCCTGAATTGTTGTAAACAAAATGGCAAATATACAAATAGTAAATGAGCCTGGACCATTTGGTAATTTAGGTAAAAGCCTCTGTGAAATACATGTAGACATAGAAAAGAAAAGCATTAAGTCCAAGGTATGTTCTACCACAAGTTATGAGGAAAAAATTAAGTCCGATGTAGTGAGTAGCCATCCCCCTTCTGTGCAATGATAGCAGAAGTCTAGGTGAACAGGAACTACTACTCTGGATGTTTTTCATTCCTATTGACTAATTTAGGGGAAATCCCTTACAAATCAGCATTTTAATTAAATTTTTAACGTAAAGCTTTCTAATATAAGCATAGTTGATTTAATATAGATATGTCTTGTGCATGTATTTTCGGATTAATCATAAATTTGTTTTCTGAAAGTTGGAATTCTACATGTTGAAACATGAACTTTTTGCGTGCCAGAAAGGTGAATTTTTGAACTATGCTGCTCTTTGTAGCTGTAGAGAAGCAAAGAAACTATGCAGACACATGTCTGTTTATGAATGTACATACTGCTTGGAGGAAATGCCTCAATTTGTACTAATTCGAAACTGTTTGTGAAACATGCCTGCAATTGGTACTCTTGTCCTACCCTTAAGTACTTAATTGTGGTCATCTTTTATGATTCAATCCTGGAACCTGCAATAATTAGCCACGTTTCATCTGTCTCTGTGTCCATCTGTCCTCCTATCACCAGGAACATATTCTTGCTACTGGCTCCTCATCCATTGCCAACCAATCTCCCTTATTTCTCCCCCATCTAAATAGTTTCTGGTCAATATGCCATACCCAACTGCCTCATTTCTTTCCTTATTTCACTGGCCACATTGGCTTATGCTTCATCTCGAATTATTGGGTTGACAAGTGAGGAATTTGAAGCCAATATGAAACACTGTGTTTGAGTGGTTCATGGCACATCAGGATGACCTGGATTGTGTTTCATTTCAGTCAACAATAAGTCATCTGCTGGTGTGTATAGGAGCTGCTGTATGTTGTGTTTTACTCCAAAAGCCCTTTTCAGCTCTGTGTTAGACACAGGAAAGCAAGAGAGATCTGATTTGCAGTCATACATCTTTGAGAAGGACACATCTGCTCTGGTGTTTAATAACTTCCCCCTGTCATATAGTTTTCAGTCTGTAAATGTTTTCCAAGACATGAATCAATTATCTTTTCAGGGAGATATGAATAGATTGCAGGATAGGTGTTGCTGTGCATTCTTGGCATTCTGAAAAAGCGTGTGTAATAAGTAAAACTGCCGTGTGTACCCTCTAAATCTTAAGGCAAAATTTATAATTCTGGTCGTAAGTTTACATTCTGTTTGAAATACTCCACAAGAGGTAGCAAATAAAGTAGTTCCATGAACACCTGAAAAAAACCCCCTCAATTTGTGCTCTTGGGTATAATTGTTTTTATGTTGCCCATGCAGTAGAAACAGCAGACAGCTGACATGTTGTGGCTTACTTGTGTTCACAAACTTTTTTCAGTACTTCTGTGATCCACGGTCTTGTTCCAGGAGAAGTTCCCACTGAACCATTCCTTTTCATTTTGAATATGTGTGGTGGTAGGCTGGATTCCATTTTAGAAAAGTGACTTTTTAAAAGGCCCTCTGTCAATGCAAGGTGTTGCTTTCAGATTACAGTTTTCACATAAAAGTTCTTTATCTACCAGCTCTGCAAACTTGCTCTGGTTACCTGGAGTCAAGGTTGGGCAACCTTCAGTAGTAAAGACACATCAGACAGGATGGAGGTACCAGTCACAAAAATTGCTTCACACTGCTTGCAGACCTGGGGCACTAATTAACAGTTCTGTTAATGATACATGAGACAAAGCAGCCAGGTAAATAGATGAGACTAAATGCACGGAGAGCACAAGTTTATGGTGGGAATGCACTACTTCCATAGAAACACTTCTCTGACTGCATTTCCATTTTAGTCTTATTAGTTTAGTTAGGAATGACAATTCTGCCATTTTAAAATCTGCCTGACAGAAAATGAGCAGGGGTGGGAAGAACCTCATGGAAGGAGAGGGCAGGATAAAGGCAGAGCAGGGTACAGGTATTCCCTGGCGCATGGATTTTTGTACACACAGCATGAGTCAAAGCCATCAGGGTCCTTAAGTCTCCTGGATCCCTTCACTCCTGCTAATTCCACTTCTTAAGTGTGTGGGCAGCAGCAAGCAAGGAGACATTTTGCTGCTGAAGAAGAGGGAAAATCTGCTGGGCTTTACTCGGAGCCACATGAAAAGAAGGAGAGCCTGCTTCTTCGTGATGTTACTTGTCACTGTCTAAGCACGTTATCCTCTGTGTGTGCTAAACCATTTGTTTTCCATGCGTCATGGCTCTGCAGCATGGGAAATAACATAAAAACTCGTATTACAGTCTTAATGTCTGAGGAGAGTTTCTGACTATTAGCTGAATTGGCACAGATTTCTTTTTCTAGTTCGCTCCATGGACTAAAGGCAATTAGGGAAAAACAGGATCACAGTTTATTTTTCTCACAGGTCTGTAATAGGTGCGGGAGCTTATCTGCTGGCGGTTCATTAGATCAGGGTGTTTTGGCAGCAGCTTTTGTGTCTTACAAAAGCTGTGCCATATGGGATCCCAGCTACCCTGACTTTGGAAAATGCCCCTAAGTCTTACACAGCAACAGACTGTTGACACATTGCATTTTATACCTGCCAGGGTGCTCAGAAATCATGTTTTCCCAAACATGTATGGACTGCTGAAGAAATATAATGCCCGTTTGAAGCAACACTGAAGATGTTTCAGATAGACCTACTGTTTGCATCACAGCTGGTTAGAGAAGGATTCCTGTACATCTGCCATCTGCCAAAGAGGATAATGTGTTTTGTAACTGGCATTTCTTATTAATATTGTAGGCAGCAAACCTTGCAGATAGGGCAAGAAAAAGAAATGGGACTCATGGTCTGATCCTGACTGCTGGTGTTTTGTGCAGCCCTGGGAAATTGGCTTAAGCTGTCTGGCCTACTGACTTCTTGCATTGTGTAATCAGAATAATTTTGTACTACTTTGTCATCCTCTGGTGGGGGGAAAAATGCTGTATGTCTGTGTAAAACATGCTGTGATGAAAAGCTGCCTATGCACTAAAGCAATTAACACCCTTGTAGAAAAATTCAGTTGCATCTTCAAAACTTCAAACTGAAGTGAGCCTCACTTACAAGGGAAAGGGGACCTTGACGATATTCCTGCTTATCACTTGGTTCCTATCATCATTGACAGCAATGTTGACTGTGACTCTGCCTGCTTTTATGGTCAGTCAGTATTGCTGAGCTCTGTGTTAGAAGAGAGTGAAGCAAAGGTCACTGCCTTCCGTGTGAGCTCTCCAACAACCATTTCTCACAGCCCCTTCCCTCGAACAGCACTGCTTCCCCACAGAAACCCGCAGAGAGCAGGGAACTGCTTTGTAGCAGTTGGTATTTAGACTGCAGCTCAAGGCTTTGAGATTCTTCACCTGGCACTGATGATATCTTTGTAGCTCGAGCTCCACAACCCCCGTGGAATGTGCCAGAGGAGCTGTCTGTGAAGCAAACACACGCCTTGCTTCTTGCTGGGGTGTCGTGGTGCACTTAATGCCGTGTGGTTATCTTGGGTGATAAGGCATTTGGCAGAGAGAAAAGACCTCTGTGGGGATAGCAGAGAGAGGGGCTTTTTGCTGTGAACTCGTGTCCCCCTGCTTTTTTGCAACTTTTTGTCTGTTGGTGAATTTTAAAGAAGCCCTTGAGGATTTGGCACAGAATAAAAGCAATGTGCTGGCTTCCCTAGCACAGACTATCCCTTCACCTTCCTGCACACCCAAACCTGGGGTGTGCTGCTTGTTTTTCCCGCAGCTGGACCAGAGAAGGAACTCTCATAAGGCACAGTGAACTAGAAATTGTTAGTATTCTGAGAGTCTGTCTTCCCTGACGTTCTGTTAAAGATATTTCTGTAAAATTCTCTCCAACCATTACAAGTAACCAACATTTTATAATTGGTGCCACAAGCAGCTTAAATGGTTATCCAGCACTGTAGTACCTCGTGCAGACTGATCTTCAGAAGCCATCAGTTTGTTCTGATGGACTTGGACATACCCATGAGGAGTAGGATGCAAGCTGGATTTACTACCAATTTCATTGTCAGCATTGCTGAAACTATCTTGTCAAACTGACAGCATTCTGCCTCTTTTCTGTGTTTTGTGTTTAATAAGTACATAATCTGTATGAGGGGGTACTGTTATTTGGAAATCAGGAGTTGATTTGTATTATTTACTTATTTGAAAAATCTTTACATCTGTTTTTGCCTTGTTTTAAGTTCTGATATAGCAAAGGATGTTTCTCTTCAGTATAAAATCCTGCCAGTACCTATGACCTGCCTTATTTGCTTTTCTACAGCCAATAATTTTACTGCCACTAATTATGTGGCAGTAAACTATCTTTTTTATCAGAAAACCTAGTGTAAGAGGTATTCACTAACCATTTAACACCCACAGCAGATTTACAGCAACCGTAGTTTTGGCAGTGCTACCAATACATTTTCATGGTTTATCACACAATAAAGCTTTGTTAGCTGCCTTTGATAATTCTGGCATAGGCTATTACATGGTAGAGAGGGGCAAGAACACCTGGAGCAAGGAGAGTGAACAGGAAGTGGAATTTCTGCCTAGAGCAGGCACCTCACGCTGCACAAGCTGTAACGCTGCTGTTACCAAAGGCTCTTTAGTGCAAGCAATAACCAGACAACTCAACAGCTCCATTTCTACTGTTCTTCCCAGCCCTGGGCCCTTATGAATCCCCTGCAGAGGTCAGGTAAAGCCCCTGCCTTGCTCTCACAGCTGGGCCCTAGAGTTACAACTGATACACAATGGAAAACAAGTGGACAGCCAGAGGGAACTTCTCCTTCAGCCTGGGTGGGAATTTGGGCTGGTGTCTGTCTGTGCAGTGGCCACACAGCATTAGCTGTGCCAGAAATACAGATTTGTATGGACATTGCAGAGACACCATCACAGCAGAGCTCTTTAGGTAGGGGCAGTTTGACTGTGCTCTTGCCCTGTTCTGTAGCTAGTAGGTCAAGAAGGCAGCTAGAAATAACCAAAAGCAGTCGGATTTCACTTTTACTGGGCATAAGTTGCTAAGCAGATACTTTTGGTATCTTTAGTACATGTATTCAATCCCTCAGGTTTGTTCAATGTTCTCAGTGCTGTCTGCCCTTGAGAAGACCTGGAGGTATTTGAGGTCTCTGGGAGTGCTGAGGTGTTTCAGAGCTAGCCCTTAGTAACTGTGTTGGTCTATTTCCCTTTGCTCTATTGAAATGGCCTCCCTGTTGCTACAGGCCGGGGTAGCTCAGGTGCAAGCACAGACATGTGCCTGTGTTAAGTGTTCATGGATAGATAGATCCTCTTTGGAATAATTGCTTGCTCTATATTAAAATAAGAAACGGGCTGGAAAATTAAACAGTGAGTGAGAAACCAGTAGTTGATCTGTAGTAGAGTTGTGATTGCTCAGGTACATTTTAGAATAACTTCTGGGCTGTAAAGAGTTCAAAACGAACTCTGAAATCTGTTGTGCAGGAAATAGTCGTGCTAAAAAGTTTGTATGGGGTAATGAGTCCTGACTTTGTTTCAGAGAATTCTCCAGTGTTTGTTCATGAGTCATTGCAGAATAAACCTCTGGACGTTTTACCTGCTCAGATTGTTATACCCTTCCAACCCCCTCAGCTTTCCATACGTGTGATAAGTCAGCATCAGCATTTTTGATGTTTCTCTTTGCAGTGGCAGCTGCAGCCTGGGGACCTCTCTGTGTTGGTGCCACAGCTTTGCTCTGTAACCCGTAACCTCCCTGCCAGGCTTTGTGCAGTCCTGCCTCCTGCAGGGCTGGCCTTCCCTTGTACCCTGTCCAGATAAAGCTCTCTGCTTGATTTTGTTTTTGCATCCTTTGGATCCAGAGACCTACTTACAGCTGGGAAGGCCTGACTTGCTGGTTTACTTGATCTTATTCTGATGTGCAGTCATGTGCCTGTGGATCAAGGGCAGGCTCTGTGATCTGTAATTGGCATCCAGTTTTGTGGAAGGGGAAAGGTTCAGGCTCCCAGGGCTGTCTGGGTTTGTCTTCATCTGATTGAAACAATGAATGTATGTTGGTTTGTTATTACTCCTCGAGCAATTCTATGTCCCCAAACTTACTTCAATCACAGAAAGATTCTCCAGTACGAACAAGCTCTGGAAGTTTCTTTTCTGGTAATGTTTGCTATGAGACTTAACCAGTGACGAATTCATCGATTACCAGTCCTCTGCTAATCCTCTTGGAACATGACAATTATCACTTCTAATATCACATAAACATTGAGCTATGTTCACAAAAGTTTGTCATCTCTACCTCTTCCCTGGTTGAGCTTGGGAGAAGCAAAGAAAATTCCACTGCTATTGAGGAGGAGGAAGAAAGTGGAATTCCTGCTTTTGCAGCAGCTGCTGGTACCAAGGAGTGAAAAAAGTTGATGGCTCTGGGGCCGGGCTGGCTGCTGCTGGCTAGGGAAGCAAAGATTTGTGTGTTTTATGGGGACACACAAATACCGCTTTACCCACTCCTCCCGTGTCAATTGAAACTGGAGAAGCCTACAGAGTTCCTCAAATCCCTGACATTAAAAAAACCAAAAGAAGGTGCTAAGCCCATTTTCCTTGAAACCCCATCCACAGTGGTGTTATATTTTGTGTGGCTTTGTTAGTGTTTTTTTAAGGGGCAGTAAAGCTATAAAATTGTTCTCCTACTTCGCATTTTTGGAGTGATAGGATTTAACATGAAATTCTGGTTTGTTTCACCCTTTGATAGCCCGTCCGAGTGATTTACACAAACTTTTACAGAGGCACCACCATCTCTGGTGCTTTGTTAGGAAGCCAAATCCCTCCAGGTGGCTTAGACAGATGCTCGCACCTCGGCTACGCCCTGGTTTGTATACTGCTCTAATAGTTACTAATTACCTATTCAATGTCATTACCACGTTTCTGGTTTTGGCACAGAACTACAGAGCAAGTTACAACAGTCACACAGAAACACCGCTGTGTATTCTGCCAACGCCAGAAAATAACAATTGTTAGGGTGCTTGCAAGGTATGCTGAGCAGTCAGAGTGTGTACTCAGCTCTTAGAATGTCTGTTTGTTTTGGGCTTTCTGCATTCTTTGTGATTTGTTTCTTGACTGGAATCGAAGAGCCTGAGTGCTTACTTCTTTCTAAGTGCTAGAGAGCAGATCAGCTTTGGAGAAAGTGCCTATTTTTTTAGAGTTTGAGATCATTCAGTGGACAAAATGAAGTCTCCTTGATTTCCTTGGACATTCTTAAGAAATCTGTGAATTTTCAGAAGGTGTATGCTGAATATTATTCCAAGTCAAAGTTACCAATAAATAAAACAAGAAAACGTCCAAACCACAAATAACTCAGTTGCTTATATTGTTAGAAAATATTTATTGTGGAAGGAAATAATTCTTGACAAGATAAAAAGGAGAGTAAGATTTTTTTTTTCCTTTTCATTTATTTCCCTCATCCTGCTGTGTATGTGAGACCCATTTCCTATCAAGGTTTTAAACCCTGTTAATTCCCTTGTTCCTACTGCTTTCTGAAAAGTGGTTTGTTGTGAATTTCCCATAGAGAGAGGCAATTCCAACAGGGCTAAATATCTGGGACAGAGCTCCCTGTTAAGGCAAATGCTCCTGCTTTTGGTGCTCAGCAGCCCTGTGGGTATGTGCCGGAGCTGCTCTGCACAGGGTAACCACACATGAAATACCTTTCCTTGCAGATTGGGTAGAACTTTTGCTCTGATTAATTGTACGTCTGCAGCAGGAAGTTTTCCTGGCATAGGAGTGGTGCAATTTGTCTTGGGAGCATTGCTATGCTGATAACAGACTGGTTTATTTTTATAAAAAGCAGCAGTGGGAGCACTTAAGAGGCTTTGGCTGGCTTTGTTAAACAGAAAAATGTTATAGTAAGAAGTCAACCAGTCCCCCTCTAGTAAGATCTTATCTAGAGTGGAATACTTAATTTTTACATTTAAATTGCTGTTTGGTTTTCGGAGTTCACTTCCACATGAAAGACACAATTAATAATTACCAAAGCTATTGTCTGGACTGTCTTTAAGGCAAAAATCCTTGTTTAAATTTATCTACTCATAGAAAACTCGCATTTTGAAATGTCTTTTGTGTCTATGCCATCAAGTGACTCTAATTCCTTTGTCCTTCTTGGTTTACAAATAAGCCCTGGAAGAATAAGAGTACTGCTCAGTGTGAATAAGAGTAAAGGAATCAAGCCCATCATCTATGAAAGAAAGTACAAATTCCAGACCACAGGACTTGAACCCAGCTCTTTCGCTTTACTGCTGCCAGGAGGGAGCAAAGTGTCTCAGTCAGGATAGCCCAATCCTGTGTCTTAATCATCATATTACAGAGATTTATTTGACTTACTGTGTCCTCAGTGGTGATCTTGCATGTACCACTGGTGCTTCTGGAAATGTAACTCTTTTCTTTTGCCCAGGAAAAAAAAAAAAATCAAAGCTTCCTTATGTTTTTTACCGCTGAATTGTGAGGGAAAGTTTGTTTCCTTGTGAGTTCACTGGGGAAATCGTGTGAGAGGCCAAGTAACAACCATGTTTAGCCTCAGGTTTTTAGTCCTTTTGAATATGAAAGGAAGAAATTTTGTGTTTGTGGGTGAGAAAGGGCAGCAGCCAAAGAGGCTCCTGGGTAACTCTGCAGTGAGTGTCCTCAGGGTCAGCACTGCCGAGAGCACTGGATACACTCTTCTCTGTTGTGCTTCCTTTTGGACAGTGTCTGCTGGTTTATGGACTAACATTCACTCAAGGGCTAGATCAGAATAGAAAACTAAAATATTCTGGAATGGCAATACATGAAATTTGACTTGCAGGCTAAAAAGCAAGGTGTGCTGACCTTGTTTTAAAAAACCTAAAATGTTCTTTTTGGCCCCTTTTAGAATAAAGTTGTCTGCTTAAAATTTCGTTAAAAGCGTTTCTATAATATATAACATATAATATATAATCTATAATCTATAATATATAATATATAATATATAATATATAATATATAACATATAATATATAATATATAATATATAATACATAATATATAATATATAATACATAAAATATAAAATATAATATATAATATGTAAAATATATAATATGTAATATGTAATAGATAATATATAACATATAATATATAGTATATAATGTATAATATAATATGTACATATTTATTTGTATGATATATTATATTCATTTATTTATTCTATAAAATAAATATATTTAGTTATATTATACAATGTAATAAAAATAAACATTATAATTTATTCTATATTTATAAAATATACTGTATTAATTATATGATATATTTATAATATATCATATATAATATTTATAATATAAAATACAACGTTTTATAATTCGGGTCAGTTTCTTGGCTAGGTTAGGAGCATGCAGATGTACTTAGAACGCTCCATGGCTTTAATGGAAGCAGGAATTTGAAGTACCTGGAGCCGGTGCGTTTGTTGTTACGCAGTCAAGGAAGCTGGCAGATGATGTTACAAATTCTGGAAGAATTGTGGTTTTGCAGACAATGAAAGCAGTAGTTAGAGCACACAATGTCGAGATAGTACCGCTGAGAACGTAATTATGATCGGGTTTCCGCTGCTTAACTGATAAGTCATATTAAAACCTCAAATAAATTATAATTGCAGGGCGATAAAACACACGGCCCTGAAGTCTGACATTTGCAAGATCAAAAAGGCCATGTGAGATCTCGCATATTTTTTATTTGAAGCAACATTTCCGTGGCACAGTAGCTGTAGGCACTCTGCCATCCAGGAAAACAAACCTTACAAAGACACTCTTCTTTCGAAGTAACAGTTTGCAATACAAGCTCTGAAAATCCAGCAGAGATGAGCATTTGCTTAAAATGTTGGCGTTTGGAAATTATTAATTTCCATAATAATATTATTGATTTTTTAAAAGTCATATTTGCATCACCCCGAAGCCTTGTAAGTGCCTTGCAGTTATTCTGTGTGCTGGCTGGGATGTTTTTAATAGACAAAATCGGCTGGCTTTGCTTTGCAATTATATTGCAGCAACATGGTTTTGGCTTAAAATGTTCCTTTCTGGTATGTTTATTCATATACAGTTATTTGCAATTTTTCTTGTACAAGATTTTCTTTTTATTTTGGTACTTGGAAGCTGGAAGTGTTCTGAGAAGGAAAACAAGATTTTTGCTGAAAGATGACATACCTACTGAGTACTTTTGTGTTACTTTGAGTAATGTAGAAAAGAGTAAAAAATGGGAAAATGGTGACAAGAGCATTTGTGTGTCTTCACCCCAACCAGCTTGAGAACTGCATGTTCTCTTGTGGTTGGCACCTGCTACAAAAGGATTGCTTGAGAGCAGAGAGATGCCCACAATGCCTCCAGAAAGTTCAGACTATAGCAAGGATATCTGATTTTCTGAACAATTACTGCTTTGGCGTGAAAAAGTTATTTGTAGCTACTGCCTTCTCTGTGATTAGAATGGAACAGGCAAGTTCAGCTCTTTGAAATTTTCTGATTTTATTTGTGGCTGTTCTTGGTTTGCTTGGCAAATATTTGCTTTGCTGCCTGCTCTTTAAATTAAATTACAGTGCTCTAATATCAAACAGTGATAAGTTTCATAGTTATGTGTGCGCTGGCCGGGAGCCAGGATACTGCAGGAGGTGAGACAGTATGTGTGGTAGGAGGGCAGATAAAAAACACGTGGCTACAATGGAAGAAAAGGCCATTAAAACATAATTTCTGAGACTTTGGTCATTTTAAGGGAGTGATTTTGCAATTGCATGGTGATGGAAGTGTTAATTCTTGGCAGAAGCACCTTGTAAGACTTTTGAGATAGTTTGGCGTCCTGCTGTCCCCTTTCAGTTGATGTTTACCTGGGATGATTTTTGAAAGAGAGAAAATGTAAGATTAGATACCTAAAAATGTAAAACAACAGCTTGAGACCTACAGACAGAAACTGACAAAAGTAGTTTTTTTCAAACAAACAAACAAACAAACTACAATCCTTGTCTTGCTGTAACACGAAGGAGCCCAGTCACCTCAGAATAGCAGGGAAGTGAATACATTTGTGTGTGCAGCTTTTATTCCTGGAAGTCTTTCACAAAGCAGGAGTTTTCCTGCGGCCTGTAGAAAAGTGAGAATGTATGTACTGGGTCTTTTGTGATGTGACAAAATAACTTTTCTGTGGTTTTCTCTACCACTGTTTGTACCTCCTCACTGCTCCTCGGGAATGGTGGTGATGACGTGAAGCTGAGTCCAGCTCCAGCCCTGGGTTTGAAATCTTCATGTTCTTTTGGCCAGTGGCTTGTGGCTTTTGTCCTTAAGAGCAGCAGCGATCAGGCTACAACACAGCTGCTCTGTAGCTGCCTGTGCCAGCTCCCCAGATTGCTGACACCTCTGCTATCCAATAAAAAGTACTTTCAAAAATATCTGAACGAAGTACAGATATTAATTGAATGAGTTGTTTCCATCTAACATCACTGAGATTTCCATTACCCAGCAGCAACCTCAGTGTGATGGAAGAGAACCCATCTAACTCAGTTTTGGGGGTTTCATGCTGCTCTTTCTTACTGAGTAACTTACAGTGATTGGAGAGTGGGAGAGGAAAGCATAAACTCCATTAAAACACTGAGGAGCAGTGAGGGAAAACTTAGGAGGCAAAGCCTTTCCAGCATCAGGAGTGGTCTGGAGCCAGGAGAGGACACATGCCTGCAGCCTGGGGCCACAGGCCAGTCACACGCTCTTAGCTTTTCATGAACTGGGCAAATGGGGCCTCTTGAGACATTAAGTGTAAGTATTCTCAAATAATCATAAAACTACTTCAGAAACTGAACTTTTGAGTTCTTCTATGGTGTAATAAAGTTGATTCAAGTGAAGATGGGTAATGTTAAATATTTTGACTTCTTCCAGTGTTTCAACCAGTTTCAATATGATTATTTCTTAGATTTGACACTTCTTTTATATGTTACTAAGTCCTCTTTCCATCTAAAATTCCAAGTTTGCATCCACATAATCCTCATTTTACAGTTGATTTGATGCAATGTGCCCCCCCGCATGTATGCAAATATCTGCTTGTCCCCTTAGCAATACCTGTATGAAGGGTACAAACAAAATTAATGCAGCAGGGAGAACTGTGATTTAGTAGGGAAAGGGTTAATTCATGACAGGAATTTCTTTTTAATTTTAAGCAATAGATAAAGGAAACTGTGGGGGTCTGAACAGCTGGCCAAGTGTGTTCAGAAAGACTTGCAAGCTCCTACAGCAATTAATCCAGATCAGGAGAGGAGTAATTTGGAGTTTAAGACATCCTCCATGCCTGAGGAGGGACCTGTGTAAAGTGCTCATGAATGGAGCAGAGAGCAGGTTTGTAAGAGCTGGAGTTAAGTTATGGATGTGAAATCTGATTTTTGAATTTGCAGGCTGGACTTTTACATCTTCATCTTCCGTAGTAGATCAGTAGCCTGAGTGAATAAGGAGTGAAAAATACCACAGATAATCTCAGACTAGTATAGACCGTAAGAAATGTAAATTACTTGATTTTTTATATTTATTGCCAGATCCAGAAGTTTGAGGTTTTCTACATTTGGTAATCAAGGTTTCTAAAGTAGACCAACAGCTTGAAGAACTTAAAACTCTTTTGGTATTCTTTTACGATTTGACTCTATTTTAGCTTGGAAAATAGGTTAATTTGTTTTGAAAGGAACTCTTGGGGGCTGGGGAAGTATTTACAATGAGCAGAATATGCTGTTCACTATAGAGTAACTCTTGGAAATTTGCCTGCAGGTGTACTGGTAAAATTGTTGCATATTTCTGAAGATTAATTTTTTTTTTCTGGGAAAAAACTGCAAAAAGGTGTTTTATTAAACCCAAAAAAGTTAATTGAGATAATAATGTGTATTATAATATCAACCACAGTAAATGACCAGCCATATGGAAAAGATTGTATTTTTTTTATTTGACTGGTCTGAGCTACAAAAATTATAGTGAGATTCTCACATTTGAGTAGGAAACGTGCTCCAGTCCTCCTGTTGTGGCTTTCCATTTTGATGGGAATATTCTGTTCTCAATTTTTGCCACTAAGAGGCTCTTTGCCTTTTCCATGATGATTTTTTGTCTTACAACGAAACACCTGCTGCTGTCTTTGTCCTTTTCACCGTCTTCCTTCCTCCCCTCAGAAGCCCAAAGTGAAGCTCTTAAGCAGCGGGAACTGAATCCTCAGACAGCTTCCCCCTGCAGACCAAAAGCAGCTCAATCTTTGCCTTCCCACACAGACTTCAGGTGTCTTTTTTGAGCTGGATGTATACTTTTGTAAAAGTCTCCTCTGCCTTGATGGAATTTCGCCTGCTTGTCTGTAATATTATTCATACAAAAATATGAAATTATGCGTACTTGTCTGCGATGGCAAGAGCCTCTAATGACAACCAAAAACTGAGGAAAGGTGGCTGGGAGACAACACTTGAGTTCATGTGTCTAAAGTGGCTTTTACTGAGCCTTGCTGTGTGATATCAGATCGGGGGCAGGACAGGGTGTCTGTGCTAGGAATCCTTCTCAACCCGTGTGGCAGGGAGAGGACAGAGCTGAAGCTGTTTTGAACAGTTTGACCAGGCAGCCACGGATGTGTCATTGCACCAGACACTGACAACTTTGGCTCTTTGGAAGGGGAAGGGGGAGAAGGCGTTTAACTGCAGGTGGAGTGGAAGGGTGTGGGAGATGGGAACGGAGATGGAGGTGCGATCATCGGAGCTGCTTCCCCTGGAGACCTCTGTGTCATCAAAGTACAGCAACAGGAATACCAACAAAACAGGGCTCCTGCTTGGGATGTCAGGCTGGAGAGGAGGGTGAGGGATAAGAGGTTCCTCTTGCACAAAAGGACAGAGGTGGCTCGGGAAAATCCTCACAGGTTGAGCTACACAGCTAAGAGCGTGGGCTGAACAAGATCCTGGGGGAAAAGGGGATCTTACTGGGAGGTACAAGCTAGTATTGCTTTCTGTTGTTTCGTTTTCCTTTTTGGAGCTTAACATTTTGCTGTGGTAAACTTGCACTTGCATTTTCTTGTTCGAGCATCTCATAAAATACAATCTCGGGTGAAGTTCATCGGATTTTTCCTACTGTTGCCTGAGTCTAGACTTCCCATTAGATCTATGCCATAACATGCTCTCGAATCCCCTAAGGCAAGGTCTTCTGAGCAGGGTTTTCAGAGGTGTCCTGCTCGGCCTGGAGACCAGGGAGTGGGGTTTGCTCAAGAGGAGGCTGTAAGTCAGTGTGGTTTTGGGCTAGGAAAGCACTGTGCTCCCCTGCTTTGGGATAAAATTGAGGGCTTTCAGCAATAAAACTGCCTTGGAGTCTTACCCAGTCCAGAGAGCTGCTGGTGCAGACTGGAGTTTGAGGGCTGATATTGCTGAGAAACCTGTCATAGGAGAAATCTCCTGTGTGGGAATGCCCTGCTGTAAGAGAATGAGTAAACACTTCGTGCTTCTGGCAACGTCCAAACTCACACTTACACAGCTGTTATTGTTTCTCATTTTAAATCCAGTTTCTTTTCTAATCTGCAAGATGAGATAAATAGAAGATTTTATGCAACTATAGCGTTTTTTTATGTCAACTCTGTGCTGAGTGATTTATCTTTATTACCCACTAAAGCCTGAAAATTTGCACTTATTTTTCATGATATTTATTTTGGAAAATATACCAAATTGCTCTTCTCTCACTAGTTTAAATAAAAGAGAACAATTTGGCATCTGTATTAATCAAACTGACTGACTTAGTGTGGAATGGCAATTCCTTCAGCACAAGCTTAAACCAGGGGATTTCAGAAAAGTCAGCATCACCACGTACTGAGAGAAGCTACGCCAGTTCAGGAACGCAAATATTTTAAAAGAAAATTCTTCCAAACCTGGCCTGTATTGTGTATTAGCCCCTGGCTGGCTTAATTTATCTGGCACGTGCTCAACTCTGACACTAGGTGATTATACTACTCAAAGAAAAATAAAAGAGGGAGGAAGTCTATAATGTCTGCACCGTTGTTTTTACATACGTACCCCTTCTGTGTCATAGAATGAGATGCTGACAGATGGTACTTAGTCACCTGTTATGTCTGTTGATTATGTGCTTTGATCTAAAATTTATTTTGCTCCTCTTGGCAGCTGAGCTGCTTCTTAATCCATTGATAAAACCTGCCTAATAAGCACTTGCAAAGACACTGACATCACCAGAAACAGGCTGCGCTGGTGAGATCATGACGTGATGCCCGTAAACCCAAAAGAAGTCTTGTGTTCAAGGCTTCAAGCAAAATGCTTTTCTGAGAAGCAAGTAACAAGCAGCTTTATCCTTGCTTGGCGTAGTTTAAGTCTGATGCTTGCTTGTGTTCGTTTCAAATGTATCAATAAGGAGGGGACGGTTCAAAGAGCTGCTTTCCTACGGAGAATTTGTGTCTTGCCACGCTTTGCTGTGTATTAAGACTATCAGAAACCTTGTTTCTTCCTCCTTAATCATGTGTGTAAATACAACTTTCTTGTCATGGAACAGTTTTAAGAGAGCCATTACCTTATCTTGGGGTGGCTCTCAATGCCTAAAGAGAGCTGACAGCTCGCCATGAGAGGTGTAGGGAGCTAAAACGTGGCGTTCATTTTGTTTGGGCTTTTTGGGGAGGTTTTGTTTGGTTTCGTTGGGATTTTCTGCAAAAGGTAAAGCTTTCTGGGTTTTTAGTTTGAGGGTCCTGTCACTCATTAAATTTGTGACTAATAAGAACCAGTTAAAGTAATCTTAATATATAAACCTTGGCAGGGGGTAGTTATAAATTTCTGGTGTCTTGAGGACTTTATTGCATTAGCATTTTAGCAAGATCAGGTCTTTCCTCCTAAGCTGCACAGCCATCTCTGGCCAGCTCTTACTGTCACCAAGCTGCCCTGGAAGAGTCACACAGTGCAGTTTCCCTTGCCATCAGCTGGCTGGCAGATCCCTTCATTCAATTATCAGGCCTTATTTTGTCAGCATGGAAGCAGCATCTTCTGCCAGCTTTGGGATCTTTCCAGTCCTGGAGACCTGCAAGGCTGCAGTGTAGGAAAAGTGGCTTTTGTTTAGCATTCTCTCTGTCTGACAGCTTGCTGGATGTCCCGTGCAGGAGTCTAGGTAATTAATTTGAACTAGGTGGGTAAAACTAAGAGACAATACCCTAAGGGATTGTCTCCTCTTCAACGATCCATCCTCTAACAAAATACTGAAGTTTCCACATGAAAGATGTTAGACTCCCCTATGAGGAAATCATGTTTGTTTTAATGAGAGAAATATGAATTAATGGAGATTATAATTGTGGACAGAGTTCTGGAGTATTTAATTCTGAATCTGGCTATAATAACTCATGGAGTGGTGCTGCTCAGATTCTCATTGAGTACAGAATAGCTCTTCTGTCTTTTAAGCCAAAGTGACAAGGAAGTTAGAATTTCTTTTTCTTTATTGACCCTGTGACTGTTCACTTGAAAACAGGAACGAAGTATTTTTATAAATTTTGCCCTACATAATTACATAAGGGAAGTATTATATGCATCTTTGTTCCTGTAATCTTTTTTATCTTGATCAAGCTAAATCTAATAAAATTCCTGAGCAGATATTAAAAACTAATTCAAATTTTAGAATTAAAAAAAATCTAAATGTACAAATTCTTTCTCTTTTTTTTGGTTTGGCAGAGGAAAGACTGATTTAAAACTATAGGCTACAGGACTGCTGGTTAAACTGTAAATTACAGAAAAGCATGTTAAGGCATGACATTGTTGCACAGCTAACGATCATTCTTTTTTGGCTTGTTGCCTCCAGAGGCATGCTGGAAAGGGGAGGAGAGGGGGGTGAAGCAAGCAATTTAGAGCTTATACTAAATAAATACTGATAGGTTCGAAAAACAAAAACAAACAGGAAAAAACCAAACACAAAAGACAAAAATCACAGCCCTCCAGAGACTCCCCAGCCCCTGGAAATCCAGGACAAAAATACTCCCAGAACACGAAATCTGTCCCCCATCAGATAGCTGTGCCTGCCAGACCTGGGGCCATGTGCCCTGCCAGACACGCCGGCTGTCATGCAGCCCTGGGGGCGATGGCCCTGCCAGGGATGTCAGCACAGCTCCGAGAGGGGACAGCAAGGGGTGAGGAGTGCTGGCAGCGAGTAATGCCTACCTGAGACCTGCTTTTTCTGAGGGAGGAAAAAGGAATTTTCATGCATGTATTAGGGGAGAAGGTAACATGTATTTTATCTCAGGAAGTTCTCGGCTGAGGAAAGAGAATTAACTTTGTGGGGTTTTTCTTGCTTTCCTCTTGGGAAGGCTTTGGGCTTCCATGTGAGATGATGTGATAAACACGAGAGAAAAAAATCCCATGATTTAAACATACACTTCATGTATTTTTAGAAATTAGTTGCAATAAATGCTCCTCCTCATTACTGTAAATGTCCATTACTATGGATATTAAAGAATCTGATCTTTAACTTCTGGATGAAAAATATACACGTTTAAGTGGTATAAGAAAGTGGATTAATTGGGGAAGAACTCCACAGTTTCAGTACTCTTCTTTCCCTCCTTGCTTTGGTAGTATCCCATGAAACAGTAAGCTAGAGGAAGAGAGATTCTTTCCTCCCTGTCTACCACTTCTTCTGCCAACCTGGCAGCTCTTCTTTCTGACTCCTTTCTGTTGGGAGCCCTCTCCTCCTTTCACCCAGCTGCCTTCCCCACCCACATACTTGGATCTTCAGTCAAGTCTGTCCTTGCTCTCGTGCCCATGAAGTGTTCAGGTGCTGCTTCCACCTCTTCTTTCCCACAGATCTCCAGAAGCCCCATAAGAGTCCTTTCCCTCCCTGCTTCACATCGTCTCTCCCTTCACCCTGTGACACTGCCCGTGCCTGCTCTGCTTCCCACTGCTGGTAGAGCAGCACCGAATTTTGCCAGTTCTAGTTGAGCATGAGTTGAAGTTTTGTCTGTGTTAACACGAGTCAGTCCCAGGAGTAGCAGAAAGCACCTGAGCTCCCCTTTGGCATTGATGCCATTCAATGCCCACGAAGTTAACATCCTTGTTTAAAAGCTGCAGTGGAAAGAGTCCCCAGTGAGCCAATCCCCAGTTCACAGGCAACGAATTACAGATTTTCAGGGCTTTGGATGAGGCCAGCTAGGTTGTAGTTTCATATGAAGGATGTTAATGAGAAGATGCAGTGGTAAACAAAGCAATTGATGCTGTAATTCTATATTATCTAAAAAAATTCCCACACCTATGGAGTTTGAATGTTCTCACTTCAACATTTTCTAAATAATAAGTTATCATGATTGATGCTCTAGCATCTAAAAAAGATGGAAAAAAATTGAGATGATGGTATAAACCAGATTCTTAGCTAAATGTTGTTGTGTGCATTTTTGCACTTTGGCACTGAAGTTGTCATCTTGGATTGCACCACTGGCAGTCCTCACGGTTGATTGAGCCAATTCACTTTCCCAGAGTGTCTTAAAAATAGAATATCTTGTCTACTACCATCTTCTGATTAGAAAGTATTGTTTTACAGCTGTAAAGAAAAAGGAAATATTTAAAACCCAGATTGAAAACACATGTTCATCAGGAGAGACTGCTGGGATAAATTCAACAGCTGTGGATTTGCCATATATTTAGGGCCATGGCCATGAAAACCTGAAGTGGTATTTTTGCTTTGGGTTTTAATGGTGGTGGTTGTTTTTGTTTTATTCCTTTTAGATAAGCAGACCTTAATAGAAACTTCTGAGGTTTTTTTCTCTCTTTACAACATTAATGATGAATGTGACACAGTAACAGGCAAACTGGTTGCAATGCACATGCTGACAAGGGAGGCCTAGGCCAGGAGTCAAACATTCCACATCAGCCTGCAAGATTAAAATGTTTGTAGTTTGGAGTTTTACACAGTTTTGATTGGAGTCTATCCAGATATTTGCATGCAAAGAATTATTGCTCAATGACAAATTGTGTTGATACAATCTAGGATGTTGGGAAATTTCCACTCCAGTATGGTCGTGTGCCAGGTATGATACCTCTTGGGAATAATACAATAAATGATGTATTTTGGCCTTGAAAGATCAGTGGACAGCAATTTTCTATAATTTGGAAAAATCACAGATTCTGTATCTCTAACCAGAAGTGAAGCTCATTTTTGCAAGTCTGTGCTAAGATTGTAATACAAACAGCTGAAACCCTGAACCCCGTTGGAGGGTTTGTAAAATACTCCTCCCCTTAGGAAGAAGGGTCTGTGCAAATGGCATTACCTGGGCTATCTGTGCTCCAAAGTGTGATCCTGCAAACGTGGTGCTGAGTAGCACCTTCTTCCTAAACAGACCAGATACCACTGAGAAATTTTCTTTGTGTGCTCCTCTAGCTAACAATTCCATTTAAAATCTGATCTTCTCCCCCTTACCTTGTGTTTACCCTAGCTGAAACCAGGACAATTTCCTACTCTCTAAATACTAGTTTGGGATTTGTTAGTGGACACTTGTTTCTGAGTCTCACTCACCTCCCAGAGCTCTGCTTCTCATCATGACAAAGCTACTGAAACCTCTGGGTGACAGCAACCCACTCCTACAGCAAGTGCAGCGTGTCTGCTAGCACAGAGAGGTTACTCCATAAAGTCTAGAATAAACCTTTGAGAAGCTGCAACACTGTGAGGAACAAGCTGATGCTGAAGTGCTTCTGTAGAAGCATTCTGCCTTAGAAAGCCTGAGCTTACTGGGCTGATGTGTGTTTGACAAAAAATATTTGAAGGAATGCAGATCTGACTGTTCTGGATTTTAGCAGCAGCTACTGAAAATAAGTCACACAAGATCAGTCAGGAAGTTTTAGTATGAAGTGCTTAAGAGCTGCTCAGTGAGCTAGACTTAGAGCTAGTAGTAATAGGTTTCCTGCAGTTCTCCTCTCTAACTGCCTTTGCAGCAGAATCTGCATGGAGGAAATTAAGCCTGAAAGAGAGATGTGAAAATTAAGTGTATTTGTTGTAGATAACAGTAGCATTCTTCTGCCTTTTTGATAAAGGACACATGGCAATGACATAAAATATTAGTTTTTAAGCTGACTGGCTAAAAGAGAAGGAGTCTCCCACTCTTCAAATCAAGTTGTGCGGCTGAAAATTCATTTTTCTTAACTGGACAGGTGATATCTGGAGTTTCAGTACTAACTTCAACGGGAATCTTTCAGATTATTTAATTCACTTGTACTCTTTGTGAATGTGTTTTTTATTTGGCAGCAAACCAATCGCAGGAATGAGGATTACTTCGTGTGTTTTGTGATGAGATTACACTTAGCACTTATGGCATTGCACGTTTCTGTTGGAATATCCCTGACATCATGAAGTAAGTTGAAAAGGCTTAACTTTTAAAATGACAGCTGAAGTCTTAACACCGAAATCTCTTTGATGACTAGATGAAATGTTTTCTGTTGAGAAAGAGCGATATGGGAAAAGAGAAAGGTGCTAGGGGGATTTAGCTCTCTGTCAACGTTTTAATTGCACAGCTCACGGGTTTTAGTCACTCTCCCTAATCTTGCTTTGTGCACAGCTTCTCTTTGCTTCCGTTACATTCTCATGTAGCTGCTGCCTGCTGATCTCTGGGCAAGTCACACCAGTGTGGGAAACAATGGTGTTGGTACTACCTAAAAAAGAGCTGGGGTTTGTTTTGGTCTTGGTTCGGTGTTTTGGGGAGTTTTGTTCTTTTTTAGGCATGGGCAAGGGAGGTTTTCAAAATAACTTCTTAATAGTTGTCAGGCAGAGGATTGTAAATATTTTGTCAAGTCCTGTGTAAACTCCCACTTCGTGGACTCTGTTGCTGTGTGATGAGTTTTGTTTCATGGGCCAGTTTGAATGGTGATGGCTCTTGTGTGGTGTGTCCTGTGGTTGTATTTGTGGCTTAAAACACTGGCCTTGTGAGGAAAAGATAAATGCCTTTGGTTTCAAGGGTTGGTTCTGTTTGTCTAGAGACAGCAATATCACTCTTAACCTGTTCAACACCTTCCTCAAGACAACCCTCAGCCTACAGGTAGACTCTCTGCCTGTCATGAAGCACTTTGGCTGTGGTAAGGCTCCTAGAAACAACTAATAAATCTGTCAGGCTCTTAGGACACTGTTTTTAAGCAGGGTCAATAAATACAAGCATAAATATGTACAGTCCTGTCTCCTTCATCTTGCAATCCTGAAAGGCTGGAAATACCCACATTTAAACTCAGTAAATACATTGCTTGTGTAAGTGGAAATACAGTTTTAGTAGATCTCTAACATGTTCAATCTAGTTTATTTACATACCGAACTCCATGAACAAGTTCATCTATTCATAAATAAGAGGTAAAGATGCTGCTGCAGAAATCTCCCTGAGAGTGATAGAAGCTGGTTAAAACTTGGAAGAAAATTAGAATAATCGTGGTTTACTGTGTTTAGTAGCTTAGAGTCAGTCAATCTCTTCATTATGATGTGAGCACATACAACTTGTATTTTCACAGACTAGCTGGGTTTACTCGTAGCACAATGCATTTTCTAATTCATGCTGTCCTTTGAACTGTGAATTCTTTTTCTTCATTTGCACTGCTTTTTTTCTCTGTTGTGTCTTAATTTTTAATGCCCCCCAAATCTTTCTGCCCCATTCTTTCTCCCCCAACTCTTGTCATTCCTTTGTGTCTACTGAGAAGATTCTGCTGTGTGCTGGCTCAGAGGTTCAGGTGAAACGAGTTCCTGACCTTTCCGCTCCCTTTGAGGCAGCGGTCACTTCCCAGCTGGCATAAAGTGTGTAAATAAAATAGCTGGGAGCTCTAGGAATGGAGGGAGGGAGCAGGAAAACTCCATGAGCTTGTGGTTCAGCCCAGGGCAATGCAGCCAGTGTTTGGGAGCAGGGGGTTTTTTGTCTTTCCCTCTGCTTCAGGAGCTGGGGTGGGCAGCCTCACACCTTGCTCTCCAGAGCATGCAGGTGGTGAAAACATGCAACATCCAACCTTCTTGGTCTATGGATGGCATCATAAAATGCTGGCACCACTAGGGATATCTCCATGTGGTGTTACTTCACAGACTTTGCTGCAGGATATTTCAATAAGAGGGATAATAACTGGTTTAGGCTGACTGGTTTAAAATCTATTTTTGTTATGGACTGAATGACCAGCTACAATTTTCTGTAATTGCCTGTAGTTTTCCTTGGACTTATGCAAGCTCTTCTCAGTTAGCCTGCTCTCTGAAGACTTTTCAGGAAACAAATCTCTTCATGAGCAAGGAGAAAAAGAAGGCAGATCTATGAGGACCTGAGAAAAAAAAATCCTCCAAATTCTTACAATAAACCACCAATACCCCAACATTTTGTGTAATGCAAAACACCGCTGCTGCCATTTTTGCTGAATATCATGGAAGGATGTGACAGGGATACATAAACCAAATTGGCTTATTTTTCCATAGTTGATCTCATAGTATTTTTCTTGGAAATTGTACTCATCCTCCTCTTACAGGTAATTTTTTTTAGACAAATACCTTTGCTGCTTCAGCATACGCTTGCTTCTTTGGTGGGCTCTCCTAACATGGCCTAGCATTTCTTGCTGCAGAAGTTGGTAACACTATCAAAACTTCCCTCAGTTACTCACTCTTACGAAAAAGTGTTGCTCTGTTTTTCCTTCCTGCTGTGGGGTTTTTCAGTGATTCATTTCTCTTTGGAAATATTATTGGGCTTGATCTCATCCTTAATTTGCTCTGCATTTCTCATAAGCTCACAGCCTGTTGGTTTCAGAAAGGTGCCAGTGTTCATTTTTCATTTGAATTGGTCGCTGTTTACAAGCCAAATGCTGACAGATGTGGTTATGAGAGCCTCGCCGTTGTCTTTCCGCAAAGAATGCTGATTTTTATGGTGGTGTTTATGGATTTATTGATACCAGGCCTGTTGGTGTGCATAGCAGAGCTTACACAAGGGTTGCAGCACAAGACCTCCGTGGAGTTCCAAGACCTTTTGAGAAAGGCTTCCAGCTCCTTTCAGGCCTTGACGAAGTTGCTCACTGGTAAAACTTCCGCAAGTGGAAACTTGTTGGAAGGAAAGCAGATCCAGGTGACTATTGTGTAAATGTGGGGAGACCTTGTCTGAAAGGTTGTTAAACAGAGAGAAAATTAGAAGAGGGTAAGTAGATGTTTTAGCTTGTCCTCAGTTCCAGGCTCTTTGTACGTAGAGAGAGTTGTCTGTGAGAAGTTGAATACGGAGATAATTTTGCACTCGTGACAGAATAAATTTAATTAAAGTTATTTATTCCTCTTTCTCCCACAAACTTTTAGTATCTTTAAAGGGTCATTAGAGTAGAAGGGAAAGCATATGCTCTATTCCCCTTTACTTTTTTACTGGAATTAATGAAAAGGCCAGGTTTCAGATGTGCTCCAAACCACTGGGGACACGTGAGTGATCACTGACGGGGAACTGGCTTCCACTTGTAACTCTCTGTTGGATAGAGCAGATTTCCAGTTCACTTTGGTTAGAGATGTTTGGAAGAAACTGTTCTTATCACTGCATTTTTTTTAGGATTTGTTGGAGAGATCATACTGTTTGTAGATGATTTTTTTTTTTTTAAGAATGACTCACCTTCATCCCTCAGTGAGATTCTTTTCTGCCTGGGTGGTTGTAGTTTCATTTTATGAAAAATATGGGTTTTTACTTCGGCCTGTTCAAGGAAGTGTCACCACACACACAAATACCTACACCAGCCTTAAGGCAAAATATCACTTTACTTTCCAGAATCTTGGAGTTAGAAGATGATACTCCTCCAGCCCCAGTCACAAAGCTGAAAGGGTTTCAGAATTTTCCTTACATCTGTGTTGTTGACAATTATTTTCCTTCCAGCAGTGTGGAGAATTTGAATATGAGAAGTCTTCATTCCTGAAAGAAATTCTGGTGAATTTTGTATTTATTTGATTTTGAGGGAATAAAAATTCATAAGTAAATGAAAAAGGCACCAGAAATATTTTTTTAATAAATAGATTTCTGAATATATTCAAAATTATTAACAAGTTGACTTAGCTTTGGCTTCATATAGTGAGCTAATAGCGAGAGAATGTCTGAATGTTTACCTTGTTCATTTTTTAAGCATTCTGATGGAGTTTTGTCCATGACATTTAGTAGCAAAGTAGCTTTGCCTTTTCTAACCTGTCCTTCCTCTTGGATTGTGGAGTAGACTTTCTGTGGTGTTATCTTCAGAGAGCTGTGGACTGTAAATGCCAGGTTACCACTCTCTGGTTGAGTTTATCAATACAGTCTCACTTCTTGCTCCTGTTGGTCTTGCAGGATGTTGGGGAAAGGAGGAAGAGCCCAAAGTGTGCTCAGTACCTACGGAATTAAAAGAAATCACCCTTATCACCGAGATGAGTACAATTAAAGCACATGACCCTGCTTGGGTTTCCCCTGGTTTGGGGTGAGCTGTGCAATGTGCAGCTGCCACTGTGCTGAGCAGCAGCTGTGACATTCCCTGAGAACCCCAGTTTCAGGTCAATAACCCTGTCTCTGTACAGTACACAGGAACTTCAATGCCTGCCATTTCATCAGCCCTGGCTGAGCTGAAATCAATATGGGCTCCTGCACTTTTGAGCAATACACTGTATAAGAAACCATGCCAGGCAATCTCCTGGGGGGTTTGGGTTTGGTTATCACTCAAATTATTCGTAACATGAGCCCCAGGGAAACCCCCAGCTTTTCAAAGAACATATTCACTGAAGTTCTCGCTGGGTTTCAGCACTGCCTTGAAGGCCAGGGCAGAAATTATCTTAAAAGTACAGGGGGCAAGAAGGAGGTACACAGAAGCATGATTGTACCAGTCATCTGAGACAAACATCAACAGCTTCATGCTCCATGACTCAGGTATTCATGTCATGATTCTTACATTAGTGAAAAATAACTGTTTTCTTTCAGGAGGGAGTACACAAGGTATAGAAAGATTAAATCACCGGCTACAATTGCTGTTAAAAAATAAATACGAGTGCAACAAGATGAAGCACTACTGCATTGTCTTATTGTTCATAGCCCACAGACGAAAGTACTTCTGTCTGTTGGTGCTAAAGGTTGGGCTCACTTATCTTGGAGCTCTTTTCCAACCTAAATATTTCTAAAGTTCTCTGTAAAAATGGATCCTGTAATTCGATTTATAGAAACGAAGTGATTTGAAGCAAAAAACATCTGCTGTTTATCAAATGCTTCCAAAATTCGTGTTTTGAGGAGGTACAGGGCAGCTAACAGCAAGTAGAAAAGAGTGCTCTTTCATCTGATAATCCTATTTGAGCCTTGTACTAGCAAACTTGGGCACTCTGACTTGAGCAGAGATGCAGAAGACAGGTTTTTATAGCTCTGAAAGGGTATTTACTATGGTAGTAACTACTGCAACATATAATTTTTATTTTTTTTTATGAGGGTGATTTTGAATCCTTTCTGTTTGTTGTATTTCCAGCTGTATTCATGCTCTGCCCTTCAGATGGTTATTCCCCAACAGACAAACACACGGCTTGGGTATCTGAAGCAACTGTGAATTTTTGGCAACAAAGCTGTTTTCTTGCACCAGGAGAATGAGTTATATTCAAACAAGTTATATTCAGACAAATGGCTTGGCCTTAAAGATAGGTGGTGTGGCTGTAAATTTCCATTTCTGGCTGACCTGTGGCTTCCCACTGGACACAAGGTATGGAATTGTGGGACAGTGACCCTGCAGCCCTGTTGCTGGGCACGGGGAGGAGCAGGTGTTGTGTGCCTTCACAGCAGCAATTTCAGCAGAAGTGAACGTGTTCTGAACATGGCTCTGGTGTTCTAAAAGGGGGTGAAAAAGCCTGGTCCCAATTTCTCTGCTCTGGAGTAAGTACCAGAAGGCATTTAAAGGAAATGGAAGGGAATGCTGGTGTGAGTCTGCGGGTGCTTCCCTATCCAAAGCCACTGTCCTGTTGCTGCGACTTGTCTCCGTTTATTACTCTCCTGAGAAAATGCTTTTCCAGAGTTGATGTATTGGATCAAATCTGAAATGGGCAAGAAATTTTCTTCCAGCCCCTAAAAAGTCACTTGATATTTCAAAGCTTATTCTGGGGAATTGGGGAATAAAAAAATTTCATTTGAATGTACAGATTTTCTTTTGTGAAATATTGGAATGCAATATGTGGAAGTTGGTACTGTCCTCATTGGGAGAGCCCTGTGACTTTTCTCATGCTAAGACTTTGGCTTGTTTCCAGAAATGTTTTTCTGTTTCTCATATATGGAAATATTTTAATCTTTTCTTTAATATATTCTTAAAATTATGTTAGTTCACCATCATCTTTTTCCCTGGAGGTCCCACATTTTAGTTCTTCTCAGATAATAAATTATATCTGTATAGACATTCAGATCATGCTTTCTAGTGTTTGTCATTGTATGGGAAAATATGGGGTCCATAAGTTGATAACAGAGAAAATTTACCACAGCTTTGGTTTTGGAAAGTGGAGAATGAATAACTTCATTTTCCTTGTGAATCTTGTCAGTTTTGTGGTGTAAATGCTTTCCCTAAGTTATTCATACTTCTTTGAGAGGAAGGGTCTGTTAAGGACTTGAAAGGTGATTCAGTTGGGACTTCAGTGACAGAAGCACCTTCCACCAGCAAAAACAAGGGCAAACTGGTAATAAGATAATCACTGTGACAGTCAAATGCAATTAATTGCAAAAGAAATTATGCCTAAAATATAAGCTTAAGTCAAATAATTTCTATTCAGGTTTATGATTCGCTTATAAAAATACAGAAGGACTTTGTGGTATTTAGGTTATTACAGTTGTGAATGTGAGACGAGAGAATTCTTAACATGTTCTTTAGGAGAGAGAAATGTTCTTGTGACAATGCAAATCTCAGTGGCTTGAAAGGAATCAAGAATGTGCTGCTCACCTCATGCTCTTCTCTGTGTATGTTGTTGGGTTTAGATTTTCTCACTATCTTCTCTGTTTAGCATTTCCAAATGTTATGTGTTTTTCACAAACTGACTGCTGTAATGCAATTGGAAAGATTTATTCTATATTGGTATTGCTGGAATAATATAAAATTGGAATAATATAAAATAGCAGATTTATATCTTTTCCAAGTGGCTTGCAATTAATTCCTCCTTTCATTGTGGTCAGTAAACATCAGAATGGTTTTTCCCAGCACACTTGAACACAGAAGTTGTAAAATCATGGATTCTCATAGGCATTTACTGTTAATAATCTTCAACACTACTATATCAGGAAAAAAAAACCCCTTTACTACTAGGTGGCAATAGCAGAAAATAACCTAATGAGTTCAAAATCAGCTGAAGTGTATTTAAATATAGGTTAAGTTTTAGGGAAAAAAAAGATACACTTTGGAGTGGTTGGAATATTAAAGGCAATGTGCGTGCATGGTGCATCTTTTGGGGTTTGTTTGGCTTTTTTTCTCTCATTCATCAGAGGCTCTGGATCCGAGCATTAGTTATGTTTATCCTTTAATCCCACTGTCTGGGTTTGTTTATGTAAGATTTATTATATAGCCAGGGTGGGTAGTTACATGAAAAACCAAACCTGACCCTCAGTCAGTGCAAGAATACCTACAGATTACTCTACACAGACAAGTTAAATTTATTCTCAATCCATTATGTAAGGGTTGGGCTCCACATTTCCTAAGCCACCAAGAGACAAAAATCGCTGCCAGTTGCATCTGTCTTTTTTGCACTTCATTCTCTAAAACAAGGAGAAAAAGGAGCTGGGTACTTTTTCTGTAAGTATTTCCTTGAGATAGAAACTCACTTAGTGGCCATGTTTCATTGTGCAGTTAATTAAACACTGTCATAATTGCACGTGCTTGCTACTGGCTGTGTGCAAATCTTACCCAGCAGGAGTTTCTTTGGTCCCTGGTAAACTTTATAGAAAATAATTGATAGATACCAGGAGCACAGAGCTTGGGTGGATGAATATAAAAATCCACCACGTTGTGAGTGCTCCCACATTTTTTGGACACAAACCCAATTTCAATATGTATAAATACATTCAATCCCTAATATAATTTATTTTAAGATACTTGTTGATATTACAGCTTGCTCTGCTAGGGCACTGCAGTTGGAAGTTGGCTTCCTGGTGCTTGCCATTGTTTTTTCCCTTTATTTGATGAATGTGCTGAAGCAGACTGGAAATAACTAGATTCCCTAATTGTCTGGACAGTGGCTGGATTAATAGTTGTGGAAATCACAGATGTTTTCACTCTCTGCATGTTGTATTCTGTACTCATAGGGCAAGCATAGAAAAACTGCAGTGGGCTTGTCCTGATGTGCTGCTGGGAATTGCAGATTAAATTCATCCTCGTTTTAAAGACCTACATGAGGTTTATTAATCCTTAAAATCCCACTTAAATCCTGTTTTAATGTCTTAAGTAGGATTTAAATGATGTCTAGTAGAGGCCTTTTGTAGAGAGGGGGAAAGAAGTGACCCTGCAGGTTACTAGAAATATAATATTTTGCAATTTCATCAAGCCATATGTAACAGGATTCCAGGGCCATAGATGGACTGACCTTTTGTGAAATCCAAACTGCATATTTTATGAGGAAATATATAATTTCTGCTTCAACAAAAAACCCCAAAGGAATTCCAGTGATGAAATGACCAAGCTTAGGCTCTTAAACAATAGTTATTGCCAGCTCCAAATATTTGGCTACTCCCTGTCTCCCTGCACATTTATTTAAATTTAAAATGTTTCAGTTCTGTTTAAAATAATGTTTTGGGAGGTTTCTTATTCCTTGGAGTTTTTTATTGCTGCTTGTGAAACTTCTCTGCAAGCAAAAGACAAAGTACATTGATTTCAGCATTTCTCCGACAGTGTTTTTTAAAGTTGTATGAAGTAGCTTGTGTAAAAAATAAACTGAGGAATTCTCCTTCCCCCAGCTCACTTGCTTTCATGCCTCTATCAATGCATTTTCATACAGTTCAAGGAGAATCTAGGTGGAAATGTCAGTTTTCAATCATGGTACCTTTAACTGGGATACACAGAGGTTAAAAATTCCAGAGAAGGCTGCAAATCTGAGAGCAAATACGGAGTTATGCAGTTGTTCTGGGCTGTGGTATTGGTTGTATAGAAGAGGTGTAACAAAAGCTTGTACTGCAAATCCATTTTCACTCAGGTCCTGAGCTGTTTTGTGGGGCTGATGTGGGTGTGTGGTCCTGTGGTCAGAACAGGAGAGCACAAGCACGGCAGGAACTCTGACTGTGCTCCAGCTCTGCCATTAACTCTCCGGGCAAACCACAAACCCTCTGCTGCTCATTCAAACTGGGTAAAATGCTGGCTCCAGAAAGGCCCAATAACCTCACTGAGCACACATTTGGTATGCTTGAAATTCTCAGAGAAGAGATGATACGGAAATTTCAAAAATACCCATAATTATTCACCCAGGCTACAAAGCTTTGCTGATATCCCAGCACAGCTATGCACTGAACCACACTGAATTTTCTTGCTGTATAGAGTAGGCAGTTTTGGCTTTCAAAAGCCAGAGTAGTGTTTGATTTGTAGTTTTAAGAAATTAAATGCTAAGTTGCCCATCTGTACGGTGCATTATTACTATTATAAAAAATATTTAGGGTAATATTGAGTATTTTTTGTCAGCTCATGGTTCATTACAAAGTAAGTCTAATTAATTGCTGTCACACTCTTTAAGGTGTGGATCAGTGCAGGTTTTACTTAATTTCCCCCCATAGGCAAAATATTTTTACTTAATTATGTGTCATTTTCTACCTTTTTTGCTCATCGTCTTGTACTAACAAACAAATCAGGACATATGTTTGTCAGAAGGAGCATGAACTGACAGAAGAACAACAAATCAGTGGGTGGGGAAGCGTGGAAAATGGTTTTTTGAGGCTTTTTAGGCAGACACATTTGAATTCCAAGACTGACTCTCTGCACCTAAACCATTCCTGAATTAATGAATCAATCTTGAGGCATAATTAGGAAGGGGGTTTTAACACAATGGAACAGGCCTGCTAGGAAAACTAGGATTCGGGGGTCTCCAAAATAAAATGGAAATATGTCAGAGTAGGTGGGATTTTTTTTTCCTCCATGAATTATTCTGCTGAAATGGAAAAATATAGATTTAACCAAGCGTTACTTTGGTCAAAGCATAAAATAAGAGGAAGATTAAGTCATTACATCAGCAGAGAGTGATTAAATTTATTTGGTCCTTGCTAAACACATATTTTGTGCGTAGGGGGGAAACGTTGCTGACAGAGATTATTAAAACAGGATGGTAAAATAGGTATTCTCCATGACTGCCTCTGTTTGCTAATTAATTAGAAAAGTGTGTTGCTGATTGTCTTGCAAAACTGGGCTATAAATCATTAAAGTTTTGAATTCCCAGGAAGTCCATGTTCTACGTGTGGGCTGCCATTTGCGACGCCTCTGTCTGTGCCATGTGCAGCAATCGAAAGCAATTTGGATGCAGAAGGGCTGCACTGCATTCCCTCTGTGACTGCAGCAACCTACAGCTCCAATTAACGGGCAAGCACCGCAGGAGGCACAACACATTACTGGGAGTAAACACAGGATGAAGTGTCCTGCCTCTGCCTCGAGGAGCTCAAAACTGAGAATGGACTGACAGACCACAGGTAAGGCAGCAAAGTGCTGCAGGCACAGGGTTGATGCAAAGTGCAGACGTCTTTGGAAGAATAAAACTGTTTTATCTCCTGTTTTGCTTTAACTTCTTTAAGGGCAGTCATTCTGTTGACGCTCACGAGTTCCAGACCAGGATGAGAAGAGGAAAATGAGAACGGGGATGTCAGGAAAGATAGATTTTGAGAGGGGCGAGCACTTTGTGAGCTCTGGTGGCACTGATGTCCTGACCTAGATGGCAGAGTTTTTGCTTTGTATAGTTAGACCAATGTCAGTTCCTCTAAAGATCTGACAGCAGCATTAGGGTAAGAAGGAGATCTGTGATTAGCCAGCAGATACGTCCCAAACTAACAGTTTGAAACCAGCTTGACTTTCTCTGAGAGAATGCAGGGACGGCATGGACAGCAGAGCTCCTCTCAGTACCAAGGGAAGCTTTTCATACCATCTTGAATGCTGATCAGGCACCACCTCCTCTGTTACTTGGGCTTGCTGAGATGATTCTGAAATGCATACCCTGCTAGGTTTGCAAGGCACGTTCAACAAGTTGCTGTCAGTGATCCTCTGCCGAATGAGAAAGTTGTTTCAACAGCATTTCTGCAGGATTTCGCTTTTGGTTCTTGCACAATTCCATGATATCCTTGATGATAGGGACGGTAACATAGAAACAGTGCATATTGAATTGACAGGTGACACTATGCTACAAGGAACTGGAAAGACAGGAACAGCTTGGAAAACTAGGTAGCAAAATAACATTGAGAAAAATAAAATAAAATCATTAAGAAAAAGCATCAGATTATGCACTTAGGAACAGCTAGATGGTTATTCTGAAGAAAAAAGGCGTTAAGAGTTGCTAGGGCTTCTGGTGGACTGTGATGCAAATAGCGGTTACCGTATTTTTGGTAACAATTCCAAGTAGGGATATTCAAGCAGAAGTCTCATTTGTAGCTGATGTAGAGTGATCCTCCCCTCCATTAAGTGCTCTTACGGTTTCACCTGAGCTACTGGTTCCTGATGTTAGCCTCAAGCAGCTAAGGCAACAGCAGGTCAAACACGAGGGAAGGTTTTTGTTAGTGCTAGGAGTGGTGTGGTGCTGGAATGATTGCCAGGCTGGGGAGCTTCCACTGGAGATCTCCAGATCTTCGCTAGTTGGGTGCGAGTTGACTGCACCTGAAAAGAAAGGGTGGGGGCAGCCCAGCTGAAATCTTAAACCACTTTCATCCCTGTTTTCTGTGCTATCATTCACATACAGGTATGAAAGCCCTGCTGTGGGGTTCTCTTACGATCCCTTGTGTGTTCTTAGCCTGCTGATGCGTGATTTTAGCGGGATGTAAAGCAGGAATCCTGCCTACATTGCCAGAAGGCACTGATATTTTGGCACTTCCATTCAGTAACATTGCCTGAGAACGTTTTTGAGGAATGACAGGCCTACACACCTTGGATTGCAGATATATTTACTGACTTTGCATTGTACAAGCTGGGTGTATTAATTCGTGGCTCAGTTCGTTGTGGTGCATAAAGTTCTTTTATAGGTTCTGTGACACCTAAGAGCGTGCATGGGGATCCTCCATGGCTCCACCAACAATCACATTTTTGCTGGGATGGGACGTTTGTTTGGGAGAAGTTGGAAGGAAAACAAAATCAGGTCTGAAGTTGGGATTTTCTTAGTAAAGTGAAATATATTCCAGGTAAGATTTACCACATTCTGAGAAGGACATGATTTTTCACCTAATTTCTGTGGGAAGGGAAAGGAAGTTTTTTTTGTATTTTGGCAATCTCAAGTGTAAATTTTCAGGTATTTGAACACAGCAGCACTGAAGTTGTGTCAGGGGAAGTTTAGGCTGAGTATCAGGAAAAGGTTCTTCACCCAGAGGGTGGCTGGGCACTGGAACAGGCTCCCCAGGGCAGTGGTCACAGCACCAAGCCTGACAGAGCTCAAGAGGGATTTGGGCAATGCTCTCAGGCACATGGGTGTGACTTGGATTGTCTTGTGCAGGGCCAGGAGCTGGACTTTAATGATCCTTGGGGATCTTTTCCAACTCAGGCTGCTCTACGACTGCAGGTCTCTTCCAGCATTGATGATTCTGTCAAAAGTACCATCAAATTAGTAGTAGCTTTAAACTGTAATTTCGTGCCTCCTGGATAATCCTGGGGAAGATATGTCATTTCAAAGAGCTAATTAAACAGTGGGAAGCTTTTTAGATGTTTTCACAAGGTATCTCTAATATCAACCAAGAGACTCAAGCAAAGATCCTTGTAAAGAAAGAATACTGGGAAGTATTTTCACACCACCAAGATGTGAAAATCTGGTTGGATGGCAGTTGGTAGCTGGCCTGCCAGAGCTGTCTCTAGAGCTCTGTCTTGTGCCAGGGAAGGGTAACTGCTAAGAAACTGTGTTTAACAAAAAGCCAACAATTCTTCCCTAGCTGTGCGTCAGGTTTTTAGGTGGAGTTGCACGAACTACTTTATCATTGTGTCCCTACTGCATTCTCCCAACCTCCTCCATAATCTGGGCCATGAATTATAGATTATTTTATAGCCATTGTTTCAAAGAACTGCTTATCCCCTAATAATTACCTGCAGACATGCTGATGCAGATTGAGTTCTAAAAAAAAAAAAAAGCCAGCACATAGAAATGACCTGAAGAAAGCAGACCTTTTGACTGCTTTCATTCAGGTTACATGAGGTAATATCTTGCTCCATTATGTCAATTGTTAGGAAGCTTAGGATGACACCACTTCCTAGGGTTTAAATGATTAATTAGAAGCCTGGGTTGAGATGTAAAATTAAATACTTGTACCAGTACGATCAGCTTTACTTTTTGCGCACTGAAACTGTAATGAACTGCTTTGTAAGGCCAGACATTTCCTCTAGCAAGAGTGGAAATTCAGCTGGTATGCAGCTCTTTGGCAAGAGATTAAACAAAACCTAATTGCTTAAGTTATATTTGCAAAATAATTCTAAACCACAGGACTGTTTCCCTTTTCATTTTTGCTCCAAAATTTAGAGGCCTTTTGAGTGGGTTTCTTGTTCCTCTTATCCCTTTTACTTTCATAATGTCTGATACGTATTTTAAATGTCAAATTCCATCATCTTTATCACCGTTGAAACTTTGGCTGGAGCTGAGTAAAGGAGCATGCTGTGAACAAAGCTGCCTTTTCACCCAGGCTATCGATAGTTGTCATTCCTGGCTGTTATTGAAAATAAATTAATTTCGCTGATAGGCTGAGTATTCCTTCCCAGATGGGAATCCAGGCTTTCCTTTTGTTGCCCAAAAACGAGTGGGTAAAAGCACCTCCAAACTGATTAGCTCTGGATCTAGCGTGAGGCTGGGAGCGTGTTGGCTCCGTGTTCTGGCAGAGCTCACTCGTCACAGCCTGTAATGGTTCCTGGGCACGTGTAGGAGGTGATGGCAGGAGGAGATATCACAGCTGTCCCCTTCTCCTGCAGGTCTCTGGTTTGGGCTCTGGTCGTGGAAAAGGAGACTTGTGTGGGGCCAGAAGTCTAGACCTGGGAATATTCTTGCTTGTGGTTGAGTTTAGGATGTTCTCCCACTAGATAACAGGACACCATGGAGCTGTGGGGGGCTGTAGGATCCTGGGGTGGTCAGAGGGGTCCTTGACTTCCAGTGTGGAAAGACAAAGGAAAGCAAATTGGGAAAAAAATTATGAAGACATTTCCCATAATTTATTGAGGCTTATATCCTCTATGGTTAATTTGTAACAGGAAAAACCCAATGGGAGCTGACAGACACGGGATTTGAGTTTTGTTTCCTTTTTCTTTTCTCTTCATTTGTCCAGCAAAAACTCCTAGATCAAGCAATGTAACTTTCAAAGCAAGTATTTCACAGATTTATTTTTTAAGTGTTTTTTTTAAATGTACACAATGTGATGGTGCTGGTCATGGGTTTTAGAGGTGGCCTGTCCAAGCAAAACTTTGTACAAGAGAATAAGCACACTTCCATGAATATGCACATGGAGACCAGCAGCGAGGAGCTGGATTAAAAGAGGCAGTTTTGAGAATAAGCACGTCTGAAGGCACAGAAGTTACAGCTGCTCTGGTGAAGTAATAGCTTACCCCCCTGAGGACATTACCTGACACTGAGAGAGGATTGTGTGCTGCTAATGACTGCTGGAAGAGGAACATCCTTTACGAGGGGTGGGGCTTGGCAGAGCTCTGAGGCAAAATCTGTGATGTTGGGACCTCTGTCACACCACTTGCATTTCTGGTGGGGTTTTTTCACGCTGCTCAGAGCCCTGGTACTGATGGTGTGGTTTGGATCTCCTGTGCATCTCCATGCTTCTGATGTTTGGAGCATTGGGATGTGGTTGTCCCCTACAAAAGTGGACACTGGTGGTGGCGGGAGATATTCCGAACCATTTTCTAGGACACAAACAGAGCTCCCTTTCCCTGCCTGGTGTTTTAAGCGAAACACGACATCAGATGGGGGCAGGCAGGTATTCTTGTCTTGCTGAGGGCAAAATCCATCACCATTGAGGGTCTTCCCAAAATCCCCCCAGCAGTAAAGGAAGCTAGCCAAAGGTTTTTTCAATGCTAAAAGCTACTTTGAGATTCCGGACGAGTCTCGTTCAAACGCAATATTAAACCACAGTAGAATGTCTGTTCCAGTTTGAATAACCACAGAGGCAGCACACCAGAAGGTCTACACTGCAGACATGGTGATTCTTTTGAACAAGTAGTAGTTAATTGAGATGAATAGTTTTTACCAAATTGCCCCAGAGAAATTATCACTAACAATTAAAGTAAATGTACTTCATGCTAACGAATACATTTCCAAATATCAAAACATTGCTTAACTATCAGTTATGCTTCATTTAGTGGTTCTTGATGAATTCATCAGCTAAATTAAGCTTCATTAACTGATTCTTGCAGTATCATTCAGAAATGTTATAATTATTTCTCTTTTAAATACAGGAAAACCGAGGTAGAAAATTCAGGTGGTTTGCTGATGGCCACGTACAGAATTTACTCTATAAACAACATTGAAGTTTAGGTTCCCACGGCTTCTCCTCTGGTATTAAAACCACTAGCCCTGATTTGATACCTATTAAAAAAAAAAAAAAACCGAGGAAAAACACCACCACCAAGACATATCACAACAAACAGGCAAAACCCAAACACGCTCCACAAAAAAACCCCAACCAAACCAACCAACCTTCAATCTTGTTTTACAAAATCACCAATTTCTGTACTGGCTACTCTGACAATATCTGAAAATTATTCCAATTAAATATATTTTAGAAAAGGCTTTGAGAGCCAATAGAAATTAAACCAATAAACTTTTGGTTTTCAGACCTAGTTTTATTAGTTCATGGTTTTTCCATTTGCTGACTCTATAGTGTTAGGTGTGTTTTACACCTGGTTTTTAGGCTGGAAATGAAACAACTTTTCTGTCAGGAATATTTCTGTAAAATACTCATTTTAACTTTTCTCAAGTCGTCACATTAATGAATCCAGTTTATTTCCAGATTTTCAAAATCCTTGTGGCTGGATAAAATCACCCACCACAGAACTCACCTCCACTTTAGTGGAATGACCTGCAGAACTGGTAGTATAAAGGAGCTGAGAAACAGCATCCTAAATTTGATTTCCCCTACCACCCCTTTCAGATTTCCAGCTTGCTGTAAAAAGATGACAGGACTCAACTTGTGCAGACAGGCTGATGTCTTTGAGTGGGGCAGAGAAGCACGGGGAAAAAGAAAGATGAGCAGAGTTTCTCCAGTTCTTGCGTAAGTGCATCAGACCCACTGGTATGTGCTTCCCCCAGTCCCTGGGCAAACTGGGGCCGAGGAGCAAAGCTGGAATGCTCTCCCTGCTCAGCCAGCAGTGTCAGGATCGCCTTCTGCGCCTGACTCTCTCTTCCACACAAGGAAATCCACTCCTTGCTGAGGCCGTACTAAAAAAGGAGAATCTAAACCGTAAATCAAGGCTGATTCTGTCCTTATTTGGTGACTAATATTGTTGTTTTCTGGAGCAGGGGGAGGCAGCTGCCTTTCAAAGCCGAGTCATTTGGCCCCAAACTCTGATAAAAGTGTTTAGGAATCAGACTCTTGCTCTCACCTGGTTCTGTCATAGAGGACACCACAACTGCAAAATGAGGGTGGTTTCATTGCTGCTGCTTAGCTGGATTGTGTGAAGCTGCTGTGAGTACAGAGAACCAGTACTCAGTACATGTAACAAATTATTCTACACACAGTTCATATTTTATATGACAGATGTTGAATACTGCATAGAAAATAATAACCAAAAATTGTATTGAGGCACAGAACAAGGGAATGAGCATGTGGGTTGGAGCTTACTTTGCTTTTTGAATAAGCAAGGATTGACGGTGTTCTTGTTCGGCTCACACATGACCACAATAGTCATGGCTTTGTTTTGAAGAGCAGAAAACCATTAACTGATTATTTACTTTGAGCAAACTTTCTTAAACTCTCAATGTGTTGTGTATCTTACGATGTAAGGCAAGGCACCACCTGTGCCCTGCTACAGTACTTTGGTAGGTTAGACACTGCAGCTATCCACAGGCTGGGTCCCTTCCTCTCCTGGGATACCTCCAGCTCCCTTTGGGCAGGGTAACAGCTTCCTCTGTAGCGTGTCACAAGTTAGTGACAGTTTCCTTTACAGAGGGTCCGTCTCTGAGCGTTCTTGCCCATCTATGTTCCACTGCTCTCTGGGATGGGATGTGTGCCAAGTGCCTCTGAGCTGGGGATTTGTGGAGCAGCCCTTGCAGGGGTAGCAGGGAGAGCCCCACGGCCTTCCTGGGCAGGGGTGGTGGAGCTCCACCCTTCCCTTTCTCCTCCTGACCAGCGCTGCCAGTTGAACATTCCCCGTATTGCCTGAAGCTGTTCTTGCTCCAGCTGTTTACATGTAAATAATTTATATGCTTTGTTATTAGTGGAGTTGGAGTTGGGGGAGGGGACAGGCAAGGCACACACAAAACTTGTTTTCTTCTAAGTGGGAAGGAATTTTACTGTTCTTGGAGCCCTGGGGTTTGATTCTTTACAGTGTTGACATCTCCAGATTTCGACATTGCCTTTCTTATCAGGATGTTTTGCTCCAACACCAATGAAGGTAAAATATCTGGAAAAGTCTATCACTTTGTAAAAAGCCACCTGAAAGAAAATTAAATATTTATAGGCTTTGTAGGCAGATTGGTGAAACACACCTGCTATGATTCTACTAGAGGCTCTTCTCACTCTATCATATCTTTGTCAGTGCTTGTTTCCAGCGAAGAGAAGGACAATTTAAGTGCTGCAGAAAAGCACATAAATTACTGATATCCTTTTGTGTGAAGTTACTCCAGAGGTAATACATATAGATTAATATGGTCCCTTTAAACCTTCTAAAAAGGCTCTTAGCAGAGCTCAGGTCCTTTGACTTGTATAGCTAAGCACAAAAACTGAGAATACTAAAGACCTGAAGTGTTTCCTCACATCCGATATCCCGACTAGCAACATTATAATTGTTACTAGTGGCATTGTAATTATTACTGCAGCCAAGATGGATGTGGCATTCCTAGCTGAAAGGAGCTAAATGTTCGCAGACACAAGTGACAAGGTTTACATTTCCTTGAGTGGTCTGGAATAATGCTTTATGTGTTAGGAGTCATGATGTGCACTTAGAAAGTCTGCAGACTTCAGCAACAGAGCTGTCTGGACCGAGGCAGGAATATTGAAAACTATAAGGGATGTCAGTGCTCTGGAAAAAAAAAAAAAACAGCAAACTGCAGTTGTTCAGTCCCACTGCTGCATTAATTGTCTGATATTCTGAAGCAGCCTGAAAAAATTGCAGGTTATTAATTGTCTGCATTTTTGTTCACTGTGTTTCCACAGCGTCTGACACTTGATCTTCAAAGGCTATTGGATGTCAGGTGCTCTGGTGTTAGGTGAAATCACACTGCTTTCATCTCCTGTATTTCCACCATATGCAGGGATCCCTCTTGCATGACATTGTGGTTGAAATGCTTCAACTAGAAGCTGTGGAAGATGTTTCCTAAGCTTCAAGAAGAGACTGCTTTGCCTCCAAAAGACAAAATGGTTTGCTGCCCTTTCCTTGCTGTTGGAAACATTTGAAAGTTAAAATGATGTTTCCTTCACATCCTTACCCCGAGTTGGTGCTGTACCCAATCGATGATGTTGAGCTAAACTGCTGTGAATAAATAAGCTGCTATAGGACTGGGGACAAAACTTGGCAGAGGTCCTAGTTTCTTTCCATGCTCTTTCTATTTTAGAAGGAATTAAGCAGCTGATGTTTTACATCTGACTGAAACTGGACTTTTACACATGCTTTCACAGTGCAATTTTGACTTTACGAAAAAAGATTAAATTATTGTTGTCATGATTCTGGTTTCTGCTGTTAAAGCCAGGCTTGCAGTACCAAACCAAGGCAAAATGACTTTTCTCTTAAGTAGCTGCTTGGAAGTCCAGATTATGAAGTGATGTGTGGTTTTAAGTGTCTCAGAAACACCTGGAGATATTGCAAGAGCTGATTCAGATGCCCTTAAATCTGACAAATTGAATTTGCTCTGTTGAAGGCCTTGAAGAAGAGCTGTCGATCCTTTAAGCCTGACTGGATTGGCTTGGAAGGCTGTGAAGATCACTCTTAAAAGGCAAATAAGTAAAAAGGTATTGTTGTTGAACTCTAGGGGTGAATTGCTTCAACAGAGCCAGTTACAGACGCAGGTTCTTCCTACCCCCATTATTTTTAAAGACTGTAGGTCTCAGCAGTTGGAGGTTAAAAGCAAACCCTATATTTTTCTTCTGAATGGCTCAGGGTATTTTTTTTATGTATTACAGCTGAGCTGTATTTCTTAATAATTTGAGAATAAGGTTGGAGGATGCCACTTGCACGGGAACCGTAACTTACCCAGCCATCACTGCATGTTTATGGATGGGAATCCTTTCAATGCCTTAATTACTACAGACTAGTTAGGATGAGGTAATAAATCATGTTTGCTCAAAGTTTACTTTTCCTTGACTGTGTATGGAAAGAAGTAAGCTGAAGGGGGATTATTGGGTACTCTATGGATCCTAAAGCCTGTAGAAGCAGGAGTGTGGCACTAACTCAGAGAGCAGGAGGGCTTTGCAGACTACTTGCCAAATATAAAAAATCCCACTAAAGAATAAAATAGAATCTTAAATAAAAGTAATAATGCAAATACTGCTATGGATCAAAATTATTTTGTGTATTTTATGTTTTCTCTTAGGAAACCCCAACCAGCCACCCTCCGAGAGGGACCCAGGAGTCCCAGCAGCCAGAGGATGGAGAGGTAAAACCAGGAGTGACAGCCTGGAAAAACTGGTTGCTCTCATCTCTGCTGATGGGTGTGCACACACAAGTGTGTCAGACACCACCTGCTGTAAGCTAGGCTTTGGCATCCTTGCCAAAGAGAAAAATATTGCCAAATATAAAAAAACATAAGTATTTGCCAAATATAAAAATTACCACTAAAGAATAAAAGAGAATCTTAAATAAAAGTAATAATGATAGAATCTTAAATAAAAGTAATAAAGAAAATACTGCTATGATGTTGAGCTTTTGATGGGAAGACCTTCCTTCATGGACCAGAGCAAAAGAGAGCAGAGGAGGCTGCTGTTCTGCTAAGTTCTTTATTTCATAGTCTCATAGCTTCTTGAAGGCAGAGTTCAAAGGGAGTTACATGGTAAAGCCAAACAACAACAGCAGCAGCAGCAAAACAGCAGGCAGCAAACAGTTTCTTCTTCTAATTTCTTCTAATTAACTTTTTTCCTACAGAAGTGTGGATTATATTTGTTAATTAACCAGTGAAATTAACACATGATTCTAGTTTTTCTTTTCTTAACCTATCGTGATCTAATTCTAACAATCGTAAGCATTACATAGGTATTACACAGATTTGCATATACAGTTTCTATCAGCTCTTATTGTTTATGTGAACACTATATCTAAAAAATGTGAACAATTTCATTCTATCTGTATTTTGTCTAAAATAATATATCTAAAAAATGTGAACAATATAGTTCTATCCCTATTTCATCTAAAATAAAGAACTCTATGAAAGAATAACGCTGCTACAGCAAAAGGAACTATGCTCAAGGTCTCTGCTGCAGCTTTTTAGTGTTTAAGGCACTTAGCATGTATTTCTACTAGAAGTTAAAAAATCTGTATTTCTTTTTCACTTTGGTATGGCTTCATGTATCTCAGCTTGTCCAGAGGTTTTAATTTAACTCCTGTGCTTTGGCTTTCCTCTGGGCCTGGGTCCAGAGAAGCTTTCACTCCAACACTATGAATCAAAATTATTTTGTGTATTTGGGATGGTATTTGTTTATTATTTCCCATCCCCTTAGTGTTGATGGTATTTTTCATGAGTTTTTGATGAAGGCAGAAAAGTTTTGGTGTCTTTAAAATAGCTCTCAGAAGCTGGCACTTTGTGTTGTTGGTCTAGGAGGTGGGAGCAGGAAAAGGAAAACACTTGTCTCGTTGTCTTAACGGAATGAAGTACAAAAATAATGCATGAGCATGGAAAATGGAGGAGTTTTTTCAGCATTTTAATTTTAATTAACCCATGCTAGTGATATTAGAAAATATTACTATACAGCTAAGATTCTGATCTGTTTTTATTCACAGAATAATATGTTTGGAGTGAGAAGACTTGGAACAAAGTTTTCATCTCCTTGTTTGCTTCTGTGTCTTGGAAAAAAATTGCCATTAATTTTAGGGAAGAGTTACCAACTTCAGTTTGTTCTTTCTCACATACAAATAAGTGATTGTTCTGTGGAAAATATGTCTCTAGCCAGATGCTGTGTTTCCAGTTCAAGATTTTGGAGGCAGTCTTGACTGCATAAGGACTGTAGAATTTTGATTGGTGTTTAAAGCATGACTATATATGTATGAATTGTCCTGCTTGCACGCAAAGCTTATGATTGGTTTGCTGTCTTTGCTCCAAGTAGCACATCTGTTTAAGTATCTGTCCAGAAATGGAGCTCTTTGATATTTCATATATTATTCATTATACTTCTCCAAGAGCAAATATATTATTTTCATAACTTGTGCAAAGAGATAGAAAATAGGTGGTGATTCTTCTGATCAAGTGTTTTGAGTTAATTCTAGTGAAGATAAAATCATAACAACATCATTCTGGAGTGTTTTAAACTAAGATAGGAAAACCAGACCCTGGCCTTGACTTTAAAGAGGAATAAATATGAACACTAATTATGGAGTGTCTATAAAAACTCGGTCTCTTTATACCAAGAAGTCCTCTCTGTCCACAGCAGTCCCATTCTTCACCTCTTTAAATCAAGTTAAGTACTCAAATGTTTTGCTGTGGGTTTTACCTGATTAGAGACCTGAAGTGTGACCTCTGGCACCACTGTGGATAGTTTTAAAATTATAGTACAAAAAACACAGTATAACCTGAAAAACTTTGTAAATTAGACAGTCCTTCTCTGTTTCAGTCAGATGAATTAAATTAATATATAAACTAATATATGCTTCACATTCTAAGAGATGAGTCAATTTTAAAATAGTTCGCTTGTTCTTTTAAATTTTGGCTATTACTGTAGTTTCAAATCTGATCTTTTTAATAGGCCTGATACCCTACTGTAAAACTTGGCTTGGGATTGTTGTTTATTGCCTGAGTGCAAAGCAGCATGAAGAAGAACCGGCAGAAACAGGCATAGCTCTGGCAACCCAGGCAAGCCAGCAAACAAATGTGCCTGCATTTCTTGTTTCTCCTTCAGAGAAAGGTGCAGGGCTGGCTGGCTGGGTGCTGCTCCCTGCACGAGGAGTGTCAGATAGAGACTCTGTATATCTCAAAAGCAATCTGCTCGAGCAGGTTGTTAGTTCATCACCACCATGGTATTCGTGTGCTGTTAGAGTGATAAAAGCTGAACCCATCCCCACTCCCACGTGCTGCCTGCAGAGCGTTTTGTTTTGCAGATCCTCAGAAGTCATTGTAAGAAGATGCGTCTGGGGGAGGGCTCACCAAAGGAAACCCAGCTTTGGCATTTTCAGATTCTCAGCTGGGTCTCAGGCAGCTGCTGTCTCTGCAGGAGGCAAGTGGGGTCTGTCCCTTCTGGAGCAGCTGCAGCCAGGGCAGCCTGAGGTGCTGGGCAAAGGAGTCTTGAGAGTAACCCTGAGCACCTCTCTGTGCCACTGCCTCCAGTAACAAAAGGGAGAGGAAGACTCTGACGCTGGCAGAACCTGCTGTGATGTGCTGAGGGGAGCTGAGGAGAACAATTGATGATGCTGTATGTGCTGCAGCTCTGCCCCCACAAGCAAGCACAGGCAGAGGTGTTGGGATTGACTTCACAGGTTAGCAGTGTTGGACAGAGGCAGGTTTCATGTAGAAACACTAGAAGAAAATGCAGGTCTGTTTTTTCTATTGCAAAATTCTGCTCTTAAGTTCATTCCCATAGCTCTTCCTCAGTGACAGGTCTGCAGGGCCTTGCCTACTGGGGAACCATAGGTAGGACATTGCATAGCTGCTGTTTGCAGTGTTACCAAGAAAACACTCTAAAATGTGAAAGGCTGAAAAGACCTGCATGAAATGTTATCAGTTTGTCATCATTCTGTCATTCAAAATGATTGGGTTTAACACTGGTCTCTTCCATAGACCACACTAGGAAAAGATGAATCCTGTAACACCTATTGCTTCATCTTAGTTCATATTTTTTGTCTGATTTTGAAGTATTTGTGGCAGAGATATTTTTCCCCTGTCTCTTCCAATCCCTGCTACCGAGTGATGAGGGCTACTGACACTAACCTTTCATTACAATGGGCAGAATTTCTGTGCCAGTTCACTGCTGATCCACATGCAAAGATGTGCCACAACTTCCCTTCAGCACTCGACTGCCTAAACTACACAATGTGAAACCTACAGAGGTGAAGAGAATGTGCTATTCTGCTAGAGAAGCATTGACTGGAATCTGAAGTATGTTTTTAGACTAATCTTTGCTTGTGGGTGATCAATTGTGACATGCAGTGACCTTCCTGAGGTAGCCAACAAATACTTCATACTGCTGTTTATTAAATCCTCACTGGTCTACAGCAAGCATGACATTCATTCTCTTTGGTTAGTCGTGGTTCTCCTGGCAGCAGAGGGCTTTCACTGCTCTCTGTATGGCCATCCCTTCTATATAGCTGCTAAAAATGGGGCACCAACTGCAGGAAATTATTTACAGACTCAGCCACCACAACTCCATCAATTTTAGCAAATATTACACTTAAAATGCCATTCGATGTGCTAATGAACTCTTAACCTGCTAGTGAAGTTGCTGCAAACACCATTCTTATCTTGAGCTTCTCTTACATGCACTAAAGAAGGTTCTTTAATGTGTAAAAATGATGTATAAATTATACAGTCAATGTTGTGTCTATAATTCAAAATTTCCTGTTTCACGCTGAGCTTTTGTTGCATCTTTGTGTTCATGTGTGCCATTTAATGCTCTATTGAGCAATATTAAAATGCCAGAACCATCCAATAATACAAATCATTCAGCAGAGGCAGCCAGAGCCTATTCATGTTTCGCTGAAACCAAGCATTTCCCAGCTTGTTTGTTAGCAGTTGTTTGTGGTGCTTTCAACTTCTATATTGCACCTATTGCTAGTTGTATTTGAGTGATACCTAAGAGAACACCAAGTTTAGGAAATGTGGATGAAAAATTCCAGACCAAAGTAGAATAGAGTTTTCCTTATCTCATTTTCAGTTCTTGAGGTGTTTGCACGTTTCTCGGTGTTCTTGCTTATTGCCTTTTTCCATGTTCCTCCAGATTCACAGGGCTTATTTCATACAGAATCAGTAAGATAAAATCATCCAAATCAGCCACTATTTCTAGTTTTGTCACTATTTCTCAGGAGCTGATCAACAAACAAATGAAAGTTTATCAATCTTTTCAGTTGTTGAAATCCAAAGAACATTTATGCTTATGGAAAATACTCATTCTTTCAGGGCTTAAGCAAAATGTTTGGGACCAGTCTGTGAAAGCATCTCATGACAATTGGAATGAATCATGGAGTAATGAATTGATTTCCTACTTCATTTCACACAGCCATGACCCTCGTAACATCCCTGACTGTGACATCTCCATCGCTATTTCCATTTCATCTCAGCCAAGAGTTTGTCACAATGGGACAGCCAAAGCAGGCTTCATCTACGTGATTCTTGCCACCATCAGGCCCACCAGCGCCACGTTCCTTTGCTTGATCTAAAGTGCATCCTTTGTAATAATTAGGGCAGCAAAAGAACAATGTGCACAGTGTGGCCTGACAAAGACCTCTTTCATCACACTGTAACATTGTGCTTTTCACTGAGCTGAAAGGGTTAAAGGTAGCTGTTTGCTACTGTAAAAATAAATGAGAAATTTCTTGTTCGAAAAATTATTAAAAAGCTCTTTAAAAAAAATCACTCAAAAAAAGCCTTAACACTTTGTCCAGTTGGGAGTTTTTTTGTTTTGTTCTGTATTTCAAATGGAATATTTTTATCAGAATTGACAAAACTAGCAGAATTAATGTTTCAGAATTTGCAGTTGTGCTCTGCATATAAGAGGCCTTTTATTTCTTTTGCACGTTACTTGGCATTCTCATTTATTCATCCCTTTTGTTTTTTCCCAGTTTCTTTCATTACAGTTACAACCATTTGTCATCTCTTTATTTCCAGAATCTGCAGAAATTCCAGGCCAAAATCTTATCAATCACTTTTTTCCTAACATCAGTGTACAAGAAGTTGTTCCAATATATCCATTTTTTCTTACACTCAAGGAGAAAAGGAGATTTTTGCTGTCTGCTGGATGCTGTAGCATCCAAGTTCTAAGCAGCACTGAAGGAATTCATCTTGGGAGGTTTTAGGAGTCTTGTCTTGAAATCTGGGCTTGCTCTTGGAGAATGTTTTCCTGGATACCCTGGATTCTGACCAGCATGTCTTTTTTCCTTTTTTGGGGGGGCTGATACACCTGAAAAATGTCACTTTTCTTCTCTGAGATTGTGCCATGGGTCTGATATTTTTCCTTCAATTATGAAACTTCCTTAATGCAGAGTGGTTTAATTGGGAGACCGCTGATTTCACATACCTGCTAGTGCTGCAGATGAAAACACAAACAGAAAAAGTGGGTTTTTTAAAAAAATAAATGCTTGGAAATTATTTTGTGGGAAGATATCCAGTTCCAGGGTGCGAAGGAGTTCGTTCAGTGCGAAGAAGACATTTCTGTTGTTGTGTTTTTTGACAGCCATACAAAGAGTGAGTAAGAGGGAAAACCTATGGATTCAGTAAGGAATCTGGGACACTGTCTGCTGGCACTGTCTGCTGGTCTTAAATTATCTCAGCAGCCACTCATCTCTGTTCTTCATTCCATTCTCCTGTTGACAATGCCTCACTCATTCAAGGAACTCTGTTATGATTGCGTTGCTTCAACTTCTTGTATCCTCTACTTCTCCTTACCAGGCTTGTCTTTTCCATGCAAGCACCTTAAATAGATGAAAAATACGACTATAGGCAGGAGATGCTGTTTGAAAACGATCTGATAAAAATGGATTTAAAATACTGCACATTAGCTTATTTGTGTCAGTGACTTCTGAAGCATTGCAAACAACCATTTTTTGTGCCAATGGTGTAAATTCAAATAAATACATCCTCCAGGTCCAGAAAAGAGTTTCTGTGCAGAAGGCTTTAGTTTTGCCTAGGACTGATTTGAAAGATTTGTTCTGTATTTTGGGAACCCTCATGTAGAATTTGCTCTGTTCTGGAAAAGTAGGTGCATGGAATCTGGGTGTGTAATATCTAAAATGCTTTGTAATTAATACTCAATGATATAATCAATCAAAGCAGTTTGAAAGCAAGATAAAATCAGGCACACTATGGCAAAACATTGATCTCTGGATGAGAGTTATTTCAAGCTCAGTTTTGTAAGGTTTTAAGCTGGAGATGGGGGAGGGAATAAATTGTCAGGGCTTCGGATCTCTTCTAGAAGTAACTTTTTCAAGCAGGTCTGTACTACTCTGTTTGTGAATTCTAACTGCTGGAAGCTGATCTTCATTACACTGCTGCTTTATTACACAGATTGTTCTAGGATTTGAATGCCAGCTCAGTGTCCTGTGCAGGACATTTCTGTCTCTGTACCTGCTTCATTGTAGTGGTTGAAAGGGTGGTTGTGTGTTCAAAATCCTTTCCCTTGCTCCTCTATTCAGAATCATCTTGTCCTTCTGCCATGTCAGATGGTAAGATTTCAGTTCCTGGCCATTACCAAATGAAAGGTATTCAGACAATTTGTGGACAGTTACCAAGCAGGGGAACAATGAAATATCTGTTCCCTGGGTGGGAGCAGAGGGATTCATCCTCTTTCCTTTGTCAGCCGGTGAAACACACTAAGCTCTTGCAATTCAAATTTTCTGTTTTCTCCTTTGTTACTAATCTTTTAAGTATAGCAAGAAAGAAGAGTTTCTAGAGAGTTCATGTACTGACTGTGTCATTCGGACTGAGTAATGAATCTTTTGAGCCTGTTAACATATTTGTTTATGGGCATTAAAAAAAAGACTACTGCAAAGGAATAAAACCCCCCTTTTAATTTCCAGTATATCTCAAGGATATCTCAAATAAAAAATCTCCAGGATTTCTTAAATCCTTGAGAGGAAAAGCACTGAAGCTACTGCAATAAATTTGGTTATATTGAGATTGAGATAAATCTCATTCAAAATGTAATTTTGGGCCTGAACCCGTACTCAGTAACAAAAATTTTTCTATTGACTTCAGTGGGAACAGTTTAGTACCAGTAACTATTAGAGCAGTTCAGTAGATTTGATGGAGTTACTAAACTAAGAGAAGTTCAGTGAGTGAAATATATTTCTGAAGTTTTCAAAAGATTAAAAAATAGAAAGTAATATCTCATAATACCTGTATTTTATTATGGCTGCTAAGCAGAGCTGAAGGATAAGCACTGAGTCCATCAGTGGGACTTAATCCTTAACCAGACTTTTTCGAAACAAATTGGAGGAAAGAAATGCAATATATCCAAAGGAAAGCCCTTCTGTTGTAAGCAGAATACTTTCTCATCCTAAACATTTTGTGGGCTTCCTCATTGCACTCATATCACTTAAATAGATTATGGCTAGTGTAAACTGAACTCATACTAATCAGCTGCTTTAATTTTGCATTCAGCAAAGCATATTGGCACAGAGAATAATCAGCCTGTGCAACTCTATGCCCTCAGAGGTGCTCCCAGCAACCTCTCAGTAACCTGAGAGATGCTTTTCTTTTCCCCCAGTAAGACTGGATGCAATTAATTCTGTGGCCTCGGATCTCCCCAAGGATGGCAGCTCCAAGGTTTCCTTTAGCACGTGGGCAGATCTCCTCTGGCACCTCTGCTCAGAGCCAGAGTGTGGTTCAGAGGTGCCATATGAGGCACTCTGAGCACTTGTGCCTTTCAATCCGTCAGTTTTATGAATATTGTCTGTTTTCAGGCTCTGACAGCCTATAAGATATTTCATCTTCAGAAAACCTCGTTAGTTTAGTAAAGGGCCATTTCCTTGTAGGAGAAGGGACCTGAGGCACAAAGAAAGGGCCCTTGAGGTGAGTTGCAGGATCCAGGGGGCACGTAGCAGAGAGTGTGAGGGCACCTGGAGCTCAGGCAAAGAGCCCACCCCAGTGATCAGACCCCGTGCACAGCCCTTAGGAAGAGCCCTTAGGAAGCCCTGCGTGAGGGGTGTGTGTAAAACCACACCTCAGGGCGTGTGAGTGGGAGAGCAGGGCTAGTCCCAGCTTTGAAGTCTCATCCAGAAAGCAGGTTACCCAGGTTTAGGTCCCTCCTCTGCCCGAGGGGATCCAAACCCACTGCTCCCACCTCCTTTTGGAGCTCCTTAATCTCTGTGCTATGGGCTGCTCCTGGGTGGCAGTCACCTCCACCCTTCCTGCTGAAGCTGTGCCCGCACAAGGTCCTCCAGGAAGCATCCTGACCTTTCTCTTTTCCCAGGCCTTCAGTGAGTACCAGAAGCTGCCCTGTGCTTCTGTTCCTTGTGGCAGGCTGACCATACCCCAGTGCCCTGGAGGAGGTGGTTGGAGTTGGCCTGACCAAGCAGGGGGCCAGTCTGGGAGGAGTTGTGTCACGGCAGCTGGGCATGGACAAATTGGAAAAAAAACCAACATTTACTGGCAGCACAATATTAGAGGGGTCCTTCAAGCGTCTTTCTTTGCAGTGAAAAGGATGAGAAACAAACAGAATTTCCCCCTTCCTGAGGTCTCAGAAGACTGAGCATTTCTTGTGAAGCATCTATGCAAACAAAGCCTTTTGACTTCTAGGTGTATTCTGTACACATAGAGACGTGGCTTTGATTACTGTGTGTGCCTCATTGTTCAAGTGGAACCCTCCAGTCTCAGGCTGTTAATGCCAGTATGAGAAAGAAAATGCATCTAGGACTTTGTTCTGAGCACAGAGTTAATGTAGGTCTGAACACTGAATGCTTTGGGTGGGGCACTAGGTGAAGACTTATGCCAGTAAAATTGGCTAAACCATGACACTTAACTCATGGTTCCAGCTGTTCTGGCAGAAATTATACAACTATTAGACTTTTCATGTGAAGACCTAAGAGTGCTATACAAACAGTCGTTTATTTGAACTTTCCTATGGCCTGAGAAATTTCAAATTGCAGCTTTTTAAGAAATAAAAGCAATGAAGAATATTTTTCTCTAGCAAGTAGTTCAAACATCTAACCTTAATGACACCTTAGCAAAGTTCTATTTTTGCTCTTATTGAAAAGAAATACACAGTTAGGGAAAGGGATTTTTTCTCTTCACAACCATCCTCTTAAAATCAGAAGTAACTAGGTAATTGTGGAACATTCTGTCTGATGTCTATTGGCAAGAGCCACATATTTTTCATACAAGTTGCATCTAATCCACTACTGGGCCTACGAACAGGTATCCAGCCTTTTTCCCCAGGTGGGAGCACAGAGCAGCTCAATAAATCTCCTTATAAAAGGAGTTGTTGCTCCTTCTTGAGTTTTTCTTGCTGTTACTTCTCTCAAGTCCTAGAAACTCCCGTGTAATCCTCAGGGATGTTTTGCATAGTCCTGTAAGCACAGCCTGTTTGCGTGGCTAGAGCTCATCTGTGCATGGCAGGGATGCAAATGTTCAAAATGAGAATGTGTTTTGATCGTAAGATCAAAGTGTGTCTGGTGTAGGGCAACTCAAGTAGCTGGTATGCAAACTCACTGTCACACAGATCTCGCCTAATGGCCCAGGACTGATTCCCTGCCCATGCTCAGGGAGGGGAAAGGCAGGGCTTGTTTTTATAGAAAACTGTAGGGAAGGGAGAGGCTGCTGCTTCTTCTTTTTTTCCCTTGGAGTTGAGTTTATAGACAGTCTCTAGTGTGAAAAAAAGAGATGTAAAGATTTCTTGACATGAATTGATAAAAACATATTAACCTGGACTACTGTGAAAAGGTTGTAACCACTATGACTGTCTTGCATGTCCACCTCTTCTCAAATCTCTGCTGTTCACGGCTTACAAAACAGCACACCCCAAAAATACCAATCCAAGCTGTGTCAGGGGACGGAAGGAAGGAAGGAAGGAAGGAAGGAAGGAAGGAAGGAAGGAAGGAAGGAAGGGAGGAAGCGAGGAAGGGAGGAAGGGAGGGAGGGAGGGAGGGAGGGAGGGAGGAAGGGAGGGAGGAAGGGAGGGAGGAAGGAAGGAACTTGCAGAGTCGAGGATATATCCAGCCTCTAGCCACTTTTGTTGAAGCTACATAAATATTTAAGCTTCTGTCCTGAAATCAAACCCAGTTAGAATTATGGATTGGTTTTATGGACCATAAATTCTACCTCGGATATATCCTAGAGATTGATTGGGAGTAGTGCCAGTGACAGCACTTTGCAACTGAGTTCCTTTTTTTAGGTGAATCTTCATGACTGGTTTAAGAGCTGCCACCTTTGTATCATGTTACAGTTAGCAACCATTGTTCATCATGTGAAAGAAAGGGTCGTAACTTTTCAGTGCAGGAGGGGAAAAAACCCCAGATTTTTGGCTAATACCATAAGCTGAATCATTAGAAGATTCAATAATACTCCTAAGCCTTGCTTTTCCTGATGTGGTGTATTTGAAAAATGCTCACCAAGACACAATACATCATCCTTGTAGTTTCCTGTGGTTTTCCTCTCAACCCTTGCAGGAATGAAGCCGTGAGACTGAGCTGCAGACAGCACTGCTGCAGGTCTGGACCTCAGTTAAGTGCCTGGTAAATTGCTCAGTTATGTGGTTCTGTTCCTGGTTTAACAGCAACAAAGTGGAGCTAAAAAGCATCTGAATGAATAATTCACATGCTCCCATAAATGTGGAATCTCCTAGGGGGAGAGCCTCTATTCAGAAGAAGAAATATTGCTATGGCACTTGCAGTGCGCTGTTCCTAGGCCTTGAACTCCTGAAGAAACCCAGTGTTCTGGCTGAAGGAGTTCCTCCTCCTGCTGCTCACCTTCCCGCAGCCTTCCTGCCTCCTTCTCCCTGCTCCCAGTCCCCCGAGGTCACTGGCACCCTGTGGAGTTTGAGCCAGAGACATGCTGAGGGAACTGGAGACCTGTAGCTGGAAAAGGCGTGGAAAAGCTGGGGCCAAAGGCAGAAAGGGAACATTTGTAGGAGGGGGAGACCACGCAAAGGAATGCAGCTGCGAGGAGAAGATGCAGCCATGTGAAGACAGCAGATGTTATCCCTGCTGGCAGGGTACTGGATGAGCAGATTCCATTGTTCAGTGGAGATTGTATCTTGTAGGAAACCATCACAACTCCTAAACCATGTCAAAGTTGCCTACAGCGCAGCGGATGTTTTATATAAAAGATGAATATAAGTTTGTTTGCCTAATAAGGGCCCTTGCCAAGATGCTGCAGCTCCTTTATGTCTTGCCTTGGCTCCCCTACTGACACGAGATGAGGAGGAGGGTGGCTGTCAGTGGAACACGCTCATGATGAAATGGTTGGCCTGCTCGGCTGCTCTGTGCTGGCAAGGAGGAGGAAAAGTCCTTGGGCACACTGCGTTGGATGCTAGTTAGCAGCAGCTCGCTGTTGTCAGAAAAGCCAGGACTTTTTCAGGCACTGGAACAGTTAGCTGATGAGATTCCTAATAGGAAGGAATACTTTGAAACACATTAAAACTGCTGCTGCAAATCCTGCTCTGTAACACTCCTTCTCCACATTGCCTTCCTTGAATGCTGTCGTGCAGCCATGTAGGAAGAGAGTAGCAAGTGCCACACAACCTGTTGGCTACTTTTTCCTTTGCTGCTCTTAAGACCCATTTCTCCCCTTATGGCTTTTCTTAGGGCAATACACCTTCTGCAGGCCTCCTAGATTTTCTACACTCAACCTCAGCTCTCCTCCCAGCCCGAGGGAATGAAGCACAGCGTGGATTTGGGCATGTCTGCAGTGCAGTTTCACCTTGGGTTAATTTGTTGTTCAGAAAGGCCAGGCTGGATGCTCCCTGAATGTTTGTTTCTGGGCTATAAAAGTTTGCTGCTCGTGCTGAAGATGAGGATGTATGTATTGTCAGTATACATAAAATTGACTAGTTTTTTGTATATGAATTAGTGGTGATATGGTCTTGCCTCTTGCTGACATAAACTTTTGGCACTATTTTTTCTTCTGTGAATTTTTTTTCTGAGCTAAGAGGGATTTTTTTTAATGTTTCTAGCAATCAGTTTTGGCAAGAAGTCCACCCAGCAGTAATGACTAAGATCCTCCTCTTGTTTTTGCCAAATGATAGAGGAAAAGAAGAAAAGAGAGATTGATATCAATGCCTTACATCTGAGTGTAAGTCGATTTCTTCCCTCTAGAATAATTTACTAGCATAAGATTAATGTCAAGGCTTACCACAAACATCTGTTTTCATGCAGTTTAACACCATAAGCATTTCAAAACTATCAATGTAGCACACCTTAGGGATCTCTGTGTGGATTTCTACTTCCCACTTTTATGCAGTGTAGTAAAGTCAGGACAAAAATGATGACAGAGATAAAAGTGACACACCACATGTCATGATTCTACGAAGTCAGATTGCTCTGGCAGTAATGTGTGGCTGTCCTGGGGATCCATTCCTGGTCTCACTCCTTCAAGGAGAATGGATCTGCCTACACCACAGAAGTAATTCTGTTATCAGCACCAGCACTGAGTGATGCTAATTGCAGTAGGTTAAAACCACAGTAAGGCTGAATGCACAACTGCAGAGCTGAGGTTTCTTCCTCGATCAAGGACATCGATAGGTTTCCAAAGCTGAGGAACCAGCAGCTGAGGGTTCATGTGCAGTGTTGCTGCTTCCAACCACCTTTGGATATGTCTCATGTCCATCCTGATGGAGTATAAGAGATAAACTTATGTCCTTAGTTAGTAGTAGAGCTCTTGGCTTGGGTTTCATTCTGTGGAAGTAAATCAGATGCAGGAGCACTTCCTAGAAAGAGGTCAGGAGCTGTGACAATTGTTGGGTTTTTTTCCTTTCTGCAAATTCAACAGCAGCTAGGTCAGGTAGGTGGGTTTGTGGAAATTTAGGCTTTCACAATCTTTATGATTGTCTTTCTCAGTCAGTGGAGCAGCTCAGGTCTGGCAATGAGATGTAGATGTTCAGCCAGGAGAATGCTACAGTGTTATGAATGTGAGCCTTCAAAAAACAGTTCATGGGACAGTGCTGAGTTAATTCACTTCCTATCTATGCATTACTATGACCTAGACAAGTTGGCCCTAAGCAAAGGGCCTAAATATTTCCATGTTTAACCTCAGTCTGTGTTTTAATAAGAACTGGATACAATTCCTCAGAATTGCAAGAAAGTCACCAGTGGTAACTCTAGACAGGTTTCGGCACATGAAATTGCAAAAGTTTTGTCCTGGTCTAAACCCATATGCTTCCCTTCTTATTAGTTTACAGCTCAAAATATCCAAGGCATAACATCTGAATTATGCAGCAGGGCTGCAATTTTCAAGAAGAGTCTAAGTGATTTTTTTGGACTGCATCCATGTGTGGTTTTCAAAAGCAGCAGCCTTTTGGAGGACAGGTCTCACTGGAAGTCACAGACACTTAAACCTGTACCTCCTCTGCAAGCGGGACTTGGGTTCCCAAGCGGAGAGGTGGCTTTCGGTGCCTTATCCACACCCTCCCTCCCCTCAGCAAATCCCGCAAAGGAAGCCCCTGCGGGCACGTTCTGGGGTGGAGGTGAGGCTTGATTTGAAGGCAATGTCTGTCAGTCCTGCCAGACTGGTTGGCTTGTGCTGATCCTGTTTCAGAAGCAGGGCCAAGCTTAGGCATGATACCCCGAATGACGATGTTTGCTCAGCACCACGAACGATGGCGGAACGCACTCGCTTGGGGACTACTGTTCTATTATTCCTTGAAATGAGTAATTGCTTCAGAGTGGGGGGTACAGGGGATAATGCTGTTTGCTGAAAAGAAAATTGGGCATGGGTGTGCCCGAGTGACAAGTGAGCAACAGACTTTTCAAACAGCATCGGAGAATGTCTCAGTGCAGGCTTGTGTTTGTTCATGGATAGACTGCACTCAGATGTCAATGTGTGACACTCATGGATGTCATCAGAATTTTAAGGTTTGTACCTTGGGCTGGAATTTGACCCTCGTTACTCCTAGTGAAACATGTTCAGCTGTGTTTCATGCCGTTAGGGATTTTGAAAAATATAAAACAGCCCCCCCCAAAAATCACACAAACAAAAGTATATTTTTGGCCAATGTTATTGTACTGAAAGTTCTTTATATTTGATTGCTGACTGTAGCTGGATCTTTTAGGTTTTGCACTTGTACATGTTTAGGCTCGATTTGCCAGTGAACATAATAATAGATTATTTAATTAAGAGTCATTTAAACTTGAGACTGATTACACACTGCTTACAAACATTCCACTCTGAAATTAACTTAATTTTGCTCCTTAGTAATTTGAATTTTTACTTGTGCTTCATCGACGTACTTTTTATCTACCAATGTCTAAATGATGTTCATACTTTAATTATGACAGCAGGAAGAAAAATCAAATTAACCTTAGTCATCTTGTGTTTAACTGAATAGATTACGAACATGAGTCCTGAACTCTTGCAAACACTACACTGTTGAAAGAATTTGTGGAGAATTGTGAGGTACTTTCGAAGTCTCTTTCTACAGTTTGAGGTGCTTGTTACCATGCAAGGAAATTCTTTGCTTCTAAAGAAGTCTTTGACTACCTGTCAAATTTAAAGCAAAGGATAGAAATAAGATCTGTTTTTCATTGCATCTCATCTTGTGATTGACCATGATTTTAGTTCTTTTGCTCAATAATTGACTACATCATGACTAATATGAATAGTTATATTAATGATCATGTTCAGTTAATCAACATCCAGATACATTTCTTGGATTTGAGGCTAATTGTTAATAATGATTTTGCAAGACTCTAATCTGTTGTAGGCAGTGTCTCTGTCTGCCATAAGAGGAGACACACAGCAGTAGGAAACGGGCATATCCATGTCATGTGCTAAATATTTATAAAGTCATGTGAAATGTTGAAAGCAAGTTCCAATTGCACCATTTTCCCATGACTTCCATTATTTGTGTTTTCCCATCTATTCAGGGCCTGCTCTTATTAAAACTCATAATTCAATATCTAAAATACTTTCAGACTTAGACACCAGACTTGGTACTTTCCATTCTTGTGTCTGATATTATTTTGTTCATTAGCAATTTGAATTAAATGTAAATTTCTCAGGTTAATTACATACTATGCATCACAGCTACCTTCCCACATACGAGCTTTTGGTGAGGGACCAGACTGTTTGGGACTTGTAGAGCACTAATCACAGTGGGATTCTAGACAACAGAAGCAGCCCTAATGTTCACTTGCACTCCGTAATAGCTGGAGCTTTCATCTAGGCAGATCAAAAAATACATGATAAAATGTGTTCTTTTTGAGCCCTAATGAAAGATGCATTCTTTCTCAGCATCAAATATTTGTGTAATAAAGCCTTTCGTGGCAGCAATACGTACCTCCACAGCACTGCCCTTCAGTAGTCTAAAATACTCTATGTGGGGTTTTTTGAAGTAAAGATGAAAACCTCAGGACTGAGCTCAGTTCGAAATGCTGTACTGGCAATGGCCTGCCTGAAGGAAATTATCTTAAGTGCCATGGTCCTCCTCACCTGAAATTGCCAGGTATGGCAGATGGAAAAGGAGAAACTTTTCATGGTGGCAGCCGTGTCCCAGGCAGACAGCAATGGGTGGAGAGCCCACCTGAGAGGAAGCCAGGCAGGTTTTGGAGCAGTACCTGCCCACTGGGTGAAGCACCTTTGTCAGAGCTGCTCTTCACAAAGTGTTCTGTGTTTGCTAAACAGGAAAATGAAAATACACCTTACAATACTGGAAAATTTTGCTCATGGACAGATCTTTACAGTACGTGTGGTTCTCTTTGTTGCAGAAAAAAATGGAGAAATCCAGGAAATGGGGAATGAAATCTGTTTACAGATAACAGCAGCGATTTTTGCCACTAGCATGTAAATGAATCAAAAATCTTCCTGAAACCATAAATTCTCAAGCTATAAAACTATGGATTTGAGACTATTAAATGTGGATATGAAATGCAGTAGCCTAGTGCAATGCTTTCCTTACACTCCTTGACCTCCTGTATTCTTCACTAGCTTGAATAAATCTCCACACATTTCAGGGGTACAGCTCCTGTTGGCAGTAAGGGGTGGAGATAGATTTATGCCTCCTCCATTGTCTGTACCACACCACAGGCTGGAAATGTGGGTCTAGCAGGGAGGAAAATGAATTGGGAATTGGGGGAATTGGCTTCTGTTCCCGCCTTTGTTGCTAGCCTGCTGCACACCAAGTCACTGCAGCTCCTGTGCCATCATCCCCATTGATGTCTGGCTTGTCTGCCTCGACTGGGATCTCATCAGAGCAAGGGCTGCCTTGTCCTGTGTCTTTTAAAAATACATGGTGTAATAACTTTCTAGCTTGTGTGGTCCTACTGCTACACCAATGCTAATTGAAATATTACTTAGCTCTAGCTGAAAATGTGCAAATCACTGGGTTAACTGGGTACATCTTCAGGGCTTCTAATTTGTCTCCTTTTACAAGCAGGCTCTGATATCCTGGGCAAAAGACTGGAGTTTGTGCCCTTTTGCACAAGCTGGTTGTCTTACTCATCTTTGAACTAGGAAAACACTCATTCTTTGTATTCTTTAGTTTTATAAGAAAAAGAAACACCAGAATACTGGTGTGGCATCTTAGTTGGAACAACTGTGACTTAGCAGTTGTAAGCCTTGAGTTGCAAGTGTGTGCCAGACGATTTCTGAACAGGCAGATGTCTCTCACCCTTGTTAATTGCAAAGATGAAGCCCGATTGCTAACGGCTGGAGGACAAAAAAAAGGCTTGGAAGCTCTGTGGGGAAAAGTATTGGAGGGAGGGGAAATGAAAGAGGAGTTAATAATGAAATATATGCTCTGTAAAAGTAAACTATTCCTTTAGGCATGCTAAAGCTATAGGAGTTGCTAATTATGGAGGTGGTTATGAAGGTAAAATACAGAAAGCAGTATAAATAGAGGTCCAATTAATATTGTCAAAAATGGTAATTGTGTTCATTAACTAGATTAAGTGATCTACATGTGAATCACTCTGGTGACACATGATGAGAGACTTTAAACAACTGAAATTTCAATCTTGCTCAGCTGGCTTGTTTTACACAAACTAGTTTACAAAACTTACTTGCAAAGCATGTGCAATGGCCTTTCTAATCTGGCTTGTGTAAACTGGAGTAATAGGTCTGGATCTGCTTTTTCCTTAAGCTTGCCTGTTAAATTAAGCTAAAATAACCCATTTTCTTTGTGCCACAGTGTTTTGGCAAATCATGTAGGTAAACAGAGCAACATGACCACATTCCAGATTGTAAAAGCAGCAGCTCTAGGAAAGGAGTGTATTGCAGAGAAACTGATGGTATAAACCATGTATCATGTAGGGAATGTTCATTCCTCCGTATTTACCATGTAAGACTTGAAAGGAAAGGAGAAAAACAAACATTGGAGAATGACGTTTCATCCTCAAATTCTCAGCACACTTGCCTGTTGCAAATTCTGCAGCCACTGGCCTTTCCAGCTGGGTGAAGAGAACCTCAGGGAAACACAGGATTTTCACTGATGTCTCCTTCCTCCTGTTCACCTGGCTGCAGTGCAGATAAGCTATGAAGATGCTGTGGCTGGGTCTCCTG